>JARWIR010000001.1:22066218-23406218 GCA_029959085.1 Nemophila menziesii | reverse complement strand
TGTGCATTTATTATAATTTCATTAATATTATAATTAGAATAAAAAAATACTAAATAGAAAAGTGCTCGAAAAAAGATACTTTCAGTGATTTTTCAAATATACTCATTGATTTTCCGAACATACTTGTTTTTTTATTTATCTCAAAGACTTTATGAGTACTCACAGATTATTTTGAGTTACTTAAAGATTTTTTCTACTTAGTTAATTTTTTCTAATAAGTGATTATTCCTACTCAGAGACTCTCTAGTGGTGTCGACGGTGGCGCACTGGGGGCGATGACGCACTGGCGGCGGTGACCGACGATCGGTGGATTCCGATGAACAGTGCCGGTGCTTAATGGTTTTTTGAGAACTTGTTCAGTGATTAATTTGGCACTTATTTTCCGTCTTTATAAGGTTTTAGTTGAATGATACTATTTGCACGTTGATTATTAAATAATCCCATGGTCAAAATTCACACGTCTACTGTACCAAAAACGTTGTAACGTGTTCTCCTAAAAACATATTCTCGTTTTGGGTTGGATCCCCGACATGTTTGTGACAATGTTGTCCATTGATTATGGTTTCTTCAAGTATTCAATGAAAAATTGTATAACATTTAAACTGTATACCCATTTTGTTTCGGAAAGTCATTTTTAGGATGCAAGTCTACAAATTTGATTAATGTATCACACACCCTTGACAAATAACTCATTCGCTTGTAGAGACACTTATTCTACATAATAGATATTAGACACAAACAAACTAGAGCAAGATTTTAGTAAGAAAAATCAAGAAGTGATGTAATGCAATTCTTTTTAAGGATAGATACATCAAAGGATGACTCAAAATAGGGAGAATAGTTTAACATATTAAAATATTTTAAGACTAATTTAATTTAATTTAATTTTACCAACATGGATATCTTTAATCAGTGTAGAAATCGACAATCACTAAGACAACTTGATTTGAAGGTTTGGGGGAGCATATACCAAAAGGGATGGGTTAAAAATATCAAACTCGTTAATATACATAACCGACTTTATTAAAGAAACAAAAGTTAAAGGGAAATGACCAAACTAGCAGCTCAGGATAATTATATCTAACGATCATGATAAACCAAATACGAAAAACAACTTCGAAGGGAAGTTGGATTTCCAACTAAGACAAACACCTTCTAAAGAGAACTAACTCATAAATTATGACATAGAAACAAATCTGAAGGAAAAAGCAAAGAGAATACATCCTTTTAGAAGTCACTATGTTCCATTCTTATAAATTTGAATTAAAAAAGTGAAAACATTGAAATACTTCACCATTAGGTTATCTCTACAAAATGAAAATAATTAATTTCTTAGGAAGCTTTAATAAACTCAATCAAAGTCTAAGTGGCATAATATCTTGTATAATTTATTTGGGAAGATAACCATCAATATAAGATGGCATGGCGACATGGGATAAAGTTGAACACCTTATAAAAGCATAATGAAACATGGAAGGTGTGGGACAATCAATGAATTGCTGATCAAAACACCTTAGATTTGGGTGCCAAAACATATCCCTCATTTCGTTTCTATTTTAATTTAATTTTCTTTTATCATTTTTTAAAAACTCTTGCCTCACATGGCCCAATAATATATTAAATCAGCTCATCACAAGTCACTCTCATCGTTCTTTCATATTATTCGTATTCTTTGTAAATATTATTCGTATTTAATTATGTCTGCCATATATATATGGTTAGAGATGTGACCCACATTCATCTTTGTTAGGTCTGACTTATTTAGTTATAAACCCTAGTATCTCTGTTTACATATAAATACATTGTATTGTATAGGATATTAGTTAACCCGTTCAATTAGCAGCAGCCATTATACTCTCCTTTATAATCAATCCTCTATAATAATATCTTCTCCTCTTTCCGTGGTTTTTCCCGATTTGGGTTTTCCACGTATATCAGTGTTCCTTTCGTTTCTTGTTTATCATTATATTTATTATTCCGCGATCCTAATTATAACAAAGTGGTATTAGAGCTAAGGATTAAGAACGAAAAAAAATTAGGTTGCTGTCAGAAGAGGAGAAGATCGGAGAAGGAGATCGGTATTATTGAAGATTTGTCAAAACGTGACTATATTTAATCGAAGAATTATATTCGTGTTCACGAATATTCAGGTATTAATTTTATCAATTTCGTATCAGAAAATATATATCAAAATTCGAAAAAAAAATTATATTAGGGTTTTGAAAAAATAAATCGAATTTCATCCAAGTTGGAACAATTAGCTGTTTAAATACGTTCTCGTGGTTGCAAGGATCGAAACGTCATCGAAATCATGAAGATTGGTGGAGTATAGATCGAATTCTTATAATATTAGGTTTTGTGAAAATTTCAATTTATTAGAAATTTTCGCTCCATGATTCGAGATTTATCAGTCCTTCGAGACTTATTCAGTCCTCCGTGACTTATTCAGTCCTCCGTGACTTATTCAGTCCTCCGTGACTTATTCAGTCCTTCGTGATTATTCAGCCCTTCGAGGCTTATTCAGTCCTTCGAGACTTATTCAGTCCTTCGAGACTTATTCAGTCCTTCGTGACTTATTCAGCCTTTTGAGGCTTAGTCAGCCCTTCAAGAATTTTTGGAAGAAGAGGAACGATATTTGAAGACTGGTGATTTATTTCTTGACTTCTTCGCGAATTCTTCGTCAAGATTGTCCTTCGAGGCTTATTTAGCCTTTCTTATTCTATCTTTCTTATTCTGTCATTCGAGACTTATTCAGCTTTTCGAGGCTCATTCAGCCTTTCAAGGCTTCTTGGAAGAGGAGGAGAGATATTTTTGAAGATTGGTGATTTATATCTTGACAGCCTTAGCGGATTCTTTGTCAAGATGGAGATATTTTGTTCGAGGTGGAGATATTTTCAGGTTTTTTGTTTTTGCCTCGATTACCAAATTTGTGTCTTGGCAGCCTTAGCGGATTCTTTGTCAAGATAGAGATATTTTGTTCGAGGTGGAGATATTCTCAGGTTTTTTGTTTTTGCCTCGATTACCAAATTTGTGTCTTGGCAGCCTTAGCGGATTCTTTGTCAAGATGGAGATAATTTTTCGAGGTGGAGATATTTGCAGTTGTTGGCCTTGATTACCAAATTTGTGTCTTGACTCCTTAGCGGATTCTCGTCAAGATGGAGATATTTTTCAAGGTGTAGATATTTACAATTTTTGGGCCTCACTTGCCGAATTCGTGTCAAGGTGGAGATTGTTAGAGATGTGACTCAAATTCATTTTTGTTAGGTCTGACCCATTTAGTTATAAACCCTAGTATCTCTGTTTACCTATAAATACATTGTATTGTATAGGTTGTTAGTTAACCCGTTCAATTGGTAGCAGCTATTATACTCTCCTTTGTAATCAATCCTCTATAATAATATCTTCTCCTCTTCCCATGGTTTTTCCCGATTTGGGTTTTCCACGTATCTCGGTGTTCCTTTCGTTTCTTGTTTATCATTATATTTATTATTCCGCGATCCTAATTATAACATATATATATCATCATTTATTTAAGCTCTTAAACTAAACTAATTTATTATAATTTGGATGTAAATTAACCCATATATGGAAGTAAGAAATATATTCAGAGATTATCTTTAATTATTACAAATAATTATTACTCCACAGAGAATATATAATCTTTTCTTGAATAAGAAAATGATATATATTACTATATTTGAAATAACTAAATATATTAAGACGAATGTATGTTTAATTGACTCGTATTAGTAATTCTTTTTTCTGCATTACCTATATAATTTGCATCATATATCACGAAGAAATACTCATAATTAAACGAATTCTAACAATATGTATGTGACCTATATCCATAATTCGTAGAATATATAGTATGAGATGTAGATGTAAAAACTTTGTTCATTCGTAGAATATTTAGTATGAGATGTAGATGTAAAAACTTTGTTCATGTTTGGAACGTTGATCAATTGATAGTATTCTTCTATGGATTATTTCAATAGAAAAAAAAATTAATTAAATCGATTCATTACTGTTTGGAATAAAATTGTATCTCAAACTAAATTAATATTGTGAAATTAGGTCGAATATTGGGGAAACAAGGAAATGAATGGAAAAGCTTGGGGCAGATTGGATGGATGTGATGATTCAACTGCTACATTACATATATATAGCACACCTATAAAGCAAAAGCTGACGACTAATACTACTCCTGGTGTGAGTAGTTTTAGGTAATTGTTCACTATTGATTAGGTTGTCCACCTTGTCCAAAAAAAAAAAAAAAAATTAGGTTGTCCACAAACAATTTTATCTCATCACTAATATACCATTATTACTTGTGAATTCATATAAACTAATCATTTACATTTGATAAAGCTTAGATGTGATAATATAGTTTAATAATTTTGATTTGCTTATATTATTATACATTATTTATTGTTAGTTGTACCATTTTCATATCTATGATATCTGGTCATTCCATGTGAGTTTTAATTTTAAGTTTGTTTTGTTTCTTCTTTGCTGGCATTTTCGTACAAAAATTTGTTGGGTTGGTCATGTCAAAGCGATGTACATATGATTTCCCACTTTTCTCACTTCCCCACTTTGGGTGGACAATTTTTTTAATATACGACACTGATGCGTTTATATAGGTTTTTAATTTTCGTTTGGTAAAAGTAAGGGTTTGTTTGGATTAAGAAAAAGAAAAGAATATAAATAATTTTTTAATTTTTAGATTGTATTAATAAAATTTATGAAAAAAAAATCATTTTAAAAATTACTTTCATGTTCATTTTTATTATCATTCTAAATTGAAGTCAAATAGATAGAAAAGAATTTTATTAATGATTATAAGCTAAAATTAACTTTTTTTTTTCTTTTTTTTTTTACTTTTTTTAATACAAACAAAATATATCTAAAATTATTTATGAAATTTTCTTTTATAAAAATTTCTAATCCAAACAGACCCTAAAAGTTTTATCGTTCTGATCAATTACATTTTAATTATTTTAAGCAAATTATATTTTATAATAATAGAGTCCGTATGTAAATTATGTATCAAAAGTATTGCATGTATTAAATTTTATGTTTATATAGTATTTGAACAATATATACAGTTGTAAAAAAAAGATATCTTATGAATTATTTCAATTTATAAATACATTGAGATAAAATTATCATAACATTTCACAATATCTCAAGCATTCTTTGAATGGTATAAACTAGAAACGGACAATGATATTTTTATTGAATTTTTTGATTTTTTAATTTTTTTTAATTTTGATTTTTCGTTTTATGTGTTGCGATAATATACAAAAATAGATTTGTCAATTACATACACCACGGTTGTGTCTGTTAAATTTGTTGTAAATTCATAATTAATTCTAAAAAAATCATAAAGTAAAAAAATTACATGCTGGACGAGCCAAGTTTATATCTGTATTTGTGACTTTTTTTGATTTTTTTTCAAAATTTTGATATTTATTTTTATTTGTTCTTACAAAACACAAAAATATAATTATATATTCGTATAATACATAAACTTATGGAATCAATGTAAAACATTTTCTTCTTTAACAAAATTATTTTTTTCTCTTTATTAATCGTATATGCGGCCTTATTTATATTTGTTTTTAACTATCTTCGTGTATTCTCTTTTTATCCGATCCTAACTTTTTGTGTATTACTATAATACACAAAATTGAAATTGTGTATTACAAAACACACAAAGTCACGTATTCCTTTCAATCCATCCATTTTATGTCTACTTGTGTGTCACATGAACATACAAACCAGTTATTTTGTCTAATGATGTAATAAAAAAATCTAAAACAACTAGTCCTGGACTTGTACCTTCTAGATGTGCAACAAAACTTGTTTACCTCGTTAATCTCTATACATATTATTATTATTTACTTTATTCTCTTTGTTTTGTTATAAATCTTCTAAATTTGGCCGTTTCATGTGATTTTATGTAATTTTGTTTTATGTAACCACGTAACACAAAATATAACACATCATATTAATCTTTTTTTTATTTACTGATTTTGTGTGATCCAATAATACACAAAAGTTAGATTTGTGTAGAACTAGAACACACAAAATGACAGACCCCATTAAACTAGTCATTTATCTCTTTCTTTGTGATTTTATATGTTATAAGAATACACAAAACTCAGTTTTATGTATTCTTGTAACACATAAAACTCAAATTTGTGTGTAAGAGTTTTGTGTGTTCCTAGGATACACAAAAATAACACACTCTATCATATTAGTCATATTTCTCCTTTTAGGATTTAGGTTTCAGTGTTTTCCAGGGGTTGAGTTTAGAGTTTAGGTTTTTTAAGGTTAGTGTTTTTAGGTTTTGAGTTTAGGATTTAGGTTTTTAGGGTTTGTTAGAGTTCGGTTTTACTAAGGTTAGGGTTTATGGGTTTAAAGTTTAGGGACTAAGGTTTATGATTTTCTAGTTTTATACTTACATAAAAATCCTTTCAGTTTATTATAGTTACTCTGTTACCATCTTTAGGGTGTAGGGTTAGTGTTTGTAGGGTTTTTAGTAAATACGCCAAAGTCAATTTGGCAGCACAACTCAAAATGACAGACACCATCATACTAGTCTTTTATCTCATTCTCTTTGTCTGTTTCAGAACTCTCAAGGCTCAGTTTTTTTGTATTCAAAATCACAGGCCCTATCATATTTTTTTCTTCTTTTAGGATTTAGGCTCCAGGGTTTTTAGGTTTAGGTTTATTGTTTTTTTGAGTTAAGGTTTAGGGATTAGGATTTAGGATTTAGGATTTAGGGTTTTAGGGTTTTAGGTTTAAGTTTTTTAAATTTAGGGTTTTAGATTTAGGGTTAATGTTTTTAGATCTAGAGTTTAGGTTTAGGGGCTAGGGTTTACAGTTTATTGATTTTAGGTTTTATGGTTTTTAGAGTTGAGGTATTATGGTTTGTAGTCTTAAAATTTTATGGGTTTAGTGTTATGGGTCATCGACGCTAAAGTAATAGACCCTGGTTTTTTTTTTGTTAATTACATCATTACACAAAATCTTTCGGTTTGTGTGTTCATGTGATGCACAAAATCATAGGCAAAAAAGACGTGACTGAAAGAGAATACTGAATTTCGTGTATTTCTGTAATACACAATTACTGTTTTGTGTATAGAAACACACAAATTAACAGAAAGGGATTGGATAAAAGAGAATATATTAAGATAATTAAAAATAAGTAAAATAAAGTATATGTGATTAATAAAGAGTTAAGAAATGATTTTGTTAAATAGGTGAATGATTTTGATTGTTTCTATGATTTTGTGTATTATAGGAATACAAAAATATATTGTTGTCTATGGTATGAACACATAAAACTGAATATCAAAATAAAAAAAATTCACAGATGTAGATATGAACTTGCCCCGTCAAAAAATGTAACTTTTTTATTTTTTTGATTTTCTTTTTGGAATAAATTATGAATTTTCTAAAAATTTAACGGACGTGTCCGTGTAGTGCAATTGACAAATCTATTTTTGTGTAATATAACAACATAAAACGTATTATCGAATTTTAAAATAATAAAAATCAAAAAATTCAATAAAAATAGAAAAATTATGTAAAATAAAATTCAATATAAATCAAAAAATTCGTATACATAGATATTAATTTGCACAAACAAAAAAACACAATTTTTTATTTTTCTTGTATTATTAGAATTAATTGTGATTTTTTTTTTAAATTCACAGACGCGTGCCTGTGATGGAATTAGTTGGTAGTGATTAGTGGCAGCGACAGAACTAGTCGGTGGCTGTTGTGGGGGTCAACGGAGAATAATGGAGATGTTGGTGGTGGTCGATGGAGAATGCATGAGGTGGTGGTGGTAGTTGATGGTAAATGCATGAGATCAACTAATTCCATTCCCCAAATCTTTCTTATAACCTTCATCACTCGTGTGAAGTGAACCATAAATAAGCCGAAACCGATATCAACTAACTCAATATGCGCTTTTGGGACTTATATTTGGTTTAATTTATTCATCAAATATTCATAACCTACATTATAACTTAATAACCAGATTATAAGGGTTTTTTTACATACCTAACATCCCTGTATCTTTTGCTCGGCCTTTAGGATTAGTTGGGGGTATCATCAACCATTCCAAACGTCCCCAAGCCTTCTCCTTTTTGTGACGCACATGTATTCATATGGCTTGTTTCTCATATCTTCTCATCCGGCACCCTGTCACATTTCCTTATAATCAGAGGGTCCTTCAAACTCTTTTCGCCTGGTATAACTTCTTTACATGAACGTGATATAGTCTCGAATCACTCCATTTGAGTTTGATCTTTGCTTGGGAGAGGCTGGCTAGGCACTGGTCCTTTTCACCCTTGTCACATGTACAACTTTCACCCAACACATCATGAGTTTTATAAACTTGACTTGAGATACCTATATTAGTTGCGAATATGTCTGCTAGTTCTTTCCCATTAGTACATGTTGTTGGAAAACTTGTAAAGTCAGAAAGTAAACTTTGTTTCTCCCACATCGGAAGTGGGAAAGGAGAATTACCTTCTTTTATAAGGTCCAATATTAACTATGTCCAAATGGCCAACAACCATGCACATAGCAAAGCAATGGAATAACCCACACGCGCGCACCACCACCACCACCCACCCGCCCCGGCCCGGCCCGGCACCGGCGACGGCGTGAGGCGTGGAGCGTGGTTCGTGGGGAGTTTGGGGAGTTTGGGGAGTCGAAAAATGAAATGGATTTTGTACCAGCTCTTATAGTGTGGAGGGTTGACTACTCAACTTAAACGTAGAGACAAAGCTCCACGAATCTCGCACACGTTAAGATGAAAGAATATCCCAGCTGTTACTTAGTCAAGTCAATCACGTGGGAAATTAAAAGGTCAACCTGGCTGTTACAGAATAATATAAACGTGGGGGTTACAAAGCAATCAAAACGTCAACCCAATCAATTGAAATCCGGGAGAGAATCATGGGATTTAATAGGGACGTTTTCTGAAGGCTTGTGTAACCACTCCTCACCCCTATATAAAGAGGACTCACTCCACTTTCAGAAGCTACGAAAATACACCAAGGAAAAACTCTCTGTCTCACCACCTACTCTCTCTATATTTTCCTAAACGTAGTTTTAGTTCTGTTAGAGATACCGGTCACCCCGGAATATCTTTTTAACAACCATAGATTGACGGTGACTTCGTTTTTCTTTATCGTGTAAGTGTATTTCCGTTTTCCGTGTATTGTTATTGGAATTTCCGTGTATTGTTATTTCCATTTCCTTGTAAACGTTATTTCAAATTCCGTGTAATTGTTATTTCGTTTATTTTCGTGTAAGAGTTTGTTTACACTTAAACTCATTTTATTTTTCATTATTTTTCTTTTCGGAAACCATTTTTCTCTTGTAAAACTGGTGGTTATTTTTAATAACAATTTAAAAAGATATTCATTTTCTTTTCCACCGGTTATTTTAGAAAATGGCTCTTCCTGTTTCGGCTGTTGGTTCCTCTTTGAACACTAAGCCACTTCTCGACGCGAACAAGTTAGAGCCCCTTAATGGTTCTAACTATAAGCGTTGGGCGCAAAAAATAATGATATGCCTTGAACAGTATGAACTTGACTTTGCTATAGTCGAGGCTCCTCCACTTTTGGAGATTGGAGCTCATACTGAACAAGAGCTAGCTAGGCATGCTGCCCTCGAATCTAGGTTCAAAAGAGCTAACACCATGGCACGGGGCTGGATGTTGAACAATGTTACTAATCCCATCTTTGACCTCCTTGCCAAAGAGAAATCGGCAAAGGTCATATGGGAAACTCTCGAGAAGAAATATGGGGCTGATGATTCGGGTAAGAAAAAGTACGTGACTGGGAATTGGTATAACTTTAGACTTACGGATCAGAAACCCATGACTGAACAACTTCACGTGTACGAGAACCTATGCGCGGAGGTTATCGCCGAAGGCATGAAGATGTGTGAAATTCTTCAAGCCAACATTTTGCTTGAGAAATTTCTCACATCTTGGAGTGAATACCGCAACCACCTCAAGCACAAAAAGAAAGAAATGACCCTCCAAGAGCTCATCAGCCACATCCAAGTCGAAGAAGCGAATCGATTAAAGGATAAGTCAATCTCTTTCCCTTCTCATTCCTCCAAAGCTAATCTAGTCGAAGGTTCTGGCCAAGGCAACAAAGACAGGTTCAAAGGGAAGGGAAAGCAACAAGGGTCCAACAAATCTAAGTCTGGGGGAAACAAGAATCGCGGCAACTCCAACAAACAAGGTGGAGGATTCAAGATCTCTGGTAAGATTCAAAAAACTAAAGGGGCCTGTTACTGTTGTGGCAAAGAAGGGCACAAAGCTTTTGAATGTCCCCAGAGAGCTGGCCAGGGTCCCAAAGCTGCCGCGAATCTGACTGAGACCGAAGAAATCATTGCTGCGGTAATGGTTGAGGTAAACTTGGTAGAGAATAAGAGCGAGTGGATCCTTGACACTGGAGCTTCTCGTCATTTCTGCGCAAACAAATCCTTGTTCAAGAAATTCGAAAAGGCAACTGATGGTGAGTGTGTGTACTTAGGTGACTCTTCCACCGCTACTGTTCTTGGTAAGGGTCAAGTTCCCCTCAAACTCACATCTGGTAAGACTCTTGAACTTAATGATGTTCTCTTCGTTCCCTCTCTCCGTAGGAACTTAGTTTCCGGGGCTCTCCTTAATAAAGTTAGTCTCAAACTTGTTTTCGAGGGGGGTAA
This sequence comes from Nemophila menziesii, assembly GCA_029959085.1. Taxonomy (NCBI): domain Eukaryota; kingdom Viridiplantae; phylum Streptophyta; class Magnoliopsida; order Boraginales; family Hydrophyllaceae; genus Nemophila; species Nemophila menziesii. Next base: position 23,395,466 of record JARWIR010000001.1, on the reverse strand, counting down.
AGTCATTATCACCAAAAATGACGAATTCGTGGGGAAAGGGTACCTTAATAATGGCTTGTTTGTTTTAAACACTGTAACCCTTAATGAGAATGCATCTAATTCCGCTTATATTGTTGAGTCTGTTCAAACGTGGCACGGTAGACTAGGCCATTTAAATGTTGCGTCTATTAAAAGGCTTAAAAATCTTGGACTAATACCCGTTAACAACGTGGATGACTTTGAAAAATGTCAAATATGTGTAGAGTCCAAACTTGCGAAAAAACCTTTTAAACCCGTTACCACGAGACAAACCAAACTACTTGAATTAGTTCATTCGGACTTAGCTGATTTTAAAAACTCCGCTAGTAGAGGTGGAAAACTTTATTACATAACCTTCGTAGATGACTACTCTAGGTTTACTAAAGTGTATCTCCTTAAAACTAAAGATGAGGCGGAAAATTCGTTTTTAAAATATAAAGCCGAAGTTGAAAACCAACTAGACTGTAAAATCAAACGACTTAGGTCCGATAGAGGAGGAGAGTATAGTTCTAATTCCCTTAAAGAGTTTTGTGAAACAAATGGGATTATCCACGAACTTAGTGCCCCTTATACACCCCAACAAAACGGCATAGCAGAAAGAAAGAATAGGTCCCTTAAAGAGACTATGAATGCCATGTTAATAAGTTCAGGTTTACCAAACAATATGTGGGGGGAAGCTGTCCTATCAGCCTGTTATGTTCTTAATAGGGTACCTCATAAATCCCTAGAAAAGACCCCGTATGAAATGTGGAAGGGTTTTCCACCAAACCTGAAATTTTTAAAAGTGTGGGGGTGTCTAGCCAAAGTCAAACTACCTGATTTTAAAACTGTCACCGTTGGTCCCAAAACCGTTGACTCAATTTTCATAGGGTACGCTCAGAATAGTGCGGCTTACAGATTCTTGTCATTAGAAGATAACTCTATTTGTGAATCTAGAGACGCTGAGTTCTTTGAATATGTTTTCCCTTTGAAAGATTTAAATACTGTCAATGCTTCTTTACCTGTTGATAACTAATCTACTAATGATTTTGTACCTCTTTGTGATGTTTTTCCTAACCCCTCCACTTCCATGGAGCCTAGTAATATTCCCGAGGAAGAACCTAGGAGAAGTAAGAGGCGCAGGATTGAGTCTAGCTTCGGCCCTGACTTTATAACAGCCTTTATCATAGAAGGTTCTCACATTGATCTATTAGACGAACAGGTAGTCAATTGCTTCCTCATGGAGGATGACCCAAAAACTTATGATGATGCGTTAAAATCTATAGATGCTAGTTTTTGGAAAGAGGCTATTAATAGTGAACTTGAGTCAATTAAAAGTAATCATACATGGGAATTAACCGACTTACCTAGGGGTAACAAAGCGATTAGTAGCAAATGGATTTTTAAGAAAAAGTTGAGACCCGATGGCTCAATAGAAAAATTCAAAGCCAGACTTGTTATTAAGGGCTTCACCCAAAAGAAAGGTCAAGATTACTTTGACACCTATTCCCCAGTGACCAAAATTGCCACGATAAGAACCCTTATTGCTTTAGCCGTCATTCACGAACTTGTAATACATCAAATGGATGTCAAAACCGCGTTCTTGAACGGAGATCTAGATGAAGAGATCTACATGGCTCAACCTGAAGGGTGTGTGGTCCCTGGTCAAGGGGACAAAGTGTGTAAGTTGAAAAAATCCTTGTATGGTTTGGAACAGGCACCGAAAAAATGGTATGAAAAACTAGATAGTACTCTCATTTCATATGGGTTTATTGCTAACACTTCTGATTCATGTGTTTACTCCAAGGTAACAAATTCAGAGTGTGTTATCATCTGCCTTTATGTAGATGACATGCTCATCTTTGGTACTACTATTCATATAATAATTGAGACTAAACGTTTCTTGTCTTCCAGATTCGACATGAAAGATATGGGAGAAGCTGATGTGATACTTGGGGTAAAGATCATTAGAAGCAGTAATGGTATTACCCTGAATCAGTCTCATTACGTAGAAAGGATGCTGAAGAAGTTCAATTCCTTTGATGTAACGCCTGTAAATACTCCTTATGATTCTAGCATTAACTTATCTAAACATGTTGGGGATGCTGTATCCCAAAATGAATATGCTAAAATCATAGGAAGTGTAATGTTCTTAATGAACTATACTCGACCCGATATTGCCTATAATGTAAGTAGACTTAGTCGCTATACTCATAACCCAAGTAGTGACCACTGGGTTGCACTTCGCCGTCTGTTGAAATACTTGAGGGGTACCATCGATCTAGGCTTGCACTATAACAAATTCCCTGCAGTCCTTGAGGGTTTTTGTGATGCAAACTGGATCTCTGACAATGACGAAGTAAACTCCACCAGTGGTTATGTGTTCTCCTTAGGGGGAGGTGCTATATCGTGGAAGTCTTCCAAACAGACTTGTATAGCACGCTCCACCATGGAGTCTGAGTTCATAGCACTAGAGTTAGCTGGGCAAGAAGCTGAGTGGTTGAGAAGTCTCTTATCGGATGTGCCACTTTGGGAAGGAAGTGCCACACCTGTATGTATCCACTGTGATTCACAAGCAGCCATTGGAGTCGCTCATAATAGCGCCTATAATGGGAAAAAGAGACATATTCGCATCAGACATGGGTCAGTAAGACAATTACTGAAGAATGGTGTGATAGCCTTGGAATTTGTACGATCAGAGGAGAATCTAGCTGATCCGTTCACCAAAGGCTTGACCAGGAGACTAGTCCTGGAGACGTCGAGGGGGATGGGACTAAAACCCACTAAGTGGGAACATGTGACTAATGAGTCAATGTAATTTACCCATCCCTAAGGCTCAAACCTAAATCGTCTTGTTCATAGCCACTTGTGGTGGTTCTATTGAGAAGGACCTGATGAAAAAGACGTACCGAGTGTTGAACTCACATTGAATTCATAGCCTTTGTGGTGGTTCTTTTGAGAAGGACTTGATGAATTCAAGGGTAAATTTGAAACCCAAATATTCATGGTAGAGTACTGAGGAGACGTCCTTACACCACTCTCAAAATGACTAAATCCACCAAGTTCATAGCCCGGAAAGGGTGGTCCTTAGAGAAGGGCTTGATGAACTGAAAGGTGAGGTTAGAGGGAACCATAACCTTGAATCGGGTAGAGTATGTGCTGTGAGGGTCTCGATCGATAACCGTTAAAGTTCAAGAGTAAGTTCACTTAAACGGAATTCGGTGGTTGCCTCACTTCACTACGTGTCAATTCAAATCGCAAGATATTGACACTTAAGTACAATTCACCCATTCTTCTTTTTGGAACCTTCTCTCCAAACCTTTTGTTGACTTTCAAGTATGTGGGGGATTGTTGGAAAACTTGTAAAGTCAGAAAGTAAACTTTGTTTCTCCCACATCGGAAGTGGGAAAGGAGAATTACCTTCTTTTATAAGGTCCAATATTAACTATGTCCAAATGGCCAACAACCATGCACATAGCAAAGCAATGGAATAACCCACACGCGCGCACCACCACCACCACCCACCCGCCCCGGCCCGGCCCGGCACCGGCGACGGCGTGAGGCGTGGAGCGTGGTTCGTGGGGAGTTTGGGGAGTTTGGGGAGTCGAAAAATGAAATGGATTTTGTACCAGCTCTTATAGTGTGGAGGGTTGACTACTCAACTTAAACGTAGAGACAAAGCTCCACGAATCTCGCACACGTTAAGATGAAAGAATATCCCAGCTGTTACTTAGTCAAGTCAATCACGTGGGAAATCAAAAGGTCAACCTGGCTGTTACAGAATAATATAAACGTGGGGGTTACAAAGCAATCAAAACGTCAACCCAATCAATTGAAATCCGGGAGAGAATCATGGGATTTAATAGGGACGTTTTCTGAAGGCTTGTGTATCCACTCCTCACCCCTATATAAAGAGGACTCACTCCACTTTCAGAAGCTACGAAAATACACCAAGGAAAAACTCTCTGTCTCACCACATACTCTCTCTATATTTTCCTAAACGTAGTTTTAGTTCTGTTAGAGATACCGGTCACCCCGGAATATCTTTTTAACAACCATAGATTGACGGTGACTTCGTTTTTCTTTATCGTGTAAGTGTATTTCCGTTTTCCGTGTATTGTTATTGGAATTTCCATGTATTGTTATTTCCATTTCCTTGTAAACGTTATTTCAAATTCCGTGTAATTGTTATTTCGTTTATTTTCGTGTAAGAGTTTGTTTACACTTAAACTCGTTTTATTTTTCATTATTTTTCTTTTCGGAAACCATTTTTCTCTTGTAAAACTGGTGGTTATTTTTAATAACACATGTTTGTCGCGCTTCCACCATTTTTAAATTTTTATCAGGATATTCATGAAGATCGGATTAGCAATCATCTTTCTATCATCAATAATTGTCCGTTTTTCACAACCACTGTCCCCCACATACCGAGCCCTTGTCTCGACCTCAGACATCAGCAATGTCACGTTCCCCTTCAATCTTCTTCCCCCTTGATCATCTACAAGTGATAACTCATCTTGATCTTCATACACTACTACCGGTTTCAGAACTCGTGATGATTCATATACTCACCCCCTTCTTTGTCGTCCTCTGCCACCCGTCGTTGTGCAATCTCCTTAATTATAGAATTTGATGCGTTTGGTCGATAGGCGTTTGAGGCTACGTGATTTCTTTTTTGATAGTATAGTTGATTTCTTTGGCGTATTAGGAACCAACGATGAGGCGTTTTACATGAACCCGGTGGTGGTGGGCCTCTCCCATCGTCGAAGGCGGAAGCAGCTGCCGCAGATTATCCTTATCTGATTGCAAGTTGATGCAGAAGGAAAGAAAATTCTTAAAAAGGAAAGAAAAGTCTAGGTATTGTAATTAAAATACAACGGTTACCTACTTACCTACGTAGCTAAAGAGAGCAATTGAGAAAACAATATACTGAATTTCTCGGTTGATAATGGATTCACCTATCATGGAATTAATTTGTATAAAAATAATATTGACAATAATTTTTTAATTATAAATTGTGATTAAGTGTATCCAGACTTTTAATTTTTTTTGATTGCATTAGATGGGGGAGTTATTGCATGATTTTCTTTATCATGTTTTTATCCAAAATATACTAATAAAAATTCTTGATTATTTAAAACAACCTTCAATAATTTATGGGTAAATTAATTAAAAAGGCCCAAAGGATAGTCTAACTTCTATTAAAGGCCCAACTATAACCAACACTAACTACGTTAGTAACTAGGGAATTAAGTGGCTAGTTTGCTTTATGACGTTTCTCTCTCATGCACGTACCGTCACTTCCTCTGCAGATACACACATACCCACTCTCTTTTGTAACATTCATTACACCTTCCTATATGCAACTGATGTAATTGCTTTTTGTTAGTGAGCACAACAACAATACCTTCTTCTTCCTCTGTCCATCTTATAGAGCTTCTGCAACATAACACACATTCTTGTCAAACCCTAGCAAATTTGTGCAAAAAATCAAGCCGACGATACTCCCAGAAGATTCGAATATATCATTGCTTAGGAAAATACTATGATACAACATAAGGGGGAACGCACATAAGGGTATTTGCATGTTGTAATTAGTAGAATTTTTGACATATTCACATCAAGGTATGTTTATTAGTGTTCATATATTGGATTTATGTACTGGGTTACTGATATTCAAATTTTTGCTGTAATCTGTTCTTCAAATTATAAATGAATGAATTACGTCATGTCTATTCCTTATATGACGATGGAATAGACGGTCTTGTTTTTAGGTATAACGTATGTAGTGTATAGATTTGGAAATTAATTGAATAATTTTCAGTGTTATATATGTAAAGGGTATGTCAGAAGTTCTAGACGTAGAAATAGATTTATACCCAGATTGTATAAGTTGATGATTTGAGAACATTGATTATTATGATTCACACAACTATTATACCTATAAATCAGTATATGATTTGTTGAGTGTAGCTCACACATGGGTGATTGGTAATTGATATCATACTAATACAAAAATTCTGTTGCTTTTGCCAAGAAAAATGGCGGATGACAGGTGCTCTCTAGCAGCATTATTCAAGATTATAAGGAGCAAGAAGATGACAGATTATTACTTTGATAGTCTATCAAGTAGTCCTTTTTATAGACTTTACTGTGGTATTAGGGATTTCAAGGGAGGCAAAAGGTGGGAGAGGAACGACGGAATAGTAGCCGAAATACTAATGAACTACAATGAAAACGACCAGGCTTTTATCTTTGGCGGTGTTCCAATGAAGGTCACTGCTAACGACGTTAAACTTATAATGGGCGTTGACGGGGGAAATGACCGTGTGCCAAATTATATAAGAGCCGATCTAGGTGCAGGGCGGTGGTTCAAGAAGACTTTCCCTTCCGTTAAGACCACTGGGACTTTGTCACAGTCAGATGTGAAAGCTGTCATCCAGAAGACAATGGCCAAGAAAAAAGGCGACAGGGAAACTGTTGCCATATGCTTAAACATGCTGACTATGTCTACAGTATTATATCCGTCCCGATCGGGGAGGATAACTCAATGGCACACAAAGGTTTGTGAGCGGCTTAGTGACATGAACAGATATAACTGGCCTCGCCACATTGCTGAGCACGTTATGAGTGCGGACACTATGATGGGGAAGGGATGCTCATTAATGCTAGTGGTTTGTATATAAATACTCAATTCCACTGCCCTAATATATATTGAACTAACATTACCTATTGAAAAAAACGCAGGCTTGGATGAATGAGCATGTTAAGGTACCTGGTAGGGACCCTGCAGATGAACATGCTCTGCCTCGAATATTTAAGTGGGATCTATCTGAAGGAGCTGCGAATTTCCGTCCCAGTGTTTTAGACATAATCACTCCTAACATGGTGAGTTTTGTTGAAATCTTTACGTCAAGCTTTTTAATTAAAATGTACAGACATAACTAATGTAATAACATGATTCCTAGGTGTTTCGTGATGATCTTGTTATGACTGAACAAGAGTTGGTTCTTTATCCAGCGGATGATCTAGTAGATGAGATTCGTAATGATGTTGCTGAGGCAGCAGTCAATAATGGTGAAACAGTAGTCGATAACGATATGTCCAGAGGTAATGGATATAGTTTGGCATTAGTAGTCTCAGACCTGCAAGGTGACAATAATCTAAATGTTGATGATATAAAGAAGATACAACTGGAATTGGAAGATCAACGAATTAAGAACTCCGAACTTATGCTGCTTCTTGAATGTAAAGAATCTGAAAATAGGAATCTGAGGGAACGAATTGGTGAGTTGAAGGCTATGGTGGAAGCTAGTTCTAAATCTAGTACCGATCACGTTGGTATGGAAAAATCAGTTGGTATCGATCAAAGGGTGGAAGTACAAGATGCAGGAAAAAGTGTGCTGGATGCGGATGACACAATGGATATATGCACCATGTTAGAAGCTGATCATGTGACATTAAATGCAAATGACTGTAATGATAAGAACATTGAGGAGTGTGAGTTGAATGAAAAAATTCCGTCGGGGACCACAGCAACTATTCAAGTTAATTTCAATACAATTCATTGTCATTATAAAAACAGTGAGGATTGTGAATTGGCTGGAAAAAATCCGCAGACTAACACTGAATCACCAACAGCAGCTTGTACTACATCGCGAAAAACAGTTGCAGATGATAATGTTCAGCTCAGTGACTCGAATGTTGATACCATGGAAACAGTTAATTCTGAAGTAATAACTCCAACGGAAGGATTATATAGCGTGAGTAAACATGTTGCTGAAACGCATATCAGTGGATTAGATTTAATAAAACAAGCAGCAACTGACGGTGTTCCAATAGTTCCTTGCCAAGCCAACCAGGAGTGTAGCGCTGCAGTGGCTTCTGATCTAGATGTGGAGCCGAGTAATACGTGTATTCCGGACAACACACCCTTAACGTGTACCGTAGGTGAGAGGAAACGTAGTTATTCCCTAGTTAGCAGGGTGAAAAACGCTAATAGAGTTAAACGGAACAAGACATTGGGCCCTGATTTCATTTCGGGTAAGATTCGTAGACATTGTAAAGCTGATAATGACGATCCACTCCCCGATATGGACAACGACTCAGACGACTGCTACATTTTGGCCGTTAACGAACCCAGGAAAAATGTACTGTACAAAAACGACCGTGCAGTCTTAGAGCGTATTATAAAACAGCTAGGCGAAGGAACAGTAGTGTGTAATTCTAATCATATGGACATAACAGCTGGGCATTGTATGATGATTGGTGATCAGGACAGGATTAAATGGAAGGTACGTTGTTGTTGTTTCGTTAAATGTAAATAAATGCCTTAGATTAGTATAACCTATACCCTTTTTTCCTTTGGTACAGGTAATTGAGTTTATGCTTCATTATTGGATTCAAGAAAGCTTGAAAGAGAAGGATGGTGGTATATGTGGATACCTACCAGCTAGAGGCTATGTAAGTAAACCACTGGGAATTAATTTTGTCACCTATATTAATTTTTTTTTTTTGGAATATTAGCATAAACGGAAAGCGGAAACAGATAATGAATTCGAAATGCGCAAAAGATTGGTTAATGACCTTAGTGGCCAAATTCTCAGCACAAAACGTTTCCTGTTAGTACCTATACTAACTAAAATCGGAATTGCAAAACTATGGAGTGCTCTCATTTATGACGTGGTGAAGGGAGATTTCACACATTACAGCAATGCGAGGTCTAAACACGGGAAAAAGGGTAACCCATTGATGATTGAATCAGACAAGAAGGCTAGGCTAGTAGCGAATACTATCATGGATAATTTTGTACCTGGAGCTAATCCGAAGAAATTTGTTAGTTTTGAACAACCATTGCACAACAGTATAACCAACTGGAGGGATTCAGGACCGTACATGTTGGTATGCATGAATGAAGTAATTAGGAAGAAGTCTGCTGTTGGGGTTTACAGTGTCAATGTAATCAGGAAAATGAGAAAAACTCTAGTTAACACAATATTAGCAGACCCCAGCAAAAAAATGTTGTTATCGAAAGCTAGGACCAGGAGCGACTTGAATTCGGTTTAAGTAAATGTTATCCAACATCTAGAACTCAGTTGCCCTGTGTGTAGATGGTTTATATGACCATTAAACTCTTTATTATCTAGTAGTCGTGTGTAACTTATATTATAGTTCGTGTGATTGTTAAAAATTTTTACTAATAATTTGTGATTCTATTTCATCTAGTAGTTTATGTTGTGGGGAATCATATGCAGGCATACATGTTAATTAGTTGGTAATCTAACTAGCACACAAATGAAGTACAAATGTTCATAACACTATGTGTAGTGTTTTATTGACAAAAGTGTATATGTAGAACTTTTTCCTATAGTTATGAACGCTAACCTATCAACTTTACGTCTAATCAACACCCCCACTCGTAAAAATGATTAGACCAAATAACTATAAAGCATAATATAATCGTAATTACCTATCAAGCATAGACAAGCACTTGTGGCGTGTGATTTGCTACGGACCCAATGACAAAATGTTTTGCACATGACCTCCAATGTAATTAGTATCCAATTCGAATCACAAATATATACTGGCTGTATACAAGTACTCTAATCAAAAAGAAATGATTAAACTCAATCAACAATGTGGATGGGCATATTCCTACATAAGGGCGTTGGAAGTTTGCACACGTGCGTATTATACAAAGTTGATGGGCATATTCCCAATTAAACCAAAGGGGTATATTAGATGTCAGTTATATATTTTTCTGCAGATAGTTGTACTTCCATTTATGCTTATCTTGACCACATGATAAACGCCAGACGGTTGTGTATGTTTTGATATGATTGGTAATATGTCGATCAACGGTGGATATAGGATATGCTTTACATAATAGTGGCAGTGACATACAGGGCATAGTCCCTCGTACACCTTGATAAATCCCGCCGATTCTCTAAAGGCGTGTATGATTGGGAATACGCCCAAACGCATGTGCGTTTCATGTTCCAATGGTCATCAAGGTAATATGAATGAAGGAGAACGTAATTGGATTTACGTCCATCCAACAATCTTTATAAAAAACAAATAACCATTGGTATAGATTCTCGCAGTATGTATTCGAACTGGTAGTTTCATATAGCACACACTCTATTATTGGGTATACGACCGTTAAAACATGAATCGGATCACATCATAGTGTCCGTGCGACACATGTTGTCTACGGTTGCGATAGATGTATAATTGGGAAGCATTTTATGTAAGTGTGTCTGCGTAAATAGGCGTACATAATACGTGTTTCCGTAATTGGGGATGCGTCCATTGACAAATCAAGGGAATGCTCTAGATTGCTAAGGATGTATAAATCAAGGACGTCTGTAACACAATCTTCGTACTTGTGCACATTTACATCAAAATTATTTTTTCAACATAAGTTGTCGTTTCTGCACTCTTTTACAATGTTCATCCACTCCGTACGTACGCATTTATTCGTAAATGGGCGTACGGGCGGCCAAAACTTCTTGCACACATAAAAGACCCGGGTCAATAGTTTTTTCAATGAGACATTAAACCTCTTATGTTTAGACGGTAAAGGCTAACATTTGATAGTTTAAGGTTCATATGTATAAGTAAAGATGGGTGTTCATATGTATCACAATGCATAACAGCCTTATGCAATCTGTCGGTGTACATATACCCAAATACAAAAACCAATCCCCACTCGGCTTTATACGCACACCTACATAACATGTACAATACTTCGACTATGATGTGCAACGATTCACATTAAATGGGCGTATACCCCAATACACCAACTCAATTTACAAATCATGGTACACGGGCATACGCCCATCGATATATACCCATGCGTAGAATGTTTACCGTATCATACCACGTCTAGGTACTTTAATTTGATGTTGATAACCATTGGCAAACTACGCACCCATGGCATTTGATGTTGTTAACAAGATTTTTTTAAAGAAGATTTGGACAGACGTATGCCCAATTACGTATAGTTGCGTCCGTACGATCTTGATGACCATTGCCAAACGGTGCTCAGATACCAGATGATGTTGTTAAACATATTTTGACATACATGTGCCCAATTAGAGTGTATACGATCTTGCTTTAGACATCATTAGCAAGCTAGAGTATTAACTTCATATGAACCCGTTAACATACCCAAATAAGTAAAATATAGTGTGGAGGGAGGGGAATATATTTGCCAATTTACTGTTGGTTATAGATGTAGATGGACTTGTGAACAGACATATTGAACCAGACAAAGCAAGACCTTTGATTGCACATCTATCGCAATCCTATACAACATGTATCTCACTTACACTATGATGTACTCCGATGACTGTTTCAACGGATACATACCCAAAAACCGAACTCACTATCTATGTAAATGGGAAACGGTAATCGGTACTTTGATGTACCATGATCCCTGTTTAAGCCAATGTATACCCAATTACCCAATTCAAACTCCACGAAATTGAAAACGTGCATGGACATATACCCAAACAAAAAACACTATGCGTAAAATGTGTGCCATATGTACATAAAAGTTAGAATACATATCCAAATAAACTAAACACATGGCTCGTTAGAAAAAAACTACACACGTGGCTGTAAGTAGATACAGATGAACCTATGCCGGGTTACATAGAAATTCAATAAGTGCGGTGGCCGAAAGCCCAACTATGTGGATGTAAATATACCCAAAAACAGATAGACTTCTCCAATTGGAGTTATGCACGGAACTAGTCAAAGTGTGCATTACTTCCAATGTGTTGTACACCGATTCATACTCAAATGGGCGTATACCCAATTACCCCAGAATCAGCAGCCCAACTACTTTATATGTCAATGGACGCATACCCAATTAAGTAAAAACAACGTTGGGGAGGGGGGAATATATATGGCATTTCTTTTTTGTGAATAGTTGTATATGGACATATAGACAGATATATAAATCCGTCTGAAATACATACTTTAATTTCACATCTATCGCAATCCTAGGTACTTTAATTGCATAGATGTTGCGTTCCTAGCAAACGTATGAGATATGTATATATACGTATACACAAAAACAAAAAAAAATTCCCAAATATTAATGTATCACAATATTAGAGATCATGTAACTCAATTACATTATGATGTACTCCAATTCCTACTTCAATCGATGTAATCCAGATTATGCGCGAACCTATGCAACTTGTACACTACTCCCACTTTGTTGTAAACCGATTCATACTCAATGTACGTATACCTAACCACACCAATTTGATATGTACATAATTAAAATCATGAACGGTTGTTTGCACACCGATATATACCTATGCTTTCATTTATTTGGGAAGAGTTGGACGGACGTATGCCAAATTAAGTATTTTTGCTTATGTACGGCCGTGATGACCATTGGCAAACGGTGCTCAGCCGCCATTTTATGTTGTAGAAAAGATTTTGCCGTACACGTGCCCAATTAAACATACTAGAGTGCATACGAACTTGATTTAGACATCATTAGCAAGCTAGATCATTAACTTCATATGACCCCGTGCACATACCCAATTACGTAAAATCTAGTTTGGGTGAAGGGAATATATATGCCAATTTAATGTTGTATATAGATGTAGATGGACATATGAACAGACGTATTGAACCGGACAAATTAAGACCTTTAATTGCACATATATCGCAATACTATAAAACACGTAACTCCCACACACTATGATGTACTACGATTCCTGTTTCAACGGATACATACCCAAATACTAAACTCACTATCTATGTAAATGGAAAACGTTAATCGTTATAATCCAAAACAATATATACATATACGTAGATTGTGTGACATATGAACATAAATATCATACTTCTTATTAGGAGCGCCTACACCCATGGATCTTTGTTTTTTGAAAAAAGAGTTGGATGGCCGTAGGCAAACGTTCGTAGAATTTCCTTCAGACTACCTTGTCGCCCTTCTATTGGGCGTATACCCAATCATATACGCCTATTCAGAATCGGCCGGATTTTGGAATGTGTACTATAAAAACCATTTCCTCGATTCAATTATTATGTAAACCGACCCCTATATGTACCGTTCTACATATTATCAAGCAAAAAAAAAAATACCCGTTTACATAGAACCGTCAAGATACGTACTTCTTCACATCCACCGCAAACACTGTCAACCTTATGAGATATGTCTATACACATATACAAAAAAACAAAAACAAACTCTCCCTTTTGCATCTATAACAGTAATAGAAAACATGAAACTAACATGCACTTTGACGTACACAGATCCATGTGTAAGCCGATGTATACCCAATTACCCAATTCAAACTCCACATAATTGAAAACGTGCATGGGCATGGACCCAAACAAAAAACAACTATGCGTTTAAGGTGTGACATATATACATAAAAGTTAGAATACATAGTCAAAGTGTGCATTACTTCCAATGTGTTGTACACCGATTCATACTCAAATGGGCGTATACCCAATTACCCCATAATCAGTAGCCCAACTACTTTATATGTCAATGGACGCATACCCATTTAAGTAAAAACAACTTTGGGGGGGGGGGGGAATATATATGGCATTTCTTTTCTGTAAATAGTTGTATATGGACATATAGACAGATATATAAATCCGTCTGAAATACATAATTTAATTTCACATCTATCGCAATCCTAAGTACTTTAATTGCATAGCTGTTGCGTTCCTAGCAAACGTATGAGATATGTATATATACGTATACACAAAAACAAAAAAAAATCCCCAAATATTAATGTATCACAATAATAGAGATCATGTAACTCAATTACATTATGATGTACTCCAATTTCTGCTTCAATCGATGTAATCCAGATTATGCGCGAACCAATGCAACGTGTACACTACTTCCACTTTGTTGTAAACCGATTCATACTCAATGTACGTATACCTAACCACGCCAATTTGATATGTACATAATTAAAATCATGAACGGTTGTTTGCACACCGATATATACCTATTCTTTCATTTTTTTTTGGAAGAGTTGGACGGACGTATGCCAAATTACGTATTTTTGCTTATGTACGGACTTGATGACCATTGGCAAACGGTGCTCAGCCGCCATTTTATGTTGTAAAAAAGATTTCGCCGTACACGTGCCCAATTAAACATATTAGAGTGCATACGAACTTGATTTAGCCATCATTAGAAAGCTAGATCATTAACTTCATATGACCCCGTGCACATACCCAATTACGTAAAATCTAGTTTGGGTGAAGGGAATAAATATGCCAATTTAATGTTGTAGATAGATGTAGATGGACATATGAACAGACGTATTGAACCGGACAAATTAAAACCTTTAATTGCACATCTATCGCAATCCTATAAAACATGTAACTCACACACACTATGATGTACTACGATTCCTGTTTCAACGGATACATACCCAAATACTAAACTCACTATCTATGTAAATGGAAAACGTTAATCGTTATAATCCAAAACAATATATACATATACGTATATTGTGTGCCATATGAACATAAATATCATACTTCTTATTAGGAGCGCCTACACCCATGGATCTTTGTTTTTTGAAAAAAGAGTTGGATGGCCGTAGGCCAACTTTCGTAGAATTTCCTTCATACTACCTTGTCGCCCTGCTATTGGGCGCATACCCAATCATATACGCCTATTCAGAATCGGCAGGATTTTGGAATGTGTACTATAAAAACCATTTCCTCGATTCAATTATTATGTAAACCGACCCCTATATGAACCGTTCTACATATTACCAAGTATAAAAAAAAATACCCGTTTACATAGAACCGTCAAGATACGTACTTCTTCACATCCACCGCAAACACTGTCAACCTTATGAGATATGTCTATACACATATACAAAAAAACAAAAACAAACTCTCACTTTTGCATCTATAACAGTAATAGACATCATGACACTAACATGCACGTTGACGTACCCAGATCCCTGTGTAAGCCGATGTACACCCAATTACCCAACTCAAACTCCACATAATAGAAAACGTGCATGGGCATGGACCCACACAAAAAACAACTATGCGTTTAATGTGTGCCATATATACATAAAAGTTAGAGTACATAGTCAAATCGTGCATTACTTCCAATGTGTTGTACACCGTTACGTACTCAATGGTCGTATACCCAATTACACCAGACGCCGTTTGGTGTTGTTAAGAAGCATAGATAGTGAGTTCAGTATTTGGGTACGTATCCGTTGAATCAGGAATCGGAGTACATCATATGAACATATACATATACGTAGATTGCGTGCCATATGAACATATATGTCATTCTTCTTATTAGGAGAGCCTACACACATGGATACTTGTTGTTTGAAAAAAGAGTTGTATGGCCTTAAGCCAACTTTCGTATAAATCCCTTCATACTACCTTGATGCCCCCGTTGTTGGGCGTATTCCCAATCATATACGCCTACACAGAATCGGCCGGACTTTGGAATGTGTACAAGAAAAACCATTTCCTCACTTCAACTATTATGTCAACCGACCCCTATATCAACCGTCGTTCTACATATTACCAAGCATAACCACCAATACCCGGTTACATAGAACCGTCAAGATACGTACTACTTCAAATACACCGCAAATACTATCAACCTTATGAGTAATGTCTATTTGCGTATAAAAAAAAACAAAAAAAATTTCTCACTTATCCATGTATAACAAAACTAGACAACATGAACCTAACTTGCACTTTGATGTGCCCTGACCCCTGTGTACGCCGATGTATACACAATTACCCAATTCAAACTCAACCTAATTGAAAACGTGCATGGGCATGGACCCAAACCAAAGACAACTAGTCGTATAATGTGTGCCATATATAAGTAAACCTACACACGTGTATGTAAGTATATACAGATGAACCTATGCCGAGTTACTTATAAATCCAATGGGCGTATAACGAAATATGTTCGGTGCCAGTAAGCCCAAACATGTAGATGTACATGTACCCAAAAACATATAAATTCAATATCCCAAATAATTTACTTCGAATGTGTTGTAAACCAATTCATACTCAATGGTCGTATACCCAATTATACCAAAATCAATATCCCAAATATTCTATATGTCAACGGCCGCATACCCAATTAAGATAAAACAACCTTGGTGGGGGGGTATATATGTATTTTCTTTCGGGTAAATAGTTGTATATGGCCATATAGAGAAATATATAGAACCGTCTGAAATACATACTTTAATTTCACATATATCACAATCCTATAAACTATGATGTAGCCGGTTCCTGTGTCAACGGACATATAACCAGGTTCCGCAACCAATATCTATGTACTGTAAATCTTGAATGGGTATAATCCAAACAAATATATACTTATACATATGATGTGTGCCATATTAAAATTAGAGTTAGACAGCATATTGGGAGACGCTAGTCAAACGGCTCTTTGTGGTTTGGAAGTATTGGTGGATTGAATTACGTAGAAGTGAATTCCTATTATCTTGATGACAATTGGGACACCATACAGAATCGACTCGGATTCACAATTTTTACAAGAGAATCCTGTATGTCATTTATACTATTACGTAAACCATCTCCTATATAACCCATTCATCTACCTATCACCAAGCATATCCAAAAACACACAACCGGCTGGCATTTATCGTGTGTTCAATATAAACATAAATTGTATTCCAACCTTTGTTGACATGAACTAGATATGTGACATTTTCTTCTGCTGAAACATATATAGATGACCCTATGCCAAGTAATAAAAACCTTTCAAAAATACGTACTTGATGTTCACATATATCGCTAAGCATACCAAACTAATCTAATATGTAGATGGACATATTCCCAAATACAAAAAAGAAATATAGAGCTATGCGCGTTCCTAGACAACATGTACCTCACTTGCACTATGATTAACACAGATCCATATCCTCTGGACGTATACCCAAATACACAAACCTAATATCTCCAGAATGTAACGCATGAATGGCCGTATACCCATCGATACCTACCTATAAATAGAATGAGTGCCATAGCAAGTTAGTAGGTGCAGATGGACATACGCACTAATACGTAAGTAGGTGTAGATGGGACGTATGCACTAATACGTAGGATTGCGCACATAGGTTCAGGATGACAAATGAAAAACGTAACACACATGCCATATTAAGTTGTTAAATAGAGTTTGAAGTACATGTACCCAATTACGCATATTAGCATACACATTGGCTTGCTTTACACATCCCTGTCAAGCTAGACCATTAGCTTGATATATCAATTGATGTATACCCAATTAAGTAAAAAAATTCTCAATGTCTGATACGAAATTTTAAAAAATTAAACGTTCACGATAGGCTTAAAACTAAAACGTCCAATATGTCTCGACATGTACACAACTAAAGCATACAAATTATTTTCCGGGTATTAAAAATTGATTAGTGTGAAAACACCTATTATTACTACACTAAGATAAGCTAAATGCTAAGGTGATGTATATTTGCATATAGTTGAGTTTACATTGATAATGAAAAACAACTAAAAAGCTACACCCACGTGACCTTTTTATACTATAAAGTGACTGAACACCACTTTTGGTCAGCTATAGATTTACAGAAAGATTTTGACAAGACTATAATGAGCGGGAAAAAGGGTGATTACACTTATTCCAATATCTGCAATTACATCCTGTACCTATAGTGCACGCAACAAAAAAATTGTTTCTTGCATTAACAGCTTGTACCTACAGTACAAGTAACAGATAAATTATTACTTTTCTACTTACTGAAGATAACGAAACCCACTCAAACGAAGAAGGAAAAAATCACCAGAATTGAATAGAGCCCATTTCAGAAAGAAATCCGACGCAACCAGGTATGGATCTCCTCATATTAACTACAATATTGATTGTTTGATATCATCCATTCAACCATTGATGTGTGTCATGGATAAATTGTAAACCCTAGACCATGTATTCTTTTTCTGAACAAATATACCTCTATTAAAGGTGCATCCTACAAAAAATGCAGTTGAAGTAGTGATTGCTGCATACGAACCATATGTGTGTTTAAATACAACTGCATTTGTCCATATACATACTGATATTGCGAGATTTTTTATACAAATATTAGTCAATCAGATAATTGTTTGTTGTAAATAGCAGGTGTTTTTTAAGGTTTTGGTTTTGAGTACTAAATAAACTGCTGGATACCAAAAAAAATGCAGGGTAATGTCTCAATATAGGTGCACGTTACAGACTGTGTACACAGCTCTTTCAGACCCCAACATGACAACAGATGATGTCGATGCTCTGAACAAATCCCCGTTTTATGGTTTGTTACTTGGGCTTTATAATCATGACGGGGACAAAGGTTTCGCCAAATCGGATTCGTTGATCTCAGATATCATATCGACATACGATTATACCAGTCAGTGTTTTATATTAGGTGGTGTGAAGAAACGAATATCTTCAACAGATGTGAAGCTGATCATGGGGGTCGAGGGTGGTACATCTAGGGTTCCTAGATACACGCAATCACAAATGCGAGCCTCACCATGGTTTACGAAGAACTTTCCAGGAACAACGACCGGAACATTATCTCAAAAGGCCGTTAAGGACAAAATCAAGGAAGTTTTGAATGGGCGTAGGCCTGGCGGGAGGAGAACACTATTCAAATGCGTCAATATGTTGACGATGTCCACAATCATCTATCCAGCGCTTTCGGGAAGGATTACTCAGTGGCATGTCAAAATTTCTGAAGACATTGATAGGTTAAAGACGTATGATTGGGCATCAGACATTGCGAACAGTATAATGGACCCAGCGAAGGGGCTCGGTCAGAGTTGCTGCCTTATGCTCGTGGTTAGTTATGTTAAATTGTGCACCTTATTGAAATATAGTATGTAATTTAATGTAATCTGTGTTTTAATATGAAGCCATGGTTTGGAGAGCACGTAGCAGAATCGGGCTTGTGTTTGATGAATCCAATGAAGATACCAAGGATATTAAAATGGAGCGCATCAGCCGTTCCAGATAACTTCAAATCAAATATAGTTGATAAGCTTATTCCGGAAATGGTAATGTTCAAGTAACCGTCTTTTACTGTGCTTCATAAAGTCAAACCTATTTTACTAAGATTTATAAGAACAATTTGTATTGATTTGCTTATCAGGTGTCAACAGCAGAACTAATAATGACGGCTGAGGAAATAGAAGAATACGGGACACACCTGGAAACACAATTGAGGGTTGACAAAAGTATGACTTATGAAGATGTTTTAGAAGACCAGACTAATGGGCTTCTTTCTGATGATTCGTGTTGCAAAGATGGAGAGTGTATTGCAAAGTGTAACATTTGTCCAAGAGGTGATGAGAATCTAAAGTTGGTTCAGGCAGATTTGGAACGTGAACGTGTCAAAACCTCAACACTTATGAAGTCATTAGAGCTAGAGAACCAGAAAACCCAGAAATTAACCGAGGAGATCAAGATTCTCGCCAACTTGCTTAAGAACAGGGTTAACATTTCAGATGACAATTTCGACACCGTAAGTGAACAACGAGATGATGGGAAGTTGCCTGAACCCGGCACACTTGGAAAAGATGACGAACGCCTCCATACAACGGATACATTTTGTAATAATTTATCGGGACACGAAAACATACCAGAAGTTGCTTTAATGTTAGTTGATGCTAGTACCGAA
This sequence comes from Nemophila menziesii, assembly GCA_029959085.1. Lineage (NCBI taxonomy): Eukaryota > Viridiplantae > Streptophyta > Magnoliopsida > Boraginales > Hydrophyllaceae > Nemophila > Nemophila menziesii. Next base: position 23,375,739 of record JARWIR010000001.1, on the reverse strand, counting down.
CGTGTTACTAACAATAGTCAATGGAATCTTAATCATCTGTTTGCTGAGGAGGTGAACACCGGCACAGAAATCTCAATGAGCAATGACGTTGAGATAGATGATTCAGTTGTAGTGCCAAACAGAGATTACATTGACGGTCTTACGGATAATGACGACGATGATATACGGCTAAATGATTTAGTCAATAACATTGCAGAATCCGAGTGTTTACCTGAAGTTAATATGCGTCGCAGTTCGTTGGTCAATCGCGTAAAAGGTACAGATAGAAGCACCCGAAAGAAGACAATTGGTGATGCATTTGTCACGGGACAGACACCTCGTAAAAGGAAGTTAGCATACTTAGAAAAAAATAAAACAATGGTAGGAGATTCTCGAGATGGACAAGGCGACATGTCTGAGCCTAATGATTCACATAGTGCGGTTGGTTCAGTAGCGGAGGATGTTAGAGAAAACATATATCCAATGACTGAACGTGAGAAACTTGAAAAAATATTTGTCCAGAGTGTGAAGGAGTTCGGATCAGAGGCGGAGTGTACTAGAAAAGTGGTTGAAGAAGTTCAACGTGAGATAGTTGAATATAATTTAAGCAACATTACTTACTATGCCGACAAGAAGGATGTTGAAGTGCTACATTATATCAAGATGAGGCTATCGGGAAGCACACCCGTATGGAGGATGAATGATATAGTTGTGACAGTTGATGACTGCCTTGAGATAGCGGAGGAATGTAGTGTGAAATGGCCAGTATGTAGTGCATAAACTTTTTACTATTGCATATGTTGTTCAATGCCACAAGTTATGTTAAATTACATTTTCAACATGTGACAGGTTATTGAATCAGTTATGGAGATATGGCAGGCCGTGAATGAAAGGAAAAACAGCGTATTCAAATTGCAGTGCTTATCATCAAGGCAGATGGTATGTTATATGTTTTGTTGTTATAGTAATCTGTCTATGTTTTTTTGGATTTTTCTTAATTTGTCTATTCGGTACTGAATTATTTTTTCCTGTATCACTGTAGTGTAACCGTCAAGGCGATGTAGATGATGGATTCAGTATTTCGAAGGAAATGTTCAATGCAAAAAGTGTAATACTTATTCCAAACCTAGCTAGGGTGGATTCTTATACTTTTTGGAGCTTGATTGTGTACACAAAATCACACGATACATTTGAGCATTACACATCTATCAACAGAAGCAGCCACGTCCGTCTAGGTATAGAGTCTCTCTATCATGCCGAGCGCATTGTACAAGTGCTATGCGAGAAGTTATGGCCAGAGTTCACCGAGTACGGTCAAAAAAAACTGTTCCCCATATCGATTAAAGAAAATGAATCTCCAAATGAGTGGGAAGATTCGGGCATTTACGTTTTGAAGTTAATGTTTGATTTAGTTCGAAGGAAACCGGTCAATACTGCGTACAGAAAATACGATATCCGAGGAATGCGTCAGTATATTGTAAACTTGATTCTGAACGATGAAAAAACAGATGAGGTTGTTTCTCAGGCCCGGAAGCATATGCTTTTAGTGCTCTAATGTCCTTACGAACCCTATTGTATTTTGGGCTTAATGGTTTTGGAAAGTTTTTTTGGGTGGCAGTGTAGACAATACTTTGATATTGATCCTCTAATGTTTAAGGCAGCCATCACGTTTATGATATAGTTTTTTAAAGTTTTATATGTAATGCTTTGATATGTATCCGTTAAGTTTCAACATTTCTGAATCCAAACAATAGGGAGAACTTTAAAAAGACATCAATGTTGATTAATACAAAATAAAATGTGTTAAGAAAAACGCGTTCCTATACACATACCAGAAGTTATTGAACACATTCCTCATCTTAATCAATAATCAATACTACCATCCAGTTAAACTAACGGCTAAAAAGAAATTACGTCTTGTAAACTCCAAACGTCGTATAATTTGGCCATATATCCAATCGTTTTGTGGGTACCATGTCTTAATCCGATGTTGATGCACACGCACCCATCTACGTATATGTTAGTACATACGACATTTATGTATACATACTTATCAAACCAGACCATTAAGTTGATGTGTCAAAGGGCTTATACCCAAATAAGTAAACCCAACATGTAGAACGTGCAAAATACGTATTCGATTTTCTAATGTATCGCAATACTAGCCAAATTATGCGATGTGTCGATAGACGTATTCCAAAAAACCAGAAAAAGTTGATTTTATTTGTATATATACTGTGTCCAATTTGTTTTTGGGAAATAGGGTTGGCCGGGCGTATGTCCAAATACGTGCATTTTGATGTCAAATGAATGATGATAGGCACATGTAGATCACTTACACTAAGACGTACACGATTCCTATGTCAGTGTACGCATACCCAGTTACGTAAAAACAAATTTTGGTAAACAAAAATATACATACCATTTTATTGACGTGAATAGATTAGGATGTACATATGCCCAATTACACAGAAACGCCAAAATACGTAATTCGAGTTCACATCCGTCACAACTCCTATCAACCTCATGAGATATGTCTACTTAAGTATACACAAAAAAAAAAAAAATTCCCACTTTTGTATATATAACACTCATAGGTAACATGTAAACTAATTTAACTTTGGTGTAGCCCGACCCCTGCGTAAACCGATATATACTAAACGCCCAGATTCAATCCTATACACCATGGGACTTAATTATACGTCGACGTAATCCGATCCCCGTGTAAGCAGATGCACACCAAATTACCCAAATCGATAAATACGTAGTTGAAAACGTGAATGGCCACATACCCAAACAAAAAAGACCTATGCGTATAATGTGTGACATATAACCATAAAATTTAGACGACCTATTGAAATGAACTACATCCATGACACTTTCTTTTTTGTACAAAGTGTTACAGGGACGTATGCCCAATGTAGTGTATTTGCGTACATACGTTTGCCCAAACAAAAAGGTAGGCACACATGGCATTTTGTTGGTGTTAAATGGTTGTTGATGTACATATTCCCAATTACACATACGATTTTATGTCCGAGATTTGTATATATATACTAAGCAAGCCGCGATAGTAAATTGGTGTGGCGATGTACGTATACCCATTTTAGTCAGAACAATCTTTAGACCGGGTCTTAGCGTGAGCCGACGAATACACAATTACACAATTCAAAATCTATCTACTTGACAACGTGAATGGGCATATACCCGAACCAATCGGAATGTGTGCCATAACAACATAGAGGTAAAACTACCAACTGAAATGAAGAACAATCATGTCACTACGTTTTTTGAAAAAATTGATGACCTACAATCTTAATCAATAATCAAGTCTACCACCAAGTTATACTACCCGCTAGAAAAAAATTACGTATCGTAAACTCCAAACATCTTATACTTGGGGTATATATCCAAACGTTTAATGTCAACCATGGTATTTTGCTTGTACCTAGGCAAGTCAATCAACCTTGATGGTGTGGGAGATTGTATATATTGACAAATCTAAAATAGGATACACAGTTCAATGTCCATGTAATTAATATCGTGGATGGGCATCTCCATGTAATTGATATCGTGAACGTGCATGTTCCCAAACAATATATACCGATGCTTCTAAAGTGCGCCATATTAGCATAAGGGTAAGTCTATCTATCGAAATAACCTACATACAAGGCACTTTGTTATTTGTAAAAAGGGTTGGACAAACGTATGTCCAATTACGTGTTTTCGGTACATACGACCATGATGAAATTTGAAAAGGGATACACGCTTAACATAGTTTCGGTATATACCCATTTACGTATATGATAGTACGTATGACATTTATGTGTAAATGCTTATCAAACCAGACCATTAGCTTGATGTGTCAATGGGCGTATACCCAAATAAGTAAAACCAACATGTAGGACATGCAAAATAGGTATTCGATTCTATAATGTATTGTAATACTAGCCAAATTATGCGATTTGTCGATAGACGCATTCCAAAATACCATAAAAAATTGATTTTGTTTGTATATATAGCGTGCGCAATATTTTTTTGGAAACAGGGTTGGCCGGGCGTATGTCCACTTACGTGCAATTTGATGTCATTTGCATAATGATGCACGCATGTAGCTGACTTACACCAATACGTACGTGATTCCTATGCCAGTGTACGCATACCCATTTACGCACAAACATTATTGGTAAACATCTATATACATTCCATTTTTGCGTTCACATCCATCGCAACTCCTATCAACCTCATGAGATATGTCTACTTACGTATACCAAAAAAAAAAACAACTTCCCACTATTGTATATATAACACTCATAGGTAACATGTAACTCAATTAAACTTTGATGTAACCCGACCCCTGCGTAAACCGACATATATCCAATGACCCGATTCAAAATCTTTTCAATTGAAAACGTGAATGGACATAGACCCAAATAAAAAATATCTATGCGTATAATGTGAACTGTATAGACATAAAAGTTAGCCTACATATTGGAACAAACAACACACATGGCACTTTGTAAAAAATATACCCGCATAGTTGTCAGAAATATACACGCATCTATCACAATCCAAGACAACATGCAACTTACTTTCACTTTGTCGTAATCCGATCACTGTTTGAGCCGACGCATACACAATTACCCAATTCAAAATCTATGTAATTGAAAACGTGAATGGGCATAACCCCAAACCAATCGGAATGTGTGACATAACACCATAGAAGTAAGGCTACCAATTGAAATGAACTACAATCATGGCACTTTTTTTTTTGCAAAACGTGATGGACGGGCGTATGTCCAATATATAGTATTTGCATACGTTCGAACATGTTGGCAACTGGAAAGGGAGTCAAACGTGCAACTATTTTGTTGACAAATGGATTGTGATGTACACATACCCAATTACACGCTATGTAGGAAATAATACATTTAGTTATACATCCGAAGCAAGTCATGACATTAACGTGATGGGCGGAATGTACATATACCAAATTAAGAAAAAACAACCTTTAGCATGGTCACAATACGTGTTTGATTTCCAAATTTATCGGACGACTAGTCAAATTATGCGATTATTGTTGGTATTATCATTCCAAAAAAACAAAAACCAAAAGAGCATCATATGTTTTAGTAGATATAGTGTGTGCAATTTGTTTTTTGTAAACATTGATGGACAGACGTATGTCCAATTAAGGCCATTTTGGTAGATACACGCATGCAGATCACATACATGCAGCTCACATACACTATGAGGTACACGATTACCATGTCAGTGGCCGTATACCCAGTTAAGTAACCCCAAATGTGGGGGAAAAAAATATATGATATTTTACTGTTGTTAATAGATTCAGATGGATACATTCCCAGTCACTCATAACAGTCAACATAGCTACAGATGGACATCTGTCCAATTGTATAGATCACCCCACTTCTTCATTCATCACGATCATGAAAAACATGTACCTAACTTACACTTCCACGTAATCCGATCCCTGTGTAAGCAGACGTACACCCAACTGTCCAATGGAAAATCTATGTAATTGAAAACGTTTATGGGCGTAGACACAAACAAAAAAAACCTATGCGTTTAATTAGTGCCATATAACCATAAAAGTTAGACTACCTATTGAAATGAACTACAGCCATGGCAATTTGTTGTTTGGACAAAATGTTGGGCGGGGGTATGTCCAATTCAGTGTGATTGCGTACATACGACATGGGACATATGAAAAAGTATTCACACATGCAATTTTTTGTGTGGTTAACTGCATGTTGAAGTACATATGCCCTATTATGTAGGTGTTATTATATAAGACATTTATTTATATATCATTCGCAAGCCATGACGTTAACTTTGTTGTGTCGATGTACGTATACCCAATTAAGAAAAAAATACCTTTAGACCGGTCACAATCACGTTTTTGGTTTCCAAATGTATGGCACCCAGCTGCGCATGATCAGAAATATAATCGCATATAACAGGATACTAAAAGTCCTTTGATTGTACATCTTTCACAAGAGTATTACATTTTTTACGTCACGCTTATGGGCATATAACCAAATACTTAGAAATAACTATTATCAAGAGAAAAACTAGTATGTAAAGACATAATACCGATTTTACAGATAGCGTGTTGACGGGCATATTTCCTTACATGGAACTTTCTTACACTCTGACGTAATCCGATCCCCGTGTAAGCAGACGTACACCCAAATGTCCAATGCAAAATCTATGTAATTGAAAACGTGTATGGGCATAGACCCAACCAAAAAAAACCTATGCGTTTACTGAGTGCCATATAAACATAAAAGTTCGACTACCTATTGAAATGAACTACAACCATGGCAATTTGTTATGAGGAAAAAATGTTGGGCGGGCGTATGTCCAATTCAGTGTACTTGCGTACATACGACGTGATGCCAAATGAAAAAGCATCCACACATGCAATTTTTTGTTTTGCTAAGTGCATGTTGATGTACATATGCCCTATTACACATGTGTTATTATATAATACGTTTATTTATATATCCTACGCAAGCCATGTCGTTTACTTGTTATGACAGTGTACGTATACCCAATTAAGTAAAAACATCATTTAGACCGGTCACAATCACGTTTTTGGTTTTCAAATGTATGGCACCCAGCTGCGCATGATCAAAAATATAATCGCATATAACAGGATACTAAACGTCCTTTGATCGTACATCTTTCACAAGAGTATTACATTTTTTCATTCACGCTTATGGTCATATACCCAATTACTTAGAAATAACTAATAGCAAGAGAAAAACTAGTATGTAAAGACATAATTCCGATTTTATAGATAGCGTGTTGATGGGCATATTCCCTTACATGGAACTTTCTTACACTTTGACGTAATCCGATCCCCGTGTAAGCAGACGTACACCCAAATGTCCAATCCAAAATCTATGCAATTGAAAACGTGTATGTGCATAGACCCAACCAAAAAAAACCTATGCGTCTACTGAGTGCCATATAAACATAAAAGTTAGACTACCTATTGAAATGAACTACAGCCATGGCAATTTGTTTTCTGGAAAAAATGTAGGGCGGGCGTATGTCCAATTCAGTGTACTTGCGTACATACGACAGGATGACAAATGAAAAAGTATCCACACATGCAAATTTTTGTGTTGTTAAATTCATGTTGATGTACATATGCCCTATTACACAGGTGTTATTATATAAGACATTTATTTATATATCCTGCGCAAGCCATGTCGTTAACTTGTTGTGTCAATGTACGTATACCCAATTAAGAAAAAACATCATTTAGACCGGTCACAAACACGTTTTGGGTTTTCAAATGTATTGCACCCAGCTGCGCATGCTCAGAAATATAGTCGCATCTAACAGGATGCTAAAAGTCCTTTGATTGTACATCTTTCACAAGAGTATTACATTTTTTCCGGCACGCTTATGGACATATACCCAATTACTTAGAACTACCTATTAGCAAGAGAGAAACTAGTATGTAAAGACATAATACCGATTTTATAGAGAGCGTGTAGATGGGCATATCCCCTTAAATATGCATGTGTGTAAAGCTGAAACATGTACCGTTGTTTTTTTTAATAATGCAAAAATATAAAGTTTTTTAAACAAAAGCCAATACGTTGTATAAATTGGAAAATTACACAATGTATATTCGGATATGTTTTCGGACACATTTAGAAAATAACATACATAAGACAAAAACTGCTGAAAGTATTGCATTAACGATTGTTTCCAGTCAATCACACACAAAATAGATTACTTTCAGTCGATTACCATAAATTTGTCTATGGGAATTATGGTTGGAATTTCCTTGCTTGATGCATTGCTGCGGTACAATAATCATGATTGAGAAGTTTCTGAACCATAATGCATCTCATTCTCTTGAATTCGGCTACAGTATACATACCCCTGACAGAGCCTCCATCATATATGTCCTTTGCACACAACATTATATAGACACCCGAGCTTTCAACTGTGCATCTGGTCTGTATAACCGAAGAGGAGGTGTATTTTTCAACTTTTTCAGTCACACTCACACCCTCTTCTTGGTAAATACTATGCAGAACATTTTCGTATATGTAGTTATACATTTTTTTTGCATTTACCTCGGCCAATTTAGCGCAAATGTTCCCTGTTTGAGCTTTTAAACAACTGAAGTGCTCAAACGCATCGGCTTTCCTAGTGTCGTAAACTAATAAGCTCCAGAAAGTAGTAGATGCAATCTTTGTCATAATAGGAATCAAAACCACATGATAATCATCGAAAAACTCTGTGAATGCATTGATAACGTGTTCTTCAGTAAGCTCGTCATTCCCTTTGTTGTAGTAGTACTGTAGTTTAAAAAATGTGTCAAAAACGGATTAACGAAAAAACGGGCGTAACAGACCAAAAGAACTAACCATTGATCGTGCACGCAATCTTTGACACATCCCTTGTACTACATGATTATTAACCGATATATGGTTTGCAATGCTTTCGGTTGTCCAACATAGCAAAATAGCATCTATCACCTGGTTAAATAAAAATACAGTTACGAAACGTTTATTCATTCATAATATTGGTATAGTTGGATATCAAATTGCTAACCTGCCATTTTATGGGCCGTTGATGCGCAACATCATAACAATGGATAGCTTTTACCTGGATTTGTTCAAAACTCCATACTATAGTGGATTCTGGCATATGACTAAATAAACGTTCTAAGGCCAGGTCATCCACTCTACGTGCAACAGATACTTTGACAATGACAGCCCGGGCATCATTCGGTACACAACCCTTGAACAATTTCGATTCCTCAACAATAGGTACAGTGGCTTTAATGGCAGGATGTCTGATTATACGTCTTTCAGTCCGTAAAGCACTACGGGGCCGGCGGGAATTCCAGTTGTTTTGCTCCCTACGTTTAGCCAGAACTATGGATAGGGGTACGTTGTCATCATCGAACAAACCGGCCTTTATAATGCGTTGGCACTCCATTATCTCATCTGCTACCTCGCCTTGCAAGGAATCTGAATGATTAGTTGTATTAGTAGGTTTTATTGAGTGAGTATCATCTCCGATTAAGGGTACCGTAATCGTTCGGCCACCAATATCAGTTTGCACCACCACGTCACCCGATTCTGTGACGTTACGTCCCTTCTCTACGGTTGATAATAGTTGGTTAAATAAAAACCCCTTCTGCAATGGACGTTGAATATTACCTTCAACGTCGATAGTTTGGTTATCGTTTAAATCAAACGAAACTTTTTTTCTTTTTTTAGAGAGTTTCTCTATTATCTTGTCTGGTGGTGTTATAACTCCTAAGTCGAAGGTAGGTTCAGAATACACAGCCCCCAAATCTGGTTGATCTATTTCACACGAACCATCTTCCATGTACTGACCAAAGCAACGGAACAAAGCATTCGGTGTGACGCAACCAACGTCGAATAAAGATCCTTTCTTCTTGCCTAATACATCTTCTGTATTATCATCAATTGGCCCATCAAAACCCACAATACCTTGATGCTGGATTAACAAATCAGGAATGTCGTTATCACCTTTAACATCAATACCACTTCTTACAGTGAAATCTTCTGGTAGAGTTGAGATGGTAGGAGTTTGAAGTAGAGTCTTTCCTACATCACCATCGACAACAAGACGTTTATAAACACCACCCCCAAAATCTGATGCATTCCTCTTTAAATAACTTTTAAGAATGTCGTCTTGTTGCCGGCACTTCCTTTCTAACATATCATTCTTTCTTTTCTCAATTTCCAACTCATTTATTACGTGGTTTCTCTTCTCTCGTTCATTAAATAAATCTTCTTTAATGGAGATTAATTCTGATCTTATAGTAACTCTGATGTTATCCAAATATAGTTGGCTTATTAGAGTATCTTGTGTATTGCAACATTGGCTTTGTGTAGCAGGTTCGTCGTTTGCAATACTTGGCACGACTTGGCCTGGTTGGACAAAGTATTCCTCATCATTTATAGTCTTTTCATTCACCTTGCTTGCAATAACAGATTCATTACCAAATTCAATACCTAATACAGTTATAGCATCCAACGAACCACATGTGTTATCCATTTGATAGGTATCCTAATAATAAAAACATATACATTTTAGAACAAGCGATAATCAAAAACTTCAATGGTATTTATAATCCACAAATAATATGAGTTGTATGCATATATTGATACAGGATAAGAAGAAAAAATTATTACCTTGAAATGAAGGGGAAAAATCGCTTGTAACAGATTCAATCTTCGTTGGTAGAGTGTTGTAGGTGTTTTAGGGTTTAGTTGTTGTAAAACATATAATTTATTGGCTGATAATATTTTGTTTTTCAAATCCGTAGTGCATCACATAAAGTAGTGTTGCACGTTAAACAGTATAATGTACTCAAGTATTTGTCAGTAATTGGAGAGAGAGTAAAGGTTATGAGGTGACATACACAACTATGTGTACTACAAAAGTGAAGTTTCTTGTTGACTTGTTATACCTCTGCCGTATGAGAATATTTTAATATATTTGTCCTGCTCAAATCTTATCCTACCAGAAAGTATAATTCAGATAAATGTATTTTGTTCCCACCATTATAAGTCATCTACAATTACATTAGTATTTAGGAGGAAAACTAAACCATAACACCAATGTTGAAGAAAAGTGAAAATTTTATTTTGTCATCCCGTAAACTAATTTTATTTTATTTGGTACTCAAGGTATGCATGCATATATGAAATCGTTTTATGATATTAAAAAGAATAACAAATTCATATTCACATTCGCAAATCAATGGGGGTTGGTTGGTCATATCGACGTATGCCCAATCACGTATCCCCCACTTTGGGAACAGCCTAAATACGTAATTTATTTTCACATCTATCGCAATTTAACCTTGTCCTCTGCCGGAAAACTAGAACATATGTAACTCAATTACACTATGTAACTCAACAGACGTATACCCAATGATCCAATTCAATAAATATTTAATAGGAAGCATGGATAGGTATAGTGCAAAACAATATATACATATAAATAGAATCTCAATACTAGCCAAAATATGCGCTTTGTCGATGTGCAACCTTAGCCAAACTACATACCTTAATTTCACATCTGTCGCAATCATATACAACATCTACCTCACATGAACGTTGCCGTAATCCGATCCATTGCCGTGTGGTTTGGTAGATACGAACATGATGAACACAATTACTATGTCAGTGGACGTATACGCAGTCAACCTTACGAGATATTCTTGTTTACGTGTTCACAAAAACAATAAAACGTCCCCCCTGTGCATCTATAACAATCATAGACACCATGTAACTCACCTAAACTTTGTTGTAAACCAATCCATGTGTAAGCCGACGTATACCCAAGGCGACATTTCTAAATGAACGTGTTAAATAATAGGGCGGCTGTATGCCCGTTTACGCATATCTGTGTACACACATGCATTATAACAAATGAAAAAGGATAGATACAAGCCATTTTATGTTGTTGCGTAGCTGACGATGTACATGTGCCCAGTAGAAATATTATAGTACATACGCCCTTTATTTACACATCCAAAGTGGGGCCAAATCATTAACTTGATATGACAATTGACGCATACGTATTGGATTTTCAAATCTATCGTAATATTAGCCAAGATATGCGATGAGACGAAACGCGACCTCGGCCATAATACGTACTTTAATACCAACGCTATCGCAATCTTGTCGACCTTATTAGTTCTGTCTATTTACGTATACACAAAAAAACAAAAATAGATTTCCATTTTTTTTAAAACCGTGAATGGGCATAGGCCCAAACAAACTGTACACCTGCGTATAATGTGTGCCACCCAAAACATAAAAGGTAGACTACATATTGTAGACATAAGGCATTTTGATTCTTGTAAAAAGTGCTGGACGGACGTACGTCCATTTAGGGGTTTTTGCATAGATACGAACATGATGAAAGTACAGACGTCATTTAGTTATAAAAACTAAACAAGCCATCTAATTAACTTGATTTGTCAATATACGTATACCCGATTAAGTCAATCACGCCCTTCATATAGGTCAAAGACCTTTTTTTTAGTTTTTAGGGTACTCAATGTGTACCTCAGACAATGTCTAGTTACTTGGACCAGGCAAAATACGTACTTCTTCCCATCCCTCACAAATCCTAACGGACTTATGAAATACGTCTATCTGCATATAACAATCATAGCCAACCTGCACCGCAATTACACTTTGATGTAACCCAATCAATGTGTACGCATACGTATACCCATCTACCAAATTCAAAAACCCCGCAGGTGAAAACTTGAGCGGACATATACCCATACATAAAGTTATACTACCTATTGAAATAGACTAAACACATAGCACTTTGCAAACACCATACACATATATGTAAATAGCTAGAAATTGAACTGTGACAATTTACATAGATCTTACCACGTTTGCATATATCAAAACCCTAAACAGCATGGAGCTCACTTGAATGTTGACGTTATACGATCCATGTGTAAGCCGACGTATAAACTAATTGCTGAACGGGAATATGTCCATTTACGTGTTGTTGCATAGGATACAAACATGATGAAAGCACATACGAAATGTAGTTATAAAAAACTAAGGACCCAATATCATTAACTTGATTTGTCAATGCACGTATACCCAATTACGTCAATCACAACCTTTATATATGTCAAAATACAGTTTTTTGGTTTTTTCGATGTTCAGATGGACATATGCCCAGTTACTTAGACCCGTCACAACACGTACTTCTTCAAAGACTTCGCCAGTTTTAGCGAACTTATGACATATGTATATTCGCATACAACAATCATATCCAACCTGTAACTCAATTACACTTTGTTGTAAACCAATCAATGTGTAAGCCTACGTATACGTAGTTACCCAAATCACAATCCACGAAATTGAAAACGTGCATGGACATATACCCAAACAAAAAAAAACTGTGCGTATAATTTGTGCCTATATACATACAGTTAGACTACCCGTTAAAGTAAACTTAACACATGGCCCTTTGTAGATAAAATACAAACATATATCTAAGCAGATACGAATGGAACTATGCCGAGCAACATCGAGCTTCCCACTTTTGCATCTATCACAACCCTAAACAGCGTGGAGCTTACTTGAATTTTGCCGTAATACGATCCATGTGTACGCCGACGTACAAACAAATAACCAATTCAATACATGTGTAATTGAAAACGTGAATGGGCATATACCCTAATTAAAAAACATATGCGTCTAATGAGTGCTATAAAAACAAAATTAGTATACTACCTATTAAAATAATCGGCACCCATAGAACAAATGAAAAGGTATTAACACAGGCCTTATTCTTGTTGTTGAACAGTTGTTGATGTATACATGCCCAGTTACATACATGATGTAAGCAAGCCAGGTCAATGACTTGGTGTGCTATGTACGTATACCCAGGTAACTGAAACCAACCTGTGGAACGTCACCATACGAGGACCCTATATCATTAACTTGATTTGTCAATGCACGTATACCCAATTACGTCAATCACAACCTTTATATATGTCAAAATACAGTTTTTTGGTTTTTTCGATGTTCAGATGGACATATGCCCAGTTACTTAGACCCTTCACAACACGTACTTCTTCAAAGACTTCGCAAGTTTTAGCGAACTTATGACATATGTATATTCGCATACAACAATCATATCCAACCTGTAACTCAATTACACTTTGTTGTAAACCAATCCATGTGTAAGCCTACGTATACGTAGTTACCCAAATCACAATCCACGAAATTGAAAACGTGCATGGACATATACCCAAACAAAAAAAAACTGTGCGTATAATTTGTGCCTATATACATACAGTTAGACTACCCGTTAAAGTAAACTTAACACATGGCCCTTTGTAGATAAAATACAAACATATATCTAAGCAGATACGAATGGAACTATGCCGAGTAACATAGAGCTTCCCACTTTTGCATCTATCACAACCCTAAACAGCGTGGAGCTTACTTGAATTTTGCCGCAATACGATCCATGTGTACGCCGACGTACAAACAAAAAACCAATTCAATATAGGTGTAATTGAAAACGTGAATGGGCATATACCCTAATTAAAAAACATATGCGTCTAATGAGTGCTATAAAAACAAAATTAGTATACTACCTATTAAAATAATCGGCACCCGTAGAACAAATGAAAAGGTATTAACACAGGCATTATTCTTGTTGTTGAACAGTTGTTGATGTATACATGCCCAGTTACATACATGATGTAAGCAAGCCAGGTCAATGACTTGGTGTGCTATGTACGTATACCCAGGTAACTGAAACCAACCTGTGGAACGTCACCATACGAGGACCCTATATAATTAACTTGATTTGTCAATGCACGTATACCCAATTACGTCAATCACAACCTTTATATATGTCAAAATACAGTTTTTTGGTTTTTTCGATGTTCAGATGGACATATGCCCAGTTACTTAGACCCGTCACAACACGTACTTCTTCAAAGACTTCGCAAGTTTTAGCGAACTTATGACATATGTATATTCGCATACAACAATCATATCCAACCTGTAACTCAATTACACTTTGTTGTAAACCAATCCATGTGTAAGCCTACGTATACGTAGTTACCCAAATCACAATCCACGAAATTGAAAACGTGCATGGACATATACCCAAACAAAAAAAACTGTGCGTATAATTTGTGCCTATATACATACAGTTAGACTACCCGTTAAAGTAAACTTAACACATGGCCCTTTGTAGATAAAATACAAACATATATCTAAGCAGATACGAATGGAACTATGCCGAGTAACATAGAGCTTCCCACTTTTGCATCTATCACAACCCTAAACAGCGTGGAGCTTACTTGAATTTTGCCGCAATACGATCCATGTGTACGCCGACGTACAAACAAATAACCAATTCAATATATGTGTAATTGAAAACGTGAATGGGCATATACCCTAATTAAAAAACATATGCGTCTAATGAGTGCTATAAAAACAAAATTAGTATACTACCTATTAAAATAATCGGCACCCATAGAACAAATGAAAAGGTATTAACACAGGCCTTATTCTTGTTGTTGAACAGTTGTTGATGTATACATGCCCAGTTACATACATGATGTAAGCAAGCCAGGTCATTGACTTGGTGTGCTATGTACGTATACCCAGGTAACTGAAACCAACCTGTGGAACGTCACCATACGTTTGTGTATTTCGAACTTATCGCAGTGCATATTGCCAAAAACCAAAAAAAAAGTCATAGCATTACCAAAAACGCATTCCCATAATACATGTAATTCAATTACAAAATGATGTTCACCGGTTCCTATGCCAGTGGGCGGATACCCAGTTATGAAAACAGAACATTGGTAAACACCTATATGTGTGACATTTTATAGTTGTAAATAGACTCAGATGTACATATGGCCATTTACACCGATCCGGCGAACCACGAATTTTATTTTCAAATCTAACGGAATAATAGCAATCTTATGAGATATGTCGATTTTCAAAAAAAAAACCGTAGCAAATTTCATCCTTTTCCAGCTGTCGCAATACTAGGTAATTGACAACGTGAATGCCCATGGTACCAAACGTGACACGTCCCACTTTGAATTAATCGAATCCATGTGTCAACCGACGTATACCCAATTATCCAAATAAATGTCTATGTAATCGAAAACGTGAATGGTCGTAGTACCAAACAATGTCTGTGTGTCACAAAAACATAAAAAGCCATCTTAACTGTGGGAATAAAACTCACACAGATGTAAATGAACATACAGACGTGAATATGCCGAGGTACATATAACTACCACCTCTTGCATCGTTGGTCGGACGTGTGTCCAATGTATTGTGTTTGCGTAGATACGAACATGATAGCATATGATAAGGTATTAACACAAGCCTTATTTTTGTTGTTGGGCATTTGTTGATATATATATGCCCAATTACATATATTATAGTACAGACGGCTTTTGACTTTATATATCCTAATCAAGACAGAGCATTAACTTGATGAGGCAATGTACGTGTGCCAGTTCACTGACAAACAACATTTAAACCGATCACAATAAAAACCTTTTTTTCAACTTTATCGCATAACAAGACAAATTATGCGATGTCCTCGCTATGCATATTCCAAAATACCAAAATAAACTTGATAGGCTTAACAAAACCGCATGCCCAAACGACATGTACCTCAATTACAATATGACGCACCCCGATTCCTATGGCATTTGACGTATAACTCAGGAAAAATGTTGCATTTTGATGGGTGTGACTAGAATCAGATGTATATACGTCCATTTACACAGGACCGTCAAAGCAGGCATTATATTTTCACATCTAAAGCATTACTAGCAATCTTATGAGGCATGTCGGTTTCCGTCTACAAAAAACCCAAAAAGTTTCACAATGTTACATCTTTCGCAATACTACGTAATTGAACACGTGAATAGTCATGGTACCAAACGTGGAACGTCCAACTACAAAACGTCATAGCCTTACCAAAACGGAATTCCCAAAAGACATGTAACTCAATTACAATATGATGTACAATGACCCCTATGGCAGTGGATGTATACCCAGTTATGAAAACCAAATACCGAATCCCATATATACGTAATTGAACAATGAATGGGCATATACCTATTGAAATAAACTTCACCCAAAGTGTTTCCCAAACGACAAGTATAATTACTTATGAAAACCGAACATTAGAAAAAAAAATGCTACATTTTATGGTTGTAAATAGACTAAGATGTACATACGCCCATTTTCACATAACCGCCAAAGTACGAGTTTTATTTCCACTTCTAACACATTAATAGAAATCTTGTGAGACATGTATAACAAAAACCCAAAAAGTTTCGCACTTTCACATCTTTCGCAATACTACGTAATTGAAAACATGAATGGCCTTGTTAACAAACGTGTAACGTCCACCTATGAAAAAATCTGATCCATGTGTCAACCGACGTATACCCAATTACCCAAATAAAATTCTATGTAATTGAAAACTTAAATGTTCATAGTATCAAACACAGTATACCTATACGTATACTGTGTGCCAGAAAATCATAAAATTGATAACAAATTGTTGAATAAAATACACATGACATACTTTATTTTTTGTCCACCGTATTGGACGGACATGTGTACAAGTACTTGGACATACACACGAAATTTGTGGCCGTACGCCTCGGTTTATAGAAGGATCAAAACACATCATTAGCAAGAGTAGCCACCTCCTTCTGGTATGCAAATCGATATAACACATGATACAAACCAGTTTCTCACACCTAACATATAGTATACCGTATATTACGCTGGACGTATGTCCATTCACGTGCATTTGGTTGTATACGGGCACGAGGACAAATGAAAAAGGATACACAGTTGACAGTGTTATGCTGTTAAAAAGATGTTGTTGTACATGTGCCCCATTAAAAACATGGTATTACATATGGCAGATATTTTATACAATTGACCTGATGGACGTATACCCAATGGACCTATACCCAATTAGTTAACATTTGTATTGGAATTTTGTGGAATGTCATCTCTATCAAGAATAGTAATCTATTTTTGGGTATGCAAATCAGTATAAAACATTAGACAGACCAATAGTGGATTGACATATAACATTTTACATAAACATGGTGTTTTGTTTGTCGGTACTAATTGATGATGGGCATATACACAAAAACATAGAATGTAATACGCACGGAATACAATTTGAACATCCTTATCAAACGTATCGCAACATTTTGATATGTCGATTTACATATATGAGATTACATAAGTCGACTGACACTTACATACACGGTAGTAAGGTAACAAAAAAAAATATCCAGTAATCAAAAATACACACGCACGTCGCTAATTAAACGCAATCTCACAAATTTGCGGTGCATGTTTTCTTGTTGTGGAAGCCCATCAAGTGGCATCGTCCGCATCGTATCTTAGGCCTAAGGAGTTCAAGTTGAGATAACTTACGTTTACTTTGTGGCCTGCCAGGAGGTATTTTGCATATAGGTGGCAATATATACGTATCTTCTGTTGGCTCCGTTTGAATAACAAAGGTAGATAGTGCCGGTATTTTGCTTGCATATATTTGTCTAACTCTAGCAACATGGAAAAACGTTTCAACATAGTCGTATTTCGTGTCCGGCTTAGCATAGGACAAAGCTCGAACGGCATGTTCACAAGGAAAACCATCTATTTTCCACTTTCCACATGAACATCTCCTACTATCTATATCAACTATCATAGTTGGATCGCACCGAACCTCAAAAACATTAGGGGATGAACGAGATACCTCCCACGTGCGGGACATCTGGTATTTCTCGTTATACTCTATCTGTCTCCGAGGAACTAAGACAGTTGTCCACGTATCACATAACACAGATTTGTCATATATATTCTTCATCATCATAAGCCTGATTTTGTCTATAAACTGAGCAACAGGGAGTTCACGTAATTTTAAAATCTGGTTATTAAATGATTCTGCCGCGTTTGATGTCAACTCCCCGTAACGGCTTCCGGGAAAATGAACATTCGTGAAGTTCTTAAAGGGTAGTGTATCTAGGAAACTAAAAGCATTTTCACAACCAAGCCTCAAAAACTCCCCAAGGTGGAAGTCAAACAATTCGACATTCGGAGCTTTAGTCAAACACTCAAATGACAGTAGTGCAGCCTTACGGTCGTTACCGATTAACTTTGGAATCAAATTGCCCTTAATGTGACGGAAACAATAAGAATGATAGGCTTCCGGGAAAATATTCCTCACCCCATTTATAAGACCAGGGTGTCGGTCAGATATGAAGACCAGCTGACGGCCAGTTACAAGAGGGCGTAAAAATTTCATGAATGCAGCCCAGTTTTCGATATCTTCGCCTCGGACGATAGCAAATGCAACCGGCACAAGTGCTGCGGGATAATATATTGACATACTTAATTAGTAATAATTTAAAAAATAGCGAGTTTGTTGGTTTATGTTACTAACCGTTGTTTCCATTCTTCGCTACAGCTGTTAGAAGTGTGCCTTTGTATTTGTTCTTCAAAAACGTCCCGTCCATAAAAAGCATTGGGCGGCATGAACGAAAAGCATCTACTGACGCACCAAACGCAAAATGTGCACGTTCAAATGTACCATGTATGGGATCAGTCTCTAGTAGAACGGAACCTGTAGGGTCCGCTAACTTTAGTTTCTGAAAATATTCCTCAATTCCTTGATACGATCTTCCTGGGTCTCCGCTGATATCCATCTTAGCACTGTTCAAAGCATCATAAGCTCTCTTGTACTCTATTGTGAACCCATAGCTCTCACGTATTCTGTGAATAATCTCTTTCGGCTTCATGTCTAGACGTGATCGGGCATCATCTATTATTAAATCTTTAACTAGCCCGAGAGTCATGCTACTGTTTACCATTTTTCGCTCCGGGGTCATGCAACTATGAACGTTGTAGAAGGTCTTTATATACAAAAGACCGTCTTTAGAAGAAATGGAAGCAAAAATCCACCATCTGCAACCGGACGATTTACGGTACAAGCAACATGCACCGTATTTCGAATGATTGTTGTGTGTTGGTTTTGTACGGAAACCAGTTTCACACTGGTACTTGCATATAGAATTTCTTAATTCTGGGAACCCACCCGTGATGCATTTACCAACATCCCCTAGACAATCAGGCCAGTCCCGACTAAGCAATATCTTTTCCCGATGAACAAAGAAAGCCGGTTCGGAATCAAGGGCATCTGTTACGTGTCCCTCCGTTGTATAATTTTTTCCATCTAACCCTGTTTGGTGGCGCACAAACCCCTTGATTTCACCACTTACCAATATATCTACCTGAGTAGCTTCATCACGCTTTATAATCCATAATAAACCGGAATAATCTACCTGTGAATCGATTTTGCAATTCAAATGTTCCCCAATAGAATAATGGTAAACAATCGATGATTCGTCCAAATGTTTCCATTTATTATAAACATATAATACTAATGCTGCGAATGAATCAAACGAACTAGTTGGAGCCATATACTTGTCTTGTGCGTATTTGAAAATGAAAACACATTTGTCCATATTAACTCTGCATGTAAAGGACAAAAACATGAAACTGAGATTCATATAAACAAGGTATGTACATTTTTTTTTGAGAAGGACAAACTACTTTAACGGACTATGTGTATATGCCCATTCATCGGACATGACCTACTGTGACAGCTATAACTACTGTACCATACATGTCGTTTCAATTAACATTGTTACAAATTCTGTGTATATGCCCACTCATGAAGCGTATTATGACTTTAACAGACTATGTGTATATGCCCACTCATAAATCATGAACTACTGTTACAGATATATCGTTTGTGTATATACACAGACATGTATAATTTGAAGATCAGATTATAGAAACCTTTTGAATATCGTTTGTGTATATACCCATACATGTAGTTTCATCAATCTGTGTATACACACGAACACTCATCAAGCGTGTTACGACATTTCACAAATCATATTCTAGGTTACTATTATATATTATGATCAATTATTTAAAAAACATGCCAAACACGCTAAAAAGTTTTATTACAATCAAACAAATAAAACATTGATCATGAGCCACATATACTATTAAACGAATTAAACCAAAGCAAACATACCTCTATTAAAAATGATGTTTATGGCTTTCTGGGAAACCTGTAACTCAAACCAATATGTGATCTGTAATGGGTATATGTAACAAAGAGAGGGAATGAAATGAATTCAAATTTGATTTCGGAATAATTGTTTAATATTATAATGTTTATTCAAGATTTAGATTTGCAGCCACTTTTGAATGAGAGAGAAATGTGTATACGTTGTAATAGGCATTAATGAGGATGGACATGATGGGACTCTAGTTTCTGTTACAACCCATGCACGTCTAAGGTGGCAGAGACGTGATGATGTACTACACCTATTAACTAATTATTTTAAACGTATAAAGTGGCTGGAGGCCTTAAAAAGTAGTATAATCTAACCAGGATTTAAAAGATAAGATTTAGGTATAGTTGGGCTTTTAAACGTAGTTTTCTCATAATTTATTATATATAAACCTTCACATTAAACTAATAATTGTAAAAAATTATTTATTTATTTTTTATACTTAACTTATCCTTATTTTAACTATATTATATTATTTTTAATATAATTTTTTAATATTAAACAAATTTTGGATTACCACCCACTTCCGGCCACCACCACCACCATTGTTTTCACCGTCTCCACCACCAACTTTGGCTAAATTTATTTTAATTTTTTTTTTAGAATAATTTAGATTGCTGCCGCTGCCACCACCTCCACCAACTCCGGCTAGACTTTTTTCTAGAATTTTTTACGGCATGCTATTCGTAGTAATGAAATTTTTTGTTCGAAACAAATAATTTATTGTTAGAAGCAGTTAGCTTCATGTTCCCAGGTCGGGATAATACTGGACAGGTTGTAAGCGGTGAAAAGGATAGTTAGAGGTAATGTCGGTCTAAAAAAAATTGGTCAGAGGTAGTTGTAGTGCTGGTGATGGTAGCTGCAATGGTGGTCGGTGGTGGTGGTCTTTTTTTAAAAACGTTAGAGGTGGTGGTGGTGGATGTAGCAGTGAAGGTGACCGAATATAAAAAAGAAATGACTAGAGGTGGTGGTGATCGAAATTTAAATAAGAAAAAATAGTCCGAGGTGGTGGTGACTGCAACGGTTGCCAATAGTGGTGGTCAAAGTTTTTAAAAAGAACTTAATTTTTTTTGGTCATAAATGGTGATGGTGACAAGTGTAGCGGTGGTCGGCGGTAGTGGTTGAGTTTAAAAATATATATATTTAGTCTAAGATTATAGTAGGTTAGTTGGATTTAAATAATATTTTTATATCGATGAATTGATAATAAATTAATTAAAAAAATCAAATAAATAAATGTATTTTTGTTAAGGGTTTTTATATAAATAATTTTGTTAAAAGTTATTTTTAATAATTAATTTTTTAATAAGTTATATTCAATAAATTGATTTTTTTTTCTACTTTTGAACACTTATTATTTGTCAACTATTATGCATATGTAGGTTAAATAATTTTTTTTACCTTCAATAATGATATATTATTTAACATTAAAAAAAACCTTTTAAGTTAGAAATACTTTTATATGAAAAAAGAATGAAAGAAATGATTTTGAGTTCAAAGTGATGTAATCAAAAAAATGGAAGAAGTGGGTAAACTATAGAGTAATGGTGGAGAATATCAATGAGAGTTGTGCTATATATTATTATTGATTATAGAAAACGAATAAAATAGTGATAGTACATATGAAATGAAGTTAATTAGGTCATGGAAATGGAAAAGGAAGGGGTTCAAATGGGAATTGAATGGTTGGTTGGGTTAGACCTAGAACTAAATGCGCCTGATTGCATGATAATGATTTCTTGAAAATAATTATCATTTTTAACTAAAAAATCAGCTCAATTTCTACATAAGTATGAGAAACTGAAAACCAGAAACCACCAAATATACGAACATTGAGATCATGGCGGGTTCAAAGGGGCTCTTACTCTGGAATATAAATATTTTTTTATTTTTTATTTTAATAAAAAATAATTCTTGAATCCATTCTTATTTAAGATTAATATAATAGTGTTATAAATTCATTTAAATGGATATTCATTCCAGCTCATGGATCAGTAGTCAAGCCCATGAACACTAGGGCTTAGGGTTACCTATTACCTATATATAGGAGCTCCCACTATGTAATCTGTACCTTCTCTGATAATAAACCGAACTCTTCTCTTTCTTTCTCTCACGTTCATAACACGTTATCAGCACAATAGCCTTTATCTTCTAAATACTAAATTTAATTATTTGTTTTTTTGAAAAAAATTAGATTCACCGCTGTGAAATCTAAATCAAAGCCATAACTTTGTGGAATAACATAAAAGAAAAAAAAAATTGGCCGTGAATATTTTCTTCTTGATGGATTGATAAAGAATCCATTTTTGTCAAAAAAAAAACTACACTATATGTGTATCTAATACTTCATCGCTGTGAAGTTTTAAAAGAAAAGTAAAAAATAAGTTTATATTTAGCTTCACCACACGTGAAGCAAAAGCCAATTGAAAAAAAAAAAACAAGCAAAAGTCAAAACTTTAGTTTTGACCATAGATAATAATTAAAAAAGGGGTGATTAATTCAAAAAGTCCACAATCAAAAAAACTTTCCTCAACAGGTCCAGCCCATTTTTATAATATTTATAGTCTGTAATACCCTTAGTGTATTAAGTGACAGCCCATTCTTTGATCAACATTGATTAAGAAATTTGATTTTTTTTAATCGACATCTGATAATCATAACACTCCATCTTTATAATAAAAACCCTACATTACAATTGCCCATTACAACATCTCCTTACTCCGGCGAGCGGCGGCCATGAAAAGGCTTGATTACAACAACCCATTATATTTTGAATCGAAACAAACATTCTTCGAAACAATACTATGAGAAACAAGCATTCAGTTAAATAGAAACAGACATTCTTCGAAAACTATGAGAAATTTGAATCGAATAAAATCAAACACAGTGGGCTCGTGGGCTCCATCTCCATTGCAAAGATATTAAAGCAAAGATATTAATTGTGCCCATTGGCTTTTCATTCTCTCTCATATGACAAGCCAGTATAAGATGAAACGACGTTCAACAGTGAAGCCCATTACCATCTCGTCGAATATAGCTGGTAAGACGTTGATAGCCCAGTTACCAGTATGTGGTAGCCCACCCAAATCACACTACGAACCCAACAAACACGTCTTCTCCGTCGAATATAGCCGGTAAGACGTTGATAGCCCAGTTATAAGTATGTGGTAGCCCGCCCAAATCACACTACGAGCCCAACAAACACGTCTTCTCCGTCGAATGTAGCCAGTAAGACGTTGATAGCCCAATTACCAGTATGTGGTAGCCCACCCAAATCACACTACGAGCCCAACAAACACGATGAGCCCCAACCCTAAATGAATGAAAACCCTCCGGCGGCAATGGACGATGAATCACGCACTATGATGAATCACGCACTAGTTGGAAAAGTGTATGTGTATTTGAGAATAACTAATGATATGATATTGATATCCTTAATTGTCGCTATGATAAGAAAGAGATATAATTAGCATAATTAATCCCTTATATTAAGCAAATATGAAAGATATTATTCAGGGGTAAGAAAGGTATGATTCATTTGCTGACAACTTATTTGGCCCTTTTAAAGGTGTAGTATGTAGGTGGGCTTGTTAAGATAGGATATGTTGGGTTTAGATCTTTATTGGCTATTATCTCTTAAAAAAATTCACTTACGTCTCAAATTTTGGGACAAATATTAGTTTTTTTTTTCAACAAAATGATTTATAAAGAAGAAAAAGAACAATTTTACAATAATGGAGATATATGTCTAGCGGACAGTGCAACAACGCACACAATTCTAAAAAATAAAATATATTTCTCTGATATTCAAGCTTATAAAGCAAATGTCAATATCATATCTGGTACATCCAACCTAATAGAAGGGTTTGGAAAAACTTGTATTGTGCTTCCTAATGGCACAAATATTTTAATAAACGGTGCCCTATACTCTAGTAGATCAAACATAAATCTACTAAGTTTTAAGAATATTCGAGAAAATGGTTATCACATTGAAACCATGAACGAAAATAGTAGAGAATATCTGTATATTACTTTGCTTGATTTTGGCAAAAAGAAAATATTGGAAAAATTACCAGTAATATCTTCAGGATTATATTACACAAATATAAATCCAATTAAATCTAATAATGTGGTCACTCATAAATTATCTGACCCAAGGATTTTTACTTTGTGGCATGATCGTCTAGGTCATCCGTGTGCCACAATGATGAGAAAAATTATTGAAAATTCTCATGGACACCCTTTAAATAACCAGAAAATTATCCTACCAAGTGATTTACTATGTGATGCTTGTGCCCAAGGAAAACTAATTATTAGGCCAGCCCCTACTAAAATCATAAATGAAACTCCCTCTTTCTTGGAGAGAATTCAAGGGGATATTTGTGGACCTATTTTTCCATCTTGTGGACCATTTCGATATTTTATGGTTCTAATTGATGCTTCAACACGTTAGTCATATGTGAGTTTGTTATCAACTCGTAATACTGCATTTTCAAAACTTCTTGCACAGATAATCCGATTACGTGCACACTTTCCGGATTATACAATCAAGAAAATCCGTCTTGACAATGCAGGTGAATTTACATCCCAAACTTTTAATGACTATTGTGTATCTATTGGGATAACAGTTGAGCATCCAGTGGCACATGTACATACACAAAATGGTTTAGTAGAATCTTTTATTAAAAGACTGCAGTTAATTGCTAGACCATTACTTATGAGAACTAAGTTGCCTAGTTTTGATTGGGGGCATGCCATATTACATGTTGCAGCTCTGGTTCGAGTTAGACCAACATCTTATCATAAATACTCCCCATTACAACTTGTGCTTGGGCATGAACCAAGTTTGTCCCATTTAAAAATATTTGGTTGCGCGGTATATGTACCTATCGCTCCACCACAACGAACAAAAATGGGACCACAAAGAAGATTAGGAATTTATATTGGCTTTGAATCTTCATCAATTATAAAATATGTTGAACTGGAGACCTATTTACAACACGTTTTGCTGATTTCTAATTTGATGAAACGCAATTACCAATCTTGGGGGAGAAAAGAAAAAGCTGGAAAAATCTCAAATTTCATGGAATGTATCATCTTTATCTCATTTTGATCCTCGCACAAAGCAATCTGAACAAGAAGTTCAGAAAATTATACATTTGCAGAATGTTACTAATCAACTTCCAGATGCATTCACTGATACAAGGAGAGTGACTAAGTCACATATACCAACTGAAAATGCTCCTGCTCGAATTGATATTCCAAAAGAGCAAGTTACTAGCGGATTAGAAAATGAGTCGAATGCACGCTTAAAGCGTGGAAGACCTATCGGTTCCAAAGATAAAAGTCCGCGAAAGAAAAAAGAACAAAATCAAAGAGATGGTAACTCTGAGATTGTTAAAAATCCTGTAAATAACGCGACTTATGAAATAGCTGAAACAGCAACTTCAGCCGAGACTCGAACACTTGAAAATTTAAATATTGATAATGAGGAGATCTCGATGAACTATGTCGCTACAGGAACAAAATGGAACCGAAACAAATCCATATTGATCAAATATTCTCATATAAAGTTGCTATCGATTTAATGAATGAAAGCGAGGACCTTGAACCAAAATCAGTTCAAGAATGTCAACGTAGAAATGATTGGCAAGAATGGAAACAAGCAATTCAGGCTGAATTAGATTCACTTGCAAAACGCAAAGTTTTTGGACCTATAGTCCAAACCCCTGAAAATGTAAGCCCTGTAGGCTACAAGTGGGTATTCATACGAAAGCGTAATGAAAACAATGAAATTGTAAGATACAAGGCACGACTTGTAGCACAAGGTTTCTCACAAATACCTGGGATTGATTAGGAAGAAACATATTCTCCTGTGGTGGATGCAATTACACTTAGATTTTTGCTTAGTTTGGCAATTGCTGAAGGACTTCATATGCATTTGATGGATGTGGTAACTGTTTACCTCTATGGATCACTCGATAGTGACATATTCATGAAAATCCCAAAACGATTCAAAATGCCTGAAGCATATTGCGCATACCCACGGGAAAATTACTTGATCAAATTACAAAGATCCTTGTATGGATTAAAACAATCTGGACGAATGTGGTAAAATCGTCTTAGTACATACCTTGTCAAAGAAGGTTATATTAACAATCCCATTAGTCCATGTGTTTTTATTAAAAAGTCTGATTCTGGATTTGTTACTATTGCGGTCTACGTTGATGATCTAAATCTAATAGGGACTCTTAAAGAGCTCACAATAGCAGCAGCTTATTTATGCACGGAATTTGAGATGAAAGATCTTGACAAAACAAAATTTTGCCTTGGCTTACAAATTGAACATTTTTCAGATGGAATTTTTGTTCACCAATGTCGAAAAAATTCTTAAGCGATTCAATATGGATAAATCTCATCCATTGAGTTCACCAATGGTTGTACGTTCACTCGATCCACAAAAGGACATTTTTCGTAAACGTGAAGATAACGAAGAAATTCTTGGCCTGGAAAAACCATATCTTAGTGCAATTGGTGCATTAATGTATCTTTCTAATAACACTCGCCTAGACATTTCCTTTAGTGTAAATTTGTTATCAAGATACAGTTCAGCACCAACAATAAGACACTGGAATGGCATTAAACATATACTTTGTTAAATTCGTGGAACTCACGATATGGGATTGCTATATTCAAAACATCATAAATCCGAATTGATTGGTTATGCAGATGCTGGATATTTATCTGAACCGCATAAAGGAAGATCTCAAACCGGATATGTATTCACTTTTGGGGGCACTGCTATCTCATGGCGTTCTACAAAATAAACCATTGCCGCTACATCTTCAAATCATGCTGAGATACTTGCACTTCATGAGGCAAGCCGAGAATGTGTTTGGTTAAGATCACTGATTCAACATATTCAAGGAGAATGCAGTCTTTCTACAAACAAACAAAGTCCTACAATATTATAAGAAGATAATGCTGTTTGTATCGCCCAATTCAAAGGAGGCTTCATCAAAGGTGACCGAATCAAGCACATTTCCCCAAAGTTCTTCTTTACGCATGAACTCCAAAAGAAATGCGAAATAGATGTTCATCAAGTTCGTTCAAGTGACAATTTGGCTGATTTATTCACAAAGTCACTACCTACATCAACATTGAAGAAATTGAAACACATGATTGGTATGCGTCGACTTTAAGACCTCTCCTAAGATGCTGACAAGAGGGGGAGACAAATACGCGTTACACTCTTTTCCTTCATCACGGTTTTGTCCTAATAGGTTTTCCTGATAAAGGTTTTTAATGAGGTAGTTTTAGTTAGCGTATAAAGAAATGTACTTTTTTTCCTTCACTAGTTTTTTTCCTACTAGGTTTTTCTAGGAAGGTTTTAACGAGGCATATTCTTCGGGACTGAATATCCAAGGGGGAGTGTTATAACCCCATTTAAATGGATATTCATTCCATCCCATGGGCCAGTAGTCAAGCCCATGAGCACTAGGTCTTAGGGTTACCTATTACCTATAAATAGGAGCTCCCACTATGTAATCTGTACCTTATCTGATAATAAACAGAACGCTTCTCTTTCTTTCTCTCACATTCATAACAAATAGAGTTTTTTCTTTGTAAAGATGTATTATGAATTAACTTAATACCGAGCATAAGAGAGCCACTTTGGACGCGAAGTCATTTCGACTCCAATGAGATTTGATCCCAGGACCTCTTGGTCTCTGCGGAGTAGCCTAACCACTAGGCCAACTATCGATCTCATGACGTAGTGTGAGTTGGTTGATTATAAATAGTTATTTTTTTGATCTGATTAACGATTTATTACCAATCAATTCACATTATGAGCGATATAGTTTTGTATGGTATATATCATTACACTACTTTTCTTATAGACAATATATATACCAGACAGAATTATTTTACTGGCGAATACTCTTTTTTTTCTGTAATAAAAATAGATGCCATCACTGACTTTTTTATATAATGTTCTAATTTTGGTCAGCATATTTAATTAAGACGTCGAGCTACCAATATGCATATACGATCTGATTTCTAGAGTTGAGCTTTCTATTTGCATGTGCCATTAACGATAAATTCGTCAACTAACCATGAAAGTTACATGTCG
This sequence comes from Nemophila menziesii, assembly GCA_029959085.1. Taxonomy (NCBI): domain Eukaryota; kingdom Viridiplantae; phylum Streptophyta; class Magnoliopsida; order Boraginales; family Hydrophyllaceae; genus Nemophila; species Nemophila menziesii. Next base: position 23,346,868 of record JARWIR010000001.1, on the reverse strand, counting down.
GTTGAGCAAAAATTGGGCAAGGATAGCACTGGTCAGTATAGTGAAAAAACTGGCTTAAAATATGATACTTTTTCTTTATCTCAGCCTAATTAATTATACTATACCATAACATTTTCATTTGTCCTGGTTAATTACTTTTTCTCGAATTAGACTTTCAGGACTTTACACGTTATTTGGACCCGTTCAACCTGTATACTATTCATAAAAAAGTAAAACAAAAAGTTATATATAACATGAAATTGGTCCAAAGGTGATCTCATTCGTTCCTATCTTATTCACTAAATCCTTTCTTTTCTTCTCTTTTTCATTCGTAATTTATTAACTACGCTTCATCTGCTTTATCTTTCTTTGAGACCTTAAGAACCTAACTTTCTCTAATACACCTTACCATTACTTCTCTTCATCAACTCAGTGATAGATTATCATCATGATTTGTTGCCTTTATACCTCTCTAATACATCCTATTTGTTTAAAATCGTGGCTTTCCATTAATGCTTTCATTTTTAGTGGTTGAACCCAAAATAAAAATTTAATACGAGGCTCAAATGAAGGGTTTATGTCCAATTAAGTCCAATTTTGGCTTGTAAAAGTCGTTTGCGATGTGATATACAGTGGGTTTGTTCTGATTTATACTATTCTAAGGCTATATATGGTGAAAGATATTCAAAAATGATGTAGTATCACCATTTTCTAAGATTTTAACTAGTTTATTGACCTTTTTACTTTGTTTTAGTTTTAAATTAGTATAAACTTATGTTTGTTTGTTCAGATCTAGTTTTACCTCTGTCTGCATGTCATTTATAAGTTACTTTCGAGAATAAATAAATTTTGAAAGGTAATATTTAAAAAATTTTAAAGAGTTTTTTTGTTCAATATGTATGGATATGTTAATAAGACAAGTTTTAAAACTTTTTTTGGTTAATTTTTAAGGTTAAAATGGTGATTTATGTATTCTTTTAATTAAAAAGTAGTTTAAATTACTGTAGGGTTTTGTGTTTTTTTAAGATTTTTATTTAATAAATTAATAAAAAAAACTAATAAAGGTATCAAATCATCTGAAAAAAAGTATTAAGTTCTCAAAAGTGGTTATGGGATGATTCATCATTAATTATAATTCCATAATATTCATTCCCCCCCCCCCCCCCCCCCCCCCCCTTTCCTCCCCCAAAAAAAAGAGGAGCAAATTGCTTCCAACTTAATCATAATTTAAAAGATTAATTCTTAATTAAGAACTTTGTCATATTTATCTTTCACTATTGCCCCTTATAAATATCATTCTTTTTAAATCTTACATTATTTCCTTTTTTTGCTTTCCTCCAATATGCAAGTGTTAAAGTTATAACTCTCTCCACGTACACACCTAAAACATACACAAAAAAGCACACACACATAGAATACACACAACTTTCTTCTTCTTCGGTGGTGAATTCTTAATTGAAGTTGCGTATCTACTCTATTGTTGTTTAATTTGCTCATTGATACTCACTAATTCATCTATACTATACGCACGAGTCAGAATCTTTAACCTAATCAATTTTTCTTTTTTGTTATCTGAATTGTTGATAATTTATTCGATTCTTGTGATTTTTTTAGTGATCAGTTGTTCATTTTTTTTTTCTCATGTGTTGCAATCATTAACATTATTGCAACCTTCCTTAATTTGTGTTGAATTGTTCTATCCAGGTACAACTTGTTCTCCATCTTATTCACTCAATTTCTGCTATTTTTTTAATTTCGCTTGTCTTTTTTGTTTTTTGTTTACTGTTAATCATTTTCCTTTTTTGTCTATTGATTTTTTGTGTTTTTTCTTTTATAATATTGTTTTTTTTTTAATTTTTTGCTTTTGATTCTCATGCTCCATTTTGTTTTATAAATTCATAAAGTATCAGAGCAATTTGATTTGATTTAGGTTTTTTTTGTTTTTTACGTGGTTTGTCTTCTATCCGATTACAAACTGATTGATTATCACAAATAGCATTTTTTGCTATGTTCTAGTTATCTCATATAGATTAAAATTTTATAAAAAGTTGTAAATATTGCAGTTATTTCATGATTTAGCTGTTTCCCTATATCATAGGGACCTTTGGTACAATTATCTTTATTTTGTTTATTCAATTCTTACATATATGTATGTTTTCCATTTTCATTTAATTCTATTCATTTTTAATATGAAGATTCTATAAAAAGTTGCAAATATTGAATTATTTCATGATATAGTAATTTCTTATATATCATAGGGACCTTTGGTGCAATTATATCAGTGTTGTTTATCCAGTTCTTGCATATTTGTATGTTTGCCATTTTAGTTTGTGTTTTTGCGTGTTTCATGAACACATAAATTAGGGATTTTGTGTGTTTTTGCAACACAATAATTGAATATTTATAACGTTATCATGCCTTCTAACTTTCCTTACATTTTCTCTATGGTATAGATGTCTTCCCCGGTCATGGTTAACTTATCCTCACACTCGGAGCATACTCTTGCGATCACTAGCAAACTAAGGGATTCCCCTTGTGCTCATGCGATTAAAGTTTTATCAAATACACACATCCTTCGATTCATTATTAATACGTCGAGGTTTTTTTTCACGCCGACAAATACAGAAGATGTTATTCTTTTAGTGTTTCTGCAATGTTGACATTTGATGCTCCTTTACTTGACCACATTTATTCTTTTATGCCTCTTTTGTTAATATTTGATGGTATACTATTTGTTACATTTTTCTAAACTATTTTTTTTCATGTAATGGATCTTTATTTTCTGCAACATTTAGATTTTGTTACGTTTTGCAATATTTTGTGTTACAACTTTACACAAAAATAATTTTTTTGTGCTATTGCATCACAGAATCTATCTACAGTGTCCTAATTGACAACCTATTTCTTCTGCCTTAACTTTGTGTTCAACTACACACTCATGTTAGTTATTCCTCATGTACCAATTTATCTGTGTGCGACATAAACACACCATGCTCGTATTTATATGTTGCATCAACACATATACTTGCTTATTGTGTGTTCCTGCATCACAAAATTCCATCCACCTTGTCATTCTTGATACCCTACTTCTTATGCCACCGTTAATGTGTTCCCGCAGTACAAAAATGAGCATTATGACTTGCAGCATACAATCCATCTACACACTCGTCTTTGTCTTGCATATCAAGGGTTTGGCTTATGGTTTATGGTTTTTAGGGTTTAGGTATAGAATTTAGGGTTTATTAGGGTTTAAATTTAGGGTTTGGGGTTTATTAGGATCTAAGGTTTATTAGGGTTTAGGGTTTAGGGTTTATTAGGATCTAGGGTTTGGGTTTATTAGGGTTTAGGGTTAATTAGGGGTTTTAGGGTTTATTGGGTTTTAGGGTTTTTATGGTTTAGGGTTTATTGGGTATAGGGTTTATTAGGTTTTACTGGGGTTTAGGGTTTTTATGGTTTAGGGTTTATTAGGGTTTATGGATTATTAGGGTTTTTTAGGGTTTAACAATTTTAGGGTTTTTAGAGTTTAGGGTTTAGGATTTAGGTTTTAGTGTTTTTAGGGTTTATGTTTTTAGAGTTTAGTGTTTGTAGGGTTCGTGTTTTCATGTTTAGGGTTTATGTTTTAGGCATTTTAGGGTTTGGGGTTTTTAAGGTTAGGGTTTAAGGGGTTAGGGTTTAAGGATTAGGGTTTTAGGATTTAGGGATTAGGGTTTTCCGGTTCTATACTCTCATAAAAATCATAAAAATCATTTTAGTTCATTCTAATTTTTTTTTTCTTTACTGTCTTTAGGGTTAGCGTTAAGAATTAGATTTTTTAGGGTTTTAGAAATACACAAAAGTCAAATTTGTGTAACACTTGAACACACAAAATGATAGACCCCATCATACTATTCATTTTTCTCTTTCTCCGTGATTTTGTATGTTATATGTCTGTTCTAGTTTTGTGTATTCCTGGAACACACAAATCTCAGATTTGTGTTTACTGGAACACCTAAAACTTAGTTTTATGTTTTACTGGAACACCCAAACATCAATTTATGTGTTTGATGTCTCCTCATTTGTGATAGATTTATATTAGGATGAGACATCATTTTTAGTGATTTAGAAGTCATAAATGTCGATTTTCTTGAGAAATAGTGCACTTTCCTATTTTGAGTCTTGATTTAGTAAAATAATATTTTTAGAGCATATTGGGTTTAATTGTTTATTTAGTGTGTAGCTTTAAAGATAATTATGGAGCTTAATTAGAGTCCAAGTCAAAGATTACAACTTATGGAAAGAGATTTGCATGGTAATTGGAGATAAGGAAACAAAAGCTAAAAAGATGGAAAAGGAAAAGCTGCCTAATCTAGGATTCTGCAGTACACGCCTAAAGAAGTGCTATTTTACCCAAGAAATAAGCCGATTTTGGTAATTTCCTTTCATAGGGACAAAGATAATTCTGTTACGATTCTTTTGGTATCTTATGGAGCTCAAACCGACCAATAACGAAGAAGATATGCTCAAAACGGTCCAGCAGTGTTTATCTTTATTTACATACGAATTTGACTTGGGCTAGAAGTCCAATACCTTACCTCTTCCTCAAGAAAACGAATTAGGTCTTCTAAACACCTATAAATACACCCTTATATCACTTGTAAAACAACCCTATTAATTCTTGCCTCATAGTAATTAGTTCTTAAGGTTTTATTCTTCCAGTTTATTGTAGAAAGAAAGATGATATACTTTGTAATTTCTTCTAGTTTATTCCCTTCAGGTATGAACTAAACTCCCCATAGCTTGGGTTTTGCATAATGTATAAACTATGAATTCTAATTCTTCTATCTAAGTTTCTTTGGGAATTATATGTTTTAATTTGATATTAGCTACTTATCTCATATTTGTTTATGTGTTTTGATTTAATGTCTTTCCTAGAACTGATCACTTTAGGATTGTTTTAATAGTAGTTAGATGGTCTCCTTGACAGGGTGTTTAACTATTGAACCACCACATAATGTCTAGTGTCGATATTAGTTCTGACAAAACATGATTCTAACTAGATAGTCATTAGGGTTTGTTTTAACCACCATATCACCAATGATTGCAGTATTTGCTTAGGGCCTTAGTAGCATTTGATAACCCTATTTGAAATCACGTCTTGGTTGTGCCGTAGCCCCCTTAGTCGCTCTCAAGGTCTAAGGTATGAGAATTTAGAATCCTGACTAAGTATACCAAGAGCTAATACTCTCCCTTATTAACTAGATTTATAGATAGAATTAGAAGGATTAGTGCATACTAGCAAAACCTGAGCTATACTTCTCATCTCATATTTCTTATCTTTTATTTTATTGTCTTTATTTTCCTAGTTTTAATTAGTTAAATTCGAAATTCTCTCTTTAATTTGTTTGTCTTCTAATTATTTACTTTTACTCGTTATTCTTACTCACGCGATTAGCACACTTAAGTCCCTGAGAACGAACTTAACTTATCATTAAAACTTGCATACGTCCTGTAATACTTGCAGTACTGTGCCTGTCTAGGGTGAGAGTGCGTAGTTTCTTGGCTTAATTGTATCTTATTTTTATCACACCCTAGCCGACACCAGTGTTCCAGTTTTGTGTATTCCTGATACACACAAAACTTAGTTTTGAACACACAAAACTTAGTTTGTGTTTTCCTGGAACACACAAAACTTAGGTTGTGTTTTCCTAGAACACACAAAACTCAAATTTGTGTAATCCTCTAACACACAAAATCATAGATCCCATCATAGTAGTCATTTTTCTCCTTGTAGGATTTAAGTTTTAGTATTTTTTAGGGTTTTTGGCTTGGGTTTAGGGTTTTTAGGATTTTAGTATTACACAAAAGTTAATTTTGTGTAGTTTTGTAAGACACAAAATGACATACCCTATCATACTAGTCATTTTTCTCTTATTTAGTGATTGATCATGTCATTTTTGTATCCTTGTAACACAAAACTTAGTTTTTAGTTTTCCCTGGAACACACAAAAATTAGTTTAATGTAATCATAGAACACGAAAAATCATAGATCCCATCATATTAGTTATTTTTTCCTTTTATGATTTAGATTTAAATGATTTTTTAGCTCAATAAAAGTTTTTCAATAATACTTATGAAAGATTTACAAGGTAAAAGGATAGCAATGTTATCAACCAAGACCAAATATTTACCACCTTAAAATATTCCTATTACAAATAGAAATACATATCTAGTAAAAAAAAATAGAAACACGTGATTTATAATTTTATTCAACTTTTTTTTTTTTTGAGTACATGAGAGAGCCACTTTGGGCTCGGAGTCATTTCGACTCCAATGAGATTCGATCCCAGGACCTCTCGGTCTCTGCGGAGTAGCCTAACCACTAGGCCAACTATCTATCTCAATTTTATTCAACTTTAGAATATAGAGACAACAAAAACAAGTTTCTCAACAAAAAAACGCCTCTAACTCATTCTTTTGCCGACTATCAATTTGATCCCTTTTGCCAAAGTTCGAGCCTACCAACTTCCACTTCTCTTCAGAAGATTCCATGTCATACTTCTTATCCCATAGTATTTCCTTAAGCCATATGTGAATCTATAGACTGAAATAAAATAATTTTCTTCCAATAATGTAATATATAACAAACATCTTTAGTAAATAAGGTAATGGAGATTGAATTTAACCAATTGCATATAATATTCTATCCTTATTTTACATATAATATTCCATGCTGCAATAAAAAAACTAGCAAATAATCAGGCTTGTAAAAAAAACAATAATATTAAGAACAAGATGTTCCACAACTACTGCTAGAAGATAGTGAAATGCTACAATTACATACGAAGAGAGAGGCATGACAAATATTGCACTATATTCCCCTACTTGTAAAGCTAAAAGGCATGACAAGAAGACAATACTTATGTGAGCTATCCATATAGTCAGGAATTTCTTATTTAATTGCACTCTAGGTCCTTGTATCTTTTTTCCACCATCAATTCACTGTAGTGCAATTAATTCAAATTTAATCTTTTGAAAACCTGGAGAGGCAGGATTTTTTGTTGGTAGCCAAGGAGGTTCATTTGTATTTTATTTTCAGTTAATTGCACTATAGGTCCCTACAATCTATCAAAAACTATACTTTCACCCCTATTTTTTTAACACCAAAAACACAGCCAAAGTAATCGGAGAAGTGCATACACTAATAATCTTCCTAATCGTATCATACATAATACTTGGGATATCTTACATGTTTTGGCTTGCGAAATTGGCATTGCAACATATGTACAATAATTTAATTCAGACCAGGTAAAAACATAAGAGTTACAAATACAAACCTTAATTCCAAATTTTCTGTGCCAGAATTGGCAATCAGTACCTCTTCCACCCATAGTACTGAGCATGTAGGGGTTAATTTTGATAATTTTCTTCACAAATTGAGATGATATAATAATATTTCACTTAAACTTTCTTCACATAAACTGATTTAACAAATTAAAAACTACTACATAAATAATATATATATTAACTTACATATATACCCTCCTATACTAGCACGGGAATCAGTAGCTACTATAACACCCCCTGGAAAATAAATGCTACAGTAGTTGTACCCTTTTCTGGTTTCACCATTTGAATTGCTTCTTTCTAAAATCCATCGAACTGAAACAACGCACAACAATTTAACACAAGATATCATATGAAAAGTAATATAATATACATATTTACACAAGTTAGGAACTTAATAAACTCACACGAAGCAATATAATATACATATTTACACAAATTAGGAACATATTAAACTCACATTAGTAGTATCTGGAATGTGGAATGATGGGGCAGTTTAATCCTAACACACATCAATGAATTCACACTATAATTGATGATGCTTCTAAAACCTGGAAATTCATCAAACAAAGAGTGTCAGAAACTCAAAACTGAAAAGAACTATAGAAATTTGGGATTTCATCATTTTTTCATGTTTGATTTTTAATAAAACGAAGACGCAGATTCTTGCCGGAATTGTTTGATTGCTGGTGGTATATGGTGGTGGTGGTCGGTTGCGAGAGAGAGTTGTTTGAGCAGTGGTGGTGGTCGGCGGAGAGAGAGAGAGAGAGAGAGAGAGAGAGAGAGAGAGAGAGAGAGAGAGAGAGAGAGAGAGAAGTTAGATCCTGAAATGTAAAGTTAATATTAGGAATAAGTTCACTCTCCATGTTATTAACTTGGTGTTGCCCAAATGGTTATTAGGCGATTCAAAAATAGTATTAATTAATGGATAATGGTTATCCAGATGGATAACTTGAAAAATGATTTTATATGATTCACAAAAGGTAAACAAAATAGTTTACTATGCATTCAATGGTATTTACACTTTATTGATTCGAATATGGTTATTAGGTAATTCACAAATGGTTATTAAGTATTTTGAAAATGGTTATTAAGTAATTCTTGGTTAATCAATTTTTTTTTATAGTTTGTTGTAAGATGTAATCCATGATTCAAAAATGGTACTAATCCCTTTGGTTGTTATTCATTGCAGATATTATCAATTGCACAAAATAATGAAATTGTCATTGCGCTTGATAATATCACTTAAGGTACACCACCTCGTCCTGCCCTTTCAAAGTCACAAGCTGTAATTGATGTAATTGATATAGCTTTTGACCCTGGAAAAAGACCCTCAAAAAAGAAAAAAACCGGGACTACTAAATCTAACTATTGGGACTATGTCTTTAGAATATTTTAAAATGGAATCATATATGTTAGATGTAACTATTGTGGCATAGAATATGCTACTACTTCTTCTAATCAAGACAAAAATAACATATATAGACACATGGCTGGACGGTACCCCGTTTACCCCTCTAATACCCCCGAAACCCGGATAATCCCAACTTGTCTTTAAACCCGACGATCTGAATGGTGAGGGTGGTGGTTTACAAACATATGTGTTTACATTAGAGGCTGCTAGGAGGGCCCTAACTGAAATGGTAATTGTAGATGAGCATGCTTTTAGGATTGTAGAAGTAATGGGTCAAAAACTTTTTATTTTCTATGCAACCCCTTTTTAAATTGCCTTCTAGATGGACTACGGTTAGGGATGTGATGAATATTTATTACGAACAAAAAAACTTGATGAAAACACTCGTAAAGGGTAAAAGAGTTAAATCAACCCCTAATACATGGACCTTGATACTAAATCTTACTTATATGTGTGTAATAGGGCATTTTGTTGATTATAGTTGGGTTCTTACATAGAAAATCAAAAGGGTGATAAGGTAGGAAAAAAGTCAAACCAGTGTTAAATATTGGGGAATTAATCGTATTGTAACCCTTACATTTGATAATACTAGTATTAATAGTGTTGTTGTAGATTATATGCATTCTAAGTTAATATTTCAGGCCCAAACTAGGATACGTTACCACGATTACTTGCATAATAGATGTTGCGCTCATATCTTGAATTAAATTGTTAAAGAAGGATTGACTGAAGTTGACCCTTTACTTGTTAAAATACGACATGTTGTAAGCAAAGGTTGTGTTCCGATTAGAGGAAAGTTAGTTCCTTTCACAGTTAATGAGATTAGAAACCACTTCAAGTTTAAGAAATTAATTGGAGATTGCAAGTATAGTGAAGCGGTTGCTAAACGAAAAATCTTTGATGAGGAATTACTTTTTGAGCATGTTTTAGACAAGGAGAAAGTGCGATCACATAAGGGAGAATTGAAGGCACCTTGGCCTTACAAATATCTTCAAGCGGATGCAAGAGTTTGGCACAATTTCCTTATTGCTAATGTCTTTGGAAACACACGAACTTTGGATGTGACTAAAAATAACGCTCTACTTTTGGATTGTATTTTGAGAGGAGAAGAAGTAGATGTGGCACAGTTGATCTATGAGGAGGTGATGCGATTTTCGGTCTCTCCCAAATCAGTTTATAATGTTGAATTTCCTACTATGATCACGTGTCTTGTGCGAAAAGAGAATGTTACATTGGGTGAAGAAGAGAAATTCGAGTTTAAGACGAGTTATATTGATAATGCTTGGATCATGGATGTCTTTCGAAGAGCGAGTGCTACGCAAGTCTCGAAAGAAGAAAAGGAGCAAAGTTGGCAAGAGAATATGGAGGAGCGTTTAAACAATTTCGAAGCAGCTCAAACTTCTTTAGCCAATGATGTGGCACAAATCAACGCTAATCAAGTGCACATCATGAAACTCCTTGAGCAATTAACAAAAGATCGAGCAAATCCAACCTTGGATGTCACTAATGCGAGGCAATAGCCTCGAGAGTATGTTCTCTTTCTTCCTTACCATTTCTGTAAATGCTTTTATCTACTAATTTTAATTTCTGTTTCGAGTCTTTTTCGAGTCGTGGGGACACGACTCATTTTTGAGTTGGGGGTGTGGGGATTCGTTGTCTCTCATCTCCATTTTTCTGTTTTTAGGTAGAAATTAAAATTTTTGATACATGTGAATTAGATGTAGAGTGTGTTTAATAAGCTTGAAAGCATAAGCTCAGCGAATTGATGATAGAAAGTAATATGTTTATGAGCTGTGTTATTTGTATGCTTTGAGTATTTGCAGGAAAACACACGTTGACAGTAAAGAAAAGATTAGTGAGCAATGCGATAGAAAGTATGTTCGATCTTAGGGAACCTTGAGAAGTGTGTAGGCCGTGAGATCCAAACTAGTTGACAAAACCAATTGATGAAAGTGCTAAAGGTAAGAAAATAACGAAATTGCATAGTGTAGAAAGTGATTAAGGCAGTTCTTTCATATTGAAGCCACTTGAAGCCTTTTTATACCTTCTCGCCATGTTATTTGATTTTATATGCTTTATCCTTCTCAGCCCCTTCTAGCCTTTCTAAAGCTTTTTATTGAAACACATTATAAGTCATATCCCTTTAGATTATAGGACTTTTCCATATGACCCGCACTCGAATCGCGATGCATAGACAGTTGTCTTAGAGCTTGAGTTTGGGGTGGTGGGCCCACCATTATGGGAATTGTTATTGCGATGAGATTTTTTAGCTTATTAATTGTGCTTTGTGATTTATATTGATGATGATTCACAAATTTCTATTGTAACCCTTTGCCGGGGTAATAGTGAATGAAAAAGAAGCTACGAGCTAAATTTGCCAATAAGGGCATTAAAAAAAAATATATATATATATGAGAAAAATAGCGTGATATCTCAACATTAAAAAAAAGAGTCATAGCTAAAGTAATTGATTTGAAAAGAAAAGAAAATATATATATTCGGACCGGCAAAGTGGAATTTTTATGTGAACATCTTTGCTATAATTGGGTTATTGGCGATGCTAAATTGTGCATCAAGGAATTCATTGGTTTGAGTGAGAACGTTTTATGAGAGTAACTCAAGCTCTAAAGCGATTCGTTGATGGCTAGTGAGGAGAGAGCCAAAAGCTCACTCTAAATTATCCAAATATACTATCATACCGTCCCTAAGCCTAAATTACAACCTTAAAGACCTTTTGATTCTTTGCGATGTAATTGAGAAGTGATTGAGCCATTAGAGAGTAGTTAAGTGGACCTTTGGATACTAGTAAAGTTCGATGAACAATCTATATCTTTCTTGGGGAACTGAGTAAAGTCCCAATCATTCTTACATTGCGAAACTAATCTGATCTTGAATTCAAGCCGTGTTGACTATGGATATGAGAAGTGTACATGTATGTAGTTTATGAATATTATTGCATGAAATTTTCTGAGTTGTTGCTTTATGCCTATTCTATATATTCTGCTATGATTCTTCCCATTGTGTTGAAAATTCCATAAGTGTGTATTTATAAACTTCCCTTTGTTTTTATCTTTATTGTATCGGGACGATACAACTTTGAGTTGGGGGTCTTGATGTCTCCTCATTTGTGATAGATTTATGTTAGGATGAGACATCATTTTTAGTGATTTAGAAGTCATAATAGTCGATTTTCTTGAGAAATAGTGCACTTTCCTATTTTGAGTATTGATTTAGTAAAATAATATTTTTAGAGCATATTGGGTTTAATTATTTATTTAGTGTGAAGCTTTAAAGATAATTATGGAGATTAATTAGATTCCAAGTCAAAGACTACAAGATATGGAAAGAAATGAGCATGGTAATTGGAGATAAATGAAAGAAAAGCTAAAAACATGGAAAAGGAAAAACTGCCTTAATCCTGAATATCTGCACCTATGACCACAAATCAGCTTATATCTCAAAAACGGTGTGGAATTTGGAGAAACGGTCAAGAGAAAAGTTGAAGATCTTTCCGATACGATGAATTTTGTATACTCATACGCGTCAAACGGATAAATACTGAAGCTGCTAGGACCAAAAGAAAAACGGTACTGATTTCGTGTTTTTAGGGTTACGAATTTGAGTTGGACTTGGAGTTCATTACTTACCTTTTCCTTCAAGAAAACGAATTAGGTCTTCTAAACACCTATAAATATACCCTTATATCACTTGTAAATCATCCTTGCCTCATAGTAATTAGTTCTTAGGGTTTTATTCTTCCAAGTTATTGTAGAGAGCAAGATGATGTCCTTATTTATTTCTTCTAGTTTAATTCCTTCAGGTATGAACTAAACTTCCCATAGCTTGGGTTTTGCATCATGTATAATCTATGAATTCTAATTTCTTTCTATCTAAGTTTATTTGGGAATTACATGTTTTAAATTGATATTAGCTGCTTACCTTTATATTTGTTTATGTGTTTTGATTTAATGATTGTTTTCCTTGCGGTGCGCAACGTTGAGGATTACCGCAATAGTAGTTAGATGATCACCTTAGATGGGTGTCTAATTATTGAAACACCACATAACGTCTAGTGTCGATATTAGTCCTGACAACACTGATTCTAGCTAGATAGTCATTAGGGTATAATTTAATCACTATCACCACGTATGGAAATTGATTGCTTAGGGCCTTAGTAGCGTTTGATAACCCTATTTGAACCAGCCTCGTGGTGTGTCCGTAGCCCCCTTAGTCGCTCTCAAGGTCTAAGGTATGGGAATTTAGAATCCTGACTAAATATACAAGAGCTAATATTCTCCCTTATTAACTAGATCTAATAGAAAGAATTAGAAGGATTAGTGCATACTATCAAAACCTAAGCTATATTTCTCATCTCATATTCTTCGTATTTTATTTTATTGTCTTTAATTTTCTTAGTTTAATTTAGATAATTCGAAATTCAATCTCTATTTATTTTATGTCTTTTAATTATTTACTCCTTACTCGTTATTGCTACCCATTCGACTAGCACACTAAGTCCCTGAGAACGAACTCAACTTATCAACTAAAACTTGCATACGTCCTGTAATACTTGCAGTACTGTGCCTGTCTAGGGTGAGAGTGCGTAGTTTTCTTGACTTAATTTTATCTTATTTTTATCACACCCTAGGCGACACCACCGAGACAAAATATGACTTATCTTCAATTTTGGTAATCAAAGATGTTTGAAGTTTTATATGTACATTTAATAAACAAAAATAAGTTACCTTAAATAGAAATGTTTGTGAGTTATAATAAAATAGTTAACCAAATGATTGTTGTTTGGTCAAAAGCCTCCTCTTCCTTTTCCATCAATGCTTCATCTCTAGCATTTGATCCTTGCAAATTCATGGCTGGACAGTTTCAAACTTTTCATGATGTTACGCAAAACAATATGTGTAAAACTGAACTATATGAGTATATTATAGAGGATATGAATGACAAATGTGATGAATTTGATGTATTGATTTGGTAGAGAGGTAATTCCTAATAATTTTACATGTTATCTTTAATGTCATGTGATATATTGGAAATCCCCGTTTCTTCTGTTTCATCAGAATCTTCCTTCAGTATCGAGAAAGAGTTCCTGATACCTTTAGAATTTGTTTGAATCCCCACACAATTGAAGCGCTTATCTGCACCCAAAATTTGTTATGGAATCACACATCGATCTCCCTTGAAGCTTCAAAGGATAATATCTAGGAACTTGAGATCGTTGGAAGCTTATTATCTAAAGTCTATACTTATTAGCAACCTTTTTGAAATTACTTTTTTTTTTGCTTGGCAAGTAGCAATTTTATATATCTCAAACTTTTCAAAGTACATGGGCCTATATGGCTATTAAATCCTTTCTCACTAAATGAGCTTTTAGACTATTCTAATGGGCCTACAATTTAACTAGTCTAAACAAAACTCTAATGGGCTAAAAAACTCAATTACATTTCAGACATAATAAAACAAAAACGCAATCTAACTATATCCACCAAGTACACTTCTGACACCGACCCTTCACTTACTCCATTTCGCTAAGGTCTGCTCCACCGCTTTCTTTACTTTCACCTTCTGAAACCTTGCGAGATTCTCTCGGAACGCTGTTGATATATTATCATAAATTGTATCCTCCGATTTGAACTCTTTCTTAAAGATTCTATTATTACGCTCGATCCAAATCGTATACACGGTCACCGATAGAAGGATCTTCAAGATGCTGTCAGAAGCGTTGTTTGTATTGTGATGAGTAGTAAACCACTCTATCAGCGCTTTCTAATCTATAAGTTTTGCGTTTATCTCATGCGTTTTTTAGACATCTATCCCAAATTCTATCTTTAGCCGAGCATTCCCATAAGAGATGATTTCTATCTTCACTCTTTAGGTTGCAGAACTCACATATAGGATTTGAGATAACACCCCATGTAATTAATCTTTGTTTTGTAGCAATTCTATCCAAATGAACCAACCACAATATAAATTTATATCTTGGGAAACCCTTAGATTGCCAAATAATCTTACACCACTCTTTTTCAGGTTCCTTGAAACGAATATATTCATAAGTTTCTCGAGAGGTAAATTTCCCTTTCTTTGTATGTTTCCATACTATTTTATCATCCACTTCAATATTGTATTGTATATATTTAGTAATTTCTTCCATAAATTTAAACTTTGGAGGCCATTTCCGTTGATCTTTATTAATGAATTGAGAAAGCTTGCTATTAACAAAGTACCCTGAAGCTAGATTACTCCTCTGAATATCATGTAATCTCTTACCATTTGGAAGCCAATAGTCCCACCATTATGATATTTTACTACCATTACCTATGTTATAAGCAATGAAATCTTTCGCAATACATCTCATCTTTAAAATTTTCCTCCATCCCCATGATGTATCCTGAGGGATTTCAATTTTCTAGAAGGATTTACCTTTAAGTAGAACTTGTTGCACCCAGTTAGACCATAAGGTGTTCTTGGGGTAGTAGCAGTTCCATAATAGCTTAAGAATGGCGGCTTGATTTTGATAATAGGGTTTTTTTATCCCCAAGCCACCTTCTTTCATAGGTAACAGATAGTATTCCAGGCCACTTTAAATCCACCTTTAGCCTCACTTGTCCCTTTCCAGAGATATGAAGTAATTTTACTTTGTATACCTTTAATAATTTTCTTAGGTATAGCAAATATACTGTACCAGTATGATGCCAAATTACTGAGCACCATTTTTAATTAACTGTAATCTCCCTGCAAAAGATAAGCATTTTGAACTCCAGTGCTCCATTTGTTTCACCATTCTTGATATGAGAGGCTTACAATCTTCTGTACTTAATCTACCAGAGATCAGAGGTACACCAAGATATTTCATAGGAAGTTTACCTTCATGTATTTGTAATATTTCCCACATTTCATTATTAACTTTATCAGTACATCCTCCATAAAAGATATTGCTCTTACTTGTACTGATTTGCAGGCCTGAGAGTCTATGAAAGATATCAAGGCATTCTTTTATAAGAGTGGCTGAATTTTTAGATGGTTTGAAGAAGACCATTAAATCATCAGCAAACATAAGGTTGTTGAGTTTTAACTTCTTACATTTTGGGTGCCATTCAAAGCATTTCTTAGCACCTATACTTTTCATTAGTTGGGTAAGAACTTCCATACATATTACAAATAAGTATGGGGAGATGGGTCCCTCTGTCTCAACCCTCTTTCCCCATTAAAGAACCCTCTTGGTCTTCCATTAATCATAAGACTGTATGATGTTGAAGTGAGACACATTTTAATCCATTCAATTATAATATCTGGATACCCAAATGCTGAATTATTTTGTGATAGAAACTTTTGATATGAGCTCGAGCCTAGGGATTACTTAGGAAACTACTGGTTAAGCACTTCTTTCATGTAAGTGTATTAAGCATGTTGTTTTGTAGCAATATTTCAATGTTTTAGTTACCACTTGTTTCCAAACATCTGAAACAAAGTTGAGTTGGCTGCCAATGATCCCAAGATGATATCCAATAGATTATGAGGCTAGTGATGATTATTTTAAATATTAGGTTAGTGATGAAAATACAATTCCACAAAAATTTAAAACCAATGATAATTATTTTATTAATCTTAGGCCTTAAGGAACATACCCTTATTTTAAAAGGCTTGCTAAGTTTTATGTCCCAATGCGATTATAGTGAAGCATAAGTTCAATGAAGTTATCACGATCGAGCGAATGCCAAGTAAAGGAAGGAATATTTTGTTTTGTGCATGGTTTTGAACTTTGTATTAGTTTATTTAATTAAAGTTGTAATTTTATTTGATTCAAGATGAGTTGGATTACTTTAGACAAATTAACAACGTTGTAATTCCTATAAAGAATTTGCACTTTACTTTGATTTTAAGGGATATATTTTTAAGGGATAATTGATTGTAATTTATTTTGATTAACATGAACTTGTCATTTATTTCGATACTTGATTGTTATTTTAACTTTTAAGGAATGATTTTTATATGAATACGATATAGGTTTTCCCAAGAGTTAACTGGGGTAACCCGTTGGTTAACCCAACTTAAATTGTGGTAATTTTTATCTTACCATTAACACGGGTTTATCCCCAAGTTTTACCACTTTCCAATATTACCCTGCCCTATCCCTAGACCCCAACAGGGGTAAACCCGGCCCATGCTTAAACTCACCTGATTGAATAGAGTAGTTATAATATTTGTTCCCTGTATTATTACACGCTTTTTAATTTACCATCTACTTTATATAACGTGCCTATCATTTACCAAGATGTGATAAAAATAAGCTAGCAGATCAACATCTCAAGATATCACTCTATGTAAGTGCACGGTTTGATTTCAACTAATAAGTAAGTACTAATATCGTTCTCCACATGGACTAAAGTCGTTAATGTAAGTCCCTGTTCTTAAAGAGTGCAGATGATTTAGCTATTATAACTAAAAGACAAAATTAAACTAGAAATATTTGTTTGGTTTCCTTTTAAAATCTAAGATGCAAATAATATAAAATAATAAAGTAAATAAACTACGAAGAATAGGAGTCGAGAGAGTATAGCTTGAGTTCGCTTGTATTCCCTTATCCTACTAAGTCGTTGATCCAGTTATAAGAATGAATTGGGTTGTTTCACTAATCAGGATACTAAATTCCTTCTAAATCCCACCGGGCTAGCTTAGAAGGCTACCTAACTCATACTAGAGTCACCGGGTGAGATTATTCTACACAAAAACTCAAAGCTACAAATTGCTCTTCTTTCTCTTCTGGATAAGGTTGAGTACTGATAGAAATTGATGAAATATAGAAAGGAGGCTGGAAAATGAGCTTATATAGTTTCAAATTTTTTTGGTATCTCTTTAGGGTTAAGGAAATAGGTTTAGAATGAGCCCAACCCATTTTTACTTTAATCAGATTTCTGGTTAAAACCACGGCAGGTGCAAATGTCATAACTTCTTTGTTTTAACTATGAATTGAGTGCCATCACTTGTCACGCGACCTTGACTTTAAACTCTTCCCAACCAAAAATATTTTAGGTCCAAAGCTCTTACAAAAAATCGTATTAACAGAAACACTCATGTGCAATAAATCTCTGGGAAAAGCTCTAACTCTCCACCATGACTCTAAGCTCAAATTCCGCCTTGGCTTGGGATTTCTCTTCATCTTTTCCTCCTCTTCATCTTGGACCCTTGTATAAAGCATGTACCTAAATCTACACACTAAACACACAATTAAAGCACAAAATTCTCTATAAACACCAATAAGTCCAAAACTAGAGATAAAAGTGAAATATAGCAAATAATAGAGAAAAATCCCGCACTTAGGCCCAATAAACTCCCAAATAATGTCTCGTGAACGGATTTATTCATCACAAAATAGAGAGACATCACTGTCCATATTCAAAATAAATTTGGCTTTTTAATATGACTCCCCCTTTTCTATTTGAATTTCTCCTCGATTATTGGTCATCAATTTTCTCTTTCCTTGGTAAATTTTTTTACGTAGACCATGGTTTCTTGTGAATATCTTGATCCAACTATCAATTATTGGTACAAATTTGATCAGGTTGCTGCAAATGTTCTCCTCGTGCTTAAATTTTCCGCATCCATAGGAAACCTTGGCCCATATTCTCGAATTTGAATTTAATCCATGTCGGTGATTTGGTGTTCTCCCAGAAATTAAAACCAAAAAAGATTGGCATATTTAACTTCAGTCAGTTTTGATGTGGGCAAAGGATTGATTATTGATCAATTTACCTAATGGTAAGACAGTTTCTCGAATGAAGCCAATTGGTGCACATATTTTCTTTAATACTTTTATTGTTGAGAAGTTGTGGAGGAAAGCCAAACACTTGTACCCATAATCTTGTGTGTTTCACTTCAATATCCCCATTGTTTATATCATTTAAAGCAATATGTTTGTCAAGAAGAGTCCATGGGCATTGTCCCAAACACTCTGTTTATCTTTTTGATTGGAGAAGATGATTATAAATTCATCCAAACCTCTTTTTCCTGTCTTGATCCTCCCACTTAGGCTGCAATTTTGTTGGATGTTATTTCTTATGATCGAGAAATTAATTCTTTCATGGTGTAGAAGTTTAGCAGTAATTTGGCCTCCTCCATTTTTTGTAGTGTGTGTTTGCTTCATACTATCCATAGATAGTATGATATCGCCATATTTAGCATTTGGATTATTTGTTGAATAAATGTTCATAACGTGTAATTAGTAATATGAGCAATGTTGTGAAAACTATATGAAGGTGATAGATGTAATTGCAAAGAGGAGGAAATAAAGAGTCGGCAAGTGACAATTTTTGAAAAAGAAAAAAGAAGAGAGTGAATGGGAGGACAGTGTGGAGACACGGGATTAAAAAGGAGACACTGGAAAGAAAACGTTAATTAAAAAGAGTGACAAGATCACGGTAAAGATGAATTTTCATAGGCTATGACATTGACGGAGGGCTTGAGCCCGTCCTCAGATATTTTAAAAAAATTAATATATAACTTAATTCATTTTTTAAAACTCTTTTCTTTTCAAATTAGTCGTTTTATGCAATTTTTTTAATTATGATTTTTTTTTACTTTTAATCTAAACAAAATAACATTTTAAATAAATTGTACAAAAAGAGACAAAAAAATATTTTACGGTTTGTTTCTTGTTATTTTTCGAACTTTATATGGTATATTTATTTAATATAGTTTATTATAATATTTATCAATATATTTATTTTCGGTTCATTTTTGTGAAACGTCAAAAGGAATTTGGAAAAAAATTCGAAAATGTTATTTCAACCACTTATATTTGAAGCCTAGCCCTAATATGTATTTTTGGATTTATAACTAGACTATGGTGAGTTTGAAGAAAAATATTTTTGGTAGGAATAGACTTTCAAACAAGAGAGAAAACTTTTTTTTACTGTCATATATATCGCATTTGTATGTTCAATCTAAATTTGTAATAAAGTAGTAAAAACAATCCTATGTACCCTAGAGATTTACCGAATCAAAACAAAATCTCATTAAATATAAATAAACAGGGCTTTAATGTTCTTTTCGTAATAATACTACCTTAAAAAATCTTATATGTTGGCATGGAGAATTATAATGCTAGAAACGCTACTGAAGTTGAAGTTCAAGACATTTTATGGGGATGTGAAGTTGGGCAAGATTTCGTTAAAGATTCTGTTATCTTGGCAAACGTGAAGCCGTTCAAAAATCTATTAATCATTTTGGTTGTTTTTATATTTTAAACTCTATTTATGGTACAGCGGAACTTAGCGCACCTACTTTTTCCTTTGTTTTACGCTAAAGTAGCCATGTGACAGATTGGTTCGTCAAACATATGTTACTTATTTTTTTACACCTTGATTTAGGGTCCGTCTGGGATTGTTTTTTTTTAAATAATCACTTGAGATTTTAGATCCCTAAAAATATTTTAGACCCTTAAAACCACTTTGAGGAAAAATACTAGATATGTGATTCTTGGAAAAAAATCACTTAAAGTGATTTTAGATGTTAAATTTTTTTAAATATTTTTTACAGATAATTTAATTTTAAGTAAAAAAGCGTTTTTAACTTTAAAATAATTCAATTCCGAACGTGCTATTAGTCTCTAGGGTATCGGGTGATTTAGTCTATAGGGTAAATTACCAAATACCCCCTATGATTTGACAAAAAGTCAAACCTTCCCCTTCCCCCTATAGTTTTAAAATAGACAAATACCCCCCCTATGATTTTCTGACTCGAGACTTTACTAAATATTACACTATAGCTTTTCACTGAGTTGTACTGAGTTGCTAAAAATTATATATAAATTTTAATAGAAAAGATAAATTATCACAAGTTAAGAAATCATATAAAAATATTTGTCTCTTTTAAAATCATAGAAATTCTTAAATCTTTGTCAAACCATAAGGGTTCTTAATCCTTTGTCAGATCATAGGAGGTATTTGGTAAAATATTACCCCCATTTATCGTTGACAAAAAGAAAAAAAAATTACCCCCGTTTATATTATATAACCGCTTAAAAGAGGAAGAGAATATAGCCCACCCTGGTGGGACCAAAAGAAAGCTAAATTGCGTGATGACATAACAAACACTCTCTTTCACATTTTCTTCTACCCTTTTTTCCGATCCTTTCTTCTTTCTGGTGGCTTCTCTCTTTTTTGGTCACCACCAATAATTAAAGTTAATATCATTCTTGGATTTGGAGGAAGATTACCAAAATTCACACATCAACTTTCTTGTGATTCATTCACCTATTTTTTCCATCAACTATTATCTCATCACATTAATAAGTTTTTCATATTATCCTTGCTCTTGAAGTCACCAAACGTGTCCTTATTTTTTTACTCCCAAGAGAAGCAGATATTTTAATAATCCATCATATCTTTTTAAAATAATGTATATTTGTGGCCCAAATTTGTTATGAAAGTAAAAGAACGAATCAAATATGGAAGAAAAATACAAAGATTGAAATCAAGTTGTTATAGGAATTGATTAAAAAGGAAAGGTAAATGCTTATTAAAGAAAATAAGTCATCGACGACGACGATCGTTCAAGAATATCATCCGTTAATGTCTATATTAAAAAGTTTTTTTTATATTTAGGAGGTTGAATAATGTGTTACATTTAGGACTAAGCTAACAAAACACTATCGATCCAGGGATATACTTGGAGTTGTCCATTAGAATTTTCTAGTTGTATCTGTTTTTGTGAAATGAAAAATATTAAAGTTCAAGTAATAATATAAAAGAAAATGAATAAAGTGCAATGAGATGGGAGTAGCTGAAGTTTTGCTAGTAATCCCTAATATCGATAATTTAGATGTTTTTAGATAGGATGGTGAATAAGTTTTTTCGCATTATTCAGGATTTACAATCACCCTAAATCTCTTATCGGTAGATAGGAAGTTATTCTATGATGTTAGGTACCTCCCTCAAGTGACCCTACATACGCTTTCAAATGTATAAATACATACCACTCTGACTAGCCAGTTAGTCAAGACTTTCCGGTTTAGTAACAAACACCAAATACCAAACGTCTATATACTAATTTTGTATTTTGGCCCCCTTTCGGACGATAATCAGATGAACAACTCAAAAAGTGTCCAGTATGTGGTGAATTTAGGTGGGTTCCAAAGAAAGGGAAGAAAGTGCCACATAAGAAACTGTGTTATTTT
This sequence comes from Nemophila menziesii, assembly GCA_029959085.1. Taxonomy (NCBI): domain Eukaryota; kingdom Viridiplantae; phylum Streptophyta; class Magnoliopsida; order Boraginales; family Hydrophyllaceae; genus Nemophila; species Nemophila menziesii. Next base: position 23,324,963 of record JARWIR010000001.1, on the reverse strand, counting down.
CCCATTGCGCCAAAGTTGTATAGAATGTACACTTTGAGGCATACCGCCAAAGACATGATTTGACACCATAATTGAAATAGTACAAACGAATATGTATTATGTCATCCAGTTGATAGTACTAGTTGGAAAATGTTTAACGAGTTGAATTCTGAGTTTGCTAGTGAGTCGCAGAATGTACACCTTGGTTTGGGAATTGATGGGGTGTTCCCTCTTTCCATTCAAAATAACCCATATATCATGTGACCATTTATATTGATAATCCACAACTTGCCGTTGTGGTTATGCATGAAGAAATTTACATTTTTGCTTACTTTGTTGATTCCAGGTCCGCATTCACCTGAAAAAGATATGTATGCATTTCTCCGCCATGTTATAGATGAGTCAGAAATGTTGTGGGATACGGGGGTTCATACGTATGATGCTCATATGAAAGAAGAATTTGTAATGAAGTTTTATTGTTGTACTCGATCAATGATTACCCAGCTAGATCATACACCTCAGGATTGGCAGGCCAAGGTTACTTAGCATGCCCAGAATGCATGGATCCTACGCTGTCCTAGCGGGTGAATAAAGGTGTAGTTCATTTTAATCACAGACGGTGGTTACCTATTTGACATTCGTTTAGAAGAGACGTATCCTCGTCCGTTAAATCTGAGCACATGGCCTCGCCTAAGAAACACCGTCATGCCGATATTTAGGCGCAGTTAGATGGGTTGCCTATTATGATTATGATTTTGTGTTATTTATGTTAATGTTGTTTTTACATTAGATTATTATATATTTTGATATTGGTAAAGTGTTATTAGACAAGAAAAAAAGGGGTAAGTGTTTTTAAGGAAAAAGGGAAAAAATTATGTTTTATCATTTGCGACAACTTTGTCGTCACTAGTGGCTTAAGAACCCGTCGCTAGAGATAAGGAGCAATATCGACGAGTTCTTACAGAAGAACCCGTTGAGAGAGATATGTGTCAAACCTAACAAAAATTTTTGTCGCCAATGACATGTTAATATATTCTTATATTTCTTGTAACTGAAAAATATTACTAGCGACTGAAATTGTCTTCTCTAGTAATACTTTTCAATTTTCGGGGCCAAACTTATGGTGGTTTGCCTTTCCGCGTGTGGTATGATTGCACTATTAGCGACAAAATTTGATTAGTAATGACGACATGAGGTTATCGCTAATGATAAACTATATTAAAAACCCACAAACGATTTCATTTTTGCCATAACAACACACCAAAATATAAAATAAAGAGAAGAAGAAAGGGGAGCTTCTATTTCATCCATAACATCGTAAATCAGGCAAGAATTCAATCTCCTATACACTAATTTCATAGGTTTGAAATTTTTAGGGGTTTTAGTAAAATTATAATAATTTTTGTGTTTTTTGAAGTTAAAATAATTAGCGGTTTTTATGAAGTTTAAAATATTTTTAGGGGTTTTTGTGAAATTAATACATTTTTATGGGGGTTTTGAAATTTAAATGTTTTTACTGGTTTTGAAATATTTTAGGGACATTAGTGTAATTTAAAATTATTTAAAGGGCTTTAGTATAATTAAAAAATATTTTATGGTATTTATTGTAATTTAAAATATTTTAGGGGTTTTAGTGTAATTTTAAAAAAAATCAAGGGCTTTAGTGTAACTTAAAAATATTTTAGGGGACTTAGTGTAATTTATATAAATAGGGCCCTTAGTGTAATTTAAAATAATTTTAGGGTCCTTAGTGAAATCTAAATAATTTTAGGGGCTTTAGTGTAATCTCAAATATTTTAGGGACGTTAGTGTAATTTAAAAATATTTTAAGACCTAAAATAATTTTAGGACCCTTAGTTTAATTTAAATATATTTAGGAGTCCTACGGTATATTTTAAAAAATAAGGGGCTTTAGTGAAATTTTAATATATTTTAGGACCCTAGGTATAATTTAAAAATATTTTAGGAGTCTTAGTGTATTTTACATAATTTTGAGTGCTGATGACAGTCTTATGCTCCAGGGACATGACGAAGATGGTAATGGGCAAGATCTCACGCGTAACACAAATCTAGTTATTGAGGACTGTAATGCCCTTGGCCTAATCTATTTTATGACGAATTAGTTGTTTTTTATTATCGTATACTAAATTAATGTATTATAACTGTAAAAAAACGAGAAAACCAAGGGGTAGGGCAACCCTGCAGTCAGCCTACAGGGTGTGCAAACTGCGGTAGGTCAGCTCCCCTTAGATATCTACATGTTCGATAACACAAGGTATCCAGAGACTAAATATGAAAACCATGTTGCCGAAGTCATCAGGCTACGGTAAGGGAGAAGGTCCCTCCATGCTTCAAGAGTTGGCAGAAAGTACCCTCGGAGATGCAACAAGTACATGATCAACTAGGAGTAGTTTTCCTTTACTATCTCGTTATATTATTTAGACAACTATAGAAGGAAAATATTGGACAATAAGTAATATTTGATGTGTTGGTTTTTTGTGAACATGACTTCTTCTGTATTGATGAGTGGAGGCAGAAGACGGAGTGGAATAAATATTGGGAAACATTGAATTTACATATGCCAAGAGATATAGTGACTTCAAGCATCGGGTGAAGAAGGATTTCTACCTCAAGGGCAAAATAATAGATGCCCAGACACCCAAGAATTGGCAAAGGAGACGTGTCGAAGGTAATATTGTTTTAATTTATAAGATATAATTATTCTTTATCTTTTAAAAATATTTGTTATTTAAAAAACAAGCTTAAGCTATCAAGGCGAACCAGGCTAAGAAAAATGTCTGATTGGTGCGGTATCGAAGACTTATTCCTAGACGTAGAAGGATTTTCTCGAGGTAAACATTTTAACCTAATTATTTGTTATTGAAATATGGTAATACTTTGACCCTTAAATGAATAGGAGGGTAAGAAGAAACCACTGGTGGTCAGGGATCTGGTTGAGGGAGAAGACCAGGATATACCCCTTCCTCGCATGGTTAACTTCTTCTACGGGGTTGTGCATGATAGACACATAACTCAATGAAGGACGAGCCGTTACAAAAATTTGATCCAAGTTTTTCTATAATGTGATTTGAATTTCTATATCATGTTTAAAATTTTATTTCTAATTACGTATTTATTTCATGTAACAGGCCGAGCTGAGAACCTTGATGCGTGAACGAGTCACGTAATCACACCCACGGTCGGGATCCTCATCATCTTTATCCTCCACCGTGTTAATGCATAAAAATCAGATGGAGACTGCGGTCACAGGGCTCACAAAGGGACGGGTCCAGCTACGTGGAGTTGGGTGGCTGGTCTTGGAGCTCCTCCGAAAGGTAGACATTTGAGAACTGTCGAGGAATCCACTCGTATGGTGCGGTATTTTAACAAGATGTTGGCGGTCATCAACGACGATCTGATTTCGAAGGACAAACATCCATACGTTTCAGAGGTGGACAAATCTACGAGCTCGACAGCTGCCACCCATCCCACTTATAGCCTTGATCAACTAAGTGGTGCCCTCACTTGGGTTAATCAAATCAGGAGAATCGAGAGATTATCGACTTTCGATCTTGCCAGGTTGCCCAATCCTTCTCTAGGTCCTTCTAGAAGATCGTCTAGAAGTCGTCGCCGAAAAAATCTCAAAGACGACGACGAAGAAGAAAATATATCCGATTATTGATTTTTTAGTACGTGGATGGTTCTGGCCAACTTGCACGCACCACGACTAATCCCACGAAAATATGCAAGCCTCCTCATACATATTTCCAGGTAAATTAGAACTAGGTTACCCATGTTCAGGGAGGAGTACATTATACCCGTTAGGGAGGAGATTCGAACCATGTACCTCTCCTTTAAGTGTTCAAGAAATAGTAAGACTCTCGCTAGTTGAGCTACCCAAACTAGTTCTAAATATTGATTTTTATCTCTCAGTTACAACATTTTTATTACTTTTATTCTACGTACTTTTTAATTATTTCGATTTTTATTTGATATATGTATTTATTGTTCTAACTTTTAACTGAATCTATTAAATCATGTTTTTATTTGTTTAAATTAATGTAATTCGGATTTTGTTGTAATTTAACCATATTATCATTATCATTCATACAAAAATTTAATAAGAATAATACTAATTTAATAAAAAATTAAAAAATATGTACTAACAACGGCCCGGTAGAAACAAGTTCGACAGATTTGCAGGTTAGTCGCACATGATATTCTAACAACATTGTAATTCTGATTTTCTAATGATGACCGAATTTCGTCGCCAATTACAATCTAGCGACGACTGCATTCGTTGAAAAAGTTAAGCATTCTAGCGATGAATGGCTTTCGTCGTAAGAAATAAGTTCTCATAGGCGAAAATATCCATATCTCGTCGCAAACTGTGATCTTTGTTGACGAGATATTAACGACAAACTAACATAACAAAATATCGTCGTGAATACAAATAGATGTCTTTTGCGACAACATGTAACATCACTAGCGATGAAAGTTGTCGTTGCTAGTTATAGAAATGATAGAGTGTAAAAAATAAAGTCCGTGTAATATTAAATCATATAATTAACTTTTAGTATGAAAACTGGATTTGATCGGAGTGCTTAGATTTTGAAGCGGAGGTTTCAAGACATGCTAAAATAAAAATCTCTATAAATTAATTAAGACGATGAAGGTGTTGGTTAGTGTTGTGAAGGATGTAAAAGCTCCACCATATGTCATAATTAAGCTCCATCTTTGACAACTACGTGACTTCTATTTCACCCCATTAACCCTGCCACCTTTAACAAGTCAGAATTATTGGTGAAAATAACAAATAAGTCTATATAAATAAATAAAGCATGGGGTTTGATATCATAACTTGCACGTACGTCTGCAATTGACTTAGTCGAACCATGTTTGTGAGAAATATTAGAATGATTTGTAATTTTTAATTGAAAAAAGAAGAAATTTTAATTCAGAAAAATAATTACCCTTCCTAACTTTAAAAATAATTGACGTATAAAAATAATATGGCTTTCAACATTTATGTAGAATGTATTTATTAATTTAAAAAGGAGTAAGGCCATAAACGAATCAAACAAGTTGGGTACTAGGTGTGTAAGGTTGTTTGTTAAGATTTTCAAGCTGAGTCGATCTCAAATTTTAACGAGTCGAGTAAAAAAATTTAAAATTTGTTTATTTAACTTAACGAACGAGTTTTTTTCGTGTCAAAGCCGAATTGTTAACGAACAATTTATTTTTGTATGGTTGAAACGTAACTTTCATGAATGGTTGGTAGTAGATAGAGTATGTGGTATGGAGTATGAAGTGTGATATTAATGAAACAATTAAAATCTAAAGAAATCGAAAAAAATCAACTTACTATATTTGGTTTAATAATATATTTATTGATATATAAAATATTAATTTACATTTCATAAATATAAACAAGTAGTTAGCGAACAAGTTCGAACAAACGTGTATTTTTAACTAATGAGTTCGAACAAACATTTTTGTTCATTTGTATAAAGGAACGAGTTCGAACAACAGTTGGGCTCGAGCTGCACGTGAGTGTCATGGTTCACTTACAACCATATATATGAGGTCCTACGACTGTGATATATGATAATAATAGTATTACATCGAACACTATTTATCCAGAACAATAAACAACCCGCAAAGTCTTCTAACCATAACGATCGCGTGTGATCAATTTTCAAATCCTATATGGTGAATCAGTAAAGACTAAATGATAAGATGATTGAGATGACCCTGAACGTGCCAACCAGCTGGCACATACATTCTTCTCCCTAAATATTCCCTTAATCTCAAACTATGCATTTCTGGATAGTATGGAACGAATCCCATTGATCCAAAATGCCCCTTTCCTTGTTCTTCGTGCTACACGTGTCAGTGCCTGAATGAATTCATATGTATATGTCTCCGTGCAAATATCCCTAGCTCCCATATCCCCCGCCATTCTAAGACCCCCGTATTACACAACCAAGTCTGCAATCATCGGTGAATTACCATTAACTTTCATCGAGATTCCCCACACCCAACTACCATCCATATCTCTAATCTGGGCACGTCCCTAGACTATTTGACGTGTAAAGTTGAAACTCCCGTCTGAATTCGATTTCTATCCCGTAATCATCTTACACCACCCTATTAATCGACATGTCCCTTATGACTTAATATATTTCCCTGGGAGTATCCCCACACTCTAACAAACATGTTTTCTAAATATTTGGCTTTCCTAATTAGCACTACACTACTCGGGAATGTAGTATTGTTATATACAACATCATTTCTCTCCAACCACATGACCCAAATCATGGCTCGGAAGAATATTACAATGTATACCAGCAAAAAAACACTTTTTCGCCGATTTCCAATTCCACCACTTAAACACGTGAACATCTGAGACCGGTAAAACTGCATCAAAAGAGACTCTACTTGCCCAGAATGGTATGTCAATTAAATATAATGATGATTTTATTCGTATAATCTTAACAATATTATTATATCTTTATATAAGCTCTGCTATTATATTCTCCATATATTAACCTTTTAATATAGACAACATTTACATAGCAGGTTTTTGAATTTTGATCGACAACAGCGGGGTCCCATTGGAATAATAAAAATTACTTTCCATCTATTTTACCAAGTTCCGACACACCCTGGTGGAATTCAGTACTAGCAGGCAAGTATATCTATGCGGGATTACTTTAGAATATTTTGTTTGCGTGTTGATTTGGGTCCTTTGGTTGGATAGAAACGACTCTGTATATAATATATGGACTTGGCGGATGGCTTGATACTTGATAGAAAAGCTAAATACCTTACGTCTGAATTCGTAAAACATGGGTTAACATCCCGGGAAATACTTTGATTCATAATAAACATGCGGAGCTAATAGGATGGTGTAAGCTGGTTTTCGGAATAATATTAAATACATATGGAAGTTTTAGTTTCAAACACAAAGACGCTAGGATAGGAAGTTGTCTCAAAGACACAACTGTCAGTTGGGTAAGGGGCTTCTCGAGAAGAATATAGTGTATCTCGCCGGTGATCGTGTAGTTGATTGCCCTTCACGAGGGCCTTTTACTGGTTGAGATATTGGGAGTATCGGTCGTTTATGTGGAGGTAGACTCATTGGACATCATTTCATCACCAGCACATGTAAAGAAAAGTCTAGGCCCAGACCGTTATGGATTGTTGGGATTCACTCAGTTTTATCTAGCAATACTTTATTTGAAATTAAGAGTATACTTAGTTAAGCAAATGCTTGTATCGATTGGTTGACATGCACATTGTCCTTTTGTCCCTCTCCATCTTTAGTTCTTATGGATCTACCAAACAGGTTATGAAAACTGATTAATCCTTGTTTCTTTGTTATTTATTGGAAACCAAAATGAAATCAACATTTTACTTTATGTTTTTGCAACTCAAACCCCAATCCCTTTATAAAACAAAAACAATTAGCCTCATAGTCTACTTAATCTTATTACTTGGGACGACTCGTAGTAGTACTTCCCCGAGTGTAGTTTTTATATGTTGCCTTGAGGACTACCAAGTTTTTGGCGCCATTGTCGGGGACTATTTTGTTAATTTTGTCATGTTTTTATTTTGTATTGTTCGACTTTAGTTGTCTTATTTTTACGCTTTACTTTTTTTTGTCTCTGTATGGTTTTAAGTTTGGTGCATGCTTTCTAACCTCGAGAGTTTACTTCGAGAGCAACGAATAAGAGAGACGGAAAGAAAAGAGCATAAGATATGGCAAAGGTGAATAAGAATCTGAATTTGGATGCTAACGGGAATCCCATAGTCCCACATGAGGTTGTTCCACCTGGAATGGAAGGGATTAATCAAAACCAAGTCCCTCTTAAAACGTCTACCACCCTTAGGAGCTAATGGGAATTGAGGATTACCACCGATTACTCCAAACAACCGACACATAGAACAGGGGCTTCTGGGACAAGGAGGTCAATTTTAAGTGCAACCCTTAGGGATTCACCCTTTATTCTTTAACCAGTTCTCGAACTATAGGAGCTATAGCGAAGCCTCACATTAAGATCTAGTCCAAGATATGCATAAGTTTATGCAGATATGTGATGCCTACATTACTCAACGCATCACACGAGAGCAAATGTAGTATTATATGTTCCAATTATTTTTGACGGGAGGTACGAGTGAATGGCTCGATCGTCAACCACCCAAGCAAAAACCAACATGGGACAAGCTTCAAGCTAGATTTCTTTACATACTCTACCCTCAGAGTACGAGGATAACATATAAATGGAGCTTGCAAATTTCTTACAAGAAGATGGTGATAGCATAGGGGAGACATGGAGAAGATTTCAACAATGTTTGGCAAAGTGCCCACTTAATGGGTATAATCCTAAGCTACAACTAGTGATATTCTGTAGAGGACTTGGGAAGACTTCATGACTAAGGGTCAATAATCTTGGTGGAGGTGGTTTTGTGTTAATGGATCTGAATCAACCAATTATTTGCATGTAGAAGATTGTAAATAATGAGAGAAGTTGGCCATCTTCGCGATCCCCAGTTCAAAATTCTACCAAATATACGATACATTTATATAATGATACTTCTATGGATGTATTATTTTCTACAATAAAGAACTAGTCGAAACAACTTACATTAGTTGCCAAATAAGGTCTCCAAAGTAGGCAACCAAAGGTAAACATAGTGCAAGAACCATATGGGTGTTCAAGTTGTGGGGTCAACAATCACATCTGGGAAGGGTGTGTGAGTAATCCAGAGTTCATGGTTTTCATGTCGAATCATGGTAACTACCAGTCGAGTGGTACATGGTACCAACCTGGTAATCGTAACCATCCGAGTTTCCAATGGTCTAATCCGAGCAGGGTCATGAATCAAGGTAAGATAATAAACCACGACCTCAAGGGAACAACTTCCAACCGAGGTTAGACGAGAAGTAATCCCATAACTAGAAACACTCATGGATTCACTCTATCCAAAGCTATTGAGATTCCGGATTCTAGTTCTATACCTAAGATTGGAGAAGTCAAGACTAATCTGAAGAGGAAAGAGAACCCAAATGTGGCTAATCCTAAAAAGCCTAACTTGGAAGAAAAAGAAGTTGAAGAACAAGTTGCTAGCAAACCCATGCCAGAACAAAGGTTTACGCGTAGAAAGATGATAACTACTAAGCCAAAGAGAGTCTTTGTTAGTTGGACTAAGCAAGTTCGTGAGCGAGTGGCTACTTTGAAGTTTGCAGTAGAAAAAGGTTTTCATTCGGGTATTATGAAAGGTTTATTTAAAGATTATGCTATAACCTGTGACAAGTTTGGTTGGAAAGAATTGAGAAAAAGAAACCTCACGTTTATCCCTGCTTTGGTTCGTGAGATTTATGAAGAACTAGCTTTTGCGAATGGACATCCAATTATCCTATGCAAAAAGGTAATGCCTTTCTCAATAAAGCTTATTCGGAAAACATTGAAATTACCAAACTTGACTAGTCCATGCCAATACCAATACCAATAAGCAATTATGATGCGTCCTTCCAATGTGAATCTTTTTACGACCAAGTCCTGGTTCGTGGGAGACTTCCCATCCCAGTAGGAGAAAGATATGCAGGCCAGGTATTGAGTAGCGATTTACTACCACGCGCTAAAGTATGGTCCCATCTCATAATCCCTACCTTCTTTGGCAATAATCATATTTCGGAGTTAACAAAAATGCATCTTATTTTCATAAAGTGTATTCTTTAGAAGAAAGAAATTGATATTGCTCGTGTCATTTATAACCTCATCATGGAATTTGAAAAATCCCCTATTCTCCAAAGAAATCTCAAATTCTTGTGCACCATAACCGGATTTGTTTAGCAGCAAAGATACTATGCAAGAATGAAGAGGATGAGCCTACATAAAAAGGGGAAGAGATGAAAGAAAGATCAATCGAAAATGTCCATGAAGGAGCTGCGAAACTGTGTATAGACTTAGACAAGCCCTATGGGGAAGTGAAAGGGGCTAGACCTCCTACACGAAAGAAGAAGGCAGTGAACGGAAACGAGTTGGAAGAACGAATGAGAAATTTAAAGGAGAAACAATATGAGATGATAACAGCTGTGGGTAAGGTAACACAAGAGTTGGTATTCATAAAGACTATTCTAGAGAGGTTGGACACTGCATGCAATAATGGAAACCAGCCTAAGGCTGGTTAAGATACGTTTCCTTCTCCCTTTTCTCATTATTAGTGTACATTATTTTATTTTATTTATTGAGTCTTTTCGAGTCGTGAGGACACGACTCCTTTTTGAGTTTGGGGTGGGGTTCGTTGCCTCATCCCAATTTTATATGTTATGTATTTTACTGCTTTATATAAAATTAATTGAGGACTGCGTTTGACTGTAGAGTATTTTAAATGTCCACATTAAGCAAAAGGTTTTATGAATTTATGATAGAAAAAAGTAGAATTTAGGAGTTAATGTAAAACTCAATTTAATTTCATGCAAACATTAAATTGATCAGAAAAATTAATGAACAATGCAAAAGAAGTAAAATCGTACTTAATGAAATTGAGTGGTTTGTAGAACGTGAGATCTAAATAAGTAGAGAGCCCACTTAGGTGTGAACTAGAGGCAAGCTATGTAACTAGGAAAATGATAGAGGCAGTTCTTTGATAGCCATTTGAAACTTTTTAGCTTTCTATCCCGTGATTAATTATATCCTTCTTAGCCCCATTTCTAGCCTTTAAGCCTTTCTTTTGTCGCCACGATATAAGCCCATATCCCCTTAGTTTATTAGGCATTTCCATATGACCCGTACTTGAATCACGATCCTGAGACTTCTTGTCTTGAGCTTGAGTTTGGGGTGGTGGGTTTCATTATTGGGAAATTACATTGGGAGGGAAGTTTATTTGTTAGTATTTATGCACAATTGTGATGAAATATTAATTGTAACCCTTTGTCGGGGTCTTTGAAAAAAGAAAGAGAAAAAGTGATAAAAGTTGTCAAAGCAAAAGACAACCGGGAACCCGATCATCACTAACCGGGAATCCAGTTAACGACTGTCTGAAAAAAATGAAGTAACCGGCAAAGTGGATTTTTAGAAATCATCTTTAGTGCTTATTGGGTGAATTTGGGGACGCTAAATTAGTGTGTCAAATGGGTTGAGTGAGAACATATTCGAGTGTAAACTCAAGCTCTTGGACAAATGTTGATGGTAAGTGAGGAGAGAGCCAAAAGCTCACTTCAAATTTACCAAATATACATACCACACCGTCCCTAAGACTATGCTAAAACCATAAAATCCTCGTGATTCCTCGATACATAGTGAATTTATGATTCAGCTAATAGGGAGTAAGCTAAGTGGAGCGTTCAAAGCAAGTAAGGATCGAGGAACACCCTATAGCCACCATATTGAGATAAGTACAAGTGTAACCTTCTAACATTGTGAATTTAATTTTGGATTGATATTATTTTTGTTTGATTTTGCATAATAGGTGTATGTGTATATTAATTCCTAAGTCATACTATATGAGATTTGTTTTAAGTTGTCATTTGGGTATTATTCACGAGATTCTGCATTTTTTCGCGTTCACCTAAGACCTTTGTTTGTATTTTACTTTGTCAGGACGACAAAGGTTTGAGTTTGGGGTCTTGATGTCTCCCGTTTTGCTCTAAATGTTAGCCCGTAGGAGACATCATTTTAGGTGAATATTAGACTTATTTGATAGACTTTTATGCGTATTTCGTTATATTGCCTCTCCCTTGGAATTATAAAATTTCATTTTAGAGTTGTTGTTCGTTAATTTGTTTTTAGTGCAAAGTTATTAGGTCCATGGATTTTATGGAGCAATAAGACAAGGAGTAGAAGTGAGAATGAAAGTCTTAGCTCAAGCGGAGGGTTCAAAAGCAAGGAAAGATTATTTGAAGAGTTGACTAATAGAGGGGGAAATCTAGAAAACTGTCACTAATTGTTGTTTTCGAGCCACTAACGCATTGGTTCAGGCGTGAAAATCTGAAAGAGAAAGTTGCGACTATGAGTTAGGAAGCTTTGAGGCCTGGAATCAGGTGATTTGGATATGAGACGCAAATGTTGTGGCCGTTTTACCAACAACTATACAGCAGTTACAACATGTTTGAAGATGGATTTGGGATTTTTATTATTTAAGTTATTATTCTTAAGTAAAAAGCACAATCCTAATTCTCTCTTATAAATAGACCTTTCGACCTCTTATTTACGCAAAATTTATTCTATACTTAATTTTAAAAGTCCAAGTCAGAGCAAGAAGGCAGAAGAGGAAGCTAGAGCTGGAGAATTCTCATTCCTATATCAACAACTCAATCAAAACTTCAATTAGGTTTCATATTTTATTTATGTAATTTAGGATAATGTCTTATTTCAGTTTTTAATTCAAACATGAGCTGAATTCTTTAATACTTGAGAATCGCAATAAATTGGTTGAAGCCCTATTTAATTAATTTCTGTTTTTGAATTTGGGATTTTACGATTTAATCTGAGTTAAGTATTTTATATTGGGTATTACTTTATTCTTGTTTACTATTTTTATTCTGACCAATTTAAATAGGTTTTAGTAATTGGGTTATTCACTTTAATGGCGAAGTGATCATCCGACGAGGGGATTCGATTTTAAATATAGATAATATCCGTGTTATGTCCTTTATTGACTGATAGGCTTAACTAATCACATAGCCAAAAAGGTAAAAAATGCTTCGCATCCGTAACTAAACTTGCTACCTTATAGGGGCTTGTCTTACCGTAGGATAGCTCCTAGGTCCACCCTACAGGGGGCTAGGAGATATTATAGTCTCGTTTAATATTTAAATACCGACTCTATTTTAAACGAAACATAAATTATTTTAACTTAAGTGGATTCCCTTGCGAGATTCAAATACGTCTCTCTTTCTTACGTCCAATCTTATTTACTTGCATTATTTTATTTCAGTAAACCATTTTAGTACTCCATTTTTTTGCATCTTTAGTCCTTTGACAAAACCAAACAAAAACCTATTTATTTACTTTTATGTTTCAAACAATTAATTCTACTATCCCGGTTAATACTAGTATCATAACTAGTCGTCCCTGAGAACGACATCCGTATTATTATTTACACATTACTTGGAAGTGACCCGTACACCTGCGGGTAGTGTCCCTCTCTTAAGGGTGGTGATTTTATCACACACCAGGAGACACCAATTTTCAAAACCAAATTTTTTGAAATCAAGAGTTTTTTAAGTTTTGAAGTTTGGAACTTGCAAAGGAAACCTCCATTGCATCAAATTATTTCACTCTCGTGCAAGTAATTAGTTGTGGGAAAGTTTGTGAAGTAGGCGATCATTGAGTTGGGGGTAGTCCGTGTTCAATATATTTCCTGTCGATTCATTTCCATAATGCAAGGTTATCCAAACAGTCACGATGATGAGGCAAACCGATGCATTAACTTATGCAAAAAAGAAGCTGAAGGACAATTGGATGAGAGCGAAAGAGTTACCAGGGGCATCTCAAGAGCATACTACTGTAGTATCAAAACAAAATGAATACCTCATGTGCCTCCTCTACCGAGAATGAATACCGCTAATAGAAATTTGTCGTCCATAACAGAAAAGAAAATAACGAAAGTGTCACTCCCTCGTGCTAGAAGCTCTTCACCGACTACTCAAGATGAGGAGACTACAACGAAATCATGTCACATTCCTACTTGGAAAAATACAGCGTGTGATCGGTTAGATAACATAGAGGAAACACATGTTGATATCATTGAGACCCAAGAGAGAATGGAAACCAATCTAGATTGCATTCTAGTAATACTTGCGAAGGGACTGAGGCACCAACATGACCGCAATATTGATAGCCCTAGCGCCTGTCGAGACATGTTCCCTTAACCTTTATCATCTTTAGTTGTGCATATGATCTATTTAGTAATATTACACTTCTAATTTTATTGTCTTTTGAGTCTTTTTGAGATGTAGGGAGGTGACTTGGTTTTGAGTTGGAAGTTGAGTACTTAATGTGATCATACCTTTTGATGTGTTTAATGTTTTCTTAGTCGTACTTCTTTAGAAAAAAAAATACAGAAAAATCAAAAAATCAAATAAAAATTAGTTTAAGGAATAGGTTAAGAAGTTAAAGAATGTCCCCCAAAAAGTGTACTTAGTTTTAACAAGTTATTTAGAACGTAAGTATGCTTTTGAACAATTCATAATGTGCTTAAAGTACTTGCATAAAAACATAAAATAATATAGAGAAAATATTAGTAAGCAATACGTAAAGTAAGTTTGAATGAAGTGACAATGAGTGGTGTGTTGAACGTGAGATCTGACCTAGTTAAAAATCTATTTAACCTACGAACTAAAGGTGAAAAGGTAACAAAACCACATAGTTAGGAAAATGATTGAGGTGTTCATTTGAAAGCCACTTGTTGCCTTTTGGTTTCTTACAAATTTTTGATTAATATTTAGCCCCTTCTAGCTTTTAGCCTTTTTTGTTAGCCGCGTTATAATCCTATAACCCTTTGGTTTTAGTACTTATCCATATGACCTTCACTCTAATTGTCATGCCTTAATACTAGTCGTCATTTGATCTTGAGTTTTAGGTGGTGGGTGTTCAGTTATGGGATATACTATGGATGGGTTGAGCTTGTAATGTGCTAGTTGATGATGCGCGTTATTGTTATCCTTTACCGGATTCTAAAACTTTAGAGAAAAAAGTAGATATACAACGATTATACGTCGATATGTATTCTCACATCAAAACGAGTTTCATGTTCAAATTACAAATGAAATGAGAAAAAAATGAAAATGAAAGAAACGTCAAAGGAAAAAATATGATAATCACCTTGAATTGGTTTGGTAATTTTGGGGATGGTTTTGTAGTGCATCAAGTAGGTGGAGTGAGCACGTCTATGAGTTTAAACTCAAGATATAGGGTGATTCATTGATGACTAGTGAGGAGAGATCCTAAAGCTCACATCAGACTATCCAAATATTCTATGCTAAAATTGAAATACCTCAAGAGTCCTATTTCTTTGGTTAAGTAACAATTGGAGGATCGAGGAACAACCTATAGCCACCATCTTAAACTAAGAGAAAAACCATTCCTTCTTGTATTGTGAAAATAATTTAATATTTAAAATTTAGGCATTACTTCATGAGTGTTGTTATGTATTGCTAGGGATAATGGTTTGTTTTCTACCTCCATGGATGGGACGTAGGACCCTTGTTTTGTTCTTATTTTGTCAGGATGACAAAACTTTGAGTTTGGATTCTTGATGTCTTGTGTTTTGTGCTAGATTCACAATGTCACGAGACATCATTTTAGGGGGTTATTGGACTCATTTGTGAGGCTTATCTCTAGTATTTGACATTATCTGATTTGCTAGTTTATTTTGACTATATGGTATTTTAAAGTTTCTTGAGTTAATTGTGTGTTAAGTATGTAGCTCCTAGGTAAGAGGATGATATGATACTACAAGATGGTGCTAAAAAGTCAAAAAGTCAAATTCAACCCCAAGTCAAGACGTGAAAGATTAAAAAATCCACTATAGAAGGTCGAGTGAATTTACCAAAAAAATTTGAAATCAACTTGAGACATCACATGCATTCGGTGATCAATTATAGAAAACCCCTAGAAATCAATATATTCGTTCGAATTTGGAGGAGACGGTTCACAATTTGGAGTTAAGACGACAAAGTTACGATATTGCTTCTACAATGGCTCAAAAAATTCCAAATTGCTTGGAAAACGTTTTGGGTCACTTTTGACTCGCCCAAGTGGCCGAAAAAAATTTCTAGGGTCACTGAGAGAGATCTCGAATGGTGAAAGGTTGCATTCTAAGCTACAAACATGAGTTAGAAGGATAGTTGAATCCCGACTAATGTGAAATTACCCATTCACCCTTATTCTTAGAAACGTTAATTTAAAAGGATAGGTTCATATTTGCATTTGCTTAGCTTTTATCTTATTTGTATAGTTATTATTTTTAATTAGAAATAAAAAATTCATCTTATCTTGCTCATCTTGTTAATCGAAACATTTAAAACCATCTACTCTAATATTAAACATGAGTGCAATAACTACTCAAATCCCTGAGAACGAACACAATTTTACTTACTTATCACTAGTAACAATCCGTACACTTGCGCAGATTTAATCATGGTTTCTGAGGCGCGTGAACTTTATACATTCATTATTTCATCACACAACAGGGCCCACCAAGTTTTTGGCGTCGTTGCCAAGAATTTTAAAGTTATTTTATTTTGTGCTTAATTTAGTTTAGTAGTTTCAATTTTACACTTGTTTTGTTTAGTCTCTTATCAGCTTCTTTAGGTATAGTGACTTCTCTTGCTCCAGTGATTATGAATGATGAGTATGGTTGTTCGAGTTGTGGGTTAGTTGGGCATCGTTGGGAGGAGTGTGAAGTTATACCAAGATGTCAAAATTTCTATCAAGAAGGTCCAAGCTATCAAGTTCAAGCTTCACCACAGCCTGCGTATGGCCACTTACAAAACTCCCTTGATGAACTACGACAAACCATTCACAAAAATGACAAAGAAGAGCATGAGAGATCATGAAGAGAGGATCAACAAGTTGTAAGACTCCCTTAATTGTTTAATCAAGGTTTTGTAGATTTATTTGTTTTCAATAATATACTTGTTTTGTTTTAGTATATTTTCAGGTTCTTTAGGTATGGCGAGTACTCTTGCGCCAATGAATGTAAATGTTGAGTATGGATGTTCAAATTGTGGGTTAGTTGGGCATCGTTGGGATGCTAAAAGTACTGCCTATTGTTGCTAAAAAAATACGTGGTATCAAAAAACAAATGGTTTTTCTCGACCAAAATTTAAACATAGGTTGTCATATGGTGCTTTAACGATGAACTTATGACGACAACTTATTAGCGACTAATTAGTTTCACTAAAGAGGGTCTTTAGCGACAGCATCATGGTCCTTTAATGACTAGAAAAATAGTCGCTAAAAGACATTGCTCTAGTAGTGAATGAATCTAAATTGTAATTAACTCCAAAAAAAATATTTAACGAGACATATAACAAATTTTGCATCATACGAGGACCAATACTGAATTAACTTGGAGTTATTTTTTTCGGGATCTTGTCCTTGAAACCTCTTGCCTTTCCCTTCAATAAAAAAACCATGGTTTGATCTGGGGGGTTGTGATGCCTAGATGTAATGAGATTTTACTCGATATTTCATAGGAAAAAACATTAGTTACAAAATCTAGGTAATGACCAATAACCTTTCATTTTTTTTATTTTATTCCCTATCACCACAACCACCTTTTACTCTTTCGTAAAAGACACCATATTTTTCACTTTTTTCTTTATTGTCCTATTTTCTTTACGATGTTATTACTCAAATCATTCTCTCTATATTTTCACGATTCAAAAATCTTATGAACAAACTTTATGCGTCTTTATATTTCAATATCACAATTTACAAACAAATTTAAATTTTAAGATTCAAATGTATTATTAGTTTCAATCTATTGATCCATATGTAAGTCTCCATTGTTATTTTGATTTCGTGTATAATTTACCTTTAGTTTCTTTAATACATACTTTGATCTTTATGTTGATCATTGTCGTGTGAATAAATATTTTTCTTCTTTTTGAATAATATTAGTTATGAAAAATTCTCATAACTTAATATATTCTTCATTTTGTGTGGTATGTTTGTATTTTTTTTAGCTTTTTTTATTGTTTGTAAAATAACAAAGAATAAGTATGCATCATAATATATATATATATATATATATATATATATATATATAACATATTTGTATGTGTTTTATATTTTAATTGTGTGAGATATTTAAATAAGTGGAAGAGAAAAAATAAGAAAAAGAAAATAATATATTGATAATATTAAAGCCATAAATGCTAGAGTACACAAAATATTGTAAAGATTACATTGTGAATATAAGTTGCTATGTTTAACACAATAGAATGAGATCATATATATAAGTCTAATTGCTTTAAAAACAAGAAAGGTAAGACTAAAATAATTAGAAAATAAATACGATATAAAAATAAACTAATCTAGTAAGATAATAATATATTTAACAACTTGAAGAACAATCTGCGTAATGGGTATTTTTTTAATTACTCAAGTAAAAAATAATTTTTTTTCATGATTTATGTATCCTAACTATTTAATCTATCATACTTTTTATTTAATAATATTCTTGTAAAACGTTTAAGATATCTTTATAGGTGTCATATTTTTGATTTTCAACTTATAGGTGCTCAAAGTTTTGAAAGTAATAAATCAGTACCCAAGGTTTTAATTTGTGTATTCCGTCAGTAACCATCGTCAATTTCTCCGTTAAGTGTCACGTGGTGCCTACGTGGCACTTGCGTGGAGAGTGAAAAACCTGTCACACACACGCCACGTAGGCAACACGTGACACTTAACGAGAAACTGATGGTCGGTACTCGGTACTAGTGGAATACACAAAATTAAAATATGAGATAATTACACTTAGGGTCTTGACCATACCCCCTATTCAAGATGGGGACCCGGCCTTGAGCCTCTTCATACTAAAGACCTCAAAAACTTTTTAACACATGAAACCCAAAACCCCTGTTACCTTTCTACCCTTTTAGACTTATATATATACTAATATATCATTTTCTGGATTATAAAACAAAACACAAAAAATAGTCTCTCTCCTCTCTCTCTTCTCACTACCGCCGAGATGCCCACCACCATCAACAACCTCTCTCCTCTTCTTCATTACCAGAGCAGCCATCTTCTCTCCTACCCCATCTCCCAAACCTCCACCTCCGCCACCACCACCATAAACCTCCACCATATCTGCGGTGTTTTCCTGCTACGTTCGAGAACACCATTAACGAAGTTTCTCGCAACCTCACAACAACCACCATAGTTATCTTCGTTTTCTGCCGTCACCGGAGCTCAAAACATCAAAACCGACGAACAGATCTGATTTGCTGCAAGTAAGCTTCAGGCGCGCTGGAGAAGCTTCGGAAAAAATGTAAGGTAGCTGAGGTGGTGGTTCGCGAGCTCCGGTTCTCCCCAGATCTGTTCGAAGCTGGCCTGGACACTCCGATTTGCAAGCAGTAGAACGGCGTTTCCGACATGCCATGGCTGCAGATCTGAACTCATCTCGCTGGTTGGTGCAAGTGTTGGTTCTTCCTCTTCATCTCGCTGCAAGTGTTAAGCTGCCACCAGATCTGCTCCAGTTTACTACGGTGGTGCGAAGCTGCGGTCTCGGTGGTGTTGGTGCTTCTGTTATAGTGTTGATGGTGGTGGTAAGCTTCCATGGCGAAGAGAAGCTTGAAGCAGCGAATGGTGGTGATACACATGGAGAAGCTTGAAGAAGAAGCAGCGAATGGTTTCCATGGCCGCTGGTTCACCTCGGTGGTGAAGAAGGTGTTATGGTGGTGGCTTCGCCGGAGCAGCAGCAGCGGTTCAACTCTTTTTTTTTTTTTTTTTACTCGCGTAATGTGTAGCTTTTAGTTTAGTTTTTTTTTTCTTTTTTCAGATCTGGTCAACCTTGTAATTAGTTTAGTTTTTTTTATTTATCTATTGTAAATGGTTTAAATTTTGAATAGAAATGTTATTAAATAGATACACATGATTTATATAGAGTATTTATTTAATTTCAAAGAGTACTCTTAATATTTTATAGAGTACTCTCTCTATTTCATAGAGTACTCTCTCTATTTCATAGAGTACTCCGACTTTTTTTATAGAGTATTCGTTTAAATTGTTGGAGTATTCTTTTAATTCTCGGAGTACTCAGCAAATTTAGAGAGTACTCTCAGTTTTTTCCGATACTCTATGTTTTTTCCGGTGACTGGTGGCCTGAGTACTCAGCAAAATTGTCAGAGTACTTACCGAATTCTCGGAGTACTCTATATTTTTTTCCGGTGACTGGTGGTCGGTGGTGTTCGGTGGTCGGAGGTCGGTGGTAGATGGTAGGAGGTTGGAGGTAGGTGGGTAGTGGTAGGTAGAGGAGAGGGAAACAGTGACATACACTTTTTTGTCTTTTAGTGATAGTAAGGGTAGGAAAGACTATTGTCAAAATTGAGGTCCCTAAGAAGAATGGCATTTTAGAAACTACTCTATAGAGAAGAAAGTTAGTCTCCAAGACCCTTTATATAATTCACCCTTAAAATATTGGGTATTAATTTATTACTTTTAAAATCTTAGACACCCAAGAGTCAAATTTTGAAACGTTGGACACCCACGGGTGTATTTTCCCTTTTATTTTTAATTTTTTCTTTAGATTATACCTTTTTTTCATCTTTAGATATTCTTTAATTTTTTTTACAATATATAATTCAATTTTTTTATATATGCAATTATAGCATTTGATTGTTTTATTAGTTATGGTACTTTTCGTGTAACTCAATTTTTGAGTTATGGATTTTTTTTCAGCAACTCAACAACAATATTTTAATTTTTTTGAGTTAGGAAAATTCACACACAACTCAATAACATCTTTCATTCATTTTTTTCTTAATTGAATTATGTCTTTTTTCGTAAGTCAACTTTTTAAATTATAGAAAAAATTTCATAACTCAACAATAACGTTTTACTAATTTTGGGTTTTCTATATAATCATTGAAAATGCCTTAATTTTTATAATTTAGAATTTAATCATTTCATTACTTTTTACTTAACATAAAGTGTTCTGAAAGGCGCTAGGTGTTAGGCGGACGGTCGACCCCCTTCGAACGCCTAGGGGATTAGGCGTGCGCCTAGGCGGAGTTTAGGCGTTTTCTTGCTAAGCGGTTTTGAATAATAATCATTTATTTGAATATTTTTTTGAATTTATATAATTTTCAAATTAGGTTTATATAATTTTTTTATATTAAAAGTTGGTTTTTTTTCAATTTTGTATGTGAAAAAATGATTTTTATAGTTTTTAGCCTCCGTACCGCCTAAGTGGCCATCTGGGTCCACCTAGGCGTCGTCTAATCCTGTCTGAGACCTTTTAGAACTGTCGGGAGACTGCATGAGTTATTTTTGGAAAGTACACTACTTTCTAGCGGGCGCAGCTTAAGCCGATTTTTAGAACAATAAACATAGTTAATGGTCGATTATTAATGTCTTTATGCAATTTCTTGATACATCATATCCAATTAATTATTTTATTAGATTAATTTGTTGACAAAATAAATTGAACCCAAAATTTCTTAAAGAAGGTAAAAACTCTTTATTGAACATTCACTTAAACATCTATTAGCCTTCACAAAATTCATTATTATTTTGTGCCATTTACTCAACATATGGTGGCAGATGGAGTGACGTGAAGGAGGGCTACATGTATCATGGTTTAAGAAAAAACTTTAGCACTTAAAATAGAGGTAAAAAAAAAAAAAAGGGAGGTTCAAGGTTCGAATCCCTTTCCTAACGGGTGTAAAGTGAAAGGTACAAGGCTCGAACCCCTCCCTGAACATGGGTCACCTAGTTTTGATTTACCATGAGAATATATATGGGGAGACATGTATATCTCCGTGGGATTAGTCGGGTGCGCGTAAGCTAGCCCGAAACCCATGTAAACAAAAAAAAAAAGAAAAAAAACTTTAACTACTTTTTCAAGTATGTGTTTAATATTAGGGTTAATTTTATTATAAGGTCCAAATCTAAATATTTTTTCTAAAATTAGACTTGCTAAATATAACTCCTCATTATAAGTTATTGGACACTTATACCTCTAAAATTTTAATAAATAAAAAAAATTAAAAAAAACTTTTAAAAACAATTCCATCACTACACCTTACACACATACTTGTAATTATATTTTTTTTTCACATAATTTTTGTATGGGTTTTGAAATTAAATCATCAATATAAGTTAATAATCTAACAATCTCAAGAAATCCAGTCTAAAACTCGAGTAATTTGCTCGATTCTTGACTTTTTTTCTATTTTTTTTTTAATTTTGTTTATTTTCTAGGAAATTTTTCAAAATTTATTTTTGTGATTCTCTCTATAAAATCACTCTTAATATATATTTGTAATCTTTCATTCTAATTCTAATTCTTGTTTTTTTGCTTTTCTTTTTCATATTTCCTTGACATTTTTTCCATAAATTCATATGAAATTTGCGTTTGTTTTCACGTTTATAAGCATTGCTTCTCTCCTTCATTGTTGTTTATATAATACTCGCGATTTGTTTTTATCTTGCATGAAGTTGTGTGTATTGATTGAGTAATGATATATACCGCTCAAAATCATATCACCAAATACAACCCAATGACGTGTCGTGAATTGGTTGGTTATAAATCATTAATCTATTTATTTTCTTGATCTAATTAACAATTTATTACCAACTAATTCATGCCACGTTATTGAGTGATATGATTTTGGATGTTATATATTATTACTCTGATTGATTATATGTAAGTTTTATACATTGTTTATTTATTGCATGAGGTATATAGTAATTTGTTTAAATTTAGAAACAATATGTTAAATTAGACTTATAATTAAAAAAAAATATTGGTTGGCCTAATTCTAAAAATCAATTTTGACGTTTAAAAATAGAATAATCCCTTAAAAAATTTAAATATTAAAACATTCGATTATATTAAAAAAAAAGTATAAATAGCATTTCTGAAAATAGTACATTTTTTATTATAATTTAAATTTGTCAAAATATTTTTGATATTCAATATGCGGTATGATTGAGAGACAATATGGTTGCATTCTTGCCAGAAAATAGTAAAAGGTCAAGATTCTACAACTATTATTCGTAATAATGATAAATTTATAGCCCATATTTTCTGATTCCTTTGCCACGCTCTTATATGACGACCACACAACAAAATGTTGGGTGTTAATTGAAGCTTTTGCCCAGTCGGTTTGAACGTTTGAAATATTTAGTTCCAATGAATACGGCTAGACTAGCATTTTCGAAAATGTCAATTTTCATTTTTAACATTACCTTAAATAAAG
This sequence comes from Nemophila menziesii, assembly GCA_029959085.1. Taxonomy (NCBI): domain Eukaryota; kingdom Viridiplantae; phylum Streptophyta; class Magnoliopsida; order Boraginales; family Hydrophyllaceae; genus Nemophila; species Nemophila menziesii. The sequence continues at coordinate 23,302,036 of JARWIR010000001.1, read as the reverse complement.
GTTATAAGGATATACTAAAAGGGTCATTGACTCATTTGACATAGTCAAGGAGAATTTTTTATCAATCACTCAGAAGGAGAAAAGAGCTCAACCAATAACCATGAAATTAGGTATGGATGAATAGGTTCGTTGATTGAAGTTGAAAAAAAAAAAAAGAGAATACTAGTTGATTGTGAGTTTTGAAAAAACAAGTAAAATTCAAAAATAAGCTTGTTAAATATTATAGGATTATTGCCTAAGAAACACCTCAAGTTAGAATTAATTCCTTCTCACCCCAACCATCATTTTTTTGCCCATAAAAGGCAAACATATTTTTGCCTTTTCATTTTCTTTTCCAATAAAAGAGTCGTTTGAGTTATGGGAAGCTTCCCACTACTCAAACGTTGAGTAATGGGAAGTTTCCCACTACTCAAACTTTGAGTAATGGGAAGTTTCTCATTACTCGTTGTTCTTTAAAAAAGACGGTGCCTTTTATGGGCAAGGGTGTAAGGTGGCAGGTGCCTATTGGGCATTAACCCATTATTATATGTATAGTAAAGATATATATATATATATATATGCTTTTATCGATGATATTGTCAAAGATCAATTAATTTCCCGATTAAGAATTAAGTGAGCAATTTTTTATATCTATTCCAGATGTTTTTTTCCATAAAAATTGATGTTATCGATATAAAATAATACTTCTTTGAGACATGTAAGGATTAAAATAATTAAGAAATATGATTAAGAAAATGTTTAATTTAAGGAATAAATCAATTAATTAAGATAAGTAAATAAATTACTTATATGTCATGACATGCAATCTTCCATGTAGGAGGTGATAAAAGGGTGAAGGAAATAGGGGTGACAAATATCATTACTCTACTCCTTTTTGGGTAAAATAATTCATTAATTCATGTGTTGTATAAAAGTCTAAAAAACATTTTTCTGTTTTAAAATATTTAAGAGATGACACCAAAAGTTGTTATATTTTAAGATAGAATTACCTTTTAAAATAGAGAAAATGACACTTAGGGTCTTGAATACACATCCCCTCTTCAAGATACCACCCTCTACTAGAGTCTCTTCTTACTAAAAACCTCAGAAACTTTTTAACACATGAAACCCAAAACCCCTGTTACCTTTCTACCCTCAAATGTTTTTTAGACTCATATATATACTCGTTTGCATTTTCTCTCTCTTTTAAATTACATGAGCTTCTTTTACTCCCCTCTCTCTCCATTTTCGTGAGCTCTATTTTTGAGCTTTCCATATTTATTTCAAATCTTCCCCTCCGATTTCAACCTTCCTCCCTTGTGTTCATAGGTTCATCACGTCTCAATCTTCTGCATTTCTCATAAAATTTCAACTGTTACCTTTGTTCTAAGGTTGGTTTAGAATCTCTCTACTGTTTTTTTCCAAAAATTCATACGTTTGTGTGCGTTACATGTGTTTTCTGTATGTAATAGCGTTGTTTAATCCCAATATCTAGTATATATCGTCTTATATGTTTAGTTTTTCTATTCAACCCATGATTACGTGCCTATATCATGCTCGTTTTAGAGGTTTTTGATATGTTTTCATGTGTTTCATGGTAGATTTGTTCATGATATGGTTGTTATTGCATATATTCGTCTCAGTTTTCGTGTTTCTTTCATTGTTTTTCACTTTGAACGTTATTGTTTTCCGATCTGCCATTTTTAGGGTTTATCACAGCCGCTGCACGCATGATAGTAAAGTACAGTACTATACTCACTGTTTTTAAATTTTTGAGAGTACTATATGTTTTTCAAATATACAGAGTACTCAGACTTTTACGATATCTAGCTAATACACTATGCGTTTATATTGGTGGAGTACTCACTGTTTTTATAGTACTATGAGTTTTGTAGAGTACTCTGAGTTTTATATAGTACTCTGAGTTTTATAGAGTACTCTCAGTTCTATAGAGTACTCTGAGTATTATAGAGTACTCTCAGTTTTATAGAGTACTCTCAGTTCTATAGAGTACTCTCAGTTTTATAGAGTACACTCAGTTTTATAAAGTACTCTTAGTTGTATAGAGTACTCTCAGTTTTATAGAGTACTCTGAGTTTTATAAACAGTGAGTGCTCATCTTTCTGATACTCTTCCATGGAGTACTCTGAGTTTTAATTGCCTTGTGTTTACTCACTTTTTCCCAATACTGCTGACAGATATAATGATCCAAGATGTGCTTGTTGTGTTCAAGATGGGAACTGATCAGATTTTCCTCCCCTTTCATCAGCTGAATGGCATTAACTCAGTAAAGAATTTTGTTCAGTCTAGGTGGCCTCAGCTATCTAAATCTGCTGTTATATCTTATACTATAGGGGAGTATAAAGACTCCCTTCTTGAAACTGAAACAAATTTCTGCACAATTAAGTGGATTCTTGGACGTGGTGTGTTTGACTGAGTACTCTTTCAGTTTGTTTTATTACTCGTTATTTTCTATTGAGTACTCTATTTTTAACTGAGTACTCACATATTTGTCTGAGTACTCTAGCATTTCTTTTGAGTACTAGGTACTTTTATTGTTTATCCTGTTCTACATAATGTTTAACTTTAAATCTACACTATCATTTTCATGTTATATTATCTGTTCAATAATCAATTAATCAAACAATATCAAAACCACGTTTCATTCATAATTCAGATATAAAGTTTAAAAAACATCCAAAAACACCCACAAGTTCCAAAAGACCACAATAATTCAGTTACATAACAAAAACCAACAAAAAGTACAAATCAAACTTAGTTCAAAAACCATCAAAAAGTTATATTAATTTCTTTTCCACCGATGACAAAACTACCACTTATTGATGAATAGCTATCTATAATTTGTTTAATTAACACATATGATTTCTTCGTAGACTTATATTTATTCTTTCTGTCATACAACCCTTTATAGAGCCTGTAAAATGGTGTCCTTTTGCACTCTGATAAGCGATCCTCAGTCATGCCCTTCATCTTCATGATTTTTAGTAACCCGTCGATGTTTGATCGATATTGTATAGCCTTCTTTTTACTCTGCAGATAGTTTAACAACAACAAGATCAAATCAAGAATACTCGGAGTTTTGTTTAATGAAATTGAGAGTACTTTCAGTTTTGTATTGTAAAACTGAGAGTACTCACAGTTTTTATATAACAAAACTAAGAGTATTCATAACACAAAAAAACTCAGAGTACTCTATAACAAACAGAGAATATTCCAGAGAATCATGAATGTACAAAGCAAAAAACTAAGAGTACACATGCAATTGTACAAACCCAGAAAACGACGCTTCATATTCATAAAAAAACATAGAGTATTGAGCAAATAACAGAGAGTATCGAGCAAAAATCTAAGATTACACATGCAATAGTACAAACCCAGAATACGACGCTTCATATTCATAAATAAACATAGAGTATTTCACCAAATATGTAGAGTATTGAGCAAATAACAGAGAGTATCGAGCCAAAAACTAAGAGTATTTCATGCAAAACTACAAACCCCAGAAAGGACGATTCATATTCATATCAAAACAGAGAGTATTTCGACAAATCGATAGAGTACTGAGCAAATAACAGAGAGTATCGAGCGAAAAACTAAGAGCATTTCATGCAAAACTACAAAACCCAGAAAGGACGATTCATATTCATATTAAAACAGATAGTATTTCACCAAATCGATAGAGGACTGAGCAAATAACAGAGAGTATCGAGCGAAAAACTAAGAGTATTTCATGCAAAACTACAAAACCCAGAAAGGACGATTCATATTCATATCAAAACAGAGAGTATTTCACCAAATCGATAGAGTACTGAGCAAATAACAGAGAGTATCGAGCGAAAAACTAAGAGTACACATGCAAAGCTACAAAACCCAGAAAGGACAATTCATATTCATATCAAAACAGAGAGTAATCCACCAAATCGATAGAGTATTGAGCAAATAACAGAGAGTATCGAGCTAAAAACTAAGAGTACACATGCAAAACTACAAAACCCAGAAAAATAAGAAAAACTAAAACCCAGAAAAATCTCAGAGTACTCATAAATCAATACTAACCGTTTCTTCTTCTCCAGAATCGCTATCGAAATCATCGTTGTTCGCCATTTCCGTTCGATATCTCGGAGTATTTGGATCGGCGTTTCGAAATCAGGAGAGAGAAATGATATCGGGGTTTGAGAGCGTTTTTGGGATAGAGAGAGAAAACCGGATCCGCGTGTGAAGATAATGGAAAGAGAAAGCCAATGTTAAGAGTATTTATACTCCAAGAGTAGGAAAGTCAATTGTAAAAAATAAGGTCTCTAAGAAGAACAACTTTCAAGACACTACTCTATAGAGAAAAAAAAAGTGTCTCTAAGACCCTATATATAATTCACCCTTTAAAATATGTTATTTCTATATTTCTTTCTTGTTTCTCAATAAATCATAATAAAAAACTATATTAAATCTACGAAAATCAGTAGAAATATATTCTAAAATTTATTTTTGATTTTCGATAAAAATTTATTGAGAAAGAAAATAAAAAACCAATCTTGAAATAAAATTTTGTCTTACATGTCATGTTTCTCCTTTTTTATTATAATACATAGACATGTCTCAACTATTTTGAAATATATAATTAATTTTTTTAAAAACCTTTAATACATATAAGAGCTACTTTGAATTAATTGGATTAATTTTTGTTTTCTTTGCAAATACATATTATTATAAATATAAGATATTTAAAAAGTTACAATATTAATTCATTTGGACGTAACCTTGTTAGTAAGATATAATGTTTGAATTTTCTCCCTAAACATGAATAACCTAATTTAGATTTATCTGTTTAGATTTATCTGTAGGTATGCATGAGAGTCTTGCATAATAACCGTGGAATTAGTCGTAATGTGCACAACCTTGCCCGAATCACCCATGTACAAAAAAGAAACCACTTTGACTTGGAATAATTTTGACTCGATTGAGATATTAATTCCGGAACATTTTAGTCAAACACATGAATATTCTAATAATTACATCAATTATCTATTAAAATTTTGTATTACACATAAGATAATGTTGTTTTTTACTTAAAGGAGTAGTAATATTTACACCCTATGTTTTATCTATTCTTTAAATGAAAAAGTATTTCAATCAAAAGAAACAATTTGATATTAAAAGAAGATATTTAGTCAATAAAATTTGGCATAAAACTAGGATAGCAAGTATAGTAGGACGTGGATCATCAAAGAACCGTGTGGATCATCCCTCCTCCTTCAACGTACCAAAAATTAATGATAAAAGAATTAGATCCTCTTTTTTTCTATGGATAGAGTGACAACATATCTAACCATTTAATTACTTTCTTCATCTGCCAAGTTTATTTGGAAATCCATTACACTCCAAGAAGAAAAGATAAGGACTTGTGTGTACAATAGTCTAGGGATGGCAATGGTTCAAATATTAATCGTAACCGATGGATATCCGATCCGATTAAAAATCCGTTAGTGGAATCGATGGTGCATCCATGAGGGTGTGGTTCTCACAAAAGGTAACCGGTGGATTATCCGTTAGGATTTGGTCTTTTACTATAATCCAACGGATAATCCGAAATCCGAATAAAAATATAAAAATAAAATAATAAAATATATATACTATATATAAAGATATTCTATATATGCAAATTTCATAAATAATATCGACCAAATATAATTATTCCATACATAAACAAGCTAATTGATTATTATCTATTTTATTACTATATTGCCTAATATCGTTTTATGGTCTTCCAATAATTTTGTAGCTAACTTTAAAATTTTAAAAATATTTAATAATTTATTTTATTTAAATCATATTAATGATTGCGGATACGGATTAACCGCGGATAAACCGCATCCGTCGCGGATGCGGATTTGGTTTATAATTCTAAAATCCGATGGTTAATGGATGCGGATTTGGTTATCGTTTTTCTTAATGGATGTGGATGTGGTTATGCAATTTTTCGAGGATATCCGATCCGTTGCCATCCCTACAATAGTCTATGAATTGTTTTTCTCTCTTTTTTTTTTTTTTTTTTTTTTACTAAATCATCATAACCATATAAAAGAAGAGACAATTGTTGATCGATGCCTATTAAAAAAATTTATTTAAAAAAAGATGTCTAGAATATAAAATATTTATTGAAAACAGCCTCATCCCAAATTACTCTTATAATTAACAATTAAAATATAAGAAAAAAACTAATAAAAACACGTGCGTGTCCGTGAAATTTTTTTAAAATCGTCATAACTAATTCAAAAAAAATTAAAAAAATCAAAAAAAATTATATTTGGATAAATAAAATTAATATTTACGTCTATGATTTTTTTCGAATTTATCTGAATTTTTTTGATTTTTTTAATTTTTTTTTTCGCAGACACGAAATTTCATGTTTAAAACATGGAATTTCATGTTTAAAACATGGAATTTCATGTTTATTTCACAGTTTAAAACATGGAATTCCGTGTCTGCGAAAAAAAAAAATTTTAAAAATTCGAAAAAATTCGAAAAATTCAAAAAAAAAAAAATCAAAAAAATTCAAAAAATTAAAAAAAAATCAAAAAAATTCATAGAAGTAAATATTAATTTGCTTTATTCAAAAATACAATTTTTTAATTTTCTGATTTTTTTTGAATTAGTTATGACGATTTTAAAAAAAAATTCACGGACGCGCGCGTGCGATGTCATTAGTAGTAGTAGGTGGTGGTGGTGGTTGTGGTGGTGGAGGTGGTGATGGTTGTGGTGGATGTAGTGGTGGTTACATAAATGGTGGTTGTGGTGGTGGTGGTGGTGGTGGTGGAGAAAGAAGTACCTTATTATTTGTTTAATATTTAAAAATTAATATTGTATTAAAATAAAATAATATATTTAATAATAAGGGTAGTAAAAGCATAGAAAATATAAAAGGGATGTTTTCTATAAATATTTACTTCATTAGACATTTTATTTATAAAATAGATTATTGAAGACATAAAAGAACAATTAGATAGTTTAATGAAGATGCTATCAACAATAACCTTATAAATGAATTAATTCATAGACTAATCCATGATTTTAAGTCGAAAATTAATATTTACCTAAAAGAATTAGTAAGGGAGCGGTAACTTTTTAGTCATGAAAGGAAACCTTTGAGGTGTGACTTTTCTTTAAAAGTGTTTTTCCAAATATAAGAATAGATCTCTTTATTAGACATAAATTTCATTACTTATAATTTACAAACCAGTGAAAATTGTTGGTATATCTCAACATAACATAGAAAGAATAAAGAAGATAAGAATAAAAGATAATTTATATTAGGTCATCGATAACGGAAACTACCGTCTATACAGCCGAACAACAACTATCACCCAATTCACAACTTCAACGCCCCTTACCTCATCTCATTGATTCTCTCTATCCCTATCTCTCTATCTCTTTCCCATTTATATTTTTTAGCTACGTGTACGCATATGTATTAGAGTATGTATTTAACTCAAAGCAATAAATGAAAGAAATGTTTCTTTTCCCCGTCCCTTAAAACTAGTGATTTAATAAATGTATTAATTGAAAGTTGAATCAAGAAAAGATTACTAGAAACAAAGAATGGAGAAAATAATTTATTTTTCTTTTTTAGCAAAGCAATTAATATATTACAAAAATTAATATATAAAGATTTGTGCACGAAAGAAGAGTTGATAAGAAACACGAGATTTGTCCACTTTCTTCCCTCATCTATTCTTCCCCAAAGAAAAAAGCCAAATCACACCCACGCGAAACATCAACAAGAGAAGAAGAGAAAGGCCATATTAATATAGGCTCTTTCTTGGATTTATTCTCTCTCTCTCTCTCTCTCTCTCTCTCTCTCTCTCTCTTTTATATGAACAAAGCAAACAATATTCCAAAGGGTGTGAATTGCAAAGAAGGACAAATAAAGTTAGTGAAGGAGATAGATACATTCATACAACTTGTGGTCATTGAAGTTAGTGTTGTTCCATTATAGAGCTCTCCCATTGAAAAAGCTTCAACTTTTCTCTCTCTCTTTGACATTGGCATTCAAGATTTAGCCTTCATTCTCATCTTATTTCTCAACTTCTCCAATACTTAAATATATATTTCACGCATATATTCAAATCTCTTTCTTTTTTCTCGGTCACATAAATCTTCCTTATTTTTTGCATAATCACACATTGCTATATACAAACATGGCTGTTCAAGCTCAATACCCATCAAATGTTCTTCTCCTTAAAAGGTTTGTATTCTTATCTCTCTCAATCTCTCATGTTCTTAAGTCAATAAACTTAATCTCTTTAATGCAGAACCATACAAGATGGAAACAACCAACCTGGTGGTGGTGGCGGCGGCGTTGGTGGAGGAGCATTGTATGATCAATCTCATATCTTATTCTCCCCGGGAGGTAATCAATTTTTTCCCATTATCTTCCGAATTTAAAGAATGAAGTGCAATAAAAATTCAATCTTTTTTGCTTTTTATCAGTTACAACGACTAATCAGCGAAAGAGAACACGAGAAGTGATCACTACAACCAATATGAATGGACAAGGACAACAATCTCAGATGATTGATCTCTCTCAGCTCCATTCTCCAGCAAACAATCATAACTACGGCGTTTCAACTGGTCTCCGATTAGCTTTTGACGATCAATTACAACATCAAAGTCGTTATTCTCCACCGCAGCAACAACAAAGAAATTCTTCATCTTCTCAATCATCTAAAACATTGTCGTTTGTATCAGATGATTTAGCTTCTCAGTTTAAACATCAGCGCGACGAAATTCACCATTTTATCCAAGTCCAGGTATTTGATTTAGCGACGTTGTTTATACGCAATGGTAATACTGCTATTAATTTGAATTTTGTTTAATTTTTTAAATAATTTTTTAGGGAGAGCAGTTACGGAGGGAGTTGGCGGAGAAGAGGGAGCGGCAATATAGAGAGCTTCTGTGGGCGACGGAGGAGGCGGTGGGGAGGAGGTTGAGTGAAAAGGAGGCGGAAGTGGAGAAAGCCGTTAGGAGAAACGCGGAGTTGGAGGTTAGGGCGGTGCAGTTAAGTGCGGAAGCGCAAGCGTGGCAAGCGAGAGTTAGGGCGCAGGAAGCGACGGCGGCGATGCTGCAAGCTCAGTTACAGCAAGCGATGATTAATAACGGTGGTGGTGGTGGAGCGTGTAGTGCTGATAATCAGTGGGGTGATGGTAATGCGGTGGAAGATGGTGAATCAGCATACATAGACCCGGACCGAGTTGCTGTTTTGACTGGGCCGTGTTGTAGGGCGTGTCATAAACGAGTTGCTTCAGCTGTGTTATTGCCATGTCGACACTTATGCTTGTGTACACAGTGTGATGCTGTGGCACAAGCCTGCCCACTTTGTTTCACTTTCAGAAGCTCAAGTGTTGAGGTCAATCTTTGCTAGACCCGGACCGATCAGACCCGGCCCATTCTATATTTAAGTGGGGCCTACTAGATCATCTAGTTTAATTAAAAAAAATAACGAAAAAATTGAAAGCGGAAAAAGAGAAAAGGTTATAAAATATGAAAATTAAGATAAAATCTTTCTTTTGCTTATATACCTCCCTATCCATGAATCAAATTTTGTGTTTAATGTACATGGCCATATATGAGTGTGGCATTTGCAGTTTTCTTTTTGCTTTTCGAAAATTTATTCTATATATAAATTCTTTTATTCGATATTATTTGCTCTTTTTTAATGTATGGTTTTTTTTTGAAATTTAGATTTTTAATTTTTAAAATAAACTGAGGTAAAAAATTATCTGGCAAGTACATGACTTACTAAACCCTAAAGAGACTTTGCTATTTGTTCAGCACTTAAAAAAAGAAGGTAAAGAGTTTGAATATTCTTCCTAACGGGTATAAAGTGAAAGGTACAGGGTTCGAACTTCTTCCTGAATATAGATAGCCTTGTTTTGATTTACAAGAGATATGCATAGAGAGACTTGTATAGTCCTATAAGAATAGTCGTGGTGTGCGCAAGTTGTCCCAAACCACCCACGTACCAAAAAAAACCCAAGGTGCCATACAATATAGATCTAAGTATGGACCAACCACACATATCTTGCGTTATGAATCTTTAAAGGCCATTCAGCGGATTCATATATGCTACCAAGTCCTCCGTGCTAGATGCCCCTTTCTTCGCTAGCACTCGGTATAAAAATTCGTTTTCCAACACACATGAACTAAATTAAAACTTGTGTGAGATGTTAATAAATTCCTACAGAACACTAAGATATTATCAAAACAACCTTATTGTTCTCATCGTCCTTCATTAGCGCGTGTGATTCCATTAATCTGTCTCAACTATCACTGTCTCATACTTTTGACTTATCCATATTTGTAAATCAACGTGTAATGCATAACAATCTGCATGTGATACCAATCTTCCCTGATATGGCCTCATAAAACAACCAAGAAATGATCCATTCACGTCTTTAAAGAGTACACAGACACCCGCTCCCGAGGTTTCTTCCATAGGCAACCATCCACATTAAGTTTAATTTCAGAACACGATTTGGTCCATTTCACAAGGATGTTTTTTATCGAATAAAGTCACGTGATGTAAATCTAACCATTGCCCGTAGGTTAGCTAAGACTTCCTATGTTCATTCGACCTAAAACACCCTTCACTCCAATCCAACCATATATGCCAGACGATGGCCAATGCAATTGTTGAATGTTGTATCCCGTATGTGTTATTTTTGTAGGTAAGAATTGACTTCCACCACCTCAAGACGGGCCCCCGAATGATGTCACCCGCCCTTGAAATTTCTGCAGCAGAATCACCAGTCGGGTCATCCATTTTAGTAACTAAACTCTCTAATTGTTCTGCACCATTTAACCCCCTGCCAAATTTTGTTGTTGAGTTATATAAATTGCAACATGGTCCCAGCAATTTCCAGACATGTGGTTGATGTTTAAAGGTACATCAACACCTCCATGACCCTTGTATACACTTAAATCAACTCCCATATTCCAATCCCAGACACTATACAAACTATTCAACACCCTGTCAACTTTGATCGATTCTAGCCCATGTACAACAGTTTCCGAACTTAATACCTCATGGCCAATCCCTTCGTTACAACTATTTCTCAACTTCGACATCTCATGCCAAGTTTTCCCCAACTCCCGATATCTAGTGTAGAAATAGAAAAGATGGATTCCTAACTCCACGAATAGCATGCACACCCCGCATGCAGCCAATACCTCGTTCTGTCGAATTCTCCCTAGTCGGTAAACGGTCCATATCGCATGCCAAAGGAGCAAAAGACTTTTTGGGTGCACTTACAAGACCAAATTATATCCCAATTCAATCCCCCATTCCCACTCAGTTGAACTAGAGAATCTATAGGCCGAATTGAACAAAAAACTATTAAGGATTCCAACACTCATTTATGCCTGGTCCTTTGATCGATTTGGACTTCATGAACACCATTACTGAGTACATATCGAAAGACTAGTATGTTTTTACACATTTTTCAATCCAATGGTTTGAAAGCGATATTTATGAAACCATCTTTAAGATAATTATGTTTGATCGCTCTAACCCACAATGCTTTATCATCTTGAAATATTCTCAAACCTAGCTTGGCAAGCAACGTTGTATGAAAATTCTTCGCGTCCTGGAGGGCCATACCGCCTACCTCTTATATCTACACAAATTTTCCTATGATTAATAGTGTATTTTCCGTTCCACAGTCGATGAACTTCAAATGAACTCACAAATAATTCAAATAATTTCATTACACATGTGTACTGGTACCTTTATAGTATACATTATATATGTCGATATTTTACTTAATGCTGCTTTGTCTAGCGTTATTCTTCCAGCTAGCAAGAGGTTTTACGCCTTCTAGTTTGGTAATTTTCTCTTCATACTCATAGTAATCTTTCTGGAAAAAACCATCGGAAGACGTATCGAGCAAATAGGGTGTTCCCAAGTACGTTCCTAAGGTGTATGATGTCTCCTTTTATGTGACAGATTAATCTAGTCACGAGGCCTTGTTTTTAGGGTATTTAGGGTATTTAGGGTATTTAGGACTTATTCGAGGGATGATATATTCTCATTTTTTTCTAATTTTAAATATTTGTTACTTTTAAAGCTATTTGTGTGCAATTTATGTGTTAAGTGTGCAACTCTTGGGTACTTGGATGATACGAGACCCTAAGGAGAGGATAAGAAGTTGAGAAAGAAAGTTCAAACCAAAGTCATGGCGTTGAAGGACCAAAAGGCCACTTCTGGAAAGCTAGAGCGTTTACCAGATAACTTTGGAAATAAGATTTAAAGAGTCACCACGAGAAATTGATGAAGATTATGGAAGATCCCTTTGATTTCTGGATAGTGCTCGAAGTTAGGAGATCGTGAGAATTGACAGTTCGTGATTTGGAGTTAAGATGAAGAAGTTATTAAAGTTGTAGCTGTCGTGGCTCGAACCAGTCCACTCTTCCTTGAAAACGCTTTTGGGTTGACTTGGCCATCTAAAAGGGGCCTACAACACCTAAAATGTAATTGTATGTATATATATGTATCAGTTTTTAACATTAGAAATAAGTCCTTAATTAGTTAGAAATCAATCTACACGCTTGGAAGAAGAGTGTAACGCTTGGGAGAAGAAGATGGAATCCTACTGCACCACTTATACACCATTCCACCTCTATCAATAGGGGAATTACTATTAGTTTACCGTCTTAAACATGATTCTTATACTTTTACCAATTAGTTTTATTGTTTTAATTATGAATAATTTCTCATTAGCTTGAGTTGCTTTTATGTATGAACTTTGACATGACGATTGATTGGTTTAATTATATTTGGGATATATTTTGTTTAATTGAATTGGGTGTTTAATTTTTGTTTCATATGAATTGTTCTTTATTAGTTGTTTATATCATGACCAAATACATGCAACCCTTTAGTGCCCTAAACTATCACCCTGGCGGGGGAGGGGGGGGGGTGTTATGGAACATAAAGAATTCATATTTTTCTGGTATGACTTTGTGATCACGACGGGCTTGACTAGACAGATAATCATATAGGTTAAGTGATTTGTAGTGTCGAGCTTTTGCATAGAACCACCTTCCCCGAGTACTCTAGTAATAGTCATGCAGTCTTCTAAGCTACCTGGCGGGAGTTAGAAGAAAGTTAGAATCCTGATTAACTCAGACTGCCCAAAATAACCCTCATAACTAGAATAAATCATTGTCACGATAGGGGACTACTTGCAACTCAAGCAATATTTACATCTCCTATCTCTTCATAGTTTATTTATTTTTGTAGTTTAATTGGTAATTAGTTTAATTATTTGCATCTTAGTTTTAATCAGAAACCAAATAAATATTCTATTTTTGCTTTAAATATTTAGTAATAGCAATTGAATCATCTACACGGCTTAGAACATGATATTAAGATTAACAAACATAGTCCCTATGGACTATGCTGTAGAAATCGCCGCATAAGCGTCAACTTCCCCCTCAGCCGCTTACGCCTAGTAAAAATGCTAGGCGTTTTTCTTAGCGCCTTAGTCGTCGTGGAAGAGGCGCCTAGCCCGCTGGTGGTCCTTTGTGTGTTCTAAAATAAATGCAAAAGTAATCGAACTACAACCGCAAGTGTACGGTTGTCCCAAGTAGTAATAAGTGATTCTAGGATCGTTCGCAGGGACGGTTTGGTTAACTACAATGCTTATCGAATAATGAATGGTTGCACTTATGAAAGCAAATAAAGATAATATGATTCATTGTTTGTTTTTATTATTTCTAAGTAATGAAAAACTAAATGGAAAATGCAATTAAATACTAAGACGCAAGTAAATAACTGTAAAACGCAAGTATGAGAAGATAGCACTTGAGAATGCAAGGGATCCTCCTAATCCTATTTCATAACCAATGCTGTTTAAGGGCTAAATTGGTCAATTACAATGGTCAGGATTCTAAATTCCTTATACCCCCGTCAGGGTAAATATGATCCACTTTTAGATGTTTAAGTTAATTACCACATTGGCCCTAAAATTAGCTAAGTTCGTCAGAATCAATAACTTCTATTTTAGATTGAATAAATATTTCCGTACCTAAACCCTCAGTCAGGATGATCCAATCGCCACTAATTGGAATAGCCTAGATACTAACACCTGTTCTTAGTTCATGACTCTAAAAACAGTAAATAATCTTAATTTATCGAAAAGAGTAAAAACCCCAATCTAATTTAATTTAACAGAAACCCAAATTCAACATATGAAATTCAATAAAATTGGGATTCACCCATAAAGCATTCTCAAGCACTAAAATGTGTTTAGCTCATACTAATTAAAAAGAAAACTAAATTAAATGTAATGGAATTCATACTGTCTTACAAAATTAAAGATAAAAGAAACCTAATTTCCGGAATTGGAATGACTGAGAACGGAGATATAGACCCTCTCCAGCTCTTGCAGCTTCTTCTTTCTTCCTTCTGTTACTTCTCTCTGATGTTTAATCTTGTAAAAAGTGAATTGTTTTTTAAATAGAAGTCAAAGGCTCCTTTTATATGTGGAAAAACGGATTAGGGCTTGGACCTAAGAACAAAAACACTAATTAAATGTCCAAGCCCAATTTCTAAGCCCAAAATCCCGTAACTGCTGCACCACCTTCACTAAAACGGCTTTTCCCGCTTCGTTATAACTCCGATTGACTTGATTACAGTTGTTAAAGTTCCGTAACTCGATAAGGAATGTTTTCTCTTCAAAGGTCAGTGGCTAAATCATCTCTTAAGCGCCTTGAAATAAGCAATCTTTGGCCTGTTTTCCAGATTTGCAGCTCTAAAATCAACTTTCAGGATTTATCTTCAAGTCTTGACTCCATATCATGATCTTTGACTCTCTTCTCGGATTCCATTCCTAGCTAATATTCAAAACCTACAAACTTTTCACTAAAATACACAAGATTACGCGCAAAAGTTTAATAAATCAAAAATACTAGAAATAAAATAGGAAATCCGGATTATTGCATTTTTAACTCAAAAGTCTATCAAAATATTCAATTAAACATAAAAAATGATGTCTCCCAAGGGTCGAAAATAAGAACAATTAGGGAGACATCACCCGCCTAGACGCTGGTTCATGGCAAAACATGGCCGCCTAAGCCTTATTTTTTTTAATTCTCAAGAATTCTTGAATTGATATTATAACACAAATTTTAGTATTTTCAAAATTGTTATAATTACTACGTATATATTACTAAACATACAAAATTATACATCGAGATCGAAAGCCGCCTAAGCACCGGTCGACCCCTAAGCCGCGAAACCGAGATCTACAACATATGTGTTATAATACCAATTCAATCTTAAGAATAAGAAAAATAAAAAAAGGCCTATCCAACCATTTTTTGTCATTAATAGGCACCTAGGCGGCCATTTTTTGCCATTAATCGGTGCCTAGGTGGGCTAGGCGCCTCTTCCACGACGAATAAGGCGCTAGGAAAAAACGCCTAGATTTTTACTAGGTGTAAGCGTCTGAGGGGGGAGTTGACGCCTAGGCGGCACCTAGGGACACCTAGACGGCGATTTCTACACCATAGCCTATGAAAACGATAACTTTTATACTTACTTTATTACTTGTCAACGATCCGTACACTTGCGGTTAGTTAATGTCTCTCGAGGTGTTGATTTGTTAGTTTATTTTATCACAAATTAATCTTGCCCAAGTTGAAGGGAGGACAAAATGAGAAATGGTGTCTTAATGTACCTCAAATTAAGTTTATCATATGCCCTGGTGAGGTCAAATTTAATCACGATGATTCACTTGTCCCCTTGTCCATAGGGACCTCGTGGTATACAACCGAAATGACTCCCGCTAGATTGCCTCCCCTTTCTCTCAGCCTCGTGAACGACCCTATACTCACGTTTCCCGGTGACTTTATACATTTTAAAGGCTAACTCTTAAACCAATACAATGTTGTCAATAGTGGAACAACTCAGAAAAAGGTGGTTTGATTTGGTTCAATTCGCTTCACTAGCAAGGATCGTAGTCTATTCACCATAGTTGTTATATCAAATTTGATAGATACATTATACAACCTAATGGGGAAGAATTTACTGGCCTTCTCCCGGTCAAATGCTTTTGGGATCAAATGGATGAGGGCCCCATTAAGACAAGACGGGAACTCTCTAGTATCAATAGCTTGCCTAACCGAAAGTACTCAAATATCAATGTTCGGATCCTCCCAAATGAGCCAAATACCTCATACGAATGTTACTTCTTCAACCCTTGTTATTGCTTTGCCCAAGCTCTGAATAATCTCCGGCACTTTAGCTCCACTAACTCTCCGATCGACTATTACTTTTTTAATAAAATTTATGATTTCTCATCATCTCTCTAACTACTCAACCGAAATTAGCGGCCACTGCTCCATGACAATTCCATACCAAAATGCTTAAAAGACAGTTAAGAATATCCCATCCCTATGAATTAATCATTGGTGTACACATTAAATAAACCTTTATACTAGAAATACAGATTTGGATATGCAGACTCCGCCATCATGCCCGCGGTCTCACCAACCTTTGATTGAGCAGTGTCACCATCCCCAAGATTTGTTGTTTCCGACACTTGACTTTGTTAAAAATCTTCATCTACTAATCCACCAATTAGGGGTCCTGGTTTAATAACTGTAGCCTTGAATGTGTTAACACGATTTCAAATTATTTCTGTTATCCACCTAGTTTCATTTCAGATTCCATCTCCTTTTCTAACTGATTATGCCCATTCATTTGTATCATTAGCCCATGAGTACTTCATTTTTGTCACTTAAGCCCTTTAGTTATTCGTTAAAACCACGATCTAATTACCTAATGCTAAACTCTTCCATGATCTCCTCAGGATTTGCACAGAGGTCCCCACATCAACATTCTTCCATCTTACGCCTTCGTAAAATCCACTTACCTTCCATGTGACATCACTCTTAAACACCATTTTTTTGGCCCCGGTTTGCCCCTTCTTGGTACCATTATTTCCTCGAGTTAGTCTCCACAACTGATGAAACCACTAATTTACTCATTTTTCCGAACTCCATATCAACTATTATCTTATGACCCTCACATACCCCTGTTTGTTTCCGAGTTACGTACCCTTCATACCCCTCAAGATGGTGTTATCCCTTTTCATTCATACCCCTCTTTTCACGGAACCACCTGATTTTGGCATTCCTGCCTATTAATTTCATCAATGAATAACGACTTGAAACATGAACCAAGCCCTTTATTCAAAGCAGATTTAACTCCAACATGCCACGTATTATTCGGATACAAGTTTCCCGGACTATTTCACTCTAAATCACATTCATACACTTACCATACATAGTATGTACTTCTACATTCGAGACCACTTTCTTTTCTACCATTTGATTCACACTATCCTCTACTAGTCCAACGATTCCAACATTTTGGCGCAACGTATTTGGCAGGGATTTCTCCTTTTGGTGCCTAAAATGACCACACTTAAAGCATATCATGTGAAGACACTCATATTCAAACTTGCAAATATCCCCCATTAATTAGATTTCTGGAAATATAGGTTTGTTAGGTCAAGTTTTACTGCTAATCTCGCGTATTTACCTCTTTTCCTAGCCTTTGTCAGCAGAGCAATCCTCATTGTTTTGCCGATTAAATCCCCCATCTTTCTCAATATACGTGGCGTGTAGTTAATCATTCCTACATTTGAAATGCGTACCCAAGCCGTCGTAGTGGTAATAATATCCTCTGGAGGTTTGAAATTTGGGGACCGTTCCCGCACGATCAAGTAGTTGTTATAACTTATCCACGAATCCCCTACTAAAGCAAAATTTACATTTTCCTTTAAAGCAAGCTTCACCATGAAATACCTATGCCCAACGTCCACCAGTTCAAATAAGCTTTTCGTATTCCAAATTTTGTGAAGTTTAGCCGCTAGATAGTTATAGACAACTTTAAAGCCTAGGAGCCTAACTACCACGGTATTACTCTTTATGCCCGGAATAATTTCCTCCCTAGAATGAACCACTTGAGGATACTCACAATTGAGGATACTCACAATTCTTTACAAACGCATCATCTACAATTATAGTGTTGTTTCTTCTATAGACTCTATCTTATTAAAGGAATAACTAAATCCGTACTTATGGGAGCAGCATGCCAAGCATGACTCTTCTTTGGCGAGATCACAAGGAGCACACTACATGTCCGTGCCATTGCATTATTGTCTAGCAGTGTAGGACCAGTTGGTTGTACCATTTTAGGCATACGATTCTGTTTGATGACTGCTGTTAAAGTTAGAAAAATTTCTCCTTGTCCACCATTTGTCATTATTTCATTTGTTACCATTGCAATTGTGTTGTTCTCTAATGTCGCTATCATCGTCCACGATTTTTCTACATGTAGAGCCGCCATTTTGGATGCAAGGGAAGCTAGTTTTTTTTCATTGGTTAGTGATAGAGCGTATTTTATGAAAATTATTAGATTTAGCTCTTTTTAATGTGAGTTTTTATTTTTGATAAATTTAATTTGAGTTTTTTTTTTGGATAAATAGAATACCACCAAAAAAATGTCCAAAACGATAAACGTATTTCTAGTCTTGAGAATTAGGCAATCACCTGATGTTGATCCTAACTCCTTCCAGCCCTTCGTCTAACGTTATAAGTGATTCGGTCTGTTTGACCATTAAAACGTCTAGTATATGGCGGATAGATAAATCGTCTAAGGCCCCCACCATAAACGTAATTTGAGTTTGATATATCAAAAGAATGACTCATCTTCGGACTTATATTACATTGGCTTAGTCTCGTCATACATGGGCGGCATAATAAAAGAATTGAAAACGTTTCAAGAGTATTATAGACGTTCAAAGTATCATTACTTACCTGTAATTTTTCCCTCCTAACCATCAATATTAATTTTTTCAATCTCTAGTGGGTGAAAAGGACACCAAACCCAACAAAATGCACATGATTTTATATATGCCAACAAGATAACTTCATAGAAAAGATGCATTTTATTTTGTGGGCAAAAAGTTATATTCTTAATATGCGTTCACGGTAATTTTTGATTGATGACTTACTCCACTTGCCTAAAAAATGACTTACCCCACTATACATGGTCGTCTATTTTTATTAAATACACATGAACTTTAGCAAGGAGTTCAATTCTCTAAGGAACTCTACCACTTAAAGTGTTTACGAAAGAAGTCCATCTAAAATCTTTTGAGAGAGCAGTAGATGGAAACGTATGTGAAAAAGATCTTATCTTCTGAAACAACTTCTTCAAAATTATATAAATATAGTAATTTAAATAATAACTAACATATGGTTAGTCTAACTCATTATAAATACCTATCCAAAATCATTTCTTTAATTCCCCCATTTGTACATAATAGATCTTATTCTCACACCCATATAATATGTCTTAAGTTACTTTTTCTCTCATTTCAAACATATACACAATATCCAACATACTTAGCAAATAGGTCGTGCGACCGGCAAGCGTACGATCATTTCTTTTCCTATAAACCGTTAGGTTAGATAGTTTCTTAAACAATTCATAATTATTTCGTATATTACAATTACCTAGACTAAAAATTGTAATATCAATATCATAGTACCTCTGACCCCTCATATTTTTATGTCACATTATTATTGTAGTTATAAGAGTTCACTAACATAATATCATGTGTCTTACTATCATGCCATAGTTGTTGATGACTTACATGATTAGTGAACCGACAAACACACACTTTGACATCTATTTTATTCTTCCTTTTGCACTTGAATCATTGTATAATGACCTGATTTCTTTCTCAGACGTATCCCGTTAGGTCGAATCATTCATGACCATCTATAATAAGCTAAATTAGCAAGCAACAAATCAGAATATCAAAAAATATTCAAAAGTAATAAAGGTACTACTCAAAGGTCTCACACGATGAAGAAACAAGAATCAATTATCCACTTCATTTTTATCACAAGCACACGTGGTATGACTCCCGTGCTATGATATTATTAATTTATTCACGTCATATGTCATGTAATCATTAACATCTTACATATACATAATTAGACATTCCTTGTTGTTTACAATGAATTCTTCAATTCATCAAACCCTCTCCAAAATCAATTAAAAATTGCATATCTAGCTTCTATAGATTAAGTAGAAAGTGGAGATCAACTTCGATCACAAATTAAAATTAACATGTTGCACTACATATTTATGATCTCATCTTAGCATCTGTTAAGACAGATTTTGTAACTCACGTAATTTAGATGAATGGTTACTCTTTTGCATGTGTTAGTCTCATCCTTGCACATCCTCTAGTGTCAACGGTGATTGCCCGTGTGAGAAGGTCAATCATAGTCTATCTGATATATTTATCCACACACATATATATTACCACTCAATAATGAAAATATAGTATTGCATATTGTTTTAAAGTATATATAATATTATAGATGAACGCGATAAAGAATTGCATAACTTACAGTTAGTTCTAAATATATACTCACAAGAATATCACGTATGAGTTTTTACTTCAAATTTATATTATTATGTGCAATAATGTCTCTTATAATGATATACTTTATATCAATATTTGGTTTTACTATAATACTATGTAACCATCACATAAGACATTAATATTTCTCTATCACACTAATTCCATTAAAAATGGACTAGCTGATGTCTCCCTATTTGTTCTAATTATTAGCCCTTCGGAGACATCCTTTTAGGTGAATAAATGACTTATTTGATAGACTTTTATGCTTATTTGATTATATTGCACTTTCTCCCCTTAGAAATTGACTATTTGCATTTTTAGAACTTTTGTGCGTTAATTTGATTATTTTTAGTGCAAAGTTAGTAGGTTCTTGAACTTCATGAAAGACCAATCCAAGGAGGAGAAGTAAGAATTAAAGTCTTAGGGTATTTTAGTGTGTTAGGAAGTATTTGTACTCGAGTTTTTATTTTTAGAGTGCACTTTCCTATTTCTATTTCTTGAATTATTGATTTTTTTAAAGCATATGCGGTTAATTATTTATTTATTGTGAAGCTTTAAAAGATATACGGTAATTAATTAGAGACCAAGTCAAGTCAAAGAAGTAAAGGAAAGAAGATTTACATGGAAATAAGAAGATTAAGGAAGGATATATGCAAAGAAGGAAAAGATAAAACTGCTAAATAAATCTGAAATTCTAGCCACTTTCAAAGACGAGTCCATAACTTAATATTTGATAGAAATTTGGGCAAGTGGTCTGCACCAATGGAAAGAGCTTTCCGAGACAAGCGGTTTCGAATATTGGAACGCGTCAAACGGATAAGTATTGAATAAGATATGACTAAAACAAATCAGCAGCAAGATCTTACCTTTCCTTGATTTTAGGGCTACGGATTTAAGAGTTCTTGCCTTATCTTCCACTCCAAGTAAATTCGACCTAGGGCTTGCTAACACCTATAAATACACCCCTTAGCCTCCTCTTTTCACACACTTCAGAGAATTACACAAGAGACTTAAGGTTTTCAAGTCAGAGCAAGAAGGCAAGGAAAATCTAGTGCTGGAGGAATCCTGTTCTTCCATTAGCAGTCATCCTACCCTTTAGGTTATTAATTTATCTTTTGTATTTAAACATGAACTCCTTTTATTTATTTTCAGTATTTAATTTTGTTATGAGCTAAATTTCCATATACTTGAGAATCGCATAAAAGGGATGAACCTTAATTAATTAAATTATGTTTTGAATTTGGGATTGTTTTGATTTAAAATGAATTGAGTTTTATATATTGGATATTACTTTGTTTTCATTACTATTTCTTTTAGGAACAACTAGAAATATCTTTTAGTATTTGGGCTATTCACTTTAGTGGCGAAGTGATCATCCGACAGGGGGGTTTGAATACAGATCTAGGTAATACCCTTGTAATGTCCGTTATTGACCGACAGACTTAACTAGTTACATAGCCAAAGAGGTAAAATCATATCATCCGAAGTGGCATATTCGCCCATACAGGGGTTTATAGTACTTTAGGATAGCTCCTAGGTCCACCCGACAGGGGGCTAGGAGATATTAGAGTCCCGACTAATATTATAATTCCAATTCTACCCTTAAACATAGCATAGATTATATTGATTAAGTGGATTCCTTGCGAGACTCAAGTATCTCTCTTATATGAAGTTACTTGAGTCTCGCAAGGAATCCACCCTTCAGATAAGAGATATACTTGAGTCTCGCAAGAAATCCACCTAATCAATATAATCTATGCTATGTTCAAGGGTAGAATTGGAATTATAATATTAGTCGGGACTCTAATGTCTCCTAGCCCCCTGTCGGGTGGACCTAGGAGCTATCCTAAAGTACTATAAACCCCTTTATGGGCGAATATGCCTTTTCGGATGATATGAATTTACCTCTTTGGCTATGTAATTAGTTAAGCATGTCGGTCAATAACGGACATTACACGGGTATTACCTAAGTCTGTATTCAAACCCCCTGTCGGATGATCACTTCGCCACTAAAGTGAATAGCCCAAATACTAAAAGCTACTTCTATTTGTTCCTAAAAGAAATAGTAATGAAAACAAAGTACTATCCAATATATAAAACTCAATTCAATTTAATAATAACAATCCCAAATTCAAAACATAGATTAATTAATTAAGGTTCATCCCTTTAATGCGATTCTCATGTATATAGAAAGTTAGCTCATGATAAAATTTAAGACTGAAAATAAATAAAAGGAATTCATGTTCAAATACAAAAGATAAACTAATAACCTAAAGGGTAGGATGACTGTTGATGGAAGAACAAGATTCTCACAGCTCTAGTTTCTCCTTGCCTTCTTGCTCTGACTTGAAAACCTTAAGCCTCTCGTGTAAATCTCTGAAGTGTGTGTAAAGAGGAGGATAAAGGGTATATTTATAGGTGTTAGGAAGCCCTATTCTTTTTTACCTGGAGTGGAAGACAAGTTAAGAACTCTTTAATTCGCAGCCCTAAAATCTAGGAAAGGTAAGATTCTGCTGCTGATTTGTTTTAGTCATATCTCCTTCAATACTTATCCATTTGACGCATTCCAATAGTCGAAATCACTTGTCTCGGAAAGCTCTATCCATTGGTCCAGACGATTCTACTAAATTCCTAGCTAATATTAAGTTATGAGCTCGTATTTGAACGTGGCTGGAATTTCAGATTTATTTGTTAGCTTTATATTTTCCTTCTTTGCATATATCCTTCCTTAATCTTCTTATTTCCATGTATATCTTTTTCCTTTACTTCTTAGACTTGACTTGGTCTCTAATTAATTACCATATATCTTTTAAAGCTTCACAATAAATAAATAATTAAACCGCATATGCTTTAAAAATCAATAAATCAATAATTCAAGACTAGAAATAAGAAAGTACACTCTAAAATTAGAATATCGAATCAAATACTTCCTAACACACTAAAAATGCTCTAAGACTTTAATTCTCACTTCTCCTCCTTGTATTGGTTTTCCATGAAATTCAAGAACCTACTAACTTTACACTAAAAATAATCAAATTAACGCACAAAGCTCTAAAAATGCAAATAGTCTAATTCCAAGGGGAGAAAGTGTAATATGACGAATTAAGCATAAAAGTCTATCAAATAAGTCAAATATTCACCTACAAGGATGTCTCCAAAGGGCTAATAATTAGAACAAATAGGGAGACATCACTTTCCTAACGAGAAGTCAATAGGGTGTGAGATTAGCCACCGATCATTACGCAGGGTCCCCTTACCCAAGTCCCGTGGTAATTGTTAGGTTAGCTCCTAAGTCCACCAGGATGGGGGTTAGGAGGAATATAGAATCCTGGCTATTGGATATTACACAATTATCCCTTAGGTAATAATCATAAAACAAGGCTAATTGGGATTACTTGCTATTTCTCGAGCTAAACTCTCATACTACTTCTCTCTTCTCTATTTATTTTCATATGTTTAGTTTAATTAGTTAATTGTTAAAGTCTTGAAAACTTAACAAATATTTTAGAGTCTTTAAGCGTATTATTCTTCTACCTTATTTTATTGCACTTGATAATTGCATTAGTCATAGCTAACTTTCGTAGTCCCTGAGATCGAAATTTGTTTTACTTATACATTACTTGCAAACGACACGTATACTTGCGGTGAGTTTATCGTAGTGGGATAGGGTGTTAGTTCTCTTATTTTTTATTGTTATTTTATCACACCCTAACCACCACCAAAACCAAAAAAATATATATCCCTATACTTATCTTTTAGTTTTAAACAATTAATCTCTCTTCTTATCTAAAAACAAGTCAATCTAACAGACTAAATCCCTACGGATGAACTTTATTTATCAACTATAACTTGCAAACGATTTGTGCAGTTGCAGTGAGTTTCTCGTAGTGGTATTAGATGTGTGTGTTTTTCTATCTTAATTATTCGACCTATAAACTTATAAATACAGCTAAAATGATGTCTCAGAATTATATTTAATCATCACAAATGAGGAGACATCAAGACCCCCAACTCAAAGTTGTATCGTCCGGATACAATAAAAGTAAAGAACAGTAATGAAGTCCAGAAGAAGAAGTAGGAGGAGAATAAGAACAGAACATAATGAATGATCCTAGAGCATAATATCTAAAGAGTCTCATGTAATAACGTTCAAGAAATAATGCACAAGTATGCTTAATATACACGTAATCAACAATCCATAAGTTCAAGTCCAGATTAATTTCGCAATGCCAGAAGGAGAGGATGATAACTTAGTTCAGGTTAATGGCTATAGGTAGTTCATAGGTCCTAATATAGCATCCAATGGTCCACTCACCTATTACCTAATAGCTCAACTGTTTCTCCACCAAGTAGTTAGAAATCCTAAGGTCTTTGGTTATAACTTGGCTTAGGGATGGTATGATATATTTGGATAATGAAAAGTGAGCTTTTGGCTCTCTCCTCACTAGCCATCAACGAATTGCCCTAGAGCTTGAGTTTTCACTCGAAGATGTTCTCACTCAACCCAATTTATTTATGCTTTTGATTTGCATCCCAAATAAAACCTTTATGATGACATACAATTTCCACTTTGCCGGTCCAAATATATATTCTTTTCATATCAATTTTTTTTCTTTTGTATAGCTATGATTCTCTTTTTGATGTTCGAGATATCACGCTATTTTTTCCATATATATATTCTTTCTTTTTATGCCCTTGTTGGCAAATTTAGCTCGTAGCTTCTTTTCCATTCACTATTACCCCAGCAAAGGGTTACAATAATAACAATTTCATCATCAATAAAATCACAAATATAAATCCCAAATCCCTAATGATGAAACCCACCACCCCAAACTCAAGCTCTAAAACGAGTTGTCTCAGGTTTTGCGATTCGAGTGCGGGTCATATAGATAAGTCCTACAAACTAAGGGTATGTATTATAATGTGGTTAAATAAAAGGCTTTAGAAAGGCTCAGAGGGGTTAAGACGGATAAATAATAACAAATATCAAATAAAAGGGTGAGAAAGTATAAAGGCTTCAAGTGGCTTCAATATGAAAGAACTGCCTTATTCATTTTTCTAACTACCGGATTTTGTTACTTTTTCATTACTAGTTCATAGATAAGTGGGGTTTTCAACTAATTTCAAACCTCACGTTCTACACACCAAATAACTCTCCCTAAGTTTCAACATAACTTCTTAGCATTGCTTATTATCTTTTCTATCTTTTATTTCCTGTTTTCATACATGCATCTAAACAATTTGTAACATCTTTCAAAAACATACTACTTACTATCATTGACCTAGTAATATCATGCTCAAATAGGTACATTCAACATATTCTATGCCTAATTCAACCCAAATTTTTTTTAAAATTTTATGAAAAAACAAAAAGGAAGATGAGGACAACGAATCCCCACCCCCAACTCAAAAATGAGCCGTGTCCCCACGACTCGAAAAAGACTCAAAAATAAAATTTTAAATTAGCATACATATTGCACATAAAGAAATGGTAGGGAAGAAAGAAAACATACTCTTCGAGGCTATTACCTCGCCTTATCGACATCCAAGATAGGATTTTGCTGGATTTTTCTTTAATTGCTCGAGGAGTGTTATGATGTACTCCTTTTCTTCTTTTGAAAGTTGCGGAATTACTCTCAAAACTTCAATGATCCAAGCATTGTCAATATTGTTACTCATCTTAAATTCACGTGTTTCTTCTTCACCCAACTTCTTATTCGATTTTCCAATCAAGACACGTGATCATAATAGGATATTGCATCAAATAACGACATGGGAGAGATCGAAAATTCGTATCACCTCCTCATAGATCAACTGTGCCACATCTTCTTCTTCTTCTCACACAATACAATTCACAAAAAGAATGTTTAGAACGTCTTACCATGAGCGGAGGCCAACCCAATTTTCCAAATCTCCACGAATCTTCATGTATTCTTTTTAAACTTCTTCTTCAAATACTTTCTTATAAGAAAAAGGTAATTCCTTTAATTGTTTCTTCGGAGAAGCTATCATGGCCATTGAAGCTTTCTCTTTTTCTTTAGGTGTAGAGTCTTCGATTTGTAGAGGTTGTGTTGTCTTCTTCACTAAAGTTGGAATCTTTTTGCTCATTAAATCAACACAGCTAGCTGATCTCTCTTATCTTGACTTGTTTTACCCTTTGAATTGGAACTAGGACTTTTCTCACTTGATTTCTTCTCAATTAATCCAATACCTTGCTTTTCTTCATCTCCCTTACAGTAGATAATGTTCATGTTCTCTTAATCATCTCAATTGATCCCAACTCAAAGCTTTAACCACTCTTGAAATTCGAACTTTTGATTATTGGTTGTACAAGCTTAATTTGGGTTAGGAAGGGTGATTTGATGATGATTCTCTATGTGGGTAAGATGGATTCTTCATGGATTGGTAAGGATTTAAGAAATTGTAGGATGAATTTCTGGAATTTAAGCTTTTGATTCTTGGATTCATGTGTTTTGGTATGATATAGGTGGTTAAATCTTCTTTCTAATGATGTGGAGAATGAATTGGATGTGTTTTTATGATGATTGGGTAGTGTTTTGATGATTAAGGAAGCTTTGTATGAGCTTTAATGGAGTTGGGGGAGTTTTGGAGAAGAGACAGATGCTTGAGGTTTAAGAAATTCGGAATAATAAGCTTTATACCTCTTTTATAAGCTCCAATTCGCAACTTTCTCTCTCCAGCGGTGCGGCGCGGTGCATGGGTGCGGTACATGGGTACGCCGCATGGGTGTACCGCAGCTTCTGTAGCTCGAAAAAATTTTGCTTCGGCAAAATACCCGTGGTAACACCCCGTGGCACGGGTTTTGGCTCTGCGGTATAGGGCACGGTGTAGGGTCCGGTACACCGGACCCATCAGCTCCATTTTTTTCCGTCTCGGCCTAAAACACGTGGCACCTACCCCGTGGTACGGGTTTTTGTCTCCTGCGGTACACCGCGGCTGAGGTGCGGTATACCGCACCGATGGTGTATCCCTTCCGAAAATTTTTGTTTCTTCCCTAACTCGTTTTCTCCAATTCCTAAATACCAAAAACACTAATACCTTTCTCAAATATGCAATATCAAATAACTAAACTAAACATAAACTAAAAACATAAAAGGCATAAAGAAAAAATTACAGGTTGTCTCCCGTACAGCACTTTTATTTAACGTCTTTCAAAGTTAGACGTGTTACCTCGATTAAGGATGACGAAATTTCCACCCTTTGCCTCTAATTCCCACGAACTTTTCAGCTCAATTTTTCATAATCATGGATGGTACCATCCAAGATTTCGTGGGAAGGGGTGTTTCTTGTGGTAACTCGATAGTATTACACTCCTCTGGTGATCCACTCATATCCTCAGTTTCGAATCTTCGTTTATTATAAAGAATGTCCTTCATGAATTTCATATATGTCGGCATTCTCTTGAGAGCTTCTACAAACGGTATTTTAATCTCTAACTAGCTCACCATGTCAACGAACTTTTTGAATTCCAGGTCATTGTCCTTTTTTCTGAGACGTGAAGGGTATGGTGGTGGAGGACATGTGTTGGTTACCACTGGGCTCTCTTTATTTTTTGGTGTCTTCTCTTGGACACTTTTTTGTTCAACTACCTCTTCGACCTTATATTTTGTTGTTTCTTCTCCCCCCGTTTCTGGAATAGGGACTGGTTCTGGTTCGGGTCTTGGTGGAGGTAGTTGTTTTCCACTTATTAGTTCAACTGCATGACAAACATTGTTTTCTGGAGCACTAGTATCACTTCGGAGTTGCCCTTCTGCAAAGATTTGAAGTATATTCACCATTTGTAACACTGTATGCTCAACCTTCTTAAGCGCATTGGCTGAGTTTTGGATTCTTTGATGGTTATTCTCCATCTTTTCTATTAGGTACATTATCTTATCCATGGTTGAATTCGAACTCGAAGGTTGTTCTTGTACGGTTTGCTGCGATGAATAAGAAGGTGGTTCTCGATAAACTTCATTATAACTCGGCGCTTCTTGATAGATAGGTTGTGGAGGATAGTAGGATTATGGTCGTGGTTGATAATAATCATCATGATAATGGTTATTATGATAATAAGTCTGTTGATCTCCGACCCAATTGTAATTCTGTGGGGGCTGATAATCAGCGTAATTTCCTTGGGATTGATAATAACCATCATGCAATATTCCCACGAGTGATCTCTTGCTCCACAACTAGGACATGAAGGTGATGTGTGTACTAGATTTCCCCGAGCAAATTGTTTGTTTAATTCAGCCATTAGCTGGTTTATCTCATCCATTTGCAGGATCTAGTAATACGAAACTTCCTTCTCCTAATAAATCTGCTCTCGCCTAGAAAAATTCTGTAAAACAAAAACTAAAAAGAAAAGCGTAAAATAGAACTAACTAAAATATAAGCACAAGATAATTGCACAAGGACTAACGATGTAGTCCCCAGCAGCGGCGCCAAAAACTTGGTGTGGCCTAAGGTGTGATAAAATAAGATATAAATAAAGTTCAAATAACACCCTAAAGCTACACGGTTCTGCAAGTATACAGATCGTATGCAAGTTTTAGTTAAATAATTAAGATTCGTTCCGCAGAGACTACGAAGGTTAGAGGAATCTTATGCAATAATCAAGTGCAGTAAATTAAAGCTAGAACAACTAAACGCAAGTAAAAGTAAAGACAAATAGATATTTATTTGATTTTCTAATTAACTATATTAAAACTAGGAATTTAAAAGATAGAAAATAAATGCGAAAGAGAAGTAATATGAGAATATAGCTCGAGTTATTAGCATGTAATCCCCACTAGTTTTGCCGTTCTAAACATGTAAGGGTGAATTATGTAGTATTTCAATAATCGGTTCCAATTCGCTATCGGTAGTTTAAAATAGGATTTACCTGTGTCAATAAGGCTTCCTAAGCAAACTTTTCCTGTAATTGGTAAATAGTCACAAGAACTAAACCATAGTGATTATCTAGTTAGGTTGGGTTGTCAGATCAAACCTTATACTAGACGTTATGTGCTAAACATGTAATTAAACACCGTTGTCAATGGTGACCTAATTACTAGATGGTAATTCTATATGGGTGCACTTCCACAAGAACACAGAATATAAATCCAAACACATAAACAGAGAATAAAAACTATAATTCAATTTAAAATATAAAATTCCCAAATTAGATAAATGTCAATCAAAACTAGGGTTCATACATAGATGCTAAAACTCAATCTAAAGGAATTTAGTTCATGAAAGAAAAGAAAGAAATTACAAAATTAAAGGTAGAAGAAGACATAATGATGAACAGCTCCTTCCAGACTTCTCTCTTGTGTTGTAAGCTTCCTCTTGGTTTAAGGTTTCACCAAGGATGATTTAAGAGTGTTAAGAGGATGTATTTATAGGGTATAGGAAGACCTAATTCGTTTTCTTGAAGGAGAAGTAAGTGGTGGACTCCAAGCCCAACTCTAATTCGTATGGAAATAAAGATAATTAATGCTGAACTGTTTTGAGCATATCTTCTTCGTTATTGGTCGGTTTTTGCTCCATAATATACCAAAAGAATCCTCAGCGAATTATCTACGTCGCTATGAAAGGAATTTACCAAAATCGGCTTCCTTGTTGGATTTATCACCACTTCCTTAGGCGTTGCTGCAGAAATTCAGATTTAGGCAGCTTTTCCTTTTCCATGTTTTTAGCCTTTGTTACCTTCATCTCCAATTTCCATGTAAATCTCTTTCCATATATTGTAGTCTTTGACTTGGACTCTAATTAATCTCCATAATTATCTTAAAAGCTTCACACTAAATAAATAATTAAACCCAATATGCTCTTATGTTAGTAAATCAAGACTCAAAATAGGAAAGTGCACTAAATTAAGCTAAATTCGACCTATAAACTTATAAATACAGCTAAAATGATGTCTCGGAAGTATATTTAATCATCACAAATGAGGAGACATCAGATAGTCAACCATCTAATTTGATTGCGTCATGGGAAGAGTTACACATCAGGTTCTTTGATAGCTATTATCCGCAAAGTATGAGAATGAAGGATCAAATGGTACTTGCAAGTTTTCGCCAAGAAAATGACAAGAGTGTTTGAGAGGCATGGACAAGATCTCAACAAATTATTTAGATGTCCACTTCATGGTTACACCCCAACACTTTAATTAGATATGTTCTACCAAGGCATTAATGTCGAGGGAAGATTGAGTGTAGATAATCTTGGAAAATGAGGTTTTGTGTCCATGGATCTTATAGAAGTTGCAGCTGGTATGGCAAGAATAGTTGAAACGAAAAGGAGTTAGCCTGAGTCGCAAGCTCCTATTTACAAAATACTAAAGGCACGATACGATTAGATAGTTGAACTGCTCTAGAAGATAAATCACTGTGATGGAGAATCATATGAAGCAGATGTCACTTACGATGGAAAAAGGTTTCCTAGGGAAACGAGTCGAGATGAAAGTAGTGCAGGAAGCACAAGGTTTTCCATGTTGTGAGGTCAACGATCATGTATGTGAAGAGTGTGAAGGAGCCCCAAAATCAGTGTATTTTATATCAAATCGAGGGGATTACCAATTTGGTAAACACAATCATCCAGGTATGCAATGGTCTAATCCGAATGGGGCTGTAAATCAAGGTAATGCTTACCAACCACGACCTCAAAACAACAATTTCCAGCAAAGATCTCAAAGTCCTTATCAAGGAGGCCAAGGTTATAACAAGACAACACCACTACCAGAACAAACCTATGATGCTTATGCCGATAGTTTAGCTCAGAAAGCCGCGCCACAACATCTACAAGAAGGATAAGGATTTGAGTTCAAAAAGAAAATGCAAGATTTCTGGTTTTTAACCGAGGACAATATGCGAGCAAATAACAAAAGATTTAACGAATAGTTCACTGTATTAAAGATACCGCGTATGAAAGTTACCCAAGTGACCAGCGCTTTCGATAAGTTTTAAAAAGATCTTTTGCAAATGGTCGTATATATAAATAATGAAGGTCATTTATGATGGTGATGGCAATGCTGGGTTCAAAGCATGTAAGGCTATTTTCCTTCAACTGAAGAAGTAATGGAATCACCACCTACTCCAAAACTTTCCGTGAAGGTTCCTAAAATCATAGAAGAACCATCCAAGCCTAGCCCGGAAGAATTAGCTTGACTTCTACTCAAGCAAATGCAGGATGAGATTAAATTAGTTCTTGAGTTACAAGCTAACAAAGTAGAAATGAGGTGGAAGCCTCAACTGAGAAGAAAGACAAAGTAGTTGCACAAGAAGTGTACGATGAAGAAGAGACGAAGGTGGACTCGCCACATAGTGACATCAAACTCAAGGAATTTGTAGAGGCGTATACCGAAGAGAAAATAAACTCCCAAGTGCTTGATATCAAGTAGAAAGGGGTTACAACGCAACAAGTTTGCACGCAAGATATTCTTGGAGAAAGTGCAAGTGTACAAGCTGAGATCGAGACTATGGCTCACACGGAGAGAGTCTCAAAGAAAGTTGAGAAGAAGCTACCATCTATGGTTCAAGATTCTGGAGGATTCCACCTCCCTTTCCAAATTGATGGTAAGATCAAAGTCAAGGAGATGTGTGATATAGGTTCGAGTGTGAACCTTATGCCAAGTCAGTGTTCGAAAGACTTGGCATTAAGAAGGATCATAAGGCTCCTAAATTTACAATTTTTGGATAGCTCAGTGACAAAGTCATGGGGAATCGTGGATGACGTACTTGTCCAAGTAGGTAATTTGACTATCCCTGCCTACTTTGTTATACTTGATTATGATGCAGATAATCCGGTTCTGATCATACTTAGAAGGACGTTCTTGGCCACAAGTCAAAGCATCATAAACTTTAATGAGGGAACAGTGACCCTCCGTGCAAACAAGGTATCTAAGACATTCTTTGTCTTGGATGACAAACCAAAGAAGGTGTCACCAACAGTTCCTATCATCCATATTAAGACCAAAAAACAGGTCAAAGAGAAAATCCACACTAGGGGTGGAAATCGGATCCGAAATTTCCGATTTCTGACCCGAAAATTCTGATTTCGGAACAAATTTTTAAAGTTCCGAAATTCCGATTTCCGATTTTCCCGAAAAAATTTGATCGGAATTGGAACTACATATAAATTTCCAAAATTTTCGGGTTTTCCAATCCGATTTTATTTCCGAATTTATATTTCCGATTTTTATTTCCGATTTTACATTCCATATATTAATTATATAATAAATATTTAGATAAAAGAAAAAATTAGACAACCGGAAATGTTGAAAATTTCAAAAAAAAAAGTAAACGTTGAATTAGAATGAAATATTCATATATTGATTTAAGTATAATTACAATCGTGATGTTTATTATATTTTTATACAAATCCAACAATGGTCATGATTGTTGTAAACCTTTTACTCAGAGTGATTAATGTATTGTTTGGATTCATTTTTTTAAGGATTATTACCCAAGAAACACCTCAAGTTAAAATTAATTCTCTTCCACCCCAACCATCATTTTTTGCCCATAAAAGGCCACATATATTTTGTTTTTTCCTTTTCTTTCTCATAAAAAGAGTCGTTTGAGTTATGGGAAGCTTCCCATAACTCAAACTTTGAGTAATGGGAAGCTTCCCATTACTCGTTGTACTGTAAAAAAGACGGTGCCTTTTATGGCAAGGGTGTAAGATGGCAGGTGCCTATTGGACATTACCCTTTTTTAAGGAAAGGAAATGATTAGAATAAATTTTTCTTTCCTTTGTTTGAATTCGATTTTTAATTAAAGGAAAGTAATTCAATGGATTGTAGAATCCTTTCTTTTCCTTTAAACGGCAATTATTTAATCCTCCCATTTTGAAGTCATTTCAAAGAAAAGGAAATGATTATTTTTTTAAATGTCACGACTAACCTTATAATTTTAATATATAATATTTTTACATAATACAAAAGGGTATAAAAGTATTTTTATATAAAATAATTTTTTCCTTTCCTTTAATAATGTGAATCCAAACAAGTGATTCCTTAATCAGTTACTTTTTTTTCCTTTATTAATATTTTTATATCCAAACACAGTTATCACTTTCCTTTTCATTCCTTTAATATTGTTATATTCCTATCATTTCTTTTTCTTTGATAATCTGGATCCAAACAATGCATAAGTAAATGATAAAAGAATGGTGGGTAAGTTTTGTGGGTCCATAATTTGTCGTGAAGGTTGGAATGAGAATATTAAACATATAAAAAAAGACGGTTAGAATGAGCAATTTGGTTTTTCTTTTTACTGTATTTTTTTAAATATTTTGCAGCAAATATCAATTTGAATTGTTTTTACTTTTTATAATTAAAAAATAGTGGGTGAATATTACATACTTTCAATTTTCAGCCATTAGCTCCGCAATTTCCGAACCAAAAGTTCCGAAATTCCGAACCCAAAATTCTGAAATTTCCAAACGAAAAGTTCCGAAATTTCCGTGCCGAAATTTCCGAATTCAGAACTGTTTTTTCCCGTTCCGAAAAATTGGATAGGAATTGGAATGAAAAAATCTATTCCGAAAAAATTTGGAATTTTTCCGAAAGACCTTATTTCCGATCCATTCCTTCCGATTTCCACCCCTAGTCTACACCAAAGCGGTGGAGAGTAGAGCTCAAAGTGAGTTTGGGGTAGGCAATGAAGCTGCATGGAAGACCCTCAAACTAGAGAATAGGCACGAGGTTTTACAAATGCGTGGTAGAGACAGTTTGTCGTTACTCGTGTAGTTTTGGCAAAAGTGATTGAAATTTGACCCAAGAGAGGTCGTAAAATCTGAATGGTTGATGCTCATAGCCTCACCCGAAGCTGGGGAGGCTACATAATCAAAAAGTAGAGGAGGTATCATGTCAAACTTTAAACGACGTAAAACAAAAGTGCATTCCGAGAGACAACCCATAATTTTTTTATGTTTTTATGTCTTAGTTTATGTTTTAGTAAATATTGAAGTACTAAGGAAGGTGGTAGTGTTTTTGATGCGTAGGTAAAAAAATAAGATTAGTTTGGGGTGAAGAAAAGCAAAAAGAATTATGCGCACTATTGCTAACCGACAAGCCGGCCATATCAGCGACATGTTGGTGCTCCTCAAAGGGTTGCGACTGATCACGCCCCTGTCAAAGTCAAAAAGTTGAAAATTTGACCAGTATGTCATTCTCCCAGCGTCTAGTAGGTACAACATGTGTCATCATTCACGACAAAGTGCCGAAAAGGTTGCAAGTCAGAAAGCCATCAGCATTTGACTGGCATACTGGTCACACGACCGACATACTAGTGTGGACAAGGGTGTGATAAAAATATGATATAAAAAAGTGAAAAAATAGACACCCTAGCCTAGTACGGTTCTGCAAGTATATATGACGTATGCAAGTTTTAATGATAAATAAGACCCGTTCCCCAGAGACTACGAAAGTTAGGAAATACTTATGCAATTTATCAAGTGAAAATATAAAAGCTAGAACATATAATATACAAGAATAAAGAAAAGGCAAATAGATTTTTATATGGTTTTTTAATAAGAAAATTAAACTAATAAATTAAAGACAGAAAGTTAAATAAAGAGAAGAAGATAGTATGAGAGTTTAGCTCGAGAAACTAGCAAGTAATCCCCACTACCCTTGTTTATTCTAACCATGTAAGGGTGAATTATGTAGAATTGCAATAATCGGGATTCTAAATTCCTCCCTATCCCCGGAGAGCGAACTAGGGTGGCAACCTCACAATCACGAGGGAACTCACAAAAGGTTAACCTGCACTAATAGGGTCCTAGGTGTAGTCTGCCCTACTAATGATGATGGGTGATTAAATTAAACCTTAGTGGTTATCTAGTTAGGCCGGTATTGCCAGAACCAATTCCATATACTAAATGTTTATGTGGTGTTTCAATAGTTAAACACCCCTTCCGGGTGACCATCTAACTACTATTAGGGCAATCATATAACCGCAAGGAAAATAGACAATAAATCAAAGCACATAAAACATAGAATAAAACATGAATTCAATTTAAATACGATGGTATCCCAAATTAGATAGACGTTTAAACAAGTCTAGGGTTCATACATATATGCTAAATCTCAATGCTAAAAGTAAATTAGTTCATACTAGAAGAAGAAAAGAAAACAATTACAAATTAGAAGGCTTGTGCAGACATGATATGGTGCCCAACTCCTTCCAGAATTCTCTTCTCTTGATGTAGGCTTCTTCCTGGCTTAAGGTTTAGCCAAGGATTTGTTTCTTCTGATTAAAGGGTTTATTTATAGGGTGTAGGAAGACCTAGTTTGTTTTCTTGGAGTGGAAGACAAGTAACTTGGACTCCTAGCCCAACTCAAATTCGTAACCCTAAAATATAGAAAATGTAATAATCTTCCGCTGTTTTGTTTTGGCCATAACTTCTTCGTTTCAACTCCTTTTGAAGCGTTCTATATGTCAAAACTGATAGTCTCGGAAAGCTATATAACTTTGATTCAGTCCATTCTTCTAAATTACTAGCCGTTTTTTAGTTATGATCACTTTAGTGGACGTAGCTGATGGAATTCAGATTTATTTGTCAACTTTATCTTTTCCTTTTTCATATTTCTTTCCTTTATCTCCAATTTCCATGTTTATCTTCTTTCTCTTATCTGTTAGAATTGACTTGGCATCTAATTAATTACCATATATCTTTAAAGCTTCACAATAAATAAACAAATGAAACCCAATATGCTCTAAAAATAATAAATAATTATATCAAGACAAGAAATAGGAAAGTGTAGTAAATCATGTAAAAATCGATCTGTAACCCAATAAATACACCTAAAATGATGTCTCCAACTAACATTAAATCTTCACAAATAGGGAGACATCACATACCCTGTGCATCAACAAAGGGTCGTGACTGTTCACGCCACTGATCGAGGTTAGAATTGTTGAATAACTTGACCAAAAAGCTGACCCTCTAAGTGACTAGCCGGTCCCATACAATGGCGACAAGGGTCGTGACTATTCGAAATGAAAAAAATGGAAGACTCTGACTGGAAAGCCGGCCCTACAGGTGGCATGCTGGTGCAGGTTGCGACAGCTATTGAAGATAAGGTAAAGTTCATATCAACTCCTAAACCTTAAGTGTCCTTCTTCTCCAAGCAACCCAAACTCCATAAAAGCTTGAACAAACCTTAACCTCACATAAAACAACACCAAGTCACCATAAAATCATATCCAAATCCTTCCCTATATTCTGATAAACAAATTTTACCCCCCAAATCAACTCAAAACACCTAGAATTCAAGAATCAAATTCAAAAATTTCCAATTCCTTTTTCCATAATTTCTTAAACCCATATCATCCAAGCATGATTCCATCATACCCACATAAATATCATCCTTCTTACACCTTTCCCAACCCAAGTAATACCTTACACCTTTCCCAACCCAAATAATACCTTATCTACCTATAGTCAAAAGGTAGTTCAAGTGTGTTTAAACCTTTGAGTTAGTGGTCAAAAGAGATGATAAAAATAATGGAAAAGCTATCTAGTGTTAGAGAGATGAAGAAGAATCAAAGCAAGATATTTGGGATATTATGGAGAAAACAAGTGAGGAGTGTGCAAGTTCAGGAACAAAGAAAAAGGGTAATTTGAATCAAGAAAGTAGAGAGAAACTAGTTATGGTGAATTCTAAGCTTCAAATGATTAATAATTTCAAAGGAAAGACTCTACAACCGATCCAAGTTGAGATTCCTTCACCCAAGATGAGTGAAGCTTCTAAGGCCTCATTAGCTACCGCCAAAGCAAAAATGCCTAGACTAATACCTGCTCATGAAAGAAAAATCGAAAAGGAAGTTGTAGAAGGAGAATACAAGAGATTTCTAGAGATGGGTGAGAGATTGGGACAGACCATATTTATGATGAGGTGTTCAGGATTATGTATTGAGATAGTATCTGATTTCTATCTAGGACTCTTTAGCCGAGATAGTAAAGGTCTAGTTTGAGTTAGAGGAAAGTTAGTTCCTTACACAGTTGAAGAGATTCAAAACCACTTCGAGTTCAAGAAATTGATTGGACAATGCAAGTATCGTGAAGCGTTGAGAATATCAATTTTTTTAATTGGGATCTACTTTATGAACATGTGTTGAGTCGTGAGTTAGTGCAAGAACACAAAGGAAAGTTGAAGGGACCTTAGCTTTACAAGCACCTTCAACCTAATTTGAAGATATGTCACCACTTCATCACACCAAATGTTTAGGGAAATGCTCGTACCTCAAAAGTAAGTAAAAAGTTTGCTCTTTTTTTAATTGTGTTTTACGAGAGGAGGAAATAGATGTAGGGCAAGTGATCTTTGATGAGGCAATGCAAATAACGATCAAACCAACAAAGGTTTTCAATCTTATATACACATCAACGATTAAAATCCTACTAAGGACAGCAGGAGTAGAAATTGGTGAAAAAGAGGGATTCATGTATAACATAACTAGTAGTATAGATAATGCATGGATGAAGACAATTTTGAGAGGTGCAGTTGCAAATATTCCTAAAAAGGTAGAGACTTCTCATGAAGGAGAGTCGAGACCGAAAGAAGAGGATCTTGCATGGCAAGAAAGAGTAGAGGAGTAATTAAATCAAGTAGAAGCAACTTAAACTTTCTTATCCGATTATGTGGCACAAATCAAAGCAAATCAAGTGCATATAATGACACTCATGGAGAAAATAAAGCGTGATATCGCGAAAGATCCACTACACCTTATCTTTTATCAATCATGCGAGGAAATAACCTCAAGAGTATGTTCCATTTCTTCACTACAATTTATGTATATGCATTTTTTGTGTTAGTATTTAATTCCTTTATCGAGTCTGTTTTGAGTTGTGGAGACACGATTCATTTTTGAGTTGGAGGTGTAGGGATTCGTTGTCCCTAATCTCCATTTTTTGTGATTTTTTTAGAAGAAATTAAAAAAAATTGGTAGATGGATATGTAGATTTGTGTTTGATGGCTTAATCTCATAAATCTAATGAGTTAATGATAGTAAGTAAGTTGTTTATAAACTGGTTATTTTGTACGCTTTGAAATATGGACATGAAAATACACATCAAAAGTAAAGAAAGGATTAATGAGCAATGCGGTAGAAATAAGTTTGATCTTAGGACGCCTTGAGGGGTGTGTAGGCCATGAGATCCGATCTAGTTGATAAACCCATTTATTGAACGTGATGAAGGGGAGAAAGTAACGAAATTGCATAGTTTAGAAAGTGATTAAGGCAGTTCTTTGATAAGCCTTTGTTGCCTTTTAGATTGTTGTCGAAATTTAATTAATTTATTATCCGTCTCAGCCCATTCTAGCCTTTTTAGAGCATGTTTTATTAGCCACGTTTTAAGCCATACCCTTTAGATTATATGACTTTTTCATATGACCAGCACTCGGATCGCGATGCTTAAACAGTCGTTCTAGAGCTTGACTTTGGGTGGTGGGTTCAAATTATGGGGAAAATTCTTGGGTTAGGTATTTTCGAGCTTAGCGTATGGTGCGCTTGATGATGATTCACCGTTTATATTGTAACCCTTTGCTGGGGTAAAAGATAAAGTATTGAAAAGAAAAGAAATATGTTGAGAAAGAAGTAGCATGATATCTCACATCAAAAAGAGAGTCATATCTAACTTACAAAAGAAAAGATTGATATGAACTGGACCAGTAAAGTGGAATTTCTTAGGTGATTATCTTGATATTTGATAGTAGGGTTATTGGGGATGATAATTTCATGCATCAAATCATTGGGTTGAGTGAGAAAATCTATGAGAGTAACTCAAGCTCTAGGGCGATTTGTTGATGGCTAGTGAGAAGATAGCCAAAAGCTCACTCTACATTATCTAAATATACAATGACTGGGTTTTTGTGGACAGGCACATTAGGTGATGCAATGGGAGCTATAGTTTCTTGGAGTATCTTATGTTGCAGTAAAGATCAAGGAGGTCTGAACATTATTAATATTGAGAACATGAATAAAACATGTCTCTTAGCCACTTTCTGGAGGTTTTATTCTCAGGGAAACAACCTTTGGAGAAAGTGGGTAAATATTAATATCCTCAAACAAAGAAGTATTTGGAGCTTAGATGTGAAACAACACCATTCTTGGACTTGGAAGCAATTGCTCAAGATTAAGAATATTGCGTATGAGTTCATCTATCATGAAGTTGGAAACGGACAGAAAACGTATATGATGTGGGATAGGTGGATTAATAGGAAAAGTGTTCAAGAAAATCTCAATATAACTCTTGATGACCAAAATATTAGCTGCAATAAAAAGTTAGCGAGTGTTTTGGAAGAAACTGATGGAGAATTCTGCCGTGTATTGGTAAGATATATTCTCAGATACAGGGTGTAAAACTTGATAATAGAAATGATATAATTAAATGGGAAGAATGTGTAAAGAATGTATTCTCATATAAAACAACACTGAATAGAATTTCTGAGGTTAAAGAGAATATCTCTTGGTGCAAAGTTGTTTGGGACAAGATGTGTATACCACGGTGTTCTTTTATAGCGTGGTTAGCAACTTTAAACAGGCTTCCAACAAAGAACATCATGAAGGAGTGGGGATTTAATGTCTCCACTGTTTGTCCTCGATGTCAAACTGAAGATGAAGATGTGGAGCATATCTTTATTTATTGCAAATATTCTAAAGTAGTGTTGCAGAAGATACTTGTTAAATTCAGTATTACCTACAATTCTAACAACTTATTGGAGCTCATTGACAGTTTTCAGAATCAGCTAACAAATTTTGAAGAGTTGTCTGTCTTAAGCGCAAGTTTTACAACTTATATATACTTTGTTTGGTATGAAAGGAATAGAAGGGATCATGGTGAATGGGAATTAAATGAAGAAAGGTTGCACAATAGAATTACTTCTATTTTAGCTGTTAACTTAAGAAGTAGAAAGATAAAATGTAATAAAACTAGTGCTTTAATTGACAATATATGTAATAGCTAGTTGTTTTTCAATGTAAGAGCTTTGTAATAGCTAGATTAGTTCAATGTAGAGGCATGTAATAGTTGGCTAAAGTAGTTAAGGTGCTTGTCCATGATATTGGACCAAAGTGTAAATACAGTTTGTTGCTCTTCATATATAAAAGTTTGATTTACCGATCAAAAAAAAAAAAAATCATACCGTCCCTAAACCTAACATTACAACCTTCAAGACCTTATGATTCTTAACCATGTTATCAAGAAGCAATTGAACCAATATATAGTAGTTAGATGGATCATTAGATACTATGATCAATGAACAATCTATAGCCTCCATATCAGACTAAGTGAAGAACCTACCCTTCGTGCATTGCAAAGCTAACCTGATCTTGAATTTAAACCGCGGTGATTGTTTGTATGATAAGTGTATATAGATGATTTATTTTGTAAATATTATTACATGAAACTTGCTAAGTAGTTGCTTTGGGATTATTACTCACATTCTTCTGTATTCTTCCCTTTATGCCTAATTAACTTAGCCATTATATTTGAGACTTCCCTATGCTCTTATTTCTATCCTTTGTCAGGATGAAACAAATTTGAGTTGGGGGTCTTGATGTCTCCATATTTGTGATGAATTAATATATTATTCTATTCTTAGTCGAGGTATTTTTCCCTATTAATTGTTAGTTTCATGCCATGATTTGGAGGTTTACGACTTTTAGAGCATTTTTAGTGTAATTTGTGTCTTAAATGTGAAGCTCTTAGGTACAATGATTATATTATAAGATTATATTATATGACAAATAAATTTGAAGGAGTTGAGGAAATAGGATCTAAGGCGAAATCAAGAGTTAAAAGGAAATAAAATGGTTTTAGGAAATTGCAAAAGCTACCAAAATTTGATGTCCAGTTGTGAAGACGTGCAATATTTTAGATGCTTCATAAAACTAACAAGTAATTTGAAGGAGCCCGTTTAGTCAATAATTTTCTTTGAATTTTGGTCGTTCCGATACCAAGATCATTGGAGTTGGAGTTGTAACGAAGGAGTTATAATTTTTACAAACTCCAAAGGTCAACTAGTTCTATTATCAAGGAAAGTGAGTTTGAGTTGGGTTAGGATTCCAAGACTTGGCCCATGACCTATGCTCTTTATATTTATAGGACAAGCGCGCTCTCAGTTACCTAATGCTACCCATAAACCCCACCCCCTTTCTCGGTATAATTAATGGATTAGGGTTTATCAATTAAGTACTAATATAAGCAATCACAATTCAATACAAGATAAAGGGAAACATGATATGTTAATCTTATTTAAGTATAATTATCCTAATTAAACATAATTTCCTGACTAATAAAATCTATGGTTTTATCTTTAATCCCAAACTCAAAGAAATTTAGCTTATGTTAATTGGAATAAAAAGCATAATAGTAGAATTAGAATACATTTATAAATAAAAAATTAAAGGAAAAGAAACTTACAAAATTTTATGTTGTGAAAGGATGAAGATATGAAGTTTGGAAGATTTGAAGATGTGAAGACTTCTTCCAAAATTCCTTTTGCTATTCTCCTTCTCCCTTAATTGTAATGAATAATATGATAAGAAAAAATGAGAGAAAATTGTATATATAGGATCCAAAATTTGTGGGCCTCACTTTAGTGGGTTTATCCATGGGCTAAACTCTCTAAAAAGTCTCATCCACTTGAAATTTTTGGTTTTGTGCAAAGTGGTAACTTTCGGCCCAAAAAACCAAGCATAACTCATTCATTTGAATTTCAAATTATGCACAACTTTTTTTCAAGCGTACATCTCTCCGAGATATTTCTAGCAGTACATAATTAAATTTTTCTGATTACTCTTGCATCACATGTGGCATCGATTTGAATTATTTAGGCTCATTTTAGCACATATATTTTTTGAGCTTCAAGTGAACTATTGGCTTCCCGGGTCACGTTTTGGTATTTATTTGATTCCTTGGAAGTTCCTCTTTTCTTTTTTAAATCCTTAGATCATCAATTAATCCTTGAATCTCACGTGTTCCTACATGTTTTGCCCATAAAGCATAAAACGCCTTTAAGTGAAATAAGGTATCATGGATATAAAGATTGATCTAGCTAAGACATATGATAAGTTGCGTTGGGATTTTATTGAGGATATAATTCTTCATTTTGGATTTCCTACATCATAGGTGTCGTTTATTATGCCGAGTATGGAAACATATGATATGCATGTACTATGGAACATATATCAATTACAATTCTTTAGACCTCTCACTGGAATTCATAAAGGAAAATCGCTTTCACCATATATATTCATTATGTGTACAAAATGTTTATGTTTGCTTATACAAGATTTATTTAGAAAACTATTTTGGATGCCAATTCTTATAGATAGGAATGGACCAGAATCGTCACATATATTTGTTGTTGATGATATAAAATTGTTTGCAGGAGCCTCTATTTTGCAGGTTATGGTTGTTTAAGAGACTATGCAAAGTTTCTGGGGGGGGGGGGGAGTCTGGACAACCTGTAAGCGCGGATTAGTCATTGATATAATTCTTGAGAAACATATTGAAGAGTGTAACGATGGAGTTGGCAAGGCAAAGTGGTTTTTGTTTAAGTGAGTTTTTTGGAATATACCCCGAGGCTCCTGTTCAATCAGGTTGCTTGCCGAGGGGTTTCTATAAGAAGATCTTATCCATTTGGAAAGATAAGTCTCTTTCGCTAACGGGCTGTATTACATTGGCACAATCAGTATTATGTGCAATCCCAAAATGTATCATATGTGAGTAATGAAATTTCATGTATATGTTTGTAGTGGGATTGATCGTATTGTTTCTGAATTCATATGGGGTTTGTTGTGCAAGAAAGGGAAAATACGCTGGGTATCATGTGATCGAATATGTAAGCCAAATGCAGAGAAAGGTTTGGGCCTAAGTAACACAAAGAATTATAATGTAGCCTTGATAGCAAATTTAGGGTGGAAGATCCTCCAAAATCAGGATGTAGCATGGATAGAGGTGTTTAGACATAAATAATTTTGGGTGGGTTTATGAGTCGTAAAAACAAAACACACAGATTTGGATTTGTGCAAAAATATACTTGTGGGTGAGAAATTACTCTGGGAAGGCACAATTGAAATGACGGGTTAGAGGGGAGATTACTATAAGTGGAACCGTGATCCTTCAGGTTCCTTTTCAGTGAGATTGGAATATAATCTTCTAGTGTTAGCACAAGGCATATGAACTTTCAAGTGGGAGTGTATGTGGAAGTTGAAGTTCTCACAAAAGGTACAGGTCTTCTTAGGGAAGTTAACACGTAATTTGTTACCCAGTGCGTGAAACTTATATAAATAGGAGGTTCTAGACTCACCGGAATGTAAGATATGTGGAGCGGAAAGTTAGAACACATGATGATGGAATGTACCCTAACCTCTGACATCTGGAGACTTCCTGGAGCTCCAATACTTACCTGTAAGGTAGCAACATGGGAAAGGGTCCTCCTGGATTGAGGCTATTCCACGGGTTGTGAAAAGTACATTATAGACTGATCTGTTGATGGGTTTGGATTAATATAACATGCAATATCCATTGGGGAGTAACTCGTGTAATAACATTTATGTATTTAACATAGACTCAGGAAATGACAACCCAATAGTGGTTCGAAGAGAATTTAATATCATAGGGGTTCATGGTCTTCAGTGGTCGTATATGTGATGTGGTTGTTGTGGACTCAAAAAAATGATATTGTTATGGGCCAGGTATATCCGATCTCAAGGTCTGAACGTATAAAGTTGCAAATTATTATATAGGCAGGGGACTTTGTTTGTGCAAAAATAAATGAACAAGATTGGGTATTTTGTGTTTGTGAGAAATATATTAGTTAAGTGGTCAAGGCACAAGGTTAGGCGAAACTTAATGTTGATGGTTGTTTGAACCAGTTCAGGAGTGAGGCGGGGATGTGAGGTATATTTAGAGATAAGGAAGATATATTCTTATTTGGATATGCTAGATCTTACATTGTAGAATCTCATTTCTTGTCTGAACTTATGGTACTATATTATGGACTACGATGGGTTGAGGAACATGGACTAATTGTGTTGTATATCGAAACAAATTTGTGGGAACTTTACGTGCTAGCGAAGGAAGGTGGTTGTTCTAAGTATTAGGATTGTCACGTTGGACATGAGTGTTTGAAAAATTCTCGCCAAAATCCGGCATTCAAAGTAAGCCATATTTACTGTGAGACGAACAATTGTGCGAATGTGTTGCTAAATAAGGGTGTGTAATGATAGCTGAGCCGATGACCCAGCCAAATATCTTTGGGTAAGTATCACGAGAGACAGGAGTGGATGTGATGCACCTAGAATTGTTTTAGATTCCCAATTAGGTAGTGATTGGTATGATGTAATGGATTTTGGTAGGAATATAATGAGTCCATGTCTCGGCTTTATGAAGGGATATATCATAATAAATGTAACTTTCTTGAAGCAAAAGATGGACATAACCTTTACTGAGGATGAAAGAGTGTTATGATGG
Organism: Nemophila menziesii; assembly: GCA_029959085.1. Lineage (NCBI taxonomy): Eukaryota > Viridiplantae > Streptophyta > Magnoliopsida > Boraginales > Hydrophyllaceae > Nemophila > Nemophila menziesii. Next base: position 23,257,058 of record JARWIR010000001.1, on the reverse strand, counting down.
TAAGAAAATCTATTAAAAATGACATATCATGGAAAACTGGAGATGGGTTGGATAATAAAGTGTGGGGGCACTCTTGGATCCCAGGGCATAAAGAATTCAGAAACCACATAATACAAATGTACAAGTGGTTAATGATATAACTCCAATATTTGGAATGAACAAATTATAGCCAATGTATTCCCCCATAATATAGTTACTAAAATACTAAAATTCGACAATAACTACTATGCTAGTAGGGATATAGCATTTTGGTGTTGCTTAAAAGATGGTGTGATCACTACTAGTAGTATATATAGTAAAATTATAGAGGAAGTGGAGACCTAGGAGGATGAGTTTTTGCTATAGAATTCCACTCACTCCAGTCACCCCTAAAATCATGTGGGTTGATGTTTGGGCACATAAAGTCCCACCAAAGGTGGAAAAATTCATCAAGAAAGCCAGTAAAGGGTCACTTTCTATTGAGTATAACAAATTTAGAAGAAAATACCTCTTAATGATACATGTAAAATATATGGAATACAACCTAAAATAGTTGAACACCTACTTTTTAATACACTAATGCTAGAGTTGTGCGGTTTGCAACTCCAAGGGGATTCAAAATAGGTAATATAGATAACACAAGATTTGATAAGTGGATCCCTGAACGTGATGAAGCTTTCCAATGAGATAAATAATCGAATTTTTCCCCTGCTTGAGAAGGCAACCATGATATGTTGGCACATATGGAAGCAGATAAATCAATTTATGCTCAAGGGGTCAAGATTGACCCTAAGGTAATATCATTTGAAGCAAACTCAGCTTGTGATGAATTTCTATATGCAAATAAAAAAACTCTAAGGCTGGTTCTAAAAACAAAAAATATGAGGGGAGCATTAACAAATATAATACTTATAAAGATCCTAAATATATTATTTCTATTATAACGGACACATCTTTTACACTTGATACTGATAGTGTTAATACTGCACAACTTGAAACGGATATTAAGGGAGTTTTGATGGAAGGCAAAGCAAAAACTTTTTGTGCAAATAGGACAACAGAAGCGGAAACAATAGGAGCCCATGATGCAGCGTTTCAAGCACACTTATTTTGATAATGTTGTTATTTGTAATGATTGTATCAATGTTATGGAACTCCTTATTTTGAAAACTACTCCTAAAGATATAAAACTTAGATGTATCATTAAGGACACCCTTAGCCTAGCAGTTGGCTGAAGAATAAATTTTATTTATATCCTAATGAATTATAATGAAGTTGCCGACTGGGTAGTCAAACAACAACTTAGTGACATATTGTTTAGTAAATGGGCTAACCAAATACCAGCCAGCTGAGCGTTATTTTAGTTAGAGATTGTAAGCCAAAGAGCATTGAGTGATTGTAACTCTTTCTTTTCGCTATATATAATTATGTTTCCAACTAAAAAAAGGTAACGAGTCCATGAGCGTTATGATGGTGGAAATGTAATGAACTTTGTATCCAATATACAGAGTTTGGTATGCTATACGAATAAGGACGTGATTAGATTTATTGATTCTAAACTCGTGTTATATAAATTAATACATTTATCCTTTTATTAATATATAATGGTTATAATAATATAATAAAATAATTATTAAAAATGATAAAAAATAATTTTTTTTTAATAATTTAAATTTTTTTGTATATATAATTCTAAAATAATTTAGATTTCGTTATTTTGTATCTTATTTTTGGTGAGAAATATGAAATTAGAACAATTTATGTTGTATTAGAATTTGGTTGTCAAGTTATATGATTAGGTAATTTGTTTAACAAACGAATAAAATTATAATAATTTAGTTAGAACTACTAATTCATGTTAATAGATTAATAAATTTATTGCTTAATGTTATGAGTAGCAGAATGATAAACAATTTTTTTGTTATAATTCTCTATATATTATGAGTTACGTACACCGTTAATATATATAATGATTATATAAAATAATGTCTAAATTTTGTATTTTTGTGTAGTTATAATATATATTTGGGTAATATTAGTTTATATATTATAATATAACTAATAAATAAAAATTTAAAATGTAAAATAAAGATTCAATATTCAAAAGTATAAAAAATAAAATAATAAAAACACACGTAATTTTAACATAACATACAATTGTTTTTAAACTTTGAAAATAAGTTTATGATTTTTTGCATTTTTAATTCACTTGATAAAAAATTAGATATATTAAATGATATATAATATGTTAAGTTTTTATGAAGTTATTTTAATTTTTGTTAAAAATATCAATTACGATTATGATTGTAATGGGTCATTCATATATATCTGCTATGTAATGAAAACCCTCATATTCAGAACTTAAATCCACAATTGAATAAATTAAATAAGGAGCATTTTCCCCACATATCCGAAAGACTTAAGAGAGTAAGAGAAATCTTGAAGGAAGCTGAAGTTAAGTTTCAATCAAATATAGCAAATGAAATTCGAAAAGGTACTATTAGGCTTGAGAAGGTCGAGATTAGTGTCCTCCAACAAAAGGCAAAACTTGGATATAATTTAAAATTTATCGGTGCACTAAACTTTTTCATGGTCTCATGAAAAGTAAACAACAGAACAAGTTTATTACAAATGTTCGTCTTCCAAATGGGGAAGATACCACTTCTAGTACCAAGTCAAAGATGCATTCTTGGATTATTATTCGAGATTATTGGGGTCGAGCGTTGAGACATAAAGTGTTGATCATATTGTTTTTTTGGGGTAATATTTTTACGGATGGTAAAGGTTTAGAACTGAGTAAAGAGGTTACCGATGAATAAGTAAAATAGGCATTTTTTCGAATTGCAAATGATAAAGCGTCCGGAACCGACGGGTTCCCCCCCCCCTCTCTCTCTCTCTCTCTCTCTCTCTCTCTCTCTCTCTCTCTCTCAAAAAATCTTGGGAGCTCATCGGTGATGAAATTACACAAGCGGTAAGTGAATTCTTTTCTTTTGGATTTTACCTTTAATGATTAAATGCGACTATTATTACTCTCATTCCAAAGAAGGAAAATTCGGAAATTGTGGAGGATTATAGATCCATCTCTTGTTATGATGTTATACATAAAGATATTACAATTATACTTGTAGGTCGTATGAATCCGTTTCTTGAAGAGATAATTGATAAAGCACAAAATTCTTTTGTGTTTCGGAAGATCGATGATCGGAAATATTCATTTAATGCAAGAGCTCTTGAGGGGTTACAATAACAATAGAAGCTCACCTAGGTGTACGCTCAAGATTGGTTTGGGCAAAACTTATGATTCGGTATCTTGGTATTTCCTCCGTGAGGTACTAAAGATTATATTTTCCAGATTTGTATGTTAGTTAGATCACGGAATGTGTCACCATGCCATCACATTCAGTTGCTCTTAATGGGAAAGTTCAGGAATTCTTCAAAGGGGAAAAAGATCAATACAACGTGATCCTCTCTCTCCTTATCACTTCATTTTGTGTATTAAATATTTCTTGAGATTAGTAGAGAAGAGCACAATGTTGGGTTCAAATATCATCTGAAGTGTGGTGAGAACAAGATCACTCATCTCGTTTTCATCGACGATCTTATACTTCTAGCCAAAGGTGACCATAACTCAGTCAAGATTCTTGTAGATTGCGTGGATAAATTTAGTAAGTGTTTGGGTTTTCATTTGAATATACTCAATTCGGATATTTACTATGTGGGTGTTAAAGATGAGGTTGTGGAGAATATCTTGGAAACTACTCAACTTGAAAAAGGAGAAATATCGTTTCATTATTTCGCTGTACCACTTGGAGTTTTGGTATTATTCTCGGGAAACTATAAGCCTCTCATTGATAAGTTGGTAGGTTACGTTTGATCTTAGAATGCTCCTTCTCTCTCATATGTGGGCCGCCTCAAGCTTATTAGATCGGTACTTCAAGTGATAGTATGCTTTTGATTATCTATAATCCGATTCCAATTTGTGTGCGGGATAGAATTATGAGTATTTGTAGGAACTTATATTGGGACTGAAAATTTCCATAAATAAAATGTAATACAATCGCTTCACCCAAAGATGAAGTTGACTAGGCCTTAAAGATCTTGGAGTTTGGAATAAAACTTTGCTTATGAATATGTTATGGATAATTGTGGTAAAAAAAATTCTTTATGGATAAAATGGGTACACATGGGAAGTATCTAAAGAATATTGATTTTTGGGATTGGTAAGCAAAGAAATTAGACTCTCCTCTTTTCAAACAATTATGGAGGTTTAAAGAAAAAATTAAAATATCGGTAGGGCATGAAGGAAGAAGAAAAGTATTGCATCATTGGTACTCCTCTCCAAATGATCAATCCATGGCTTATGAGCCAAGAAGCGATGGGTTTCTTACTTTATTTCAAAACACCTTACGATATTCTTGTGTTATTCCAAAACATGTTATCATTGTTTGGATGGCAATACAAGATAGACGTCATACGATAAGATGATTTATATGGAGTTGGCCCCACTTTGTGATTTATGTGGTAAAAACTTATATTCAAGCAAACACCTTTTCTCTGAGTATGCTTTAGCTAAGAATATTTGGGAATATATGAAAAGATGGTTGGGTATAGAGAAAGAGATGGAAACTATCTTAAAGTGCTCTCAAATGGTTTAAGAAAGTTAAAGCACAGGAAAATTGAAGAGGAAAGGTATAAAGAATTGCATTTACAGCTACCATTTATCATATTTGGGGGATGAGAAACAACCGTGCTATGAGAGGAGAAATAACTTCTACGGATAGACACATCAAAGAGATTAAATTGTACAATATATCTAATTTATTCGTTTTGTACCGCCGTCATCAGTGGCGGAGCTACGTGTTTGATGGGGGAGGGGGGGGGGGGGGGTTGGTTTAATGGCCTCCTCTGGTCTTTCAAAAAAAATTATAAATAATTAACTCTTAATTTTATTTAAAAAAAAAATCATTTGACCCGCCCTAACTTTAAAATTTATTTTTATTAGACTTTAAATAATTTTATTCATTGGATTTTTTTTTACAATAAAATATATGTTATTTTGTATAAAAAAAATTATAGAATAATTATTTAAAAAGTTTAATATTCGGATTTATATTGCAATTTTTACACACAATAGGAACCTATAGCATATTTTTGCATAATATAAGGACATAATTTGTAATTTTTGCATAATATATATACTTATCGTGCAAATATGGTGATTTTTTTTAATCAGGGCCGTTACCCCCCGAACCTCCTTGGCCCCCTAACAAGATTTCTTAGCTGCACTCCTGCCCATCATGTCTTCATGGATGATCGAAAAATTCTGATTGTATCCCTTTGAGATTAGCATAACGAGTAGATAGACACCGGCTTAACCTTTCGAGCGTATGTAGTTTTCACTGTATAGTGTATATTTTTTTCTTTCTTAAACAAAATAGTTTACCCAACCAAGAAAAACATCATATTTGTTGTAATGTGATAACGAAATGAATGGTATTACTATATTAATTAATGTATACCAATCACAATAATTAAATTAAAATTAGTATGGTCATTTCATGACTGACCTCGTTACCGTATTCTAATGCCTTGGGAGCTTGTAAGTTTATTTTACAGTTATTTTGAACTCTATCGTATAGGAAAAACAAAATAATGATATAAATCACCCAAAATAATACCACCTAATTATCACTCATGACGTGACGTGAATTAATCGACAATAAATCGTTAATCAAATCAAAAAAATGAATTAACAATTTGTAACCAACCAATTCACGACACGTCATGGATGGTGGTATATATCATTAGTCGGAAAAATAAATATACCTTTCGTACTTACAAATTCCCTATCAAATCAACTTATTGACTAATAAATCTTATTTGTAAAATTTTATATGAGCGTTAATTTGATACATTAACTAAACTGAAATTAAGATATAACTTAAACCCCCTCTTTACCATTAATTAGTATTAGTAGCGTAATAAGTGAGGAAATACCTGAAGAGGAAAATTTAAAATTGGTTAAAAACGATATGGAAGAGTGAATCTTATATAGTATGTAGATTATTTGCAGATAAGCTGGAATCAAGATGCGATATCACATGGATAACACATCACATTGTCCAATAAAGTCAGCAGATATATAACCATAACCCATGAGTTTTTTGTAATAGTATACCAAATTTATAAAAGAATTGCAATAATGTACTCAATTGGTGATTCAGAAATGAATACGGCATCTGGGTGTCGAGTTGGGTTTCCTCCACGATCCACGTCAAATTTTATCGATCCACGCCAATATCTCATTCTCACTTATCTTTTTAATTTCCACTTACCTATTTCTATTTTCAAAGTAACCTTTTTCTACTCTATAAATAACACTATCAAATTCACTAAATCTCACACCATTCTATTCTCTTCTTCTCTTTACATACTGATTCTCTATCAAATAATTTTCTTAATCCTCAATTAGTCTCTTTAGAAATTAGTAAGTCATCTTTAGCTAATCTAATATTATTAATAATAATAGATAAATATTAAATATTATATTGTTATATTAAATATAGGGACAACTTCCAGTTAGTTACAAAGAGGGTATAAGAATTCTCAATTAATTACAATTTCAACTTAATTCTCACTTAAACTCAAAAAATTGGAAGATTACAAAAATACACATAGACCTATTAATTAATTAATTAATTAATTATAATAATTTTTATTTATTTTCATTATTAATTTTTTTCGAAATTATTTTTTTTTCGATTTTTTTTTTGAAATTTTCTTTTCGAAAATTCTTTTCCGAATTTTTTTTTTCGAAATTTTTCCCTCTGAAATTTTGTGTTCCATGAACACGCAATACTGAGATTTGTGTGTTGAAATACACATAATTGGACCAACCAAAATCAAGTTTTGTGTATTCTAGGAATACATAAGTTCGAGTTTTATGTGTTCCATGAATACATAAGTTCGAGTTTTATGTGTTCCATGAATACACAAATTTGAGTTTTATGTGTTCCAAGAATACATAAATTTGAGTTTTTTGTGTTCCATAAACACACAAATTTGAGTTTTATGTGTTCCATGAACAGACAAATTTAAGCTTTATGTGTTCCAGTTCCGTGGAACACACAATTTTGAGTTTTATGTGTTCCATGAACACACAAATTTGAGCTTTATGTGTTCCAATTCTGTTAAACACACAAATTTGAGATTTGTGCGTTCGTTAGATTTGTGTGTTCCACGGAATTGGAACAAACAAAATCAAGTTTTGTGTATTATAGGAATACATAATTCGAGTTTTATGTGTTCCATGAATACACAAAAATAAGTTGTGTGTTCTAAGAATACACAATTCTGAGATTTGTGTTTTCTTGGAATACAAAGAATTGGAATAAACAAAATCAAGTTATGTGTGACCTAGAACACACAAAACCCTAAAACATAAAACACACAAAAATAGCAAAAAAGTGTTGCACAAAAAGACAATATATCAAGATAGTTAAAAACGAGTTAAAATAGGGTGTATGCAATTAATAAAAAGAAAAAATAAATTTGTTAAAAAAGAGAATCCTTTATATCGAGTTTTTGATTTTGGTGGGAAAAAAAATTGGCCGGAAAATTTTGACGGAAAAAACTTTGGTTGGAATTTTTTGGTGGGAATATTTAATTAAAGATATTATTGTTTAATTATATTTTTTATATTAGATATGATTTTTAAAATCAATATCAACTTTTTTTTAAAATGGTATTGGTAATTGCTTCTAAAATCTATTCCTATTGAGTTGTCTAAATTTTAAGCTTTTGCCCTGCCAACCCATAGTTATTTTCCTCGATTAATATGCTAAATGCAAATCATTCAACGGCTAAAAGGATAATACAATAATCTAAGGTTGAAGTAGCCAACCGTGCCCATAATTTACGGCTATATAGTTCTTTAATTATTCAAAGGAACCCACCAAAACAAAAAACAAAAACAAAATAATTTACAGGAAATTGAATAATTTGATATAGGTTGCTTAATCAAGATCCGCACTCACCATCTGAATAATAAGTCTGGTTTGGAAGTTTCAGACCTGGATGATGTCGAACTATGGATCAATATTGAAATGAACTTTAAAATAATAGGCCAAAATGGACTAATTAATATAATAAAAAACTGGAAAATTTGAAACTGTTTAGTGTTTGTATATTGGAAATGTGAAAGTCATAACACATGTTTACAATTTTGTGGTTTGCGGGGCGTTATGCAGGGGACCATTTTGCAGTCATCGAACAGCATTACGGATTTATTTCCGTATACACGTCAAGAGTAATGAGCTGTCATAATTTTAGATTTCTAATGTTCTTGGACTAAGGATGCAATTTTACCTTTAATAAAGAAAACGTTAAGTATAATAAAGATATTAGATTAAGTTTAATTAAATAATGGTTATTGTATTTATCAAATTGTTAGTCATTAACCAGTTGGGATTAGCTCACTGGCCAGAGCCTTAGTCATCCAATCTAGTGGTGCAGGTTCAAACCGAATCAATGACTCCGAGTCCAAAGTGGCTCTCCTACACAAAAAATTGTTAGTCATTCTTTACACGCATGTTCCAACACTACATCGGAAGAGAAGCAAAGCAAAGCGTACTATCTTGCGGAGTTTGTAAGAAAGATTCTTTCTCCTTTGATATTTGCTAAACACTTATCTTTAAATAGAGAAAGTTTAAATACTGACAAAAAAAAAGTAAGATAAAGCACAGAGTTTGACCAAATTAAGGATACAAACCAACCATGATATATGCTCATCAGAAACATCAACAAACGTTTGAATTGTCATGATGATAATTATTCAATACTCTATATCACATGTATTCTGAATTACTATCATTTAGTAGTAGTAATTAAGTGATTTTTGGTCCAAAAAACGTGCTCCTATTCTATATATTGTTTGGGAAATTACCCAATAGGTCTTATTTTTTAAGAGATTTCTTCAACATGATTCGGGTTAAGAAGAGTTAAACAACTTGAAATACAAAAAAGATAATAAAAACATAAAACTTATGTGATCGATAAATTATTTACGTGTATTAAAATTTACATTATTTCACTAAATTATTTTACAATGATATAAAAAATTTTAAAAAATAGAAAAACACTTGCCTCAAATCTTATTACCAACTTCATTTTTATTTTTTCTCTTACAAGTTTATTATACCTATCCTGTTTTACTATAAAAATATCATACACTTAGTTCTCACACAATTTCTATTGCATATCCTACCCTTTAACTTTTATAGGATTGGAGTATAATATAAAAAATTACAAATATATATATATATATTAGCCAATTAAATCTAGAGCCAATTGTTGATTGATGCCTATTAAAAAACTTATTTAGAAAAAGGTGCCTAGAATAAAATATTTATTGAAAACAGTCCCATCCCAAATTACCCTTATAATTCACCATTAAAAAATAAAAAAAAACTAATAAATGCACGCGCGCGTCCGTGAATTTTTTTTTAAAATCGTCATAACTAATTCAAAAAAAATCAAAAAAATAAAAATAAATTATATTTGGATAAATCAAAATAATATTTACGTCTATGATTTTTTTCGGAATATTCTGAATTTTTTTATTTTTTTTCGCAGACATGAAATTTCATGTTTAAAACATGGAATTCCGTGTCTGCGAAAAAAAAATTAAAAAATTCGGAAAAATTTAAAAAAATCAAAAAAAATTCATAGACGTAAATATTAATTAGATTAATTCAATTTTTTTTTAATTTTCTGATTTTTTTTTGAATTACTTATGACGATTTTAAAAAAAATTTACGGACGCGCGCGTGTGATGGAATTAGTAGTAGTAGGTGGTGGTGGTGGTGGTGGTGGTGGAGGTGGTGATGGTTGTGGTGGATGTAGTGGTGGTTACATACATGGTGGTTGTGGTGGTGGTGGTGGTGGTGGTGGTGGTGGAGAAAGAAGTACCCTATTATTTGTTTATTATTTAAAAATTAATATAGCATTAAAATAAAATAATATATTTAATAATAAGGGTAGTAAAGGTATAGAAAATATAAAGGGGCTGTTTTCTATAAATAATTACTTCATTAGGCATTTTTTTTTATAAAATAAATTATTGAAGGCATAAAAAACAATTAGAGAGTTTAATGAGAATGTTATCAACAATAACCTCTTAAATCTAATAACCTAATTACCCACCTCCAAAGAGTTTAGCCTATAATTCTATCCCGAACAGGTCCAACGATCTAGTGATATATCATCACTACCCTCCACCTTAACAAATCGTATTAGATTGTCTCCTTAATTATCGTTTTGTAACCAATTCCATATATGTAGCATATCTAATAAATCCCTAATCATAGCATTTTTTTATGGTAACTTTGTTACACGCTTAACACATTCGATTCAGCAGATACACCACCATTTTGCAGCATTAACCTTTCGCAGCATACTATTCAGCCACAGTCGAGAGTAAGGTATGTACCAAATCCAATGAGCTGTTTTTGTTATTGAATCGTGATTAATCAAGACTTATTATATATAAATCTTTTTTTTTGTTTTGAACAGAATCGTATAAATGTTTGCTAGATTGCTAGTGCACACACCTCTATTATCTTGTACTACAAAGACAAATTCATCTGCTTATCCATATATCAATAACAATATGTGTTACTTTATTCATATTCAGTTGCACAACCTTTATAATTTGAGCTGTATAATATTTCACGTACCATCATTTTTAAAAGACAACCCATCAAAATAAAAAATATAACCCACCCTAGACTATTTCCCATAAGAGATACAACCCATCATTTTGAACACTCACATCAACATAATTCAAACATTACCCACCACCTCTTTAATATTTGATATATATACCCATCCACTCTATCTACTTTAACTAACACACCAACACAAATAGACACACACACACACCTGCATAAGATGAAAGCTCGCATTCTGTAGAGGGTAAAAAAAGACTCATGCCCGCAATGAAAGACGTGGTAAAGAAAGAGGTGGTCAAGTTGTTAGATACAGGAAATATCTTCTCGATTTTAAACAGTGAATGGGTTAGTCTAGTGTAGTGCGTTACAAATAAAGGAGGTATGCCTACCATCCTTAACGATAATAATGAATCCATTCCATCAAGGACGGTTGTGGGGTGGAGAGTATGCATGAATTAAAGCAAGCTCGACAAAGCCACTAAGAAATATCACTTTCCTTTACCATTCATTGATCAAATGTCAGATAAGCTTGCAGGGAGAGAGCACTACTATTTCCTTGATGGCTATTCGGGTTATAATCAGTTCTATGTGGATCTACTTGATCAACACAAGACCACTTTCACTTGTCCATTTGGCACCTTTGCCTATATAATAATGTCATTTTGTTTATGCAGTGCACCGGCCACATTCTAGCGTTGTATAATGGATATATTTTGGGAATCGATCGATAATTCTTAGAAGTTTTCATGGATGTTTTTTAGTGTTTGGAAATAGTTTTCATAAGTGCATTCACAATCTTGAAAAGATAATCCTGCGTTGTAAAGAAAATGATCTTGTTCTTAATTGGGAGACAAGCCACTTCATGGTTTGTGAGGTTATCGTGTTGGACACAAGGTTTCGAGTGCAAGGATGGAGGTAGATCTTGCTAAATCAAAGTTATCAAGACCTTACCACCTCCAGTTTCTGTTAAAGGAGTCAGACGTATCTTCGGTCACGCAGGGTTTTATCGTACATTCATAAAAGACTTCTCCAATATTTTCAAACCGATGTGCACTATACTTGATAAGAATACAACCCACAAATTTGATGATGCATGTTTGGAAATGTTTTCGGCCATCAAGGAGAAACTCATCTACATACCAATCGTCGTTTCTCCTGATTGGAATCTTCCTTTCAAGGTTATGTGTGACGCAAGCAATCATGCCATGGGAGCAGTATTGGGTTAGAAAAAAGTAAAGATCTTTAACACAATATACTATGCAAGTAAGACCTTCATAGCTGACCAATTGAATTATACAGTAATAGAAAATGAGTTGCTAGTCGTGGTATATGCTTTCGACAAGTTTCGTCTCTACCTTCTTGAGGCAAAAGTTGTTGAATACACGGATTATTCAGCAATCAGACACCTCATTGAGAAGAAGGACGCAAAACCGCATCTCGTTAGGTGGGTATTAATGCTACAAGAATTTGACTTGGAGATTCGAGATTGAAAAGGAAGCGAGAATCAAAATTCTGACCATTTATCTCTCCTCGAAGGCTCTACAGTAAACACATGACCGATATTGGTCAAAGAGGTATTTCCCGATGAACAACTGTTTTTTTTAAAAATGCGGTTGTTTCTTGGTATGTAGATATAGTTAATCTCGTAGTAAGTGGTGTATTAATTGTGGATTATAATCCACAACAACAAAAGAGGTTGATCCATCGAGCCAAGCAGTTTTTTCTGGATGATCCATACCTATTCAAGATATGTAGTGATCAAATAATTAGATAATGTGTTCATGAGAATGAGATACAAAAGATCGTTGAAAGTTGTCACGACCCTCCATATGGGGGTCACTTCGAGGGAGATAGAACCGCTGCAAAGTCCTTCAATCTGGGTTCTGTTGGCCCTCTATTCACAAAGATTTCCAATTGTACGTACAGAGTTGTACAAGATGCTAATTAACTGTCAATATATCAAAGTGAGACGAGATGCCTCTTAGCGATGTGTTAGAGGTAGAAATCTTTGATGTTTGAGGTATAAATTTCATGGGACCATTCATTCCTTGCTAGCAGTTGATTATGTGTCAAATTGGGTGAAAGTTATATCAGCACCAAGGAACGATGCCAAGACTGTGGTCATGTTCCTCAAGACCAATATATTTTCAAAACATGGTACGCCACGCATTCTCATCAGTGATAAAGGTACACACTTCATCAATGTTTAGTTGACAGTTGATCTTCATAAGTTTGGGGTGTGACAAAACACATCAACTAGTTATCATCCTCAAACGAATGGTCAATCAGAAGTCTCTAATCAAGAGATCAAATCTATTCTAGAGAAGACTGTGAGCAAAATGAGGAATGATTGTTCAAAAAAGCTTGATGATGCTCTCTGAGCTTATAAAACAACATACAAAACACCAGCGGGAGCATCTCCATATCGCATGGTCTACGACAAGGCATGTCATCTTCCTATCTAGAATGAATATCGAGCTTATTGGGCTATCAAAGACTTGAATTCAATGTACAATTAGCGTGTAAGCAATGGATGATGCAGTTGAATGAGTTCGATAAATTTTGTTTTCACGCCTATTATAATGCACATCCCCATAAGGAGAAAACGAAGAGATGGAATGATAAAATGATTTGAATGAAGAAGTTCGAGATAGGACAAAGGGTGCTCCTATACAATTCAAGATTCTCGAACTATCCGGGGAAACTCAAGTCCCCTTGGGGGGGACCATACATTGTCATTAAGGTCACACCTCATGGGATGATTGAAATTGAACATCCAACTGAGCACCACACCTTTACGGTTAGTGGTCAGCGTTTGGAGGTATACCATGAGAGAAGTGATGTCACACAAGGGGTGGTTGTGTGTCTCCTCAAAGCAGAGTAACCCGAGTTAACACGTCAAACTTCACCAACATTAAACAAAAGTTCCCTTGGGAGACATCCCTTGTTTAAATTGAATTTCTAGTTTAATTTATGTTTTGTAGTGTATAATTGGTGTCTCCTTGTGTGTTCTAAATTAACACACCTAAAAAGGCAAGACACGTACCGCAAGTGTACGGGTCGTCCAAGTAATATCCAGTAAACGAGATTTCGATCTCAGGGACGGATTGAATATGACTAAAGTGTTATGCAATAAATGGAAATAGTTGTTTGAATGACAAATAAAATAAATGGAATAAATATTTGCTTTGTTTTTGTTTAAGGACTAAAGTGCAAATAAAGTAAAATATTAAACTAACTTAATGCAAATAATGAGACGTAAGAAAATAAAATATGAATGGACGCAAGAATGAGAAATAGTACTTGAGTTTCGCAAGGGTTTCACCGAAATAAACTTAATCAATGTTTCTTTTAAGGGTCGAATTTGTAACTAGTAATAGTCGGGATTCTAGATTCTCCTAACCCCCGTCAGGGTGGACTTAGAAGCTATTCTTGGGTGTTACAAACCCCATTAGGGCGATTATAATCCACCTCTGAATGTAAAGTTCTCTACCCAATTGGCTATAAGGTTAACTAAGTCCGTCAGGATCAATAATTTCTACCTTACGTTTATTACCTATGTCCGTAATTAAACCCCCCGTCAAGGCGATAACTTCCCACCAAAGTGAATAGCTTAATTACTAAATCCTATGTATAATTGATTAGATTAAAAATAGTAAATAATCCTACGATAATAATCAATACTAATTGCCCAATTCAAATTAAATTATAAAAATCCCAAATCAGAAAACATTAATCAAATTAATTAGGGTTCAACCCATGTAGCGATTCTCAATATTAGTAAGTAAAATGTGCATTCAAGCTAATAGGAGATAAATAATAGTGTTTTATTGTGTAGATACGCAAAAATATGATTTTGGGGTGAAACAAAAAAGATTTGTGTATGTTCAGCAGCTCCCACTGGCGTAACGGTCCCACGACCGGCATACTCGCACCCTCCAAATGGTCACGATGGTACTCGCCACGGTCAAAGTCAAAATATTGAGAATTTATAACCGGTAAGCTGGCCCTCTGAGAGGCATATTCCAGTGCAAAACTGTGTCCACACTCACGCCGAAGGGTCGCGACGGTAGCAAGTCAGAAAGTTGAAACACCTTGATAGGCTAGCTGGCCCTCTAAGCGTCATACTGGTACGAGACAAGGGGTCGTGACGGTTCATGCCACAGTATCAAGTTAGAAACTTTCGAGTAGGGGCGACATATTGGCCCTCTGAGCGGCATATTGCAGTGTTATACCGTGTCGTCAATCACGACAATTTGTGCCACAGTCTTGGAACCACGTATAAAGGATCGGTATACCAGTGATCTGACCGACAAGCCAGTGCGGTGGCAGATTAAGGTTTATATGAGACTCCTTAGGGTCTCTAACTTTGCAAAACCTAATCCTAGCCTCTCTTAATTTCACAAATACAAATAATCAGTCCTAAACCCTATAAAAACACCTTGAAGCTTGATCAAACATTCAAACAACACAAATAACATCATCAAATCTTTCCCTCATCTTCCATATACACAGTAACTCCATCAAATCCATTTCATAACACCACAAAACACCAATGATCATCAAGCCTTCAAAGATTTCTTCCATCACAAGAAATTTATTCCTTCCTTTATTATTTATAAGCCACCATCCACACAACAACTTCAAGACACACCAATCATTCACAACTTCAATTCATACTTAGTGCATGTTGAGTTGTGGGTTAGTATAGATGATAAGAAGAACAGATGTTATGGATTACAAGAGAAAGAGTCAAAATCATAGGGAAGAAAAAGAATTTACCTTGAGCAAGAAAAGGAAAATACATCATCATCGATGAGCCTAGTGCAAAGAATCCAAAGCTCGAGGTAACTACACAACCATTACATGAATATAACATGAGAAAGAGAGTTCCGTCCAAACTAAAAGAGAAGGAGCCAACAATCAAGAATCAAGGTTCATCTTCAATAACACTAGAAAGATTTAATAAGTATGAACCTGAATCCTGAATGAGCAATGATTTTGATGAAAAGAATCACAACGTTTGAAGAAAGAAATCACTACTGCATCATGCAAAAACTAAAGTTAGCCAACAATATTGATAGAATCATGGCTATGATGGAAATACAAGATGATTCTCCTTCTGATCATAAATGGAAAAAATATGGTCTTCGGTCAAGTAACGTCTTCTAACCTATCTCCTTAATTTCTTATGTGTTAGGTAGTTTATTTAAAATTTTATTTTCTTTATTAAGTCATTTTCGAGTCGCGGGGACACACTCAGTTTTGAGTCGGGGTGGGGATTCGTGGTCCTCGTCTTCTTTTTTGTTTTTAACATAAATTTAAAAAAAAAAAATTAGGTCAGAAATTGGCATAGAATATGGTTAATGTCCCTATTTGAGCATGTTTTTAGTAGGTCAATAATATCAGGTAGTATGTTTTTGAACAGTGTCACACCGCGCCTACGTATGCACGCTTGGAAACAATAAGTAAAATATAGATAAGATTAATGAGCAATGCGTAAGAAGAAACTTTGAATCTTAGGGAGCCTTGAGAGGTGGTGTCGCCTAGGGAATAATAAAATAATAAATAAAATAAGTGCAAATAAACACCCTAGGCTAAGCACGGTTCTGCAAGTATACAAGACGTATGCAAGTTTTACTGATAAATAAGATTCGTTCCTCAGAGACTACGAAAGTTAGGAAGAACTCATGCAATTTATCAAGTGCAAATATAAAAGCTATATTAATAATACACAAGAATAAAGAGAAGACAAATAGATTTTTATTTGGTTTTTAATTAAGAAATATTAAACTAATGAATAAAAGACAGAAAATTAAATAAAGAGAAGAAGATAGTGATGTCTCCTCATTTGTGATAGTAAAATATACTCATGAGACATCATTTTAGGCTTATTTATTAGTCTATAGGTTGATTTTAGCTTAATTTAGTGCACTTTCCTATTTTGAGTCTTGATTTGTAGAATTATTATTTTTAGAGCATATTAGGTTTAATTGTTTATTTAGTGAGAAGCTTTAAAGATAATTATGGAGATTAATTAGAGTCCAAGTCAAAGACTACAATATATGGAAGGAGATATGCAT
Source organism: Nemophila menziesii (assembly GCA_029959085.1). Lineage (NCBI taxonomy): Eukaryota > Viridiplantae > Streptophyta > Magnoliopsida > Boraginales > Hydrophyllaceae > Nemophila > Nemophila menziesii. The sequence continues at coordinate 23,240,266 of JARWIR010000001.1, read as the reverse complement.
GGAAATTGGAGATAGAAGGAAACTGAGTTCAAATAGGAAAAGGAAAAGCTGCCTAAATCTGGGATTCTGCAGTACACGTCCAAAGATTGGTGTTTTTACCTAAGAAATAGGCCGAATTTGGTAATTTCCTTCTAAGGGTCCTAGATAATTCTGTTGCGATTCTTTTGGTATCTTGTGGAGCAAAATCCGACCAATAACAAAGAAGTTATGACCAAAACAACGCAGCAGTGTTTATCTTACGAATTTGGGTTGGGCCAGGAGCCCATTACTTGAAGTTATCTCCAAGAAACGAATTAGGTCAACCTCTAACCTATAAATACAGCCTCTTAACACTCTTAAATCATCCTTGGCCAGACCCTAAGGCCAAGAGGAAGCTGCAACACAAGAGAAGAAGTCTGGAGGGAGCTGTGCAACAACTATGTCTCCTTCAACCTCTTATTTTGTAATTCTTTCTTCTTCTTTTCTTTGTATGAACTAATTCTCTTAGCTTAGATTTTGCATATGTATAATCTATGAATTCTAATTCTTCTATCTAAGTTCTTTGGGAATTATATGTTTTAATCTGATATTAGCTACTTACCCTTATATTTGATTATGTGTTTTGATTTAATGACTGTTTTCCTTGCTAGTGCACGAGTATAGGATTACCTTAATAGTAGTTAGATGGTCACCGTAACTGGGTGTTTAACTATTGAACCACCACATAACGTCTAGTGTCGATAGCAGTTCTGACAAAACATACTTCTAACTAGATAGTGATAAACTATATGCGTCCTAGAAGGGGGGTTGAATAGGACAATAGAAATTAATCGGCTAATTTTATTTCAAGTAAATAAAATTAAAAGCTAATTTGAATCCTATTGTATTAGCAAACTAAATAGTTAAAAACTAGATAATCCTAATAGGCAATAATATCAAACTATTCAACTAGGCATTTTATCAAGCATATAGAGTGCGGAAATATAAAGAGTGTAGAGATAGAATACGATACACAACGATGTATAGTGGTTCGGTTTCCCTACATCCACTACCTAAGGAAGCCTCCTTAGGATTTGCAAGATTCTCAACTAATCTTCGTAACTCTTAACCGGGTGAGATACAAACCCTTACAACCACTTCAAAAACCCTTTGAAGGAAAAACACTTGTGTTATCACCAACACAAGGAACCAAGCATAAACCTATGCTCACACTACTCTCTTAATCTATTACAAGAACTAAGAGGAAAGGAAAAAGTGTTTAGGGGTGCTTGTTAAAGCTTTGTGACTAAACTCCTAAATGAGTAGATAGAACTAATTAGCTTCACAATGAATATGACTTGAATGCTCCTTTGAAACCTCCTTGAATGATAGAATTAATTGCTCTTAAGATTGGTAGATGGAAGGCTTGAGTTGTGTCTTGAATGAACTCCATTTTATAGCTGAAAAGATGGTCCAACGGTCATAAAGCTTCTCTCTAACGGATCTATTAATCTCCCAACGGATATAAGCTTTGTCCTCTAGTAATAGAGCTGAAATGCCTTCGTGCGGTGTACCGCGGGTGGGGTCCGGTGCACCGCGTGACTGTTCGACTAACTTTTGAGCTTACTGGTCGGACCATGTGGTGTACCGCATTCCTGCTCCGTGTAGTGGCCCGGTGTACCGTGACATGGGTCCGGTGTACCGTGCAGATTTTATGAGCTTACTGGTCGGACCATGTAGTGTACCGTGTGACGGGACCGTTAGCTGCGGTGTACCGCGCGTTTCCTCCGGTGCACCGCGGCACTGTTCTTTTGAATATTTAAGCTAAGTCAAATGAAGTGAGCACAACTAATCTAATGAGGGGTTTTGGAAAACATCTAAAGTTATATAAAAATGAATTTTAGTTTAAAGGATGATTTGTCGAATATTAAAACGGGAATAAAAACAAGGTGAGGCTAACAATCTCCCCCTTTTTGATGTTTGACAAATCATAAACTTTTGAAGATGCCTAAGATTAAGTTTTGAACAAAAACTCCCCCTCAACCTAATCACTAGAGTTTTTATAAAAACTCCCCCTCACAAAATGCATTTTAAAAAGTTCAACTAAAATTTCTCCCCCTTTGTCAACAACAAAAAGAACAAATGATACAATTTTGAAAATTTTAAGGGGTCAAAAACACATTTTGAGTAAAAACAAGGACTAAAGGAATAAATGGATAACAATTAGAAGCTTCAAAGAACCTATAACATCAAGAAAAGATTAGCAACAAGATTATATACACAAAAAGCTCTAAACAAAAACATGACATGAAAGAAGGGTTAGAGAATTTGCATGCCAATCTCACAACGAATTTTCTCAAAAAGATCTTGGGGTAGAGGTTTCGTAAAGATATCGGCTAGTTGATTTTCCGAAGTGACAAATTCAAGAACAATGTCCCCTTTTTGAGTGTGATCCCGGATAAAATGATGACGGATTTCTATGTGTTTTGTTCTAGAGTGTTGAATGGGATTTTTGGTAAGATTTATAGCACTAGTGTTATCACAACGAATGGGAACACGATCATACTCTAGGCCAAAATCTAGTAAGGTTTGTTTCATCCAAAGAACTTGAGTCACACAATTTCCGGCCGCAACATATTCGGCTTCGGCCGTGGATAAAGCAACACTATTTTGTTTTCTACTAGACCAAGAAACAAGGGATTGACCTAAGAATTGGCAACTACCACTAGTACTTTTCCTATCAAGTCTACAACCGGCATAATCGGCATCCGAATAACCTATTAGCTCAAAGGAGGTAAATCTAGGGTACCAAAGTCCTAGACTAAGGGTTCCTTTCAAATACCTAAAAATACGCTTAACGGCACTAAGATGGGTTTCTTTGGGAGAAGATTGGAATCTAGCACAAAGACATACGGGGAACATAATATCGGGTCTAGAAGCGGTTAGATAAAGTAAGCTACCAATCATACCTCGATATAGTTTCTCATCAACATCCTTACCATCTTCATCTTTGTCTAATTTTGTGGATGTGCTCATTGGAGTTCCAATTTCCTTTGCATCTTCAAGGCCAAATTTTTTGATCAATTCTTTTGTGTATTTGGCTTGATTGACAAAGATACCATCTTTCATTTGCTTGATTTGAAGTCCAAGAAAGTAATTCAATTCTCCCATCATGCTCATCTCAAATTCCTTATGCATGCTTTTAGAAAAATTCTCACAAAGATTTTCATTAGTAGCACCAAATATAATATCATCCACATAAATTTGAACAAGAAGGATATCTTTTGAAGACCTTTTGATAAACAAAGTGGAGTCAATTTTTCCTCTTTTAAAACCATCATCTAATAAAAATTTGCTTAATCGTTCATACCAAGCACGAGGTGCTTGTTTTAAACCATATAAAGCCTTTGAAAGTTTAAAAACATGGTTTGGAAATTTTGGATCCTCAAAGCCCGGAGGTTGTTTAACAAAAACTTCCTCGTCTATAAAACCATTTAAAAAAGCACTTTTGACATCCATTTGATAAAGTTTAAAATTCATATAACAAGCAAAAGCAAGAAGCATACGAATAGATTCAAGTCTAGCTACGGGAGCAAAAGTTTCATCGAAATCAATACCTTCTTCTTGATTGTACCCTTGAGCAACTAACCTTGCTTTATTTCTAGTAATTATGCCGGTGTCATCTAGCTTGTTGCGAAATATCCACTTAGTGCCAATGATAGTAGGGCCAATTGGTTTCTCCATTAGTGTCCAAACTTTACTACGCTCAAATTGATTTAATTCCTCATGCATAGCGTTAATCCAATGATCATCTAACAAAGCTTCTTTAATATTCTTGGGCTCAATTTGAGATAAGAATGCTTGATGAGCACAAAGAGCAATAATGCGGGAGCGAGTGGTAACACCTTCTTTTGGATCACCTAGAATTAAGTCACTTGGGTGATCTTTGATATGTTTCCAACACCTTGGTAAATCCGTACTAGCTTCATTTAACACTTGATCATTTTCCTTAAGAGATTCTTCATGAGATTTGACTTCTTGAATAGGAGATTCTAAGGGTTGATCTAGTGGAGTATCTTCAACAACATCTACCATTTTCTTGATACAAAACGGATTGGTCTCATCAAAGTCAACATGCATAGATTCCTCAATGGTACGAGTACGTTTGTTGAAAATGCGATAGGCTTTTCCTTTAGTTGAATAACCAAGAAAAATGCCTTCATCCGATTTAGCATCAAATTTTCCCAAATAGTCCCTAGTGTTTAAGATAAAACATTTGCACCCAAACACACGAAAATAAGCAATGGTTGGTGGTCTACCATTCCAAAGCTCATAAGGGGTTTTCTTAATAAGAGGTCTAATTAGAACTCTATTCAACACATAACAAGCCGTATGAACGGCTTCACCCCAAAAGTATGTAGGCAAGCTATGTTCTTTTAGCATAGTTCTAGCCATTTCTTGTAGAGTTCGGTTTTTCCTTTCCACTACCCCATTTTGTTGGGGAGTTCTAGGGGCCGAAAAATTATGCTCAATCCCAAATTCATCACAAAAATGCACAAACGGAGAATTCACATATTCACTACCATTATCACTACGAATGCATGTAATAGAGTAGCCTTTCTCATTTTGCACCTTTCTACAAAGTTTTGCAAATTCATTGAAGGCATCACTTTTTAAAGCAAGGAACATCACCCATGTGAATCTAGTGTAATCATCAACAACAACAAAGACATATCTAGACCCTCCTAAACTAGTGACATCAACGGGACCAAAAAGGTCCATATGCAATAATTGAAGTGGCCTAACGGTGATGACCTTATTAATGGATTTAAAAGATGAACGATGTTGTTTACCAAGTTGACATGCATCACATAATTTATCTTTATCAAATTTGTAAATAGGCAAACCAACAACAAGATTTTTTCTAGATAATTTTGAAATCAAATCCATGCTAGCATGTCCTAACCGTCTATGCCAAAGCCAACTATCATTAACCACGGATAAGCATTTAATATTTTTGCACATAAGACTCTCAAGATCAACAACAAAAACATTATCCGATCTTTTAGCAATAAACATGGTATCTAACTCATCATTTTTGAAAACAACACATCTAGATGCTTCAAATTTAACACTAAAACCAACATCACAAAGTTGACTAATACTAAGCAAGTTAAAAGAGAGACCCTCAACAAGTAACACATTGGAGATAAGTAAAGAGTCCAAATTACCAATGTTACCTTTACCCAAAACGCGTTTCTTAGTGTTGTCGGCAAAAGTAACTTTATCACCTTTAGTTTTATATAAATTTGTAAATAATGATGGATTTCCGGTCATGTGTCTTGAGCATCCACTATCAAGTAGCCATATGTTTTGCTTCTTGATGCTCAACCCCTACAAACAAATGATAATTTAAGCTTTAGGTACCCAATTAGGATTGGGTCCATGAGGGTTAGTGGATTTTCTTTTTAAGACCCATTTAGGTCTTTTCCAAATTGGCACAAGAGATCCCAAATCTAACAATTTACGATAGTAACAATGAGATGCATCATGACCAAGTTTTTCACAATAGGTGCAAGAGATAGAAGATTTTGAAGAGGATGGAATTGCATTTGAAATTTTTGATTTTACAAAGACATTTTTCAAAGGTTTTTGGTGAGTGAATGGATCATATCCAACACCACTTTTTTCATTAGCCATTCTTTGAGAACCTAAAATCAAATCCAAGTTTTCTTGCCCACTAGTAAATTTTAAAATAATGGCATTTTGATCAACAATCTTTTTCTCTAACAAAGCTTTTTCTTCCAAAAGATTTTTCTCAATAAGATGAAGTTTCTCATTATCATCTATACATTCATCACAAAGATTTTGACAATCTTCCAAAGCTTTTAAAACCTCTTTAGTTCTATTTTTCTCAAATTCTAAATCTTTTGTTAAAACTTTGTTTGTTTCAATAGAATTTAAAAAATCATTATAAAGAGAATCAAATGCCTCATGAATATCTTGTTCACTAGCATCATCATTAGTTAAAGAGAGTTTGGATTTAGGAGTTACCTCATCATGATTTGCCATAAAGGCAAAGTGAGTAGTACCGGTATCATCATCCGAAGAAGCATCTTCATCATTCTCAACTTTTCCCATGAAGGCAACAAGATTGACATTTTCATTATCACTTTCTTCTTCATCCGAATTTTGAGTATCCCAAGTGATATTAGCATGCATAGCTCTTTTCGGTTTCTCCTTTTGAAGAAGAGGACAATAGGTTTTGATATGACCAACCTTCTTGCAATGATAGCAAGTGGGTTCATCTTGTTTGATAGCTCTATCATTCTTCTTGTAGGGTGTGGAAGAGCTTCCTTTTTTGGCAAAGCGTTTATATCTCATGAATTTTTTCATGTCTCTTGCTAGCATAGCTACTCCTTCATCTTCACTAGTTTCTTCTTCATGAGAGTTTTCTTCTTCACTTTCTTTCCTTTCTTTTCGTTCTTTCAACTTAGAACTCATGGCATGGAAAGCAATAGATTTCTTAATCTTCTTCTCCTCATCATCTCTTATCTTTTCTTCTTCAAGCACAAGTTCTTCCGTCATGAGGTTGCAAATGAGTTCATGAACCGTCATCTTTGAAAGATCTTTAGTGTCTCTTATAGAATTGATCTTTGTCTTGTATTTCCTTGGAAGAGCAAATAAGATTTTTCGGCATTGTTCCTTGTTGGTGTACTCTTGGCCAAGAGTCTTCAAAGTGTTAACAATGTTAGAGAATCTTTGATGCATAGCATTCAAGGCTTCATCGGGCTCCATACGAAAGAGCTCATACTTTGTGATAAAGAGACCAATTTTGGTTTCTTTTATATCCTCCGTTCCTTGATAAGATAGCTCCAAGAGTTGCCACATTTCATGAGCGGAATTGCATTCACTCACTCTAGCATATTCCGTGACACTTAATCCATTGATGAGGATGTTCATAGCTTTGTTGTTTTTGGTAAGTTTAGCTATGTCTTGATCCGTGTAATCATCTTCATCTTTTAACACCGTTGTACTTCCGGCAACGTACGGAATGTAAGGACCCTTTTTGATAGCCATCCATAAAAAGTAATCGATTCCTTTCACATGAATCTCCATCTTCTTTTTCCAACCAAAGTAGTCTTTTCCTACAAAAAGCGGAGGTCTAGTAGAACATGAACCTTCCGGTTGATTAGAATCCATATCGTATTAACTCTAGAAACGATTAAGTACAATAGAGCTAGGCTCTGATACCAATTGATAAACTATATGCGTCCTAGAAGGGGGGTTGAATAGGACAATAGAAATTAATCGGCTAATTTTATTTCAAGTAAATAAAATTAAAAGCTAATTTGAATCCTATTGTATTAGCAAACTAAATAGTTAAAAACTAGATAATCCTAATAGGCAATAATATCAAACTATTCAACTAGGCATTTTATCAAGCATATAGAGTGCGGAAATATAAAGAGTGTAGAGATAGAATACGATACACAACGATGTATAGTGGTTCGGTTTCCCTACATCCACTACCTAAGGAAGCCTCCTTAGGATTTGCAAGATTCTCAACTAATCTTCGTAACTCTTAACCGGGTGAGATACAAACCCTTACAACCACTTCAAAAACCCTTTGAAGGAAAAACACTTGTGTTATCACCAACACAAGGAACCAAGCATAAACCTATGCTCACACTACTCTCTTAATCTATTACAAGAACTAAGAGGAAAGGAAAAAGTGTTTAGGGGTGCTTGTTAAAGCTTTGTGACTAAACTCCTAAATGAGTAGATAGAACTAATTAGCTTCACAATGAATATGACTTGAATGCTCCTTTGAAACCTCCTTGAATGATAGAATTAATTGCTCTTAAGATTGGTAGATGGAAGGCTTGAGTTGTGTCTTGAATGAACTCCATTTTATAGCTGAAAAGATGGTCCAACGGTCATAAAGCTTCTCTCTAACGGATCTATTAATCTCCCAACGGATATAAGCTTTGTCCTCTAGTAATAGAGCTGAAATGCCTTCGTGCGGTGTACCGCGGGTGGGGTCCGGTGCACCGCGTGACTGTTCGACTAACTTTTGAGCTTACTGGTCGGACCATGTGGTGTACCGCATTCCTGCTCCGTGTAGTGGCCCGGTGTACCGTGACATGGGTCCGGTGTACCGTGCAGATTTTATGAGCTTACTGGTCGGACCATGTAGTGTACCGTGTGACGGGACCGTTAGCTGCGGTGTACCGCGCGTTTCCTCCGGTGCACCGCGGCACTGTTCTTTTGAATATTTAAGCTAAGTCAAATGAAGTGAGCACAACTAATCTAATGAGGGGTTTTGGAAAACATCTAAAGTTATATAAAAATGAATTTTAGTTTAAAGGATGATTTGTCGAATATTAAAACGGGAATAAAAACAAGGTGAGGCTAACAGATAGTCATTAAGGTTTGTTTTAACCACCATATCACCAATTGATTGTAGTGTGCTGGATAGGGCCTTAGTGGCGTTTGATAACCCTATTTGAGTCCTCGTCTTGGTTGTGCCGTAGCCCCCTTAGTCGCTCTCAAGGTCTAAGGTAGTGGAATTTAGAATCCTGACTAAGTATACCAAGAGCTAATATTCTCCCTTATGAACTAGATCTAATAGATAGAATTAGAAGGATTAGTGCATACTAGTAAAACCTAAGTTATATCGTTCATACTATCTTCTTTTCTTTTCAGTTATTTATTTTCTGTCTTTAATTTAGTAGTTTAGTTTTCTTATTAAAAACCAAATAAATATCTATCTTTCTCTTCTTTCTCCTTGCGTATTATTATCTATCTTTAATATCTGCACTTGATAATTTGCATAAGTTCTCTCTAACTTTCGTCAGTCCCTGCGAACGAACTTAACTTATCATTAAAACTTGCAAACGATCTGTAATACTTGCAGTACAGTGTTAGTTTAGGGTGTGTATTTGCACTTATTTTATACATCTTTTTATCACACCTTAGGCCACACTAGATAGTATGAGAGTTTAGCTCGAGAAACTAGCAAGTAATCCACACTAGCCTTGTTTATTCTAAACATGCAAGGGAGAATTATGTAGAATTGCAATAATCAGGATTCTAAATTCCTCCCTATCCCCGGAGAGCAAACTAGGGCAGCGACCTTTCAATCACGAGGGAACTCACAAAGGGTTAACCTGCACCACTTGGGTCCTAGGTGTAGTTCTACCTACTAATGATGATTGGTGATTAAATTAAACCTTAGTGATTATCTAGTTAGGCTGGTATTGTCAGAACCAACTCCATATACTAAACGTTATGTGGTGTTTCAATAGTTAAACACCCCTTCGAGGCGACCATCTAACTACTATTAAGGTAATCCTATACTCGTGCACTAGCAAGGAAAATAGTCAATAAATCAAAGCACATAAATCAGAGAATTAAACATGAATTCAAATTAAATACGATGATATCCCAAATTAGATAGATTTAAAACAAGGACTAGGGTTCATACATATATACTAAATCTCAAGCTAAAAATAATTTAGTTCATACTAGAAGAAGAAAAGAAAACAATTACAAATTCAAAGGCTTGTGAAGACATGATATGGTGTTCAGCTCCTTCAAGACTTCTCTTTTTGTGTTGTAAGCTTCTTCCTGGTTTAAGGTTTGCCAAGGATGTGTTTCTTCTGATTAAAGGGTGTATTTATAGGGTATAGGAAACCCTAAAACGTTTTCTTGGAGTGGAAGACATGTAACTTGGACTCCTAGCCCAACTCAAATTCGTAACCCTAAAATATAGAATAGGTAAGATTCTGGTGTTGTTTTGTTTTAGCCGTAACTCCTTCAACACTTATCCATTTGAGGCGTTCCATATGTCGAAACTGATCTTCTCGAAAATCTCTATAACTTTGATTCAGACCATTCTTTCAAATACCTAGCCAATCTTGAGTTATGATCACTTTTATGTTCGTAGCTGCTGGAATTCAGATTTATTTGGCAACTTTATCTTTTCCTTTTTCATATTTCTTTCCTTTATCTCCAATTTCCATGTTTATCTTCTTTTCCCGATCTCTTAGAATTGACTTGGCGTCTAATTAATTATCATATATCTTTAAAGCTTCACAATTAACAAACAATTAACCCCAATATGCTCTAAAAATAATAAATCAACAAATTAAGACACGAAATAGGAAAGTGTACTAAATTATGAGAAAATCGGCCTATATCCTAATAAATACACCTAAAATGATGTCTCCAACTAAGATTAAATCATCACAAATAGGGAGACATCAAGCGGTGTGTTGAATTTGAGGTCTAAAAGTAGTTGATAAACCCGCTTAATTTATGAACTAAAAGTGAAAAAGTAACGAGATCTAGTAAGTAAGAAAGATGAATAAGGCAGTTTTCCCTTGAAGCCTTCAGCTTTCTAACCCATTTAGTTGAATATTATTATCCGTCTCATCCCCCTCTTAACTTTTGTAAAGCCTTTTATTAGCCGTGTTACAAGCCATACCTATTAGTTTATAGGACTTATCCATATGACACGCACTCTAATCGCAACTCGGAGACAAGTTGTCTTTAGAGCTTGAGCTTGAATTTGGGGTGGTCATGTTTCGTGATTGTGAATATTATTGATGATGTTGGGGTAAAAAAGAAAAGTATATTGAAAAGAAAAAGAAATATGTTGAAAAAGTAGCATGATATCTCACATCAAAAAGAGAGTCGTACGTAACTTAGAGAAGAAAGAAAAAAAGATATAAAAAAGAATATATGAATTGGATAGGCAAAGTGGAAATTGTTATGTAAATCACCGTGAAAGGTTTTAGTGGGTTATTTGGGGGTGCAATGAAAAAATCATCAAAATTGGGTTGAGTGAGAACTTATTCGAGTGAAACTCAAGCTTTAATGTGATTCGTTGATGAAACATGAGGAGAAAGCCAAAATATCACTTTCATTATCCAACTATACATAACATATTGTCCCTAAGCCGACATTACAACCGTAAAGACCTTAGGATTTCTAACTACAAGGTTGAGTAACAATTGAACAATTGAAGTGTAGTTAGGTGGACCATTGAATACTATATTAGGACCTATAATCACCCTATAGCCGCCATCACGAATTAAGTGAAAATCGCTCCTTCTAGCATTGCAAAGTTAATCTGGACTTGAATTTATGAGATGTTGATTGTATGTATATTAGGCATATGTATTTATTATTTATTTAACATTACTACATGAAAAATCTTGGAATAGTTACTATAGGATTATTCATTGTTTTTTACTTCTTCTTTTTCTATAATTATTGTTGACTACACTACTGTTCTTATCTTTATTGTGTCGGGACAACACAACTTAGAGTTGGTGGTCTTGATGTCTCCATTTATGTGATATAATAATTTAGTCACGAGACATCATTTTAGGGGTATTTAGTACTTAGTTTTAGAATTGTTTTCCCAATTTATGCATGTTTTACACTTCCTTGTCTAGTTTTAGTTGTTTTGCTATTTTTAGAGATTTTGCGCGTAATCTGTGTGTTGTTTGTGTAAAACTTAGGTATTTTGAAGCTAATACACCTTAAGATGATTATAAGAAGTGAACAAAACAAGAAAATACCTTAGTTATGGTGAAAAAGGAAACTTTGAGTATATTTGGAAAGTAAAAGTGAGTTGTCCAGAAAGGAAAAATGTCTAGTATTTTCAATGATGTAGAAAATCGACACAAAATATGAAAGAGTCCATTTATAGAGGGAAATGTATTTGAATTGCGGTCGTTTTGATACCAAAATCATTGGATTCGGAGTTGTAACGAAGAAATTATGAATTTTACAAGATTAATGAGCCAACCAGACCACTATTTTAGGAAAATGAGTTTGAGTTGGATTTGGACTCTAATACTTAGTCCTTATCCGTAATTTCGTCAAAACCTCTCTCTCCCTCTATATATATATATATATATATATATATATATATATATATATATATATATATATATATATATATATATATATATATATATGTATATGTATATGTATATGTATATGTATATGTATATGTATATTCACTTTTACCTTAAGGAAAGGATCCTTTCTCTGTCCCTAATCAAAATTACACCTAGAATTTTCAGGAGTAAGTAAGACGAAGAGAAGAAGGATTTAGAAGTTGTTCATATCATTCCAACCCAGCTAGTTATCAGTTTTCAGCAATTAGAGTAGTATTTCTTATTCTGTTTTGTCTTTTGAACATGAATATGGTATTACCAATTGTTTATTTTTCTTTTATTAGTATGAACTAATTCTGTTTAGCTTGAGAATAGAATATGTGTATTAACCCTAGACTTTTTTATGTTTAATTGAATTTGTGATTTCTATTTAAATGAATTGTTTGTGTTAGCTCTGTAATTTTTGTTTGATTTAATATTTGTAGTCCTTGCAATGCACAATGTATAAGGTAGTAGTTGGATTGTCATTCTGACAGGGGATTCGATTTTAGACAACACCACATAATCGTCTAGTGTGCGGTAGTGATCTTGACGGGCTTGCCTAACTAGATAGTGAATAGGGTTTATTTTTTCCACTAATCATTGTGAAGGGCTCCCTTACCCAAGTTTCTGGTACTGTTGAGGTTGCTTCCTAAACTGCCCTGAAGGGAGTTAGGTACAATTTAGAGTCCCGCCTATTGCATATATTTCACATAATTCTCTCTTAGGCTCTAAATATAGAACAAGGCTAGTGGGGACTACTTGCTAGTTATCGAGCTAAACTCGCATAAGTCTTCTTTTTCGTATCTTATTTTCTTGTCTTTTACTTCACGTCCTAGTTTAGTTATAGTTAATTGTCTTAGAGTCTTAAAAACCAAACAAATATCTTAGTGTCTTGCATATTATTTATTCAACTTCTTCTATTGCACTTAGTAATTACATTACTTATAACTCACTTGCGTAGTCCCTGAGATCGATATCCATTTTACTTACACATTACTTGCAAACGATTTGTTCACTTGCGGAGAGATTATAGTAGTCGTCTTAGGTGTGTACGCTTATTTATTTTTATTTATTTTGTGATTTTATCACAAATTTCCCCTTACTTAGTTTTTGGCACCGCTGCTGGGGACTACGTCGTTAGTTTAGTGTTTTAATTTTAGTTGTTCTATTTTACGCTTTTGTTTTTAGTTTTGTCTATTTTAGGTTATTCAGATGGCAAATCAGAAAAGTCTAGGACTTCCTGTCTCATTCCGAGTGCAACCTATGGGGATTGCACTCCAGATATTCAAGCCACTCGGTTTAGGCCTGATCTAGGCATGTTGAACCAATTCTCGAGTTATTGGAAATTTAGTAGTGTTGCACAGCAAGATCTGGTTTGTTATGGTTAGAAATTCATGCAGATATGTGATGCCTACATCACTGGGGGTGTCACAAAGGAACGTATGTACTATGTCATGTTCTAGTTCTTCTTGACCAGAAGTGCGAGCAATTGGTATGATGACCAACACCTTGATTCTATCCCAGGCTAGGATAAGCTCCAAGAAAAGTTCTTCAGCCAGTTCTATCTGAACAACATGTGGTTGAAAGACATGTGGAATTTTGAGAACTTTATGCAAGAAGAAGGAGACAGTGTTGGCCAAGAATGGTTGATGTTTAAAGACAAGAAAGCGAGATGCCCATTCCACGTATCCTCACAGAAATATCAATTAACTATGTTCTATAGAGGGCTCAACATGGAGTCTAAAGTACGAGTAGATAACATCGGGGGAAACAATTTGTTTTAATGAATCCCGAGAAATCAAAGATGACCATGGAAAAAGTTGTTGAAACTGAAAGAAGTTGTCCATCGGCAAAAGAAACAGCTCCTAAAGATACGTCACCATAGAAAGTGAGCTCTGCACAAGGGACATGGTTCGAAAGGTGCAACCCACAATTAAGAAGTTAGCCGCACTCGGAGAGAAAGGCTTCCCCAGGTTCAGTATATAAGGTATAATATGCTTATATACTTGGCCAAAATTCGTTTGAGGCCTTATGGGCTCACTTAGGTGGGTTAAAAATAGCCAAGCCCGTTTTTTACCAATGCTATCTAGGTTCGAGTCACGGTGAAAAACTGACATAACTTTCTCATCTCAACCCTGAATTGACTTGTGTCACCTCTCATGCAACACTGACTTCAAGATCCATTCTAATCAAAAGGATTTTCTTCAAGATCTCTGACCAATTTATCTTGGTGACTGAAACAATGTGACATCAAGACTTTCCCGGTAAATGCTCTAGCTTTCCTAAAGTGGCTTTAAGATCTGTTTAAGCCTTGGCTAGGGTGATTTTTAGTTCTTGACTTCTCCTTATATCTTTGGACTCTGGTGTAAATCATGTACCTAAATGTTACACACAATCAAAGCACAAAAATCTATAAATAGAATGATGTCCAAAAGAATGTAGAAACGTAAGATATGACAAATATTAGGGAAAAATTCCTCACTTAGGTCTTATAAACCCTTAAAACGATATCTCATGAGTCGATCAATATATCAAAAAAGAGGAGACATAAAGACCCACAACTTAAAGTTTTATCGTTCCGACAAAATAAAAGAAAGGGAAACTCGAAGGGCCTAAATCCAAATAAACAAAGAAGAAAGGAGGAAATAGAAAGATGGTGAATAAAACTAGCAACTATTCTAACAAGTCTCATATAGTGGTGCCCAAGAAATAATACACAAATGCGTGTAATATACGAACAATCAACATATAACAGATTTAAAATTGGATTGACTTCGCAATGCAAGACGGAGCGGTTCTCATTTAGGTTTATATGGAGCCTATAGGGTGTTCATAGGTCTTTCCAAGTGTCTAATGGTCCACATAGTTATTCCCTAATTGTTCAATATTTACTCACACAAATAGCTAGGAATCTTAAGGTCTTAGGTGTAGCGTAGGCTTAAGGTAGGGTGTGATATACATTTTGGATAATTTAAAGTGGGTTTTTGTCCCTCTCCTCACTATTTACCAACTAATCTCCTTAGAGCTTGAGTTTTCATTCATAATCGTGCTCACTCAACCCATTTGATGCTCTAACATTGCATCCCCAAGTGCTAACCAATATCAAAAATGTCATAAGGCGTAATTTCCTTTATTCTTTCAATATATATTCTTTTTCTTTTTAATTTTTTTTGTAAGTCAAACATGAGACCCTTTTTATGTGAGTTCCCATGTTGCGTATTTATATATTTTCAAATCTGACATGGATTACAAATAAGCGTCCAATTAATAAACACAAAATAAAACATCTACCCACCCAATGTATCCCTGATCATGTACACCCACCACCCCAAACTCAAGCCCAAGACAACTAGTCCTAGACATGTGATTCGAGAGCGGATCATATGGCCAAGTCCTAAAACTAAAGGGTATAAGCTTATTACGTTATTTATGAAAGAAAAAGGCTACAAAGGCTAGACGGGGCTAAGAAGGATAATTCATTACATATCTGGTAAGAAAGTTAAGGGCAACAAAGAGTTAGCGAAGAAATTCCTTAATAATTTTCTTAACTACTAGGGTTCGTTAATTTCTCACTCTTAGTTCATAAGCTAAGCGGTTTATTCACTAGTTCAAGCCTCATGTTCTACACATTGCCCAAGGCTTTCAAAGTTGAAACTTAACTTCTATGCATTGCTTATCAATCCCTTTTATCCTTTATTAAATGTTTTCATGCAAATATATCACGCAATTTGCAAGAAATTTAAAAAACATAGTATTTCCTATCATTAACTTGTTAAAACTATGCTTAAAAGTCACATTCACTACATTCTACACATATTCCTTAAACTATTTTTTAAAAAAAATTATGGTTATTTTAAAAGCATTTAAAACAAAAACGGGAATAAGGACAACGAGTACCCCACCCCAATTCAAAACCGAATCGTGTCCCCACGACTCGAATAAGACTCCAAAATCAATAAAATTACTAATATACACTTAACAAATAAAACAATTAGGGAGAGGGTTTAGGAGACGTTACGCAACCATAACACATCCACTCAAACTCATGGTCAAAGGCAGTCTGATAGATTTCCTCCCCGATTTTCACCTTGAGGTGCTCAATATCTTGCATGATGCTCAACTGGTTCCTAACACTGCTGTGTTGTATCTTCTCTAATTTTTCAATCCAATTAAACAATGACACAACCCACACCGCAACGTTCAAATCTATCCATGCCTTCCCGAGAAGTTGAGGAGGAACCACGATCCGTAGCGATTGGTTCTTTCCGATTTTTTCTATCTAAAACTCAACTCCTCAAGTTGTACCTCCCACTCCATTGTGTAATCACCTCCGTTTTTTGCTTCTTCTCAAGTGAATCATCAATGAGAAGTGGTGTTTCTTTTGTTTTCCCGAGTAATTCCTTGGTCCACTTCTTTGCCAAGATTTGTACCTCCCTGTTGTAAGTAATAACGTATGTTAGTTCATCATCTCTTTTCACCCAAAACTCAAATATAAGCCAAGCTCAGATTAAGCTCTTGAACTTTGGATGATTGGTGTTCTTTGTGGTGTAATATGTATGAGGAATATATTATGGTTAGTGGATGGAGTTTTATGAAGAATGAAGGAATAATGAAAGCTTGGTTTAAGTAGAAGAACTCTTGAAAACTTTGAATTTTCTAGTGTATAATGGTTGTAATGGAATGGATTTAGTGGTGTTTATGTGTTTGTAGAAGATGGATGGAAGTTTTGATGGTGTTTGGTATGTCGTTGAAGGTTTTCTCAAGCTCTCATGAAGGTTTAATGGAGTTTGGAGGTAAATTTTTGTCTAGGTGAAGAATTAGAAGGCAAGAAAATAGGGTTAGCTTGTAAGAAACTCTATGGATTCTTTTTCTTTTGTCTTAAACGCCTTCATGCGGTGCACCGTGAATTCATTGCGGTGTACTGCACCCCTTGCATGCGAACATTCTTGTCGTGATGCTATTTAGATAAATCCTTGTCGATGTGGTGCAATGTACCGGCCAAACTAGTGGTGTACAACAAGTTTGGTATGCTACAACTCTAATCTTTTTGACCTTCCAAGCGTGGCCATACCGTGTCGACGCCTTGCTGGGTTGCGGTGTACTGAGTTTTTGATGTGGTGTACTGTGAAATGGTACAACTCACCGATGTCTCTCTTTTTGTGATAGATAAATCTATGCACGAGACATTATTTTGGGAGTTTATTGGGTCTAAGTGAGAGATTTTTCCCTATTATTTACTATATTGCAATTTTAATCCTAGTTTTGGATATAATACTTTTTATAGAGGTTTTTCACCTTAATTGTGTGTTAAGTGTGTATATTTTAGGTAAATTCTTGATACAAGGGTCCAAGGTGAGAAGAAGAATTCAAAGAGTCAAGAGAAACCCCAAGTCAAAGAGGAAATTGAGCTTAGAGCCACTTTAGGAAGTTGAAGCGTTTACCAGAGAATTCTTGCACCTTAGTGTTTCCGTCACTACGACTTCTTGGTAAGATATTTGGCCCTTATCCCTTTTTATTTAAAGATAAATTGAAGTCAGGGTCGCGTGGCAAGTGGCAGAAGCCAATTCGGAGCTCAGGTGAAAAAGTTATGCCAATTCCATTCACGTGGTTCAAACCAGAAATTTGGTTAAGTAAAACGGGTTGGGCCCCTTCCAAACCTAATTTCCTAAACCTAAAATGGGCCCAAACGTTTTTAGAGGCATATATAAGCTATTTATCCATCCCCCAGGTCATGAGATATCATATTTTAGAAGAAGGAAGGAGGCAAAAACGTTCTGGAGAAGAAGAGAAGATGGAAGAGAGTTTTCACTCAATTCCACCATTCTCAATCATCCGGAACCCAATTCCAACCGTATTTTAGGTCATTATTATTTTTTTTTTAGCTTTTAAACATGATTTTAGGATTAGTTTACTTTAATTTCCAGTTTATATTTATGAACTAAACCTCCTATACTTGAGGCTTGCAATGGGTATGAACCCTAATTGATTGTTTCTTCGTTAATTGAGTATTTGAGATATTTAATTGTTTAATTCAATTGGGGTTGGTTTTATTTTCCGTTTATTTATATATTATTATAAATTCCTATTTATATTCTGATCACGCGTTGGATAGTTTGAGATTTTTGGCTGCACCTTAAGTCTGGGGGGAGGGGGGTCAAATTTTAGACATAGTATATAATAGCCTAGCGCGGGGTATTGAACCGAAATCTCTTGTCCGCTAGGTAGTCATAAAGTTAGGGACTTTAAGCCATTGGAAAGTCGAGAGGTGTGTAAGGTTGAGGCTCTAAGATCACCTCAATAAAGAACTAGAGCGCATTTGTGGTGTGAAGCGTGTCCACGATAGAGAACGCTCTTGGAAGGCAAAGAGCCGTGTCGAGCTAATGGCCTTTGCCAAAAAAAAGGAGATATTGAGTTTAGAATTGTGGCAAAGCGTGGACACGAGAGTCCGCGATCCAAAAGACAGAAGGTTTGTAGCAACGTGCGACCAAAAAAATAATTTGAAGAAAGTGTGGACATGCATGGACTATGCTGACTTCAACGGAAGGTTTGACCTTCGACCAAAATAAATTAAATAAATAAATAAACAAATAAACAGAAGGCATGGAAATGTTTTATTCGGAGCCATCTTTGACGGGCCATAACTTTAGTATACGAACTCCAATTTCACCGATTCAAGCGGCAACGGAAAGATTAGGAAAAGATCTCCGACTTTCATTACTAACGTTTTTCCAACTAAGGCACAATTCTAGCTGGATTCACACCCAAACAAGGTAAAATGCCATTTTCATGCTTTTTCGTGGATCGAGAACGTCAACCCCAAATTTGGGGATTGAGCGTTTCTCGCAAAGGTACAAACTTCTCCCTTTTTCATGAACTATGTGGCATGTCCACTTTTTCAAAAATTCTATAATTTTTATTGTTTTTGAATCTTTTTTGAGTCGTTGGGACATGACTTTGTTTTGAGTTGGAAGTGGGGTACTCGTTGTCCTCATTATTGTTTTGTTCTTATTTGTTTTTCAAAAATCATTAAATATAAAAAAAAAATTAGAATAAGGAGTGGATGTAGAATGTAGAGAATGTTCCTATTTAAGCATAATTTTAACAAGTAAATAATAGGATATAGTGTTTTTGAAGTATGTAGTTTATTGACATGAAACTAATAAAGGGATAAAAAGGATTAAAAGGAAATGCATAGAAGTAAAGTTTGAAAGTAGGAAGCTGTGAGCGGTGTGCAGAATATGAGGTTGAAACTAGTGAATAACTCGCTTAACGTATGAACTAAAACTGAGAAAGTAACGAACCCTAATAGTTAGGAAAATGATTAAGGCATTTCTTTGTTAGCCCTTTGTTGCGTTTATCTTGCTTACCTGATAATTAAATTATATTATCCTTCTTAGCCCCATTCTAGACTTTGTAGCCTATTCTTTGATAAACCATGTTATAAGCTTATACCCTTTAACTTTTAGGACTGGACCATATGACCCGCTCTCCAATCACATGCCTAGCTAGGACTAGTTTTCTTGGAGCTTGAGTGTGGGGTGATAGGTGTACGTGATCAGGGGATACATTTGGTGGGTAGATGTATTATTTTGTGTGTTTATTCATTGTATGCTTATTTGTATTACATGCCGCATTTGAGAAAAGGAAAGAAAAAATTGAGAAATATAATAAAATAAGCAACACAAGAACTCACATAAAAAAGGGTCTTGTGTTTGACTTACAAATAAAATGATAAAAAGAAATTAAATATATGTAAAGAGTAAAAGAAAATCCGGCATATGACATCTTTTGATATTGGTTAGTACATGGGATGCAATGTATAACATCAATTGGGTTGAGTGGTCACGATTATGAGCGAAAACTCAAGTTGGTGATTATCCTAAATATTAGTTACACCCTACCTTAAGCATACGCTACACCTTAGGACCTTAGGATTCCTAGCTATATGAGTAAGTAATGTTTGAACAATTAGGGAGTAACTAAGTGGACCATTAAACGCTAGGAAAGACCTATGAACACCTGATAGCTGCCATATCAACCTAAGTGAAAACTGCTCCTTCTTGCATTGCGAAGTTAATTCAGTTTTAAACTTGTTAGATGTTGATTGTTTGTATATTACGCCCATTTGTATATTATTTTTGGACATCGCTATATGAGACTTATTAGGATACTTACTTTAGGGTTATTCGTTATGCTTCTATTTTTTCCTCTCTTCTTTAAGTCTTGGAATTTGACCCTGCTAAACTCTATTCTTTCTTTTTATTTTGTCGGAATGACAAAACTTTGAGTTGGAGGTTTTGATCTCTCTTTTGTGATAGACAAATCTATGCACAAGACATTACTGGGCCTAGGTGAGCGATGTTTTCCTATTATTTGCTATATTTCACTTTTACTCCTAGTTTTGGATATAATACTGTTTATAGATATTCTACTCCTTAATTGTGCGTTAAGTGTGTAACATTTAGCTACATGCTTGATACAAGGGCCCAAGATGAGGAGAAGAATGCAAAGAGTTAAGAGAATCCCAAGTCAAAGCGGATATTAAGCTTAGAGCCACTTTGGGAAGTTGAATCCTTTACTAAAGAATTCTTGCACCCTAGTGTTTCTATCACTACGACTTTTTGGTGAGAGCTTTGGACCCGATTCCTTTTTATTTAGAGAGAGCTTGAAGTCAGGGTCGCGTGGAAAGTGACGGAAGTCAATTCAAAGTCAAGATAAAAAAGTTATGCCAGTTGCATCCGTCGTGGTTTAAAATGGAAATATGGTTAAGTAAAACTGGTTGGGCCCCTTCCAATCCTAACTTCCTAAACCTAAAAGGGTCCAGGGTGTTTTTTGAAGCATATATAAGCTATTTTTTCAACCCCCAAGTCATGAGACGTCATATTTTTGAAGAGGCAAGGAGGCAAAAACGTTTTGGAGACGAAGTGAAGATTAGGAAGAGAGATTTCTCCTAATTCCACCATTCTCAACCATCTGAAACCCAATTCCAACCGTTCTTTGGGTTAATTTTATTCTTTTTTAGCTTTGAAACATGATTTTGGCATCAAACATCTTTGATTTCAAGTTTTATCTTTATGAACCAAACCTCCTATGCTTGAGGTTGCAATGGGTATGAACCCTAATTGACTATTCTATGTTAATTGAGTATTTGGGATATTTAGTTGTTTAATTGAATTGAGGTTGCTTTTATTTTAAATTTATTTATATATTAATTAAAAATGACTACTCATGCTCTGATTACGCGTTGGATCGTTTAAGATTTTTGGCTACACCTTAAGTCGGGGGGTCGAATTTCAGACATAGTATATAATCGCCTAGCGCGAGGTATTAACCTAGAAGGTCTTGCCCGCTAGGTAGTCATAGGGTTAGGGTCTTTAAGCCATTGGAAAGCCAAGGGGTGTGTAAGTTGAGGCTCTAAGATCACCTGAACGGGGAACTAGAATACATTTGAATCCCGACTAATGAGAATCACCCAATTCGCCCTTATACCAAATAACAAGTTAATAATTGATTAGAAGGATAACCCGCAAGACTCAAGCATATTTCTAATTGCATCTTTATATTTTCTATCTCTTTAGTATTTTAATTTTTTTCACCTTTAGTTAAGTCTTTATCTTATCGCAATTTAGTCCCTAATTCAAAACTAAAACAAATATTATTTATATTTATGATTATTTTACTTGCAACTTTACATTTTATATACTCCAAACATATTTAGTACACAGTTAGTAGTCCCTGAGGAACGATAGCCCCAAATCTTATCATATTTTTAATTAGTGACAACCTGCACGCTTACGGGGAGTCTTAGTTCCATAAGTGACAAATTATATCACACCTGGAATTGTATCTCACATACCCCTAGGAATATAGGAACTGTAAATCACAAGATGTGCCTCGATTAGTCAAGGTCCAAGAGTTGTCACGACTGGGCTCAGGAGATTCGTTTCCCACAAGATTTTAACTCTCAGACATTAGCAAGACAACCACTACAACTCTAATCTTGGTCTTTTCCGATTGAGGTATAATAAAAAAATATTTATATTATAAAAGAGGGATTTACTTACATGTTCACAACCCAAGTTTTCTGGAAAACAAGTCGGAATCAACCAAATGGCTGACGTACCATTTTCCGCCTTGATTAAACAAAACATCAAGAAATAAAACTCAATTTCCTCTACAACCTATAGGTACATGTGCCTTAATTAACATTAAACATCCCATAACTAATTATTAAATAATGTAACATACTCCATCACGAAGAATCAAACCGGTTCCTGAAATACCACAAACCCATCTAAATAAGTAAGGTTCAGAGCCATAGCTAAACATGTATGTGCATAAAGAAAACAAAACTCTAGAAAGACTAAAAGGTAAGTAAGAAGTAGTGGATTGACACTACAAAAACGGGCTATCTAAAAAGAATAATGGCTTGATAGACATATCAATGGGTTGTAAGTGTAATAAAATTGAGTTGTCTCAACAAATATGGTGGATTGAAGACACATCAAGCAACATTATATACATATTGCAGTGTGTTGCCATTAAAAATACAGTTGGTTGTATATATAATGTGGTGAGTTGACAAAGTAAAAAACAATGAACTATATAACCAGAACAATAGGTTGTCAATATAAATTCTTGAATATAGAAAAAAAAAACACAATTAACACGAAGTATATATATGTAACATAACGCCCATTGAATAAAAAAATCAAACACAAAATAATCAAACAAAGTAAAACGATACAGAAAAATAGATAATCATTGACACAGCACAAAGAATAACAAAAAAACAAACAGTGATGAAAAATTTACCTGAAAAAGTGATAACTCTTACTTTCATATCATTTTTTTGAATAAATATATAGATTTTGATGGAAAACGAAGAAATATAGAGTGTAAAAAATATGTAAGTATTATTTAAACCACTTTTAATTATAAGTTATCTCATCAATAAAAAGAGTTACTTAGATTATAAAGTTAGCTTGCAACCTACCAATTCAGTTTTAAAGTAACTATATCATAATAATATTGAAGATTTTAAGAGAAAAAGAGTTAAACTTGTTGAAACTGAAAAAAATTAGATTTTTTTTTTAGTTAATTATGTATAAAAGAATAAATAATATTTTAGTTTTTTTAGAAAGAGAGACATATAGAGTTGTACATATAGAGAAAGAATAATTTAGTTAATATCTATTTTATTTTTATTGAATAATAAAATATTTGATGATCAAATAATTAGATAGATTCATGATAAAATCTTGTTTATTTTTTTAATATATTTGAGTTATTTAGGACTTGTAGTCATTTTAATTTTTACATGATTCGATCTTAAGATCTCTTAGTTTTTGCGCCATTAAACCAACTATCGATTTTAAATAAAATCTTGTTTTAAGGCGGCATTTGTTTTTTATGTAATAAGTACTTAACGTTGAATGAACAGCTGAATAGAACCTATTACATTAAGAGATAGTGTCTGAATGATTCAAACGTAGGGAGTGATTAATTGCACTTAGTGAGATCTTAATTTGGTTTATTAAGACATTGGATTAACAAGACATGTTGTTTTTCTGACTAATTTAGATCTGAATGACTCTTAACTGGTCTGTTTTATTAAGATTTTAAATTAAGTCTAAATCATTCAAACACTATCTCTTAATAGAATAAGTTTTATTCAGTACTTATTACTTAAAAACAAGCGACGCATTAGTTTTATATCTTAATGAAACATACCAGTTAAGAGGCATTCAGATCTGAATTGTTCAGAGAAAACAAACTATTAATTCAGTTAATAATGAACCAGATTAAAATCTCAAGTGTAAATAAACACCTCCTAAGATTACTTTAATAATTAAGAAAACAAAACTCGACCTAAAGAATTTTTCATATATTTTGAAAGAAAAATGAATAGGTCGAGATATCCTAATACTAAAGGGAATGATTTATCATAAGATTGATGGGATCAAAAAGGTGCAAATTTTTATTGCAATTTAAATGTTTTGGTAGGCCGTGATGGGGGGCAAATTCACTAATTTGACAGGCACCAATGTTTCAATCTCCGACTAGAAAAGTCATTATATTTATATTGAAGGACGCAAGTCTAGTAATGGATAGTCACGTGAAATTGGAGACAATATTATTGTCTCCACGTCGATTATTATTGCTTTAAATACCCACCACACTAATGTTTTCCAAAACTCGAAAAAATTGTATTAGTCAAAAGACTTAAATTATAAAAATGGCACTATCAACTCAAACATTTGATTATATTTTGAGGCACAGCTAGTAAGTTGGATATAAATCTCTTTCACTATGTTTTGGGGCAGATCGAAGGGACGGTGGAGGCAGCCTCCACTAATTAAATGATATTATACTATTTTGCTTTGAAAATATAGAATAATAATAATTTAAAATAGTGTTATAACAAACTTTAAATTTTATAAAATTACTTTAATTATTTTTAACAAAAACATTATCTAATTTATTTTTTAAATTTTTTAATAAATTAATATATTGTTATTTATGATTTAAATTAAATTTAATATGTTTCTATTCATTATTTTCAAATAATTGTTTTTTGATGGGATTTAACCCATCAAAAAATTTAAGAGTTTAAAAAGTAATAAAAAAATACTAAAAAAGATAATTTTTTTTAATAAACTCTTAGTAATTAAATATGATAATTTTTCAAATAGGCCCTGGCAAGTAAGCTACCAACTGGTTTATGAGTATGAATCTATAATGACTAAGAAGATATTTTTTTCTAGAATTAAGTATGTGATGAAATTTGTTCCATTAATATTGAGATGTGATTTAACCTACCAAAATTGAGATAGAATTTATCCCATCTATATTTTAAAAGTGAGATGGGACAGGGATGTTCATGAATATAAGGCGAAGAGACAACCACTTTGAGCCCCTGGTTTTTTGATATTTTTAGGAGCCCCTAATTTATAAAAAAAATTATATAAAGGGGCCTCATTCTGTAAATTTGTTTTGGGCTCATGTGAAATCGGCTCATATCAGGATCGGCGAGATATGTCATATTTCTATTTTAAAACCGATATGCAAGATTTTAGAAAAAAAAATTGACCATCCTCTGCAACCCACTATTAAAAAGAAAAAAAAAATATTAAAAGAATTATTTTTAAAGAAGAGATTAAGGATTTTTTAATCTGTATACATAAATTATTTTATATGATTATTTTTATATAAAATACCCAAAAATTTAGAAACGATAAATAATTACTTATATTGTTGTCACGTTAATATTTAACGGCTGAACTGATGGCATGTTCTAATAATTGGATTAAAATTGAAATGTTGGATACAACATTATCCAAATTCATAATATGGATATACATTTGTTCATCTAGTATATCAACGGATACCTTTCGCTAGGGCTGCAAGTGAATCGATACTTTCACTTAGGGCTTGTGTTTGAGTTCATTAAAGGTTTGTTTGAGTTTGGTTAGTTAGTTAAACAAGCAAAACTCAAGCTTTAAATTCAGACTCGTTGACTAATGAATCGAACTCAAACTTGTAGAAATTCGACTCGTGAATAGTTTCGTGGGGGTTCCTTAAAAGCTCGTTAAAAGGTTTGGTAGATATATTCAATTAAAAATTATCAGTATATATTTATATATAAAAAAAATTAAAATAACGTAAAACTTTTGCATATGTAATCAGTAATAACTAAATTATTATATATCTAATATGTAATGTGTAATGTGTTGTATATGAGTTTATTTAACTTCATTATGAATCATCGAACATTCGCAAATATATATATATATATATATATATATATATATATATATATATATATATATCATAAAAAAATAAACGAGTCTTAAATGAGTCTTAACGAACCAAACCAAGTCGAACTCAAGTTTGAAAAGGAAATTAAGAATCAAGCCCAAACTTAGATATTGAGACTCTTTTCAAACTCAAACCAAGTTCAAACTCAATAAGATATTACCAAGTCAAACTCAAGATAGCTAAAGTTCGGCTCAATTCGGTTGGTTTGTTGCCCTACTTTTTGCGTTATTTTTTCATAAAAAATATATATAATCTTTTCTTGGAACATAAATTCTTTCAAATGATTTTTTATCCTTAACCAAAAAAATTATAAACATATCACGACTATAGAGTGACGAATAAATATGGGGCTTTGGGGGGCTTAAACACACCCGATTCCCAAAATTTTTATATATGTATGTAATTTTTGTTGAAAAAAATAATTAATCTGTTTGAGATTTAAGTAATATTCTGTGTTCAAAATAAACAAATAATTTTATTGTTTTATTATAAGCTTTTGCATTTGGTATAAAGTGTTGATCAATTTTAATTCATGTCTTGATGGAAGCAATTTTTTATAGTTTTAAATTAAAATTAGCCCGCAATTCTTTTTTATAGTTCAAACCAAAAATTAATTTTTCTCGAACTAAACTCGTAGGTCCATCATTGCGGTTATATTTTTGGAATGAAAATGAAAATGAAAAATGATGAAGAATAATAAATTTTTTGTTTGGTTAAAGTATTAAGATATTTAATCGCAAATGAGATATGATATACAAAACAATTATGAGAATGAGATTTTGTTTTGTTTCCAACAAATTTCTAATATATACTTTTTCTTTTTTTCAAAAAAGTTACAAGGTTCTTTTTGTCGGGAAACAAGTTACAAATTGAAAACTGTTATAAAATAAAGGAGAAGAAAATAAAGATAAAGAGAGTTTTTGTTTAATGTATTCTCAACATCACTAGTCCTATTACAATAAAATAAGCGTTATATTCATTGGGCAATTAAAAACTCTTCACTTTCCACATTTACAAGAAATACATAGGAAAAACCTTTGACCTTTGGACATCCACCTAATAATATTATTTATTCATAATACTCCCCCTTGGATGTCCATCTATTAGGAAAATATGTCTCGTTAAAACCTTTCCAAAAAAAAAACCCTGTGGGATAAAAACTTAGTCGAAGGAAAAAGAGTACATACAAATGGAACTAATCATCTTGAAACACTGTCTCGTTAAAACCTTACCGAGAAAACCCGTTGGGATAAAACTTGGACGGAAAGAAAAGAAGACAGTTTTGTTTACGCTCCCCTCGATTTAGGCAAAAGATCTATGAGTTGTCGTATTTTAATATTGTGAACTTACTTCTTGAATGTTGTGGTTGACAATGATTTCATAAGGAAAATCTACAAAATTCTCACATGATTGTATCTGTCGAGTGTCAATATCCACATTCTCCTATAGCTCGTGTGTGTAGGAGACTTTGGTGAAATATGTTATGTTAGTCTCCTTTGATGTAGTCATTTTAATTATGTGTGGTACAAGCAACAATATCCTCATACAATACCATCGGTATATTCTTGTTGAAGATAAACCACACTTCTTTTTGGTATGTTGAATAATCCCCTTAAATAATTTTTTTCATACCATTCCCCCTTTAATATTCACTGAAAGATTTGCCTCATTAAAATCTTATCAAGAAAACGCATTGGGACAAAACTATTCAATTTGTCTCGTTAAAACTTACCAAAAAAAACCCAATGGGAAAAACCATGGTGAAGGAAAAAATGCAGAATTTCAATATATTTTCCCCCTCATTGCGACATTACATATTTCCAATTACATTAGATAACTGCGGACTTGTACCTTGATGTCGTCGTTAATGAAACTTTAATTAGTAAATCTTCTGCATATTCACTAGAGGGTATGGAGTGTTAGTAATATCATTTTCTTGATCGAGAAAAAAAGTATATACTTCTTTTGATAATCAATATTTGGCATGCCTCGTTAAAAACTTACTAGGAAAAACCGAGTAGAAAAACTTTAGTGAAGAAAAAAGAGTACTATACACAAATATCACATCCTCCTCATTATGATATAGATTATGACAACAATTATTCTGAGTATCCTCTTATAATTCAAACACTTGTCTTTTGTGTTTTGAATCAAATATGTTCTTAATGACCTTTTAAACTCCAGATACTTCTCAATCTTTCAAAAATTCATATTTAGACGCTCTAAATACTTTAGACACCTATCGTGCTTCAGGCACTTGGTTTACTTTCAAACACCTTTCATGCTTGGGAACCTGTCATGCTTCAGGCACCTATGGTGCTTCTAGCACTTATTTTATTCATAAATTTTTTTTATATCCATCTAATAATCACTACATTGTACAATAACATAAGAATAAGGACGTCTCCCCATAATTAATTCTAGGTTTCTGCAGGAACCTCCGTGATACATGTAGGTTTTAGATTTCAAGATTCACTATTATCCTTTCTTTCATTGTCGACATATTTCACCACTTTGTGGTTTAGGATACTTATTATTTATTTCAAGCGCTATATTAAATGAAAATATATTAATCCTATAAACTGTCTAACAGTTTTAAAGATTTTCAGTAGACTAATAGTCTACATAACTTTGCTCATATTTAGGTACCTATGTCTCTTCAATGACCATTACTTCCTTTAAGAGCAATGCATGTGCCAACATTAGTTGACTTAATAATTCCTGTCGTATCACGCGTAGTGCAAATTTCACAATATTTACCATTCATCATTTACTCATGAGATTTTCTTCTTTGTGGCATGGTATACTTTGAACCGACATGCGTACCACGCTTCATGCATTGGTTAATATGCATTATAAATCTACCACGCTTCATGCGTTGGTTAGATGCATTACAGGGTTGCCGCGCTTCATGCATTGGTTGGATGCATTCGCTGGAATATTTGTGAGTGTCTTAAATGGACAATAATTTATGTTGGAGGTCTATATCAATTTTGTTATAATTACCACAAAATAATTGGGGAATGAAGTTTAACTTTTTCTTTAAAAAAAAATTGTTCACTCATCTCCGGTAGAGAACTTTATTGAATATAAATTATTACTCTCAATTCATTGTAGTGAATAATATTGAATTCTTGAATAATTATATTTTTTGAAGTGAATAAAATTTGTAGGCATGAAGCCTACAACAAATTCTACATCCCAGAAGCATATACGGAAATTTATAGGTCTGGAACCTACAATAAATTTATAGGCAGGAAGTATAAGAGAAATTATATAGGCCCGAAGCCTACATCGAATTATATACAAGATATATATGCCAAAATCTTAATAAATAAATAAATGAATAGGCTTGAAGCCTACATAATTTTTTTATGCTTGAAGCCTTCAACAAATTTTATTGGCCCGAAACCTATATCGAATTTTGTATGCCAGAAACATATACCAAAATTTATAGACCCGAAGTATAGACCACAATTTATATACCCAACAAATTATCCAAAGATTTGAAAACAAGATCAAATTATAATGACATAAAGCATTATCAATATTTTTTAAAGGCTCGAAGCCTAGGTCGAATTTTTAAAGGGTGAAGTCGGGATTAAATTCTAAAGACTCGAAAATATATGGATATAGGCTTGAAGGCTAGATTAAATTTTAATGGCTCAAAATCTAAAAGAATTGCAAAGATTTGAAGTCTTAAAACAAATTTATGGGTTTGAAGAGAAAAAAAAGGTGTTATACGATTAAAAAAACTCATATAAATATCATGGATATTTAAGAATTGAATTGTGTCATATGTAACACAATAATTTCATTCATAAAAAGTACAAAAAATTAGGGGACGATAAGTTGAACTAAATAATTTAAAGAAGTGCACCATCTTTTGGTATAATTTGTGCAAAGTTGCATGATGAAGGTTTCAAACCTACAATCTCTCTTATAAATGTTGATAATCTTACCATTTGGACAATCTAATTATTTGTTAGTAAATTGGACAAAAGAAACTTTAGTAAAAGTTCAAATACTACTAAAATGAGGATTTCAAAAGGGGAAATGTAATATTACCGGGAGGAACAAATATTCGTCTCCTTGTATCATATCACGCATATACTCTTGAAGTAGCTATATCGCGGATAAAGGTTTTACAAAATACTAGGATATTGTTTATCTCATAAGCATGCAAAGTAATGAATTGTTGATATAAAAATCATAATTCACGTTCCATTTACGCAATATTATTTCCTAAAGTGATTAGAATTACATTCCCTAAATGAATGCAAAAATTTTCAAATGCGTATTAAAAAAACATTGTGGTGATAAATTTTGATTGAATAAAATCACATTCTCTAGCGCAAAACCATTCCCTATAGTGGATGGAATTACATTCTTTGTAACGATTGTTGCATTTTTTTTAATCTATTTGAAAATGAATATGTAAACAAAAATGGTTGGGTTAAATACGATTAAATATTGTATTCTCTGGCTATAATTATTCATTATAGTAAATAAAACTACATTTGCTGAAGAAAATGCTTCGTCTTATAATGTGTATTGGAATCAGCGGGTAGTCATCATAACTCCACCTGAGGTTGAAAATCATGATAGTGTTGCAAAGTTTGCTTTACGGGTATATTTTCATAAAGTATATATATAATTTTAATATATATATGATTGTTTTTACTAGTATTGTTATTAAGAAAAGGAGAAGAAGGTGATGACAAAAGATTTATCGTGAAAAAAAATAGAAGCTAAGCAAACCGATTATTTCAGTGAATACAAAGGAAAAATGGGATACCGTCGCCATACTTCTAAAATTTTAGGTTACATAATTATTCTCCTGCAGTATATATTATTGTAGGTAGAAGTATTTTGAAAAAAATTATGTTAAGACCTTTTGCATATTTCATGTCATGAAAATACCCCTGAAGTAGTAATATCGTAAGTAGAGTTTTATCCCAATATTATGGTTTAACATTACATTTTCTTGTAAACTATAACGTATCATTCCTAAGAGTGAATGGAGCTACATTATCTAAAGTAAATGTAATCGTCTTCATAATCTAAATATATATACGTATGGATGAAAAACAAGTGGGTTAATGTTGTATTCCATGATTAGAAATTATTCCCTGGAGAGAATAGAATCACATTCTCTAAAGCAAATGCAGCATTTCCAGCTTATATAACATTGACCTGGTAATGGAAATAATTGAGTGACTTAAATATTATTTTTCCTAGCTAGAAACCATTCCTTGAAGTGAATGGAAGTGCGTTTTTAAAAGAAAATGCAATGTTCTCAATGTGTCTGGAATTGACATCTCGGTGACCCGAACTCCAGACGAGTATAAGGTAAGAAAAAAAACTTACCACAAGAAGTTGAATAATAAGGAATATCTTGAAAGTAAAAGGTCACGGTAAATAAGCCATCAAGAAATGATAACCATGAATATTATCGATGAAGTGGAACTATATGATGTTCGCGTACCCGTGGACTACAAAGACATTTAGTCGATCTTATAAAAGTTTTTGGATGCCCAAAAGTAATGTCACCTTGTGGTACAAAATTGACATAAATGGTGAATTATGTTTCAAGTAAATCCTGAAGAAATTTACTAATCTTAATGGATAGTTTCCGTAATTAATAGTTTGTATAAATCACAAGTGTCCGTAAAAATGTATATCTTCGCATTATTTCCTAGGAGTCTCACCAGAAGTGTGTATGAAAATAAAATCTACTATTTCTTTGGGGTTATGTAATATATAGATTCGAGCAGTTGAAACACACATTGTGCAGAAGAAGAGATGTCACAATTTGAATAACTTTATATTATTAAATGATCGAGTTGGTCAGCCAGTGACATTAATTATATGTCGAATAATAGATAACACTTGGTATCCATTTAAAAGAACCAAAAGATTTTTTACCAAGTGCCTACCCCCTTATTAGTGAGGAGAGACAAGGCAAATTGAAGTTGCGTGACATATAGACAAGGCAACCTGAAGTCTATGTTGTAGATCTCAGTTTCGGAGCCTAGGCGGTCGACCGGGGCCTAGCGCCTAGGAGGGATTATACGGGGCCTAGGCGGGATTAGGCGGTTTTGAATCTCGCTGTGTAAATTTGTATATTTAGTAATACTGTACGTAGTAATTATAACAATTTTAACTATAAAAAGTCATAAAATTTATTTGACAACACTATAGTATATATATAAATACTAACATTTGAGTTATAATACCAATTCAAGAATTCTCTAGAATTAGAAAAATAACAAGAACGCCTAGGCGGTCATTTTTTGTCATTAATCGGCGCCTAGGCGGGCTAGACACCTCTTCCACGACGACTAAGGCGCTATGAAAAACGCCTATCATTTTTACTAGGCGTAAGCGGCTAAGGGGGGAGTTGACGCCTAGGCAGTGCCTAGGCGCGCCTAGGCGGCAATTTCTATAGCATAGCCTGAAGTTGCATGACGTATCGTGGAATACATTTTATTATATCATCTCTATCCACGAACTAAAGAATAGGAACTTGAAGTTAAAAGGAATATTCATTTACAAAGCATTGTAAATAATATACTTAATGCATTCGCAAGTATGTAGCATATATGCGCGAAAGATGGCCCAGACACCCACGTGTATAAAAAAAAGTGTGTAGAATATTTTGAAATCCCAAAATATGTTGTAAACGCTCCAATATAAATTATTGTCCATTTTAGACACATAACAAATATTGCAGCGAATGCATCCAACCAACACTAATCGAAATTGAGACTTCGAGTTTACAACATTAATCTTAGTTTCAAGCTTTTGAATTGAAATTGGACTTCGAGTCTACAACATTACTCTTAGATTTGTGATTTTAAATTTTATTAAGTGTTCGAGCCCTTTCAAATTAAATATTAGTTCCAGGCCTTCTAAAATACATATGGGCTCCAGGCCTTAAAAAACATCACATATAGGCTTCCAGACATCGAAATACGAAAGCTAAAAAAAATATCACAAACACCAAATCTTGCTCAATAAGAATAAAATAAGAATTACAAACTATTAATTAATAAATAAATAAATAAAATTAAAATTAAAAATAAAATAACCAGTAGACAATCTAGTTTGCCTACAGGTGAGTTACCTTCTAGGTTATCCCACTACGCTTTAGAGAAACAGACTTATTCGTGCTGATAACGTGTTATAAACTAAAAGAGAAGAAGATAAAGGTAAAGAGAGATTTATTGTATTCCCAACATCTCACTAGTCTTATTACAATAGAATAAGCCTTATATTTATAGGGTAATCAAACACTTTTCACTTGCCACATTTACAACAAATAAATAGGAAAAACCCTTGGCCTTTGGACATCCATCTAATAAAATTATTTATTCATAATAAAACTACAATTTTGTCTCATTTTTTTTCTAGAAAACTGTTTATATTTTTAATATCTACCTATAATTTTAAGGTAGAAAAAATGTACAAAAACAAAAAATTATTTTCATGAGTTAAACAAAATTTAATTTTTTTTACAACTAAAAAAGAGAATAGTCATGTAACATATAATTCGATCACAAGATCTTGTAAGAATTGGAAAGAGTATAATCTCTTCTTTTCTAACCTTATATTATTTTTTATATAATTTTTTAAATTAATTTTGATCTCTTTTTTATTTATGACATATAAGATTTCACTAGAAAATGATATATAATATTATTATATAATTATTTATTTTCTAATGTTTAATCTAATAAGTTAGGAAAATATACCATAAACTTTAAAATAATAGAAACATCATCATAATATCTTATTTTCAGCTAGTTCAGAATATATCATTTAAAATTTAACAACTAGAATATAATCAATTTTAATTACGTCTATCTCCTTGAATATAATCAATTCTAAAAAGGAGGTACAATGAGAGTTACAAGGTTCGAATCTCCTCCTTAACGGGTGTAAAGTGAGAGTTATAAGGTTTGAACCCCTCCCTGAATATGTGTAACCTAATTTTGATTTATCTGGAAATATACATGAGGAGACTTGCATATTCACGTGGTATTAATCGTGGAACGCGCAAATTGGCCCGAACCACCCACGTACCAAAAAAAAAAACCGTGACCTTAAACGATTTTTCGAAAAATAATTGGAAGTTTAAAAACAAAAGTAAGACTTATGTTGGGATGTCGAAGAAGTAAAAGTATTATAAAAAATAGTTCCCCTCTTCCAACAATCTTCCTAGTGTTGAGTATTTACTTTATATAATAAGTCTTATGATATGTTTTACCGATCTTTTTCGAGATCTTGAGCAAAGATAATAGGGGATCGATGTGTAATAAAAATTATACAATCATTATTTAGATGACGCTACAAAGAAGGCTAAAAACAAACGATATAATTTTTGTTACATAGGAAAGCCACTTTAGACTCGGAGTCATTGACTCGGTTTGAACCTGCACCACTAGATTGGATGACCAAGATCCCGGCCAGTGAGCTAATCCCAACTAGTTTAATAAAAAACTAAATATATGCTAATGTATATAGAATTGAATCCACTTTGTAAATTATGTAGTAAAAATATTTATAAAATGATCACATAATCTATAAATGTGTTTTCTTTAATGTCATTTGAAATAATGTAAGAAATTGGTTGAGTACAGAAAAATAATAAATATTATATTAAATTTGCTCAAACAACTAAAAAAAACTAATGGATGTTTTCTGTTTTCATTTTCTATATTTTTCAAAATACTATTGAAAACGTGTTTGGCTATAGAAAATGAAAACAGTTTTCTGGAAAATAAAATGAAAACGATGCTATATTAGAGAACGTGAATTTGACGTTTTCCATATTTTCTAAAAATATTGAAACTAAAAACGAAAATCATTTTCTAAAAATGTATTTTGAAAATGAAAATAGAAAATGTTTTCATAAATCAAACAGGGCCATAAATCTAGAAAAAATAGAAAAGAAAAGGATAGTACATTTACCTTCAACGTAACAGTTTTATTATATTTAGAGAATAAAGAATAATCTTGAAATGATGGATTTTGTAATTAAAGAAATGATTTTTAA
Source organism: Nemophila menziesii (assembly GCA_029959085.1). Taxonomy (NCBI): domain Eukaryota; kingdom Viridiplantae; phylum Streptophyta; class Magnoliopsida; order Boraginales; family Hydrophyllaceae; genus Nemophila; species Nemophila menziesii. Next base: position 23,205,466 of record JARWIR010000001.1, on the reverse strand, counting down.
GAAAGTAATATATATATATATATATATATATATATATATATATATATATATATATATATATATTAAATTGTATTGTTGCTGTATCCTTAAGATACATTCACATATAATAGTAAGATTTTGAAATTATGTATTGAGATATCATTTAGTGTAAATAGGTTATATTTTTAATTTTTTTTTTTAATATATGAATGAGCCACTTTGGACTCGGAGTCATTTTGACTCCAATGAGATTCGATCCCCGGACCTTTTGTTTCTAGACGGAGTAACTTAACCACTAGGCCAACTATCGATCTTTATATTTAATTTTATAAATTGAAGTAGAGTTTGTAATCATAAATATATAAATTATTGCTATATTTATACAATCGTGTATAAAAAAGAAAAAAAGCATAAGCTCCACCTTAATTTAGGTCATATTTTTCAAAATAATTTTCACAAGCCTTAACAAAGAACACAAGCTCCTTGCTTCCTCATTATTTCCTTGATGTACTATATATAATTTTCGCCAACAAGCTAGCAAGAAAGGAATCGTTATACTGAAGTTCTTTAGGGACCCTTGATATGATGTGATCGATTGATATTAGAGGGTACCATTGACAAAACAGAGGATGCAAAATTAAGTGCACTAAAGTCAGTATCAACATTTACTTTATTGGGCAATTTATTTTTTTGGTCATTTCTTACTTTTGTACATTGTACTACATTTTAAACATTTGTTAGGTTAATAAAGTTATCTATACAGTAACATTAGCAAGTGTATCCATTTGTTACATTAGTAACATTACAAAATTTACCACTTTTATATGGATATATTGATTGATGATGGAGCAAGTATATCCATTTGTTACATAGTAACAGTGCAAAAGTATATTGATAATTCATTATAGACTTTCCTCATGATATTAATCTTCATGATATTTAGTTGGTTTCTCAGAATGTGCTATACACGAAAACTATAAATTAAGCAAATTCTTGCTTAAATTATGACATATGTTTCACATATTATTTATATTAAATATTATAAAAAATAATTCTATTAACATAAATTAAGAACAAACGAATAAAATATTTTAATATATCTTCATAATTTATTTTAATCCATATGGAGAGAAGAATTTAAAGTTATTTTTATATAAATTCACGCATTAATATTTTAGGCAATATATCATCTTCTTTCTTTGGGCCTTCTTTGTAAAAAAAAAATGCCAATCTTCTTTATTTTAATTAAAGAGATTTCCATTGATCATGTATTTTAGTATCCAGATATTTAACCAAAATAACACTCGCTCTAGTTTGATTCATAATTTTTTTACTATAATAGAATGGTTGTTGTAGAACTGTTATAAACGGTAGAAAGAAAAAAATAATAGCGTTGTATATATTATTAAAAATTTAAGGATTACATAGTAGGATTTCTATATATTTATAAATAATGGGTAACCCTAAATCCTAGTTTTAATAGATTTGACTACAAATCCATGACTGGAATGAATATTTATATATGGATTTATAACACTCCGTCTTGGATATTTAATTTCTAAGAATATGTCTCATCAAAACCTTCCTAAAAAAGACCTAGTATGAAAAGATATAGCAAAAAAAAGTACATTTCTTTATACACTTTCTAATATTACCTCATTAAAAAACTTTATCAGTAAAACCTATTAGGACAAAACCGTAATGAAGGAAAAGAGTATAAGTAGTATTTGTCTCCCTCTCTTGTCAAGATCTCAGGAAAGATCTTGAAATCGCCGCATGCCAATCTTGTGCATGAATTTCTTAAATGTCGATGTTGGTAGTGACTTTGTGAATAAATTAGCCAAATTGTCACTTGAGCAAACTTGATGAACATCTATTTCACATTTCTTTTGGAGTTCATGCGTAAAGATAACTTTGGGAGATGTACTTGATTTGGTCACCTTTAATGAAACTTCCTTTGACTTGGACGATACAAGCAGCATTATCTTCGTATAATATTGTAGAATTTGGTTTGTTTGTAAAGAGATTGCATTCTCCTTGAATATGTTTAGTTAATGATCTTAATCAAACACATTCTCGGCTTGCCTCATTAAGTGCAAGTATCTCAGCATGATTTGAAGATGTAGCGGCAATGGTTTGTTTTGTAGAACTCCATGAGATAATAATGCCCCCAAAGGTTAACATATATCCGGTTTGTGATCTTTCTTTATGTGGTTTGGATAAATATCCAGCATCTGCATAACCAGTCAATTTGGATTTATGATGTTTTGTATATAACAATACCACATCACAAGTTTCACGAATATAACGAAGTAAACTGTATCTTGGTAACAAATTTTCACTAAAGGAAATGTCTAGAAAAGTATTGTTAGAAAGATACAGTAATGCACCAATTGCACTAAGATATGGTACTTTTGGGCCAAGAATTTCTTTGTTATCTTCACGTGGACGAAAAATGTCTTTTTGTGGATCAAGTGAACTTACAACCATTGGTGAACTCAATGGATAAGATTTATCCATATTGAATAGCTTAAGGATTTTTTTGACATAAACTGATTGGTGGATACAAATTTCATTTGTCCAACGTTCAATTTGAAAGCCAAGTCAAAAAGTTGTTTTGCTAAGATCTTTCATCTCAAATTTCTTTCAAAAATAAGTTGTTGCTATTGTGAGATCTTTAAGAGTGCCTATTAGATTTAGATCATTAACATAGACAGTAATAATAACAAATCCAAAATCAAACTTTTCAATGGAAACACATGGACTAATGAGATTGTTAATATATCCTTCATTGACAAGGTATGTACTTAGACGATTATATCTTTGTAATTTAATTGAGTAATTTTCCTGTGGGTATGCGTTATATGCTTCAAGCATTTTTAGTCCTTGTGGGATTTTCATGAAAATGTCACTATCGAGTGACCCATAGAGGTAAGATGTTACCACATCCATCAAATACATATGAAGTCCTTCAGCAACTTCTTAACGAAGCAAATATCTAAGAGTAATTGCATCCACTACATTGTATCTTAAAATGTCATTGTTTTCATTACGATTTCATATGAATACCAACTTGTAGCCTATAGGACTTATATTTTAAGGGGTCTAGAGTATAAGTCCAAAAACTTTACGTTTTGCGAGTGAAACTAATTCAGCCGGAATTGTTTGTTTCCGTTTTGGCCAATCATTTATATGTTCACATTTTTGAACTGTTTGGTTCAAGGTCCTTGTTTTCATGGATTAATCAATAACAACTTTATATGAGAATATTTGATCAATATGAATTGTGTTTCAGTTCCATCTTGTTCTTGTAGCGACATAGTTCATCGATATCTCCTCATTATCAATATTTAATTTATCAAGTGTTTGAGTCTCGATTGAAGTTGTCGTTTCAGCTATTTCACAAGGTGCATTATTTACAGGATTGTTAACAATCTTAGAGTTGCCATTCTCTAATTGTGTTTTTTTTGTTGCAGATTTTTATCTTTGGAACTGATAGGTCTACCATGCTTTAAGAGTACATTCGACTTACTTGCTAATCCGCTAGTAAATTTCTCTTTTGAAATATCAATTCGAGTATGAGCAATTTCAACTGGTATATATGACTTAGTCACTCTCCTTGTATAAGTGAATGCATCTGGAAGTTGATTAACAACATCCTACAACTGTATAATTTTATGAACTTTGTGCTCAGATTGTTTTGTGCGAGGATCAAAATGAGATAAAGATGATACATTCCATAAAATTAGAGATTTTTTCAACGTTTTCTTTTTTCCCCCTAAGATTGGGAATTGAGTTTCATCAAATTGGTGATCAACAAAACGTGTTGTAAATAAATCTCTAGTTAAGGGATTTATATATTTTATAATTGATGCAGATATTCTTTGTGGTCCCATTTATGTTTATTCCGGTGGAGCGAAATGTACATATACCACACAACCAAAAATTCATAAATGGTACAAACTCTAGTTCATGACCAAGCACAAGTTGGGATGTGAAGTATTTATGATAAGATATTGGTCTAACTCGAACTAAGGCGCAACATGTAATATGGCATTTACCAAAGCAGAACTAGGAAACTTAGTTATCATAAGTAATGGTCTAGAAATTAACTGCAACTCTTTTTATAAACTATTCTGCTAAACCATTATCATATGTACATGTGCCACAAGGTGCTCTACGGTCATCCCAATAGATACACAATGATCATTAAATTTTGGGATGTAAATTCTCATGCATTATCAATACGTATTTTCTTGATTGTATCTGGAAATTATGCACGTAATAAAATTATATATGCAAGAAGTTTTGAAAATGTAGTATTACGAGAACTCACGTTTGACCTAAGTATTGAAGCATCAATTAAAACCATAAAATATCGAAATGATCCACAAGAGGAAAAAATAGGCCCACAAATATCGTTTTGAATTCCTTCCAAGAAAGAGAGAGTTTCATTTATAATTTTAGTAGGGGATGACCTAATAATTAATTTTCTCTGTACACAAACAGTACACGGTCGCTTGGTAGAAAAAAAATTTGGTTCTTAAAGGGGTGTCTATGAGAATTTTAAATAAATTTCCTCATCATTATGGCACCAAGATGACCTAGACGATCATGCCACAAAATAAACTTCCTTAGGTCAGATAATTTATGGATGAACACATTATTGGATTCAGTTGGGTTTATATTTGTGTAATATAACCCTGATGATAATACTGGTAGTTTTTCAATGTATTCTTTTTGCCAGAAATAAGCGATGTAATATAAAGATATTCTCCATTATTTTCTTTCATGGTTTTAATGTTATACTCATTTTCCCGAATATTCTTAAAGCTTATTAGTATTCTATTTAATTTACTAGAATGTAGGACATTGCTTATTAAAATATTTGTACCACCACGAAGCATAATACGAGCTTTTCCAAACCTTTTATTAGGTTGGATGTACAAGATATGGTATTGACGTTTTTGCTCTGGAAGCTTGAAGATTAGAGAAATATATTTTATTTTCAAAAATTGTATGCGTTGTTGCACTGTCCGTTAGATATATTTCTCAAATGTTTTTTTCAAGTAAATCCATATATCTTCAGGAAAAAAATGACATATATCAATAAAACAATATGATAAAATGAATAAAATTTAATATAAATGAAATAAAAAATTAAAGTTCAACAAAATAAAAACCTGTGATGTCTAGTTGAGGTGAATTGGGATGTTCAACTTTTTTTCTTTTGCATTTTATTGTCTTATTTGGGCTTGATAAAGATCAACAATGTATTTAGGCATACGACACTTACGAACCCAATAACCATTCGTACCATAGTTGGTACAACCTTGATTTGAATTTTTGACGGGTTCATTGTAAAGATCACTTTTCCCATGTCATTCTGGCTTTTTTACTTAAAAATTTTGATAACCACCATTGAACCAAGGGTTATTTTGACACCGACCACGACCGCATCCACAACTATTTCCATGTCCGCGTGTATGGCCACGACTATGGCCATAGTTGGGAGCTGACATGGCATTCACTTCAGGATATACTCTTGAACCAGTGGGTCATGATTAATGATTTTTCATCAAAAGCTCATTATTTTGTTTAGCCACAAGAAGACATGAAATTAGTTTGTGGTATTTTTTGAAACCCCACTCTTGATATTGTTGTTGTACAATGATATTCGAGGCGTGAATGGAAGACAATGTTTTCTCTAACATTTTTCCGTTAGTAATCTTATGTCCACATAAATTCAATATTGAATTAATTATGAATATTTCAAAATTATATTCACTTATTGATTTAAAATCCTGCAATCGGAGGTGATACCAGTTATAACGAGTTTTAAGAAGTATCACTGTTTTGTGGTGGTCAATTGGTCTTTCAAGTATTTCCAAAGTTCATGAGGGTCTTTTACAGTTAGGTACTCAGTTTGCAAGCCTTCGTGAAGATAGTAGAGAATAAAAATTATTACCTGAACGATGGTTGTATTTCCTTCCCTGATGGTATCTCCAAAATTCTTAGTATACAAGTGGATTTCAGCATCCAAATACCATGATAAGTAGTTGTCTCCCAAAAGGTCGATAGCAACAAATTTGAGTTTCGTGAGATTTGACATGCTATCATGTAATAAACATAAATTCATTAGTATATGTAAAAGAAATATAAAAAATATCATAAAATACTGAATCAAAATAAAATACATATATAACTAGTATATATGCGCTCTATTTAATATACCAATAAATTCATATATACCTTTTCAATAAAAAAGAATATGTAATGACTTATTTATAATAAATTGAATGAATAGGGTACGTAAAAAGAAGGAAAGATATTTATGTTATGAATAAGTTATTAAGGTGGATGTCCAAAGGCCAAAGGCCAACCTATTTATATCTTCTTAATGTGGCAAGTGAAGGGTCATTCCTTTCCTATAAATAGAAGACCCTTTCATTGTAATAGAGTTAGTTGATTATGTTAATATACAAGAAAATGTTCTTCCCTATATTTTATCCTCTTCTTTTATTTAGTTTATAACACGTTATCAGCACGAGTCTCTGCCGATCGAATCAAGGAAGAATATTTCCAGGTATGATTTATATTGTTCTATTTTATATAATATATATATATATATATATATATATCTTTTCTCATAGAAAATAAGAGAGAGTATTATAAGGACTTTCCATTGCAATCGATAAATATTAGCTGGACTTCCATTGCATCCTATACAATACTCTTATACTATTCAAGCAGATAAATCGGTTATCACTTTAGAAAAAAAATAGAGACATGAAGCCTATTTGTAAATATAATTTTGAATGGCTTAAAAATGAAACGAGATGTTTTGTTAGGCTTGAAGCCTACAATGCCCGAAGCATGAAATAATAACCACATAAGCATGGAAAAATAATCGTATAGGTCTGAAACCTAAATTTTATATTATAGGCTCGAAGCCTAGGAAATAAATTATATGCCCGAAGCATGAAAAAAATCCGAAAACTAACGCTATAAAGATCGCAAATTATATCATATGAAGCATCTTAAATTTATAGGTACGAAACCTAAAACAAAATTCTATATGCTAGAAGCATATACTAAAATTTAAAGGCTTGAAGCCTATATGTATTTTTAGAAAACATGAAGCTAATTATTAATTTTAAAGGGCTCGAACCCTTAATAAAATTCAAAACCCCGAAACTATAAAAATTAATGGTGTAGACTCAAAGTCTCAATTTCGATTAATATAGATGATGCTATATATAGATTTATTTATCATCTCGAAATAAAAAAAATAGAATTGGTATAACTTTGAGAAGTATGGGGGATTTGAACTTGAGACTTTTAGATAGTAGAGTATTTGGGTATAACCGCTAGGCTATAGATTAATTTTGTCTAATAACAGTAATTTTTTGAACAATATACTCTACAATTCTACATTTTGTTATATATTATTCACATTCTACAATTTATAGGCCCGAAGCATAAATAGAAATTTATATTATCGGGAGCATATACCAAAAACTATAGGCCCGAAACCTAGAACTCAATTTATATGCCAAAAGTATATAACAAATTTTTTAGGCCAGAAACCTATCACAAATTTTATATGCCAGAAAAATAAAATAAATCTCATAGGCTTGAAGCCTTGAATACAATTTATATGCCTGAAGCATAAAAAAAATTATTGAAAGGCTTGAAACCTAGATCGAGTTTTAAAGGTTTTGAAACCTAATCAAGTTTGTTATAATTTTCACAAAAGAATTTGGGAATGCAATTTAACTTCTAAAGAAAAAAAAATTTGCTCATTCATCTCATGAAGAGAACTTTATCGAATATACACCAGAAGTATAAGAGGAATTATATATGCACGAAGCATACAACAATTTTTTAAATGCTTGTAGGATTAAATTTCAACCGCTCGAAATCTAAAAGAATTGCAAAGACTTGAAGTCTTAATTCAAATTAATGGGTTTGAAGGAAAACGATTGTATATGATAAAAAAGCTCATATGGATAATTAAGAATTGTATGACAAAGGTTTCGAACCTGCAACCTCCCTTATGAAGGTTTATAGTGTTACCATTTAGACAGTTTAATAATTTGTTAGTAAATTGGACAAAAACAAATGTTAGTACAATTTCAGGTACTACTAAATTAAGTGAGGATTTTAAACGGGCAAATGTAATATTATCGAGTGGAACAAATATACGTTTGCTTGTATCAAATCATGCTTATACTCCTGAATTAGCTATAGCGCGAATAAAAGTTTTACAAAATATTATGAGATTGTTTGTCTCGTAAGAAGCAAAGTAATGAATTATTGATATAATCATAATTCGTGTTCCATTTACATAATACTATTTCCTGAAGTGATTAAAATTACATTCCCTAAACGAATGCAATAACTTTCAAATGCATATCAAAATAAACATTGTGGTGACAAAAATTTGATTGAACAAAATCACATTCTCTGGCTCAAAACAATCCCATGTAGTCAATGGAATTGCATTCCTTGTAACGATTGTTGAATTTTTCAATCTCTTTGAAAATGGATATGAAAACATAAGTGGTAGGGTTAAATACAATTAAATATTGTATTCTCTGGCTAAAATTGTTCATTATAATTAATAAAACTACATTTCCTGAAGAAAATGCCACGTCTTTTAATGTGTATTGAAATTAGCGTGGTGGTGATCATAACTCCACCTGAGGTTGAAAATCATGATAGTGTTTCAGAGTTTGCTTTGCTAGTATGTTTTCCTAAAGTATATATAATTTATATATATGATTGTTTTTATTAGAATTGTTGCTTAAGAAAAAAGAAGGTAAGGACAACAAGATTTATCGTGAAAAAAAAAGGATTAGATGCAAAACATACCCAGAAAGGACGAGGTTAATTATTTCATGAGAATGCAAAGGAAAAATAAGATATCGTCGCTATACTTCTAAACTTCAAGGTTACATAATATTCTCCAGAAGTAGATATTATTGTAGCTAGAAGTATTTTGTGAAAAAAAAGATAATGGGAAGACCTTTTACATATTTCATGTCATGAAAGTACTCCTGAAGTAGAAATATCGTAAGTAGAGTTTTGTCCCAATATTAGGGTTTAACATTCTATTTTCTTGTAAGTTATAACCTTTCATTCCTCGAAGTGAATGAAGCTACATTCCCTAAAGTGAATGTAAATGTTTTCATTACCTAAATAATTAGACGTGGGGATGACAAAACAAGTGAATTAATGTTGTATTCTCTGATTGGAAATTATTCTCTGGAGATACAGAATCACATTCTTTGAAGGAAATACATTATTTCCAGCTTTTACAAAAATTGACCTGGAGTGACTTAAATATTATTTTTCTAACTAAAAACCTTCCTTGAAGTGAACGGAAGTGCGTTTCTAGAAGAAAATGCAATGTCTTTTAATATGTCTGAAATTGACATCTTGGTGACCCAAACTTCAGACGAGGTTAAGGTAAGAAAAAAATCCTTACCACCAGAAGTAAATGATAAGGAATATATTGAAAGTACAACGTCACTGTAAATAAGCCATCACAAAACGATAAGCATGAATATTATCGATAAAGTGGAATTATATAGTGTTCGTGTACTCGTGGAATACTAAGACATTTCATTGATCTAATTAAAGGTTTTTGGATGCTCAAAAGTTATGTTACCTTGTGGTACAAAATTAAAAAATTATGTTAAAAGTAAATACCAAAGAAATTTACTAAATTTAAAGGATAATATCCAAAATTAGTATTTTGTATAAGCCAAAAGTGTCCGTAACAATGTATATCTTTTGCATTATTTACTAAAAGTCTCACCAGAAGTGTGTATGAAAATAAAATATGTTATTTCTTTGGGGTTATATATATATATATATATATATATATATATATATATATATATATATATATATATATATATATTCAAGCAGTTGAAACGCTCATTGTGCAAAAGAAAAGATGTCACAATCCAAAGAACTTTGTATTATTAAAAGACCGACTTGGTCACCTAGTGCAGTAATGATATGTAGAATAATAGATTACTTACTTGGTATCTACTTAAAAGAACCAGAAGATTCATTTTACCAAGTGACTACCCCCTTATTAGGGGGAGAGACAAGTCAACATGAAGTTGCATAACATATAGACGAGGCAACTTGAAGTTGCATGATGTATGGTAGAATACAATTTATTATATCATTTATATCCACAACTAAAGAATAGGAACTTGAAGTTAAAAGGAACTCTATTTGAAAAGTATTGCATATAATATACCTAATACATTCTAAAGTAGAATATTTCAAAATCCCAAACTATGTTGTAAACGCTCCAACATAGGTTATTGTCCCATATAGACATATAACAAATATTCCAACGAATGTATCAAACCAAAGCATGAAGTGTGTCAAACATGTAATGCATCTAACTAACACATGTAAGCCTGTCGGTTGAAAGTATACCATACCCCAAAGAAGAAAATCTCATGAGTAAATGATGAAATGGTAAATATTATGGAATGTGCACTCCACGTGACACGACAGGAATTATTAAGTCAAATAATGTTGGCACATGCATTGATCTTTAAGGAAGTAATGGCCATTGAAGAACCTAGGTACCTAAATACGAGAAAAGTTATGTAGATTATTAGTCTACTGAAAATATTTAAATCTGTTAGAATAGTTTATGGGATTAATATATTTTCATTTAATATAGCGCTTAAAATAAATAATAAGGATCGTAAACCAAAAAGTGATAAAATATGTCGACTACAATAGAAAGTGTAATAGTGAATTTTGAAATCTAAAATATTACTTGTATCACGAAGGTTCCCGCAGAAACCTAGAATTAACTATGGGGAGACGTCCTCATTCTTATGTTATCAATATACTGTAGTGATTATTAGATGGATATTAAGTTTTTTTTTTTATAAACAAAATAGGTGCTAGAAGCATGACATGTGCCCAAACAAGAAAGGTGTTTGAAAGCACAACAAGTGCCTGAAGCACGATAGGTACTTGAAGTACCTAGAGCATTTAAATATAAAATTATCGAAGATTGAGAAGTTCCTGAAATATAAAAGTTCCTGGAGTATAAAAGTTCTCAAAGAACATAATTTATTTAAATCACAAGAGAAAAGTGTCTGAATAATGAAAGGATACTCGGTAATTGTTGTCATAATGAAAAGGATGTGATATTAGCGTATTGTACTCTTTTTCCTTCACTAAGGTTTTTTCCCACTGGGTTTTTCCTAGTAAGGTTTTAACGAGGCATGCAAATATTTATTGTCAAAGGAAGTATGAACTCTTTTATTGATCAAGAAAATGATATTACTATCACTAAATACCCTCAAGTAAAAATCCAGAAGATTTACTAATTAAAGTTTTATTAACGACGACATCAGGATATAAATGTATTAGGAAACATGTAATGTCGTAATGAGGGGGAGAATATATTGAAATTGTTTATTTTTTTCCTTCACCACGGTTTTTCCCAGTGGGTTTTCCTGGTAAGGTTTTAACCAGACATGTTGAATATGTATCATAAACCCAAGGATTGATGTACTCTTTTCCCTTCATCAAGTTTTGTCCCAAAAGGTTTTCTTGATAAGGTTTTAATGAGGCATATCTATCAGTGAATATCCAAGGGGGAGAGGTATGAAATATTTATTTAAGTGGATTATTCAACATACCCAAGAGAAGTGTGGTATAACTTCAACAAGAATATATTGATGGTATTGTATGAGTATACTATTGCTTGTACCACACAAAAATTAGAATGGCTGCATCAAAGGAGACAAAACAAAACATATTTCACCAAAGTCTCCTTCACACATGAGCTACAGAAGAATGTGGATATTGACACTCGACAGATACAATCATGCACGAATTTTGTAGATTTTTCTGATGAAATCTTTGTCAACCACAATATTCAAGAAGTAGGTCCACAATATTGAAATACGACAACTAAGATATCTCTTGCCAACATCAGGGGGAGCGTAAACAAGACTGTACTCTTTTCCCTTCGTCCAAGTTTTGTCCTAATGGGTTTTTTTGGCAAGGTTTTAACGAGGCAGCGTTTCAAGATGATTAGTTCTATCTATATGTACTCTTTTCCCTTCGACCAAGTTTTTATCCCACAGGGTTTTCTTGGCAAGGTTTTAACGAGGCATATTTCATAATGGATGGACATCCAAGGGGGAGTGTTATGAATAAGTTATTAAGGTGGATGTCTAAAGGACAAAGGCCAACCTATTTATGTCTTCTTAATATGGAAAGTGAAGGGTCATTCCTTTCCTATAAATAGAAGACCCTTTCATTGTAATAGAGTTAGTTGATTATGTTAATATACAAGAAAATGTTCTTCCTTATATTTTATTTCTTATTTTATTTAGTTTATAACAATTTACATGATTTTGACTTTATTAAAGAAAAATATATTTCACATGATAAATCTTTCGCATAAAAAATATAGAAAAAAAGTAATTATCATATATGTGACTCATGTGGCTGCATTTCATTAACAAAACAAAAAATGGATTTGTTATAAAATAAATGGCGATAACTCAAAATATAGAGAAATATAATCTCGTATTATTATTCAGTGAAATTCAAAATGGTTACAATATGAATATGAATATCGTACGATATATAGAAAACCGTAAGTAGATGTGCATCTACTAGCTTAAGCTACTGTGAGCTCAAGCTGTTGAGCAGCTGTACTGCAAGTCACTTATACACGTTACTAATTCATTGTATATCGTTGGTATATATCCACTTAATATAATATTTTATAACACTCCTTCTTGGATATCACCAACGAAAGATTGCCTCGTTAAAAACTTGTCAAGAAAACCCATCGGGAAAAAATTTGATGAAGGAAAAAGAGTATAGAAATGTCGATATATTCTCCCCCTCATTGCAAAGTCAATTTTTTTTAATAATGCCTTCTTTACGGGTGGGCTTGTAGCTTGAATATTGTTGTTGGTAAAGATTTAGTGAAGAAATCTGCTGGATTCTCACTTGATCATAAATGTCAATAAACAGTAGATTGACATAAGGAGGAGTATATTGTTCTCTTTAGATATCTGGTATGCCTCATTAAAACCTTACTAGGAAAAACCCTATGGGAAAAACCTTAGTGAAGGAAAAAGAGTACAATGCACAAGTATCGTCTCCCCCTCATCGTAACACGCATTATTACAATAATTACATTAAATCACATAAATACATTTTCGAGCCCATAATTCAACATAAGTATAATATAGCTTTAGTTGATGAATCTGCTGGATTCTCGCCTAGACAAATTTGTTGAAATATACTTTGACATCTTACGAACTAATATTCTATTTCTTCAATCTTCTTCTTTAATTTCCAGGATGAGACAATTTCATCATAAATTAGTACCGTCCTTGTGAGGAAGTAATCCATTCTAACTTCTACTTGTTATATAAAATACTCTCTTGTGCTTTATGCATTTTATTTTCTTCGGGAACCTTTTATGCTCCATGTACTTCTCATTCTTCGAGAATTTAATATATTCATACGCTCTAAGTGCTTCGCGCACTTATCATTCTTCAGGCACTTGCGCTTCGAGCACATCTGTTCAGCAAGAATATTGATATTAGTTCAAGAACATGACATTCATCTTGGTAATTTCCCTATTACAGTAAAATTTGTAAGAGTTTTCTCAGAGCAGAATCTGAACGTCATTGCATCGATAACATGAGCATAGGGACGTCTTCCCAAAATCAACTCTTGGTTTCTGCAGGAACTTATGTGATACAAGTCGGATTATAGGTTTAATAAATTGTATGGCCATTTCATTATTTGTCAACAATTTCACCACTTTGTGATTTAGGATCCTCATTATTTATTTCAAGCCATAGTTTAAAGAAAATATATCAATCCCATTAACCGTCTCACGGTTTCATATATTTTCAGTAGATAAATAATGTACATGGCGTTTCTTTATTTAGGTACCTCGGTCACTTCCGGGACCATTACAAAATTTATGAGTAATGCATGTGCCAGTAGGGCTCACTAATTCCCGTCATATAATGTGGATCTGCACATTCCACATTATTTACCAATTAATCATCATTTACTCATGAGATTTCTTTCTTAAGGGCTGGTATATTTCAAATTGACGGGGTTACCGCGCTTCATGCGTTGGTTATATGCATTACAGGTCTAATGCTTCATACGTTGGTTAGATACATTACATGTTTACCACGCTTCAGGCATTGGTTAGATGTATTATAGATTAACCACGCTTCAGGTGCTGGTTAGATATATTTTAAGTTCACCACGCTTCATGCATTGGTTAAATGCATTCATTAACATATTTGTTATATGTCCTTCTAAGACAATAATCTACTAGAGAGTTAACAGTAGATTTATGGGATTTTACAAAATTCTTTATGTTCATGAATAAATTTTGTATATTATTTACATACTTCACAAATGAGTCGTCTTTTGAATTTCAAGTTCCGATTCTTTAGTTCGTGGATAGAGATGAGATAATGAATCATATTCCACGATATCACATGCAATACTTCAGGTTGCGATGTCTCTCCCCGTTATAAGGGGTAAATGATCTCATCAAAATAACACTCTGCAATAGGATAGAGCAAATTAAAGTCCAACCCGAAAAAATTAATCCCAACCCGGACAAAACTAACCAGGAAAAAAGTTTTTTAAGCATAATTAATAAATAAGGTCAGACTAATATCAAACATCCTTAACCCACAGTAATTTTGACCAGGTTAATATTTTGAGTAAAGAACCGAATGAACCCGTTAACCCGATCCCTTCATTTATAAGCCATGTTTTTCATATTTCCTTCTCAAAAATTCGATGTAGGATAAGTTGTTCTGTTAGCTTTTCAAAGCACGGCTGATGCTGTGATTTTTTTGTTGTAACTTTTCCTCCCACATCGTAAGTTTACTAAAGGAGTTTCAAGATATGTCTATAAATACTAAGCTGCAGAAGTAATGCTATCACACCACAACAATCCCTCACTTATGTATGTGGGTATAAGTTGAATTTTTATTAATATATCAAGTTTAATTCCTTTGAGTTGAACATGAATATATTAATAATATTAATAATTTATAATTTTATTTCGTTTGAGTAAGATTTTAAACTGGTATTAACTACAGTTAACCCGGTGGTTGGAACCCAGGAGGGTTTCATAACGAAAAGCAGGGTTGGGATTTTCAAATCTACAGTTTGCAGTTACTCCTTTACTCTCCGTAATTGTCTCTTTTACAGTTCATGATTCACTCATTTACAATTAGTAATTCGCTACTTAACGGTTCGTAATTTCCTTATTTACAGGTCGCAATTCGCTCTTTTACATTACGTAATTTGCTCTTTTATAGTTATATTTACATTTGTAATTAGCTCCTTTACAATTCGTAAGTCCATCATATACAGTTCATAATTCCCTTCATTATAATTCGTAATTCGCTTATTTACCGTTCGTAATTCGCTTCTATACAGTTCGTAATTCCCTCTTATACAGTTCGTAATCTACTCCTTTACAATTCGTAATTTCCTCCTACAATTCGTAATTGGCTCTTATACATATCGTAATTTCTTTCTTTACAGTTCGTAATTCGCTCATTTATAGTTTGTATTTCACTCATTTACATATCGTAATTCACTACTTTACAGTTCGTAATTCGCTTATTTACAGTTCGTAATCCGCTCATTTACATTTCATAATTCGCTCATTTACAATAGTTACCCCTTTACAATTCATAACGCCACCTTTATAGTTCGTAGCTCCCTAATTTATGATTCGTAATTTGTTCCTTTAGTTTGTAGTTTGCTCCTTTACAGTTCGTAATTCACTCATTTATAGTTCGTAATTAGCTCCTATACAATTTGTAATTACCTTATTTAAAGTTTGTAATTGGCTCTTCTACAGCTCGTAATTCGCTCAAATACAGTTCACAGTTCCCTGCTTTACAATTAGTAATTTTTTATTTACATTTTGTAATTACCTTCTTTACATTTTGTGATTCCCTTATTTACAATTTGTGGTTCCCTCCTTTACAGTTCGTAATGCGCCCCTTAGTATTTTGTAGTTCGCCCCTTTATGGTTCGTTCCCTCCTTTACATTCGTAATTTGCTCCTTTATATTTCATAATTCATTTATTTACAGTTCGTAATTCTCTTCTTTACAGTTAGTAATTTACTCATCTACAATTCGTAATTTGCTCCTTTATATTTCATAATTCATTTATTTACAGTTCGTAATTCTCTTCTTTACAGTTAGTAATTTACTCATCTACAATTCGTAATTTGCTCCTTTACAAGTTCTAAATTCCATTCCATCCAATTCACAATTCTCTTATTTACAATTCGTATTTCCTTTATTTACAGTTCGTAATTCGCTTATTTATAGTTCATAATTCCATTCTTTAGAGTTTGTAATTCTCTCTTTTACAGTTTGTAAATGGCTCCTATACAATTAGTAATGCCCTCTTTTACAGTTTTTAATTCACTCATTTATAGTTCGTAATTCACTCTTGTACAGTTTGTAATTTCCTCCTTTACATTTCGTAGTTCCCTTCTTTATATTTCGTAAATTTCCTTTTTTACCGTTTTAAATTCCCTCCTACACAGTTCGTAATTCCCTCATTTACAACTTGTTTTTTGCTCATTTACAATTTGTAGTTCCCTCATTTACATTTCATAGTTTTCTCTTATATAGTTCGTAATTCGCTTCTATACAGTTTGTAACTTTAATTTTTACAGTTCGTAATTCGCTCATATAAAGATTGTAATTTCCTCCTTTACAGTTCGTAATTCCCTCCTTTATAGTTCGTAATTCCTTTTTTACAATTTTTACTTCCTCCTATACAGTTAGTAATTTCCACCTATACAGTTCGTAATTCGCTCTTTTCGGTGTTCCCTCATTTACAGTTCGTAATTCTCTTATATACAGTTTGTAAGTCCTTTCTTTACAGTGCGTAATACTCTTCTTTACAATTCATAATTTTCTTCTCTACAGTTCGTAGTTCGCTCATTTATAGTTTGTAATTACCTCTTTTACAGTTTGTAATTCCCTTCTTTACAGTTTGTGATTCGTTCCTATAAAATTCGTAATTTTCTTCTTTACAATTCGTGATTCACTCTTATACAGTTCATAATTTCATTCTTTACAATTCACAAATCCCTTCTTTACAGTTTATAATTTGCTCCTTTACTATTTGTAATTCCCTTATTTACAATTCGTAATTCATTCATTTATAATTCGTAGTTAGCTCCTTTACCGTTCATAGTTCACTATACTGTTAGTAATTCCCTTCTTTATAGTTCGTAATTCCCTCCTTAATTATTAGGGTTGAGCAAATCAAAACCTGAAAACCAAACCGAACAAAAAAAATCCAGAAAAAATCGAACCAAGAAAATTAAAAACCAAAAAACCAATTGATTCAATTTTTATTTATCAAAAACCGAAAAACCAATTGATTCGATCAAAACTGAAAAAGATCGGTTCGGTTTGGCGTACTAAACAAAAACCAAAACAAAAACCCAAACAAAACCGAACCAACAGTGAAAAATAAGAGAATGTGAGAATTTTGTTATTTAAATTATGTGAGAGAAGTTTTTGGTGAGAATTTATCATTTAAATGGAATTTTTGTTTTGCTACACAATTAGTTTAATATTGTTAGTGATATTTTTATCATGTATGATCATATTAGTAAGTATTATTAGTTTAATAACTTTTTGGTAATTGTGATTGTATAAATTCAAAATCAATTATTTAATTTTATGAATTTATTTTGTATTGTAAATCTATATTATAGTTCTTAAATTATAAAATAATTTTTTGTTTAATTGATTTATTAAAATCCTGTGAAAGTAATCTAATATATTGTTAGACGGGCAATAAATTTCAAGAAATTTGCTAATAAAGGTCATTAGGTCAAGTAACTTGATGTAATAAGAAACCAAACACCGAATATGGAAGCAAATGCAAATTGTCCAATTAAATTTCTAAATAATAAAAAATCGAGTTATTTGGTTTGATTTCGGTTTTGTCAAAAATTGAAATAAACCAAACCGGTCTAATAACCTATATTAGAACTTTTCATCCTCATAATCGGACTTCACAAATTAGATTTTTACATTATTAAGAATTTTGTGTTTATGTCTGTTATTGTAATTATTGCATTTAACCTGGTTCTTAATATGTATTATGGTAATAAGATTTGGTTCACATACCGCACCAAAAGTAATAGGGATACAAAGAAAGTTTTAAAGCTTTAGTTAGAATAGGGATCCTATCCTATTACCGAATGCTATGCGGATTTTTAACACTGGTGAAATATGGAAATTGGCTTCGAGATGGAATATTTACCGGAAAAGCAAACATGTGTGCGGACCTTTTGCCTAAAAAAGACGCGTTGTTAAGTGAAGAACCGCAAGTACGGGTGGATTCTCTGAACTATCTTTGACAAAGTATTACTAGTGATAGGAGTGACTGTATGTTTCCTAAACTAGTTTTAGACTTAATTTGTGATGGATTAGTTTGTGATTTGTATTAGTCAAGTTGACTTTAAAAGTCTACATGTATGAAAAAAAAATTAATAGCTGCTTTAACGAGTCTGGGCCATTCTATTATGCAATAATTGCCATCCTGTAGTATATTTCTTGATTCAACGGCCCATTAAAAGTTTTCTGAATTCTCAGCAGCAGCAGTGATAAGATAAAGCTAACATCTAGAAGAATTACAGCTCATCAACAACAAGATGACAGCTGCTAAGCTGTTAGTTTGTTACACAGTTAGTTACAATAGATATGTATGTATAGTGTATGTAATGATTCTCTATATATATCACAATACATGAATGTAACAATCAATTATAAACTAATAAAATTCTTCTCTTCATATCCTTCTCTCTTCTCTTCTATATGGTATCAGAGCTATTGGAAAGAACAAGCTCTCTTTTTCCGCCATTAATGGCGTCTTGAGCTTTGCTATCTTTCACTTCTCGATCTTCCGCGCTCCTCATCTCTACTATCTTCTTCTAAATGGCTGAATCATCTTCTTCAACACCTCATATCTCATCCAGTTCTGAAATACCAGCTGGATTACTCCTTCTTCGTCAAAACTGGGCCTCGCTTGTTCAAATCAAGCTTGACTCTACAAATTATGTCGTTTGGAAGGCTCAGCTTGAAGCTGTTTTGGAAGCTCATGGATATCTTGACCATGTCACCCGTTCTGGAGCTTCACCTTCATCTACTCATCCAACATATTCGACATGGATAATAGAGGATCATCAACTGAAGGTATCTCTCCTATCTTCAATGATTCCCTCTGTCTTTTCTCAAGTCGTAAGATCTACTTCTGCACACGAAGTTTGGGTGAAACTTGAAGAATTGTTTGTTAATCAATGTCGTACACATGTACATCAATTAAAAATGAAACTGTGCAACATCAAGAAAGGAGACAAATCGATGACTGAGTATTTAGCTAATATACAAGACATATGTGATGGATTAGATACTGCTGCAGCTTCTTTACCTCTTGAAGACGTTATTATGTACACGTTGAAAGGTCTACCTTCTGAATATAATCAATTTAAGTCTAGTATTCGGATTACAAATGCTCAAACATCAACACTAAGCTTCCATTCACTTGGTAGCTTACTAGTTTCTGAAGAAGTGCATATGAAGATGTCTGAATCAAATGACTCATCTGTGCATCATACTGCACTTTTCACTCCTTCTGCGATGAATTTTTCTTCCAATAACTCAACTCGTGGACGAGGACCTTCAAATCGTGGGAGAGGCTATGCTAATCGAGGTCGTGGTAGACATTTCTCTCAACAAAATACCTCTATTTTGGGAGCTCCTCCATCACATAACTCTGGTATGAATACTAATGCTCCAACATGTCAGATATGCACTCGTATAGGCCACATAGCTCTTGATTGTTGGTATAGATCAGACTTTGTGAATTATCCTTCACCTAAGGCTCAAAATCGAGTCATCTTAGCAGCTCATTCTAATTACACACCTAATCAGTCAAATTAACAACAAGTTTATGATCCTGAAATGTGGTATTTGGATAGTGGAGCAAATAGTCATGTTACTAATGATCCTCACCTAATTGATAACTCTCAGCCTTACCATGGTCCTAATTCAGTCTCAGTTGGTAATGGTCAAAAATCTGGACATTGCTAGTGTTGGTCATAGTAAGCTATATGTCTCTAACTCTTCTTTTTCCTTAAACTCAGTTCTTCATGTTCCTTCCATTTCTTCTAATTTGTTATCCATTTCAAAATTCACTAAGGATAACAATTGTATTATCTCTTTCAGTTCTAATTCAGTTTCTATTCATGACTGTGTCTCACATAAGTTGCTCTTTCAGGGCCCTTGTAGGGATGGCTTATATCCACTTTCATCTGGTACAAGCTCATCATCTGCACAGGCTAGTCTTTGTTCAAGACAACCCTTAAGATGTCTTTCTTCAAAAGTTCAAAATTCCTCAGCTGTTTTATGGCATTTGCGCTTGGGTCATCCTTCTTCTCAAGCTTTAATTCCTCTAAGTTCTATTCTTAATAGTAAACTAGATCATTATGGTGTTCAATGTAATTCTTGTGCATTGTCTAAAGCACATAAACTTCCCTTTTCTTTGTCTATTACTAAATCAAATAATCCTTTTGATATTGTTCACTCAGATGTGTGGGGTCCAGCCCCAATCTCTTCTTGTTCCTCATTTACATATTATGTCTTGTTTATAGATGATTATAGCAGGTTCAGTTGGGTGTATCCCTTGAAGTTAAAATCAGAAGTTTGTGAAGTATTCAAAGCATTCAACAATATGGTTCAAACTCAGTTTAATGCTCAAATCAAATGCTTAAGATCAGATAATGGTGGTGAATACACTAGTAACTCATTTAAACTGTTTCTTCAATCTTTGGGGATCATTCATCAAACTTCTTGCCCTCATACTCCTGAACAAAATGGAGTTTCTGAGCGCAAACACAGGCATCTAATTGAAACTACACTAGCCTTACTCACTCATGCTTCTCTCCCAATGAAATTTTGGTGTGAAGCTCTAGCTGCTTCTGTGTATTTAGTGAATATTCTACCAAGTCCTTCACTTCACAACATCAGCCCTTATGAACTGTTATTTGACAAACCCCCAACTTATGATCATTTAAGAGTCTTTGGATGCTTATGCTACCCTTGGACCAAACCATACAATCAACATAAATTTGCTCTCAAATCTGAACCTTGTGTGTTTTTGGGTTATTGCTCTTACTCAAAAGGTTACAAGTGTTTCTCTACATCATCTGCTCGTATGTTTATTTCAAGACATGTACAATTTAATGAAACCTCATTTCCATTTTCTATTAAACCCTCAGAAACACCTTCATCTACTCCCACAAATTCTATATATACTAATCTATTTTCACAAATCAATCTATCTTCTCTTTCTCAGCCATTTTCACCTTTGAATGTTTCTGCTTCTACCCAACCTTTAACTCAATCTTCTACTCATCAAACTTCATCTTCTCAAACACCATCTCCTATTATAACTCCACAACCAAATCTTCCCCATCATCATATGGTGACTAAAAAACAGACAGGTTCTCTTAGACCTTCATATAAATGTCAAACACTTATTCAAACACCAACATTACTTGAACCATCTTCATTCAAAGAAGCTGAGAAATTTCAGTGTTGGCAAGACGCAATGCAAGATGAATACAATGCATTGATTAGTCAAGACACTTGGACTCTTGTCCCTACACCACATGGTCGAAATCCTATAAAATGTCGATGGATATATAAAGTTAAAAGACATGCTGATGGAACTATTGCTCGCTATAAGGCAAGACTTGTAGCTAGAGGTTTCTTACAAGAATTTGGTTTGGATTATACCGAAACTTTCAGTCCTGTGGTCAAACACCAAACTATTCGAGTTATATTAGCTTTAGCTGTGTCAAATAATTGGGTTATTCGACAATTGGATGTGTCTAATGCGTTTCTTCATGGTGAACTAGATGAGGAGGTATATATGACACAACCACAAGGCTTTGTGGATTCTACGAAACCCTCTCATGTATGCAAATTGAACAGGTCTCTCTATGGCTTAAAACAAGCTCCTCGAGCTTGGTACTCTTTACTACAATCTTTTCTTGTTCTCCAAGGCTTCAAAGTTAGTAGTGCTGATTCCTCTATGTTTGTCAAAGGAGCTTCATCATCATTAACTATTATATTAGTCTATGTGGATGACATATTGGTAACTGGTGCAAATGCAGATGAAATATCAAATGTTATTAGTGCCTTAAAGAATAGATTTCAGATGAAGGACTTGGGCACTTTAGCCTATTTTCTTGGGCTTGAAGTATCCAAAACTAATGAAACTACAACTGTCTCTTAAGCTAATTATGCTCTCTCTATTCTAAAGAAAGCTGGCTTGAGTGAATGCAAACCTTCTACAACTCCTACACTCACCAAAAATGGTGTTATATCAAATTATCACAAAGAATTATATGAAGATCCTTTTATGTTTAGAAGTCTAACTGGTGCCTTGCAATACTTGACCATTACAAGACCTGACATTTCCTTTGCAGTTAATCAAGTGTGTCAAGCTATGCACAAACCCACAAATGCAGATTTTGAAGCTTTAAAGAAGATACTAAGGTATCTCAAAGGCACTTATCATTATAGCTTACTATTCTCTTCTTCTTCTCCCACTCTTCATGCCTTCTCTGACTCGGATTGGGCCAGTGATATTCAAGATAGGAAGTCTACAACTGGCTACTGTATCTTTTTAGGTACAAACTTGGTTTCTTGGGGATCAAAGAAGCAAAATACAGTCTCAAGGTCTTCAACTGAAGCTGAGTATAGGGCTCTTGCTCATGTTTCGGCTGAGCTTAAGTGGTTTACCTACTTACTTCAAAGTCTTCATATTTCTGTTACAACTCCAACCTTATCTTGTGACAACATGTCAGCATTGGCCTTAGCAACTAATCCTGTGTTCCATACCAGGACCAGACACATTGATGTGGATTTCCACTTTGTAAGGGAACAAGTTAAAGCTAAACTTCTTCATCTCAGACATGTTTCATCATCAAATCAATTGGCTGATATTTTAACTAAAGGTCTTGGAGTAACTCAATTCACATCTCTTCTTTCCAAGCTGCCCATGATCAACATGCTTAGCTTGAGGGGGGATGATAAGATAAAGCTAACATCTAGAAGAATTACAGCTCATCAACAACAAGATGACAGCTGCTAAGCTGTTAGTTTGTTACACAGTTAGTTACAATAGATATGTATGTATAGTGTATGTAATGATTCTCTATATATATCACAATACATGAATGTAACAATCAATAATAAACTAATAAAATTCTTCTCTTCATATCCTTCTCTCTTCTCTTCTATAAGCAGTACGATTACGCATTTTACACCGTCTTTTGCCTTTCCTTAATTGTGGAGAATAGTTACAGTATTAAATAATTCATCTACAATTTCCATCTAAATGGTTCTCAACAAGTATATATTGGACAAAGTTAGAATTTAACAATGAGTTGCAGTCTTATCTTATCTATTATCTCGTAAGAAACATTATTTCTTATAAAGAAAAAGTAAATTATGAAAAGTTTCTTAAAATTTAAATTCTAGGTTATAGAATAACTCAAATTTGAGTTCTGAACAACTCATTTTATAAGCAAAACAAAGAAAAAAGTATATGGTACAAGAAAAAAAAATGATAGTTAAGATGAAAGATAATTAGTTCTAATTTAAGGTATTTTTTAAGCAGTAATCCTTTAATAAATTAACTTAAGTATAGATAAATGAATAATTTCAAAATGAATGAATTTCCTATCCTAACTTTAACTAATGAGATAAATAAATAATCTTGTTATATATATTAATGAATTTTTTTTTAAAATTCTTGAAATCTGTATATAAATATAAATGATTTTAAGATACATAAGAGACACACATTAACATATGAATAACTATCATATATATATATATATATATATATATATATATATATATATATATATATATATATATATATATATATATATATATATATATATATATATATATATATATATATATATATATATATATATATGTTTCAATATATATATATATACAAAAAATATTTTTCTAACATATAAATTATTTAATGTTATTTGTCTTTTTTTTTACATCATAATATATTCTTTTTTACGTTTTTTAGTGCAAATAAAATTTTTGGATATTTTGCTTATGTTGTAACAAATAGTTTCGTAGGGTGATCATCGCTTGGAAGATTTATTTCGATGACACATTTGGAGTGACACCACCATCATTTGGTTCTAGATCATTTTCATCATTTAGTATTGACTCAATAATTGTTTCGTTTGTAGACAATTCCATAACTGTATCATTCTTGTTAGGATAGTTTAAAAGATATTTGATACCCATCACATGTCTGTAGTGCAAATTAGAAACGATATTTGTTTACTCCTCAATATCTTTTCCTAATTGATGAACTTCTTCTTCGGGAACATCCATTTCTTCAGATAATATCTTATAATGTCGAAAACAATCAACATTTTTTTTTGTTATATTAAATCTCCAAGCCATGATAGCAAACTTAAGTGCATCAAAAAATATTAATGTATTCACAATTTGATGAGTCCAAATCAAGGCTCTGGAAGATACTAGAATAAAACATCGTCGTTTACGAACTTTGAATGCCCAAATAATCTCTGCATCACATGCTTGAATTTTAGACGTTGTTGGCATATTGTCCCTTCTAGTATGGTTTTGTGTGACAAATATTTATGTGATTAACTTATTTTAATTGTCATTATCCTTTACTATCTCATGTGAAACATACCATTTGCTCTATCACATACCATTTTATCATTTTGATCTTGCTATATCTTGGTATGTGTTCATTGTCTCTAAATGGTGTTACACTGTCGTATTATCATATTTCAAATTTTTATTACATTATAGAATAGAGCATCCAAACATCATTACTTATGCTAAAATGTGTATTTTTAAATAGCATATATAGTTTCACTTTTTGGACATATCTTCATCTGTGTTGAGAATCGACTTTCGAGTTGAACTACAATTTTTTTAGAATATCTTTTCTAACAACTCTTGTGTATAATTTGTTTTAGGTGAACCATGCTCAACGAAGAAAAATGGGACCATGGTTTATAAAAGGGGTCCCTCTTTAGCTAGCAACGATGCATCACAATACAAAATATGTTGGCGTATAGTCCTTCTTGTAAGTTGCTTTTACGTGACAAATACCTAGATAATTAAGTGTCAAATTAGTGTTTTAGTATATGGTGGTGAAAAATGTGTGATAAAAGAACACACACCTCAACCACTACGAGAAACTCACTGCAAGTGCACAGAGTGTTTGCAAGTTATAATTGATAAACAGAATTCGTTCTCAGGGATATATCGTCTTTAGATAAGAAAGCGTAGAAGAGATTAATTGTTAAAACTAATAATAGAAATAAGCGATAAATATTTATTTGATTTTTTGAATAAGAACGCAAATACAAAATTAAACTACTAATGCAATTAAATAAACTAAAGAGAATGTAGACGACTATAACTTAGGCCTGCTAGTATGGACCTATCCTCCTAAATCAATATTCTAATTATAAAGGTGAATTGAGCATATATAAGTAACCAGGATTCTATAATTCCTCTAACTCCCGTGAGGTTAGCTTAAAAGGCAACCTCAACACTAACAAGGGACTTGGGTAAGGGGACCTTGCATAGATATCGGTGATGAAAATCTAAACCAAATTGACTATCTAGTTAGGCAAGTCCGTCAAGATCACTACCGCATACTAGACGATTATGGTGTTGTTTTCTATAATTGGATCCCCCTATAATTGAATCCTCCGTTAGGGTGACAATCCAACTACTATAGACAGTCCTAAACTTGGCCAAAGTTAGGGCTGGGATAAGTCAAACACAAATTACAAATATATAATTGAAAGATCAAATCAATTAAATGTAAATCCCAAATGACATAGAATATGAAAAAAGAATTCAAGGATTATACATAGTGAAAACCCAAGTTATGGAAAATTTAGCTCATAGCTAAAGAAATAAAACTAAAGATTAAAAAGATTAGAAACATAGTTAAGCTAAAAATTTAATACAAATTACCCTAACGGTAGAGTGGAAGGACGGAGAAGAGGAGTTTGTGACTCTCCAGCTTCTTTTCTTCCTATACAAGTCAACTTGCTTCCCTAGATGATCTCTAAGTGTAATTATAATTATGGACTAAGAAAAGACGTATTTATAAAGGTAAATAACCATATATATAGGTTTAGGGACGAAATATAGGTCATAGGTCAAGTCTTAGAGTCCTAAGCTAACCCAAACTCGCTTTCCTAAATAATTGAACTGGTTGACCCATAGAGTTTGTGAAAATCACAACTCCTTCGTTGCAGTTGCAGATTACTCGATTCCAGTGACCACACGACTGAAATTCAAAGACCTTTCTTTAAATAAAATGGCTCCTTCAAATTCTATGTCTATTTTATGCAGCATTGAAAATACTACACGTCTCTAAATCTTGACAACAACTCCTGACAGATTTTGCACTTCATAAAACAACTTTCTTTCCTTATAACTCTTGATTTCGTCTTGGATCTTATTTCATTAAATCTTTAACATTGGTTTGGTATTTAATTTAACATTGTTTCCAAGGGATTCACATTTAACACACAAATTATATAAAAAACACTCTAAAAGTAACACACCTCTAAAATAAGGCCTAAATTGAGAAACCAAAAATTAATAGGGAAAACCCCCTCATCTAAGCGTATAATACACCTAAAATGATGTCTCTAAACTATATTATTATATCATAAATATGGGGACATCAGTATATCATATATCTTTTACACATCTCCTTTTCATGACTTGTGTGCTTGCATTCCTTATCTTATTTGTAGTCCTCCGTTACTATGTGATTGCTTGTGTTTTAACTTAGTTATATCCTCCTAGCTCACATGCACATCATATTTTTTACTTTTAAATCACACACTCTTGAGTTGAAAAACCTTTTTAATCACAACTCATTGTGCATAAAAGATGAACTTAAAACTACTTGTCAAATACACAACAAGCTTGTCACTTTAAATGGAGTTACATGTATAATATTCATCGCTACATGATAAAACACTTTTGTATTTATCTTTAAACACCTCATTGGTTTATTCTTGTGTGTTATTGCTTGCTTGTCTTGAGTTGAACTAACCTCAAATTGTAGCATTTCCTATTATACAACTCATATGAAGATCAAGAAGCGAAGTAGATGATCCAGCTTAAATTAGCAAGGTTAAACGACATTCCGATTTAAAACAGATACTCTTTGTAAAGTTAAAAACGACATAAGGTTTTCTTTGAAGCCAATCAAATCCAGAAAAAAGTCAGCCACTTGTCAGCTTTTCCACTTTCCTAAACCCAGTTTATTTCTTTTTAACTCTTGATTTTGTCTTGGATCTCCTATCCTATACTCCTTAACATTGATTTGAAATATAATATAATAATTGTAACTAAGCATCACATTTAACACACAAATTATACCAAAAATGCTCTAAAAGTAACAAACCTCTAAAATAAGGCAAGAATCGAGAAATTAATAATAAATAGGGAAAACCTTTTCATCTAAGAACATAATACACCTATTATGTCTCATGAATAGATTATTTCATCACAAATATGGAGACATCAGCTGACAAGGTGCAGCCGCCAAGGCCCACACAATCCGATCTCGAGCAAGGGAAACTCGGTGGATTTGTCCTTAATTCCTTGGCATGACTAGTTTTCCACTTTAACTTCTAGAAAAGTTCCCAATTTTCATGGTTTTTAGTAAGAGTAGCCAATGAATTTTTTGTACGTTACTCTAAGTACCTTTCCCTCCATTATCATATAAACAAAATCTTTGATGTGACCAAACGCCTTGCACTTCTTACAACAAGGCGATAAGTTTTCATATTCCACTTCAATTCAAAAGTCTTTGCCTTTTCGTAATCCTATCTCAGTAGTCTCTTTCTTCTCTTTGCTAAGATCAATCTTTATAAGAACCCGGGCATAACAAATATCTTCACTCTCAAAAGTTATTCCATATGATCAAATAGGTTTACCAATTTGAGAAAGTATTCTAGCCAACCCTAGAGTAGTACGAGCTTGCTTGGGGAGGTTTCAGATTATCACCCAAGATAAATTCTTTGTGATTTCAAGATTTCTGAAATCAAAGAAATCCAGGATTTTGGCTAACAATAAGAGACGCCCAAATAACGAGTATGGACCCCTTGTAAGAATAATTTTAAGATCCTCATCCTTTTAAAATTTAAACACAAGCCAACCACAACAATGTGTTCGAACTCTACATTACACATTCCAACTAGTTACAATTTTTTGAATACCTTCTAAATTTGTTATTTTGAGACCCGCACCATACCCAATTAGTGAGAATCTAAATGATTGTTCTAAGGTTAGAACATTATTTTCTTCTAAGATAAGCACCCACTCTTCAATACACTCAACGTAATGCAATTACATACCCGTGGAAGGTTTTCTATAGTTGAGGAGCACATTTTTATAGGCCATGCTCCTCCCTTCATCACTTTCTTTAGGTTGAACACACGTTTTCATCGCATCGGCAACAAGGTTCCCGGCCAAAAACTTGGGTTCCTTGGTAGTCCTTTCACGCTCTAAGCCGATTACATTCTTTGATGTATGTTGATTAACTTCTATAGTGTCATTTGAATATTAGCTTGAAAGTCTTTGTTTCCTCAAAGGTTTTGATTTAAGCATTTTCACAACACTTAGTGTGCCACAAGCTCATCCTAAGATTTCTCTAAAGAGGTTTTTGAATTGCTATTCCAACCATGAAATAATCTATTTTTAGCCACCAAATATGTATCAAAATTACCTAGATTATCATCAAATTTTCCCGAAATTCGTCTCGCTTTGTTTTCCCCAAAACTTGAATTCACCGCCACCTCCGTGGTGACACTGGTAGTAGCATCGACGACTTCTTTAGCATGCCTTATCTTCAAATATTGATGGAGGGGGCATCACAATCTTCCTCCCAAATAGTTTCGTGCATATGGTTTTTAAACATATACCTTTTTTAAACATTTCTTTCGAGCCATTTTTTGGAGCTCCAAGAAGATCAACTTCCGATGAAATATGAGGTGACGTGAGGCCATTAATACTCAAAGTAGACCGGGCATCCGGGGTTTTAAAAGTCATGAGAATTTTGGGATCAAATAGCTTCTTGGTGGTGGTAACTAATAGTGGCTTTTTAATGGCGGTAACTATCGCATCACTAGAAAAAAGTTGTATTAGTTACCTTCTGAATTTCAATTTAATTTATTTATCTTAAATTGGAAAAGGTGTGGTTTTTTTATTTTGGACAAAAAAGGCGTGGTTATAATTCTTGATATATATATATATATATATATATATATATATATATATATTATATTTTAAAGTTTTTTCTACGGTCCAGAGTTATCCACATAAGTGGTGGTCAGGATTTAATGTGGTCAAACATAAGTGGTGGCCAGGATTTAATCTGGCTAAACATAAGTGGTGGCCAGGATTGATTCTGGCCCCTTCACTCAGGGAACCTGGGTTCGATTCCCATCAACGAAATTAATTTTTGCTTTAGTGTTTTCAGACACGGTTTTTTTTTTTGAACCTGGGTTCGATTCCTGTAAACGGAATTCATTTTTGCTTTAGTGTCTTCAGACACGGGTTTTTTTTTTAACCTTGGTTCGATTCCTGTCAACGAAATTCATTTTTACTTTAGTGTCTTCAGACACGGGTTTTACCTAATATATATATATATATATATATATATATGTGTGTGTGTGTGTGTGTGTGTGTTTTTTATATCTAACATAATTATTTGTTTGGGATAACTCGTATCCCAAAATCACATAATATTAACCAGCTAGGATTAGTTTACTGGTTAAGATCTTGGTCATCCAATCTAGTGGTGGAGGTTTGAACTGAGTCATTGACTTCGAGTTTAAAGTGTGGCTCTCCTATCTAAAAAAAAAAATCACATAATATTATTAACCATTTGAACAATTATAACTGAAACTTAGTTATCTTCACTTAAGTATTAAAAGTAGTGGACCTAATCGTGAAAAATATAATTTATCACAAAATACAGAATAAAATGGTATGTACATTAAACATCGGTGATGCTACCTTTTCTGTATAATGAATAAACGAAAGTTTGGTTTCCTCAATGTTCATGAATGATTTACCATTTTGTGTGATTGTTCAACTAGCAATTCAGATTATAACAAAAAAAAAAAAAAAATCTAATGGTCCAGACTTGTTAAAACATTTTATTTATCAGAAAGTGATAATTCATCAACTAAAGAAAAGAGATAAAACATGGAAGATATCTAAATGTTCAACAAAAATCTTAAGCCAAGTAACTAATAACAATATATTATTAGATAGGCGTATAACATATAGGATAAAGTGTCAATTGATATGGCCAAAAAATAAAAATAAAAACTCATCACTTTGACATTACAATATGTATAATTAATATGCGATCCGTAATATCGTTTCTTCTTGTCATTCGAATTTCTTTTCTTCTATTTTGTTAGGTGGACAGCAATTATAGGCTTATAGCATTTCCATATTTGATATTTCATGATCAATAATGCAATGACGAGACATGGGCTGGTTGTTTAGCGACTACCCATGTTATTATATGGGACATCACTTCAAACTTCAAACAAACAAAGCTTCTTGTACCACATCTTTTACGTTCATTTTCTTTTTCTGTTTTTGGTAGTTCAAATCAAAATATACTGATGAGTATAAATTGTTGACTATTTTCGAAGTACAAGTTTATTCGAACAACTAATTAAAAGAGACAAAGAAATGGATGATATATAATATAACTAGGCAAAATCTATGTCTGAAAACATTCAAAAAAAAAAATTGTTTAGCTGACGGGAATCAAACTTAGGTTTAATGGATAAAGTCAAGGTTAAGGTTATGGATAAGGTTAAAATTTAAGATTTAAGATTTAAGGTTTAAGGTTAAGATCTAATAAGATATGAAGTTTAAGGTCAAATATTAGCGCGATTAGTCTTTATTTAGTTTAGATTAAGCTTAAGATGAAAGTTAAGGTTAGTATTAAAAGTTCAAGATTTAAAGTAGAGTTTAAGGTTAAATGTTACCGTTAAGGTTGAACCCTATTTTTTTAAATAACGCTTGAATAACCAGGGTATAACATTAAAAAAACAAAAAAAAAACTCTTTTAGGTCGTTTGTTCATGGATTGATGAGTAGAGAAGTGTTTTCTGGAAAAGTCAAAAAACTTATATTGTAAGACTGACCTAGTCAATTAGAGTGGCCTTATTCCCAAATACATTATGAATTTTCATTAATCAGAGCCATGAGAGACAGCGCACTACTCATGATGTCTATAACTGTATTTGCTTTCTCAAGCCGACTTTTAGATACTTCACTCTCATCTAATAAATATTAATTTACACAGCATTAAAAGCCTTTCAAGTATAATAAAGAAAACCCATCTTATTAAATTGTCTCTTGATTTTAAAAGACCACACATAAGCCAAATGGGCAAAAAGTAACATTTAAACCAGGTTTATAATTATTTACACATGTTTGCCCTATCTTCTGCTGCAAGTTTCCCATGCCTTACCATATACTTCTCTGAATAATTTCCAAAATAATCAAATCATCCAGCCATAGATACTCATGTTGTCGATAAACCGTCCTTTCAGAATGAAGAAAATAATGTAAAGTAGCCCACAAAGTCTTTATATTCATTATCAGATAATCTTGAAAAATTAATTTATTTTTAGAGTTACCATGGTAAATTTTTTTACCTTAATTTGGGTTCTTCGTCAAGCCAGGTGATGATGGTGGAGAATGGTCCCTAAGTGGCGGTAGTTTTCTTGTGCAGGAGAGCGGCTTGATTGAAAGGTGTATTTGTGAAGAGATTCCTTTATGTTTTTTGTACCAATGAATGTGAGTGTATAGAGATGAGTTTTAGGTTTTAGAGTTTTACTGGTAAAAATTAATTTTTTACCTTAATATATGTTCTTCACCAAGACGGGTGGATGATGGTGGAGAATGGTTTTGAGTGGCGACCCGTTCTCTTGTTTAGAAGAGCGGATGGGAAGGTGAGCGAAGAGATTTATTTTTTATTTTTTGTTTAAATGTGAGTGTGAAGAGATAAATTTTAACTTGATTAATAAAAATGAGTTTATAAGAAATCTAAGGAGATAAACGGTCTAATTTTGAGCTAAACAGGGAAGAAGGAAAAAAATATTGAATAAATAAGACATTAATGATAAGTGGGGCTAGAATCAATCCTGACCATCACTTATGTTTAACTAGATTAAATCCTCGCCACCACTTATGTTTAGCCAGATTTAATCCTGGCCACCACTTATGTGGGTAAATTTGGACCGTAGAAGAAACTCTGAAATATAATATAGATGATAAGAGTAACAATATATATCTTTTTTTTTACTCAAAAATAAAATGTAGATTAAAGAAAACTAACAAGTAGTATCATAATAATTATAGAAATTTTTTCAACCTACACCAATAACTAAAAAATCATTATTTAGAAGGTGAACTAAATGAGAAGGGGTTGGGAGGCCCAATTACTAAGCAAGAAATTATGTATTTCTTGTCTAGCAAGCCAATCAGTCGATTTGTTGTGTCTCTTGTTGATATAAGAGTAGGAGATTTGTAGATTTTGCGCCAACTGCAATATATGTTCAAATATAGGTTATAAGAAACAATTACTGAAGAAAGATCTTGATTGGAGAGTTCTCACAATAGCTTGGCAGTCACTCTTCAGATGATTTTTTTTGTTGATGATGTCTTTTAGCTTTTGAAACTGTGTTTCGAATTTCAAATAATTCAGCTTCTACTGGTGAGTTGGCTGAGAATTTCCAAGTGTATCCATACAAAAAAGGACCTTGTGGATTACTGAAAGTACAAGGCGCAGTAGTAATATTAAGTTGTGAAGAAATAGATGCATCAACATATATTAGCAAAGTGTTATTTAAAAAAAAAGTGTTATTTAAAAAAAAAGTGTTATTAAATAAGTTTTGTATATTATATAAGTTGGATAAATTTTGATTTAAATGAGTGTTAATGGTGTTGTTATCTGTATTTGCTATGGGATTTTTTTCATAAATACTTTGTGATATAGTCTTATCAGCTTCCATGGTAATATGAGTAATAGAATTATTGTTATGATTATGAGATTTTGTAATATTACTTTGAGTAGCAACGACAATATTAATAGTATGATTAGCCTCAGACATATAATTTTTTTTATATTCATCATAGGCTATATAGGCTTTTTTTTATATTCATCACAGGCAAGATTTCTTTATTCTCAAAGAGGAAGTTATTTCTACTCTTCTAAGTAAACCAGGCAATCCAGGCTGCTACCTCAACTAAATTTCTATCAAACTCATCATGAAAATCATTTAAGCTCATAAAAAATGAAGCCAATATTCAACTCTATGAGTAGATTTTGAGTTTGATAAGAAGAAAATAGGAGATGCAAGCCAAGTGGCTCTAGAGCTTGGACAGTTAAAGAATATATGCTCAATGGTTTCACTATTATCATTGCACACTTTACAAAGGCTATTCAAGGCATATTTTCTATCAAAAAGTTTTTTTTTTGGTAGGCAAGGCATTTGTAGCTGCCTTCAAAGAAATATAAGTATCTTTGGAGGTAGCTTTAAGAGCCAAAGCTTTTTCCAATAGTCTTCATCAATAGTATAAGAGGAAGAGGAGTTAAGAGATTTTATAGCTTTATCATTATTAATATCTTTATAAATGTTGTAATTATAACAACTATTGGTTGTAAGGGCCCTTGTAGTAGTGATGTTCCAGCAGAGTTTGCCTTCGATCCTTGTTTAAGGCTTGTCTAAGGTAAGTATTGCATTATCCGTTTCAGGATCAAAGGTTTTTAACACTAGTTCAGTGTTCCAGTTATTTGTATCATTTATCATAAGTACAGAAACTAGATTTAGTTTTGAGTTATTGGATTTTAAGATGGATTTTCTCGAAGTAAGCCAATGAGAGTTCCAGATGTTTATATTATCACCGTTGCCAATAGCCCATTTGAATTTTAAAAAAAAAGATATCTCGGCCTTTGATGAGCGATTTAAAACACCAGGAAACACTAGCATTAGCTGAAGCAGATGAGAAATCACTATTATGAAAATAAATTCCTTTAAGGATTTTATAGGCAAGACATTGTTTATTTTGATTTAGTTTCCAAGCTGTGGAAGCTATGAGAGCTAAATTTTAAGCATATAACTTTTTGAATCCCATCCCACCTTCAAATTTAGGAAGTTCTAAGGTGTTTAAGTCTTTCTAGTGATTTTCTCTCTCTCTCTCTCTCCTATATTACCCCATCAAAAAGCAGCCATTAAGCTACTCATAATGTTACAAGTGGTAATAGGGATGAGAAAGAGAGATATTGTATAAACAAGGATAGAATGGATGATAGCTTTTATAAGTGTTTCTTCACCACTAGTAGATAATAATTTTGTATTCCAATAATTTAGTTTTTTATAATTCTTTCTACTATCCATTCAAGTGATTTGATTTTTTATCTTCCCTAGTCAGAGGGAAAACCAAGGTATTTTCCCAAGTCAAGGAGGTGATTCATTATGATAGGTGAGGTGAGATAAGCCATATCATTTGTTGGTGTATTTTTACTGTAAATGATGCCACTTTTATTTAGATTTATTTTTTTACCAGATGCATATGAATATTTGTTGATAACATCAAGGAATTGTTCAAATTCATCTTAATTTGCTTTTAGGATGAACAAGCTGTCATCAGCAAAAAGAATATGATATATAGAGAGGCAATTTATAGCAAGCTTTACCCCTTGAATAAAATTATTTTTTTACTTTATCTTTAATAATAGAACTTAGAGCTTGACTAAGATGCAAAAGAGAAACGGGGTAGGGGACCCCCCCCCCCCCCCTGTCTCAAACCTCTAGTGGGTTGATGAAGACCTATAGGCGTATCATTTATTAAAACAAAATAAGAGAATGTTGAAATGCACTTGTATATAATTTTTTGCCAAGTTTTTGAAAAACCTAGTTTTCTCATCATATCAATCAAAAAGCCCCCTTCAACGTTTTCAAAAGCTTTTGATACATCTACCTTGATAGCAACAGTATAATTTTTGGAATTTATGGTTTTTTTAAGGTAAGTAATGGCCTTATGGGCTATTATAATGTTTTCCTGAAATATCTTCCAGGAATGAAAGCTGTTTATTCCTTAGATATAATATTATTCATCAGAGGTTTTAATCTAGCTACAAAGATACATGCGAGTATTTTATATAGAAAATTGGGGTAACTTATAGGTCTATAGTGACCTATAGTCAAAGGTCCCTAATTTTTGGTATTAAGGTGATGTAAGTACTATTTATATGAGTAAGAGAACTATTATTATAGAGAAAGTCGGTTACAAACTTCATGAGATCAAATTTTATAATCTCCCAATGTTGTTTATAAAAGAAGTCAGAATATCCATCAAGGCCAGGAGCTTTATTGCTCCCTAGGTCCCAAACAACTTTTTTTATTTCATTTATAGTAACATGTTTTTCAAGGATTTTATTCATATTAGATGTTACAATAGGATCGATTATCTCTAAGATGGTAGAGTAATCCCTTGTCCCAGCAGTAGTAAAGATGGAATTAAAATGAGAGGTTATTATATTTTGTATCTCAATAGGGCCAGAAGTCCAATTTCCGTCATTATTCATTAAGGAGGAAATTATATTTATTTTTCTTCTAAGTTTAGTAAAAGCATTAAAATAGGTGGTGTTTTTATCACCAAACTTTACCCACTGAATTTTATATCTTTGTTTCCAATATTCTTCTTCTTTGTTCCATAAATATTCAAGTTCACGATTTATGGAATTTATATGATCATAATCAACTATAATTTGAGTATTAAGAAGCTCAGGTTCTTTCATAAGGGTTTTGATACGAGCTCTACTGTTTATTCTTTTAATTCTAGCCCATTTAATAAGAACAGTAGTGGTAGCATTTAATTTTTTTACCAAATCTAAGAATACCTTTTCCAATGTTATTGATATGAAGTTTCAATTTTTTGGATTATATCATTAATATCATGTTCAAAGTTCCAATCTTTTCTGTAATAGAATCTTTGAGATTTTCTTATAGAAATTTTAACGTTTAAGATTAAAGGACTATGATCAGAGCCAATAGGTGGCAAAAAGGTAAGCCAAGCATTAGGATAAAACTTTTTCCCAACTATCATTTGCAATACCCCTATAATTTTTTTCTTTAATTAGGGTTTTACCAGACCTTCTATTGCTCCAAGTATAAAAAAATCCCTTTGAAATTATATCATGAAGGTCAGTATCATGCATAAAAGTGTTCAATTTTAAGATGTCACTTTGAGAAGAAGTAATACCTCCCAGTTTCTCATCAGGTGATTTTATGATGTTGAAATCACCAAGAATGTTCCAGGGAGTATTGGTAGGTATTGTATTAGCTATATTAATTAATTCAACAATGATTTGGTCTTTTAAAGCATCATTAGGGTGAAGTGGTGTAGAAAGATTGCATATTCTCATCAACTATCTTACAGTGGATATAATATTGTGTTTGTTTATCGATAGTAATATTATAATTATGGTCAACTAGAAGTAAGAGGCTCTCTTCCTTTCCCACGTGATCAATAATGGCAATAATTTTTATATTCAAGGTTTGTGCAAGAGTATTCGTAACATTAATTTTATTCATACTCTCGGAGAGGAATATTACCTTAGGGTGATGGAGCCAGACAACATCCCTAAGTGACAGAATTGTTAAGGGGGTACCAATCCCTTGGCAGTTCCAACAGATATGTATCATATACCCTGTGGGTTTGTTCAAGGTCAAACATTCAAGCCTTTGAAGTTTCTTCAGTGATTGAATATGTAGAAGTATTTGTTTCACTCATATGTTGATCCTCTGGAGCTGTAGGATTTGTTTGTGAAGTAATTTTAGTTTCATCCATGATTGTATTTGAATCCATTTTCATTTTCTGTAGTAAAGATTGATTTTTCGTAGGAATATCCATCTCTTAGCCCATTATTTGTCTTGTTTGATTTATCTCTGTGTAGTTGAGATATCATAGACAAATTGTTTGTTAAATTGGGGCTTATAATTGAGAAAGAGAGTATTTGGTGTTTCAAGTGTTTCAATATTGGAGAATAGAGGATATTGTATACTAGGTTCATGTAAGATAGTGGTGTGTGATTTGGGGATTTTGGTGAGGAGGGTAGAGTGGAACCGGTGGAGCTAGAGTATTGGTGCAAAGGTGAAGAGAGGTTTTTATTTTGGTTAATGTGGTAGAAATGATATTTTTGTATCTTAGTGGGATTTTCAAGAGAGCCAAAAGAGATTTGGGTCGGTGTAATTTTTGGGTGGATTTTGTTGGAGTAGTAAAAATACTTTTGTTAGCCTCTTTAAGAATATCGTTCGCCATAGGATTAGATGGCTCCAAAGTTAGATCATTTGGCTTTAGAATTCTATTTCTAGTAGTAGAGAGAGGAAAATGTTGGCAGACAATTTTTTCCCAAATCGTGAAACCCTAGCTGCACCATTTAATGGCTGTCTTATCAAACGATGTGCAGTAAAAACAGGTTAATTTGTTTTATTCAATTTTGAATTTGAATCTGAAGCGTTGTGAGTTTGATTGAGTTGCTGAGTGACTCGGTTTTTTGACTCATAGAAGGATGTTGATTTTGTAGTATTTTTTCGTTTGATTTTTCCTACCTCTTGATTGTTCTTTGGTTCAAAGCCATTAATGGATTTAGTAAGCTTGTGTTTGAGTTTTTTTTTGTTTGTGAAATTTTCTTCCCATGATCTAGAATTCCACAGCTGTAACATAGATCACACATTGTCTCAAATTTGAGAAGTCCTTTGATTGAGTGACCATCTTCAAGAAAAATAGCATAAATAGCAGTAATAGGTTCACAAATGTTTTAATCCATTCTAGTTATACCAATAGAAAATTCTTTGAAGGTGTTTACATGGGTAGAGTTATCCGAGTTGAGTTGCTATCTTTCTAGCATTATTCTCATTGATAAGAAGCAGAGGGATTCCATGAATCTACACAATGAAGGAAGTAGTGTCGAGTTGTGTTTCAGTTTAACCTTTTAGTAGAGTCCTATTTTGAGAGAAGTACATGTTTTCCAATAACATTCCAAGGTCTATTGTTCCAAACAATATTGAGATCCTCGGCTTCTCCAAAGGTGATAAGATATGTGTTAAAACCTTTTCTTTCAGTGTGACATCTAGCAGATATACCCCATGAGCTATTAATGGTTTTGCGTAGGTAGTTACCCCCTGTGTGGACGGATTCCGTCCATTTCTGCCATTAACTAGGTTATGTGCCACGCATGTGCAGTTTTTTTAATATTAAAAACATTTTAAATCATTAAAAACAAAAAAGAGAATCAAATGCTTGTTTTATTGATAGAAAAACAAAAAACAAAAAGGAATCATCTTCTTCACACCCACGTTAGAACAAAAACAAAAAACAAAAATCTTCAACTGCCTCCACCACTAGGAGCCAAGCTCCGGCCACCACCAGGAGCCAATCTCCGTCCACCACCAGGAGCCAAGCTTCGTGATGTCTCCTCTTTTTTTCTATTTATATGCCCTTAGGAGACATCAAATTAGGTGATTATTTGACTAATCCGATAGACTTTTAGTAATAACATGCTATATTTTATTTTCTCTCCTTAGATTTTAATATTTTTGATTCATTAAGTTTTTGCGCGTAATATGGATTGTTTTAGTGAAAAGTTTGTAGGTTTCTAATACTAGCAAGGAGAGGAATCAAGAATAGAAGTCTTAGATCGTGTAAGAAGTCAAAAGCTACAAGAAATATCCCGAGGAGTTGACAAATTTGAGTTAAAAATCTGGAAGGCTAATGGTAATTGCTGATTTCGAGCCACATAAAGATGGATTCAGTATCTGAGTTATGATGAATATTCGTACCTTATCGAGTTACGAAGAATTAACAAGTTGAATGAGTCAATTCGGAGTTATATTGACAAAGTTACATCCGTTTTCGTGAAGGATGTAAACCAATTACGAGATTTTGGGCTTGAAGAGTGGACTTGGGCCATTTAATATTTGATTTTTCTTTTAATTTAGCCTAAGTCCGAAAATCATAGTATA
This sequence comes from Nemophila menziesii, assembly GCA_029959085.1. NCBI lineage: Eukaryota > Viridiplantae > Streptophyta > Magnoliopsida > Boraginales > Hydrophyllaceae > Nemophila > Nemophila menziesii. The sequence continues at coordinate 23,166,176 of JARWIR010000001.1, read as the reverse complement.
AATAGGCTTTTTGACTTTATTTTTACACACAATTCACTTTCCACAAAGTCAGAGCGTCAGAGAAAAAGGCAGAAGCAAGGAAGAAGGAAGAAGCCAAGAGCTGGAGACTTCAACATCTCCAATTCAACAGCCAAATCCAACCTCCTAATTAGGTCTTTAATTTTATTCTCTTTTTGTTGAACATGAATTCCATTATTTTAATTTCTTCTTTCATTTTAATTTCAATTATTAGCTAAGTTTTTATTGTACTTGAGAACCGCAACATGGGTTGAACCCTTTCTTTAATAATTAGTATTTTCCAATTTGGGATTGAATTAATGTAAATTGAGTCTTAATTATGTTGGCTTTTAATTTACGCTTGTTTATTATTCTTAGAGGCATGAACTAGGAATAAGTTTTAGTACCTAGGCTATTCCATATAGTGGCGTATGGATCACCTTGACGGGAGGTTTAGGTATAGAACTAAGTACTTGTCGATGGTATCCGCATATGTCCTTGACATGCTTGACTAGCCATTAGCCAATGAGGTAAGAAATAATCATCCGAAAATGGTTTTAATCACCCTGACGGGGTTTATAAGACCGTAGGAGAGCTTTTAGGTCCACCCTGACGAGTGCTAAGAGATTTTAAAATCCCGACCAGCGTATGAATAAAAACTCAACCCTCAAAAGGAAACATTAATTAGGAAAGTTTGCGGTGAAACCCTAGCGTGACTCAAGTACTACCTTTCTCTCGCGCCTACCTCATTTTACTTGCGTATTTCCATTTTAGTATAATTAATTTAGTATTTAATTTACTTATGCATTTTAGATTGTTAATCAAAAACCCCAACATATATTATATCTTTTATTTTTCCGTTATTTGCAATTACTTCACTAATAGATAACATTAGAGTCAACCAATCTATCCCTGAGAACGAACTTGTTTATCACATTTATTAAAGACATACCAAAGTACGTGAAGTTTTTAAAGAGAGCCCTCACCAACACGAGACCATATTGTGATAATGAGATGATTGGGTTACCTGAAGAGTGTAGCGCCATTTGTCAAAGTAAGTTGCCACCTAAGTTGCTTGACCCTGGGAGTTTTACAATTCCTATATCAATTGGTAATGAATGGCAAGGAAAAGCTCTATGTGATTTAGGTGCAAGTTTCAATCTTATGCCCAAATCAATTTTTGATAAGTTGAATATGGGAGATGTGAGACCTACCTCTATGGTCTTACAAATAATTGATTGGTCCCTCGTACATCCTGAGGGACAAATCGAATATGTCCTCGTCAAGGAAGGTACTTTAGTTTTTCCCGTTGATTTTGTTATTCTTGAATACGACGCGGATAGGAATGTCCCCATCATTTTGGGACGACCATTACTAGCCACGGGGGCGTACTTTAATTGATGTAGAAAACAGAGAATTAACCATGAGAATCCAAGACGAGGAGGTAAAGTTCAACGTGTTCAGAGCCATGAAATTTCCAGATGTTCCGGGAGACTGCTTTCGAATGGATATAGCAGAACACGCCACGCAAGAGGTATTTGATTGTTTTAATTATGATGATATCTTGCAGGCTTCTTTGACACTTGAATCACCTGAGTTGATGGAAGAGCTTGCCGAAACAGTGGAAGCTCTTAATTCGGAGAATCCAAAATATAGGCGTCCGGCCTATAAAACTGTGAGAGAATCGGGGGAGATGGTCATTAAAAACAAACCATCCATTGAATCTCCTCTGAAGTTAGAAGAAAAACCATTGCCAACACATTTGAGGTATGCATATTTGGGTACTAATGATACTTTACTTGTTATTTTTTTAGCAAATTTAACAGGTCCTCAAGAAGATAAACTGTTGCTTGTACTAAAGGCGAATAAAGAGGCGATTAGTTAAACGATTGCCGACATCAAAGGAAGTGGTGAAGAAAGAAGTGATTAAGCTACTAGATGCAGGAATCGTCTATCCCATAGCTAGTAGTGAGTGGGTAAGTCCAGTTCAATGCGTACTGAAGAAAGGAGGAATGACTACCATCCTCAATGCTCAGAATGAATCCATTTCCATGAGAACCGTTGTTGGTTGGAGGGTGTGTATGGATTATCGTAAGTTGAACAAGGCGACGATAAAAGACCACTTTCCTCTTCCTTTCATTGATCAGATGTTAGATAATTTGGCTGGTAGGGAGTATTATCGCTTTTTGGATGGTTATTCAGGGTACAATCTAATCTTTGTGGATCCAGCTGACCAACACAAAACCACCGTTACATGTCCTTTTGGTACCTTTGCTTATCGAAGGATGCCATTTGGATTGTGTAATGCACCTGCGACTTTTCAGAGATGTGTGATGGTGATTTTCTGGGATATGATCGATAATTTCCTTGAGGTATTTATGGATGACTTTTTTGTGTTTGGTGATAAATTTGATGAGTATTTACAGAACTTGGAGAAGGTGTTAATTAGATGCAAGGAAACAGATTTGGTGTTAAACTGGGAAAAGTGTCATTTTATGGTTCGTGAAGGTATAGTGTTGGGTCACAAGGTTTCGAGTGCAGGTTTAGAAGTTGTTCATGAAAAGATTGAGGTAATAAAAACCCTTCCCCCTCCCATCTCTGTAAAAGGGTTAAGAAGTTTTTTATGCCATGCTGGGTTTTATCTCCGTTTCATCAAATATTTTTCCAAGATTACAAAACCTTTGTGTAACTTACTCGAAAAGGACACCAAATTCCTTTTTGATGAAGCTTGCATGAAGGCATTTCAAGAGTTGAAGGAGAAGCTTATCACTGTGCCTATTGTATTACCTCCTGATTGGAAGATTCCTTTTGAAGTTATGTGTGATGCTAGTGATTTAGCTATGGGTGATGTGTTGGGTCAAAGAAAGAACAAGGTATTTCACTCTATCTATTATGCGAGTAAAACCTTAACTAGTGCTCAAATTAATTATACAGTGACTGAGAAGGAACTTTTAGCCGGTTGTTTATGCTTTTGATAAATTTTGTTCCTATCTTCTTGGGGAGAAAATTGTTGTATTCACCAATCATTCCGCTATAAAGTACCTTATGGAGAAGAAAGATGCTAATCCGAGGTTAGTTAGATTGGTTTTATTGCTTCAAGGGTTTGATTTAGAGATTCGCGATCGAAAGGGTTGTGATAATCAGGTTGCAGATCATTTGTCTCGTCTTGAAGGTTCTGAATTGAATAATAGTGTGGAGTTGGTTAAAGAGGAGTTCCCAGATGAGAGTTTATTTGATATTTATAATGGAGCTCCTTGGTATGAAGATATTGCAAATCTTGTGGTAAGTGGTTCTTTTCCTGAAAGGGCTACTTCACAAGACAAGAAGAGATTAATCAGCCGTGCTAAACAATTCTTTTGGGAGGATCTGTTCAAAGTATGTGGTGACCAAATGGAAAGAAGATGCATACCTGAGAATGAGATTTATTCAGTAGTTGCAGGTTGTCATGATTCACCCTATGGAGGACATTTCAAAGGCGACCGCACAGCTGCTAAGGTACTACAATCTGGTTTTTGTTGGCCTACATTACATAAGGATTGTCTTGAGTACGTGAAGAAATGTCATAGATTCCAGTTTACTGGTAATATATCCAAGAGGGATGAGATGCCACGTAACAACGTTCTTGAGGTATAAATATTTGATGCTTGGGGTATTGATTTTATGGGTCCTTTCGTACCATCCAATGGAAAGCAATACATCATTTTAGCAGTTGATTACGTGTCTAAATGGGTAGAGGCTATAACTTTACCAATGAACGATTCGCGAGTAGTAATTAAGTTTTTAAAATCTCATATCTTCACTAGACATGGTACCCCTCGAGTTATTATCAGTGATGGAGGTTCACACTTTGTGAACAAGTATTTGAAGACAGTTCTAGAGAAGCATGGGATTAGACATCGTGTATCTACCGCTTATCATCCACAAGCCAATGGTCAAGCTGAGGTCTCTAATCGAGAGGTCAAATCTATCCTAGAGAAGACTGTTGGTCCCACAAGAAAAGATTGGTCAACAAAGTTAGATGATGCCTTGTTGGCTTATCGTACTGCGTTCAAAACTCTCGTTGGTGCATCTCTGTATTGTATGGTTTATGGTAAGGCTTGTCACTTACCTCTTGAACTTGAATTAGGTGCATATTGGGCTATAGCGCAGTTGAATTTAGATCCTACTTTAGCCGGTGAGAATCGTATGATGAAGTTAAATGAGCTTGATGTGTTTCGATTACATGTTTATGAGAATGCTAAACTTTACAAAGAAAACACTATGAGGTGCCATAATAATCGCATTCGAGTAAAAAGTTTGAAGTTAGACAAAGGTTCCTTAAATACAACTCAAAGTTCAGTAATTATCTAGGTAAGTTGAGATCGAAATGGTCTGGTCCTTATATCGACCAAAGTAACGCCTCATGGAGCTATCGAGATAGAGCATCCAATCGAGCACCACACCTTCATGGTGAATGGTCATCGATTGAAGATTTATCATGGAGGCGAGGATATCAATCGCACGGAGGATCCACATTCCGGGGAGGTCATGTACCTCCTTGAAGCCCCTTAGAAGCGAGAGGTAACCCGTCGAGCTTAACGACGTTAAACAAAAGCCAATTCTTAGTATATTAGCTTTAAATTTTTAGTGTAAATTAGAGTAATTGTTGTTGATTAGTGTTTAATTCTTAAGATATGAGAAGGGTAGTTGTTTTTGATGATTTCAGGGATTAAAAAGTCATGAGTTTGGGGTTGAAAGAGTGCGAAAGTGGAATTTTTGGGTAGCTTTCCAGGAGCTAACTGGGAACCCGGTTGCTAGCAGACGGGAACCCGGTGAGCACTTGGAAGCTTGCCCACCAAACACGAGAATGGCGCGTCTGGGTTTGCGCCAGCGACGGTGACCGGGAACCCGGTGGTCGTGTTGTAGGATCTCCAACGTTCTGACCCCTGCATGTGCTCAGACGCAAGGGGTCGCGTCCAACTTAACTCCATTCGCGCATCGACACAAACTGGGAACCTAGTGGCTGCGCTGACTGAGAACCCGGTCACGAGGTCTAACTCGCTGACCCCTGCGTGTCCTTAGACGCAAGGGGGCCAGCGTCCAGGTAAAAAAAATCGAATTTAGTAATTATTTTTGCGCCGACACAACGAAGCTAACCGGGAACCCAGTTAACGCTAATCAGGAACCCAGTCAACAACCGTGTTAGGCGGTTTTGGAAGCTTTAAACCCTATTTATTTACCTTTCTTCTCAAGTTAGCCTCCACAACCGATTTCAGCTTTCCACCACTCCAAAAATCATCATCAAAACAAGCTCTTATCATCAATCCTACCCTCTTTCACCCTAAAAACACATAATCAACTCAAGATCTTTCCAAAACTTCACAAAATTCCAAATTTTCTTCCAATTTCTTCTTCACCCAATCCATTAAATTGAACCAATAAACCTCTCCAATCACATAAATTAAACCTTACCCATCTCATAGCTCACATTAATCTTCCTCCATCTTCCCTCAAAATATCAAAGTTCAAAACTTTTCTCTAGTTTTCGACTTTTTGAAGTTTTGAGTTTGGGGTGAAAAGCCATGACGAACAGGAAAGATTCTTTCAGTTATACTCGAAGAACCAACCCAAGAACAAGAAACAATCCTGATGCTACACAAGAGAGAGCCATTGAGATTCCAGATTCAGGTCCTAAATGCAAGATTGAAGAGGTTAAGACTGCTATGAAGAGAAAAGAAAACCCAAGTAAGGCTACTCCTGCTAAGCCTACTTTGGTTGATGAAGAAGAGGAAGAAGAAGAAGAAGAAGAAGAAGAAGAAGAAGAAGAAGAAGAAGAAGAAGAAGAAGAAGAAGAAGAAGAAGAAGAAGAAGAAGAAGAAGAAGAAGAAGAAGAAGAAGAAGAGATTGAAGAGGAGATTCCTAAAGAACATGTTCCAGAACCACGAGCTCCGTGCAGAAAAGCTATAGCACAGAAACCAAAGAGGGTAGCCATGACTTGGCCTGATCAGGTTCGTGACAGAATTAATTATTTGAAGTTTGGTGTTGAGAAAGTATTTCCTTTTGGGATTATAACATTGAGTTTAAGAGTTATGCTATTACTTGTGATAAATTTGGGTGGACCGAATTGAGACAGAGAAACCTTACTTTTATCCCCATCTTCGTACGTGATTTTAACGAAGGAGTAGCCTTTTCGAATAAACAGTCCATTATTGTCCGTAAAAAGGTAGTACCCTTCTCAGTTGAACTTATTCGAAAGACCTTGAAGTTTTCAAACTTTACTGGCCCTTGTCCCTATTTTGAAACACTTAATGACCCATCTTTCGAGTGGGAATCTATTTGGGACAAATTTTTAGTTCATGGAAAACGCCCTACTCCAAGTGGTGAGAGATATGTTGGGCAAGTTTATAGCAGTTATTTGTTACCTTGTACTAAGGTATGGTCAAAATTCATAATCCTTACTTTCTTTGGTATTACTCATACTTCCGAATTGAAGAAGGAGCATGGGATCTTCATTAAGTGTATTATTGAGAATCAAGAGACGGGTGTTGCTGATGTCTCCCTTTTTGTTCTATATTTATATGCTTAGGAGACATCAAATTAGGTGAATTATGAACTACTATGATAGACTTTTAATTATTATTTGCTATATTTCAATTTCACTCCTTGGAAATTAGTATTTTTGGATTTATTAAACTTTTGCGCGTAATATGGTTTGTTTTTAGTGAAAAGTTTGTAGGTCTGGAATACTAGCAAGGAGGGGAATCGTGGATTAAAGTCATAGATCGTGTAAAGAAGTCAAAGGCGTGAAGAAATATTCTGAAGAGTTGATTTAGGAAACTGCAAATTTGGAAGGCTTCTGAAGATTGCTGATTTTGAGCCATTTAGACGAGGATTCAGCAGCTGAGTTGTGAAGAGATTAGATTCCTTATCGAGTTATGAAGAATTAACAAGTTGAATGAGTCAATTCAGAGTTATATTGAGAAAGTTACACCCGTTTTAGTGAAGAGTGTACAACAGTTACAGGATTTAGACTAAAATTATGGACTTGGGCTTTTTAATATTTGACTAATCAACCTAAGTTAAATTCCTAGTCCGATTTTAGCATTATAAATAGGCCTTTAGACCTCATTATTTAGTACCTCTCATTTTATTATTCAATTTAAATCATCCTTAGAGGAGAGTGTCCAGAGAGAAAGTCAGAAGCAAGGAAAAGGAGAAAGCTAAAGAGCTGGAGAAAGTCATCTTTTCCAAATCACAGCCAAACCCAATTCCTAATTAGGTTCTATCTTTTATTTTTGTAATTTGTAAACATGAATTCTTTTACTTTTAGTTTCTTTGTTTTTTTTCAATTATGAGCTAAATTTAATTAGTACTTGAGAACACATTAATGTGTTAAGCCACAGGGGGTTTAGTTACGGAACTAGGTAATAAATGTAGGATAGAAATTACTTTACCTTGACAGGCTTAATTAATCCTATAGCCAATTGGGTAAATAAAACTTAATCATTTGAAAGTGGACTATAATCACCTTGACGGGGTTTGTAGCACCTAAGAATAGCTTCTTAGTCCACCCTGACGGGGGTAAGGAGAATCCCGAATCCCGACTATTAATAATTACCGATTCGACCCTTGAACAAGACATTGAATGAATATATTTAGGTGAAACCCTAGCGTTACTCAAGTGCTACTCCTCTTTATTGCGTTTACACATTTTATTTTTCTTGCGTCTAGCTTAGTATTTGAATTTTAATCTATTTAATATTTTACTTATTTGCATTAGTAATAGAAAACCAAACAAACAACTACAAAATCATTTACTTGCTTTTACTTGCAATTATCCACTATTTGATAAGCATTAGAGTCAAACCAATCCGTCCCTGCGAACGAATCTGTTATCACATATATTACTTGGGACAACTGTACACTTGCAGTTGTGGTTTCTCTTTTCCTTATTGCATTATTTTTAGAACACATAAGGAACCACCAGTTGCGCGTGTAATTTACGAAACTATCATGGAGTTCGAGAAAATCCCTACAGTTCAGCAAAACCTTAAGTTCCATTGTACCATCACTGTCTTGTGTCTAGACGCAAAAGTACCGCGTAGGAGCGAAGAGGTTGAGCCTTTAGAACACGGAGATGCAATGACATTGAACTCTATTGAAAACGCCCACAACGAAGCAACCCATCCGAGTAAGAATCCTAGAGCTCCTCCACCAAATAAGAAGATACACACTGATAATGGGTTGGAAGATGAAATCCGAGTGTTGAAAGAGAATCAAGAAAAGATGATTGCTACTTTAGGAAACGTTACCAAAGAGTTAGACCTTCTTCGTAATATGCTACTTGGGGTGAGCACCATCCAACACGCCACCTATTGTTTACTCACGAAGGATTCTCTACTTGGACGCAACACCGATAACCAGCCTCGCGCTGGTTAAGATACATTTTCTATTCCTTCTCATTTAGTATAGATTAGTTTATTTTCTTTGAGTCTTTTCGAGTCGTGAGGACACGACTCATTTTTGAGTTTGGGGTGGGGTTCGTTGCCTCATCCCAGTTTTACGTGTTACTTGTTTTTATCGCTTTCAATAAAATTAATTAAGAGTTGTGTTTGACTGTAGAAGTTCCTTGAATATCCCCATTAAGTATACTTTTGATAAATCTATGATAGTAAGTACTGGACTTTAGGAGTTAGTATAAAACGCGCTTTAATTGCATGCGAACATAGATAATGGATAGGAAGAATTAATAAAAAACGCAAAAGAAGTAAACTTGTACTTAAGGAAAATGTTTGGTTTGTAGAACGTGAGATCTAAATTAGTAGAGAACCCACTTAGATATGAACTAGAGATGAACCATGTAACTAGGAAAATGATAGAGGTAGTTCTTTGTTAATCCATTTGAGACCTTTTAGCCTTCTATCCCTTGTATTAATTATATCCTTCTTAGCCCAATTTTGAGCCTTAAAGCCTTTTTTTTTGTCGCCACGATATAAGCCCATATCACCTTAGTTTATTAGGCATTTTCAAATGACCCGCACTTGAATCACGATCCTGAGACCTGTCTCGAGCTTGAGTTTGGGGTGGTGGGTCCATCTTTGGGAAATTACATTGCGAGGGAAGTATAAGTGTTTGTATTGAGGCATAACTGCAGATGATACGATTATTTGTAATCCTTTGCCGGGATTGAAAAAAAAATATGGAAGTCAATACAATAGCTAACCGGGAACCCGGTTAACACTGACCAGGAACACGGTTGTCTTCTGTACAAAAAAAGAGAAAAAGAGAAAGAAATGAAAAAGAAAAATAAAGAAAGAATAACTTACCCAACAAAGTGGAAATTTCTAGAAATCATCTTAGTATATATTGGGTTAACTTGGGGATGCAAAATTAGTGCATAAAATGGGTTGAGTGAGAACGTTATTAGAGTGTAAACTCAAGCTCGTGGATAGTTGTTGAGGGTAAGTGAGGAGAGAGCCAAAAGCTTACTTCAAATTTACCAAATATACATACCACACCTTCCATAATCCTACGCTAAAACCTTAAAGTCCCCGTGATTCCTAGGTACATGGTAAGTTAATAGGAAATATACTAAGTGGAGCGTTCAAAGCGAGTAAGGATCGAGGAACAGCCTATAGCCATCATACTGAGATGAGTACAAGTGTAACCTTCTAGCATTGTGAAGTTAATTTTAAGATTGATATTATTTGTGTTTGATTTTGCATGATTAGCGTATGTGTATATCAGTTCCTAATGTTTGCTATATGAGATTTTTTTTAGTATTGCTTCGGGTGTATTTATTTGCTTCTGCATCTCTGCAGTCTCCTTTTCCCTTTGTTTTTAATTTTACTTTGTCCGGACGACAAATGTTTGAGTTTGGGGTGTTGATGTCTCCTCTTTTGTTCTACTTATATGCCCTTAGGTGACATCAAATTAGGTGATTATTTGTCTAATCCGATAGACTTTTAGTAATATGCTATATTTTATTTTCTCTCCTAGATTTTAATATTTTTGATTTATTAAACTTTTGCGCGTAATATGGTTTGTTTTAGTGAAAAGTTTGTAGGTTTCTAATACTAGCAAGGATAGGAATCAAAAATAGAATTCTTAGATCGTGTAAAGAAGTCAAAAGCTACAAGAAATATCCTGAGGAGTTGACAAATTTGAGCTAAAAATCTGGAAGGCTGATGGTAATTGCTGATTTCGAGCCACTTAAAGATGGATTCAGCCTCTGAGTTATGAAGAAGATTCGTGCCTTATCGAGATACGAATAATTAGCAAATTGAATGAGTCAATTTGGAGTTATATTGAGAACGATACCGCCGTTTTCGTGAAGTGTGTAAAGCAGTTACCGGATTTTGGGCTTGAAGAGTGGACTTGGGCCATTTAATATTTGATTTTTCTTTTAATTTAGCCCAAGTCCGAAAATCATAGTATAAATAGGCTTTTTGACTTTATTTTTACACACAATTCACTTTCCACAAAGTCAGAGCGTCAGAGAAAAAGGCAGAAGTAAGGAAGAAGGAAGAAGCCAAGAGCTGGAGACTTCAACATCTCCAATTCAACAGTCAAATCCAACCTCCTAATTAGGTCTTTAATTTTATTCTCTTTCTGTTGAACATCAATTCCATTATTTTAATTTCTTCTTTCGTTTTAATTTCAATTATGAGCTAAGTTTTTATTGTACTTGAGAATCGCAACATGGGTTGAACCCTTTCTTTAATACTTAGAATTTTTAATTTGGGATTGAATTAATTTAAATTGAGTTTTTATTTTACGCTGGCTTTTACTTTACGCTTTCTTATTATTCTTAGAGTCATGAACTAGGAATAAGTTTTAGTACCTAGGCTATTCCATATAGTGGCGTATGGATCACCTTGATGGGGGGGTTTGGGTATAGAACTAAGTACTTGCCGATGGTATCCGACAATGTACTTGATAGGCTTGACTAGCCATTAGCCAATGAGGTAAGAAATAATCATCCGAAAGTGATTTTAATCACCCTGAAGGGGTTTAGAAGACCGTAGGAGAGCTTTTAGGTCCACCCTGACAGGGGCTAAATGATTTTAGAATCCCGACTAGCGTAAGAATAATAACTAAACCCTCAAAAGGAAACATTAATTAGGAAAGTTTGCTGTAAAACCCTAGCGTGACTCAAGTACTACTTTTCTCTCGGGTCTACCTCATTTTACTTGCGTATTTCCATTCTAGTATAATTAATTTAGTATTTAATTTACTTTATTTTAGATTGTTAATCAAAAACCCCAACAAACATTATATCTTTTATTTTTCCGTTATTTGCAATTACTTCACTAATAGATAACATTAGAGTCAACCAATCTGTCCCTGAGAACGAACTTGTTTATCACATATATTACTTGGGACAACTGTACACTTGTAGTTAGTGGTTCCTCTTCTTTATCCGCATTATTCTATAACACACATGGATCCACCACTCCGTCTACCCCCATCTCCAATCAGGACTATTCTCCACCATTAACAATCGAAGAACCCATCTCCACCATCAACAATTGAAGAACGCATCTCTTCACACTTAAGCCGCTATCCTGCACAAGAAAACCGCCGCCACTCGGGACCATTTTCCACCATCAACAATTGAAGAACAAATCTCTTGCAAGATTTTGGACACAACAACCATTCTCCAATTTTACAAATTTTCAAAATTATCTGATTCAAGTAAAAGTACAGTCCTGATGTTTATTATATTTTGTTATAAATCCTACAACGACCCTTTTATGAGCATTGGAAGCCTTTTACCGTATGAGAAGCGATGCGCTGAGAATAGTGTATATGAGTAAGGGATGCGGTGTGAGTGTTCTGGGTCACCGTGGGGCCGCGACTGCAATATGGTCTTATATTGTATTCTTTGAATTTTTTTGCAGTAAATATCCATTTGGCGCAAGTATTGGAGATGGTCACTGTTGGAGTGAGCAATTTGGTCTTATAAGTATTCTTTGAAATGTTTTGCAATAAATATTCATCTGGATCAACTGCTGGAGATGGTCATTGTTGGAGTTAGCAATTTGAGTGTATGATGGTGAGACTTGGATTCTTCGATTGTTGATGATGGAGATAGATTTTCTTGTGCAGGAGAGTGGCTTAAGTGTGAGGAGATTTCTTTTTTGTTTTTTGTTCCATAGTGAGCGTGAAGATATGGGTTCTTCGATTGTTGATGGTGGAGAATGGTCCCGAGAGGCGACGGTAGTGGCTGGAGCTTGGCTTCTGGTGGTGGCGGCAGTTGAAGATCTTTTTTGTTTTTGTTCTAACGTGAGTGTGAAGAAGATGATTCCTTTTTTTTAATAAAATAAGATTTTTTTCTTGTATTAAAATAATTTTAAAATATTTTTAATATTAAAAACCCCGCACATGCATGGCATATGACCTAGTTAACGACAAAAATGGACGAAATCCGTCCACAGAGGATAATAGACACGTTTTGAAAAAAATAGGGAGTAAAATTAAACTTTATAGGAAAAAGGGGTAAGCTGACAATTCGAGAAAAATATAGAGGACAACAGGGGTATTTACTATATTAAGATAAAAACTTACTTTATAATCATAATCATTCTACAAAAAACTATTCGGGAACTGATCGAACTAAGTTCAAAAAAGTTTATTATATCTTGTTTGTTTATTAAAACAAATAAATTCAAGGGTGATTGATTCATACAGTCCATGGAGTGTTGTCAATTGTCCAGCAAGTCCAACCCACCGTAAAAGTTTGGATTGCCCTTATACTCTGCTTAATGACTTTTTACTTGTCAAAACTAACTTCCTAATTACATGCAACAAATCAATTAATATTAAAACAAAAAGGAAAAAATTGCCAAAAATATTAAATAAAATATATCAGATCTTCTTCCTATTATAACTTAATTATTTTATATTTTGTATTTCGTTTTGGAAATTAAATACATGATTTATTAGTATTTGGGGTGTGGATTATTAATTTCAAAATAATGTATTGGTGAGTTGTTGTGTATCGTATAATTCTTCCCATGAAAAAGACGTAGGGTTGGCAGTGTATTTTTATAGGTGCTTTGGTTATAATTAATTGTGTGTGGTGGGGATGTATATGTACCACTAAATGTCGTTGGGTAATGTGTGAAATTTTGGTGGTGTGTTGTAAGAAATCAATGGTGTGTAGTTTGTTGTCTATCGTGTAATTTTTTTCATGAAAAAGACGTAGGGTGGGCAGTGTATTTTTGTAGGTGCTTTAGTTATAATCAATGTTGTACCGTGGGGATGTATATGTACCACTAAGTATCGTTGGGTAAGGTGTGAAATTTTGGGGGTGTGTTGTGAGAAATCAATGGTGTGTAGTCTGGGAGCTAGAATAGAAGTCAAAATAAGGTGGATTATTTGTTTTATTTTGATTGTGTAACTGTTGTAATTAAAGGCATGTGTAGTTTGTGAAACACAAACACATTAAAAAAATATGAACAATGCTAAAAAATGGTTAAAATTGAATATTATTAAAAAGCAAACAAACAGTTATTGAACAAAAGCAAATTGAATCAAAATGTCACTGTTAATACGAGATAAAACCATGTGCTACACTAACATTCACTTATTACGAAATAATCTCACAAGAAACCCGACGCCAATTGAGGACCATTCTCCACCATCTTCCGCCGCCGCTCGAGGGTCATTCTCCACCATCTTCACACTCACCTTTCCTCCAAGCTGCTTACCTGCAAAAGAAAACTGTCGTTGCTCGAGGACCATTTTCCATCATCTTCCGCCGCCGCTCGAGGACCATTCTCCACCATCTTCCGCCGCCGCTCGAGGACCATTCTCCACCATCTTCCACCGCCGCTCAAAAAAAATCTCTTCATACTCACCTTCCCACTCATCTTCTGCCCGGTTGATCTTCGTAAATCGGTAGATTTGTAACTATATGAGAATTATATTGGAAATAAAAAAAATCATCGTGTAATGCTTAAATTATGGGATTTAGATTATATGCACCAAAAATCGAATCCGTTATATAAGATAATAACTGAATAAAATCAAATTAATTCGTTTAATGTAAGGGTATGGATGGTATACGGATTTAAAAACTAGATCTTTTGGGGGAGAAATAATTTATTGGACTCTATGGAAGTGGGATATTGGGTTTTTGAACTTAATTGGCTAATATCTAAAAATTCAATCGCTAACTAAAGCTACTCAATGAAACAAGTTCGAACTTGCTCAATATTTGTTTAAAGTGAAATTTAATTTTATCTATGAAGATATATCTTATTAAAATTGTAATATTAATTAGAAAATGTCTATTTTTGCAAAAAAACAAATTCTTCATCAATATTCGATATTTTATATGACACACTCCATCCTACGTAAACCGTTCATAGAAATTTATTTCAATTATAGAAGAAACAAGTCACTGATATAACTGTTTCTACCAAAATTTTAAAAATAATAAAATATAACAAAAATTCAAGAAATAAATATATGTTAGCAAATTTTGAATATGTATTATGTACTCCTCAAGATTTCTAGATTTATAAGAGTATACGTGGTTATCATAGGTTTCGCTAAATTATCAGTAAGTTGACACTTATGCCTATAATTTCATGAGACTGAAAGAATTTCTACATTGATCCGAGGACATCACCTATGACATATAATTTTAGTAGATAGATTGAATTAGTTTCTAAATTGCTTCTCTTGTTTTGATTATCTCGATAAATTGTGATGAATCGTTTTCACTTTTACTCCACATTAAATCATCGTACCTTGATACTTTCGATATATTTAATAATAGACTATATCCTGGAAAGCATGTAACGAGGCAATACCCTCAGCTAAAAATTTCAAAGCTCGGAAATGTTCAGATTCTTCAACTTGCAACTGGTGCCAAATGGAGACGGAAACGACAGAACATTTACTCCTTCAATGTGGAATCAATAAATCAATTTGGGCGGCTTCAACACTTCAAATACATATACAGCAAGAAGAAATTAAAAATCTTGGAAACTGGATAATCAATGTTATTGAAGCATATGCCAAAGGAGGATGGAGGCAACGATAGTAACAAATTATATTCTAATACTGATATGAAACATTTGGAAAGCAAAAATGAAGGCAACCCATGAAAACACGGAGCTTGATATTGATCATACAATCTGGGCTACCAATAAATTGATGGGCGAACTTCATGGAATAGATTGGATGAAACAACAAACGAATACAATCAACAATTCAATGTTGAATGCTCAGAACAATTCAGGAATACAACAACAACAACAAACAGAAGAAATAATATATAATTGCGACGCTTCTTTTAATACTAAATGTGAATGTACAGGGATTGGGATAACAATCACGAATACAAGAACGGGGGAGATCACGGAGAAAACAAGTACTATCAGGTGTAATTCAATCTTAGAAGGGGAAGCCTACGCAGTTCTGAATGTTGTCGATATCAGTAGGGATAGTACGGAGAAGAAAAAAGCTATACTTTCAGATAACCTTGAGTTAATACAAGGTATTAGGCAAATGTCAACGGCGAGTTGGACTATTCAACCGATTCTGCGTCAAACCAGACATAGATCAGAAGAAGCGGGATATATCATTTTTTGACACACTCCTCGAAGTATGAATGCTCTTGCGGATCGACTCGCAAAACTCGTTAGACATAGACCGGACATTCGGGTAACGGAGATACTGATATGACCGTTTCTTTCAGAATACTTGGGATAGGATAAGAATTACAACATAGTCTTTTTCTTTTCGTGTAAAAAAAACGATGAGACACACTTCTCCTTATCAAACACCATTTCAAATCCTAATATTTTCTTCTCTAGGAAATATTAGGTTTTATAAAGAAAAATCTGAAGCGTTTCATGGTCGTATTATTTTTTCTCAATTTGTGTTTTGAATTTTGAATATACTTGTGTAAATTAGAGAATCATACTTTTTGGTAGAAGGCGAGATTTTTTTTTTGTTCAAAGCAATTATATAGATAAAGATAATAGGTTACAAAGTCATCCTACCCCTATAGGGTCCTTGTCAACATTAAGGATAAATGTTAATAGGGGAGGGATGAAAACATCCCAATTGTCAAACAAATTGCTTAGAAGCTCTTGTTTGGCAACCCAGTCAGCAGCAACATTTCTACTCCTACGAATAAGAGTAAAAGAAGGGTGCGATTGTTCCACCAAAAAATAAATATTACAAAAAATGTTTTTAATTGAATGACTCGGAATAATATTTCTTGAAGAAAGGGGCTTCATGATCTTCGCCGCGTCATTTTCAATAATCACGCTTCCAACAGGATAGTCTAAAGCCAACTCGGTTGCTTTAAGAATCCCAATGGCCTCTGTTCTAGTACTGTCTCTGCCTCGATTTTCCAACTTTTACCTGTTACAGGTTCACCATTAGAGTCTCTAACTAAACATGCAATAGCTGATCTTTTATCCGAGAAAGCAACATCACAATTTATTTTAAATTTATTAGGTGGTGGTTTCTTCCATTTATCTTTAAATTTATTATTAGTATTGGTATTATTACTAATAATTTGGTTTGTGATTTGGTTGGTGTTATCAAGCCCATTAATCTTATCCATGAAATTAGTATCATTAGGGTTTGATATTCTATAATATTCTTTCCATGCTTCTATAGATTTTTTAATAGTGATTAGAGGGTCACATATTTTACTGTTGTAGATAAATTTGTTTCTATCTTTCCAAATTTGTCAAATAATTGTGCAAATAAGTTCCAAAATTCTATCTTTTTTGTCAAAAGTAGAGGTTACTTGTTGTATATAATTTAAAAGCCATTGATCTATTCTATTTGTGCTATCATTATCAGTTTTGATATTCAGTGGACTAGTAAACCATACACTTTTGGCCCAAGGGCATCTAAACAGCATATGTTCAACTGTTTCAATATTATTGTTACATAGTTTGCATATGTTTGTAACACTACATTTTTTGTTAAAAAGATTTTCTTCAGTGGGTAGTAGGTTTCCTATTGCTCTCCACATGAAATTCCTAATTTTGGTTGGGGTTTCCATTTTCTAAATTAGGTCCCAAAGCTCTTTACCTCTAGTGATAGAGATTGTTGGTATATTTTGATTTTTAATAATATCTTTTTGGATTTCCTCATTTTTAAGTAAATGATATGCTTCTTTAACTGTATAATTCCCATTTTTGCAAAAATCAATGCAAAAGAGATCCTCAGAATCCATATTAGGTATAAACATTCTTTCGATTTTATCACTAATTTCTCTATTATAAATTTGCCATATAAGATTAACATTCCAAGTTTATCCCTTGTTATGAGTTGATTAACTCTTGTTATAGAAGGGTCATTTGGTTTAATAATATTGTTGTTATTATTAATCCACCTATGTTCATGTAAATTAATATTGGCACCATTTCCAATATTCCACTTTATTTTTTTATCAAAGGTTGCTCTACCTATCAGGATGCTTCTCCAACCCCACGAGGGAGGGCTTCCTAGTTTGGCTTCAAGGAATTCACACTTGTGGAAATATTTTCCTTTTAATAACTTATATAGTAAGGATTCTTTTTTATTAGCAATATTCCAAGCTTGTTTTCCTAGTAATGCTTTGTTCATTAGGTGAAGGTCCCTAAAGCCTAGACCTCCTTCAAACTTGGATATGGTTAAAAGATCCCATTTAGCCCAATGTATTCTTTTTTTTCCTTTGTCACCCCACCAAAATTGTGCAATGATAGAGTGTATTTGATTAATAAAAATTTTAGGAAAGATAAAATTAAACATCATATAATTTGGTAGGCTTTGGATGATGGCTTTAATGAGAACTTCTTTTCCTCCCTCTGAAAGGAATGAGGTTTTCCAATTTTCCAATCTTTGTAGAACCCTATCAATTAGAAATTGAAGGTCTTTTGATTTTGATCTACTCCATTATGTTGGAATGCCTAGGTAATTTCCAAGGTTTTTTTTCATATTCAATCTAGCTGCCATTACATTTTGGAGAAATGTTGGTGTATTAGGGCTAAAAATAACCCCACATTTATTGAGATTTAGACAGAGGCCAGTTCCATTCTTATAAATGTTCATAATACCAAAAAGGATTGTATCTCAACATTACCAGCTTTAAAAAAATAGGCTGTCATCAACAAAAAGGAGATGAGTGATTTCAGTACAGTTGTTTCCTATTTTGATACCTTGTATTAATTGTTTTTCTTTTGAGTAATGATATTTGTCACCCTTTTTGTATCACCCTTTTATCACCTCCTACGTGTATGCCTACATGTACCAATGAATGGATTTCTCTATCCTATTTAATTTTTCTCTATCTTCTATTCAAGGAAATCAAAACATATATATAGAAGGGTGATAAAAGGGTGACATGAAAAAGGGTGACATATATCATTACTCTTTTCTTTTTTATCCCTAACCAGGTCATTTAGGGTTTGAGAGATTACCTAGACGACAACCGTTATATTTACACATCTTTTGTACGCTTACAAAATTTTGATTCTTGTGATAGCATAGTAATCATTCTATCTACTGGTATCCCAAACGATTGTTAGATTGTCACATTTTACTTCACACACACATATACAAATACAAATATGGGTTGACTATTACTTAAAAACATTTTTCATCGGTCTCTTTCTCCATTAATTTTTTCTCCCAAGCTTTTCCACCATTTAAGAAAGATTTAGTGCAGAGCTTTTTTGCACTCCTATTTTCCAAAGATAAATTTTCCGCGTATCTTTTGATTACTTATGTCTTAAAATAGACGAATCTCGGAATATTTTTTCCATTTCGCTTTATATTGATATGATACTTAATTTCTCCATGTTTATTGCTAAGACATTTCCAAAAAAAAAAATAGGATTGAATCTCTATCTAGGAGTAATCCTTTAACTTCTAGTAGATTTTCCCTGATTTAAATTTTTTATTCTCCTTTATATGAAGATTTAGGAAATGAACCCTCTTTG
This sequence comes from Nemophila menziesii, assembly GCA_029959085.1. NCBI lineage: Eukaryota > Viridiplantae > Streptophyta > Magnoliopsida > Boraginales > Hydrophyllaceae > Nemophila > Nemophila menziesii. The sequence continues at coordinate 23,147,235 of JARWIR010000001.1, read as the reverse complement.
AAAAAGGTGGGTGTATATCTTTCAATATAATATTTCTTTTTTATTAGAAAAACGAGATAAATAAAATTAAGGCTTGAAATTTTTGGGGCTAATCAGGTAGAATGATATTTGTCTTAAAAGATTATGAGATTTTTATTGAACTTATGAGACGTTGGTCAGGCATAGAATTTAAGGACCTGGAAAAATAGAAATAGCTTACAATGGGTATGAATTGCTTTAACTTCGATGATGCGACATGGGAATGACATACCCCTATGTCCCTATTATTCAGGATTTGATATACTTTTATTCCCTAAATCCAAGCCAGCTGTCCACCTATGCTTGGGGCAGGATTTCTGCTTTTCATGTCTTTTGTCAGCTGAATCTCAAATTCCTTCAACTTTTTTGATCTTTATATAAGATAGGCAAGAATCCTATTATCGAACTGATCAATCATTTAAACCATTTTGAAAACAAATCAAGATTTAAGGGGGTTGGTATACTTTCTTTCCTCGCAAGACAGGGTATCATCATATTTACATCTTTGCTCATATTTTGAGCAGTCATTATGGGTGGCACACAATAATTTTTATTGTCAGAATACTTTGTAATTGTCCCGTTCCCACTGAGTGCGGGAGAGGGAATTTCTACCAGATAAGATGTTTGTATTGTTCTTAGTGATGTAATAAATACCCAACACTTGACAGCTCTCGCTATTAGCGATAATATTAATGGTGTCTGGGGTTTTTGAGAATTCAACCATAAGGAAATCCAAACTTTACCCCGCGTTATGAATTTTTTGTGGGTAAGAGAATTAACTACACCTTAAATATTAAGAAGAAGGTTATGCCACAAACTCGTGGGAAGATAAAATTGTCATCTAAACCAGGTACCTTCCTAAAATTTACACAATACATTTTCAATCAATTTCTTCTTTATTTAATGAACATATATGTATATCATAGAAATATTGGGGAGAATGTTTGACGAAGGAGGTAAAGAAGAGCGACTTCCTTTACCAAGGAGATAGGGAGAGAATCATGAGGGAAGTTTGAGTATCCTAAAGGGATTACCAAGATCATTTATTAGGAGGTTTAAGTGACACATTTTTCACTAATGAGAACAAAAGGAAAAGTCCATCTTCTCTCGTGAGGGAATCTTTCTCTTTATTAATCACTATTCGTATCGATGAAGAAGGAGAAGAAAAGGATAATTCATTATCTCTCATCGTAAAGGGTGTCTAAGAGGATTCACAAGAGCTCCATCTCGGTTGAGACCTGGTCTCTAGCTTTACCGAATTTTACTTCGAAGCTTGATCCTTCTCTTTCTCAATCTATAGATTTGCCTCCTATTTATCTAGAGAAATATTCTTACGCAATAAAACTATTTGAGACTTGTTGTAAACAATATATTCTTTTCAACACACATATATCCACCCTTTCACAGTTTTCTTACTTATTATCTCATTTGTTATATATGAAGGCGTGCTCGAATTATCTTCTTAAAATTGACCTAATACTTTCTGAGGTCGAACAATATTTAATGGTAGAAAGAGTTTCCTTCAGGAGCACAACACGTTTACTTACATTGAAGATTAGATTAAGATGCATCTATCAAAGATCCAAGAATCTCATGAATTATTCGAGCATGATTTGAGGGATCTTGAAAAGAGAAGGACAATTTTTCAGATAATTTAGCAGTGACGACTTAAAAGTTTAACAGTGTCACAACTCAAGTAGAAACCCAGGGTGTCTCATACAAATCCAATTCACAACTTGTTTAATTTACTGATTAAATAAATTACAACAGATAATAGAAGAACTTATTACAATTATAATTTAAAGAATACATGAAAGAGTATATTGCAACAACACCAAACCTGTGGGAAAAAAAGAGGGGGGTTGGTGACTGTGCCCATGGACTAGTATCTTGATCAATAATTAGGGGCAGTTGAGCAAGATATTCTTATCACAAATCAGAAAATATAAAACAAACCCTAATTAAAAACACAAATCAAAAGAGTTGCCCCAAAATAATTTTTCAAAAGCTTAAAGTAAAACACCTTGGAAAATAATTGTTACTATGAAAATAATATAAACTTATAAGTATAGATATTATTTCATAGTCATCAAAAAACCGCCCAAGAGCAATTTGGACCAAAAAAAGGATATCAAAAAAGTTTAGAGACCAATATGTGCATTTTCAGAATTGAAATCATCATTTGTTTAACATAAATAATATATTTTAATCTCTTTATGGTCCACATAAAATATTTTTTGAAAAGTTTGGGGCAATTTTGTCTAGAAAATTCTTTTCTATTAACTAGTTTCATCATTTTCGTAATAACTAGGGGTTGATTTGCATTTTCCAAAACTTTAAACCTGTCAATTCAAATATTCACTCGTCTAGTTTTTGAAATGCGACACAAATATCCGTCAATTCTACCAATTCTGTAATTTTTTTCGTCAATTCATATCACAAAGCAACTACTTGATCTTAACAAAACAATTTTTCCAAATCATTACCAAAATTTAATTCAATGCGAAATTGATACTTAGTTATCCCTATTTAGTGTCAAAAATTTAGCAAATCGCATTTTCAAAGGGACTAAAATTGTAAATTTTGGAAATTTATCATAAGACAGTATAGTACAAGTTCAAAAAACCAAAGGGACTTAAAGTCAAATTTTAACAATTTGTCCAACTAGCAAAATCACCATTTCATTATCATGTTAATATATTCGTAGCTAGCAAAATCACAAAACAATGTTGAACTTGATAAAAGAAAACTAAAACCATCAAAAATCCTAAAAACCAGGGAACTTAGGAATCATTTTCGCATAAACATGGACAACTAAACATCAATTTCGCATAGACAAGAACAAATACATGTCGATTTCGCATAAACAGGGACAACTAACCATCAATATCTTATAAACAGGGACATCTAAGCATCAATCTTGCATAAACAGGGACAACTAAGTATCGATTTCACAAAACAGGGCCAACTAAGCATCAATTTTGCATAAACAAACACTAGTTCACATCCTAAATACATAATCATACCCAACATCACAATAAATTCAGAAATATAGTACAAATTTTGCATTTATTAGTCAAACCCATCTACTTTTATCATTGTTTCAATGGATTTGTGAAGATATCCATGATAATCATCCATGCAAAACCAAAAATTAAACAAATATTAATTCACTTGCATATATATTAGTGTAATAAATAGTTAAAACATATGGGAATCATACTTACAAGCAAAAACACCCCCTTTCTTTTGAAAAAACGCAAGAACACCATAAGGAATCAGAGAATATAGACTCCATAATAACCCATAGAATCAAAGTATAAGATTACATAATAATCCATAGAATAATCATAGATTGAAGCAAAGAATAGAGATAGAGTTTGAGGCGGTGAGAAAGGGGAGGGGGGGGGGGGGGGGGGGGGGGGTGAGGGGTAGATGAAAGGGGTTAATGGCTAACTTAATTGGGTAGGTGAAGTCCGGAGGAATTAAATGGGGTGGGTGGGTTTGGTTTGTTCTGAAATTTAAAACGCACCAAACGTATTAAAAAAAATTATCGGTCCGGTTCCGGTTCAAACCGGTTCGTCCCTTAAGGTTTTTTTTAGGGAGAACCGGACCTATAAGCTATTCCCCGGTCCGGTCTAGTACTATTCACTTGGTCTGGTTCCGGTTATGGAACCGAGACCGGTCCAGTCCGGTCCGTAGAAACGGTGGAACTGGACTGTTAGCCACCGTGATATAGACCTCAAATGTAGCAAAGAAAAAAAATTAGTAAGAAAAGTATTTATCTAATATAATTCCATATGTGATCCATACGATTACAAATCTTGAAATTGGACCTCAATTTCTTTTCCTGCCCAATTTTAAATAGGCTTGGTAGTGTATATATTGAGGTACTACTTGCACAGTTGCACTACACCCTCTTATAAATGTGCATTAGAAAGCCCAAAAGAAGTGATCGCAAAAGCCTTAGTTGCTCCTTTCGTTTACCGTTGAGTCCATCACTTTAACTAATAAGCTATTCTGGAAGCAGCTTAAACGCTTGTAAATAAAACAACTTCTAGTTCTTCCTACTTTTCCATCATCCTTAACCTGTCATATAGGTACCCATTTTCTCATTTCTTTTCAATTTAATTTATATATCTCCAGTTTATATAAAAACTATCGAGATTCCTTCCTGTTTTATTAAATTATGTTAATGTTGATTATAATTACTACATCTTTATTTTCTTAGTGACTGCTTAGTATATTCTGGTTTTAAGTTAAACTAAACAATTTTGTCTTTCTTATAATAATTATTGGTCTATTTAAATTAAATTCATAAGAGTTTTATAATGTGGACTGAATAAAAGATAAGGTTTTACTTGATGTATACTGCAAAATGCTAATTCTTACTTAATTTTCTTATTTGATGATACTAAAGACAATTGTGTAAGCTTAGTTATAACGTTGTACTCTATTGATAGCTTACAAGGGTACAAGCTTAGTATAATATTATTAATAAATAAATTAGTTATTAGCTATGTGATTTATTAGTTAGTGAACTTTCATTGTGACAGTTTATTGTTAAAATTCATCATGTCCAGCTTGGTAGTGTATCATTGGGCAAATCCGTTGTTGAAGTGGAGCCCACATTCAATTCCAATTTCCCCAAATCATAGACATGCTGGATTAATTGCGACTACTAGTACTATCTCGATTCCTCGTTTTTCTCTGAAGAGTAAATTACATTCAGATGCCATTACTATTTCTAGTGATGAAAAGTATGGTAGTAAAGAAGTTATCAGTTTGAACCCACGCCTTTACGATTACATATTAACAAATGTTAGAGAACCACAAGTGAGTAAATAATCCTTCAGATAAAGATCTAAATTTTGTGTTTTTGTTATGGGCTTTTATTTAATCCATTTTTATCCAGATTTTGCGTGAACTTAGAGAAGAGACTTCAAATATGCAAGGTAGTCACATGCAGGTAGCTAGAAAGTAGAAACTATTTTAATTTTATTTTGTGTTTAATTTTTTATTTTTTTAATCGATATTAATTTTAGGTGTCTCCTGATCAAGCACAACTGCTTGCTATGCTTGTCCAGATTCTTGGAGCTAAAAAATGCATAGAAGTTGGAGTTTATACTGTATGTATCTATTGAATATTAATATTAACGAAAATTTGAAAAATAATTCATAATTCTGATTTTTTAGGGATCGTGTTTTGTAGGGTTACTCATCGTTAGCTGTTGCTTTAGTATTACCAAAAGAAGGTCGATTAGTTGCGTGTGAGAGAGATTCTAAATCACTTGAGATTGCAAAAAAGTATTATGAACAAGCTGGTGTGTCACACATTGTGAGTGCTCGATCATATGACTATAAGAGATATTTCTGTTAGTATGTAAGAAATGAGTTTTTTTAATTTTTTCCCGTTTCTCATTGTTTTCAGGTCGATGTAAAACATGGATTAGCTGAAGATACACTCAAATATATGATCGAGAATGGTGAAAGTTGCAGGAAAGTCTTTGAGTGAATTTACCAAACTTTAATGTTTATAAATATATAACATTCATTGTTATAAATTATAATTACTTGTATTTACAGCTATGATTTTGCATTTGTTGATGCTGAGAAGAAAATGTATCAGGAGTATTTTGAGCTTTTGCTACAATTGGTTAGTTTTATATATGATATATAGTTTACATTTTCTTGGCATAACAGTTGAAAATTTTAATGACCGGGCCGGGCCTGTAAACGTGTTTTAACAGGTGAGAGCTGGAGGTGTTATTGTGATTGATAATGTTCTGTGGCATGGAAAAGTTGCTGATCCACTCGTAAATTAATTCTCTCTTTAATTGAATTTAAAGAGTCTTTATTTATGTTTTCATTATCTTTTTTTATAAATTGACACGATATATTGTTCTATTTTAATTAGTAATGTTTTGCAGGTAAATGACTCGAAAACTGTTAGTATAAGAGAGTTCAATAAAAACTTGATGGAAGAGAATCGTGTGAGCATTAGTATGGTAAGTGCATTAATTTATCTTCAGCGGGGGATAAAAGTTAGATTTACCCAAACATTGGGGGTTCAGGGGATCACCACGAAACATAAACATATAGAGAACTAAAATATGAAGTTTATTAACAATGCTATCTAAATTTGGTATAATGGCAGGTTCCAATTGGCGATGGCATGACGATCTGTCGCAAATTGTAGAATTCCCGAGGGAAATTTGGAGATTTATAGTCTTGTTAATGCTTTTAAAGTTGATATTTGTAAACGCTAGATACACAATTGTTAAAAGTTAACTTTTTGATAATTTATTTTATAAAAAAGAGATATTAGTCAATTAAGTCCAATAATTCAATAATCCACTCCAAAAGAGTCCAACCTATTATTTCACTTTAGGAAAGTCCATCGTTTTAATAGATATACCATCCTTACCCCTGTAGTAATTGATATTATCAGATTCTTCTATAATTATTTTAATCCATATATATCATTACTCTATATCATTTTGTAACTCCTTCCTCTTTTATATCACATCTAATTAATCCTACAATGAAAAAAAGAAATCCATTCATATAAAATATAAAATGAAAAGAAAAAGAAAAAGTAATCGCTGAAGAACAATGAAACCGCTTTTCACACTCATCTTCCCACCAAGCCGCTCTCCTGCAAAAAAAAAAAAAACCGCCGTCCCGGACATTCTCCACCATCATCAACCGGGTTGGGTCCTATAATGGGCTCCTCTTCTACCAGGAAACGGAAAGTATCTCCGGTAATCTATGTTGTAGATCTCCCTTCCTAGGTGTGCCTAGGCGTCAACTCCCCCTCTGCTGCTTACGCCTAGTTAAAACTTTAGGCGTTTTTGCCTAGCGTCTTAGTCATCGTGGAATAGGCGTCTAGCCCGTCTAGGCGCCGATTAATGGCAAAAATTAGCCGCCTAAGCGCCGATTGATGGAAAAACATGTTCGCATAAGTCTTGTTATTTTTCTTATTCTCGAAAATTCATTAATTGATTTTATAACTCAATTTTTAATATATTTTATATTTACTATAGTGTTGTTAGATGAATTTTATTCTTAAATAGTTTAAATTGCTATAATTGATATATATATATATATACAAAATTACACAGTGGGATTCAAAACCGTATCATTCCGCCTAGGCCCCGTGTCATCCCGCCTAGGCGCTAGGCCCCGGTCAACCGCCTAGGATGCAAACCGAGATCTACAACATAGCCGGTAATTTCCTTTATTTTGTCTGGTCTTTCTTCTCTAGTGGTCGTCTCAGTTGGTGTTGATTAATAATCTATTTTGTTAGTTGCGGTCAATTGATAAAAGCAGAAGCAAGTTCGGGTTGGGAGACATTATTTTATGAGAAGTAGTGAGGTGCTTCTGCTTCAGGGTAGGGAGATATGTGGAAACACCATTTCGTCGAGAAAAGGAAATCCCAAGTTCAACTTTCAAATTGAGTACCAAATTAAGCTAGCATCCCAACTTGTGGTATATAATTATAATTATTACTGTTAGTGTGTATAGCATTCGTTTCATATATCCATTCACTTTCGTTAATCGATTGTCTAGATATAGAAATATAACGGAACCGAAAAAAGAGCTCATCTTGCGTTAGAACAAGTTAACATTGGTGTTATTACCTCCCATGGAGTCACTAATGCTAATGTCTTGATAACCACGGTTTTAAACTGTACTTTGTGGTATGTCTGTTTATATATTTGGTGGGTCCTGGAGTGTTATAAAATTAAGTACGAAAATAAAAGGAACCACAATACCGTGTGCACGGTTGTCCAAGTAATATTCGATAAATCGGGTTTCGTTCTCAGGGACGGATTAGGTTCAACTCTAGTATTAATCAGATAGTAGATATAATTGCTTGACAAAAAAGTAAATAATATGATTTTTGATTGGTTTTTCTAATAACTAAAGATGCAATAAAATAAAGACTAAAAATAAATAACTGAAAAGAATTAATGCACATAAAAGACTACTTCAGATATGAGAGATACTTGAGTCTCACAAGGAATCCACCTAATTAACATAATCTACGCTATCTTAAAGGGTAGAATTGGTATTATAATATTAGTCGAGACTCTAATATCTACTAGCCCCCGTTAGGGTGGACCTAGGAGCTATCCTAAAATACTATAAACCCCTATATGGGCGAATATGCCTCTTCGGATGATAAGAATTTACCTCTTTGGCTATGTAATTAATATGCCTTTCGGCCATTACACGGGTATTACCTAAGTCTGTATTCAAACCCCCCTGTCGGATGATCACTTAGCTACTAAAGTGAATAACCCAAATACTAAAAGCTATTTCTAGTTGTACCGAAAAGAAATAGTGATTAAGAACATATTAATATCCAATATATAAAACTCAATTCAATTTAAATCATAACAATCCCAAATTCAAAACATAGATTAATTAATTAGGGTTCATCCCTTTATTGCGATTCTCAAGTATATGGAAAATTAGCTCATAATCAAATTAAATACTGAAATTAAATAGAAAGACATCATATTCAATTACAGAAAAGAAATTGATAACCTAAGGGTTTGGTTGGCTGTTGTGGAAGAATAGAATTCCTCCGGCTCTAGCGTCTCCTCTGCCTTCTTGCTCTGAAGTGTTTGACTCTCTCTCTCTCTAAGGATGATTTAATGTGAAGAATAATTGAGAGGTGCTGAATAATGAGGTCTAAGAGGGGCTTATATAGGTGCTTAAAAACGTTTAGGGTTTAGGTTAAAAGGATTAGGTCAAATTATAAAACGCCCAAGCCCATCTTTTCTTTTAATTCTCGTAACTGGTGCGCAACCTTTAGTAAAACGGTTATAACTTTTGCATAACAATTTCAAATGGGCTGATTCAACTTGGAGAATCTTCCTAACTCAAAAGGATATCAAACCATGTTTCACGGCCCAAGGCTAATTCCGCTCCTAAGTAGCCCAAAAACAACAATCTTTAACAACCTTTCAGATCTGTAACTTCTTTAATTAAGTTCTTGGAAAATCTTTTCTTTCCTTCAGCTCCTCCACTCGATCTAAGACTTTAATTCTCACTTCTCCTCCTTGTATTGGTTTTCTTCATGAATTCATAAACCTACTAACTTTGCACTAAAACAAATAAATTAACGCACAAAAGCTCTAAAAATGCAAATAGTCAAATTCCAAGGGGAGAAAGTGCAATATGATGAAATAAGCATAAAAGTCTATCAAGTAAGTCAAATATTCACCTAAAATGACGTCTCCTAAGGGATAATATTTAGAACAAACGGGGTGACATCAATATTACATTCTAAGTATAATTTAACTCTTATCACTTAGTAACAAACAATTTATGAAATTATTGGTGTTTGAACTCTTGTAAGTCTATTTGAAGTTAGAGGTGCTCATGATGGGTTATGTGTGAAATATTAGTGGCGTTCTAGTTAATATCGGTGGTATGTAATTACTGGTGTCGGACGTAGTTCATACTCTAGTCTTGATGGGTTGCTATTTTAACTTTTGATGGTGTAACAGGCAAAACCAAAGGGGTATACACAGTGCACATGAAGTATTCAATCTTCTGTTTCTGATGGGTTATGTGTGGAATATTAGTGGTGTGATAGTTGGTGGTGTACTAAGTAATATCGGTGGTGTGGTAGTTAATATTAGTGGTTTGTAATTACTGGTGCAAATTTATTTGTAATTACTACACAAAAATTAAAGATATATAATCATTGATATCTATTCATTTTGTTTTGTACTTTAATTTAATGTTTTGGAAATTTTTTCCTTTTTGTTTTGATATTAATTGATTGGTTGCATATAATTAGGAAATTAGTTTTGGTAAGTCAAAAGATATTAATGGAGCAGAAGGGCAATCCAGACTTTTTAGATGGGGTGGACCTGATAGGCAACTGACAATAGGTCGTGAACTCTCTCAGTCAATCACCCTATAAGAAATGTCTAATTAAATAAATATTTATAAAAAAATCTTTTTATATTATTTTATTTTTAATATAATATTAAACAAATAATAAAGTACCTCCAACACTATTACTATTACCATCACCACAACCACCACTATCACCATGTAAAAAATTTCGACCAACGCTGCAGCCACCACCACCTACTAATACTAATTCCATCATACGAGTGTCTCCCGATTTTAAAAAAAAAAAAAATTGTAGCTAATTCTAAAAAAATATGAAAAATTAAAAAAATGTATTTTTGGACAAGATAAATTAATATTTACGTATATAATTAATTTTTTTTATTTTTTTGCAGACATGAAAGTAACTGTTTAAAACAAGGAATTCATTGTTCAAAACAGTAAACTTTTTGTTTTTAACAATGAGATTCTTGTTTCGGAGAATGAATTTCTTATTTCGAACAATAAAATTCATATACTCGGAATAGTTCGATATTTATAAGAATGAATACCTTGTTTTAAACAATAAATTACTTGTTCAGAAAAAAAAACTCGTTGTTCGAAATAATGAATTTTATATTTGCGAGAAAAATTCAAAAACATCATAGACGTAAATATTAATCTGCCGTTCCGAAAATGCAAATTTTTTATTTTTCTATATTTTTTTAGAATTTATTATGAACTTTTAAAAAATAATTCCCGCACACGCGTGTGTGATGATATTAGTAGTAGGTGGTGGTGGTGGTTGTGGTATTAGAGTGGTTATGGTGGTGGTATTAGGGTGGTGCTAATAGGGTGGTGGTGGTGGTGGTAGTGGAAGTAGTGGTGGTGGAGGTAGTGGTGATGGTAGTAATAAGGTGTTTAAATATAAATGATAAATAAAAGAGTAATAAATTATTATATTATAGTTACTTTGTTAAACGATATTTCTAATAAATAATCTTATTTAGGGTTATTTTTAACAAATAAAATTTTCAATGGGTTGTTTTTAATTAATTATTCTTTTTTGAAAAAAATAAAAAATGTCATAAAAGCCATGTAATTTTTGAATTTCTTGCTGCAGTATAGACACGAAAATTAGAAGTTTGTTATTGTATATAAACACTAATTAAGATCAGAGGTTTAAATCTACTGAAATGGTTTTTTTTTTCATACATTTTAAGCTAAGATACTATTACTAAATTTCAAATGTGGCCCTCCCATTTATATTTCTAGAGACTATATATTTTTTGAAATTTAATTTTGTAAAAGTTGCAAATTGTAAATTATACTCAAATGATATTTGTAGTTTTTAAATTTTCTTGAGAAAATTGTTGAACTGTAAAATTCAATATATCAAGAGATGTTTTAATGAAACACATATGCCTTTACTAAATAATTGCATTAAGCAAAACCTTGATTTATCAAGATGACGGTTCATCTTTACTGAAATCCTTTACTTTCTTGTTTACACTTTGTAGGAAAAGTGGTGTAGGCTAACTTTCTTTCCCTGCTTCGTTTTGTTATTCTAAAAAGAATCTTGATATTTTCTTAGGTGGTGAGGTAAAAACTTGTCAATATTATAATCTATGATTAAGAATGATTCTTCTAAAGTAACCCTAAAAGTTCAAAATATTTCGAATCATTACGGAAATTTTAAATATGAGTGCCTAGGTGTCGGTGGAATTGATTCATATGTTATTCTTTCTTGAACTTTAATTACATGTTTGTTTCAATAATTTAACCCAACTACTAGATCATATATAGGGCAGGGTCCGAGAATTCAAAGACAAACAATGTGAAGGTGGTGTTGGAGATACCGCTTCCCTTTCATGACCACTAAGGAAATTTTGTTTGAACTTTAACCTGTAATAGAAATAACACTGTCAAATCAGGTTATATCCAAACTTTGGGTTTTGACGAAAGTCGCCCTATGCCTATCTGCTCTAGGCCTACCTCACTCCACAAAGGGGCGTGAAAGATTATTTGACAAAGACTTTTGACCCCAAAGATGAATTCCTTCTGTAGAAGGTATCCATGAATGTCCTCCTAGCCCAAAAGACACAGAAAATATAGTCCTAACCCGACATATAAAATTTGTAAACGAGCAACTGTAATTGTGAAACATATGATGTTTTGATGCTCATGCACGCGTGGAATCCGGTTTGCCTCCCATCCTGAAAAGGACACCATTTATGACAAAATTACATTTTGACTAGCGATTTTAGAATATAACACCGAATGCCCAAAATAGAATGACCCAAATATGAGATCACCCCAAAACTCACCTACTATTGTTGACTCATATGGATAACGAGAAATAAGTAACTTATGGAAAATATGCATATACTCACCAATAAGTTATTGTCTTTTAATTTCATGTTGTGATATCACTTTGAGCATATTATGCCTGGAGCCTAACAAATCTACTATCGAGTGTGAATATGATTTGTTTACTACTCCTACTAATTCAAAATTTTCTGTTTCACCGCCACCTATGTAGGACACTAAATTCATTTCCAATAATGCACTTGTGGGTCCTCATGGAGTAGCAATAGGTTTTTTATTGGGAGGAACCATGAAGGGGTTGTGATCTGCGGGCATACTTGTATGTCTTGATGCCAAGATTGCAGTGTTTTATGCGAGTTAGTCGACCTATGACCGCTTCACCATAAAGGGTGATGATTTGTCTATACTTCGAGTTATTTTGTCATCCACCACGCCAGTTGATTGGAGAGAATTGTCAATAATGTATTCATCGTTGTGATAACTGACAAGAACTAAACATCGAGTTTGTTAGGTTAGGAAATCAATCAAAAGGATAATAGATTAGGTAGTGACACGGGTTGCATCCCATGTGTTATCCGATTATTAGTCTTTTCTCCTAGTTTTTTAATATTGTGTTTACCTCATAAAGTTTGGTAACTATCCATTTATTTAGTATTTACCATGTTTATTAAAATATAAAATTATACAATTTGAAAAATTGATGAGATTAGCCGACAAAAGCATTAATTATGTAAGCAAATATATTGTTGTTGTAAATTAAAGATGAGAAGATAGAAATATAAGCTTGTATTAAACTATTAGAAATTATAATTTGTTACATAATAATAAAAATATCGAACTATATAATAGAAAAATGTAAGTAGTTATGCAGCTACACTACAAGAAAACAGGCATTTAGCGACAGTTTTTTAGCGACGCGCCGCGATAGCGTCCCTAAAAAAATTATAATTACTGACGCAAAAATAAAAGCGTCCTAATATTTATGTATGACGACGCAATTCTTTACGCGTCCCTAAATACCATTAATAGGGGACGCTTTTGTTTTACGCGTCCTTTTTTCAGTTTTTCAAGACGCAATATACATAAGCGTCGATGTTGACACACTAAATAGGGACGCAGCTACATGAGTGTCGGTATTGACACCCTAATTAGGGATGCAACTAGATAAGCGTAGATGTTGACACACTAAATAAAGACGCATTTACATGAGCGTCGTATTGGCACCCTAATTAGGGACACAACTACATAAGCGTCGATGTTGACACGCTAAATAGAGACGCAACTACATAAGAGTCGATGTTGACATGTTAATTAAGGACGCAACTACATAAGCGTCGGTTATACTTAACACATAGGAGACGCTTCTATAAATGCGTCGAAAATATTGATAAATAAATAGAGACGTATGTAACAGTGCGTTGGTAAACAACAAAGTACAACTAACAAAAATTATCAGTTGATTAGTACAATTTACCAAAAATATTAGTATAAGTAGAGTAACGTAATTAACCAAAAAAATATATTATTTTTTTACAAAAAATAACATTTGAAAAAGTTTCAATGTAAAATATAATTTTTTTTATATACACATGTAATATAGATGAAAAGAAAAAATAATAAATTATTTAATTAATTAATTTTATTTGTGTGTTTAATATATTTTTTTGTTAAATATGTTTAATATGTGTCAAAAAAACTATGAGATTCAATTTACCTAATATGAAAAAAGAATTTTTGAGTCTTAAAATATTAACCGTTAAAAAAAATTAAAGAAAAGAATTAAAAGTAAACACAACTAACCCCAATTTCTTCTTCTCAAAACCAACACATCAATTCAACAATGGAGGTTTAACTTGATTGGTGCAAAAAACCTAGATCTTAGCCACTTTCAAAACCGGCCAATTATTTTATCAAATTTACAATCTTTACCATGTTGAAGACCCTCTGATCAGCTTGCCGTCAATCCCGCTTGACACCGTCGTTTTCTCCCCCCACCTTCGTCATGGTGTCGAGTCAAACGCGCCGCTTCTCCGAGTTCTGAGCTCACCCTGGGGCTCCAATTAAAGACGCCCATATTTTTACAGAAGATACTTCTGTTCGGACTCATCTGATGGGTCCGATTACGACCCAGTTGCTGAGGCTAATAAGGTTGAGATGAAAGTGGAGAAATCAGTGACGCTGATTCTAAGACTTCTAATTCGATGCTCACTACAGTATTTAAAACCGAAGATTGCTTAACGGTTAGTTTCTATAGATTATATACGATTTTAGACTATAATTCTCATAGTAATATCCATTTCCAAAATCAATTTGCAGGTTTTCACTTTACATGCCAATTTGTGTGAAGGTACGAATGCTTTTGATGTTCTTCTGTTCAAACTCCTTTAGTGCTATTAAAGATCCTCAATTTTCTCACTAAATGTGACCCAAAATTGTTAGCAGCCCTTTTAGAAAGAAGAAAAAGCCAAGCACCTTTTGCAGGTGCTTTTCTCGTTAAAGATGAACCCGGGTCTGACCGAGTCTAGTAACTGGATCCGAATCTAAGAATAATTTAAGTGAACTTAAGGGTAAAGATCTTTTGAATAGCCTCCATGATGTTGGTACATTAGCCCAGGTAAAGATCTAATCATGGAATTTTTTCTTTCATTTTTCTCTTTTTGTTGATTAATTCGTGTTTTTTGACCTAGATTACAAGTATTCAAGTAGTTATTATTGGTCATAGGAGGATTCAAATTACATAAATGGTCGAAGAAAAACCTCCTACAGTAAAAATTTATCATCTCAAGGTATACATTTTATATCTAATGTGTCTATGTGTGTGTATTTATCTATCTATAATATTAATCTTTTGAATATTGCTGGAAAGTCCTATAACAAAGATGAGGATGTTATAAAAGCCACATCTTTTGAAGTTATATCTACCATTAGGGACGTTTTGAAAACAAGTCCACTTTGGAGGGACCATGTTTCAAATTTTACACAAGTAAAAACTTTTCTCAGCCCATAAAATTTGCGTTATAGTGGAGCCATTATATGTATGTATATATTGTTGTATACACAGCATGTAGGTGAGTTTAGTTACGCAAGATTATCAGATTTTGGAGTAACTATATCTGGTGCAAACAAATTTCATTGCCAACAAGTTATTCTTCAGCTTGATGTAAGTGGGTCCCACTTCTTTTTATTAATAAATGGGTTTCACTCTTTAATTACTTGTTCTTGATTTACCCAGGTGTATAAAAGACTAAAACTGTGTGTATTAGGAGTTCTTCAAGATATTGCAAGGTACGGTAATTGTTTCGTGGTGATAATAATGGACAATCAATTAATTTTTGTTTGTATGTAGCATACGAGGTCATGGATTGGGACCTACACCAACAATGGTATATGGGCTAAAAAGTATTTCGAAAAATTCACATCACAAAATGGAAAACCAAATTAATCAGATGCAAGCTCAATTGATAGAAGCAAAGTTACAAGTTCAACAAGCTCATTCGCAAACTCAAGAAGTTCGATCGCAGGCTGAGATGAATGCTCAAGTTCAACTACAAAGTTAGTGGCAGGAATCAGATGCGTTCTTTCCAAGGTGGAGAAATATATAAAAAAATTGAGTTTGTGGATGTAATTTGTGTTTTTGAAATCATGTTTGTGTGTTTGAATCATGTTTCATACTTATTTTGGCTAATTTTGATGAATTGGATATAAATGTAATTTTTTCGTTACACTATATTTTTCGATTTTCTAAAGAATTTGAATTTAGGATATATTTGGAAATATTGTTCTAATTAATCAATTTAAATGATTTATTTGTGATATGTGTAGCATGACATATTTATTGACTCAAGTTTAAAAAGCGTTGGCATTTGGTTTGAATATTACCGACGCATAGTTACAAAGTGTCGCCATTTACTTTAAGACATTAGGGACGCAAGTCTAATTTGCGTCGGCATATATCCTACTAAATTGCCAACGCTTCGGGTCAGAGCGTCCGTGATGCCTATACTTAATTAGCGACGCTATAGGAATTCACGACGCTTTGTAACATGCGTCCCTAATAGCACAACACAATAGAGACGCTTCGCTAAATGCGTCAGCAATTCAAAAGCGACGGTCGCATAGCCGACGCAGCGTACTGCGTCGGGAAGTTTTTTGGTGACGCGCCGATTGCGTCGCCGAAGGCCAAAAATAGCGTCGTTTTTCTCTGTTTTCTTGTAGTGTACTAGCTTAAGCTACCGCGATACTCAAATGGTTGTGCAATTGTCTGTATCGTCCGTCTGCTTAATCATAAGTTGATGCAAGTTGTTTATACACGTTGTGACTTTATCGGGGAATACATACTACTAGATAAATATTTCATCACACCCTTGGATATTCACTGGGAAAGAAACTTGAAGTGAGAGTTACATAATATACGGTTTGCCTCGTTTAAACCTTACCATGAAAGCCTAATGGGAAAACAATGGTGAAGGAAAACGAGTACAATACACAATTATACTCTCTCCCTCATTACGATATCAAATATTTTGATACTTTCTTCTTTACTTGCGTTTGTGTATCTTGAATTGTTGTTGGTGAGGATTAAGTGACAAAGTTGTTGGTATTCACTTGATCATAATCATTTAACGTCAATAAGCACCAATGGCTTGACATAGGAATAATATATTATTCTCTTTATGATAATAGATATTTGGCCTGCATCTTTAAAGCCTTACTAAAAAACCATGTGGTAAAGAACCTTAGTGAAGGAAAAAGAGTACAATGCACAAATATAGACTCCTCTCACCCTAACACTAACTATGACACCAATTATATTGAGTAGCATTTCATATATCTGAGCCAACAATTTATAGGAGGTATACAGTATGACTTTAGTTGATAACTCTGCTAGATTCTCGTCTAGCGGATTCGCTGAACATATGCTTGATTCATTGTAGAAATAATTTGGTAAAATATACTTCGACATCTCACAAAATGGTCTTTTAGTGGTGTTTAATCTTATGAATGATAAATATCCCCACACGATATGAGAAGTCATCAACCATTATCTATTTCTCGAATCTCCTTCTTGGGACAATATCATTATAAGATAATATCGTATTTGTGGGGAATTAATTCATGCTAAATGCTTCATGTTATAAAAATCAGTGGCGAATCCAGAAACATAAATGAGGGTGAGCTTAAATAGTAAGGGGGTTTGGGGGCAACGTCCCCAAAAAAATTTTTTTGTTAGTTTTAATAAAAGTTATATGAATCAAATGAATTTAGTGATTTAATATAATTATATAAAAATAAAATAAAGTTATAAAAAAAAGTTACATTCATCGACAATATCAGTCAATTTGTTTCTTTATTCTATTTTTTTCTTTAAATAAAACAGATTCGGTTCAATCAATTAAAAGATAATTTAATTGTATAAATAAATAAATTTTGTTAATATTTATTATGATATTAAAATAATTACAAAAATACTTGATGATAAATTATTAATATTATAAAAATTATAATATAAGTAAAATATAATTATAAAGTTAAAAGTTTAAGTTAATGGATTAAAAATTTAATATTAAATTAAAGTTTTTTTTTTAATTTAAGGGTGGGCTTGAGCCCACCCTTTGCAAAGCTAGATCCGCCTCTGATAAATATAAATACTTTTTTCTTGTACATCATGCACTTTATGTTCTTAAAGAACCTTTTATATTCTAGGTATTTCTATTTCTCTGAGAATCTAATTTTTTTCACACTCTGCGTGCTTCAAGCACTTGTGCTTCAGGAACCTATGTTCATCAAGAAAATTAATACCAGTCTTAGTATCATGATATTTATCTTGGCGTTTTCCTTATCCTAGTAATCTCTTCAAGAGTTTCCAAGAAGTAAAACCCTAACATCATTGTATCCACACTATGAGAATGAGGATGTGTCCCCATAATTAATTCTATGTTTCTACACGAACATGTGTGATACAAGTCGGTTACATATTGAATAATTTTTTATGGACAATTCTTTATTATCAACATTTTTCACCACTTTGTGATTTAGAATCCTCTCTATTAATTTCAACCATAGCAAAAATAAATATATCAATCCCATACACTGTCTCACAATTTCTTATATTTTCAAAAGATAATAATCTACATGGCTAGGGTGGAAATGGTTACGGTTAAAAACCAAAATTGATGATAACCGAACCGATTAAAAACCAATTATATAACCGCCGTTAAAACCATTAGGTTATGGTTTTGAAAAGTGTAACCGATGTTTAAAACCATTAGATTATGGTTTAGATAAAAATAAAATCAAATAACCAAAAACCGTTCATTATTATATATTTTTTAGAATTCTATAATAATCTGGGTAAAATAATATATTGAAGTTGTAAAATCAAAATCTAAATTCTAGAATTAACCAACCAAATAATAAATATTCAAATTAGTCAAAGACCAACACACCTTGGAGATTTAGGGAGATTTTTTGTATATGTGTGGTCTTATTTTATTAATTTTTAATATATTATATAATTATCATTTTGTTATTGCTAAAAACTGCAATACCGTTAAGAAAACCAAAACTGAAAGGTGCGATTATGGTTTTGAAAAGTGTAACTGACGGTTAAAACCGTTAGCTTATATTTTTAATCAAAAAAATGGTTATGGTTTTTAATATTTTTGCAAAAAAAATGAACTGTTGCTATCCTTATACATGGCTTGCATTGTATACACGTATGATACCTTAGTCTCTTTAAGGGCCATTACTTCCTTTAAGAGTAATGCATGTGTCAACATTAGATGACTCAAAATTCGTGTCATGTTATGTAATTGTGCAGGTTAAAAATATTTACCATTTTATCATTTACTCATGAGATTTTATTCTTCAGGGTTAGTATATATTATACTAAAAGGCTTACAACGCTTCATGCGTTCGTTATATGCATTACAGATCTATCACGGGTTATAAGTTGGTTAGATACATTTGTCGCAATGTTTGTTATATGTTATTCTGGAATAATAATCTATACCGAAGCGTTTACAACAAATTTATGAGATGATGCCAATATTATTTTTGTCAGTAAATGCAAAAGATATAGTATTTTCAATACTTTACAAATGAATATTCTTATAAACTTCAAATTCTGATTTTTAGTTCGTGGACAGAGATGAGACAACAAATTGTATCAACAATATGTCATGCAATACTTCAGGTTGCGGTGTCCCTCTCCCTAATAAGGGATAAACTATATCAACAATATAACACTCCACAATATGTGCTTTAAAGTTATTACCTCTCAGAGGTTTAAAGTATCAAATAATAGAAGGATAATTAAACTTAACATAAATCCTAAGCCACCGATTAGGATAACATCACAATCAATTTTACTAGAGAACATTAAACATATGAGTAGTCACTTGATAAAAGACTCCTGGTTCTTTTAGTTATAATCCAAGTGAGTTATCAAATATTTGATGTATCATTAATGTCTCCGGGCGACCAAGTCGATCATGTCATAATACAAGTTTCTTTGGATTGTAATATCTTTATTTTTGCACAATGTGAGTTTCATTCGCTCGAATCTGTATACAATGCAACCCTAAAGAAATAGTAGAAACTTTTCTAATATACACTTCTTGCTTCACTTTCAATAAATAAAGTAAAGATATACATTGTTACGACACTTGAGGTTTCTACAAAATATTCATTTCAACGAATATCCTTAAATTTAGAAAATTTCTTCTGGATTTACTTAAACATAATCCGTCAATATGTCAATTTTGTACCACAAGGTAAATTAACTTTTGGGCATCCAATTTTTTTTTAGATCGGAAAAATAGTTTAGCGTATGACAGGTATGCGACCAATATATAGTTACAGTGTATTGATAATGTTCACGGTTATTGTTTTGTGATGACTTATTTTTCGCGACCATTCATTTTCAATAATCAATATAGTAATCAATGCCCACTTTGACAATCCAAATCATATCATCTTTTTGTATCAAATATCTTTTGCAGGTTAGCTATGACTCTTTTTTTTATGTGAGATATCATGCTACTTATTTTCTCATATTTCTTTTCAGTACTTTTTCTTTATTTTACCCCGGCAAAGGGTTACAATATAAAACACCGAATTATTATCACGAGCACAAATTCATAAGCTCAAAAAATATCCAACCCAATATTATTTCCAATAAGTGAACCCACCACCCCAAACTCAAGCTCTAAGACGACTGTCTAAGCATCGCATTCGAGTTCAGGACATATGCAAAAGTCCTAAAATCTAAGGTCTATGTCTTGTAATGATGTTAATAAAAAGGCTTTAGAAAGGCTAGACGGGGCTGATACAGATATATATATATATATATATATATATATATATAATATTCGGACAAAAAAGCTAAAAGACAACAAAGTCTTATCAAAGAGCCGCATTCACTATCTAGACTATGCAATTTCGTTTCTTTCTCACCTCTAGCATGTTCATTAAATGGGTTTATCAACTAGCTTGGATCTCATGGTCTACACACCCCTCAAGGCTCCCTATGATCATACTTACTTATACTGCATTGCTTACTTATTCTTTCTTTACTTTTAAGGTGTGTTTTCATGTACATACTCTAAGCATACAATATAACTAATTCATAAACAAATTACTTCTATATCATTAACTCACTAAATTTTATACTTTTAGGCCATTAAACACATTTACATCTAATTACATCTCTTAAAATTTTAAATTTTACCTAAAAAGCAGTAAATCACAAAAAATGGAGATGAGGGACAACGAATGCCCACACCCCCAACTCAAAAATGAGCCGTGTACCCACGACTCAAAACAGACTCTATAAAAAATAAAAACTAACACATATACAATAACTGAAAGATGGTAGGAAAAAAACATACTCTCGAGACTATTGCCTTGCATGATCAATACCCAAGATAGGGTGTAGTGCTTTTCTTGTATCACCAATTTCGCATTCACTTACTACCTAGTGTGCTCCATCCCAATCAATCATCCACCTCTAAAGATATTTTGTTCTTACCTTCTCAAATTATTTTCTTGCTTTCTTCCAATACCTTGATTTGATTCTTATCCATATCCCTAATGGGGCAATCCTATATGTTGCGCACCGAAAGAACTACAAACTTTATATGGGTATGATGGAATTTTGCATGGTTGAGAAAGGTTTAAGAAAATTCGGAAAAGGTTTTGAAAAATTCTGGATCTTGATTCTTGATTTCTAGGTGTTTTGGAATGATTTGGGTGAGTAAATATTGTTTATAGGAGTACATGGAAGGATCTGGATATGAAATCATGCTGATTTGGTATTGTTTCTTTGTGCGGTGGAGGGTTGGTGAAGATTTAATGGATTCTGGGTGTTTTGGAGAAGAAGAAGGCTTAAGGTTTATGAGTTGGTATGATTTTAACCTTTTCTTCTTGTTTTGATCATGTCCTGCACCGATATATCAGTCGTGGGACCGGTATGCCACTCCTACTTTGCAAATATTCTGACTTCGATCCGCAGCCTTAACTGTCGCGACCCTTGCTGACAGACTAGTATGCCATTCGTGGGACCGGTATGCCAGTAGAAATCTTCTAGCATTCTGATTTAAAACCATCACGACCCTCTATCGCAAATGTAGGCACGGTATGGGACCGACATGCCGCTGGTGGGATGGTATGCCAATCAAAATCTTCAAATTTTCTGGCCTCGAACCGTGGCGCGTACCGCCGCGACCCTTCACGAATTACTGAATTTTCCAGTTTATTTCTTGACGTGCCTCTGTTATAAGCTAATTTCAGCTTGATTTGTCCATCATTAGTAAAAGTTCCTTGAATGAAAGTTGTAGACAATTTCCTAAGATCTTTGTGAACTCCTGGATCATTGAATTCTAAGTTTGTATGCAAAAGTTATGTCCATTTGAAAACAACACGTACGATGTTCGTGAATACTGATACTGTTACGCACTGGCATGCCGCCCATGTAAGAAGCTAGCTGTTACAGTCTCGGCTAAAACCTTATTTATTCATATATTCATGAATGTTTCGAGACGGTACACTACCCATAGGTCTGGTATATTGTTGGGAATAACTGGGGGCACAAAATTCTTCATAAAACTCATCCCAAACTCATCTTGTGCATTACCTACACATCAAAAACAATTTATACCTTCCTCGATACTGCAATATTTATTGAAAACAACTAAACTAAACACAAAAGCATAAAAAATTTCGGGAAGGTCTGGATGATAGTGATTCCCTTGTTGATATCCTTGATTACCCGATTGGTAATTCCCTCGATTCTACACGAAAAACACAGGCTCCATATTATCTTGATACTCTTCCTTAATATGATCGTTAAATCCAGAACACGGACAACCTTGTACCTCTTGAACTGCCTTCAACTTAGATTGTTTCCATTTAAGACCTTCTTTCACAACTAGTGTCAATTGTTTCATTTGATTCCCTAAAGAATATAACTTTGCATCGATAGCAGTGTCGTTGTCTAAGCGTAACATACCTCTCATATTAGTAATAAGAGCTCGTGACGGTGGCCAACTCCTCTCGATCTCTACTATTTCTCTATACCAATCGATACTTCGGTAGTATCCATAGACACAAAACCGCCTCTTTCAAAATTATTTAAGCTCGATCGTGAATTATGTTCGAGTCCTGATAGAACTTTGAAGTTGAAACTCGAGGGTATAACCACGAAGTAGAGATCTGGCTAATGTCTATTGAAATATTGTCCATGTCTCGCCTACGATCTCTCCCTTGTCTTGGAGGAAATTAGCAAGCTCCATTTGATACTTTATTCTAATGCTCTGGATAATAACGATCGAAGAATTTTGCTTGTAGTTCATCCCATATGACGTAATTGAATCAGGTGGTTGAGGATCCAACCATTCACTCGCATCTTCCGTCAAGAAAAACGGAAACATAAAGTAAATATTTGCTCGCTGGTGATACTTTTAGTAATGTAAGCATCACAAATATGCACAAATTTTAAATCAGTCAGACCAGATCCTGTAGTGCAACACCATTATAGTTTCCATAACTATTGAATTGATTCAACATATCTTGAACATATAATATCAGATCCAGCACATGATCTCATACTTAGGTATGAGAGATACAACACAATCTTCTATATATTTGAACAAGTTACAAATACTGCTACATAATTTATAATTTTGACAAGATTTGAAAGATAGAACACACAATCTAATACATCTTGACAAGAAATAGAATATAGATTTTTTGTTCAATCTAAATCTGAATGATTTTTAACTAGTCTGTTTCATCAAGAATTCAATATAAGTTTGATTCATTCATGTATTTTCTCTTAGCATAATAAATTTTATTTAACGATTTATTCAATATTCAATACTTTTTTTTTTGTTCTAAACACTTATATTAAAAAAAAAACAAAATTACAAAGTTTTGTTAGCCTACCCCTATAGGGGGCAAATCAAGGCTTAACAATAAAGCAAGTTTAGAGGGGAAAGGACTTGCGCAAAAGTCATAAGACCCACCAAGTGGCAAATTCTTGCAAGTCCAATCCGCTATCAAATTTCCATCTCTTTTCGTGAACGAAAAGGAAGGATTACAAATTTCAGCCACATAATAAATACTCCTAATTACATTCGCTATACATGGAGAATTAAAGGGAAAATTGCTAACTAAAGGCCCCATAAGGTTAAGATTGTCATTTTCCACTATGCAATGGAAATTGTTGAGCTCCTTAGCCCAAAGACAGACCTTCAAAACTCCCAATCCCTCAGCCTCCAAGCTATTATCAGCATTAATCCTCCATCCTTGACACCTTAGCACTTTTCCTTTATAGTCCCTGGCAATACATGCAATAGTAGAACCATTTTTAGTAAATGAGGCATCGCAATTAATTTTTATTGAGTTTTTCGGGGGTGGGATCCATTTACTAGCTATTTTGTTGCCTCGCAAATAAGTATTTGAGTTCGCAATTACCCCAGAATTGGGGTATATTATTCTTTTTCCCTTCAGTTTATTGTTAACATCATTAGGGGTTCCCTTCAGTTTGGAATTAACATCATAAGGGTTTTCAACATTCTTACCTTTCTCAGTATTGTTCTTATCAATCATATTCATTTTTAATTCCCATTTTGTATCATTGTGTTCCTTTTTCTCAAAACAATAAAAGTATTCTTTCCAAGTTGCCTCAGCTTTATTTATAGTTCTCATAGGGTCTAAGTTTGTATTATTAAAAATACAAGAGTTTCTATCTTTCCATATATGCCAGGCAAGAATACAGATTTTTTCAAATGAGTAAGTAAAATCACAATTAGATTTACTTATTTGACTTAATAAATCAGCCATCCATCCATCCAATTTCTTGGATTGGTTGCTAATTTTTAAAGAGAGAGGAGAAGCAAGCCACGTGGCGCGAGCCCAATTACAATCAAATAACATATGTTCCACATTCTCTATCTCAGTATTACATATATTGCAAATTTTAGTATCTTTGCATTTTCTCAAATATAGATTTTCTGAAGTTGGGAGAACATTTTTAATCGCTTTCCAAATAAAATTCTTTATTTTTGGGGGGGGTTTTCATATTCCAAATCGCTTTCCACACTATAGGGTCTGTGGTATGCGATGAGGAGGGTTTTTTTAACTTAGTAGCTTCAAATATTTTGTTTCCCTCAACTATCAAATGGTGGTAACATCTTTTAACTGAAAATAGACCATTAGGACTAAGGGACCATGTAAGATTGTCTCGGATTTTTACTAGGGGAATGAATATTTTTATAATTTTCTCATAGTTTTCTCTTTGGAAATTCTTTTTAATTCTTTCCAAATCCCATTTTCTTTCTCCAGGAAGGAAAAATTCTGCTAACTTATTAATATTACTATCATTTGGTTTAATAACTTTCAAATCCTGTGAAAACCATACATCTATTTGGGGATTTATATCTTTCCCATCTCCAATTTTCCATTTCAAGTGATTTTTAATAGCATCCCTTCCAGAAAGGAGGCTTTTCCAGCCCCAAGAAGGTTTATTTCCCACATTTGCGTGAAGGAAAGAACTATTTGGGAAATATTTCCCCTTTAGTAGTTTATACAGTAGGGACTCTTTTTTATCAAGTAAATTCCAAGCTTGTTTAGCAAGCAAAGGAACATTCATAGTGTTAAGATCTCTAAAGCCTAGACCTCCCACATATTTGCTATAAGTAATGGTAGGCCAATTAGTCCAATGTATCCCTTTATTAGCTTTGTTTCCCCACCAAAATTTAGCTATTTTCATAGTTATAGATTCGCATATTTTCTTAGGTAACAAGAAAGAGGACATAAAGTAGTTAGGTATACTTTGTAAAACTGATTTAACAAGTATTTCTTTACCAGCTTCTGATAGATAAAGATTTTTCCAGTTTTGTGTCTTTTTTATAGCCTTTTCCACAAGGCAATTTAGCTCTCTAACTTTAGATTTACCCCATTCAGTGGGTAAAACTAAATAAGAGCCTAGATTCTTTTTAATATTCATATTTACTCTAGAAGCGAAAATATGTTGAATATAATGGGATGTGTTAGCACTAAACCTCACCCCACATTTATTCAGGTTTAGAGTAAGTCCAGTTGAGAGACCAAATTTATTAATGATGTCATTAAAACTGTTAGTGTCTTTATGATTGGCCTTAAGAAAAAAGACACTATCATCTGCAAACAAGAGGTGGGTTAGGGAGGGGCCATTTCTTGATATTTTAATACCCTCAAGCAAATCATTATCAACTTTGTTTTTAATCAAATCATTTAAGGTTTGAGTAACAAGACAAAAAATTAGTGGAGATAGTGGGTCCCCCTGTCTAAGGCCCCTTTGGGGTTTATTAAGTTTATTATGTTGTCCATTTATTAAGATAGAATATGAGACTGTGGTTATACAATTCATAATTTTGCTAATCCAGTTATTATCAAAACCAAGTTTCTCCATAAGGTGTTGTAGAAAATCCCATTCTACAAACTCATAAGCTTTTTGTAAATCCGCTTTTATTATCATACTATAATTTTTAGAAGTTCTTTTTTCTTTTAAGTATGTACAAACTTCATGAGTTATATAGGTATTTTCTTGGATACTTCTACCTGGGATAAAGGCAGTTTGTGTATCATCAACTATAGAACTCATAAAAGGTTGAAGTCTATTGACTAAAAGCCTCGCAATTATTTTGTAAATAAAGTTTGATACACTGATGGGCCTATAATGTTTTATAGTGCCAGGTTTATCAATTTTAGGAATAAGAGAGATATAGGTGTGATTTAGATCTTCAAGGTTACTATTGTTATACCAAAAATCATTTATGATTTTTATTACATCTAATTTTATAATCTTCCAATAGTTCTTATAAAAGAAACCTGGGTAGCCATCTGGTCCAGGTGCCTTGAAGGCCCCTAACTCAGAGACTGCCAACTCGATTTCTTTTATGAGGATTGGTTTGAGAAGGCAGTCATTCATAAATTTTGTAACTTTGGGTTGAATTATATTTAGTATGGGTTTAAAATTCCGAGGTCCCACTGTGTTAAAAATGTTATTAAAGTAGTCAAGAATATTTTGGTTTACCTCAGGTTGGGTATTTAACCAATTACCTTGTTCATCCATAATAGATGATATTTTATTAAAGTATCTTCTCTCCTTAGTAGCTGCATGAAAGAAAGCCGTATTTCTATCACCTTTTTTCAACCATTTAATTCTAGATCTAGCTGCCCAAAATTCTTCTTCAATTTTCCATAGGGTTTCAATTTCTTTTAATATATAGTTATATTCATCTCTATCTGACTCTTTTATAGATCTATTATTAGTAATAGTTCTTAATTTTTCCGAGTACTGA
Source organism: Nemophila menziesii (assembly GCA_029959085.1). Lineage (NCBI taxonomy): Eukaryota > Viridiplantae > Streptophyta > Magnoliopsida > Boraginales > Hydrophyllaceae > Nemophila > Nemophila menziesii. The sequence goes on along the minus strand of JARWIR010000001.1, from coordinate 23,120,185 downwards.
TCAATTTTCTGTTTTGTATTTCTAAATTTTCTTTTACTCCAAACTGTGAGAATTCTTCTACACATTCTAAGTTTAGTGAGTAAGTTACCTTTAGTAATAGAACTTATGGTACTTCTAGAATTCCAAATATTTTCAATAATTTTTAGACAATCTATTTCTTCAATCCAAAAGTTTTCAAAGTAAAACCTTTTATAATTCTTATCATTATTATCCTCCAAGAAGAGGATAAGAGGACTATGGTCAGAGCCTACAGCTGGTAGAGTATTAACCCAAGCATTTGGGAATAATTCAGACCATTTTTTATTATTCAGGTTTCTATCAAGAAGCATTTTAATAAGTTGTTCCTTGTTCCTTCTATTTGACCAAGTATAGGCGCATCCTTTATTATCTAATTGTATCAGTTCAAGGTTTTTTATAAAACTATTGAATTTCTTCATATTTTTCTTATTACTGATATTACCCCCTATCTTTTCATCTGAATTTCTTATAAGGTTGAAGTCACCTATTAAATTCTAAGCTATTATATTACCCGGATTACATGATTTAATATTCTCCAAGCAAAAGTCTTTTTGATTATCTACAGGAGTACTATATACAAATGTAGAGGTAAATTTAGTGCCATCAATTTTCTCAAATTCACAATTAATAAAATTCTCGGTTTTGCTAAGGATTTTAATATTATTTTTATTAGTAGCAAAGATTGCTAAACCCCCACTTAAACCTAAAGGTTCAACTGTTGTAATAAGGGACATACGCAAAGGTTTTTCTAATTTCTTAAGAGTAGAGAATGAATTCTTAGTTTCCGAAAGAAAAATTACCTCCGGATGATATCTATTACGGATATCAAGAAGGGTCTGGACCGTCAGGGGTGTGCCAATCCCCTGAACGTTCCAGGTCAGGTGTATCATGGTAGCTGGTGGGATTGATTACGGTCAATCCCACAAACCTCTCCTTCTTCCGGTTGTTCCTCATTCAAAGATGAAGCCGAAATACCTTCAGTTTCTTTGTTAATCTCTTCATCATTGTTTGCTTGCATTTTATTAGTTGATCTCTGATTCCATAATTTAATACGCCTATTCTTCTCAGAAAAAGCTTTCTTATCCCTTTGTCTTCTACTTCTGTTAGAGAGAGACATTCTAGAATCAAACATCTCCTCATCTTCACTTTCGTATTCCGATGTAATGTTATGTGTTTTGGTTTTGATATTTGCTTGTTCGGGGTTTTCCGATGATGGATGGTGGTTTTTGTGTTGAGGGTTAACCTCAGAGAGATGGTTTTCATTAAGGTTGGTTGGAGGTGGTGTTTGGTTGGTGGTTGTGGTGTATTGAGTTGCAACGATGAGGGTAGGGTTAGGGATTGGGATCGGGGAAGAAGAGAAGTGATTTGGGATTAAGTTTGAGGTTGGGGTTTGGGTAATGTCAGTATTGGGTGAGTTGGATGTTGGGCTGGTAATTTGGTTGTTTAATATTTGGGTTGTCCCGGTTCGTAATGGGCTCTTGGTAATTGGAGTTGAGATTTTATAGTCAGGTGTTGGGCCACCTTGATTTGGACTTGGGAAAGACCCAAATGATATATCATTTATATCTATGGGCTTAGGGGAGTTTTCTAATTTTTGGGCCATAGATTGGGCCAGCTGAGACAAATTCTTTTCCTTTTCTATAAAGTTGGCCTTTTTCTCTAATTTGTCTTCTTCATAGCTATCCGATAAAACCGTACCATTCGTGCTCCTCTTTCCACCTCCAATAGTACTCTCGTCCTTTTGTCCTTTGAATTCAAAGAGTGGTGGTGGGACGGTGTCCTTCATGTTCGTATCACCTTGTGTTTGTACCTCACTAACGGCGTTATTGATATTGCCGTTAACCCATTTGTTGGTGAATGGTGAGTTCTGTTTACCGAGTTTGTGATTCCAACTCGGTTTGAAGGTAACTTTTCCACCGTTGTTGATTTTACCTCCATTGGTAAACTTTTTCGTTTTCATACTGCTATTTGCTTTAAAATATGATGATGATTTCGATGGACCCCGTGTTGATATCTTGATCCAATTACCTATCACTCATAAAAACTAACACCTAAATATTTTACTAATATTTTAAAACAAAATCATGACCTCTAATCTAGAGGGCACAAAAAACTCAACACACAATTAGTTAAATGGAGTGGAAATAGAACCCATATATAATGTCTCGGATGCATAGATTATTTATGTCAAATCTATTTATATCAGAATTTAAATCTTTTAAAAATCCGAATTTTAGATTTTATATTTGAATATAAAGCAGGGGCTTTTAGAGACCCGGAAGCATATGCTCTGAGAAGAGAGTTCTAAACCGTTACAACATGATTATCAAACCCAATTTTTATAGAAAGAAAAGAAGAACTCCGCTCTATGATACATTGAAATAACCAAAGAAATGACAACAAATTAAATAAATGAATTCAAATATAAACATTAGAGTCCAAATTTAACAATCCAAACTGCACTTTCAAATTGCAATCATACTAGCAATCCTGGTAATCAAATTATAATCTTGAATAAGCAAGCACCAAATCCAAATTTAACAATCAAAACCGAAGACTTGTTGTACACCTACAATTGTTTTATTAAAATCCAAATACTTCCAAACTGCATATAAAATTTTACTCCAGAATCAATACTAATAATCTAGTTAACCATGGTGCAACTAACTTTAAAATATGTTTATATATACATCTTGATGTGTAATGAATCACACAAGAACAAGCTCGTTGATTTGCTTGATCACGATCTTCTCCTTCATAAATCCGACATAGAGATTTGTTTTGTTTAAGTCCCTCTCTGTAAGTCTTGTGTCTCGACCACCATCTGACATGCTTCTGACAAACTCGGCCATATTTCTCCAATTATCCGCCTCCAACAAATGTTTATTCATTCTCAAATAAGTAAAAGCACTCAAAGCATTACCAGAATCTGACCTACTAGTAGCTAAAACTTGTGCATAAGCTCCTGCATCGTATCTCTCCAAAGCATTCTCACCAGCAAGTTCAACCCCAGCACTTTGAGTAACTCTCTTCACCTGATGAACTAAACCTTCTGGAGAACAATTTGCATTCTCAGGCTGTTCAAAGTCTTTCATTTCCATGCATGTAAAGTTTAAAGCAACTTCATGTTTAGCAAACATTTGTGCTATAGGTAAATAACCATCTCTATCTCGAGTGTTGTAATATCCTGCTGTTAATTCAGCTGCGTGGGACCTACTTTTATAATGCCAGTGAATACCGGCTATTTTACCAGATAATTTAGCTCCAGTTCCCTGGAAAACTCCTTCAGCAGCTGATAGTATACTGTCTCCATGTTGTAATAGCTTTCCAGAATGCCATTCAAGGAAGAACTTTCCGTATTCACTGTTCCAAGTACCTTCTCTTCGGAAAAATCCTGTGTCTTCTGGAAATTGATTGTATTGGCCAGCATCATGGGGCCCACCTATTCCCCATTCCTTCTTTCCTATCGCCTCTGCAGATGCTTCTAGTGATGCTTTCATATACTGTGTGACATACAAGGGGTTTTACAAGTTCATTCAGGACTAGCTTAATTAAAAGATAATTACAAAATATTAATTTAAAAATAAGTTACCTTATCATAGCATTGAAACTCTCCAATTCCTGGAAACTTCCAAGTCCCGTTGCTTTCTGGGTAAGATGGATATCTAAGCTCCCCACAAGGTCCCATTCCCACTTGAACTTCCTGCATTAATAAGTGCATTTAAATTGTTAAACTTAAAGTAATTATTTATTTCTTTGAAGATCTGAAAAGTGAAAATGATGGGAGAATATAATGGGTCCTCAAACATGTGACTTATTAAGCATATTTCTAAAACTATAGTGGTCCTCTGTTTGAATACCATTAATTCTTGTACAAAAATTCATTTCATAATCATCAATTTTCTCATCCTCCCACTTTCTTGTGTGGCCAATTTCTTTTTTGCTTAACTTATTCATTGATTTTTCTGCTAATATCTAGTCTACTGTAGGAAAACGATAAAAAAGTCTCTGGCATGATATGTTTGATGCTAGGTCAACATTTCAGCTATGCAATTAAGTATTAAAAAATCTTGATCTGAATGTCAATTTAATAATATGAGAATGTTGTAAGTTAAAAGACTTACCACTATAACTTTTCCCATCTTGTCCTCAAATCTTTCCCTAAAACTCCTCATATAGTCGGTGTAGACTTGAATAGGCGTTCTTCCTCTTAGTACTGGCATTGAATCACATCCCAAAGAGATATACTCAGGGTTTCTTCTACCCAATCTGTCTGTATATACAATGTCTGGATTATTGCTGATTTCTTCAAGCACCCATGGGGGTAAAGGAATACTGTAAGATTATATTATATTTAACAATTAATAACTTAAAATAAAGCTTTAAATTAAATTGTATGATTATATATATAGAAAGAATTATTGACATACCTGCAAGAGTCCCCAACATTTCCTCCACACTGATGAAAAGACATAACTACTTGAAGTTTTAAGCCATGCTTTGAAACCATTTTTATAAGCTCGGCATAACCTTCCCAATTATACTGGAGAGGACCATCTTTCTCTACTAAACCCCACCAAGCATCAACCATGACACCCTCAACTCCAGAGCTTCTCAAAGCCATTAAACATGCATTCATGGCTCGTGGTTTGCTTAACTTTCCTCCCATTGTTACTGTATCGAGTGGTAGCATCACAAATACCGGGACTTTTGAATTGGTTTTTCCATCTCGAGGAGAAGATGATAGGCCATGAGAATTTTCGCCAAGGTCAGTTCTCCTCCTCTGATCTAAAGGTGAGTTGATTTGAGCTTCTTGCATAGAACTTCTAACTCGGATACGGCTACAAGGTTTGATTTGGGCAAATGGAATCATAATTGGGAAATCATCTAGAGTTTTTGAGGTTTTCATATCGTTTAGATTGATGAAAGTGGTTGAAGAATGAAGTGTAAGAGCCATGTTTTTGGTGTCAAAATGTAAGAGTGAATAAAATATGTGACGGAGATTATTTACTTATGAACCTTAAGCTTCAGATGTAAAAATATGTAAGAATGAAACACTTAAGCTTTAGGTAGGTGTACAGATATTTGTAAGAATGAGTGAAGTTTGTAAATTGTGAACCTTTATTTATCAAGTGAATCTTAGCTTTAGGTGTCAAAGAGACAAACTTAGTGGGTCCAATATTCAATGAGAAAAGTACCTTAGAGCAAAGCTCCTAATGTCGACAATCGACATTGTTTACAAAACATTTTTCTTTAAAAAAGAAACGCGCATTCAGATTTTGTATTATTTTTTTAATTTGATTAGTAAAATTTTATTAAATTTTTTATCTGAAAGGTTCAAAACAATTCTAACATCTCATAAATCATCAAGAGGACGCATATTATACTGGTCTAACCATTAGTTTTGCTTATTTCCTTAAAAGTCAAGTTATAAATTTCAACCTAATAATGAGTTGTGCAATGGATAGGAATACCACCCTTACAAAGAATTTAACAAATATGTCAGCCAATGAGTTTTGCCGGTGGGGTTAGATAACAATAGAACTACAAGGATGTATTCTCCGGGTTGGATAATACTAGACTGAGAGTCAATAAGGCATCGGGTACATGAAGTAAGACGAATGATCAAGGGGATACTAAAGACGGTTTGTGATGGGACAGGTTTACCGGATGGAATGGACAATTTCAAAATGGAAGATGATATCTTTAGCGAGGACATGATCTACCCCTAACTAATTCAAACGACATAACAGAAGAGGCAAGGGTGTAAGGTATGACATCGATCCCTTATTATACACTTACTTGGTTATACTGCGGTATATAATTACTTGTTTACCAAAATAAATCAAATATAGACTCCAAAAACTCACATTGAATTAGTTGAGATCGATTTCAGGTATTTTATGGCTAATTTTACCAATGGGGAGGACTATGGTAAAGCCCTGGGTGGAGGTACGTGGTGGATGGTGTTAGCATATATCTCATAGTTAGGTCGTGAGATCCATTATTTATGTCGCAAGATGCCCCCATGCTAAAGACTAATGTTTGGGTGAGACTACTGTGGTTACCGTTGATTAATTACATAGAGGAAATTCTTACGGCTATCGATAACGTCATTGGGAAAATGATTCGTATAGATCCGTTTAAAAGTCAAGAATGAAAGGTAACTTTGCAAGGTTAGCAGTTGAAATAGGGTTGGATAAGCCACTTGTCTCAATGATCTGAATTCAAAATCCACTTACAAAAATTCAAGTATGAAGGCTTCACCTTATTTTTTTAGTTATGGGAGACTTGGTCTTCTACAAAATGACTGTCCTTATGAGAGAAAAGAAGCCAACCATTGCGAAAAGCAAGATAAACATGATATGGTAAGCAAAACCACGACCACAGTAACTACGAATTAGTGAAGATATACGAAGAGTGTATGACCGTTGATAAGGGGAGAGGAAGGCCACATAGAAGTAGCACGAACCAAGGATCCAAGCCGAACTCTAAAGGGTTAAGTTCGGGAGAAAGGAAAAATGTTAGTACCCGAGTAAAAGGAAGACCAACTGGTTTGAGAAGAGAAACACAAACACTAAATCAAGATTTGGCGTTCTCTTTAACTTAGAAGAATGGGAAGAAAATGTAACCAGAAAGCATAACGAAGAAGCAGTAGTAAGGAAGGTTAATGACAAATGTGACTATAACCGAGCAACTACACAACTAGTGATGGCAATGGTTACGGTTAAAAACCGAAACCGATGATAACCGAATCGATAAAAAACCGAATTATATAACCGTGGTTAAAACCATTAGGTTATGGTTTTGAAAAGTGTGACCGATGGTTAATACCATTAGGTTATGGTTTTAGATAAAAATGAAACCGAATAACCAAAAATTGATCATTAACATATATATTTTCATATTTTATAATAATCTAGTTAAAATCAGATATATTAAATTTCTAAAACAAAAATCCAAATACTAGATTTAACCAACTAAATAATAAATATGTAATTTAATAATAAACCAACACAATATTTTATATATCGGGAAGATTATTCTTATATATGTGGTCTGATTTTATGAAAATTAATATATTTATTAAATTATCATTTGATTATGGCTAAAACCCGCAAGACCGGTTTAAAAAACCGAAACCGAATAATGCGGTTATGCTTTTGAAATGTGTAACCGATTGTTAAAACCGTTAGGATATGGGTTTTAATAAAATAAATGGTTATGGTTTTTGATATTTTTGCAAAAAACCGATCTGCTGCTATCCCTATACGCAACTAAAGGAAAGGTGAGTTGGAAAGAACCCGAAGGACTCAATAGCATATATGGTAATTAATACAACATCATATTTACTTAAGGGAGGCTTCTTTGGTTTGAATAACCAAAGAATAATGGACGAGGAACAAGTGGGACCTTCATCAAAGCGCATGGAAAAAATTGTGGAAGTCGCAGCAACAAGGTAAAAAAGATGATGTTTTGCTTGAAGGTAGCTTAAGAAGTTCTGTTCCGTGGACGCCATGGTAGAGGACGAGGTAGTGATTATACAAGCCAACCAAGTAGTGTTAAAGGAGGATTACATTTGGGATAAAACATATTAAGATTGCGAGTAGGTCGAGGAAGTTACACCACCAATAGCTGACACATGTAGTAACAACATCAAAACAAGGTTTAATCAGGTTTGTCACAAGGAATTTTGTGCAAATATGAAAAATATGAAAGGGGCGATAGCAGAGAACATGTTGGGGTTGAAGTGGTTCAGTTAAAAGTCAATCATGGGTGTATAGTTGGGATAAAGACAAAACGAGTGAGAAGAGGCATAATACGGGACAAACTAAAGATGTAGAGAAAGAATTCCAGTCGACCGTCCATCCATAGAGAGTCTCCTCGGGTAAGGATCTGGTTCAACTGAACAACAGTATCCCGTCGTTCTCAAGTTTAGTGTCGATTTCTTAGATCATTATGGGAAATGGGAAGTCGATGAACGTGCTCTCAAATAATCTTTTGCCAACACGAAACACGCCCCGGATTACAAGGACTTTATGGTATAAGAGTCACAGTCACCTTGTGTAGAAGGTCACGAAGTAATAGAGGAAGAGCAGGTAGAGATGGACCTTGATGGGGTAGGAAGCACAAGTGAAGGAAATAAAGCCCAAGGATCATAACCCAACAACTGGTATCATTTTACATGTCTATGGATTTTAGTTTCCTCAACATAATTTTTTTTTATTTTTTTATGCCTTATACACAATTAAATATTTTTGGGGTTGGGCCTCGGCAGGGGCGGATCCAGGATTTCAAGTTGGGGAGGGCTATTATTATTACGAAAAAACCACACCCAATAAACCTTTTATATATCTAACAAAAACATTAAAAAAACACCCACAATTTTTTTTGCGCACGACACTGAACAAATCGTATTCATTAAGTAGCTACAACAAAAAATATTACCATACAGATGGGGTACTAAACTACTAATGCAATTTGGTGCATTTTATTGTTGTTCGTGGAGCTACCCATTTTATTAATTCATAGATATTTACTATGCACTCTAAAACAATAGCTATAGTAATGACTATTTCACAAATTGCCACGACTGTTGTAATATGTATCATGTATCACATCTCTAATACTTGTTCACATTATACTCGATTTTTTAAGTGTTAGCGGCAGAGATGGAAAGAACACAAATATGATTGAATTAATTCAATTTACACAATAATGATATAACCCAAAACTTAAAAGGATACAATAAATTTAATCAAAATGCATAACACAAAAATCAAAATAAACAAATTAAAATTTTCGGAATTCTAATTCAAATAGTATTGAATATTGAATGAATTTTAGTACACACCTGAGAATTCCAAATTTCCAATTAATTAATTTTAAAATACATTCAGTTGAGGGGCTGTAATTTTAAATTGGGGAAGGCTATTTTTTCAATTGAGGGGGAAGTGTAATTTTTTTAATTAATGTTTTAACCTATTAAAATAAATAGACTAAATTATAATGTGGTTTAATGAGCTGGGGTGGGCTGCAACCCACCCTAGCCCTCCCCTACATCCGCTCTTGGGCCTTGGATAAGCAACCACTCAACATATTATTTTGAAATTGGTTTCTCGGGAATATATGGGTCTTGTGGAATGTAGAGGATATCCCAGTCCAAATTTTATTGACAGTTAAGAAAGCTATAAATATTCGTAAATCTAGAGACTCATGTGTTTCATGGATTTTATCTGTATTTTATGCAACCACAAACGCATGGTTTAAATAATATGTGTGGGATACGTTAGAGACATCAGTTGGGAAACTACATGAACCATGGCTAATGGTTGAGGATTTTAATCAAGTTCGTGAACCTGAGCATAAAAAGGGAGTGTGATAGGTACTACATCATTAATGATAAGGTTCGAGGTGGAAAAGTAATACCAGCTTTGTGGATTTGGGTTTTAAGGGCCTAAAGTTTACGTGGAGTAATTCATGGAACTCGGGTATGAGACCATGAAGTGACTAGATAGATCATACGAAAATGAGTTATGGTGAGAATTCTTTGGGTCTATGCAAGTGCAACATCTTCCCCGAGTTCATTTGGACCATGTTTTGATCCTTATCACTTTAAATATGCAAGCTCTTCACCCGGCTAGTTTACGTAGGTTCAAGTTCGAGGGTGCATGGAGCCTCCATGATAATATAAGGGATTTCATCAAAGATAAGTGGAAGAGAGGCGATCATATCTTAGAAGATAACTTGAATGATTTGCAGCGAGAACTTGTTGAGCAGAAATTCATCGGAAATAGGGATTTTTTTTTGTAAGAAGAGAAGGTTAGTGGCCCGAATCACCAGAATCCAGAAGGCGCTCCAAATTTCATACAATGGTCCCTTAGAGAGATTGGAGAAGATACCCAATAAAGAATATGAGAGTATGATAGAGGTAGAGAAGATGCATTGGTTCCATAGGGCTATGGCAAACTGGATTTGCTCAAGGGGAATGTAATACAATATTTTATCACCTATACGTTTTGGTTAAACAAGGAAGCAAATAAAGGTTTTGCATTAAAGATAATTATCACATGAGTATTATAGATGAGGTTCAAGAGAGAACATGGGTCTAATAGCTATTCTAGGCTCTATTTATGCTAGAAGATACTCCCCCATGTAATCACTACCGCATCTAAAGAGGTTGGATCCAGATTTAGTGGAATTGTTAAGAGATCCAGTCTCCGATGATGAGGTTACAGTGTCCCTTTTCTAGATGCAGCCACAAAAAGTGCCAAGGCACGACGGTATGACAATGTGCTTCTAACAGAAGTGTTGTGATATAGTATGACAACCGGTGTGCAAAATGATTAGGAAAACACTAGAGATATGAGTCTTCTCGAAAGGGTTTCTTGGCACCTTCATACATCTCATGCCTAATTTCGGCAATCCAGAGTACATTACACATTCCAGATCGATAAGTCTCATCAATGTTTGTTATAATATTTGTATGAAAGTTCTGGTGAGCCGGTTGTGTCCTTTACTAGTCGAGTACATTGGCCCGTACCAGAGTAGTTCCATGCCGCAGTAGTTGACTATTGACAATGTGGTAATAGTCAGTGAGATATATTATGTTCTAGGACATGCTAAGAGAACGAGAAGTTACATAGAAATCAAGATAGATTTGGCGAAAGCATATGATAAGATTTATTGGGATTTCATCTGTGATTTGTTAGAGTCCTTAAGGATCTTGTGTATGGTGGACAACGAGTTTAGTGTCCTATGGCAGGGCACTAATTTTTCACCATGTAAACCGCAGTGGGGGCTGGGGTTAGATAAGGAAACCCCATATCACCATCATATTTTCATTATGCATGGAAATGTTCTCCCTACTCATTCAACAGCTAGTAGACGGTGGTACATGGAAACCCTCTGCATATGCTCATGGGGAATCTCTTTACAAGATTCTCTCGATATGTTCTGTAAATATACAGACCAGATAGTAATCAAGGAAAAGTCCCTCGTATACTTTTTGAGGAATATTAGTGAGGTCCTATAAGAGAGTATCATCGCTCGGAGTGGATATTACAAAAGGGATGTATTGGGGGAAGTACTTGGGAGTGCCCCTTCTTCTAGATAGGAGATCAAGAGGTTACTGTAGCGACATGATCAACGACTCTGGGGTAAACTTGTGGGTTAGAAAGGTAAGAACTTGTCTTTAGCTAGCCATGTCACATCAGTTTAGTTGGTTCTTAGCGACATGACTATGTATATCATCCAAGTGGATAAATTACCAACTTATGTTTGCGAAGAGATAGATCGTGTTTTTAGAGTTTTCATATAGAGTTTTTCTGAAGCACAACAGAAAATTTGCTAGATTGCATGTGAAAAAGTTTTGTCAACCGAAAAAGGTGGGAGGATTGGGTTTTTGCAAGCTGTCTCACAGTTATTATTAAGACGTACACTTGGATCTCAATTTAACTATATTTGTAGGGTTTGTGGGACAAGCTTCACCCCCTTCCTCCTCCTTAAAGAAAGAGGGGGACCCTAACAAGGACTAATATAATTACGAAAAACTAACTCATATATGTATATATCTATATGTTAATATCTAGCTAGCTAAAAATATCGACTGAAATATATACATTTTTTTGGTTCGAAAGATCAATGAGATCAAAATATCTAGAAAAAGTTAGAAAAGATATTTTCAAGCGTCATCAATGAGAATGATATTTCATGTGTCTAATGTCAACATCTCAATTCACTCCAACAATAGTACACGACCAAAAGAAATACTTCACTAATTAATTGATATTTTTCTAAAGGTTAATCTTCGGTCGACCACCGTTTTGTCGTCTTACAAGCTATGTTGTAGTTCTCGGTTTTGCGGCCTAGGCGGTCAACTAGGGCCTAGTGCCTAGGCGGGATTACACGGGGCCTAGGCGAGATTACACGGTTTTATATCTCGCCGTGTAATTTTGTATATTTAGTAATATATACGTAGTAACTATAACAATTTTAACCATTTAATAAAATTCATTTAACAACACTACAGTAAATATAAAATATACTAAAAATTGAGTTATAATATCAATTCAAGAATTCTAGAGACTAAGAAAAATAAAAAAGAAGGCTTATGTGGTCATTTTTTTCCATTAATTGGTGTCTAGGCGACCATTTTTTGCCATTAATCGGCGCATAGGCGAGCTACACGCCTCTTCCACGGTGACTAAGGCGTTGGGTAAAAACGCCTAGAATTTTAACTATGCGTAAGCGGTTGAGGGGGGGAGTTGACGCCTAAACGGTGCCTAGACGGGGAGATCTAGAAAGGTGTCATGCCATGGAGTGGGGAATATCCCGAGTCTCATGTAAGACAACTAAACTACCTGTTTCAATTAAAAACGTGACTTATGAATAAGGCATCCTCTTGAGACTGAGAGACGAATCCGGAATTTGAACTCTAATATCGAGCTCCCAAAGGCCATAAAGAGCAAAGGAAAGCAGATTTCTTCCAAAATCCAAAAGGAACTCGAATTTTTGCTGCGATCGCTCGGGAATTGAGACAATTAAATTTTACTAAAATAGTTTCAATGGCTCTCGATGTATTATAAAATGAGATTGGGATGTGGTGGGGTATTTGAAAAATTCTACAACATAGCTTACAAGGTAAAAAACCTCATAATATTGATCGAGTGTCGTCTCATGATCTTGTAATGCAATATCGTTTTGTCCTGGAAAAAAATCTTATTTGATAAAAAAAATTAGTAAAAAGAGATTAGCCTACATCAGAAACATTTTTATTTTTATTTTTGCAGTTTCTTGATTGCATTAAAAAAACATTTGACCTTTTCTTAAACAGTGTTATTATATAGTAGTATTTTTATGGCATGTTCTTGAACATATTATGGCCTGTTTTGGAACTATTTATTTAAAATAAAATATTTTTTGAATAAAATTAAAATATTTATAAAAAGAAGTATAAAATTATTTTCAAATATAAAATTATTTTTCTCTAAAATATTTTACGTGTTTTGAGTGTTTTAAGTACTTTAAAAATATATTTCTAAACGGGTACTTAATAATGAATGTCGGGTTTTGTTAAATAACAAACTAGAAAAACCTATATGACACTACACTACCATATTGGCGGCAAAATTCAACACTAAGTATCTCGATTTTATCGCTAATAGGCATTAATAACAATAAGTCACCGCTAATTGTTCGTCGCAATAGAATCATCTCTAAAACTACCTTTTGCGACAAATTACCTATTTCATCTCTGTTGAGTTTTCTTTTTGCTGTGACAGTGTCATTGCTAAAGGTTTAAATTAGGAAAAATAAATTAAATAATCTGTTGCTTCTATTGACGGTTATTGCTAAAAAGGTAAATTAGAAAAAAAATATTTGAAAAAATAAATACACATTCAGATTAAATATTTGATTATGTTTCTGACTCCATTCAAACCAATGATTGGCCAAATTAAATAAAAAATAGCGCTAAATAAAATTCTTGGGGATCGTGATTTACCGTTTTGTGTAGTTAAATAAATTCGAAGACGCATTTGCTTTCAAATATTTGCAACAATACCCCTAGCAAAGAAAAATTGATTGTAACCCGTATACCTAAAATTTAAAAACACTTAGGGCCCGTTTAGAGGTGCTTATTTTAGAATTAAAAATATTTTTAGAATAAAATTATAATTTTTTTAAGAGATAATGACACTAGGGGTCTTGAAGACACACCTTTCTTCGAGTTAGCACCCCCACATAGAGCCTCTTCTTACTAAAGAGCTCAGGAACTTTTTAACACATGAACCCCAAAACCCCAATTACTAGACTACCCTTCTTTTGTTTTTTCTATACCTATATATACTAATTGCTATTTCTAATTTCATTCACGTTCTAATTTCCCTCACCTCACAGCTTCTCTTTCCTCTCTCCTCTCAACAACCACCTACACCACCTAAATGACCACCACCACCACCGCCGATCTGCACCACCACCTCCCTCCTCCCTCCTCCCTCATAAAACTCCACCGCCAACAGCTGTTTTCCAGTAGACCCACCTATCTCTCTCGAGCTCCGGCGCCTCTTTATCTCGGTGGTGCTGCCTTGGTGAAGCCGTTCGCCGGAGGAGATCTGGAGAGCTCTTCTTCTTCAAGTTCTCTTCTAGGCGTGACCACCACCAGCAGATCTGGAGTTATTTCGAGGTGCAGTGGTGATATTTTCGAGTTGTTTCACGTGTTCGAAGAAGGAGGCAGACGGTCTTGTTCTGTTGAAGATGAGAAGCCATGGCTGCGGATCTCCGTGAACTCGCGAAGAAGGGAAGGCTGCCGGAGAAGAGCAACGAAGATCTCCAGCAGTGTTGTTCGCCGGAGTTGCAGGTTTTTCCACCGAGAACGCAGTGATGGTGGTTACCTCGCACGGTGGTGGTTTGTCTTCGCAGTGGTGGTGGTTTGCCTTCGCAGTGGTGGTGGTTTGCCTTCGCAGTGGTGGTGGTTGCATTCGCACAGTGGTGGTTCCTTCGCAGTGGTGATGGTTGTTCGAGCTTGTGGTTGCCTTTCGCCGGTTGTGGTTGCCTTCGCTTGAAGTTTTAAGCTTCACCATGGCTGCTAGGGTTCCGCCATGGTGAGGAACTCCGTCCAGTGGTGGTGGTGCTCGGATTTCGAGCCCGTCCTCCTCGCGCTGAAGATTGCAGAAGACCAGCAGGAGAATCGTGGTATGGTTCAAGCCGACGTGTTTTTTTTTTTTTTTCAGATCTAGATCTGGTTTGACCAGATCTGGTCAAACAAAAAATTAGATAGATTAATTTTATTATTTTTAATTGTAAATTGATTTGTAATTTATTTAAATTTGTGTAAAGATGAATAAAGTGTTTTTTTTGACTATGTATGCTTTGTTTTTCAATAATACTCATCAAATTAATAAAATACTCACCAGTTTATTGAGTACTCCGAGATTTTCTTAGAGTACTCCGAGATTTTTCTTAGAGTACTCCGAGTTTTTCTTAGAGTACTCCAAGATTTTATTATTGCATTCAAAAAAATTAGAGAGTACTCAGCAAAAATATAGAGTACTCTATGTTTTTCTCAGAGTACTCTATGTTTTTTTCCGGTGATCGGTGACTGGTGGCCGGAGGTCCGTGGTCGGAGATCGGTGGTCGGTGGTGGTGGTGGTCGGTGGTCGGTGGACGGAGGTCGGAGATGGGTGGTAGGTGGGTAGGTGGTAGGTGGGTAGTGGTAGAGGAGAGAGAAACAGTGACATCATACTTTTTTGTCTTTTAGTGTTAGTAAGGGTAGGAAAGACTATTGTTAAAAATGAGGTCCCTAAGAATAACAACTTTCAAAACACTACTCTATAGAGAAAAAATAGTGCTCCTAAGATCCTATATATAATTCACCCTTTTTTAAATTTTTTTTTGAAATCTAGAATGACTTCAAGTGGTTTTTTTAAAAAACATCAGTTTGATGCTTTTCCTAAAAGTGTTTTTCAGGGTTTGAAACATTTTTAAATTTTTAGAAGCGAGTGTTTTTAAAAAAACACTTTCAAACGGGCACTTAATAACTTCAAAAAGAATCTTTAAATTATAAACGTTAATATATATTCTTAGAGAAACATAATATAAGGACCTATATTGTAATTTTTTGGATTAATATTAAGGCTAACCATGTCATCATCTAGATACTTGAACTCATCTGGTGTGCCATATCGGCTACTAAAATATGAATAGTATTCGAAAAATAGAAGAGGGGATCATATGAACAAATCAAAAGTTGCAGTTCAGGAGCCTATATATATTCGGTTTTAATTGCACTATAGACCGTATATTCTGCAAAAATTTCACTATAAATCCCTATCTATATAAATTGAGTTAATTGCACTATAGGTCCCTATATTATGAAAAAAAATCACTATAAGCCCCTACATATTTTTCATTTTATTAATTCCACTCATGAAAAAATTACTCTATAGGTTCCTAGATTAATTTTCTGAGTGAATTTTATTATAGATCCCTATTTTATGAAAAGATTGCACTTTTTAGGTCCAACTAATGCCTACATAGAATTCATATACACGTAAAGATGAAGGTTTCTTTGGACGTTTATGCCTTTATATGTGGATGAATTCAGTTGGTGATTCCCAATGTATTGCAAATGCTTGTTCTCCATCTCCACTTGTACATGAGAAGGCAATTTTTAATTAACATAGGGACCTATACTGCAATTTTTGCATAATATAGGGTATAGCGCAATTCTTGCATAACATAAGGACTAATAGTGCTATTCTTGCATAGTACATGTAGGGATCTGTAGTTTAACTAACCCGAGAGGAAAAAATAGGGTTATTGCCTCCTAAATCTCTTTCCCTATACTGCAAATTTTGCATAATACATGGACCTATACTGCAGTTTTACATAATTTAAGCAAGGACCTATAGTGCAAATAACTCGGAAAATAAGAAACTGGGTCATTCCACGCAAATCCCCTTGCTCTATATTGCAATTTTTTGCAATTTTAGAGGCCTAAAGTGCAATTCTTGCATAATAAATGGACTTATAGTGCAATTTTTGCATAATACAGGAACCTATAACACAATTTTTTGCATAATATAGGTATGACCTATAGTGCAACTAACTCATTGAGAAAAAAATAGGGTCAATTTCCCACGAACCTCCTTGTCTTATATTACCTTTATCTCTAGTATCAAAAAATTTAGTGTAATTATATTGTTGAAAGTAAAGTTTATCTGGTCCTTGTAAAAGTTAATTAGGGAATCTGAGCAAAGCATAACTTGAATTAGGAGTTTGGAATAAATATTTACTTATTAAAAATTTTTGGAAAATAGTTGACAAGAAGGTTCACTTTGGATTAAATGTATTCATAGGGAATATTTTAAGAATATTAATATTTGGGTGTGGAAAGTTACAAAATTGGATTCTCCTCTTTTGAAACTAATTTGGAAATTGAAGAATGAGATCGAAATTTCACTTGGGAGCAAGGGAAGAGAGAATCTTTTGCCTCGATGGTTCTTCTCAGACAATGATCTTCATATTATTAACGAGGTTTCTAGTGGTGAGTTTTATACATTATATAAGAAATAATATGATGTGTTTCACCACCGTTTTTTTTGTTAAACCTTGGGCTAATCTTGTATGGCCTCTTGTGTTATTCCTAAACATGTCATTATAGTATGGATGACAATACATGAGAGACTCAAGATTAAGGATATGATGTCTTACATGGAATTTGATCCAGTTTGTGAATTATGCGGTGGAAATTTTGAATCAAATAAACATCTTTATTTTGAATGTGATTTTGCTAGATATATTTGGGATAAAATTAGAAAGTGGTTGGGAATCTTTATGGATATGAGTATTCTGTCGAGTGCTTTGAAGTTGATCAAGAAGTTAAAGTCCCGTGAGAATTGGAAGATAGCTTTTGGAGATACTATTTATTGTATGTGGAGGGCGAGAAATAATCTTGCCATGAGAGGCGAGCCTTCATCAAGGAAGCGGTTGTCAAGGAGATTAAGTGATATACTTTTTTTGGGTTGGTAAACGATTATATTAAAGAAGGAGAAAACTATACACTATACGAATAGTCACCTACCTAGACGTGAAAGCTTAAGGTAGCAACAAGGTTATCAAATAACAAATATTTTACACTATTACAAGTTAAACACTCACTATCATCCAAGAGAGAATGATAAGGGAACAAAGAGAATAGTATGGAATAAGTGCACCACTTAATTTCTTGACAACCGCTTCCCTAGAAGATGGATCGCCTCTCATGGCAATATTATTTATTTCTCTTCATATACAATAACAAGCCTTTTTTCTCCAATTATCACAAGATTTGAGTTTTTTAGCCACTTTAATACACTCAATAAAGTGTTCATTTTCTTAACAATTCCCAGTCACTTCTTAATCTCATCCCGTACATCTTTAGCATAAGCATATTCAAAACAAAAATGCTCATTTGACTCAAAATCCTCACCACATAATTTACAAAGTGGATCCAATTCCAAGTAATTCATACGATCTTTTGTCTTGATATTCTCCTTTAGTGCCATCTAAAAAACAATGACATGTTTAGGATTAACGCAAGAATCCCATATAGTACTTTCTTCAAGGCTGCGTATACGATCGCCAGTGAAACAAGTCATACGATTTCTTATACAAAGCATAAAGGTTATGACAAGATACCTCATTAATAATTGTATGGTCGCTCTGCGAGGAGAACCACCGTGCCAAAATACACTCTTTACCATCCACCCCAAGTGAACCTCCAATCACCTCCTTAAGCTCCCAAATGTTATTCAAAAGCGGAGAATCCAAATTCTTTGGTTTCCACTCACAAAAGTTAATATTATAAAGATATTCCCATGGATCCATTTTATCCAAAGAGAATATCTTTTTGCATCAATCTTTTAAAGAATCTTAATATAACAAGGATTTGTTCCAACCACCCAACTCTTTCAACCAAGACCACCTTCCTCTTTTGGAGCAAAAAATTTACTCCACTTAATTTGCGACCACTTCATATCCCAATAGAAATTTCTATAAATTCTTATAACTCGATCTCAAACACCAAACGTAACATGGAAAGATAGAATACTAAAAACAAATAACCCTTTGAAGAACCGACCTAATAAGGTCCAATCTCCTCACAAAAGAAAGAAATTTTCATTCCAATATCTTACATACCGTCTAATTTTTCAAAAAAAAAGGTTGCAATCTCTCAAAAGCAAAAGAGAAACACCAAGAGGTACTCCCAAATAGCGAAAGGACATCTCTCTTTTATCCTAGTGTGTAGTTTCCAAGATATTCTTAAGCTCTTCACTTTTGACCCCCACATAATAAATACTTGACTTTGTCACATTCAAATGATCCCTCCAACACTTTCCTAAAATCTTCAAGCTATCCATAAGTATCTTAATGTACATATGATCCCCTTTTAAGAGAAGCATTAAATTATCGACGAAGGCAAGATGAGTAATCTTCACTTTTTCACATTTGGGATGATACTTGAAACCATGTCTTAAGCCTTTCTCACCCTTGAAGAACCCATGAACCTCACCATTAATTTCCACCGAATAGTGAGTAGTGAAACCATCCATAATCCTATCAACATACTTTTTCTAGAAAATTCAATCCCTTAAGCACTTCATGGAGAAAATCCCAAGAAAAAGAATCATAACCCTTACACAAATTGATCTTAGTATTACACCTCGAAGAGCTAATATATTATTGTAACCCCTTAATAATTCTTGCATAAGATGAATATTCTCGGCCATCGATCGTCCGAGAACAAACACATGCATTTTGTGCCTTATCCTCAAGTTCATCCAAAACCGGTTTTGACCGATCCACAACAATCATAGGAATAGCCTCTTGAACAATTTATTCACCAATGAGATCCCAAGATCGCTTAGAGAAAAGTGATGAATAGCCATCGGGTCTGGAAGCTTTATCAGCATTGTGAAAAATAGATCCCTTTATCTCAATATCGGAAACATCTTTACACATATTCACACCTTGTTCTTGCGAAAGAATCTTACCTTGGAAAAAGTTGCACACCCTGCTGCCAAAGACCTTACTGCCATCTGCCGGAGCGGGAGTGCATTCTCCTGAGCTGGAACAGGCGCTGGAGCTGTCGGCGCTAGACCAATCCCAACCTCTTGGAGTTGTTGCTCCCTTGCCTTGGACGAAAGACTTACAGCTATTTCGAAGCAACATCAGTATTAACTTGCAGTGCAATTTTTGTTGCAAAAATACAACACTATCAATGCATTCTTCTGAAGAAACGTAGTTTTTCGGCCACTGTTTTTTGCTTTTATAATGCACAGCTGCTGGAAAACCCAGAACGTGCCTTTCCTTAGCCAGAGCCTTCATCTGGTAAGTATTTACTCCTCGCTCAACCGACTCATTCATATAGTAAACACTTACTTTCCAAATGCCTACATGCTTTACATCTCAAGTAACACGGGGGTAAATTCTCACAGAGGTACAAGGCTCGAACCCCTCCCTGAACATGAGTAACCTAGTTCTGATTTACCTAGAAATATACATGGAGAGGTGTGTATATCCCGGTGTGATTATTCGTGGTGCGCGCACAAGCTGGCCTGGACCACCCATGTACCAAAAAAAAAGTAACACGGGTGTAAATTCTCAAATTCCACCTTAGTCTGAATTTTTTTCCATTATGCGATCCAAATTCAGCAACATCTTTCAAATCCTTGCTCAAGTCTAACTCAATAAGCACTATAACATAGCTTATATCCTCGTTCTCAAAATTTATATCATTGGTACGTATCGGTTTACCAACTTCTAAAGCTACACAAAGTAATCTCAAGATTTCCAAATTAAAAAGAAATTTGAATTGTCGGTGAGTAAAAGGATTCACCCGTAAGATAAGAACGGTCCTTTAGTCAGTATACTCCTTCGAATCCTCATCTTTCTTAAATTTGAACACAAGCCACCCGCTTAGATATTGTTGCAGTTCAGGGTGTGATATAGTTTGTCACCTATGGAACTAAAACTTCCCGCAAGCGTACGGGTTGTTGCCCTGTAAAAATATGATAAACTTAGGGCTAGGGCTGCAAACGAACCAAGCCGCTCGAGAGCCGCTCGAGCTCGGTTCGGAGAAAAGCTCGTTCGAGATCGGCTCGAATATAAACAAGCTCAAACTCAAGCTTCATTTTAAGCTCGATAAATAAACGAGCCTGCTCGAGCTCGGCTCGTGAGCTCGTTTAAAATTATGAATTATAAATTAATATATTATTTACTTATAAATATACTATAAAACCTTCAATATTAAATTGGATATTTTTAATTTATTTAGACATTTTTTTTATTAATGTTATGTTTCATATTTTCATGTTATACACTCCATCAAATACCAAATATTCATGAAAATCTCATTTCAACCATAAAAAACAACTAAAAAAGATGGTTCTATAAGTTAAATAAACAAGTTATAACATTTCTTATTTGGATCATTGGGAGCTCGGGCTCGACTCGTTTAAATTTGAGCTCGGCTCGGCCCGGCTCGTTTAATTTTGAGCTCGGCTCGGCTCGGCTCGAAAAATTAAACAAACAAGCCTGTACATCTAGTATTCGGCTCGGCTTGGCTCGTTTGCAGCCCTGCTTAGGACTGTTGTTCCTCAGGATCCACTAAGAGTGCAGTAAATATGTTAAGCGTGTAGTGCAATGTCAAGTTGCAAGGTAAAATAATATCATAAAAATGGAATTTATTTGATTTTCAATTTATAGGACCAAGTTGTAATCAAAACAAATATTACTAAGATGACAATAATTAAAATACTAAAGAGATTAGATAATAGGAGATGCAATGTTTGATTCTTGTTGGTAATCTTCTGACTTAATTACTATCTTGTTATTGGTATAAGGGAGAATTGAATGATTCTCATTAGTCTGGATTCAAATGCACTCTAACTCCCCATGTGAACTTAAGGCTCAATCTTACACACTTGCCGACTCCAATTAGTCAAGTCCCCTAACCCTAGCGACTACCTAGCTGACACGCCCATCCAGGTCATTGCCTCGCATTAGGCGTTTATATTCAATGTCCAAAAATACGACCCCCATCCGGGTGTTAGCCAAAACTCTCAAACTACCTATACGTGATAGAGATATATCTAGGAAACAAGCACAAATATCTAAAACAATGGAAAAAATTAACCTTAAATTCATTTCAATAAATAATTATCTCAAATATTCAAATTGTAAATTATAAGTAACTAAGCTTCATACTCATTGCAAGTCTCAAGCATAAATTGTTTAGCTCATATTAAATAAACAAACATGTAGAAGAAATAATGATAGAATCATGTTTAATAGACAAAATGGACTAAGGTTACTCTTTGGGTTGAAGGCAATTGGATATGGAATGGAGAAGAATCGATGGGTTCATAGAAAACCCTTTCTTTTCTTCTCCACTTCCTGATATAAGCACTCCAACTCCTTTCTTTTCTTCTTCTACCGATGGATAAAATGATAGCTTTCCCCAAAGATAAGGAAATGGGGGCTGGGAATTGGTTTATATAAGTGCTAAAAACGGATTAGGGTCTTTCATGGGTTCAAAATTAGGTTAAACTATCCGAAGCCCTTTTTTACCTAACATAATTTAGGTTTGAGCCACGACAGCGGTTATTATCATAAATTTTTTATCTTACCCCTAAAATTGCAAAGACTTCTCTAGTAAATGCTCCAACTTTCTAAAGTGGCTCTAAACTCAATTTCCGCTTTGACTTGGGGTTTCTCTTGACTTCTTAAATTCTTCTCCTCATCTTGGGCCCTTTTATCAAGAATTTACTTGAAAGCTACACACTTAACACACAACTAAGGCATAAAAGATCTATAAACATTAATAAGTCTAAAACTAGAGGTAAAAGTGCAATATAGCAATAAACTAGGAAAAATCCCTCACTTAGGTCCAATAAACACACAAAATAATGTACCGTGAATGGATTTATCCATCACAAAAAGAGAGACATCAAGACCTCCAACTCAAAGTTTTGTCGTCCTGACAAAATAAAAAGAAAAAGGGAGTTGAGAAGGGTCTAAATCCAATTAATCCAAAGAAGATAGAAATAGAAAAATTATGAATGACACTAAAGGATTTTTTTTAAAAGTCTCATATAGTAAAATTTAAAAACTAAATCAAACATATACCTTTCAAATATACAATCCACACAAATTAAATCAAAGTATTTTTGCAATTCGCGAAGTTAAGTCCCTTCTTAGTTCACGATAGTGGCCATAGGGTGTTCCTCGATCCTTACATAGTTTATAAGGTTCATCTAACTACTCTTTATAATGCAAAATCTCCTAAACTGTATATTCAAGAATACTAAGGGTTTTAAGACTGTAATGTAGGCTCAGAGTAGGTATAATACGTATATTTAGATAATTTAGAGTAAGATTTTGGCTCTCTCGTCACTAGCCATCAACGAGTCTCCCTAGAGTTTGAGTTACTCTCAAAGATGTTCTACCTCAACACAATTTATGCACTGATTCACATCCCAAATAACCCAAATGAAACACTTTTATACTCATTGACCTTTGTCATCCCGTTAAATAAAATAAAGCAAACACAATACATGAGTCGACTCCGCAGTGTACGGGTCACAGGTAGCAAGGAATGATATGTATAGAATTTGTTCGCAAGGATGAATGGCGATTAAGTATCTTCAAAGTAATATAGAAGTATGGAGTTTGCAATAACAAATAACAAAAGATTATAAAGAGGAATGTTTTTTTTTGGAGTAAATTAATTATTAAAGACAAGATAAAAGTAAATGGGATCATACTAAGAATATTAATTATCAACTAATGAAGATAAAGACAAACAACTAAATTAAAGGATTAACTTGATGATAATGGAGCTTGAGGATATTGATTAATAACACCTTATGCCGCTAATTGACTTAGCTATTACTAAGGGTGAATGGTTTTAATGTTCACATTAGCCGGGATTCTAATTCAAACTACCTTACTAGTCTCTTGGCTTTCCGGTAGGCTTAATATATATACCCTATTGACTACCTAGCGTGCTAATATCGTCCGATAAAGTCACTTAGCATTCATACACTAGTTCAATAATCTTCCCCCCCCTCGCTCGGGTGTTAGTCCGATTATAACGAATCCTTCTACTTTGGCCTAAGCACAGATTTATTAAAATCACACATACAAATAATGAATTAAGAAAAAACCCACGTCAATTAAATATGAAATTCATATCCCAAATGTAATAAACAAAAGTAAAATAGCTAACACAGTGTATTATGAAAGCATCCTCAAGCAAATGTAGTTTAGCTCATAATCAAATCAATACTGAAAATTTTCGGTAATCCCTTTTAACGACGAATTATCGGTGTTTACCGACGACACGTGTCGTCGGTAAACAATCGAATTCCAGTAGTGAAACAATAAAACTAATTAAAATTAATGAAGGAATCATGTTTAAAACTAAAGTAATGTTACTATTGAAGGCTAGGGCACTAATGCTTTGTTGAAGAGGAATGAATGGGTTCATAGACAAACTCTTCTTCTTCTTCTTCTTCTTCTTCTTCTTCTTCTTCTTCTTCTTCTTCTTCTTCTTCTTCTTCTTCTTCTTCTTCTTCTTCTTCTTCTTCTTCTTCTTCTTCTTCTTCTTCTTCTTCTTCTGTCGCTTCCCTCTCCTCTTCCTGATGGACAAAATGACTTCTAAAAACAATGTATGTATCAAGTGGTGCTCATTTGGGGCTGGAAAATGAGATTATATATCTTCTAAATTCGTTGGACTCTTCTTATAGTTAAGGAAATAGGTTAAAATGAGCCCAACCCATTTTTACTTTAACCAGATTTGTGGTTCAAACCACGACATGTGAAAATGTCACAACTTTTTCATCTTAACTCTGAATTGAGTGCTGTTACTTGTCACACGACCATGACTTCAAGCTCTTTTTTACAACCAAAAACATTTCAGGTCCAAATCTATTACCCAAAAATCGTAGTGACAGAAACAATCAGGTGCAATAATTCTCCAAAAAAAGCTCTAACTCTCCACAATGGATCTAAGCTCAAAATCCTCCTAAACTTAGGGTTTCCATTCATCTTTTGACTTATAATCTTCATCTTGGACCCTTGTATGAAGCATGTACCTACAACTACACACTAAACACATGATTAAAGCACACAAATCTCTATAAACAGTATTAAGTCCAAAACTAAGGGTAAAAGTGCAATATAGCAAATAATAGGGAAAAATCCCTCACTTAGGACCAATAGACTCCCAAAATAATGTCTCGTAAACGAATTTATTCATCACAAATAGAGAGATATCAAAACCCCAACTAAAGGTTTTGTCGTCCCTGACAAAATAGAAAAGAAAAGAAAAGAAAAGAAAAGAAAAGAAAAGAAAAGAAAAGAAAAGAAAAGAATAGAAAAGAAAAGGAATTTAGAAGGGTCTAAGTCAAATAAGCTCAAGAAGAGAGAGAGGATAGAACACATAATGAATGACAATAAGGCACAAATATTAACAATTCTCATATAATAGAATTTACAAACCATATCAAATATACACTTAACAAATAAATAATCTACACATGTTGATTTCAATATCCAATTAGAGCCGCAATGCACGAATATATAGGTCATCTTTTAGTCCGCTATGAATGCTATAGGGTGTTCCTCGATTCTCATTAGTTTCTAAGGTCCATCTAACTACTCTCCATTAGTTTGAAAGCTCATAATTTGCATAACCAAGAATCCTAAGGTTTAAGGATGTAATGTAGGCTTAGGGTAGGTATGATAAGCATATTTGGATAATTTAGAGTGGGCTTTTGTCCCTCTCTTCACTAGCCATAAACTAATCTCCCTATAGTTTAAGTTACTCTCAAATATGTTCCCACTCAACCCGAATATACACTTATTAGCATTCCCGAAAAATCCCAAATGAAACCCTTTTATGATCACCTAATGAAATCCCACTTTGCAGGTCGAAATATGTCTATATTTTTCTTTTGTGAGTGAAAATGATTCTCTTTTTGATGTGAGAGATCATGTCACTATTTTTATTTCTTTTTCTATCCCATATATTTTACTTTTCATCTTTTCAAATCTTTTCTTTCTTTCTTACCCCGACAAAGGGTTACAATACAAATGAACAAGTGATAAAAAAGTACATTACAAACTCAAATCCCAACCATTAATGTTTTACCATCAACCACAACCCCAAACTCAAGCTCTAGACAAGTGTCAAAGGTTCGTGATTTGAGTGCGGGTCATATGGAAAGGTCCTAAAAATCTAAAGGATAAGGCTTATAACATGGCTAATAAAAAATCTACAAAAGGAAAATAAGGGGCTGAGATGGATAATAAATCAATTAATATGGACACCAGGCTAAAGGGCACAAGGGGCTAATAATCTTTTCTTTACTTTCAACATGTATTTCATAGAAACCCTTTAAGCATACACAAAACAAGTTTGTAAACCTACTATTAACTATCATTAACTCGTTAACAAATAACTTAAAAGACACATTCACTAGATTCTACTTAACCTTCACACTTATTGAAAGCAATATATTACATAAGCGAAAGGAAATGATACTATTGTGAAAAAAAAGACCATATCTAAATTTGGTGTCGCCAAATGATCGAGGACTTGAAAAAATTCAAATTGTCAAATGAAACAGTCAAAACTGGGGATGGCTCAAATTTAAACCTGACTGAAAAGGTTGTCACGTTTATTGGGGGACTACATATATTATTAAGTTTAATATGAAGTAATCTAAATGAACTTAGATTCAGCTACTTCTGTATATGTGAAATTCTAGAGACTTGATTTAAACTGGTACATCAATGAGAAGTTTGATCATATTACTCTCGCAAATAACAAGGTGATGAAGGTCAAGGGCGTATGACGTGTCTACGTGAAACTGAACAATCGTAATGCCCAAACTTTTTCAAATGTGAGATATGAACTATCGAGTTGTAGGCTGTAGCAACATTATTACATTGGGTTTTTTGACATGACATGGATGTATATATATCGGTCGAGATAATCGATGTAAAATCTTCAAACATGACTAGTTCATATTGAGTGGAAAATAAATACAAAAAAAATCTATTTCTAGTTGGCTACGATAGCACTAGTCATCGAGCTCCGGTTGATTGCGAAACAAGTCAAGAAACTCAAGAAAACTCAAGAAAAAGGTTTTATCTTCAGATATTTTCGAGTTGTTTGGGGATGCTCGTCAATGGAGGAATTTGTGAGATTTGACTCATATTCATGAACTAATGCATTGGGAGGATAAAAAGTGACTTGGAAAACCAAATAGTTTTAGATTAATGGTTGTGTTGAAAGTTTGAAAAGGTTGGAGTCTTTCAAGATGACTAGATTCGTCAGTTTGTTTGATTGTGAAAGCCTATAAATAGTCACCATATGTTGATAGTTGAAAAAAAAAGTAGGAGCAAATTTCATTTTTAGGCTATTACATATTGCCTAAATATATTTTTAGGCCAAACGTTTCAAATGTGCTATTTATGCCAAACGTATTCGAAAACGCCATTTTTATGTCATTTTACTAATTTCGTGAAATATTTTATAGATTTTAAGGACAATTTGGGTATCTCAAATAAATCATAACGTATTTGGTCACATCACAAATTAAATTTTTTATTTGAATAGTCTATATTAAACTTAAAATTTATGAAATGTCTCATCAAATTAGTGAAATGGTCTAAAATGGCACTATAAATGTTTGGCCTAAAAAATATAATTTTTGAAACGGTTGACCTAAAATTATTTTTAGGTTATAAGTAATGGCCTAGTAATGTAATTTGCTTAAAAAACAGTAAAAAAGAAACTAGACACGAGACCCAAGAGATTTAACAGTGAGAGAACTATATAGGTTAGGTAACTTTAAGTATGTAAAATTCTATATTGGTTAGAGTATTAAGTGATAAAGTTATTTATTTCTTGTAAGAAGATTTTAGATTTTCAGTATGAAAACTAAATTGTAAGTATGTGATAAATTATAGTGAATTACTCCATATACATAACCATGTTTTTTTTGGACGCTTAATACATTTCAAAATAAAACCGTTACAATAACATCAACCGATACCTAGTCGAGAAAATCGAGAAATAAGTAAATTGAAAGTATTCCTTTCTTCCTGTTGTGCCCTGTGCCTAGCTTGTTTAGCTAATTTGTCTGCCCGACCATTGTACTTCCTTGTGATATGTTTAAAGAAGACTGGGGCTACCATCGCTGCCAGTCTTTTAATCTGTTTAATCCACGGTCGAAGCTTCCAATTAGCAGCTGACATTTGCTGAGTACCTTGAATTAAGTCGAGGTTATCCGAGAAGATCGTGATCCTCTCGTTCCTTTCTCTAATTGCTCTTTTTAATGCAACAACCATGTTTAATTGAGCTATATATGATATTTTTCCAACGAACATCTTTTTTTAACAGATTTTTTGTGCCTTTTGTAAAAAATCTATAATTTGTTTTCCATCTACTGCAGTTGCTTCGAAATATGTAGAACCTTTTTTTGGCTTCTTTAATTCGACCATTAACTATATTTTCTTATATCTTAAACTTTCTCTTGCATATCACATAAACTTGATTATCAAGGATTGGTGTTTTATAAAAAATATATGTTAAGATCGGATGTTAACTCTCCGACTTCATATAACTCGAATTTTAAAATATGTTTATATATTACCCCCTTCAAACGAAAATAGTCTTAAATCAAAGGATAACACATACTCATCCGTTTGACTAGTATGATTAGTCGAAATTCATCGTCTCGGAAAGCTCGAATTTTTTTAACGAAATTGTTGAGTGAGCAGTTCTCATACTCATTTTTTTTTCCTTTTTTTTCTTTTTCCCTACCAAATTTACTACTGTAGGTAACTTGCAATTTTTGTTTTCTTTTTCCTTGTTCAAATTTTTAGTACTCAGCAATTTAATTGTAATTTTTCTAGTATAAATATATAAATTATGAAGTATTGCATTTATTTTCTTGTTTAAAATGATTTTTCCTAGGTTACTTAGCATTTTTTTAATCGAATACTCATTGTTTATGGACCATACTCAATAAAATCTCCAAATACTTAGTAAATTTCCCCCTTATACTCAGTAAAATCCCCGATTACTCCATTCTTTTTTTTGAGTAGTCAGTTTTTCTTTCGGGGACTTCAATTCTTTTTTTTGAGTACTCAGTACATTTTATGGCGGCACAGCCAGTGGTAGGAAGCGGTCGGTGGGCTGTGGTCGGAGTTGGAAAGTATTGATACCCAATGAGTTGATATTCATTGAGTTGACACTCAATGAAGGAGGAAAGAGAAAAAATGTTAGTGGAGTAGAGAGAAATATGATAATGGAGGAGAAGAAAAAATGATAATAGAGGAGAGAGAGAGAGAGAGAGAGAGAGAGAGAGAGAGAGAGAGAGAGAGAGAGAGAGAGAGAGAGAGAGAGAGAGAGAGAGAGAGAGAGAGAGAAACCATTTTTGTCTGATATATACTTTAAAGGTAATCATGACCCACGAGGTTCTAAAGGCTCTTTACGAGAAAAGTAAATTAGGAGACTGTCTTTAGGATACATAGATGGTCTTTAAGACCCTATAGGTAATTCACCCTTAACTTTCTTATATTATTTTTTATTATTAAAGGAATTTTTGAATTTTATCAAATTATTTTTTGTATAACTAAAATAGTGCAAATAGTAAAAAAATTATAAGTATCATGTCACAGATATAAATTTAACTTATGCAATAATATTATATTATATTAATACCAAATTTTAATTAATATGACTTTTATGTGATAAATAATATTATTTCAATGTGATTACTCTATTTGGTGATATTATAAAAAATAAAGGTACTATAAATTTTTTTACGTTAAGAATAAATATTTATTCTTTACTCTCTAATATATATAATTATATTCAAAATATATGTATTGTGTGTCATGATTTGACAGAATAATGATATAGAATAATAATTTGATATAAAAATATTATTTAATACAACACTAAATCTAATCATTAACAATCCTTGTAGATATAAAAAAAGTATTTAAATAAAGGCACGACAACTCGAACCCGCCAAGAACCCACCATTAAAACCCGCTAGAACGGGTCATAAAAATATAGACCCACCACTAGACGAACCCAAATGTATCCTTCCAAAACCTGCAGGGTTTGGGCCCATGCACACCCTATTAGATACACTTCACCTTCACGTCATTTAATTAAATCAACCAGAATTTTGGTTTGGCTCTAACTGATTCAATACTTATCCGTTTGACGTGTATGATTAGTCGAAATTCATCGTCTCGGAAAGCTCTTTAACTTTGATGTAGACCATTCTTCCAAATTCTTAGAAAATCTTGAGATATAAGCTCTTTTGTGGTCGTAGCTGGTGGAATTCAGATTTATATGGCAACTTTATCTTTTCCTTTTTCATAATTCTTGTCTTTATCTCCAATTTCCATGTTTATCCTCTTGCCTTTAGCTCTTAGAATTAACTTGGACTCTAATTAATCACCATATATCTTTAAAACTTCACACTAAATAAATAATTAAACCCAATATGCTCAAAAAACAATAAATAATAAATTCAAGACACAAAATAAGAATGTGTACTATATCTTGAGAAAATCGACCTATACTCTAATAAATACACCTAAAATGATGTCTCCAACTAATAATAAATCATCACAAATGAGGAGACATCAAGACCTCCAACTCAAAGTTGTATCGTCCCGATACAATAAAGATAAAGAATAGTAGGGAAGTCAAGATAAACAAGAAGAAGAAGTAGGAGGAGAATAAGAACAGAACACAATGAATGATACTAGAGCATAAATATTTACAAAAGTCTCATGTAGTAATGCTCAATAAATAATGCACACGTATGCTTATACACATAATCAACAATCCATAAATTCAAGTCAAGATTAATTCTTCAATGCCAGAAAGAGAGGTCTCAACTCAGTTCATGCTCATGGTTATAGGTTGTTCATAGGTCCTAATATAACATCCAATGGTCCACTTACCTACTACCTAATAGCTTAATTGTTTCTCCACCAAGCAGTTAGAAATCTTAAGGTCTTTGGTTATAACGGGGCTTAGGGACGGTGTGGTATATTTGGATAATGAAAAGTGAGCTTTTGGCTCTCTCCTCACATTCCATCAACGAATCGCCCTAGAGCTTGAGTTTCACCCGAAGATGTTCTCACTCAACCCAATTTTTTATGCTTTTGATGTGCATCCCCAATAATCCCAAATAAAGCCTTTCATGATGATATACAAATTCCACTTTGCCGGTCCGAATATATATTCTTTTCATATCAATTTTTTCTTTTGTATAGCTATGACTCTCTTTTTGATGTTCGAGATATCACGCTATATTTTTTTTCATATATATTTTTTTCTTTCAATACATGCTTTTCAGCTTTTTTTTCATTCACTATTACCCCGACAAAGGGTTACACTAATAACTTTTTCATCATCAATAACATCACAATTACAATCTGCCAAACTCAATGTTCCCTAATGATGAAACCCACCACCCAAACTAAAGCTCTAAAAATGACTTGTCCCAGATTTTGAGATTCGAGTGCGGGTCATATAGATAAGTCCTACAAACTAAGGGTATGGATTATAATGTGTTTAAATAAAAGGCTTTAGAAAGGTTCAGAAGGGCTAAGACGGATAAATAATAACAATAATCAAATAAAAAGGGTGAGAAGGTATAAAAGGCTTCAAGTGGCTTCAATATGAAAGAACTGCCTTATTCATTTTTCTAACTACCGGATTTTGTTACTTTTTCACTACTAGTTCATAGACAAGCGGGTTTTCAACTAACTTCAAACCTCACGTTCTATACACCAAATAATTCTCCCTAAGTTTCATCGTAACTTCTTAGCATTGCTCATTAACTTTTCTATCTTTTATTTCCTATTTTCATATATGCATGCTAAACATATTTGTGACATCTTTCAAAAACATACTACTTACTATCATTAATTTAATTAAATCATGCTCAAATAGGTACATTCAACAAATTCTATGCCTATTTCAACCTAAATTTTTTAAATTTTATGCAACAACAAAAAGGAAAATGAGGACAACGAATCCCCACCCCCAACTCAAAAGTGAGTCGTGTCCCCACGACTCGAAAAAGACTCAATAAATAAATAAAATATAAAATTAGCACACACGTTGCACATAAAGAAATGGTAGGGAAGAAAGAAAACATACTCTTCGAGGCTATTGCCTCGCCTTATCGACATTCCAAGTGTTTCTTCTTCACCCAAAATCATATTTGCTTTCCGCACAAGACACGTGATCATAGTAGGATATTTCATATTAAATAACAACATGTGAGAGACCGAAAATCGCATCACCTCCTCATAGATCAACGGTGCCACCTCCTCTTCTTCTCCTCAAAATACAATTCAAAGACCAACCCAATCTTTCTCAAAACTTCAAGAATATTCTTGTAATATCCTTTACCAACTTATTCTTCAAATACTTTCTCATAAGCAAAAGGTAGTTCCTTGAATTATTTCTTTGGAGAAGCTATCATGGCCTTTGAAGCTTTCTCTTTTTATTCGGGTGTAGGACCTTTGAATTGGAGAGGTTGTGTTGTCTTCTTCACTTAAGTTGGAACCTTTTTGCCCATTGAATCAAACACAGCTAGTTGACCTCTCTTATCGTGACCTTTTTTACCCTTTGTGTTGGAACTAGAACTTTTCTCACTTGATTTCTTCTCAATAGACCCCAATACCTTCCTTTTCTTCATCTCCCTTACAGTAAATAATGTTTCTTTTCTCTTAATCATCTCAATTGACCCCCAACTCAAAGCTTTAACCACTCTTGAAATTTGAAACTCTTGATTATTGGTTGTACAAGATTTATTTGGGTTAGGAAAGGTTTTGATGATGATTCTCTATGTGGGTAAGATGGATTCTTGATGAATTGGTATGGATCTAAGAAATTGTAGGATGAATTTCTGAAATTTAAGCTTTTGATTCTTGGATTCAATGTGTTTCGGTATGATATGGGTGGTTGATTCTTCCTTGTGATGGCGTGGAGAGAAGATTGGATGTGTTATTATGGTGATTGGGTAGTGTTTTGATGTTTAGGGAAGGTTTGATGAAGCTTTAATTCAGTTGGGAGAGGTTTGGAGAAGAAGGAGAGGCTTAAGGATTGTAAAATTCGTAATAGACTAACCTTCCTCTTCTTTATACCCAAAAATTCAAATTTTTCTCTCTCCAGTTGCGCGGGCCGTTATACCACCGGTATGGGCCGGCATACCGGTGAGCTGCTCCTTAAAAAGTCACCTTCGGCAAAAAACCTGAATCGCGAACTCGAGGCCTCGTGTTTTGGTTGACCGGCATACCGGCAGAATGGCCCGGCATACCGGTGCGGCCAGCTTTTGAAATTTAACTCTCGACAAAGAACCCGAGGCTTATACACGAGGGCTCCCCTCATTGACACGCCGGCTTACCGGTCTTGTGACCGGCAATACCGGTGGGTGGGCAAATCAAAATGTGCTAAAAAAATTTCGTTTTTTATTTAACCTCCAAATCAGTTTTTCTTCACTCCATTGGATAGATCTCGAAAAAATATGCGATTTAGACTAGAGAAAAAGTGAATTCCGATACCCGAGCGCAAAGTTATGCCAGTTCGAAGTTTTTGTTAAATTTCTCGCGTTGATAGGTGCGGTGCACCGCAAATACCTGCGGTGTACGGCAAAAAAGTTCTGTCCATCCATTTTTAACTCCGAAATTTTCCACTTTTTCACCCCAAACTCGAACCCTTGCATACCTACACACCAATACACTTATACCTTTCTTATTACTGCAATATGCACTATAAAACACATAAAACTCACTAAAACGAACAAAAACATAAATACCTAAAAACATACAAGAATGTGGGATGTCTCCCAAGAGAACTTTTATTTAACGTCTTTTAAAGTTAGACGTGTTACCTCGGTCATGTATGAACATCACCTCTCCAGCAACAAGCAAGTTTATTAATATTTGGGATGCGAAATTTGAATACCTTGCCTTTTACTCCCACGAACATTTCAGATCTACTCTTTATGGACATGGATGGTTTCATCCAAAAGTTCTGGGGTGTATGTGCGTCTTATGGTAACTTTATTTCATTTGTAGCATTACACTCCTCTGGCAATCCATTCATCTCTTCTGTTTCTAAACTTCGTTTGTTAGAAAGAATGTCCTTCATGAATTTAAGATATTTTGGCATTCTTGTGAGAGCTTCTACAAACGAGATATTGATATTTAACTTGTTCACCATGTCAAGGAACTTCTTGAATTCTTTTTCATTGTTCTTCTTTTTGACACGTGACGGGAATGGTGGAGGAGGACGTGAGTTGTTTACCACTGGGCTCTCTTTCTTTACTGGTGTCTTCTCTGGGACACTCTTTTGTTCAATTACCTTTTCCACCTTATCTTCAATTGTTTCTTCAACCACTTTCTCAGGATTCGAGGTTGGTTCTGGTTCTACTCTAGGTGGAGGTAATTGTTTTCCACTTCTTAATTCAACTGCATGACAAACACCAGCTATAGGAGCAATAGTACCACTTGGGAGTTGCCCTGTTGGCATTTTTTGAAGTTTACTCACCATTTGTGATATGGTATTCTCAATATTCTTAATCACCTTGGACTGGGTTTGGATTCTTTGCTGGCTTATCTTCATATTTTCTTCAACTAGTTTCCTCATCTTAGCCATGCTTGAATTCAAACTCGAAGGTTGCTCTTGTATAGTTTGTTGCATTGAATATCGAGGTGGTTCTTGATAAGTTTCATTATAAATAGGCGCTTCTTGATAGATAGGTTGTGGAGGATAATAAGATTGTGGTCGAGGTTGATAATATATCTGTTGATTTCTGCCCCAATTATGATTCTGTGGGGGCTGATAATTAGCGTAATTTCCTTGAGATTGATAATAACCATTATAATAATGGTTTCTTTGATGAGATATGAAGGAAATTGAAGCTGGATTATTCATGCAAGTCTCCCACGAGTGATTTCTTGCTCCACAACTAGGACATGAAGGTAAAGTATGTACTAGATTTACCTGAGCTAGTTTTCGCGCTTGTTCTCGTAATTCCTCAAGTTGTTGGTTTAACTCTTTGAACTTTAGAGATTCTAAAGTCTCTTTTTGTTTTTCTGCTTTAATCGGCCAACTTCTCTTGGTTTCAAGAACGTTCTCCATAATTATATTAGCTTCTGCAGGATCTAATAATACGAAACTTCCCTTTCCTAATAAATCTACTCTCGCCTGGGACTAAAAATCTGTAAAACAAAAACTTAAAGAAAAAGCGTAAAATAGAACTAACTGAAATATAAGCACTGAATAATTGCACAAGGACTATCGATGTAGTCCCCGGCAGCGGCGCCAAAAACTTGGTGTCGCCTAAGGTGTGATAAAATAATAGATAAAAAAGTACAAATAAACACCCTAGGCTGAGCACGGTTCTGCAAGTATTACAGGACGTATGCAAGTTTTATTGATAAGAAGATTCGTTCCTCAAATACTACGCAAGTTAGAGAGAACTTATGCAATTTATCTAGTGCAGATATAAAAGCTAGAACAGATAATATGCAAATAAAGAGAAGGAAAATATATTTTTATTTGGTTTTTAAATAAGAGAATTGAACTAATAAATTAAATGACAGAAAATTAAATAAGCCAAGAACAGATAGTATGATAGTTTAGCCTGAGTATTTAGCAAGTAATCCACACTAGTTTTGCCGTTCTAAACATGTAAGGGTGAATCATGTAGTATTTCAATGCTCGGTTTCA
This sequence comes from Nemophila menziesii, assembly GCA_029959085.1. Lineage (NCBI taxonomy): Eukaryota > Viridiplantae > Streptophyta > Magnoliopsida > Boraginales > Hydrophyllaceae > Nemophila > Nemophila menziesii. The sequence continues at coordinate 23,084,829 of JARWIR010000001.1, read as the reverse complement.
ATTGCGCTAGGTAGTTTAAAATAGGGTTTACCCGTGTCAATAAGAACCTAAGCAAACTTTTCCTGCAATTGATTAAATGGTAATACACCAAACAATAATGACTATCTAGTTAGGTTGATTTGTCAGGTCTAAACCTTACACTAGACGCTATGTGTTGTTTCCAATAATTAAATATGCCTTAGCTATTTACTATCTAATCATTATGAAGGTAATTCTATACGGTTGCAAACCGCAAAGAAAACAGACTATAAATCAAGCACATAGACAGAGAAATAAAACATGGATTCAATTTAAACATATAATTCCCAAATTAGATAGATGTCAACCAAAATTAAGGTTCATACATATATGCTAAAAATCAAGCTAAATTCATTTAATTCATACTAAGAAAAGAAAAAAAAAACAATTACAGATTTGAAGGTTGAAGAAGACATAATTGATGCACAACTCCTTCCAGACATCTTCTCTTGTGTTGTAGCTTCTTCCTGGCCTAAGGACTGACCAAGGATGATTTTCTAATGATAAGAGGCTGTATTTATAGGGTATAGGAAGACCTAATTTGTTTCTTGGAGTATAAGGTAGGTTTTGGACTCCAAGCCCAACTCAAATTCGTAGCCTTAGAATCTAGAAAAGGTAAGATTTTGATACTATTTTGTTTTGGCCGTAACTGATTCAATACTTATCCGTTTGACACGTATAAGTAGTCGAAATTTATCGTCTCAGAAAGCTCTTTAACTTTGATGTAGACTATTCTTCTAAATTCCTAGAAAATATTGAGATATTAGCTGTTTTGTGGTCGTATCTACTGGAATTCAGATTTATATGGCAACTTTATCTTTTCATCTTTCATAATTCTTGTCTTTATCTCCAATTTCCATGTTTATCTTGTTTCCTTTAGCTCTTAGAATTAACTTGGACTCTAATTAATTACCATATATCTTTAAAGCTTCACACTAAATAAATAATTAAACCCAATATGCTCTAAAAATAATAAATAATTAATTCACGACACAAAATAGGAAAGTGTACTAAATCATGAGAAAATCGACCTATACTCTAATAAATACACCTAAAATGATGTCTCCAACTAATAATAAATCATCACAAATGAGGATACATCAACATGCCATATCCAAATTCGATGTAATCAAATGATTGAGGACTTAAAAGATTTTAAATTGTCAAATGAAACAGTCAAGACCGTTGATTGCTCATGTTCGAACTTGACTAAGGAGGTTCTCACATTCATAGAGGTGACTATAGATATTGTTAAGTCTAATATAAAGAAATCTGAATGGACCTTAGATTCGTCTGCTTCTGCATATGTGAAATGATTGAGACCTTTTAAAACATTATATACTGACAGAAAGTTCGATCACATTACTACTAAAAACAACAGGATGATAAAGGTCGAGGGCATTGACCGTGTCTGCTTGAAACTGAACAATGGTAATGCCTAAACTTATTCAAATGTGAGATATTGTACCGTCGAGCGGTAGTAACATCATTTCATTGTGGATGTAGACACCACATGGATGTAGATACATCGATCGAGATAATCAATGTAAAGTATTCAAGCATGTCTGGTTCATATTGAGTGGAAAAATCAACACAAAGAATATTTATATCTTGGAGGGTCGAGATGTTCGAGTTGGCGACTGAAGCGCTAGTGATCGCGCGTCTAGTTATTGTACAAAACAAGTTAAGGAACTCTCAAGAAAAAAGTTTCATCCTATGATATTGTCAAGGTGTTTAGGAATGCTCGTCAATGGAGGAATTATTGGGGTTTGACTAACATCCACGAACCAGTACACAAGAAGATTAAAGGGTATCTTGGAAAACCAAGTAGTTATGTAATTAATGATTATCTTGAAAGTTTGAAAGGGTTGGAGTCTTCCAAGAAAACAAGATTCATTGGTTTGTGTGGTTGTTAAAACCTATAAATAGGCATCATATGTTGATACTCTAAAAAAAAGGAGCACATTCCATTTTAAGGCCATTGCATATGGCCTAGGCTAGAGGTTTTAAAAATACAATTTTTAGGCCAAACGTATACAAAAGTGTCATTTTTAGGCAATTTCATTAATTTTGTGACACGTTTTATAGATTTTAAGGGAAACTTGGGTATTTCAAATAAATTATATCTTTATTTGATCGCGCGTCACAAATTAGGAACTTTATTTGAAAAGTTCAAGTTACAACTGAAATCTATGAAATATCTCACGAATAAAATGACACTTTTGAATACATTTGGCCTAAAAATGACATGTTTGAAATGTTTGACCTAAAATTATTTTTAAGCCATAAATAATGGTCTAATAATAGAATCTGTTTAAAAAATAAATAAAAGAAAATTAGACACAAGAGATACAAAATTGAATAATTATATAAATTGGTTAAATATTTTTGTATAACAATTCTATATTAGTAGTAGTTAGAGTTTTGGGTTTTGTGTGAATTATTTGTTCTTTCTTTTTTAAGAGGATTTTAAATTTTTTATGTAATTGTACTATAAATTATAGTAAAATACTCTGTAAACATAACTATATTTAGTCAAGACGTAAATTATTGTTGTTCGTTCATTTTTCTTATTTGTTTTGTGTTTAAGTCTAAAACATAAATTATGATATTTTCTCAGTACTGAATATCTTTTTTAACAGATTTATTTGCTCGGGTAAATAATCTATAATTTGTTGTCTTCTATGGGAAGTTGCTCTTAAATATGTAGACCCTTGCGATGCCTCCTTTATGTCGACCATTAACTATATTTTTTTTTATATATTAATCTTTCTCCTGAATATCACATAAAATTGATTGTTGAAGATCCGTAATTGATAAAAATTTACAAAAGATTGGATGTTAACTCTCTTAGAATTTTATATTATGTTTAAAAATAAATATTCTTCACCTCATATATACTTTCTTCCTTAGAATTAAAATAGTATTAAACGAATGGGATAACATATCACAACAATAGTTGTTTAAATTTAAGCAACAAGTCAAACAATCTAAAAAAAACATCTTTGTTACATATCAAATATAGCTCCGTCTTTTTACTTCAGATATGGAATTAATAAACATTTGGGGAGGCTCTTTCCCAGTGAGACAACTTTTGAGTAATTTCTTGGAGTGTTGTTTCTTTATCCTTTGAAACACCAACAAATACATTTTATAATGCTGCACCATGTTGAGAAAATAGTTCAGCACCAAGAACTCGTTATGCTCTCCCGTATATCCTTTTAAATGAACCTCCTTTAATGTATTCTTCAAGCAGTTGTAAGGAGTTACCTGTTGAGCACTAGTAGACATACAGGGATGATCCTCGTATGGTTCCGGTGGTTCATATTCCTGAAATAAATTAAATTATATATGTCCTAATAAAATATGATAACAATTAAAGTTATACTTATTCTTATTACATTCTCACCTGAAATATCATTGATGTACTCATTTGAACACATAAAACCTTCAGATAAGGGGAATGGTGTAGAAAATATGTAATTCCGTAAAATTCATTAGCAATCAAAATGGTCTTAAACTTCAAGTATTGAAGACGCGGAAGAATGGGCCTTCATATAATTAATAAGCAGTGTTAAGAATCATATTATGATGTCACATATTGGATTATGTTAAGGGCATTCATCTTAATTTACCTAGAAAAGTAAAAGTAAAATTGAAAACAAAACTAACCTGAAGAATATAACTGCAGATAGTGAGATATTTGATGGTGCTAATGTCTTTAAGGTTGTAGTACATAATAGTACCAAAATATGCATCATAGTAATCATCCTCCAACTGAAAATCAAAAATCGCCTCCACCATAGAATGCAATCCTACAAACTGAAAATTAACCAATCGGCCAACATATGTGAAGAACTGCAACGATGGAGCATGAACGTACACTTTTTTTAATCCAAAGCAATTCTCGATAACCAATGTCCTCATTCTTTGTGTAATTATTTCAATATTTACCAAGAAAGCAATAAACTATCTGGAAAATGACAACAAGGAGATGATGTTAGAAAGCAAAGAACCTGGCAAATTTAGAAGCCTATCTACACCTAAATAATTGACAGCCATTTAGGTAGGGTGAATTTGTTGTTGAAAGAAATAAAAGGGCTTCCTCTCTAAGATTCACACTTCTGAGTAAGCTTGATTTTAAAATGTTGAGAGTGTTATTTTAGAGGGGCTGTTAGATAACAAATTGACAACTTAAGTAGGTAACCAAAAACTCCAGATGATCATTATCTGCACATACGCCCATTGCTCCATTAATTTGTAAAAAAAAAATATTAAAATTTATCATCATTTTACAACTGCTTTTCATTACATTATTAACAAAGAGCATTTAACAAAAAGTAATTTAAAGAATATATTTTAATTAACAAAAAGCATTTCAATGGATATATTTTAATTTAGAGTAAAAGACATAAACATATTTTTTTTTGTTTCACTCTGTAAAATCTGTATCTAAAACCAATTAAGAAAAAAATTTGTTCCTTCGACAAAAATCGAACACATGTTCTCTTGGTAAAAGTCAAAATAAAGGTTAATGTAAATTTTAAAGTTCATGTTAAGGTTAAAGTTTATGGTTTAAGGTAAAGGTGAATATTAAAATTTATAGTTTAAGGTTCAAGGTTTATGGTTTAAGGTAAAAGGCATAAGGGTAGCTTTAGGTTAAAATTACGATTAACGTTAAGGTTAAGTTTAAGGTTAAATTTAAAAGGTTAAGATTAAGTTCAAGCTTAAGTAAAATGTTAAGGTCAAGGTTAAGTTCAAGGTTAAGGTTAGGACTAAAGTTAGGGCTAAGGCTAAAGATAAGGTTACGCTTAAGATTAATGTTAAGGTTAATTTTAGGGTTGAGGTTAATGTTAATGATCATGGTAATGTTAAGGTTTAAAATTTTGAGTTAAAGTTAAGTCTAAGGGTTAAGGTTATGGGTGTAGGTCAAGCTTTAAGTCCAGGCTAAGGTCAAGGATCATGTTAGTTTTAAGGTTAAGGTTAAGATATAATATTCATACAAAGTTTTTTGTGGATACAAGAGAAAATAGAGGAGATGAGTGGGTTAGAATAACAGATGGTGTGCAAATAAGGATGAGGGAATTAAATTACGTATTTTATAGCCAGCGAAGGTATATTCTAGTTGGGGCGGGTAGGTACGGGGGTGGGCTGGTTATAAATAGGCCTACCCTGATGTGTATTTATTTTGGGCTGAAAAAATTTCCCAACTCTATTTAAAAGTTGTTAACTCCGTAGAAAGGGTATGTAACATTAATTTGACAATATTTATCCTAATTTCATATCTAGTGCATATGTTAAAATTGGTGAGCTAAATGCATTTATTCAAGATATTTTAAACGTTTTGATTTATAATTTATTATCATCATAGTTTTAATTTAGTTTTTTTTTGAATGAATTTGTATGTTCTTCTTAGTAAAGGAATGTTAAGGTAAAAACATGTTATTCATATCTCAGAACACTTAGGAAAATACCTTAGAATATATCAACCGATAGAAGATTAACATGCCTCATGTTGTGATTTTAGATATATACCATTAGAAAATATTAACCACTACAACATTATCATGCCTCATATTATGGTCTTAAGATATGCATACAAGATAGTGTCATGGATTTAAGAAATAATTACTTACATCTCAAATTCACGCAAGCAAATGATCATCCAAGTTAATTATTACTTAATTCCTAACACAATTTATGAATTTAACCACTAATTTAAGATTTTATGCATGCCATTTAATTATTAGAAAGGGTGAATCTTACCTCGATAATTGCGTAGAAGGTCTTATTTTATTGAAATGACATGATCACCGATCTTTTTCCTATGAAGTAAATAACTCTTTATGAAATGTATGAATAATAAATTATATATTAGAATAACAAATTACTTATATCAATTACTAATGTTCTTTAATAATATTTACACGTCCTTTATTTGATGTCAAATGTTATTCTTTCTTCTTTAGTTTGTGTAGGTCAAAATTTCAAGGATATGCCCAAAATAGTGATATATTTACCTTTTATTAATCTTATATTTTTGATATATCATATATTACACATACAACTAAACTACACCTAGACCATATGTTATAGAGGAACGAAAATGGAAACACCGATATAATCTATATTGGTATGACTATTTAATAATTTCATTTTTATATTTACATACACTAGTGTCGTTACTATATAAATTATAAATATACAAAAGATTTATTAATTACATCAAATTCATATAATTAACTTTTTAAATTATAAAAATATAGAAATAAAGTAGATTTTACTTTTTACATTAACCCCCTTTATTTCTCATTTTCCCTATAGGACCCTGAAATTTTAAGGAAGTTACAATCAATGTATTGACGCATCAGAGACCGTTTTTAAGAAATTCAACACCATAAAACTTCTTTGTATTCCCGATTCTCAAATCAGGAAGAATTAGAGATGGATTACACCTGATTCCCAATTCATCAATATATTGAAGAATCAATGCACTACACTAAGCACATGCATAAACGTGTGCGTGTGTATATATATATATACACACACATATAGATTTATAGATGTAAACAAACTTGAAATGTGTAGATCGTAGTGAGAACATATAACTAAATGCAAATAAGAATTATGACGATTAGCATCTAGATCTAGACTAACAAATCTAGATCTATAAAGAATTTTTTATGAAAATCTTATACGATCTTGTTAATGTATAATAATATATTTGAGCTGTTTATTCGTTTACTTTACCTGTCTTTGTTATAAGCATACCATCATTTTCGTTTATACGGTGGTGAACAACGATCGGAGAACAATTTGATGGTGAAGATCGAGAGGATTTCGATAGAGTGGTTTCCTATCCTTAAGATAAACTTTCGTTGGAATTAATTGAATGATGTGAAGGTGAAGTGTATCTAATAGGGGTGTGCACGGGCCCAAAACCCGCGAGTTTCGGCAAGGTTCATATGGGGTACGTCTAGTGGTGGACCTATATTTTTAAGGCCTGTTCTAGTGGGTTTTAACCTGTGGGCCTTTGGAGAGACCCGACGGGTTCTCTGTATGTTCGGGTTGGAGTGTCTTTATTTTAATATTTTTTTATATCTACAAATTTGTTATTAATAAAATTTAGTTTGTATTATATAACATTTTTATACTAAATCATTATTCTCTATTATTTTGTCATGACACATAAAACATATATTTTGAATATATATATATATATATATATATACTTTATTAGTGTTTAGAAGATATTTTAGAATAAATATTTATTCTTATTGTAAAAAAATTCTTAGTACCTTTATTTTTTATTATATCACTGAGTAGAGTGATCACATTAAAATAATATTATTTATCACATAAAAGTCATATTACTTAAAATTTGGTATTAATATAATATTATATTATTGTGAAGGTAAAAGTCATTTATGTGACATGAAACAATTATAAAAAATATTATTATTTACACTATTTTAGTTATACAAAAAACAATTTGATAAAATTCAAGAATTCCTTTAATAATCAAAAAAATAATTTGAATAAGTTAAGGGTAAATTTTTTCTATGGGGCCTTGCAGATCATCTATGTATCCTAAAGATAATATCCTAATCTACTTTTCTCGTAAATAGTCTCTAAAACCCTGTGGTCAAGATTACCCTTAAAGTATATATAAGACAAGAATAGATCTTCATCTCTCTTCTATTATCATTTTTCCTTCTCCTCCATTATCATTTTCCTCCCTTTTCTCTCTCTCCTCCTTCATTGGGTTTCAACTCAATGAATATCAACTCACTGGGTATCAATACATTTTAACTCCGACCGCTTCCTACCACTGCCTGTGTCGCCGGAAAAAGTACTGAGTACTCAGAAAAAAGAACTGATTACTCGGAAATAATAACAGAGTAATCAAGGATATTACTGAGTTTTGGGAGAAATTTACTTAGTATCTAAGAATTTTATTGAGTATGGTCCATAAACACTGAGTATTGACGAAAAATGCTCACTAACCTAGGAAATTTATTTTAAACAATAAAATAAATGCAATAAGTCATAATTTATATTTTTATACTAGAAAAATTACAATTAAATTGCTGAGTACTAGAAATTAGAACAAGATAAAACAAAGAAAGAAAACAAAAATTTCAAGTAACCTTGAGTAGTAAATTTCGTAGGGAAACGGAAAAAAAAGAGCTAAGTATGAGAACTGCTTACTCAACAATTTTGTCCAAAAAAAAACCAGTCAACAATACTTAACATTTTCGTCCAAAAATAAAAGAAAAGGGAAACTAATCCATAATACTCAAACGTATTAAAGAAAATATTGTCTTCACGCCACCACCGGTCGTAATCTTCATGCTGCCGGAGAAACGAAGGAGAAGAGTAGCACTTCGTCAGATCTTCAATCTTCACCGAATCTTCTCTTAATTACACCGAAAAGGAGCAGCTTCTCGTTGGAGTTTCACATACTCATAAATTTAATACCTCTGTCACGCTTAGCTTCATCATGCCTAATACTCGACATTTTGTTCTTGCCATGTTTATAGCCTCGCCTGAGACGAAGGCAGATATTATGTTGCCGTCACTAGATCTTGTTGGACTAATGTATCATTTATTGTCCACAAGTATTTATTAGCATGTGGAGGAGTTAACTCATTTCTTTTGTTACGTGTGGTGTAGTGGAAAAGTGGAGAGGTTATCTCACTTTCCCACATCGGTAGGTATATAGTGATACAAAGCATTTATTATCTTTGTGGTATCATTAGCTTCCAAAGAACTAACACCCATTCACACTAAGAGATAATGGGGAAACCCACACGCGCGCACCACCACCACCACCCACCCGGCCCGGGTCCGGGTCCGGGTCCTGGTCCTGGGTCCTGGGGAATTAAAAAATAAAAATAAATTAGTTTTATAACCAGCTTTTATTTTTATTTTCTGATGAAGACTTTGTCTACGCTTGACTCATTCCTCCACGTTTTTATTTACCCATGTTCTATCAACACAACGGCTCTTTTGTTGTAACAGCTCCTAAACTCTTGGCATGTTTAACAACCACGACTAAGCCTTAACGGCTAGTGTACTGGCTATATTTTCTTCTATAAATAGAGATGTTCCTCTAGCCACTTTACACACCAGCTTCACAGCTTTACGAAACAATACAACAATATTTCTTCTCCCTCTTTCTTTCCAGTTCTTGAGCAAACATTATACAGATTCCAATCTACGATTGTGTGTGCACACGAGAGTAGGATAGTAGTGTTTAAACATTGGGGAGCGTTCGGAAAAACAGTGTAGCATCTCGGCTGTCCCGGAATTTCGTTCTTAAGGCAGTGGCTCTTCTGCGGCACTACGGTTTTAATCTTCGTCCTTTTTCATCTTCACTAATCGGGTTCGTCTTTTACATTCGTCTTTTACTTTTTAATTTCCGTTTTATATTTCAGTCTTTACTTTTCGCAATTAGTAGTTAAAGTTTACTTTATCATTTAGTTTTAAAAATACCATTACAGTAGCTTCTTTCATTTAACCAACAATTTAAGAACGAAATATTTAATAACTATTCTGTAATGGCTTCCTCTTCTTTGGCTTTAACTACTACTTTGAAAACCTTACCCGATATGTCAAAACTCGAACCTCTAGATGGTTCTAATTTTAAACGTTGGTCCCAAAAACTTCTTATTTTCTTTGAACAACTTGAAGTTGATTTCGTACTACTTGAAAACCCTCCTGTTTCAACTGATAATACAGATGCTACTATATCCGCTAAAGTTTTAAAATATGACAAGGCAAATAAACTAACTAGGGGTCACATTTTAAACCATATGTCGAACCCCCTGTTTGATTTATTTGTAAACGAAAAATATTCAAAAACTATTTAGGACCGTTTACACACTAAATACGGAGGTGACGACTCCAGTAAGAAAAAATATGTGGTAGGAAATTGGCTCAAATTCTCAATCACCGACCAAAAACCTATCATGGAACAAGTTCATATTTACGAAAACCTTTGTGTCGAAATTGTATCGGAAGGAATGAAAATGTGTGAAATCTTACAAGCTAATGTGTTACTTGAGAAATTACCACCATCTTGGAGTGACTACCGCAACCACCTAAAACATAAGAAAAAAAATATGACGATCCAAGAGTTAATCAGCCACATGAGAACCGAAGAAGCTAATCGCCTCAAAGATAAGTCTAAATCACTACCTCATTATTCTTCGAAAGAAAACTTGGTCGAGACTTCCGGGTATGGTAACAAAGAAGGTTTTAAGGGTAAAGGGAAATTTCATGGTCAGAATAAGAACAACAAATCGAAGGGTAAATTTAACAAATCCGGAGGTAACAACTTCAAACCTTTTGGTAATATTCAGAAAAACAAGGCAACCTTCTACGTTTGTGGGAAGGAAGGACACAAGGCATACCAATGCAACGACAGGTTCAAATCAAACAACCCCCCCTCGCGCAAACTTGACTGAAACAGAAGAGGTAATTGCCGCGGTAATGGTCAAAACTAATCTGGTAGAGAACAAGGCCGAATGGATTCTCGATACTGGAGCTTCAAGACACTTCTGCGCCAACAAAGAGTTATTCCAAGGGTTTGAAGATGTAGCTGATGGGGAATGCGCATACATGGGAAACTCTACAACTGCGGGCGTCCTTGGCAAGGGAAAGGTGTGTCTTAAACTTACCTCTGGCAAGACCTTAGCCCTTAATGATGTTTTGTATGTCCCCACGCTTCGTAGAAATTTAGTCTCGGGGTCTCTTCTAAACAAATCTGGACTTAAACTTGTTTTCGAGGGTGGGAAAATAATAATTTCTAGGAATGGTGACTTTGTAGGAAAAGGTTACCTTAACGGTGGACTATTTGTACTTAATGTTCTTTCTACTTTTAATGAGAATGCATCTACTTCTGCTTATATAGTTGAATCTCTTGATATGTGGCACGCTAGATTAGGACACTTGAATGTCTCTTCTATTAAAAGACTTAAAACTCATGGCCTAATACCCGGAAACCATAACGATGATTTATTTAAGTGTCTGGTGTGGCCTAAGGTGTGATAAAAAGATGTTTTAAATAAGTGCAAATAAACACCCTAAGCTAACACGGTACTGCAAGTATTACAGGACGTATGCAAGTTTTAATGATAAGAAGATTCGTTCCTCAGGGACTGACGAAAGTTAGAGAGAACTTATGCAAATTATCAAGTGTAGATATAAAAGATAGAAAGATAATACGCAAAGAAATAAAAGAAAAATAGATTTTTATTTGGGTTTTAAATAATAAACTAAACTACTAAACTAAAGACAATAAAATAAATAAAAGAAAAGAAAAGAAGATAGTATGAAAGATATAGCTTAGGTCTCACTAGTATGCACTATTCCTTCTAATTCTATCTATTAGATCTAATTTATAAGGGAGAATATTAGCTCTTGGTATACTTAGTCAGGATTCTAAATTCCCATACCATAGACCTTGAGAGCGACTAAGGGGGCTACGGCACAACCAAGAAGTGTTTTATCTTAGGGTTATCAAACGCCACTAAGGCCCTAAGCAAATACTGTAATCCTGGTGATATGGTGGTTAAAACAAACCCTAATGACTATCTAGTTAGAATCATGTTTTGTCAGAACTAATATCGACACTAGACGTTATGTGGTGGTTCAATAGTTAAACACCCTGGTAAGGTGACCATCTAACTACTATTAAGGTAATCCTAAACGTTACGCACCGCAAGGAAAACATACATTAAATCAAAACACATAATCAAATATGAAGTAAGTAGCTAATATCAAATTAAAACATATAATTCCCAAAGAAACTTAGATAGAAGAATTAGAATTCATAGTTTATACATTATGCAAAACCTAAGCTAATAGAATTAATTCATACAAAGAAAAGAAGAGAAAAGAATTACAACATAAGAGTTTGAAGGAGACATGATTGATGCACAGCTCCTTCCAGACTTCTTCTCTTGTGTTGCAGCTTCCTCTTGGCCTTAAGGTCTGGCCAAGGATGATTTTAGAGTGTTAAGAGGCTGTATTTATAGGGTATAGGAAGACCTAATTCGATTTCTTGAAGGAGAAGGAAAGTAATGGACTCCTAGTCCAACTCAAATTCGTAAGGAAATAAAGATAAACACTGCTGGACCGTTTTGAGCATATCTTCTTCGTTATTGGTCGGTTTGAGCTCCATAAGATACCAAAAGAATCGCAACAGAATTATCTCTCCACCTATGAAAGGAAATTACCAAAATCGGCCTATTTCTTAGGCAAAATAGCACTTCTTTAGGCGTGTACTGCAGAAATTCAGATTTAGGCAGCTTTTCCTTTTCCTAATTGAACTCTGTTTCCTTCTATCTCCAATTTGTAGGAAAATTACAACTCAATTATATCAAAAATATAATTTGGCGGAAACAAAATTGCAATTAAAACCATCTAGTTGCGATTTAAGGATTTAAAACAAAGAAAAATTCGATTACATACCTTAATACGTTGTATGAGAATCGAATTGCCCAGCTTCAAAAGTTTGAAGCCTCCACGCTTTGCACACCGAACTTGAGCCTTACTTCCAGAATCACAATTCTAGCTTGGAGACAAAAGACCTTTTGTTTCTTGGGTTTTTTTTCTTGGTAGAAAAAACTAATGGAAAAGTTATATTGCAATATAATGACTATCATTATATTCTTATAAACCCAACATAAGGAAATGAAGAGACAAAGAATAGGAAAAGTCAGGAACGTATAATGAAATTGATTATCTTAATAATCTAGTCCATTACCACTTGTGAAGTGGACTTGGACCTTCTACATTATACAAAAGTAATTTACTAGCCTAGTGGTTAGTGACACATTTCACACTATTAGAGGTCTGTGGTTCGATCCACAAACTTGTCAATTTTTCTTATTCCTTTTTGTCTTAGTTCGGTCTTATATTAGAATATTAAATTGTGCTAGCAAATTAATATACCAATATTCCAAGTATATATTTATTTAATCTTTATTATCTAATAAAAAAATTAATTAACGACATGAAGCAAGATCAATACACTCGTTAGTGTGCGACTACGTGGGTTCATCGTTAAACCGGTAGTAGTTAACTTAATTAACTACTAATCGAGGTTGGCGTCTAACAACACTCCTCAACGACCGGATAACGTGAAGTAACTCTGTACAAAGGACCCGGTAAAGGATAATACACGTATTCCTTCTATCTTTACAGCTCCGGATCATCCTGGGATATGGTAAAACTGTCAAATCCCATTAGAAAATCAACTACGTTACATGTCGATTATCAACGATTGACGAATGACCTAAGAAACTCCTTTCTTCATTCATTCTATCACCTTGGCCAAGGATTCGATACAATCGTTATAATCTTATGACATCGTAGAGCTCAAACTCTTTACCTAGAGTTGATAGATTCCATCTTGACTCATCCCTAGAAGCATATATACTTAGCTATGTCCAATATCCTTTCGACTAGCATTATGACACACTAGTAGTCCAGTATCAAAACATAACAAGCACATACACAAGTATAGTGATGATCTCAGGTCAAAGGATTACAAGTATAAAAATCCTTATAGAGATTAACCTATTTGACAGTTCAAGGTAATTAACCATTAGGAATCTCTAGTTTTAGTCGGTTCGATAATCACATCTCTATGTGCATTATCTATGCACCTAACCCGGTAAACGAGAACTACCGATATTTATCCAATAAATACTTGTTAGCTACATATTAATCTAACTGGATCATCGGGGTCCTAACTCGATGATCCTACGATTAAGAACAAGTTTAGATTAAGTCCTATAAGCTAGATTCTCATTATCATAACACCTTATGATATTTAGTTCATAACTTAATCAAGGATTTGCCTTTATATTATGTAGATTAATACCATAATCATAAAGGCTTGCCATAGATTCAAGGAAACAATTTCTTTAATCAAAACTGTAGGGATAACTATTATCGTGTACAGTAAACTTGTGTTCAATTCATTACAAGACGATCGGGGCTAGGGCATAATTCCAACACAATTACCATGCATATCTCTTTCCATATCTTGTAGTCTTTGATTTGGTCTCTAATTAATCTCCATAATTATCTTTAAAGCTTCACACTAAATAAACAATTAAACCCAATATGCTCTAAAAATAATAATTCACTAAATCAAGACTCAAAATAGGAAAGTGCACTAAATTAAGCTAAGATCGACCTATAAACTAATAAATACGCCTAAAATGATGTCTCTGAAGTATATTATATTATCACAAATGAGGAGACATCAGTGTCAAATATGTGTAGAGGCTAAACACGCTAAGAAACCCTTTATAAACGTGACCACTAGAGAAACTCAACTTTTAGAACTAGTGCATTCTGACTTAGCTGACTTTAAAACTACTGCTAGTAGAGGAGGAAAACTTTATTATATGACCTTTGTAGATGACTACTCTAGGTTCACCAAAGTATACCTTCTAAAATCTAAGGATGAAGCAGAATCCACCTTTTTAAAATATAAGCCTGAGGTTGAAAACCAATTAGATAGAAAGATTAAAAGACTTAGGTCCAATAGGGGAGGTGAATATAGTTCTAACACACTTAAGGAATTTTGTGAACGTAGTGGAATTATTCATGAACTTACTGCCCCTTATACACCCTAACAAAATGGCATAACTGAAAGGAAAAATAGATCCCTTAAGGAAATGATGAATGCCATGTTAATTAGTTTAGGTCTACCTTCCAACATGTGGGGGGAAGCTGTCTTATCTGCATGTTATGTATTAAACCGAGTACCCCATAAACATATTGATAAGACCACTTACGAATTATGGAAATGATATCCACCTAACTTGAAATTTTTAAGAGTGTGGGGGTGTTTGGCTAAAGTAGCATTACCCGACTTTAAGAGAGTTAACATTGGACCTAAAACCGTAGACTCTATCTTTATAGGATATGCCCAAAATAGTGCATCTTATAGATTTATGTCCTTAGCTGATAACACTATTAGTGAATCTAGAGACGCTGAATTCTTTGAGCATATATTTCCTTTGAAAAGGAATATTGCTCATAATTCCTCCTCATCTATTAGTAATGACTCACCTGTCAATACTGATATACCCGTTAGTGATAATTTGTCTGCTTCTCTACCCTCTTCGAGTTCAGGACCACACCCTGATAACGAAATTAGGAGAAGTAAAAGACTTAGGACTGAGTCTAGTTTTGGACCAGACTTTATCACTGCTTTCTTGACTGAGGATTTTCACATAGATATGTTATATGAAGAACTAGTCTCTTGTTTTCTTCTTGAGGAAGAACCTAAGACCTTCTCCGAGGCTATGAGATCCATAGATGCTAGATTTTGGAAAGAAGCGGTAAACAGTGAGATAGAATCCATTAGATCAAACCACACTTGGGACTTAACTGACTTACCAAAGGGATGTAAGCCAATTACTAGCAAATGGATCTTTAAGAGAAAATTAAGACCTGATGGCTCCATAGAGAAATTTAAGGCTAGACTTGTAATCCGAGGATATACTCAAAAGAAAGGTCTAGAATACTTTGACACCTATTCCCTAGTGACCAAAATAGCAACCATAAGAACTCTAATTGCTTTAGCTTCCATTCATAAACTCACTGGTGTCGCCTAGGGTGTGATAAAAATAAGATAAAATTAAGTCAAGAAACTACGCACTCTCACCCTAGACAGGCACAGTACTGCAAGTATTACAGGACGTATGCAAGTTTTAGTTAGTAAGTTGAGTTCGTTCTCAGAAACTTAAGTGTGTTATACGAATGGGTAGCAATGACGAGTAAAAGTAAATAATTAAAAGACAATGAATTAAAGAGAGGAATTCGAAATTAACTAATTAAAACTAAGGAAAATAAAAGACAATAAACTAAAGAGATTAAGAATATGAGATGAGAAGTATAGCTTAGGTTTGGCTAGTATGCACTAATCCTTCTAATTCTATCTATAAATCTAGTTAATAAGGGAGAATATTAGCTCTTGGTATACTTAGTCAGGATTCTAAATTCCCATACCTTAGACCTTGAGAGCGACTAAGGGGGCTACGGCACAACCAAGACGAGGTCTCAAATAGGGTTATCAAACGCCACTAAGGCCCTAAACAGAACACTACAATAATTGGTGATATGGTGATTAAAACAAACCCTAATGACTATCTAGTTAGAATCATGTTTTTTCAGAACTAATATCGACACTAGACATTATGTGGTGGTTCAATAGTTAAACACCCAGTCAAGGAGACCATCTAACTACTATTAAAACAATCCTAAAGTGATCAGTTCTAGGAAAGACAATAAATCAAAACACATAAACAAATATAAAGTTAGTAGCAAATATCAGATTAAAACATGTAATTCCCAAAGAAAATTAGATAGAAGAATTAGAATTCATAGTTTATACATGATGCAAAACCCAAGCTATGGGAGGTTTAGTTCATACCTGAAGGAAATAAACTAAAAGGAATTACAAAAGACATCATCTTGCTCTCTACAATAAACTGGAAGAATAAAACCTTAAGAACTAATTACTATGAGGCAAGGATGATTTACAAGTGATATAAGGGTGTATTTATAGGTGTTTAGAAGACCTAATTAGTTTTCTTGAGGAAGAGATAAAGTATTGGACTCCTAGCCCAACTCAAATTCGTATGGAAATAAAGATAAACACTGCTGGACCGTTTTGAGCATATCTTTTCGTTATTGGTCGGATTTTGCTCCATAAGATACCAAAAGAATCCTCACAGAATTATCTATGTCCCTATGAAAGGAAATTACCAAAATCGGTCTATTTCTTGGGATAAATAGCACTTCTTTAGGCGTGTGCTGCAGAATTCAGATTTAGACAGCTTTTCCTTTTCCATCTTTTTAGCTTTTGTTTCCTTATCTCCAATTACCATGCTAATCTCTTTCCATAAGTTGTAGTCTTTTATTTGGACTCTAATTAATCTCCATAATTATCTTTAAAGCTTCACACTAAAATAAACAATTAAACCCAATATGCTCTAAAAATAATAATTCAACAAATCAAGAAATAGGAAAGTACACTATTTCTCAAGAAAATCGACATTAATGACTTCTAAAACACTAAAGATGATGTCTCATCTTAACATAAATCTATCACAAATGAGGAGACATCAAGACCCCCAACTCAAAGTTGTATCGTCCCGATACAATAAAAGATAAAAACAAAGGGAAGTCTATAAATACGCACTTATAAATTCTCAATATAATGGGAAAAAGCATAGCAGAATAATCCTAAAGCAATAACTCAGAAAATTTCATGCAATACTATTCATAAAGTACATACCTGTACACTTCTCATATCCATAGTCAACACGGCTTGAATTCAAGATCAGATTAGTTTCGCAATGTAAGAAGGATTGGGACTTTACTCAGTTCCCCAAGAGAGCTATAGATTGTTCATCAAACCTCACTAGTATTCCAAGATCCATTCAACTACTCTCTAATGGCTCAATCACTTCTCCATTACATAGCAAAGAATCACAAGGTCTTTAAGGTTGTAATTTAGGATTAGGGACGGTATGATAGTATATTTGGATAATTTGGAGTGAGCTTTTGGCTCTCTCCTCACTAGCCATCAACGAATCACCCTGGAGCTTGAGTTACTCTCATAAAACGTTTCTCACTCAACCCAATGAATTCCTTGATGCGCAATTTAGCATCCCCAATAACCCAATTAAAGCATAAGATGTTCACATAAAAATTCCACTTTGCCGGTCCGAATATATATATTTAAATCTTTTCAAATCAATTATTTCTCTAGTTATGACTCTCTTTTAATGTTGAGATATCACGCTACTTTCTCATATATGTATTTTTTTCTTTTAATGCCCTTGTTGGCAAAATTAGCTCGTAGCTTCTTTATCATTCACTATTACCCCGGCAAAGGGTTACAATAAAAATCTGTGAAACATCATCAATATAAAGCACAAAGCACAATTAATAAGCTCAAAAATCCCATCCCAATAACAATTCCCATAATGGTGGACCCACCACCCCAATCTCAAGCTCTAAAACAATTGTCTATGCATCGTGATTCGAGTGCGGGTCATATGGAAAAGTCCTATAATCTAAAGGGATATGGCTTATAACGTGGTTTAAATAAAAAGCTTAAGAAGGGGCTGAGAAAGGCTAGAATAATCCTAAAGCAATAACTCAGAAAATTTCATGCAATACTATTCATAAACTACATACCTGTACACTTCTCATATCCATAGTCAACACGGCTTGAATTCAAGATCAGATTAGTTTCGCAATGTAAGAAGGATTGGGACTTTACTCAGTTCCCCAAGAGAGCTATAGATTGTTCATCAAACCTCACTAGTATTCCAAGATCCATTCAACTACTCTCTAATGGCTCAATCACTTCTCCATTACATAGCAAAGAATCACAAGGTCTTTAAGGTTGTAATTTAGGATTAGGGACGGTATGATAGTATATTTGGATAATTTGGAGTGAGCTTTTGGCTCTCTCCTCACTAGCCATCAACGAATCACCCTGGAGCTTGAGTTACTCTCATAAAACGTTTCTCACTCAACCCAATGAATTCCTTGATGCGCAATTTAGCATCCCCAATAACCCAATTAAAGCATAAGATGTTCACATAAAGATTCCACTTTGCCGGTCCGAATATATATATTTAAATCTTTTCAAATCAATTATTTCTCTAGTTATGACTCTCTTTTAATGTTGAGATATCACGCTACTTTCTCATATATGTATTTTTTCTTTTAATGCCCTTGTTGGCAAAATTAGCTCGTAGCTTCTTTTTCATTCACTATTACCCCGGCAAAGGGTTACAATAAAAATCTGTGAAACATCATCAATATAAAGCACAAAGCACAATTAATAAGCTCAAAAATCCCATCCCAATAACAATTCCCATAATGGTGGACCCACCACCCCAAACTCAAGCTCTAAAACAATTGTCTATGCATCGTGATTCGAGTGCGGGTCATATGGAAAAGTCCTATAATCTAAAGGGATATGGCTTATAACGTGGTTTAAATAAAAAGCTTAAGAAAGGCTAGAAGGGGCTGAGAAGGATATATCATATAAAATCAAAAATCACAAGGTGAGAAGGTATAAAAAGGCTTCAAAGGCTTCAAACATGAAAGAACCGCCTTGATCACTTTCTACACTATGTAATTTCGTTATTTTCTTACCTTTAGCACTTTCATCAAATGGTTTGTCAACTAGCTTGGATCTCACGGCCTACACACTTCTCAAGGTTCCCTGAGATTGAACATACTTTCTATCGCATTGCTCACTAATCTTTTCTTTACTATCAAAGTGTGTTTTCCTGCAAATACTCAAAGCATACAAATACATAGCTCATAAACATATTGCTTACTATCATCAATCTACTGAGCTTATCCTTTCAAGATATTAAACACACTCTACATCTAATTCCTATGTATCAAAAATTTTAATTTCTACCTAAAAACAGAAAAATGGAGATGAGAGACAACGAATCCCCACACCCCCAACTCAAAAATGAGCCTTGACCCCACGACTCGAAAAAGACTCGAAAAAAAGAAATTAAAATTAGCAGATAAAAGCATTTACAGAAATGGTAAGGAAGAAAGAGAACATACTCTCGAGGCTTATTGCCTCGTATCATTGATATCCAAGGTAGGAATTGCTGGACCTTTCGTTAATTGCTCAAGGAGTTTCATGATGTGCACTTGATTAGCGTTGATTTGTGCCACATCATTGACTAAGGAAGTTTGAGCTGCTTCGAATTTTGTTAAACGCTCCTCTATCTTCTCTTGCCAATTTTGCTCCTTTTCTTCTTTCGAGACTTGCGTAGAACCCGCTCTTCGAAAGATGTCCTTGATCCAAGCATTATCAATATAACTTGCTTTAAATTCGAGTTTCTCTTCTTCACCCAATGTTACATTCGCTTTTCGCACAAGACACGTGATCATAGTTGAAAATTTAACATTATAAACCGATTTGGGAGAGACCGAAAATCGTATCACCTCCTCATAGATCAACTGTGCCACATCAACTTCTTCTCCTCTTAAAATACAATCCAAAAGTAAAGCGTACTTCATAGTCACATCCAAAGTTCGTGTGTTTCCAAAGATATTCGGAACAAGGAAATTGTGCCAAATTCTAGCATCCGTTTGAAGATATTTGTAAGGCCAGGGTGCCTTCAATTCTCCCTTATGTGATTGCACTTTCTCCTTGTCTAAAACATGCTCAAAAAGTAATTCCTCATCAAAGATTTTTCGTTTAGCAACCGCTTCTTCAAATTTGCAACAACCTTTCGATTTCTTAAATTTGAAGTGGTTTCTAATTTCCTCAACTGTGAAAGGAACTAGATTTCCTCTAATCGGAACACAACCTTTACTATCTCGGCTAAAGAGGCCTAAATAGAATTCTAAAACTAACTTATGACATAATTCAGAACGTCTTACCATGAAAGTAGACCAACCCAATTTCTCGCCAAGCTCTAAGAATCTCGCATATTCTCCTGCACCAACTTCTTCCTTGAATACTTTCTCATAAAGCAAAAGGCAGCTCTTTCAATTGTTTCTCTGCATAAGCTTTCAAGGTTTTTAAAGCTTCCTCTTTCTCCTTGGGTGTAGGACCTTGTGGAAGTTGTGTCTCCTCCTTTGCATAAAAGTAAAGCTTTTTACCATTACGATCACACAAAGTTATTCCACCTTCTTCAACTTTATATTTACCCTTTGATTTAGAATTAGAACCTTTGTCAATTGATTTCTTCTTGATTGAACCCAATACCTTGCTCTTCTTCACCTCCCTCTTGCTAGCTAATATTGTTGTTCTATTAGTCATCCTCAATTAACCCCCA
This sequence comes from Nemophila menziesii, assembly GCA_029959085.1. Lineage (NCBI taxonomy): Eukaryota > Viridiplantae > Streptophyta > Magnoliopsida > Boraginales > Hydrophyllaceae > Nemophila > Nemophila menziesii. Next base: position 23,063,941 of record JARWIR010000001.1, on the reverse strand, counting down.
ACTCAAAGCTTTAGCAACCCTTGAAATTTGAACTTGTGAATTTTTGGTTGAACAAGCTTAAATTGGCTTAGGATAGGTGAATTGGTGATGAATCTCTATGTGGGTGAGGTGGATTTGTAATGGGTTGGCTTGGATTTAAGAATTTGTAGGATGAATTTGTGAAAATTTGAGCTCTTGATTCTTCAATTTGATGGATTTGGTAAGGATTGGGTGTTTGAATCTCTCTTGTAATGATGTGGAGAGAAGATTTGATGTGTTTCTCTTGATGATTGGGTAGTGTTTTGATGATTAGTGAAGGTTTTGATGAGCTTCAATGGAATTGGGAGAGTTTTGGAGAAGAGAAATAGGCTTAAGGTTTATGAAATTCGGATTAATGAGCATTATACCTCTTTATAACCTTGAATCCCGTAACTTTCTCTCTCCAGCTGTGCGGCACAGACCATACCTGCGGACTAGGGGTACCCCGCGGGGGTAGTCCGCAGCTTCCGATGCTCAAATTTTTTGCCTCGGTATAAAACACGTAGTAGAAACCCGTGGCACGGGTTTTTGGGCTCGCAGACTAGGGGTGCGGACTAGGGGGTACACCGCAGGGGTACCCCGCGGCTTCTGTAGCAACCTTCGTCAAAATACCTGTAGCATCGACCCGTGGCACGTGTTTTAGGCGTGCGGTACAGGGCACGACTAGGGTCCGGTGTACCGCAGCCATCAGCTCAAATTTTTTTTTCGTCTCGGTAATAAACACGTGGTTGCACCCCGTGGTACGAGTTTCTTCCTCTGCGGTGCACCGCGGCTGAGGTGCGGTATACCGCACTGATGGTGCATCCTTTCCGGCGAATTTTGTTTCTTCCCTAACTCGTTTTCTCCAATACCTAAGCATCAAAAACACTAATACCTTTCTCAAATATGCATTATCAGCTAAACACAACTAAACTAAACATAAACTAAAAACGTAAAAGACATAAAAACATAAAAAATTGTGGGTTGTCTCCCGTACAACACTTTTATTTAACGTCTTTCAAAGTTAGACGTGTTACCTCTATCAAGATTTGCGAATATAGCCTCCCCAACAACGAGTTAGGCTATGAACGTCAACTAATCTGCGATTGACCCCAGTTTTGGGTCGAATTTCTATCACCTTGGCTGAAACAACCTTAGTGACAATGAATGGTCCCATCCACGAGTCTTTGAAACTTCGTGGCCTATTCTCTCGTTTGTGAGCTTTCCATAGAACTTCATGGCCAACCCCAAACTCAATGTTTGGCTCAGTATCCACAGGCTTTAAGTGGATCTTCTCAGGAGGGACTTTGTGATGTGAAAGGCTGTGGATGACAGGAACGGTGGGATCTAACTTCCTCGGTTTCTTACCCAAGACATAGAAGGTCTCAGATACATTCTTTGCATGAAGGGTGATGGTCCCTTCTTGGAAGTTGATGACACTTTGACTTGTGGCCATGAAAGTCCGTCCAAGTATGATCGGAACCTGCTTATCTGCATCAAACTCAAGAATAACAAAGTCAGTAGGGATGGCGATATTACCTGCTCGGACTAAGACGTCCTCCACTGTTCCCCATGTCCTTTTAACTGAGTTGTCAGCGAACTACAACTTCACTGGAGTTTTCTCTGATTTCTGAAGTCCAAGTCTCTCGAACACGGACTTAGGCATAAGATTCACACCAGAACCCACATCGTACATAGCTTTTACCTTGAGCATACCATGTAGTTGAATAGGAAGGTTGAAACTTCCCGGATCTTTAAGCTTTGTTGGTAGCTTTCTTTCACTTCTTTTTGAAACTCTCAAATTTTCTCTTGGGATCTCTACACTCGCTTCTTTCTCAGGAATAACTTGCGTAAAAACTTGTTGCGGTGTAAGTCCTTTCTTTGCAATCTCAAGCATTTGGGCGTTGATATTTTCAGGTTGGTACGCCTCTACAAATGTCTTGAGTACAGTGTCATCCTTAGGATTCGTATCAAGAATAGTTAATGACACTGGTTGAACAATAGGTGGCGATTCCACCTTCTCTTCTTCTTTCTCTTCTTGCACAGTAGGTGCAACTTCATCTTCTTTCTCTTTCGAATTTAGCTCAGCTTGATAATCCATAACCGATCGAATCTCCTCTTGCATCTTCCTCAAAAGCTGTATAAATTCAACTTTCTCTTGATCGTCCTCCACATAAACCTCAGAACAGTCAGATTCCACGGGGCTAGACTTGGTTGGTTCTTCTTCGGTACTCGGAACTTCCACGGTACTAATGGCAGCATGTGGTACTTCCTCTTTTTCTTCTTCAATTTCAAGGCAAATAGCCTTGCAAGCTTCGAACCCAACATTGTTTTCACCTCCTTCGATTGCCTTTACTTCTTTCTGTTCCATTAAATTTGTTAACACTTTGTTTAACTGTTCTACTTGAGTACCTAACATCTGAAGTATGGCATCTTGTCCTCGGACTTTCTATTCCTGAGCGTTCATAGTCGTGGTCAAATGGTCCAGAGCTTGTGCTATCTGTAGATTATCCATAGATCCTTCTTGAGGATACTGAGGTAAAGCTTTCTGATCTAACGAATCGGTATAGGCATCTTGAACAGGTTGTTGAGGGGGAGCAGTTCTATTTTGATATTGATTTTGGTATTGACCTCTCTGTTGGAAAGAGTTGTTCTGGGGGCGCGGTTGATAATGACCAGGATTAGCTGCCCCTTGCGGATTTGAATACTGCATACCCGGATGGTTTCGGTTACCCCATTGATAACCTCCGCGATTGGATATAAAGTAGACAGACTGTGGATTTGATTCGCACTCTTCCCATGTATGATTATTAACCCCACATTGTTGACAACCTTGTGCTTCTTGTACTACCTTTGCAGCGGCTAAATTCTTTTGCATCTCTAACTTCAGCTCCTTGATTTGATTTTCTAATGCGGATATTTGAGATGAGTTCGCAGTTTCTGCATCTAAACGAAGCGTTCCTCGGGTCTTTGCAATAGGAGCTCGCGTTGAGGGCCAACTCCTTTCTTGTTCCATAATATTCTCTAATACCTCGGAAGCTTCATTATGATTCATGGACACAAAATTACCCTTTCCAATGTTATCCACCTTCTCTCTACCTTTATCATTAAGTCCTTCATAAAATATCGCAAGTTGTAGAGCAGGGGTATAACCATGGAGAGGACATCTAGCTAATTTTTATTGAAACCTTGTCCATGACTCTCCTACTGTTTCTCCATCTTCTTGACAAAATCTTGCAAGCTCGGTTTGATCTTTGAGTCTCATGCTCTTCGGATAAAAGCGGTTAAAGAACGCGGCTTGAAGTTCTCTCCAAGAATGAATTGTTCCAGGTTGTTGTCTTTCTACCGGTCAAGAAGAACGAAAACATATGACAATACAGTTGCTCGCGTGTAATGCCAGGAGTAATATAGGCATCACAATTCTGCATGAACTTCTGAATCGATCTTACCGGATCTTGAATTGATGTACCAGTATAGAGTCCAAAACTTTGAAATTGACTGAGCATACCCGGATCGGGCCTGAATTTGATGTTTGGGATCTCTGGAGGACGGTAACCGATTGGTTGAGCATGAAACGGCACATGAAGACCAGGGAGATCTTGTTGTGCTTGATTCTGTTGATTATTAACGTTGTTACCTCGTCCTAGTGGCGATAATTGTTGTCCTTGTTGTCCACCGGGTGGTGGATTCTCTTGAGCACCAAGTGGAGGATCTTGTTGAGGCCCTCCAAGTGGTGGATTTAGTTGGGCTGCCATTGCTCTTCTTAAGGTTCTTTCCTCACGAACTCGTTTGTTGTAAGGTTTGAAGCTCCTCTCAGGCTCCGATAAAGGAGGCCAAGAATTAAACACTGTGAAACCTGAAAAAGACTAAAGCAAACCACAAGCGTAAATTTGAAAAAAAATAAAAACTAAAGACTGGAAAATAAAACTAATTAAAAATTACTACTCGAAATAGATAACCCACATGCTAACGAGACACAAGTCCCCGGCAGCGGCGCCAAAAACTTGGTGTCGCCTAGGGTGTGATAAAAATAAGATAAAATTAAGTCAAGAAACTACGCACTCTCACCCTAGGCAGGCACAGTACTGCAAGTATTACAGGACGTATGCAAGTTTTAGTTAGTAAGTTGAGTTCGTTCTCAAGGACTTAAGTGTGTTTTACGAATGGGTAGCAATAACGAGTAAGAGTAAATAATTAAAAGACAATGAATTAAAGAGAGGAATTCGAAATTAACTAATTAAAACTAAGGAAAATAAAAGACAATAAACTAAAGAGATTAAGAATATGAGATGAGAAGTATAGCTTAGGTTTTGCTAGTATGTACTAATCCTTCTAATTCTATCTATAAATCTAGTTAATAAGGGAGAATATTAGATCTTGGTATACTTAGTCAGGATTCTAAATTCCCATACCTTAGACCTTGAGAGCGACTAAGGGGGCTACGGCACAACCAAGACGAGGTCTCAAATAGGGTTATCAAATGCCACTAAGGCCCTAAACAGAACACTACAATCATTGGTGATATGGTGATTAAAACAAACCCTAATGACTATCTAGTTAGAATCATGTTTTTTCAGAACTAATATCGACACTAGACATTATGTGGTGGTTCAATAGTTAAACACCCTGTCAAGGAGACCATCTAACTACTATTAAAACAATCCTAAAGTGATCAGTTCTAGGAAAGACAATAAATCAAAACACATAAACAAATATAAAGTTAGTAGCTAATATCAGATTAAAACATGTAATTCCCAAAGAAACTTAGATAGAAGAATTAGAATTCATAGTTTATACATGATGCAAAACCCAAGCTATGGGAGGTTTAGTTCATACCTGAAGGAAATAAACTAAAAGGAATTACAAAAGACATCATCTTGCTCTCTACAATAAACTGGAAGAATAAAACCTTAAGAACTAATTACTATGAGTAAGGATGATTTACAAGTGATATAAGGGTGTATTTATAGGTTTTTAGAAGACCTAATTCTTTTTCTTGAGGAAGAGATAAAGTATTTGACTCCTAGCCCAACTCAAATTCGTATGGAAATAAAGATAAACACTGCTGGACCGTTTTGAGCATATCTTCTTCGTTATTGGTCGGATTTTGCTCCATAAGATACCAAAAGAATCCTCACAGAATTATCTATGTCCATATGAAATAAAATTACCAAAATCGGCCTATTTCTTGGGGGTAAATAGCATTTCTTTAGGCGTGTGCTGCAGAATTCAAATTTAGGCAGCTTTTCCTTTTCCATCTTTTTAGCTTTTGTTTCCTTATCTCCAGTTACCATGCTAATCTCTTTCCATAAGTTGTAGTCTTTTATTTGGACTCTAATTAATCTCCATAATTATCTTTAAAGCTTCACACTAAAATAAACAATTAAACCCAATATGCTCTAAAAATAATAATTCAACAAATCAAGACTCAAAATAGGAAAGTGCACTATTTCTCAAGAAAATCAACATTAATGACTTCTAAAACACTAAATATGATATCTCATCTTAACATAAATCTATCACAAATGAGGAGACATCACTCACTATACATCAAATGGATGTTAAGACCGCGTTTTTGAATGGAGACTTAGATGAAGAGATATATATGGTTCAACCCGAAGGGTTTGTAGCTTTTGGTCAAGAAAGCAAAGTATGCAAACTTAAGAAATCTCTATATGGTTTGAAACAAGCACCCAAACAATGGTACAAAAAATTAGATAGTACTTTAGTTAATGATGGCTTTATAGTCAACACTTCCGACTCATGTGTATACATGAAGGTGATAGGATCCGAATGTGTGATCATCTGTCTATACGTAGATGACATGCTAATCTTTGGCACTAACCTTAAAGTCATAAATGAGACTAAGGACTTTCTATCATCTAAATTCGAGATGAAGGACATGGGTGAAGCTGATGTAATCCTAGGGGTTAAGATCTTAAGATACGAAAATGGTATATCCCTTAGTCAATCTCATTATGTAGAGAAATTGTTGAAGAGATTCAACTCCTTTGATGTCATACCCGCTAGAACCCCATATGACTCTAGTATTCGTTTGACTAAGAACAAGGGAAGTGCAATATCTCAAACTGAATATGCTAAGATAATAGGAAGTGTGATGTTCTTAATGAACTACACTCGACCTGATATCGCCTATGCCGTAAGTAGACTTAGTCGCTATACCCATAACCCTAGTAGTGAACATTGGGCTGCACTTCAAATATTATTGAAATATCTAAGAGGTACTATGGATATAGGCTTACACTACAGTAGGTTCCTTGCTGTCCTAGAAGGCTATTGTGATGCAAATTGGATATCAGATAATGATGAAGTGAGCTCCACCAGTGGTTATGCGTTTTCCTTAGGTGGAGGAGCTATATCCTGGAAGTCTTCTAAACAAACTTGTATAGCACGGTCAACCATGGAATCCGAGTTTATAGCGTTAGAGTTGGCAGGACAAGAGGCTGAATGGTTGAGGAGTCTCCTAGCAGATGTACCATTATGGGAAGATAAAGATGTACCGGTTTCTCTTCATTGTGACTCGCAAGCGGCTATCAGCGTTGCTCACAACAACACCTATAATGGAAAACGGAGACATATTCGAATTAGACACAACTCAGTGAAACAATTACTGAAGAATGGTGTGATAGCATTGGACTTTGTCAAATCCGAGAAAAATTTGGCTGATCCATTCACTAAAGGTCTAACCAGGAGAGTAGTTATGGAGATGTCGAGGGGGATGGGGCTTAAGCCCATTCATGTGGGTCATATGGATGACATGTGATGCACTAGTTACCCATCCCTATGGCATACAATAGTGCAAATGAGGTTGAGTTTCGGCTCTTAATGATTCATAGCCCTTTGTGGTGGTCCTATTGAGAAGGACTTGATGAATTCACCGATGATTATTTTGAGGTTGAGTTTAACTCTAAATGATGTTCATAGCCCTTTGTGGTGGTCCTATTGAGAAGGATTGATGAACTCACCGGCATATGATGAGGTTGAGCTTTAAGGCTCTTAATGACTTCAAGACCCTTGAGGGGTAGTCTATGTTGTATAGACATTCTTGAAATCACCTGTGTGAATGTGAATGTGGGGGCCGCTTTCTATAAAAGACTAGATAAGTCTTTTTAGAGCACTCATGAAACCAAGGCATGTGCATGGCCTAAAAAGCGCTTGTGATAACATCGCGGAATCTGTATATATCTAACGGGTTTGAGTATGTGTTGTGGGGGTCTCAACTAAATAACGTCAAGTTCAAGAGTACGTTCACTTGACTGGACTTGGTTGTTGCCTCACTCCACTACGTGTCAATTCAAATCGCAAGATATTGACACTTAAGTACAATTCACCCAATATTCGCTCAAAAACCTTCTCCTTTTCAAAACCTTCTTTGTACATCTTGTAGACAATCAATGTGTGGGGGATTGTTGGACTAATTTATCATTTATTGTCCACACGTATTTATTAGCATGTGGAGGAGTTAACTCATTTCTTTTGTTACGTGTGGTGTAGTGAGAAAGTGGAGAGGTTATCTCACTTTCCCACATCGGTAGGTATATAGTGATACAAAGCATTTATTTTCTTTGTGGTATCATTAGCTTCCAAAGAACTAACACCCATGCACACTAAGAGATAATGGGGAAGCCCACACGCGCGCACCACCACCACCATCCACCCGGCCCGAGCCCGGGCCCGGGTCCTGGGTCCTGGGTCTTGGGTCTTGGGTCTTGGGGAATTAAAAAATAAAAATAAATTAGTTTTATAACCAGCTTTTATTTTTATTTTCTGATGAAGACTTTGTCTACGCTTGACTCATTCCTCCACGTTTTTATTTACCCACGTTCTAACAACCCAACGGCTCTTTGGTTGTAACAGCTCCTACACTCTTGGCATGTTGAACAGCCACGACTAAGCCTTAACGGCTAGCGTACTGGCTATATTTTCTTCTATAAATAGAGCTGTTCCTCTCGTCACTATACACACCAGCTTCACAGCTTTACGAAACAATACAACAATATTTCTTCTCCCTCTTTCTTTCCAGTTCTTGAGCGAACATTATACAGATTCCAACCTACGATTGTGAGTGCACATGAGAGTAGGATAGTAGTGTTTAAACCTTGGGGAACGTTCGGAAAAACAGTGTAGCATCTCGGCTGTCCCGGAATTTCGTTCTTAAGGAAGTGGCTCTTCCGCGGCACTACGGTTTTAATCTTCGTCCTTTTTCATCTTCACTAATCGGGTTCGTCTTTTACATTCGTCTTTTACTTTCGGTTTTTAATTTCCGTTTTATATTCCATTCTTTACTTTTCGCAATTAGTAGTTAAAGTTTACTTTATCATTTAGTTTTAAAAATACCATTACAATAGGTTCTTTCATTTAACCAACAGATCTGTTCGTTGCATCCATGGTGAACCGCATAGTCTTCTTCTCATCTCAACAACAACTCTTAGCAGCTCAACAACTCATTCTTTGCTAGAGGTCTTGCTCAACAACTCAGCTTATTAGTGGCCTTGCCTAAGAAGAAGAAGAAGACGGATCTAAACCGCTGGATCGAGCTTCTTCATGTAGCTTCACACGGACGGGTGAGGAGTTGCGCGTTTTCATGGAGCTTCACAAACGGTGAAGGAGGTCTTCATGAAATATCCGACGAGCTGCACAAACTCAAATGTTAGATCTACTTGCATTCGAAGCTTTGAGCACGCCTGAGAAGAAGGCAGCGACGATCATATTGGTGGTGGTTGTTGCCACGAGTTTCATTGCTGGCATGAGAAGAAGGCACCGGAGCTTCACTACTTGAAGGATCTTCAAACAAAACACTATTGAAATGATCTTTACTATTCTGGCGGTTTCTATTTTTTTTCTTCTTGGAGAAGGAAGGAAATGGTGAATTAGCTTTTAAGGTTTAGAAAGGAAAGAAGAAAGAGAGGAAAGAGGGTAAGTGGAGAGGAGGGTAGAGATAGAGAGAATTAGAATTAGATTTTTAAAGAAATAGTTACTAAAATTAGTATATATATGATAAAAAACAAAAAAGGGTTTAATGGGTAGGGAAATTTTGGCATATAGTGTTAAAATTTGTCTGAGGCCTTTAGTTAGAAGAAAGGATTGGGTAGGGGTGCATAGGAATATAGAGGGTGTCTCCAAGACCTCTTTGGTGAAAATCTCATAAGTTAAAGATCATACAGCATGCATAATATATATCATAAAAATAAATGTATTTATATAATTGGAGGGTCAGGCAAGATCGAGCGGGTTTCGCCAACATGATAGTATGGTATAGGCCCGGGGTTTCGCTAAATCTAAGGCCCGATATAGACCCAAGACCTGCAGGAACGGGGCATGCGATCAGGATTATGGTAGATCAAGCGGTCTGAATGGCCAAGCGGGCCATTTTCTCACCCCTAGTATCTTATATGGGTATAAGTATAACCAGCTAATGGTATCGACGCAACAACTGGTTTGGGGAAACTACAAGGAAGTTCGAGAGTCAAAATTATTTTTCATTTTTTTTTAATTTGGTTTAGGCAATGAAAATGGACCATAGTGGTGTTAGTTGTAATCTTTTTTTTAATCGTCATTATCGAAATGTAATGTATTGTCTAGGTGTTTGGTTGTACACTTATCATCTTGTAAATGGACCATATGTCCTATTAATGTAGCCGATTGAATATATATGTGTTTAGGGTCGGTTTAGATACATTTGGGACCCTAAACAAAATTTCAAACTGGGGTGTTCTTATATTTTTTTTTTTACACGTGCTCTATAAAAAATCTAAGAAACATTGTTACCGATTTTAGTGTTGGGTCCTCTCCAATTCTTTTTACAATTTTTTATTTTTAAAGATGAATATTTGACTCTTCAAACGGGTCGAATTTAATCACATGTCTATCAATAATTTCATAAAAACTCTAAATTATTTCTTAAAATTCTTATTTATTTTTTATTTTTCATACCAAACACGGATTTACCTTTTATATATATATATATATATATATATATATATATATATATATATATATATATATATATATATATATATATATATATATATATTTCAGAGTTTTTTCTACGGTCCAAATTTACCTATATAAGTGGTGGCCAAGATTAAATCCTGGCCACATATAAGTGGTGGCCAAGATTGATTCTGACCCCACTTATTAATTTTTTTTTTTAACTTGGGTTCGATTCTTGTCAACAGAATTCATTTTTGCTTTAGTGTCTTCAGACGGGTTTTTTTTGAACCTAGGTTCGATTCCTGTCAACGGCATTCATTTTTGATTTAGTGTCTTTAGACACGGGTTTTACCTAATATATATATATATATATATATATATATATATATATATATATAACGGGTAAAAAGAAGACCGACCGGTCTTAATAAATTATTTGTTACCTAAAGTAAAAAAGTTTGGATAATTTTCTATTATATTTGTACCTTTTCTTTGTTCTCTGTAAGTATTTGTTACGGTGAATCTTACAAATAAGTTTTACGTAAAAACATGTTTCATTTATTAAGGGAATCAAAAAGGTTAAAAAAAACTTTATAAGGAAAAAATAGCTTATAATAGATGAAAATTAATATAAAGATTCAGATCTCATATATCTCACAAGAAGGCACATGGCCATTAGGATAAAGGTTAAGAAACTTATTTACCCAAAATTACTTTATAAAACTTATCTCTCCTAAACATAAAATAATGCAGACTGCCCTTTAGTTGATTGTGCCTAACCATCGGATAATCTAAAATAATCAATCACGTTAAATAAATATAAATAAATAATTAATTAATATTATTCAATTTAACAACTTCTCGAAGAAGACGCTCCCGAGGCGTCATGTCCTTAAAATCGGCCCAAGTAACAAAAGAGAAAGTAGGTTGGCCCAACCCTGTTGAATTCAACATACTCGATAATATTTGGAATTTCGTGGGTGAGTGCGACAAACATGTGGCCCAGGTGGTGGGGGCCGTAATTTTTGAATCGGTGCCACCATGCTACAAAAGTTGGAAAGATGTCCCTGATAATTATTAAGGGACTATTCTAGTTTGACTTCAAGAGTTTTTCGAGCTAGAGAAGTGGAGGAGGCGAAACGATTTGGATGAAATCACGAAGAGATTGAACACGATGAAATCTACGAGGTATAGGCGTTGGAAGGGGGATCTAAAGCACGACTACTACAACACAAATACAACAACCTCAGATGTTCGTCCATAGTTTTGGGGAAAAGAAAAAGCGATGTGGGATGACGAGAATGTTCAGGCACAAAAGTTTAATTTTTTTCTTAGCTAAAATAATATTTTATAAGTCTTTATTTATTAATTTTCTGAAATACAATTGTAACAGAGTTAGGCAGAAATTAATAAAACCAATCGAGAAAAGCAGACAGTTTCGAGTAAGACGGGGTCGAGGAACTTATCCCAGACTCGGGAGGTTATTATAGAGGTATAATTTCTCATAATAAAAAAATAATTTATTATTTTATTAATTTAATTTTTAATAAATTATTATTTGTTATTGTATACAGGATAGTGGAAGCTGAAGACCCAAACTAAAGAGCCGTTGACTTTTTTCGACGAGCAAGCCCAGGAGGAGTTGGAAATTCCACCTTTAGGTGGCTACTTCGACCACATTTCTTATGATGCGGCTACAGATACCTGGCGGGACGAGCGTTTACAAAAAGCTAGCGTAAGTTTTTTTTAATTTCTTTTATTTAATTAATTGTTTTTAACTTTACATTTTTATTATTTTAATTTATTTTTAAATTGAAATCTAATTACATGGAGTTTATCGGGAGAAGCTAAGACAGAGGGTTATCGAGGTCGGATCCAAGGCTGCTAATGTTACTGTGCATGAAAAAATTGATGCCATGCTGGATACTATAATGGAGGTCATTGCCCCACCGAAGACAAAATATTGGGTGCCAGCCATTGGTCTGGTCCGGAAAAGAGCCCGGACTTCTACACAGACGGACCCAACTGTTAGGCAGAACGAGCAGCTACTCTAGGCGATGCTGGTGGGGATGAACAAGATTCGCACGGCTCAAGACCTTGACCCTATACCAAATTCGACCACCACATCGACCCCCTCGACACCTTCTACGAGTCATCCGCCAAGCAGGGTGGACACGCTCCTCGAAGTGTTGAATAGTATGAGAGCCGCCCGAGGTCTTCCCACGATCACCGCCCCCGAGGCCCCATCCACTGAATAGAGAGCAGATAAAGAGGAAGAAGAGAGATTGAGTGATCCGTGCGTGTTAGGTGTTGTGTTGTTGTTGATTTGACTTTTTTTTAAGTTTGTGTTAGACTTTTATTATTATCGGATGTAATACTTTGTTTTGACTTTTATTGTTCTATGTTTGACTCTATTTTAATTTTATTATGGTATTTTGTATAAATTTGTCGGTTTTATTTATGTATGAATTTTTGCATTGCATTATATTACAAATTAAAAAATTAAATCAAAACAAAATACAAATTAAATTTAATATATATATAATTAAAAAAAAAAAATTAATTAATTAGTAATGAGGAAAGTCATCGCTAATGTTATACGCGAAAAAAAAAGAAAAAAAAATCAATAATTCGGAATTAGAAAAAAGATTTATTATATACTTAGCGACGATAAATTCGTCGCTAAGTTCCGTCGCTACGTTAATATACAAAAAAAAGTAAATCAATATTTCCGGAATAAAAAAAGGATTAATTAAAATATTACCGACGAAGGCAGTCGCTGATAACAATTTAATATAGCGATGAAACGCTTTGTTGCTAAGCTTCTCTGAAATTTGGGGCGAGATTACTCTGTTTCGTCGGTAAAAAAGCCATATACCGACGGATTTCTAGGGACGACAGTTTACCGACGACTTGTCGTCGGTAATTCCTTTTCCAAACGAAATCGCGGTAAATAGCGACGACCTGCGTCGTCCCTAAACATACAAAATGTTGTAGTGAAACTTATTCAAATGTGAGAAAACATCATGGGTATATAGACATCATATGGATGTAGATACATCGCTCGAGATAATGGATGTAAAGTTTTCAAGCACGACTGCATCATATTGAGTGGAAAAGTCAACACAAAGAATATCTATATCTTGGAGGGTCGAGATGTTTGAGTTTGTGACGGAAGCGCTAGTGATTGGGCGACGAGTTATTGCACAAAACAAGTAACAAGCAAAAAGTTTCTTTATATGATATTGTCGAGGTGTTTAGGGGTACTCTTCAATAGAGGAATTGTTGAGATTTCACTCACATCCATGAACCAATACACGAGAAGATTAAAGGGTGTCTTGGGAAACAAAGTAGTTCTGGAATTAATGGTTATCTTGAAAGTTTGAATAGGTTGGAGCCAAGAAGACTAGATTTATTGGTTGTTTGGTCGTGAAAGCCTATAAATAGGCACCATATGTTAATAGTTGAAAAAAATAGAATCACATTCCAATTTTAGGCCATTACATATGGTCTAAATATTTTTTAGGCTAAACGTTTCAAAAGTGTCATTTTTAGGTCAAACGTATTCAAAAACGTCATTTTTAGGCAATTTCACAAATTTTTTGACACGTTTTATTGATTTTAAGGGCAATTTAGGTATTTCAAATAAATTATATCTTTATTTAACCACGTCACAAATTAGGGAGTTTACTTGAAGAGTTCATATTGTAATTAAAATCTATGAAATAACTCAAGAAATCCGTGAAATAGCCTAAAAATGACATATTTTAATACATTTGCCTAAAAATGACACGTTTGAAATGTTTGACCTAAAATTATTTTTAGATCATCAATAATAGCCTAACACTGGAATTTTCTCAAATAATAGAAAAAAAAATTAGACACAAGAGATCAATTAAATAGTGAACAATCATATAGGTTGGTGAAGTGTTTGTGTGTAAAAACCATATACTAAATAGAGTCTTGGATTATTGTGAGAGATATTTGTTTATTATTTTTTAAGAAGATTTAAAAGTTTTTCGTATAAATACCAAGTTGTAATTGTATGATAAATTATAGTAAATTACTCCGTAAACATAACTATGTTTAGTCAAGCAATGTAAAATATTGTTGTTCCTGTTATGAATAAATTATATTATTATGTGGATGTCCAAAAGCCAAAAGTCTCCTACTTATTTCTTGTAAATATGGGCAAGTAAAGAGACACTTATTTCCTATAAATATAGGACTTGTTTCATTGTAATAGAAACTAGTATATTATGTTAATATACAAGAAAATGTTCTCTCCTATATTTTATCTTCTTCTTTTCTTTGGTTTATAACACGTTATCAGCACGAGCATCTACCGATCGATCAAGGAAGAATATTTCCAGGTATGATTTATATTGTTCTAATTTATATATATTATTTTTTTTCACAAAGAAAATAAGAGAGAGTATTATAAGGACTTTCCATTGCAACCGATAAATATTAGATGAACTTCCATTGCATCCTATACAATACTCTTATACTATTCAAACAGATAAATCGGTTATCACTTTAGAAAAAAAAATAGAGGCATGAAGCCTATTTGTAAATATACTTTTGAATGGATTAAAAATGAAACGAGATGTTTTTCTAGGCTTGAAGCCTACAATGCCCGAAGCATGGAAAAATAACCATATAAGCATGGAAAAATAATCGTATAGGTCTGAAGCCTAAATTTTATATTATAGGCCCGAAGCCTAGGAAATAAATTATATGCCTGAAGCATAAAAAAAAAATCCGAAAACTAACGCTATAAAGGCCGGAAATTATATCATATGAAGCATCTTAAATTTATAGGTACGAAGCCTAAAACAAAATTCTATATGCTAGAAGCATATACTAAAATTTAAAGGCTTGAAGCCTATATGTATTTTTAGAAAACATGAAGCTAATTATTAATTTTAAAGGTCTTGAACCCTTAATAAAATTCAAAACCCCGAAACTATAAAAATTAATGGTGTAGACTCAAAGTCTCAATTTCGATTAATATAGATGATGCTATATATAGATTTATTTATCATCTCGAAATAAAAAAAAAATAGAATTGGTATAACTTTGAGAAGTATGGGGGTTTTGAACTTGAGACTTTTAGATAGTAGAGTATTTGGGTATAACCGCTAAGCTATAGATTTATTTTGTCTTATAACAGTAATTTTTGAACAATATACTCTACAATTCTACATTTTGTTATATATTATTCACATTCTACAATTTATAGGCCCAAAGCATAAATAGAAATTTATATTATCGGGAGCATATACCAAAAATTATAGGCCCGAAACCTAGAACTCAATTTATATGCCAAAAGTATATAACAAATTTTATAGGCCAGAGCCCTATCACAAATTTTATATGCCAGAAAAATAAAATAAATCCCATAGGCTTGAAACCTTGAATACAATTTATATGCCTGAAGCATAAAAAAAATTATTGAAAGGCTTGAAGCCTAGATCGAGTTTTAAAGGTTTTGAAACCTAATCAATTTTGTTATAATTTGCACAAAAGAATTGAGGAATGCAATTTAACTTCTAAAGAGAAAAAATGTTCATTCATCTCATGAAGAGAACATTATTGAATATAAACCGGAAGTATAAGAGGAACTATATAGGCACGAAGCATACAACAATTTTTAAATGCTTGTAGGATTAAATTTCAGCGGTTCGAAATCTAAAAGAATTGCAAAGACTTGAAGTCTTAATTCAAATTAATGGGTTTGAAGAAAAACGATTGTATATGATAAAAAAAAAGGTCATATGGATATTTAAGAATTGTATTGTGCTATATGTAACGCAAGGATTTCATTCATAAAAGAAATACATAAAATTAGGGGGAGAGAAGTTGAACTAAATAATTTTATGAAGTGAACCAACTTTTGCAATAATTTACGCAAGATTTGCATGATAAAGGTTTCGAACATGCAAGCTCCCTTATGAATGTTTATAGTGTTACCATTTGGACAATTTAATAATTTGTTAGTAAATCGGACAAAAACAAATGTTAGTACAATTTCAGGTACTACTAAATTAAGTGAGGATTTTAAAACGGGCAAATGTAATATTATCGAGTGGAACAAATATACGTTTGCTTGTATCAAATCACGCTTATACTCCTGAAGTAGCTATAGCGCGAATAAAGGTTTTACAAAATATTATGAGATTGTTTGTCTCGTAAGAAGCAAAGTAATGAATTATTGATATAATCATAATTCGTGTTCCATTTACATAATACTATTTCCTGAAGTGATTAAAATTACATTCCCTAAACGAATGCAATAACTTTCAAATGCATATCAAAATAAACATTGTGGTGACAAAATTTGATTGAACAAAATCACATTCTCTGGCTCAAAACAATTCCATGTAGTGGATGGAATTGCATTCCTTGTAACGATTGTTGAATTTTTCAATCTCTTTGAAAATGGATATGAAAACATAACTGGTAGGGTTAAATACAATTAAATATTGTATTCTCTGGCTAAAATTGTTCATTATAATTAATAAAACTACATTTCCTGAAGAAAATGCCACATCTTTTAATATGTATTGAAATTAGCATGGTTGTGATCATAACTCCACCTGAGGTTGAAAATCATGATAGTGTTTCAGAGTTTGCTTTGCTAGTATGTTTTCCTAAATTATATATAATTTATATATATGATTGTTTTTATTAGAATTGTTGTTTAAGAAAAAAAAGGAGGTAAGGACAACAAGATTTATCGTAAAAAAAAAGGGATTAGATGCAAAACATACCCAAAAAGGACGAGGTTAATTATTTCCTGAGAATGCAAAGGAAAAATAAGATATCGTCGCTATACTTCAAACTTCAAGGTTACAAAATTATTCTCCAGAAGTAGATATTATTGTAGCTAGAAGTATTTTGTGAAAAACGATAATGGTAAGACCTTTTACAGATTTCATGTCATGAAAGTACTCCTGAAGTAGTAATATCGTAAGTAGAGTTTTATCCCAATATTAGGGTTTAACATTCTATTTTCTTGTAAACTATAACGTTTCATTCCTCGAAGTGAATGAAGCTACATTCCCTAAAGTGAATGTAAATGTTTTCATTATTTAAATAAATAGACGTGGGGATGACAAAACAAGTGAATTAATGTTGTATTCTCTGATTGGAAATTATTCTTAGGAGATACAGAATCACATTCTCTGAAGAAAATACATTATTTCCAGCTTTTACAAAAATTGACCTGGAGTGACTTAAATATTATTTTTCTAACTAAAAAAACCTTCCTTGAAGTGAACGGAAGTGCGTTTCTAGAAGAAAATGCAATGTCTTTTAATGTGTCTGAAATTGACATCTTGGTGACCCAAACTTCAGACGAGGTTAAGGTAAGAAAAAAAATCCTTACCACCAGAAGTGGATGATAAGGAATATATTGAAAATAAAACGTCACGGTAAATAAGCCATCACGATACGATAAGCATGAATATTATCGATAAAGTGGAATTATATAGTGTTCGCGTACTCGTGGAATACTAAGACATTTCGTTGATCTAATTAAAGGTTTTTGGATGCTCAAAAGTTATGTTACCTTGTGGTACAAAATTGGAAAATTATGTTAAAAGTAAATCCCGAAATTTTTTTTACTAAATTTAAAGGATAATATCCAAAATTAGTATTTTGTATAAGCCACAAGTGTCCGTAACAATGTATATCTTTTGCATTATTTACTAAAAGTCTCACCAGAAGTGTGTATGAAAATTAAATATGTCATTTCTTTGGGGTTATATATATACAGATTCAAACAGTTGAAACGCTCATTGTGCAAAAGAAAAGATGTCATAATCCAAAGAACTTTTTATTATCAAAAGATTGATTTGGTCACCTAGTGCAGTAATGATATGTCGAATAATAGATTACTTACTTGGTATCTTCTTAAAAGAACCAGAAGATTCATTTTACCAAGTGACTACCCCCTTATTAGGGGGAGAGACAAGTCAACCTGAAGTTGCGTAACATATAGACAAGGCAACTTGAAGTTGCATGATGTATGGTAGAATACAATTTATTATATCATTTATATCCACAACTAAAGAATAGGAACTTGAAGTTAAAAGGAACTCTATTTGAAAAGTATTGCAAATAATATACCTAATACATTCTAAAGTAGAATATTTCAAAATCCCAAACTATGTTGTAAACGCTCCACCATAGGTTATTGTCCCATATAGACATATAACAAATATTCCAACGAATGTATCAAACCAAAGCATGAAGTGTGTCAAACATGTAATGCATCTAACTAACACATGAAGTTTGGTAGATCTGTAATGCATAAAACCAAGCATGAAGTGTGGTAAGCCTGTCGGTTGAAAGTATACCATACCCCAAAGAAGAAAATCTCATGAGTAAATGATGAAATGGTAAATATTATGGAATGTGCACTCCACGTGACAAGACAGGAATTATTAAGTCAACTAATGTTGGCACATGCATTGATCTTTAAGGAAGTAATGGCCATTGAAGAACCTAGGTACCTAAATACGAGAAAAGTTATGTAGATTATTAGTCTACTGAAAATATTTAAATCTGTTAGAATAGTTTATGGGATTAATATATTTTCATTTAATATAGCGCTTAAAATAAATAATAAGGATCCTAAACCAAAAAGTGATAAAATATGTCGACTACAATAGAAAGTGTAATAGTGAATTTTGAAATCTAAAACACTACTTGTATCACGAAGGTTCCCGCAGAAACCTAGAATTAACTATGGGGAGACGTCCTCATTCTTATGTTATCAATATAGTGTAGTGATTATTAGATGAATATTAAAGTTTTTGATAAACAAAATAGGTGCTAGAAGCATGACATGTGCCCAAACAAGAAAGGTGTTTGAAAGCACAACAAGTGCCTGAAGCACGATAGGTACTTGAAGTACTTAGAGCGTTTAAATATGAAATTATCGAAGATTGAGAAGTTCCTGAAATATAAAAGTTCCTGGAGTATAAAAGTTCTCAAAGAACATAATTTATTTAAATCACAAGAGAAAAGTGTCTGAATAATGAAAGGATACTCGGTAATTGTTGTCATAATGAAAAGGATGTGATATTAGCGTATTGTACTCTTTTTCCTTCACTAAGGTTTTTTCCCACTGGGTTTTTCCTAGTAAGGTTTTAACGAGGCATGCAAATATTTATTGTCAAAGGAAGTATGAACTCTTTTATTGATCAAGAAAATGATATTACTATTACTAAATAGCCTCAAGTAAAAATCTAGAAGATTTACTAATTAAAGGTTAATTAACAACGACATCAAGTTACAAATATATTTAGAAATATGTAATGTCGTAATGAGGGGGAGAATATATTGAATTCTGCATTTTTTTCCCTTCACCACGGATTTTTCCCATTGGGTTTTCCTGGTAAGGTTTTAACAAGACAAACTGAATATGTGTCATAACCCCCAATGATTAGTGTACTCTTTTTCCTTCATCAAGTTTTGTCCCAATGGGTTTTCTTGATAAGGTTTTAATGAGGCATATCTTTCAGTGAATATCCAAGGGGAAGTGGTATGAAATATTTATTAAGTGGATGATTCAACATACCAAAAGAAAGTGTGGTCTATCTCCAACAAGAATATAGTGATGGTATTTTATGAGGATATTATTGCTTGTACCACACATAATTATTATGACTACATCAAATGTGACAAAACAGAACATATTTCACCAAAGTCTCCTACACACACGAGCTACAGAAGAATGTGGATATTGACACTCGACAGATACAATCACGCACGACTTTTATAGATTTTCTTGATGAAATCATTGTCAACCACAATATTCAAGAAGTAGGTCCACAATATTGAAATACGACAACTCAGAGATCTCTTGCCAACATCAGGGGGAGCATAAACAAGACTGTAATCTTTTCCCTTCGTCCAAGTTTTGTCCTAATGGGTTTTCTTGGAAAGGTTTTAACGAGGCAGCATTTCAATATGATTAGTTCCATCTATATGTACTCTTTTCCCTTCGACCAAGTTTTTATCCCACAGAGTTTTCTTGGCAAGGTTTTAACGAGGCATATTTTCTAATGGATGGACATCCAAGGGGGAGTGTTATGAATAAATTATATTATTATGTGGATGTCCAAAAGCCAAAAGTCTCCTACTTATTTCTTGTAAATATGGGCAAGTAAAGAGACACTTATTTCCTATAAATATAGGACTTGTTTCATTGTAATAGAAACTAGTATATTATGTTAATATACAAGAAAATGTTCTCTCCTATATTTTATCTTCTTCTTTTCTTTGGTTTATAACAGTTCCTTCATTTTTCTTATTTGTTCTGTGTATAAGTCTATAATTGTAATTATGATATTTTCTTAGCACTAAACATCTTTTTTAACACATTTTCTTTGCTTTGGTAAAGAATCTATAATTTGTTTTTCTTTATGGGAAGTTGCTATGAAATATCTAGACCCTTGTGATGCCTCCTTTATGTCGAACAATAACTATATTTTTTTATATATTAAACTTTCTCTTGAATATCAGATAAAATTGATTGTTAAGGGTCGGTGGTTTGATAAAAATCTACAAGTATATGCTAAGATTGGATGTTAACTCTATCATTTTATATACCTATAATTTTATATTATGTTTAAAAATAGATATACTTCACCTTATATTTACTTCCTTAGAATAAAGATAGTATTAAGCGAAGGGGATAACATATCACAACAATAGTTAGTTTAAATTTAAGCAACAAGTCAAACAATAAAAAAAACATCTTTGTTACATATCAAAAATAGCTCTGTATTTTTACTCCAGATATGGAATTAATAATACATTTGGGGATGCTCTTTCACAGTGAGACAACTTTTGAGTAATTTCTTGGAGTATTGGGTAAAACCCTCGTGCGGCCCCTTAACTTTGGCCAAAGTGCACAGGCCGCCTCTGATCTTCATTTTTACCCTTTTACGCCCTTATCTTCACCTTTTGTGACACCGTTAACCCTTTTTTCATTTTTCTGTTAGTCGACCGTTAGTCAACGCCACATGGCGCCATGTCACCGCCACCTCACTGCCACCGTCTTCGTCATCATCGTCCCTAACTTATAAAAAGCCTTTGTCGCAGGAGTTGTCTATTCTTAATTGAATCGAAAACCCACAAAGTTTCTTGTTCAAGAGCCATAACTTTCAATTCCTCACTCGCTGAAACAGCTAAATCAATAATTTTCTGCTTATACACGTCGGCAGAAATTGAGACGGACATTAGTAAATCCATTGCCGGAGGATGACGTAATACTTGAGGAGACGTATTGCAAGCATTGGGCGAATTTTGAAGCATAGAATTTGAGGGTTCAGAGTAATTTAAAGGTCTCCATGTTGTATCCTTAGCCTCCTCATGAGTACTTGTACCCTAAAAGTGAGAACACATATATTAAATCAGTTATCTTGATATGTATTATTTAATACATTAATTAACCGTGCGCTTAAAATCAGTTATTGATGCTTTAATAATAATAATATATATTGTTACATTAAGAGAAAGGAAGGCCTCGCTTTCCAACTTTCAACCTTCAACTATTTGAATTAGGTGATTTTTCAGTTTAAAGATCACAACTCTGGCCTTATATAATTACAAAGGTAAGATATTTTTTTTGTTTTCACAGGTAGAAAATCATTTATATTTCTGCTTTTTAAGGTGATAATTTTCTGGGTTTCTCAATTTTAATCATTTATGTCTTTAATTAGTCCAATTTAAAGGCTTATTTCCAGTTTTTATTACTTCCCGAGGTGCAAGGTATAACATAAAGTAATTGAAATTACTCAGACTTAGGTACAAAAATGTCGAAAAACGAAGCAGATAATTGGATAGAGATGGTGAAAAAGATGCTTCCTCCAGGTATGCCGATACCATAAAATGGAGAAAATCTTGATTATTCAATCGCAACAGAATATAAGGGACCCACACCAGAATATGAGCTTCATAGAGTTGAACCTCTCGATATGAATTCAGATGTAATTCCTTGACGAAAGAATATGGAGTGTAATCGAAGCATTTTTTTTATTTGTCCTCCATTGTTGAAGGTTTGAAGCATTCAAACCTTCAAAGGTTTTTTTAAGTTAGGAACGATGATGACGAAGACGGTGGTGGTGAGGTGGCGGTGACATGGCGCCATGTGGCGTTGACTAACGGTCAACTGACAGAAAAATGAAAAAAGGGCTAACGGTGTCACAAAAGGTGAAGATAAGGGGCGTAAAAGGGTAAAAATGAAGATCAGGCGCGGCCCGTGCACTTTGGCCAAAGTTAAGGGGCCACACGAGGGCTTTACCTTTTATAGTTTAAGGTTCAAGGTTTATAGTTTAAGGTTAAAATTACGATTGAGGTTAAGGTTAAGTTTAATGTTAAATTTAAAAGTTTAAGATTAAGTTCAGGGTTAAGTTTAAGGTCAAGGTAAAGGTTAAGTTCAAGGTTAAGGCTAGGGCTAAGGCTAAGGTTACACTTAAGATTTATGTTAAGGTTAAGTTTAAGATTAGTGTCACTTAATATAAAACTATCTCCAGGATTATGAGTACAAGGCTCAAGAAGGTTATGAGTTCTATAATCTCTATAAACCAAGCCGCATATGTTAGTGGCAGATTTATTAGTGACAACATATTAGTAGCTCAAGAAATAGTGTTAGGCTATGAAAAGAAAAATTCTGAATCAAACTGTACTCTAAACTTAGACCTTCAAAAGGCCTATGACAGTGTGAATTGGAGCTTCTTAATCAACACTATGATAGCCTTTGAATTTCCAAGTCAATTCATCAGTTGTATTAGGATGTGTGTATGCTCACCAACCTACTCAGTGTGTATTAATGGAGAAGCTGGTGGGTTTTTTAAGGGAAAGAGAGGGTTAAGACAAGGAGACCCTCTCTCTCCTTATCTATTTGCCATGTGTATGGAAGTCTTCACAGGGTTATTTAATCAGCTAGCTATGAAAAAGGGATTCAGATTTCATCAAAAGTGTAAAGAAATGAGACTCAATCATATAATTTTCGCCGATGATTTGTTAATTTTCTTTAAAGCTGATATTCAATCTGCAGAGTTAATTAAAGATGGGCTCAATCTAGTTTCTAGAATCTCGGGCTTGAAGATAAATTGCCAAAAGAGTGAACTGTACTTTGGGGGTGTTAGTTTGAATATTGAAGAAAGAATCTCAAGTTTATTGAATATTAAACTAGGAAATCTTCTTGTAAGGTACTTGGGAGTTCCTCTTTGCATTCGAAAAAGCTTAGTGTGGATGAAGGGAACAAGTTGGTGGAAAAGATATATAGTAGTATTAATCAATGGGCTTCCAAGTCATTGTCTTATGCTAGAAGAATTGAGTTGATAAAGAGTATACTTATCAGCAAAATTCTATATTGGTGTCGTGTTGTTCTTCTACCTAAACAAGTAATTTACAAATTAAATCAACCAATAAGCAACTTTTTGTGGAAGGGAAATACAGAGGGAGCACAAGGAGCAAAAATTGCATGGGATAATGTGTGCAGAAGTAAGCTGAAAGGAGGGCTTGGAATACCAAGAATTGAGGATTTAAATTTGGTATGTCTCCTTTTTACTTTTTGGAGAATGTACTCCCAAAAACAAAATATATGGAGCATATGGGTTAGAAAAAATATTACTAAGAACAGGTGTATTTGGAGCTTAGATTAAAAACAGAATAATACTTGGATGTTGAAAAAACTCATGAAAATTAGAGATGTAGTGTACAAGTTTATTCAACATAAAGTTTATAATGGGAAAACACGTATACATAAATGGGATAAATGGAGTTGAGCTTGATAAAAGTAATATAAATATCAACAAAACGATAGATTCTTGCTATGGAAGAGAGAGATGGAGGTTGCCACCTTGTATCGCTAAGATTCTACCCATTATTACTAAGTTTGAATTAAGTAATAGAGAAGATGTAATGGTTTGGAGTGAAAGTAATAAAAGAGGGTTTTCGTTTAAGAAAACTTTAATTTAGGTTACATCGAGCGCAGAAGATGATGTTGAATGGGCTGATGTAATTTGGGCTAAGTTAAATATCCCCAGGTGCGTTTTCATTTCTTGGTTAGCTATACAAGATATGTTAAGCACAAAATGTAGAATGCTTGAACGGGCAGGGCCGTTCCTGGGCATAGGCCCAGGAGGCAACTGCCTTTGGCCCCCAAAAATTTGGTATTTTCAAGGGCCCCTTTTCAGTAAAATTAAATATTTATACGTATATATAGTTATATATTTGAATTCAGTAAAATAACATGAATTGTAAATTAGCTTATTGGTAAAGTGATATATTTTATTAAGAGAGATTCAAGGTTCGAGTCTCATATCTTAATAAATTTGTTATAAAAAAAGTTTTCGATTTTTTTATAATTATTTTTAATATAAATATATAGGGGCCCCTATTACAAAGTTCGCCTTGGGCCCCAAATATGTCAGGAGCGGCCTTGTGAACGGGGCTACACAATCAATCCCTTATGTAGATTCTGCAATGCCTCAATGGAGGATAATATACACTTGTTCTTTGTGTGCTCCTTTTCGGAAAGAATATTAAGAAGAATATTGAGTGAAAATGGAGTTAATAGCCTAGGATGAGATTTTAGAAGTTTGATTAACACTATTAATTCCTTGTCTAGTAAAGAGATGAGAAGTTGCTTGAGTGTGTTGTCTACTACATATATATATGTTATTTGGTGGGAAAGAAATAATAGAGAGCATGGGAATGCAGAGCTTAATGAGGATCAGCTAGTGGCGAAAATTTGCAGCTGGACTAGTATGAAATTAAAGTGTAAAAGTTTCAAAAATGTAGGAATGGCTGATATAGTTAATAGATTAGATTTGGGCTAATTTATGTATTGTATCCTAGTTCATTTTCTACGTAATGTTGCCCACTTTGTTATTGGGCCGAGAAAAGTGTAATAGGTATGAAGTTATTTTATTAATGTAGTAATGTGGTTTGGGCCTTTAAGGTGTTATAACCATGCTTGGGATTAATATTTAAAGGCCCAAGTGTAAGGACATATGAAGTTGATATTAATGAAATAAAATTGATTTTGTTGATAAAAAAAAGTTGAAGGTTGAGGTTAATGTTAATGCTAATGTTAATGTTAAGGTTAAGTTTGAAATTTTGAGTTAAGGTGGAGTCTAAAGGTTAAGGTTAAGGGTTTAAGTCAAGGTTTAAGTCTAGGCTAAGGTTAAGGATCAGGTTAATTTTAAGGTTAAGGTTAAGTTTTAATATTCATACTAAGTTTTTTGTGGATACAAGAGAAAATAGAGGAGATGCGTGGGTTAGAATAAGAGATGGTGTGCAAATAAGGATGATGTAATTAAACTACGTATTTTATAGATAGCCAAGGTATCATTTAGTTGGGCGGGTAGGTACGGGGTGTGCTAGTTATAAATAGGTCTACCTCTGATGTGTATTTATTTTTGGATGAAAAATATTTCCCCACTCCATTTAAATTAACTATCGTGGGGCGTCCCAAAATAGGGGTAGGTTAGCCGAGTTTGCGGGTGGGCGGGTTTTTTCGGGTGTTTACTCAGTTCTAGTAAGATTCATGATGAATAAAAGTTGTTAGCTCCGTAAAAAGGGTATGTAACATTAATTTGAAAATATGTATCCTAATTTCATATCTAATGCATATGTTAAAATTGGTGAGCTAGATGCGTTTATTCAAGATATTTTTAACCTTTTGATTTATAATTTATTATCATCATAGATTTAATATATGTTTTTTTTTTAATGAATCTTGATGTTCGTCATAGTAATGCAATGCTAAGGTAAAAACATGTTCTTCATATCTCAAAAGACTTAGGAAAATATTTTAGAATATATTAACCGCTACAAGATTAACATGCCTCATGTTGTGATTTTAGAAATATACCGTTAGAAAATATTAGCCACTAGAACATTATCATGCCTTATATTATGGTCTTAAGATCCGCATACAAGATAGTGTCACAGATTTACGATATAATTACTTACATCTCAAATTCACGTAAGCAAATGATCACCTTAGTTAATTATTACTTAATTCCTAACACCATATATAAAATTTACCACTAATTTAAGATATTATGGATGCACTTTAATTATTAGAAAGGGTAAATCTTACCAAGTTAATTGCGTCGAACGTCTTCTTTTTTTGAAATGACATGATCACCGATCTTGTACCTATGAAGTAAATAACTCTTTATGAAATGTATGAATAACTAATCATATATTAGAATAACAAAATACTAATATCAATTACTAAGGATTTTTAATAATATTTACACGTCATTTATTTGATGTAAAATGTTTTTTTTATAAAGGGTGTCTGGGCCAGCTCTCGCGCACCATGACTAATCTCATGGGAAAATACACGTCTCCCCATGCATATTTCCACTTAATCAGAATTAGGTTACCCATGTGATGTCAAATGTTATTCTTTCTTCTTTAAGTGTGTGTAGGTCTAAATTTCAAGGATTTGACCAAAATAGTGATATATTTACCTTTTAATAATCTTATTTTTTTGGTATATTATATATACTGCACACACAACTAAACTAAACTTAGAAAATATGTTATAGAAGAACGAAAATGGGAACACCAATATAGTCTATATTGCTATGACTATTTAATAATTTCATTTTTATATTTACATACACTAGTGTCGTTACTATATAAATTATAAATATAAGAAAAATTAATTAATTACATCAAAATTCATATAATTAACTTTTTAAGTTATAAAAATATAGAAATAAAATAGATTTTACTTTTTACATTAACCCTCTTTCTTTCTAGTGTTCCCTATGGGACCCTAAAAATTTTAAGAAAGTTACAGTCAAACATCTGGAAGAATTAGAGATGGATTGCATCTGATTCCCAATTCATCAATATATTGAAGAATCAAGGCACTACAGTAGGTACTTGCATAAACGTATGCTATATATATATATATATATATATATATATATATATATATATATATATATATATATATATATATATATATATATATATATATATATATATATATATATATATATATATATATATATATATATATATATATATATATATATATATATATATATATATATATATTTGCATCTGATTCCCAATTCATCAATATATTGAAGAATCAAGGCACTACACTAGATACTTGCATAAACGTATGCTATATATATATATATATATATATATATATATATATATATATATATATATATATATATATATATAAAGAAACTTGAAATGTGTAGATCGTAGTGAAAACACATAACTAAATGCATATAAGAATTAAGGCGAATAGTTACTAGATCTAGACTAACAAATCTAGATCCGTAAAGATATATCTTTGAAAATCTTATACGATTTTGTTAATGTATAATAATATATTTGAGTTGTTTATTCGTTTACTTTACCTTTCTTTGTTATAAGCATACCATCGAATTCGTGTATAAGGTGGTGAACAACGATCATAGGACACTTTGATGGTGAAGATCGAGAGTATTTCGACTGAGTGGTTCCCTATCCTTAAGATAAACTTTTGGTGAACTGAATTAAATGAGGTGAAGATGATGTGTATAGGGTGTGCACGGGCCCAAAACCCGCGGGTTTTGGCAAGGTTCATATCGGGTCCATCTAGTGGTGGGCCTATCTTTTTAAGCCCCGTTCTAGTGGGTTTTAACCAGTGGGCTTTTTGTGGGAACTCGACGGGTTCTTGGCGGGCTCGGGTTGGCATGTCTTTCTTCAAATACTTTTTTATATCTAAAAATTTGTGATTAATTAATTTTAGTTTTGTATTATATAATATTTTTGTATTAAATTATTATTTGCTATTATTATTATTTTGTCAAATCATGACACATACCACATATACTTTGATTATATTTTTATATATATTATTAGTGTTTAGAAGATAGTTTAGAATAAATATTTATTCTTATCGTAAAAAAATTCATAGTACCTTTATTTTTTATTATATCACCGAGTAGAGTAATCACATTGTAATAATATTATTTATTACATAAGTCATATTAGTTAAAACTTGGTCTTAATATAATATTATATTATGGTGTAGGTAAAAGTCATATCTATGACATGAAACAATTATAAAAAAATATTATTATTTACACTATTTTAGTTATACAAAAACAATTTGATAAAATTCAAGAATTCCTTTAATAATAAAAAAAAATATTAATGAGTTAAGGGATACCTATGGGGTCTTGCAGATCATCTATGTATCCTAAAGATAATCTCCTAAGCTACTTTTCTCGTAAAGAGTATTTAAAACCTTGTGGTCAAGATTACCATTAAAGTATATATATGACAAGAATAGATTTTTATCTTTCTATATTATCATATTTTTTCTCATTCATTATCATTTTTCTTTCTACTCAATTACCATTTTCTATCTATCTCTTCTTTCATTGGGTGTCAACTCAATGAATATCAACTCACTGGGTATCAATACTTTCCAACTCTGACCGCCTTTTACCATTGTCTGTGCCGCAAGAAGAAGTACTAAGTACTCAGAAAAAGAATTAAGTGCCCAAAAAAATAAGTACTTAGAAAAAATAACGGAGTAATCGAGGATTTTTCTGAGTATTGGGGAAATTTAATGAGTATCTAGGGATTTTATTAAGTATGGTCCATAAACACTGAGTATTCGACGAAAAAATTGCCGAATAACATGGGAAATTTAAATTTAAACAATAAAATAATGCAATAAATCATAATTTATATTTTATACTAGAAAAATTACAATTAAATTGCCGAGTACTAAAAATTAGAACAAGATAAAAGAAAAAAAGAAAACAAAAATTGCAAGTAACCTTGAGCAGTAAATTTGGTAGGGCAACGAAAAAAAAAAGCTAAGTATGAGAACATCTCACTCAACAATTTCGTCCAAAAGAAAAACTAATCAACAATACTCAACAGTTTCGTCCAAAAATAAAAGAAAAGGGAAAGTAATCCATAATACTCAAATGTTTTTAAGAAAACGTTGTCTTCACGTCACCATCGTCGTCACCTTCATGCTGCCGGAGAAAGATAACGAAGGATGGGAGTAGCTCTTCGTCAGATCTTCAAACTTCATCGAATCTTCTCTTAATCACACCGGAAAAGGAGAAGATTCTCGCCAGAGCTTCACATACTAAGAAATTTAATACCTTCGTCGCGCTTAGCTTCGTCATGCCTTATACTCGACATTTTATTCTTGCCATGCCCATAAACTCGCCTAAGACGAAGCATATATGTTATGTTGCTGCAGCTAGATCTGTTCGCTACATCCATGACGAATCGAAGAGTTTTCTTCTCAGCACAACAACAACTCTTAGCAGCTCACCAACTCATTCTTTGCTAGAGGTATTGCTCAACAATTCATCTTATCCATGGCCTCACCTGAGAAGGAGAAGTAGGCGGATCTAAACCGCTGGATTGAGCTTCTTCATGGAGATTCACACGGACGGGTGAGGAGTTGTGCTTCTTCATGGAACTTCACGAATAGTGAAAGAGGTTTTCACGAAAGCTCCGACGTCCTACACAAACTCAAACTTCATATCTACTTGCATTTGAAGCTTCGAGCATGCCTGAGAAGAAGGCAGCGACGGTGGCGCTGGTAGTGGTTGTTGCCACGAGTTTCACTGCTGGAATGAGAAGAAGGTATTGGAGCTTCACTGCTTGAATGATATTCAAACAAAACTCTATTGAGAAGGTCTTTACTATTCCGGCGGTGTATCTTATTCTTCTTGGAGAAGGAAGGAAATGGTGAATTAGCTTTTAGGGTTTAGAAATGAAAGAAGAAAGAGAGGAAAGAGCGTGAGTGTAAAGGAAGGGAGAGATAGAGAGAATTAGATTTAGAATTTAAAAGAAATAGTGAATAAAATTAGTATATATATGAAAAAAAGCAAAAAAGGGTATAATGGGTAGCGAAATTTTGGTATATAGTGTTAAAATTTGTTTGTGACCTTTAATTAGAAGAATGGATTGGGTAGGGGTGCATAGGAATATAGGGGGTGTCTCTAAGACCTCTTTTGTGAAAATCTCATAAGTTAAAGATCATATAGCATATATAATATATATCATAAACATAAATGTATTTGATATGAATGGAGGGTCGGGCACGTTTAGACCCAAGAACCGTGGGAACGGGCTATACGATCCAGATTGTGGCAGATCAAGCAATCCGTACGAGCCAAGTGGGCCTTTTGCTCACCCTAGTATCTTATATGGGTATAAGCATAACCAGCTGATGGTATCGATTCAACAATTGGTTTCGGAGAACTACAAGGAAGTTCGAGCGTCAGAATTATTTTTCATATTCTTAAATTTGGTTTAGGCAGTGAAAATGGACAATAGTGGAGTTAGTTGTAATTAGTTTTTTTAATTGTCATTATCAAAGTGTAATATATTACTTAGGTGTTTAGTTGTACACTTATCATCTTGTAAATGGACCATATGTTCTATTGTTGTAGCCGACTGAATATATGTGTTTAGGGTCGATTTTGATACATTTGGGACCCCAAACAAAATTTCAAACTGGGATCTTCCTATATATAATTTTTGTACAAGTGCTTTATAAAAAATCTAAGAAACATTTTTAACTATTTTAGTATTGAATCTATTCCATTTTTTTTACAATTTCTTTGAAAGATGGATTGATTGACTCTTCAAACATATCAAATTTAATCCCATAAAACTTTAAATTATTATATAAAATTCTTGTTTCTTTTTTCATTTTCATAGTACTAAACACAGATTTAACTTATATATGTATATAACGGGTAGATAGAAGAATGATCGGTCCTAATAAAATATTTGTTACCTAAAATAAGTTTTTTTGGATCATTCTCTAATTATATTTGTACATTTTCTTTGTTCTCTCTAACTATTTGTTATGATGAATCTTATAAATATATTTACGTAAAGGAAAAATTTCATTTATTAGGGGAATCAAAAAAGTAAAAGAAATATACTTTATAAGGAAAAGAAAATAGCTTATAATAGATGAAAATTAATATAAAGATTCGAATCTTGCATATCCCACAAGAAGGACCACGTCCACCAGGATAAAGATTAAGAAAATTATTTACCCAAAGTTACTTTATAACACTTATTTTTCCAAAACGAAAATAATGACTAAAACCAGGCGGGGATAGCTCAACTAGCTAGAGCCTTGGTTATCCATCTAGGCGGTACAGGTTCGAACAGTGTCAATGACGTCGAGTCTAAAAAGTGGCTTCCCCATGTAACAAAAGAAAAAGACTAAAAGTCTAAAAAACTTATAACTTAGCATTATTATATTAATTTATTTTATTTCAAAATTAAAAATTAAAAACAACCCAAATCCCAATTCTCTTGCACGACTTCCTCAATCCTCTACTGTCTACGGCTACCACTAGCAAAATACAACCACTAATCCACCATTCCAGTCGTGCACCATGACTAACTCACCAACAAACCATAGTTTCCCTAACCTAATGGTCGTCACCTATATGCAAGTGATGTCATAAATATATTCAAGTTTTTTGAGTCAAACTCAGACCCCTCTTTTTCGCCTTTGTTTTTTCGTACTAATAAAACTGTAAAGAAGTTTTAAAAAGAATGCATAAATGATTTTACTATTTAACCCAAAAAAATGTTTGAAAGAAAAGTAATTAACAAACCACAACAGTAGAAGACGTAAGTGAATTGTAGTGGCGTGGAGAATCCATTGCCTTATAAACAATTTTGGGACATCCAAGATGCTAAATTCTCTATCTGAATGCCCCCTAAGGAATAACCACTACTACCATTGCTCGTGTTCACTCACAAGAAAAGGTATGTAATCTGTATGGTATTGCTCAAGAAAGAAAGAGAAAGATAATAAGTAATTTTGTAAGATGTTGTGTTGTTGTAAGTGTATAATGAACTAGGCAGCAACTCCATTTATAGTAGTAGAAACTAGACGTTATGATGTAGTCGTTACACTAGTCAAGGTTGATAAACATGAGATTAAATATAGATGATGTTACTAATAAACGTGGGTAGAAAATGGTTGTTACAAATCTAGATAATAGTCGTTACAAAACGATAGTCTTGGTCAATAAAGACTTAGTATTTTGTTCAGAAAAAGTTTAAATAAACTTGGTAATAATAGTAGTTTATTTTTATTTTTGTATATCCCTAAGACTTATGACCCTTGACCAGGACCCGAGCTTGGGTCGGGTCTGTGGTGGTAGTGGTGCGCGCGTGTGTAGTCGAACGTATTGAAATGAGGAAACAACCAAATATATTCAATGAACGTACTATTGAACTTCAAATGCTTTAGTTGGGACCCCACAACACATACCCAATCCCATTTAGTTTTATACATATTCCTCGATGTTATCACAATTTCTTTTTAGGCCATGCGCATACCTTGATTCTCATGACTGAAGCGAACCCCACCTTCACTCTCACATAGTTGTTTTCAATAATGTGTATCCATCATATACTACCTCACAAGGGTCTTGAGATCATTAAGAACCTTAAGGATCAAACTTATCATAAGCCGGTGAGTTCATCAAGTCTGTCTTATTAAGACCACCACATAGGGCTATGACTATTATTAAGAGATAAACTCAACCACAAATTAATCTATCGGTGTATTCATTAAGTCTGTCTCAATAAGACCACCACAAAAACTATGAATCATTAAGAGTAGAAACTCAACCTTATTTTCATCGTTGTACGCCATAGGGATTGGTAGGTAGTGCATCATATGTTCTCCATATGTCCCTCATGAATGGGCTTAAGCCCCACCCCCCTCGATGTTTCCAGAAATACTCTCGTACTTAAACCTTCAGTGAATGGATTAGCCAGATTTTGCTCTTATCAATCAAAATTAAATGCTATCACACCATTCTTAAGTAACTTTTTTACTTAAGTATTTCTGATACAAATATGTCTATGTTTTCCATTATAGACATTGTTATGAGCAAACCTGATAGATGCTCTTGAGTCACAATGAAAAGAAACTGAAACGACTTTATCTTCCCATAGTGGCACATTGGTGGTCCTTTGTGTGTACTAAAATAAATTCAATAAGTAAAGAGAACCACAACCGCAAGTGTACGGTTGTCCCAAGTAATAATAGTGATAAACAGACTTGTTCTCAGGGACGGATTGGTTGACTCTAATGCTTATCATATAGTGATTAATTGCACGTAAAGCAAGTAAATGATTTTAAGATTGGTTGTTTGTTTTTCTAATAACTAAGACAATTAATTAAAAGACTAAAGTAATGCAAATAAACACTAGACGCAAGAAAATAAAGTGTTTACACAAGATGAGAAGGTAGTACTTGAAAGACGCAAGGATTTTACCTAATTATCATTCATTTCATACATTGTTTAAGGGACAAATTTGTAAATTTGTATTGGTCGGGATTCTATAATCTCCTTACCCCCGTCAGGGTGGACTAAGGAGCAACTCTCAAGTGCTACAAACCTTGTCAGGGTGATTATAGTCCACTCTTAAGTGATTAAGTTTAAATTACCCAATTGGCCATAGGACTAATTACGCTCGTCAGGGTCAAATAACTTCTATCCTACATACATTAACTAGTACCGTATCTAAACCCCCCGTCAAGGTGATCCAATCGCCACTAATTGGAATAGCCAAGATACTAAGTCCTATTATTGATTGATCAGGTCAAAAATAGTAAATAAAGTGCAAATTAAAGAAAAATACAATTTACCCAATTTGATTTAAATAATAAGATCCCAAATCCAAACATATGAAACGAAATCAAATTGTGATTAACCCATTATGCGTTCTCAAGCACTTAATTAAGTTTAGCTCATAATTATTAAAAAGACAAAAACTAAAGAAATAATTGGGTTCATAATGTTTTACAGAATAAAATAAAAGAACCTAATTATGGAGTTGAATTGGCTGAGAATCGGAGATATAGACAGTCTCCAGCTCTTGCTTCTTCTTTGGACGCTCTCTTCTAAGGATGAATTAAATTGAAGAATAAAATGAGAGGTGAAAAATAATGAGGTCAAAAGCTCCTTTTATAAGCTCAAATTCGGAATGGGCTTTTAATTAGGGATTAAGTGAATAATAAAAAGTCCAACTCCACTAATCAAGCCCAAATCCCGTAACTGCTGCACCACCTCCACTAAAATAGCTCTAGCCGATTCGTTATAACTCCGATTGACCTTAAATCACTTGCTAAATTTCCGTAACTCGATAAGAAACATAATCTCGTAAAAGGCTAGTGGCTAAATCAACTCGTAAGTGCCTCGAAATCAGCAATCTTTGGCCTGTTTTCCAGATTTGCAGCTTCAAAATATAATTCTTTTTGGGATTTATCTTCAAGCTTTGACTCCATATCACGATCTTTGACTTTCTTCTCGGATTCCTCTTCTAGCTAGTATTCAAAACCTACAAGCTTTTCACTAAAAACAACCCATATTACGCGCAAAAGTTTAATAAATAAAAAATACTAAAATCTAAAGAGGAAAATTGAATTATTGCATATTAGCACCAAAAGTCTATCTAAATAGTCAAATAAACACCAAAAATGATGTCTCCCAAGGGCATAAAATTAGAACATTTAGGGAGACATCACACATCCGCTGGGAGACTTCTCAACTATTCAGCTACTTCACATGTCAACTCTGGCACTATAAAATCGTATTCCATGGTGGAACGTGATATACAATTTTGGTTTGATGACTTCCAGGATATAGCTCATCTATCTAAGGAAAGTACGTAACCACTAGTGGATCTCACTTTATCATAAGCTGATATCCAATTTGCATCACACTAGCCTTCCATGACCAAAATGAACTCGTTATAACGTATATCTATGTCCATAGTACCTCTCTGATCTTTTAGTATTCTTCGAAGAGCAGTCTGATATTATGTACTAGGGTTATGGTATATCAAATAATTCTGCTTACGGCATAGGTATATCAGTTCGACTGTAGTTCGTTAAGAACATAACACTTTCTATAATCTTGGCATATTCATTTTGACATACTATATTTCAATTTTTCTTAGTCAAATTAATGTTTAACTCATATGGGGGAGGGGGGTCAAGCTTGCATGACATCAAAGGAATTGAATCTCCTCAACATCTTTTATAAATAATGAGACTCTGTAAGGGATAATACCCCTTTCATTTATTTTCATCTTGACCCCTAGGATAATGTTACCTTCTCCCATGTCCTATCTATATTTTAGATGATAATAAGTTATTAGTCTTATTAATAACTCAAGGTTAGTGCCAAATATTAGCATGTCATCTATGTATAAACATATTCTAATCCTAGCATTTTTGTGTAAACGCATGAGTCAGAAGTGTTCATTGTAAAGCCATCTTTAACTAAAGTACTATCGAATTTTCCATACAATTATTTAGATGCTTGTTTCAGACTATATAGTGATTTCTTAAGCTTGGATACTTTGGTCTCTTGACCAATGCAACAAAACCCTCGAGATGGACCATATATATCTCTTCATCAAGATCTCTATTCAGAATCGTGGTCTTAACATCCATTTGATGTATAATAAGTTTAAGAATTGAAGCTAAGGCTATTAGATTTTGTATGGCGGCTATCTTGGTAATTGAGGAATAGGTGTCAAAGTGGTCCAAACCTTTCTTTTGAGTAAAACATCGAATAACAACTCTAGCCTTAAATTTCTCTATAGAACAATCAGGTCTTAATTTCCTCTTAAAGTTCCACATTCTACTAAAGTGCTTACCTCCCTTTGGTAAGTCAGTTAAGTTAGTTATGCATCCTTTTGATTATATTTAGAAAGTTTAATTACTTTATTTACTAATATAGATAGTTGTAATATACATATATTTTTCAATATATATATCACCTCAATACTTCATACATAACTTAATGGAGCTCTTTGCTTCTCAGACTATTTCGGGTGTTATCACTTTTTTAGCCTCGCACCCATAACCACACTTCTTTCAATTATCAAAATCTTGAGGCTTGACTCACATCCGTAAACAAAAGCATTGGAAGAATAAAAGGGGTCATGGAAATCTATTAGTCTCTAAATTAATCATTGACTTGGAAGATTTAAAGTGTTAAAGTCTTCCAAGGTGACTATATTCATTGGTTTGTAAAAGCATGTAAATAGGAACCTTATGTTGATGGTAGAAGACAAGAAAAATATAGAGGAGAGGAAGCTAGGCACACGAGATCTAAGAGTGGATAAACATATAAGTTGGTAAAGTGTGAGAGTGTAACGGTCCAATAATGGATAGATTCTTGGGTGAGTGTGAGAGTTATTTGTTCTTTCTTTTTTGAGAGGGTTTCAAGTTTTTTATTACAAAAACCATGTAATTGTGTGAGTTGCGGGTGTAGGCACCTTTGGCAGAACCACATAAAATAATGTTGTTCGTTTCTTTTCATTTTTTTATGTGTATGATCCTAGAATAGAAAATCCAGTATTACCCAACAAAGTGGTATCAAATTTGCGGTTGTGTTGCATAGAAGTGTTGAAAAGAAAGATGTCTTCTCTAACAAAATTTGAAGATCCATTGTTCGATAATAAGGTGAGTTTCACATTATAGCAGATCACGATTCATGACCTACTTGTACAATAGGGTTTCAGCCTATCTTCGGAGGAAGTAAACCCTCAAGGTATATATAACTAATGCTATTTTGAATTCTATGAGAAAGAAGGTTGTTAGCACGATTTGATTGGCTCTTACTCCAGAGGTCAGATTCAATGTGATGAAGGAGATAACACCGTCGACATTGTAGGAGAAACGTGGGGAAATATATGCATCAAAACCGAAGATGGGTCATTTATGCCTTAACATGGAACTTGAATCTTTTAAACTGGAGGAGGGAAATTCAAATTCATATCAAGTCGTTTAATCAGTTGTTGTGCCAACTTCTATATATTGATGAGAAGCTCGAGTATGTGGAACAAGATCTTATATTGTTGTCTTCCTTATCGAGTTCTTACAAACCGTTGGTACATGTAATGTAGGTAGGGATGAAGACAATTAGTATGGGTGATATTACCGCACTCCTTTGTGGAAATGAACGAATAATGGGAATGCACTTGATGTTGAGAGTTCCGAACAAGGGAATAATCGTGATAAGGTTGGTCGGCGTAAAGATGGAAGGTCACATTCCCGGGTTCGTGACATAATGGAACAAAATCTACTATTGTGTAAAAAAATGCCATATCCAAATTCGGGGCCATCAAATGATCGAGGACTTGCAATTTTTCAAATTGTCAACAGTCAAGACCGGTGAAGGCTCAAGTTCAAACTTGAATGAAGAGGCTCTCACATTCATGGAGGTGACTTCAAATATTGTTAAGTCTAATATAAAGATATCTGAATGGACCTTAGAT
Organism: Nemophila menziesii; assembly: GCA_029959085.1. Lineage (NCBI taxonomy): Eukaryota > Viridiplantae > Streptophyta > Magnoliopsida > Boraginales > Hydrophyllaceae > Nemophila > Nemophila menziesii. The sequence continues at coordinate 23,026,612 of JARWIR010000001.1, read as the reverse complement.
TCAGATGCTTTTTCATATGTGAAATGATTGAGACCTTTGAAAACTTTGTATACCGGCAGAAAGTTTGGTCACATTACTACTGCAAACTACCTTGTGATAAAGGTTGAAGGTATTGGTCGTGTCTGCTTGAAACTAATCAATGGTAATGCCCAAACTTATTCAAATGTGAGATATTGTACCGTCAAGCGATAGCAACATTATTTCGTCGATGATGTAGACATCACATGAATGTAGATATATCGGTCGAGATAATAAATGTAAAGTTTTTAAGCACGGAAGGTTCATATTGAGTGGAAAAATCAAAACAAAGAATATCTATATCTTGGACGGTCAAGATGTTTGAGTTGGTGATAGAAGCGCTAGTAATCGGGGGTCGAGTTATTGTACAAAACAAGTCACAAGAAAAAAGATTCTTTCTACGATATTGTCGAGCTGTTTAGGGATGCTCGTTAATGGAGGAATTATTGAGATTTGACTCACATCCATGAACTAATACACGAGAAGATTAAAGGGTGTCTTTGGAAACAAATTAGTTCTGGAATTAATGGTTATCTTAAAAGTTTGAAAGGGTTGGAGCCAAGAAGACTAGATTCATTGGTTTGTTTGGTCGTGTAACCCTAGCTATGAATAGGCACCATATGTTATATAGTTGAGAAAAAATAGGATCACATTCCAATTTTAGGCCATTACATATGGTCTAAATATTTTTTAGGCTAAACGTTTTAAAATTGTCATTTTTAGGTCAACGTATTTAGAAACGTCATTTTTAGACCATTTCACAAATTTTTTGACACGTTTTATTGATTTCAAGGGCAATTTGGGTATTTCGAATAAATTATATCTTTCTTTTGTCGCGTCACAAATTAGGAACTTTATTTGAAGAGTTCAAATTATAATTAAAATCTTTGAAATATCTCAATAAATCCGTAAAATAGCCTAAAATAACATCTTTTAATACATTTGGCCTAAAAATAACATCTTTTAATACATTTGGCCTAAAAATAACACATCTGAAATGTTTGACCTAAAATTATTTTTAGGTCATAAATAATGGCCTAATAATGGAAGTTGCTCAAAAAATATAAAAAAGAAAATTAGACATAAGAGATCAAAAAGTAAACAATCATATAAGTTGGTTAAATGTTTGTGTGTAACAATCATATATTGATTAGAGTTTTGATAATTGTGAGAGATATTTGTTTATTTATTTTTAGAAAGATTTCAAGTTTTTCGTATAAAAATCAAATTGCGATTGTTTGATAAATTATAGTAAATTACTCCGTAAACATAACTATGTTAAGTTAAGCAACGTAAAATGTTATTGTTCGTTCGTTTTTCTTATTTGTTCAGTGTATGTGTATAAATCTATAACGGAAATTATGATATTTTCTGAGCACCGAACATCTATTTTAAACGGATTTTTTTCCTTTGGTAAAGAATCTATAATTTGTTTTTCTGGGTAGTTGCTCTGAAATATGTAGACTCTTGCGATGCCTCCTTTTATGTCAACATTAACTCAGCCTGGCTATCGGCCGTACCGGTCCGTGTTCGGACCGGTCTTTATCGTGTAACGTCCTTATCGGACCGGACCGGTCTATCGGACACCCACTATCGGTCCCGGTCCGGACCGGTTCTTCGGTCCCAAATTATAGAAAACCGACCGATAACGGGGACCGGTTTATCGGTTTCGGTTTCGGTCACGGACCGGTCCCACTATCGGATGTCTAATAAAGGAACCATAACATGCTTCACGTATAGCTGCTCTGCAATCTCTTTTGTAGAGGCAGTTACAAGATCTTTAAATTCTTTCCATAATTCACATTCATGGCTTGTTAAAGCTGATTGACCATTTTCATACTCACATTCATCTCTTGATATCTTTTGTATACGTAATACTTTTCCAATCTATACACAAGAGGATAATTATCTCATGAGAAAATTTAAATTGTACCATCTATTTATCTCAATTCCACAATAACAGATCTTATAAGCATAAAATCAAACATCTGGAAGTAAAATTTTACTTATAAATTCAAACTACAGAACGTATCTTTCTAAGTTTGATCTACACATTACACAATCGAAGCAAGTTCAAGGCCAAGAACAATACTAATAATAGTAAATTAAAAGGAAAAGGATTAACTTTATTTCCTTATTACTCAATTGGGTTACTAGTAACTTTTTAAGTTTACGAACTACATCTTGTGTTAGTTTACTAAAATAATTCAATGAATCAAAAATGTTGATTGACCTAGAATAGAAATAAAGGAAGTATAAACATACAAAATTAGGAGAGGTTCCAGTAACAATTAAATTAAAGGCTCCTTCTCCTTTATATGACCATTCACTTGCGTCTTTCTCTTGCAATACCACCGCCATTCCCTACATATTTATTCCACTCATCCATTATCTTCTTGATTTGAATTCATATATACATTGTATATATGTGTATGAACAAATTAGGAATTCATAAATAAATCCACAATTTCTGAAATAATTTCAAAGAGATAAATAAGCATTAACCTCACGATTGACTCCGAAGATCGGGCAGTGGCGACCGATCATATCGTGCCAAACTGTCCTTATTGCACAATTTTCATCAAATAATGGACTGCAATATAATGGGCTAGAGAACACTAATGGACTGCAATATAAAAAAAAAAAAAATTAGTAACGGACACGGACCGGTTCGGTCCAAGTAAAAAATCATAAAATGATAACGCCGCACGGTAACAGTAAAGTCGTTCCGTTCCGTTCCGGCCACCACCACCATTCCGGTCTCGTTCCGTCGCCGGTGCTTATCGGTCCGGGCCGGTCCGGCGGACCGGTAACCGGTGTCCGATAGCCAGGCTGAACATTAACTATAATATTTTATATATTAAACTTTCTACTGAATATCACATGAAGTTGATTGTTGAGATCGTAGGTGGTTTGATAAAAAAATTACAAGTATATGTTAAGATTGGATGTTAACTCTCTCACTTCTTATAACTAGAATTTTATATTATGTTTAAAATTAGATATTCTTCATCTTACATCTTATATTTACTTCCTTCCTTAGAATGAAAATAGTATTAAACGAAGGGGATAACATATCACAAGAATAATGTTTAAATCTAAGCAACAAGGCAAACAAAAACATCTTTGTTACAGATCACAGATAGCTCTGTATTATCACAATGAGTCAACTTTTCAGTAATTTTTTGGAGTGTTGTTTCTTTACATTTTGAAAACCAACAAATGCTTTTTGTAATGCTGCACCATACTTAAGAAAATAGTTCAGCACCAAGAACTCGTTATGCCCGTATATCCTTTAATGTATTCTTCAAGCAGTAGACATAAAGGGATGATCCGGTGGTTCATATTCCTGAAATAAATTAAAATATATATGTCCTCATAAAATAATATAACAATTAAATTTATACTAATTCTTATTACAATCTCACCTGAAATATCATTGATGTACTCATTTGAATGCATAAAACCTTAAGATAGAAAATATGTAATTCAGTAAAATTCATTAGCACTCAAAATGATTTTCAACTTCAAGTACTGAAGATGCGGAAGAATGGGTTCCGACAAAACCGGTTCAGCAAAACAAATCACCTTCATATAATTAATAAGCAGTGTTAAGAATGATCTTGCAGAATTAAGATGTCACATGTTGAATTATGTTATGGGCATTCATCAGAATTAAGATTAGGCACACTTGATGGTCGTTCTCTCGGTCAAGATGAAGAGCCTCATGTTTTACCGAGTTACGTAATCGAACAACCCGATCAATCAACTTTTAACCGACACAAAACTGCAGTAATCGAGCCGAACCGAGAAGTCACAAAACCGGTTGAACAAGTAGCTGTAATAATCGACGAAAAACGCGCAACTAAAGTCGAAGAAGTGTTAACTAACAAAGCCATTGAGATAATCAAGCCTGAGTCTAATAATGATGACGAAATTACGGTTTCGGAGGAGGAGGTTGTGCATACGAAAGAAGAGATTGAAGCGGAGGAGCTGCGAAAGAAAGAAGAGGCGGCAAAGCTAAAGAGCTTCGAGAGTTGGATAAAGCTTATAATGAAGCTCATCAGAGGAAGCTGCGTAACGATTCTGGCATATTTAAAAGCTTATCTGCACCTAAATAATTGACAGCCATTTGGGTAGGGTGAGTAAGCTTGATTTTAAAATGTTGAGAGTGTTATTTTAGAGGGGCTATGAGATACTCCCCCAGTTCCACTCAAATTGTCCACTTACTAAAAATAATGTTCCAAATATATTGTCCACTTAAGAATTCAAGACACATTTTTTCTTACTTTTTCCACTGTTACCCTTATTAAAATGTTGAAATTTATATTTCTAATACATATTTAAGATAGATCTTTATTAGGGGTATTTTTGTAATGGTGAATGTATTTATTATGTTCCTTAATGTATGTGAAAAGCTAAGTGGACAAATTTAGTGGAACGGAGTGAGTAACAAATTGACAACGGATACATTGCGACTTTTTTTTACCGTTTAAGACTAATGTATTTGAATTTAAGTTGGTAACCCAAAAACTCCAGTTGATCGGTCATCGATCATCTGCACATACGCCTCTGCTCCATTAATTTGTAAAAAAGAAGTATTAAAAAATTTATCATCATTTTACAATTTCTCTTCATTACACTTTTTTTTTCTAATACATGAAAGAGCCACTTTAGATTTGGAGTAAATGACTCCATTACACTTTTAACAAAGAGCATTTAACAAAAAGCAATTTAACGGATACATTTTAATTTAACAACAAGCATTTCAACAGATATATTTTAATTTAGAGTAAATCTGTAAAATCTGTATCTAAAAACAGTTAAAAAATAAATTGTTTTTTTGACAAAAATCGAACACATGTTCTCTTGGTGGACATCAAAGTTAAGGTTAATGTAAATTTTAAGGTTCATGTTAAGGTTAAGGTTAAGGTTTATGGTTTAACGTGAAAATTAAGATTTATAATTTAAGGTTCAAGGTTTATAGTTTAAGATGTAAGTCTTAAGGTTAAGTTTAAGGGTAAAATTACTTATTAAGGTTAAGGTTAGGGTTAAATTTAAAAGGTTATGATTAATTTCAAGGTCAAGTTTAAGGTTAAGGTCAAGGTTAACTTCAAGGTTAAGGCTAGGTGTAAAACTAAGGTTACACTTAAGATTAATGTTAAGATTAAGTTTAAGGTCGAAGTTGAGTTAATGTTAAGTTTAAAATATTGGGTTAAGGTTAAGTCTAAGGGTTAATGTTAAGGGTTTAGGTCAAGATTTTAAGTCCAGGCTAAGGTTAAGGATCACGTTAACTTTAAGTTTAAGGTTATGATTTAATGTTCATACTAAGTTTTTTGTGGATACAAGATAAAGTAGAGGAGATGAGTGGGTTAGAATAAGATATGTTGTGAAAATAAGGATGAGGGAATTAAATTACGTATTTTATAGCTAGCCAAAGTATTATTCCAGTTGGGGCGGGTAGGTATGGGGATGGGCTGGTTATAAATAAGGCCACCCTGATGTGTATTTATTTTGGGCTGAAAAAAAAATTCCCCACTCCATCTAAATTAATTACTGTGGGGCGTCCCAAAATAGGGGTAGGCTAGCCGAGTTTGCGGGTGGGTAGGTTTTTTCGTCTGTTTGCTTAGTTCTAGTAAGATTCATGATGATTAACAGTTGTTAGCTCCGTAAAAATGGTATGTAACATTAATTTGACAATATGTATCCTAATTTCATATCTAATGCATATGTAAAATTTGGTGATCTATGAATTTATTCAAGATATTTTAGACCTTTCGATTTATAATTTATTATCATCATAGTTTTAATTTAGGTATTTTTTAATGAATCTGGATGTTCTTCTTAGTAAAGCAATGCTAAGGTAAAAACATGTTCTTCATATCTCATAACACTTAGGAAAATACCTTAGAATATATAAACCGCTAGAAGATACCATTAGAAATATATGCATGCCTCATGTTGTGATTTTAGAAATATACCATTAGAATATATTAACCACTAGAACATTATCATGCCTCATGTTATGATCTTAAGATCTACACACAAGATAGTATCATGGATTTAAGATATAATTACTTACATCTCAAATTCACGTAAGCAAATAATCACCCAAGTTAATTATTACTTAATTACTAACACCATTTATAAAATTTGCCACTAATTTAAGATATTATGCATGCCATTTAATTATTAAAAAGGGTAAATCTTACCAAGATAATTGCGTAGAACGTCTTCTTTTATTGAAATGATATGATCACCGATCTTTTTCCTATGAAGTAAATAACTCTTTATGAAATGTATGAATAATAAATGATATATTAGAAGAAAAAATTACTAATATCATTTACTAATGTTCTTAAATGAATTTACACGTCATTTATTTGATGTCAAATGTTATTCTTTCTTCTTTAGTGTTTGTAGGTCAAAATTTCAAGAATATGACCAAAATAGTGATATATTTACCTTTTATTAATCTTATATTTTTGGTATATCATATATATTACACATACAACTAAACTACACCTAGACCATATGTTATAGAGGAACGAAAATGGGAACACCGATATAATCTATATATGTATGACTATTTAATAATTTCATTTTTATATTTACATACAATAGTGTCGTTACTATATAAAATATAAATATACGAAAAAAGTAATTAATTACATCAAATTCATATAAATAACTTTTTAAGTTACAAAAATATAGAAATAAAATAGATTTTACATTTTATATTAATCCTCTTTCTTTCTAATTTTCCCTATAGGACACTGGAAATTTTAAGGAAGTTACAATCAATGTATTGACGCATCAGAGACCGTCTTTAAGAAATTAAACACCATAAAACTTCTTTGCCTTCCCGATTCTCAAATCAGGAAGAATTAGAGATGGATTGCACCTGATTCCCAATTCATCAATATATTGAAGAATCAATGCACTACAATAGGTAATTGCATAAACGTGTGTGTGTATATATATATATATATATATATATATATATAGATGTAAACTAACTTGAAATGTGTAGGTCGTAGTGAGAACATATAACTAAATGCAAATAAGAATTAAGACGATTAACATCTAGATCTTGACTAACAAATCTAGATCCATAAAGAAATATTTATGAAAATCTTATACGATCTGGTTAATGTATAATAATATTTTTGAGTTGTTTATTCGTTTACTTTACCTGTCTTTGTTATAAGCATACCATCAAATTTGTTTATACCATGCTGAACAACGATCAGAGGACACTTTGATGGTGAAGATCGAGAGAATTTCGACAGAGTGGTTTCCTATCCTTAAGATAAACTTTCGGTGGATTAAATTAAATGACGTGAAGGTGAAGTGTATCTAATATGGTTGTGCACGGGCCCAAAACCCGCAGGTTTTGGCAAGGTTCATATGGGGTACGTCTAGTGGTGGGCCTGTCTTTTCAAGACCCTTTCTAGTGGGTTTTAACTGGTGGGCTTTTGGCGGGATCTCGACGGGTCTTGGTGGGTTTGGGTTGGCATGTCTTTATTTTAATACCTTTTTATATCTACAAATTTGTTATTAATTAAATTTAGTTTGTATTAAATAATATTTTTATATTAAATTGTTATTCTCTATTATTTTGTCAAATCATGAAACATAACACATATATTTTGAATATATATATATATATATATATATATATATATATATATATATATATATATATATATATATATATATATATATATATATATATATATACTAGGTATGAACCCGTGCCTGAAGGCACTCTAACAATATTAATTCAGAAAAATATACATAACACAGGATAAAAGACAATACTTGAGATAAAAAGAAACTGAAAAATATTCAACCAAGGACAAAAAATAGAATGCGATTTGCACAAACAACTACATAAACTATAAATCAATCAACCAGTCACAAAAAATAGAATGCGATTTGCTTCAAGTGACTTTCATTTTACGTTCATTAAACCTTTCATACATTCTTCCTTGGTATATTTTTGGATATTATTATGAGAAGTTAGTGTTTAGTATATGTGATTCGTTCCTTCTTTGCTGTTCATTTTAATTTTTTTGACAACCTATATCTTAGTTGAGATTAGGAGGTGATTACCAAGAGGATCGCAAGAGTATAGCGGTTGTTTATTGTAAGAGGGTAAAAATGGTGAGTTTTCACGATAATAGCAATTAATGATTTGATTAAGGGTCATATTTAACTAAGAATTACAAAAAACCGTTCATCCGTTAGTGTTTAGAAAAATAAACTAAAATCTTTGATTGAGAAAGCTTTTTTATATTTTATTTAAAATTTTCAATATCCATCCATTCCTTCATATAGAATGTACAATTACACTACATACACAAATGTTTACCGGTATTTCTTTTTTTGCTAGGCTAAACATATTATAAATATACCTTATAAGTTAGAAAAATTGATTTTTTGGATGTAAAAAGGTGTATCTTAGAGTCCAGTAATTAATGAGGGCTACAGTTTGGTCGTTCGTAAAGTGGAGAAGATCGAATGAATAGGAAAATAATATGTGCTTATTTGCAATACTGGTCTTTCCCGTCTTGAAGCTTTTAATTTGTATATACATAACCGGAATTATTTATGAATAGATTGAAAGTTAGACAATTGATAACAATTAAGTGACTATCTTCAATCACCGGCATGGAAAAGCCACACAGATTTCGCCCTAAAACAGGTGAACTAACATAATTTTGTGGAGTTTCAAAAATCCGTAAGATTGCTCAAGACTGATTTGAGTTTCCAAAGCTCAGCTGCTACTAAAGGTCCCTGTATTGTGCAAAAATCCCACTATAGGTCCCTGTATTTCTCACAAAATTAAACTATTGGTCCTTATATTGTGCATAAATTGCACTATAGGTCCCTGTATTGTGAAAAAATCGCATTATAGGTCCCCTGTATTGTGCAAAAATCGCACTATAGGTCCCTGAATTGTGCAAAAAATCGCACTATAGATCCCTGAATTGTGCAAAAATTGCACTATAGGTCCTTGTATTGTGCAAAAATTGCACTATAGGTCCCTGTATTGTGCAAAAATCTCACTATAGGTCCCTTAATTGTGTAAAAATTGTGTGTCCTTGTATTTTGCAAAAACCACACTATAAGTCCCTATATTGTGGTCATAAAATGGCCATATTATGATTTGTATTAGAAAAATAATAATCAATCAAATACTTAAACAAAATAGATAAATTAATTAACAAAAATTACCCTAATTTAGCGGTGGGTTGACCAACGCCCATCAAGAGGGCGGTAAGTAGGGCATACCGCCCTTTGTACTAATTACGTCTTAATGTAAGGACGGTGGGTTGACCAATGCCCTTCAAGAGGGGGCTGTAAACCGAACACCGCCTTTGTGCCAAATCACCAATTACTTTCCTTCCCATCGCAAATCGCCAATTATTTAAAAAAAAAAATTAAAATGCTAAATTTACATCCTTTGTCTAAACAAATTAAATTAAATTAAATTAAATTATTGCTCTACATTAGTTCTATATTAATTAATTAATATAATTCTACTTACGAAATTAAGTAGTTGAACAAAATTTGAACGGTTTTGAGGACCATTAATATGATTTCTAGGTAGAAGAGAAGAAGAATTTACTCCTTTACCCCCTAATACACCAGACTTATCCAAATTCGCTACTTGATGATTCAAATTATCAATATCTGATGCAGAAGATTAAGGAGATTCATCTAATAGACAAACAAACATACAAACATTAGAAAAACATTATTTAAAAGATTAATAAAATAAATAAAATTAAATTACCTTGTGGAATCATATGTAAAGTTGCTTGTAAACTCTAGTTGTACTTGTATTTTTACAATATACAACTCTCATATACGCCACCTCAGTACATTTATAAGCTAAGGCAGCTAAAGCCATTTCTTGACAATTTTCATATTCAATCGCACAATTTCTGGTACAAAAAACATCATTAATCAACCTTTGTAGCTTCAAAATTAATTAAATAATAATAATTCTTACTCGCAAATATTAGCAGCATTACTATATATCTGCATTTGACTCATCTCCACATCATTATTACTTTCACTATTTTCTAAAAGAGAAGCACCTTGAAGAAACATTAACGCAGCTTTAAAGTAAGTTTCGTTACACTCAAAACTAAATTCAGACCCCTGTATTATAAACAAAACATTAACTAATGAGATTTTAAAAAAAAAGATATTAAAATGACGAAACTAAAATTTGAGACGATCAGCTTCATCTCTAAGCTCCTCAGCTTGTTTCAAAGCTGAAGAAGCAGTATGAGTTTGTTATTTATTTAAACCAAAAGAATTAGTTCCCTCCATTTTTAGTTTTATATTACCTGCCGCTGATATTTTTGCTGACCATCATTTAGCTGTGATAACTGGTTCTGCAAAAATAACATTCCACAAATCTACATTTAAGTTTATCTTTGAAGGGACTTGTGTAAGCTGCAAATTGGAGTGATCTTCTATTTGTTAATTTGCCTACATCACACCAGGCTGAAAATTGGATTAAAAAAAGATAATTAACACATTATTTTTACAATTTAAGGATGAGGTCATTGTTGATAACATCCTCATTAAACTATCTAATTGTTCTTTTATGCCTTCAATAATCTATTTTATAAAAAAATGCCTAATAAAATAAATATTTATAGATAACATCTCTTTATATTTTCTATACATTTACTACCCTTATTATTAAATATATTATTTTATTTTAATACAATATTAATTTTTAAATATTAAACAAATAATAGGGTACTTCTTTCTCCTCCTCCTCCTCCACCACCACCACCACCACCACCACCACCATAACCACCAGCACAACCACCATGTATGTAACCACCACTACATCCACCACAACCATCACCACCTCCACCACCACAACCACCACCACCACAACCACCACCACCACCTACTACTACTAATTCCATCGCACGCGCGCGTCCGTGAATTTTTTTTTTTAAAATCGTCATAACTAATTCAAAAAAAATCAGAAAATTAAAAAAATTGTATTTTTGAATAAAGCAAATTAATATTTACGTCTATGAATTTTTTTGATTTTTTTTGAATTTTTTGATTTTTTTGATTTTTTTTTCGCAGACACGGATTTTCAACATGAAATTCCATGTTTTAAACCGTGAAATAAACATGAAATTCTATGTTTAAAACATGAATTCCATGTTTGAAACATGAAATTCCATGTTTAAAACATGTAATTTCGTGTCTGCGAAAAAAAAATTAAAAAAATCAAAAAATTCAGAAATTCCAAAAAAAAATCATAGACGTAAATATTAATTTGATTTATCCAAATATAATTTTTTTTGATTTTTTGATTTTTTGATTTTTTTTGAATTAGTTATGACGATTTTAAAAAAATTTCACGGACGCGCGCGTGTGATTATTAGTTTTTTTCTTATTTTTTAATTGTTAATTATAAGGGTAATTTGGGATGGGGCTGTTTTCAATAAATATTTTTTTCTAGGCACCTTTTTCTAAATAAGTTTTTTAATAGGCATCAATCAACAATTGGCTCTTTAAGGATTTAGCAACAAAAAGAAAACATTAGCTTCTGTAAAAAATGAAAAATTATTTTAAGAATATTAAAGAAATATTTACTTACTTACAGATGCTTCTTGTGAGATTCCAGCTCAGTTGCTACCAATGGCATAACCGGTACATCCCATAATCGATCAAGACGTACAACTCTGTACACAATATCACCAAAATAAACAAAATAAGAAAATATCAAGCAATTTTTGGAAATGAAAAATTAAAAAAAACTGCAAATTAAAAAAGAGTTTAGAATATATTTTGGAGAAGGGCCAACGACCTACAATGTCTCCTATTTCACTCTACATTTTTTAGATTTTAGATCAAATTTTTATTATATTTAGTCATTAGATATAATTTAATTAATGGTCAAGATGGTATATATTAGATCAATAACCTGAAATATCTTGATTTATGTCTATATTTTTCATCCGTTAGATATGAGCTATTTTATTATAATTTATTTAGTTTTATAAGCTAGTTGATTTCTATTATTTATATCTTTTCAAATTTTTTATTCTCACACTCTTTCCCTTCAAATCTCATTGGAACAAATCTTTTCCACCTGCACACTTTTTCTTTTCATGTCGCTTAGGAACAAAAAAACAAAAGAAATTCTCTTCACACTCAGGGTCTTACCTTCTGCTCTCCTGCACAAGAAATCTGGGCCTTCCCACCAAGGGCCGCCACTTTGGTACTCTTTCTTTAAGGGTATGTTTGGATTAAGGAGGGATAATTTATTAAAGGATAGGAAGGGAGAGTATAACAAGGGAATGGAAAGGAGAGTATTTGATCTTGTTTGGATTGAATAAAAAGAGAAGGAGGGATTTTATTAAAGGATAACATTTATCCGGTGTTTGGATTAGAAGAATAATAGGAGGAAGGGATTCTTTTTATAACTAAATTACTCATATACCCCTATTAAAATATTTTATAAAGAAAGAATAAGGGTAATTTAGACATTACAACGTAATAAAAGAATCCTTCCTTCCTAATCCCTCGAATTGGAGGGATTGAATATATGGGTTCGTAAGGGATTGCAAGTATCCTTTAATAAACTATCCCTTCTACTTATTTCCAAAACAAACAACGGATGGGATTGTCATTATCCTTTAATACAATCCCCTCCTTCCCAATCCCTCCATCCAAACATACCCTAAGTCACGTTGGAACAGAAAATAAAAAGAAATCTCTTCATACTCAGGCCGGGACCAATTTCAACCGACATCATCAACCAGACCTTTCCACCAAGCGCCGCCACCTGCTTGGCGAAGAACCGTAATCAAGGTAAAAAATAATTTAACCTAGTATTTATAAATTAATTGAAAGTTATTAAATTAATTTGACTAATGAGAAATGGAGCACATTGAATTTTTTTTAAAAGCAATAGTGTCTCTTTATAGTAATTTTTAATAAGCAAAATTATGACCTATGTTGTTTATTAGATTTTTATACTAATTCTACAATGGCCATTTTATGACCATGTAAGACTTTTACTATATGAGTTTTATGGATCCCATGATTTGCCAGTGACTATTGGAGTGAGTAATTGTATTTTGTAGATTGTTTTGCAGTAAAATCAATTTGGCGTACAATGGCCATTTTATGACCAACATAAGCTTTTTAGTGATTAAGTTTTGTGGGTCCATATTTTTTGTGACTATTGGAGTGAGCAATTGTATTTTTTGAATTGTTTTGGAGCAAATATTTATTTGGCGCAACTCTTAAACCCCCTCTAAAAACCAAATTTAAGGTAAAAGTTTAATTTTTTCTTCATATTTTAATTTTTCTTCCAAGTTTCTATGGTTCACCTTTTTAATTACACTATTGGTCCTTGTATTATTTTTTACATTTCAAGAAGTTATTTCGTTAATTTAATGAATGCTCATGAACAGAAATTAGAGCGTAGAGATAAAGACCGGTAAGTCAAAATCCACACTCTTACAAATATATGTTTAATTGGTGAGCTTTTTGAAGCAAAAATTGATTTTGAGACGTGAAATGAATTAGACTAGTTAATATTTTTTTATACTAAGAGCTTTTGAACAGGAATTAGAGAGGAATTAAAGCGTAGAGATCCTCGCATTGGAGAAAAAACCAAGTCGTTCCTACACATAAAACATCTGCCACTCCGGGACCAATTTCCACCACCATCATCAACCGGCTTAGCGAAGAACCCAAACTAAGGTAAAAAAATTAAGTTTTACCATCAAAACTTTAAAGAATTGAATTATTTATAACATAATGTCATTCATTTTACAGTTTTTCAGAATTATCAATATAAGTATAATTACAGTCGTGTTGTTTATTATGAGGTTTATTTGATGTTTCTCTATGGTTCACCTTTTTGTGCAGCCCAAATTAAGGAGACTGTTCTGAATGGCGTTGCCAAAGACAACAATTTAACAAAATTCAGCAGGTATTCTTAACCTCACTTCATAAAGATAATCATATTATCTTTTGTTTGTTACTTTCTTTTATGTGTTTGGGGCACTTTTTAATATAGGAACTAGAAAAGATAACTCAAAAGTTTGAGAAAAATGTATTGGATGCTACAAAGAAGTCGAAAAGTTAATAACAGAGATAAAAGATATCGAAGGATTACCTGCTTCAGCTCTTGGACTAGCTGCACAAACAGCAGTTTCAAAGGTACTCTTTGACTAATAATGCGTCGAACGTCTTCTTTTATTGAAATGACATGATCACCGATCTTTTTTCTATGAAGTAAATAACTCTTTATGAAATGTATGAATAATAAATGATATATTAGAATAACAGATTACTAATATCAATTACTAATGTTATTAATAATATTTACACGTCATTTATTTGATGTCAAATGTTTTTTTTGATACATTGGTGTCTGGGCCAGCTCTCGCGCACCATGACTAATCTCATGGAAAATATACATGCATCCCTATGCGTATTTACCACTTAATCAGAGTTAGGTTACTCATGTGATGTCAAATGTTATTCTTTCTTCTTTAAGTGTGTGTAGGTCAAAATTTCAAGGATATGACCAAAATAGTGATATAGTTTCTTATTTTTTTGGTATATCATATATACTACACACACAACTAAACTACACCTAGATCATATGTTACAGAAGAACGAAAATGGGAACACCAATATAGTCTATATTGGTATGAATATTTAATAATTTCAATTTTATATTTACATACACTAGTGTCGTTACTATACAAATTATAAATATACAAAAATTTAATTAGTTACATCAAAATTCATATAATTAACTTTTTAAGTTATAAAAATATATAAATAAAATAGATTTTACTTTTTACATTAACCCTCTTTCTTTCTAATTTTCCCTATGGGACCATGAAAATTTTAAGGAAGATACAATCAAACTTCTTTGCCTTCCCAATTCTCAAATCAGGAAGAATTAGAGATGGATTGCACCTGATT
The DNA here is from genome assembly GCA_029959085.1 of Nemophila menziesii. NCBI lineage: Eukaryota > Viridiplantae > Streptophyta > Magnoliopsida > Boraginales > Hydrophyllaceae > Nemophila > Nemophila menziesii. The sequence continues at coordinate 23,011,585 of JARWIR010000001.1, read as the reverse complement.
CTCAATTCACGATATATTGAAGAATCAATGCACTACACTAGGCACTTGCATAAACGTGTACGTATATATATATATATATATATATATATATATATATATATATATATATATATATATATATATATATATTTAAAGAAACTTGAAATGTGTAGATCGTAGTGAAAACATATAACTAAATGCATATAAGAATTAAGGCGATTAGAGTCTAGATCTAGACTAACAAATCTAGATTCATAAAGAAATATTTATGAAAATCTGATACGTTTTGGTTAATGTATAATAATATATTTGAGTTTATTCGTTTACTTACATTTCTTTGTTATAAGCATACCATCAAATTCGTGTATACGGTGGTGAACCACGATCATAGGACACTTTGATGGTGAAGATCGAGAGGATTTCGACAGAGTGGTTTCCTATCCTTAAGATAAACTTTTGGTGATTTGAATTAAATGAGGTGAAGGTGGAGTGTATCGAATAGGGTGTGCACGGCCCACAACCCGCGTGTTTTGGCAAGGTTCATATCGAGTCTGTCTAGTGGTGGGCCTATCTTTTTAAGGCCCGTTCTAGTGGGTTTTAACTTTTGGGCTTTTTGCGGGAACTCGACGGGTTCTTGGAGGGTTCGGGTTGGCATGTCTTTCTTCAAATACTTTTTTATATTCACAAACTTGTTATTAATTAATTTCATTTTTGTATTATATAATATTTTTATATTAAATTATTATTAGCTATTATTATTTTGTCAAATCATGACACATACCACATATATTTTGAATTTATATATATATATATATATATATATATATATATATATATATATATATATATATATATATATATATATATATATATATATATATATATATATATATATATATATATATTCTTAGTGTTTAGTAGATAGTTTAGAATAAATATTTATTCTTATCGTAAAAAAATTCATAGTACCTTTATTTTTTATTATATCACCGAGTAGAGTAATCACATTGTAATAATATTATTTATTACATAATAGTCATTTTAGTTAAAACTTGGTATAAATTAAATATTATATTATAGTGTAGGTAAAAGTCATATCTATGACATGAAACAATTATAAAAAAATATTATTATTTACACTACTTTAGTTATACAAAAAACAATTTGATAAAATTCAAGAATTCCTTTAAGAATCAAAAAAATAATATGAATAAGTTAAGGGTAAATTACCTATGGGGTCTTACAGATCATCTATGTATCCTAAAGATAATCTCCTAAGTTACTTTTCTCGTAAAGAGTCTTTAAAACCTTGTGGTCGAGATTACCATTAAAGTATATATAAGACAAGAATAGATTTTATCTCTCTATATTATCATCTTTTTTCTCCTCCGTTATCATTTTTCTCTCTACTCAATTACCATTTTCTCTCTCTATCTCCTATTTCATTGGGTTTCAACTCAATGAATATCAACTCACTGGGTATCAATACTTTCCAACTCCGACCGTCTTTTACCACTGCATGTGTCGCAAGAAGAAGTACTGAGTACTCGGAAAAAGAATTAAGTGCCCAAAAAAAAAATAAGTACTCAGAAAAAAGAACTGAATTCTCGGAAAAAAATAACGGAGTAATCGAGGATTTTACTGAGTATTGGGGAAATTTACTGAGTATCTAGGGATTTTATTGAGTATGGTCCATAAACATTGAGTATTCGACGAAAAAAATGCTGAATAGCCTGGGAAATTTAAATTTAAACAATTAAATAAATGCAATAAATCATTATTTATATTTTTATAATAGAAAAATTACAATTAAATTTCCAAGTACTAAAAATTAGAACAAGATAAAAGAGAAAAAGAAAACAAAAATTGCAAGTAACCTTGAGTAGTAAATTTGGTAGGGAAACGGAAAAAAAGCTAAGTATAAGAACTGCTCAGTCAACAATTTCGTCCAAACGAAAAAACTAATCAACAATACTCAACCATTTCGTCCAAAAATAAAAGAAAAGGGAAACTAATCAATAATACTCAAATGTTTTAAAGAAAACGTTGTCTTCACGCCACCAGTTGTTGTCACCTTCATGCTGATGGAGAAAAAGAACGAAGGATAGGAGTAGCTCTTCGTCAGATCTTCAAACTTCATCGAATCTTTTCTTAATCACACCGGAAAAGGAGCAGCTTCTCGCCAGAGCTTCACATACTAAGAAATTTAATACCTTCGTCGTGCGTAGCTTCGTCATGCCTTATACTTGACATTTTATTCTTACGATGCACATAGCCTCGCCTAAGACAAAGTCATATATGTTTTGTTGCTGTAGTTAGATTTGTTCGCTGCATCCATGGCGAATTGAAGAGTCTTCTTCTCAGCTCAGCAGCAACTCTTAGCAGCTCACCAACTCAATCTTTGCTAGAGGTCTTGCTCAACAACTCATCTTATCCATGGCCTCGCCTCAGAAGGAGAAGAAGGCGGACCTAAACCACTGGATCGAGCTTCTTCATGTAGATTCACATGGACGGGTGAGGAGTTGTGCTTCTTCATGGATCTCCACGAATGGTGAAAGAGGTCTTCATGAAAGCTCTGACAACCTACACAAACTCAAACTTCAGATCTACTTGCATTCGAAGCTTCGAGCACGCTTGAGAAGAAGGTAGCGACGGTGGCGCTGGTAGTGGTTGTTGCCACGAGTTTCACTGCTGGTATGAGAAGAAGGCACTGGAGCTTCACTTCTTGAAGGATATTCAAACAAAACTCTATTGAAAAGCTCTTTACTATTCCGGCGGTGTATGTCATTCTCCTTGGAGAAGGAAGGAAATGGTGAATTAGCTTTTAGGGTTTAGAAAGGAAAGAAGAAAGAGAGGAAAGAGTGTGAGTGTAGAAGAAGGGAGAGATAGAGAGAATTAGATTTAGGATTTAATAGAAATAGTGAATAAAATTAGTATATATATGAAAAAATCAAAAAAGGGTATAATGGGTAGGGAAATTTTGGCATATAGTGTTAAAAAATTTTTGTGGCCTTTACTTAGAAGAATGGATTGGGTAGGGGTGCATAGGAATATAGGAGGTGTCTCCATGACCTCTTTGGTGAAAATCTCATAAGTTAAAGATCATATAGCATATATAATATATATCATAAACATAAATGTATTTTATATGAATGGAGGGTCGGGCCAGTTTAGACCCAAGAACCGCGGGAACGGGCCATACGATCCGGATTGTGGCGGATTAAGAAGTCCGAACGAGCCAAGCCGGCCATTTGCTCATCCCTAGTATCTGATATGGATATAAGCATAACCAGCTGATGGTATCGATTCAACAACTGGTTTGGGAGAACTACAAGGAAGTTCGAGCATCAATTTTTTTTTTCATATTCTTAAATTTGGTTTAGGCAGTGAAAATGGACAATAATGGAGTTAGTTGTAATCATTTTTTTTTTTTAATTTTCATTATCAAATCGTAATATATTGCCTAGGTGTTTGGTTGTACATTTATCATCTTGTAAATGGACCATATGTCCTATTGTGGTAGCCGACTGAATATATGTTTTTAGAGTCGGTTTTGATACATTTGGGACCCCTAACAAAATTTCAAACTAGGAACTTTCCATATATAATTTTTTTTACAATTTCTCTATAAAAAATCTGAGAAACATTTTTAACAATTTTAGTATTGGGTCTACTCCAATTCTTTTTACAATTACTTTAAAAGATGAATTGATTGACTCTTCAAACATATCCAATTTAATCACATGTCTATCAATAATCCCATAAAAACTCTAATTTATTTTATAAAATTCTTGTTATTTTTTCCTTTTTCATAGTACCAAACACGAATTTACCTTATATATGTATATAACGGGTAGATAGAAGAATGATAGGTCTTAATAAAATATTTGTTACCTAGAATAATTTTTTTGGATCATTTTCTAGTTATATTTGTACATTTTCTTTGTTCTCTCTAACTATTTGTTACGATGAATCTCATAAATATATTTACGTAAAAAAATGTTTCATTTATTAGGGGAATAAAAAAAAGTAAAATAAATATACTTTATAAGGAAAAGAAAATAGCTTATGACAGATGAAAATTATATAAAGATTCGAATCTTGCATAATCCACAAGAAGGTCCACGGCCACCGGTATAAAGATTAAGAAACTTATATACCTAAAATTACTTTATAAAAATTATTTCTCCAAAACAAAACTAATGACTAAAACCAGGGGGATAGCTCAATTGGCTAGAGCCTTGGTTATCTATCTAGGCGGTACAAGTTCAAACATTGTCAATGACATCGTGTCCAAAAAGTGGCTCTCTCATGTAACAAAAGAAAAGACTAGAAGTCTTTTTTTTTTGTCAATCGGAAAGAAAAATTACAACCGTTATTTTTTACAAAGACTATTTAATAAAGCATCTGAATCTAGCAAATAAAAGTTCTTCCATCCTGAAAAGTCTTTATTCATCCTAGTGCACCTAGCAAGAGCATCCGCCGTTGTATTAAAACATATATTTATATGTTCTACCTTCCATTGTGAACAACGACCTAGCCATCTTCCTATCTCAGAAAGAATGGGCTTAAGGTTCTAGTTCAGCCCGACTAATTTTCGAATACCTTGAACTAATTCAATATTATCTGAGTAAAGCGAAATTCTCTGACTAGAGAGATCATGAGATGATCTCATGGCAAACAAAATGGCACATGCCTCCCGTTCAATCACCCTACTCACATTGCATCTAATATGTAATTTCCTATCAATAATCCACCCCAATAGCTGCCACCGCCGCTGGGAAATTGCTATCTTTGAACGAAGTATCACACATCCAAACCATATCCGCACTGTCACTAATAGTAGGGTTACTTACCTCTTTTATCCTTTCAGATTTGCTATCCATAGAATCCTGATCCCCTGTCCAGTATTGTCCAAACAATCTATTCATACCATCCTTCGTATGATAGAATATATCTTCAATGTTCCACGATTTCCTTTCATGAAAATACTTCATCCTTTCTTTTCATATATTCCACATAATTGTAAGTATATAAGCCGTTACAATTTTTTTATCCCACCCATTTTTGGAAAAGCTGTTGATCGTATCTATTAACAAATCTGCAATTTTATCTTTAAGTGTATCATCAACACTAATTTGAAGAGGGGACCGAACCCAGACTTCCATACTAAACGGACATTTAAGAATAATATTATCCACATTCTCCCCTTCTAAATCGCGCCATTCACACATATCTTCATTTAAGCATCTTCTTCTGACTAAGTTATTATTGGTAGGAATAGAATTATTACACACTTTCCAACAAAAAATTTTAACCTTTGCCTGCACATTAGATTTCCAAATAATATTCCAAAGCTCATCTTTCATTTCTTCTCCAATTCTTGAGGATTGAGACTCATTAGCAATTTCCTCATCAACAAGAGCATGATAACCAGATTTTGTTGAATATTCACCCTTCTTAGTTAAAGGCCGAATAATTTTATCCACTGAATTACTCTTACTATTGGAATTGTTTGGATAGATGCAACCACGCCTTCCGTAAATATTCTTTTTAACACATTAAAGTCCCAATCATTTCCTTGTTTATTAATAAGCTCACTAACCATATTAACCGAACATTTTCCTGGTTTCTCGGTATAAACCCCTTTGCTAATCCAACAGTGACTTCAAATATTATCATTTGAACCATTACCAATCTGCCAAATACAGTGCTTTTTAAGAAACTGAATCCCTTTAAAAATGCTCGCCCAACTCCACGATCTTTTTTTCGAGAGTTTCGTGTCCCAAGTGCTACATTCTGGAAAATAAATAGCTTTAAGAATTTCAGTAGCAACGGAATCTGGTTTATTAATGATTCTCCAAGCTTGAGCTGCCAAAAGGGAAATATTCATCTTATGAAAATCCCTAAATCCAAGCCCGCCGATTCTCTTAGATCTTGCAATCTTCTTCCAAGCCACCTAGTGAATTCGTTTTTTTATTATTAGAATCCCACCAAAAATTAGCCACAATACTAGACAGCTTTTTACATAAAGTCTTTGGAAACTCAAAGATCGACATATCATAATTTTGTATAGCTTGAAGAACAGCTTTACTAAGTACCTATTTAGCTCCTTCTGACAACAGATTTGCAATCCAGCTCGCTGACTCAGACAAGAGGCGATCTTTAATATAATTCAAATTTTGACTTTTCACCATATTAGTAGATAGCGGGATACCTAAATATTTCCCCAAATCATTCGTGCATTCAATATTACGACGTTGGGAAACCTCATTACGTATATCTGATGGAGTGTTCTTACCAAAGAAGATTGTTGACTTACTGAAATTAATTCTTTGACCAGACGCATTACAATAGTCTCTCAAAACGTCTTGGAACGTCTCAATCTCTTTTTTATTAATATTAATAAAGAACAACGCGTCATCCGCAAAAAGAAGGTGGGTAGGAATCGGACATTGCCTGGTGATAGATATACGTTTTATAGATCCTTCCCGACAATGATAATTAATAAGACTAATAAGACTTTCAGTAAGTAGAGAAAAGAGAAGTGGTGACAGGGGTCACCTTGTCTCAATCCTTGTGTTGGTTTAAATTTCTTTAGCATCTGACCATTAACTTTAATTTGGAAAGAAACTGATCTAATACAATTCATAACCCAATTGATCCACTTATCGCAAAAAACCAAAGCAGACGGTGTTTTAGCAAGAAACGCCCAGTTCACCTGATCATACGCTTTTTCCATGTCTAATTTAACCGCGACATAATTCTTTTTAGTATTGAGAAAAAAAGAGTCTTCTTGCGCAATAAGGATATTATCTTGTATATTACTTCCCTTAATAAGAGCTGCTTGAGTCAGCGATATAATTTCATCCATATATTTCTGAAGCCTAGTAGCCAAAATCTTTGCAATAATTTTATAACAAAAATTTGCACACGAAATCGGTCTATAATCTTTAATGGATTCTTGAACTGAACCCTTAGGAATAAGCGTAATGACTGAGTCGTTAGTTTTCCCTAAATCCATATTAGAGTCAAATAAATCTTTAACAAAATCAACGATGTCACACTTAATAATATCCCAAAATTCATGGTAAAATTTTCCGGGGAGCCCATCAGGAGCATGAGCTTTAGACCCTGACATATCAAAAATTGCTTTTGTAACTTCTTCCATTGTTGGTGGTATAGTAAGCTCTTCATTTCGACAAAATCTCGCAATACTATTACCCTCACCATATCTATCCCAATTATTCCTCACAATATCTTTACAACGCGTATGCTCCAACCATCTAGATTCAAATATAAAATATCTATCATGCCTTTCACGACTTATATTTCGATTCAAAATAATAGGTTAATGATCAGATCCAATTGTCGGAGGAATTTTAATAACATCGTTCGGAAATGAAGCACACCAATCCATACTAGCAAGAGCACGATCAAGCCTTTCTTTAATATTCTCATCATTTTTCCTATGATTATCCTATGTATAATAACATCCCTTACTAGGGATATTGATGTCTCCTCATTTGTGATGATTTAATATACTTCAGAGACATCATTTTAGGCGTATTTATTAGTTTATAGGTCGATCTTAGCATGATTTAGTACACTTTCCTATTTTGGGTCTTGAATTGATTATTTATTATTTTTAGAGCATATTGGGTTTAATTATTTATTTAGTGTGAAGCTTTAGAGATATATGGTAATTAATTAGAGTCCAAGTTGGTAAAGAGAGCTAAAGGAAAAAAGATAAACATGGAAGTTGAAGATAAGGAAGTAAAAGCTAAAATCATAGAAAAGGAAAAGCTGCCTTAATCTGAATTTCTGCAGCTACGCCTAAAGAAGTGGTGATAACTCCAAAACCAAGCCGATTTTGGAAGATTCCTTTCATAGGGACGTAGATAATTCTGTGAGAATTCTTTTGGTATATTGTGGAGAAAAAACCGACCAATAACGAAGAAGATATGCTCAAAACAGTTCAGCAGAAATTATCTTTATTTCCATACGAAATTGAGTTGGGCTAGGAGTCCATTACTTTCCTTCTCCTTCAAGAAAACGAATTAGGTCTTCCTATACCCTATAAATACAGCCTCTTAACATTAGAAAATCATCCTTGGCCAGACCTTAAGGCCAAGAGGAAGCTGCAACACAAGAGAAGAAGTCTGGAAGGAGCAGAACACCATATGTCTCCTTCAACCTTTGATTCTGTAATTATTTTCTCTTCTTTTCTTAGTATGAATTAATTCTTTTTAGCTTGAGTTTTTAGCATATATGTATGAACCCTAGTTTTGATTGACATCTACCTAATTTGGGAATTCTGTGTTTTAAATTGAATTATTGTTTTTATTCTATGTTTATGTGTTTGGATTTATATTTTGTGTTCTTGTGGAACCATGGCCATATAGAATTACCATCTAGTAGTTAGGTCACCATTGACAACGGTTTTTAATTACATTTTTAGCACATAACGTCTAGTATTCGGTTTAGATCTGACAAATCAACCTAACTAGATAATCACTATGGTTTAGTACATGTTACTATTTACCAATTACAGGAACAGCTTGCTTAGGAAGCCTTATTGACACAGGTAAACCCTATTCAAAACTACCTAGCGTAATTGGAACCGATTATTGAAATACTACATAATTCACGCTTACATGTTTTGAACGGCAAAACTAGTGGGGATTACATGCTATTTACTCAAGCTAACTTTCATACTATCTTCTTTTCTTTTTTGTTATTTATTTTCTGTCTTTAATTTAGTAGTTTAGTTTTCTTATTAAAAACTAAATAAATATCTATCTTTCTATTTTCCTTTCTTTACCCTTGCGTATTATTATTCTAGCTTAATTATTTGCACATGATAATTTGCATAAGTTCTCTTTAACTTTCGTAGTTTCTGAGGAACGAATCTTCTTATCATTAAAACATGCATACGTCCTGTAATACTGGCAGTACAGTGTTAGCTTAGGGTGTTTATTTGCATCTAAATTATATCATCTTTTTATCACACCTTAGGCCACACCAGATATCAACCAAGTGATTAATATTAATAAAGTCATTAAACTTCATGATTCTATCCAAGTTAGGATCTTTCTTTCCCTTTTCTTCAGAGAATTTAGATATATCATTAAAACCCCCAACGAGAATATGTGGTTTCTCTAACTGACCAATTTTTTTGCTAAGAGTTTGCCATAGTTCGCTCCTATCCTCCTCATTATTAGGAGCATGAACCCAAATCAAAAACCAAGATACTTCATTTGATTCAAATATTTCCAAACTTACATAATTAGAACAAGAAAACTTAATGGAAAGTGATATAGAATCCTTCCACAACATTAATAAACCCCCAGATCTAAACGCTCTTCCTCTAGGGTCTACTACATGCACATTATTAAACGATTTAGAATGAGAACAAGATTTAAGGTGACTAGAAGTCTAAAAAACTTGTAACTTAGCATTACTATATTAATTTATTTTATTTCAAAATCAAAAATTAAAAACAACCTAAAACCCACTTCTCTCGCACGGCTGCCCCAATCCTCCGCTGTCTATGGCCACCACTAGCAAAATACAACCACCGATCCACCATTCCAGCCGTGCACCATGACTAACTCACCAACCAACCATAGTTTCCCTATCCTAATGGTCGTCACCTTGATGCAAGTGATGTCACTGGATATATTCAAGTTTTTTGTGTCAAAACTCGGACCCCTCTTTTTCGCCTTTGTTTTTTCGTACCAATAATATTGTAACAAAGTTTCAAAAAGAAAGCATAAATGATTCAACTATTTAACCCAAAAAAAATTTGAAAGAAAAGTAAAGAACAAACCATAACAGTAGAAGAAGTATTTGAATTGTAGTGGCATGGAGAAACCATTTCCTTATAAACAATTTTTGGGAAATCCAAGATGCTAAATTGTGTATCTGAATGCCCCCTAAGGAATAACCACTACTACCATCGCTCGTGTGCATTCACAAGAAAGGTTATGTAATCTGTATGTTGTTGCTTAAGAAAGAAAGAGGAAGATAGTAAGTAATTTTGATGTTGTGTTGTTGTAAGTTTAGAATGAACTAGCCAGCAACTCTAGACGTTATGATGTAGCCATTACACTAATCAAGGTTGTTAAACTTGAGATTAAATATAGTTGATGTTACAAATAAACGTGGGTATAAAATGGTTGTTACAAATCTAGATAATAGTTGTTACAAAATGATAGACTTGGTCAATAAAGGCTTATTATTTACTTAGAAAAAGTTTAAATAAACTTGGTAATAATAGTAGTTTATTTTTATTTTCGTATATCCCCAAGAGCTATGACCCTTGACCAAGGCCCGAGCATGGGTCGGGCCTGTGGTGGTAGTGATGCGCGCATGTGGAGTTGAACGTATTGAAGTGAGGAAATAACCAAATACATTCAAGTGAACGTACTATTGGACTTGAAATTCTTTATTTTGGACCCCACAACACATACTCAACCCGTTTAGTTTTGTACATATTCCTCGATGTTATCACAATTGCCATTTAGACCATGCGCATACCTTGATTCTCATGACTACTCTAAAAAGACTGTCAGAGTCTTTTATAGAAAGCGACCCCCACCTTCACTCTCACATAGTTGATTTAAAGAATGTCTATCCATCATATACTACCTCACAAGGGTCTTGAGATCATTAAGAACCCTAAAGATTAACTTTATCATAAGTCGGTGAGTTCATCAAGTCTGTCTCTTTAAGACCACCACATAGGGATATGACCAATATTAAGACATAAACTCAACCTCAAATTAATCATCGGTGAATTCATTAAGTCTGTCTTCGTAGGACCACCACAAAAGCTATGAATCATTAAGAGTAGAAACTTAATCTTATTTTCATTGTTGTACGCCACAGGGATTGGTAGGTAGTGCATCATATGTTTTCCATATTTCCTCCATGAACGGGATTAAGCCCCACCCCCCTCGAACTTTCCAGAAATACTCTCCTGGTTATGAGCAACCCTGATAGTTGTTCTTGAGTCACAATGAAGAGAATCATAAACGACTTTATCTTCCCATAGTGGCACATTCGCTAGGAGACTTCTCAACTATTCAGCTTCTTGACATGTCAACTCTGGCGCTATAAAATCGAATTCCATGGGGGAACGTGCCATACAAGTTTGGTTTGATGACTTCCAGGATATAGCCCATCCGTCTAAGGAAAACACGTAACCACTAAAGGAGCTCACTTCATCATAATCTCCCATGTCACCTTTGATCTTGACCCCTAAGGGATAATACCCCTTTCATTTCTTTTGATCTTGACTCCTAGGATAATGTCACCATCTCCCATGTCCTTTATCTAGATTTTAGATGATAATAAGTTCTTAGTCTCATTAATAACTTGAAGGTTGGTGGAAAATATTAGCATGTCTTCTACGTATAAACATATTCTAATCCTAGCATTTTCATGTAAACGCATGAGTAGGAATTGTTGATTGTGAAGCCATCTTTAACTAAATCACCATATAATTTTCCATACAATTATTTATATGCTTGTTTCAAACCATATAGTGATTTCTTAAGCTTGCATACTTTTGTCTCTTGACCAGATGAAACAAAACCCTCAAGATGGACCATATATATCTCTTCATCAAGATCTGTATTTGTGGTCTTAACATCCATTTGATGTATAATAAGGTTATGAATTGAAGATAAGGCTATTATATTTCTTATGGTGGCTATCTTGGTAATTGAGGAATAGGTGTTAAAGTGGTCCAAGCCTTTTTTTTGAGTAAAACATCGAATAACAAGTCTAGCCTTAAATTTCTCTATAGAACAATCAGGTCTAAACTTCCTCTTAAAGTTCCATTTTCTACTAAAGTGATTACATCCCTTTGGTAAGTCAATTAAGCCCCAAGTGTAGTTTGCTATTACTTTTCTTACATCCCGTTGGTAAGTGAGTTAAGTCAGTTATGCATCCTTTTGATTATATTTAGAAAGTTCTATTACTTTATTAACTAATGTAGATAGTTTAATATAAATATATTTTTCAATACATACATATATATATATATATATACATATATATATATATATATATATATATATATATATATATATATATATATATATATATATCACCTCAATACTTAATATAGAACTTAATGGAGCGCTTTGCTTCTCAGACTATTTGGGGTGTTATCACTTTTTTAGCCTCGCACCCATAACCACACTGCTTTTAACTATATGAATCTTGAGGTTTGACCCACATCCATGAACCTTCAAAAAATAAAGGGGTCTTGGAAACCAAGTAGTCTATAAATTAATCGTTGTCTTGGAAGGTTTAAAGGGTTGGAGTCTTCCAAGGTGACTATATTCATTGGTTTGTAAAAACGTGTAATTAGGAACCATATGTTGATGGTCGAAGACAAGAAAAATAGAGAGGAGAGGAAGCTAGGCACAAGAGATCTAAGAGTGGATAATCATATAAGTTAGTAAAGTGTGAGTGTGTAACGATCCTATAATGGATAGATTCTTGGGTGAGTGTGCGAGTTATTTGTTCTTTCTTTTTTGAGAGGGTTTCAAGTTTATTAGTACAAAAACCATGCGACTGTGTGAGTAATTATAGTGAATTACTCTGTGGATGTAGGCATCTTTGGCCGAACCATGTAAAATAATGTTGTTCGCTTCTTTTCAGTTTTTTATGTGCATGATCCTAGAATAGAAAATCCAATATTTTCCTAACAAGGTGGTATCAGATTTGTGGTTGTGTTGCATATAAGTCTTGAAAAGAAAGATGTCCTCTCTACCAAAATTTGAAGTTCCATTGTTCGATAATAAGGTGAGTTTCGCATTATGTAGATTACGATTCAAGAACTACTTGTACTCTGTAGGGTTTTAGCCTTGCTTCAGAGGAAGAAAAACCTCAAGGCATAACTGATGCTATTTGGAATTATATGAGAAAGAAGGTTGTTAGCACGATTTGATTGAATCTTGCTCTAGAGATCAAATTCAATATGATGAAGGACACAACACCGACGACATTTTGGGAGAAACGTGGGGAAATATATGTATCAAAACCGAAGATCGGTCGTTTATGCCTTAAGATGGAACTTGAATCTTTTAAATTGGGGGACGGAAATTCAAAGTCATATCAATTCATTTAATCAGTTTGTGTGCCAACTTCTAAATAATGATGAGAAGCTCGAGTATGTGGAACAAGATCTTATATTGTTGTCTTCCTTATCTAGCTCTTACAAACCGCTCGTACATGCTATGTAGGTAAGGATGGATACAATTAGTATGGGTGATATTACCGCACTCCTTTGTGAAAATGAACGAATAATGGGAAAAAGAATCACTAATGATAATGGATATGCACTTGATGTTGAGAGTTCCGAACAAGGATAGAATTTTGATGAGGTTGGTCTACGTAAAGATGGAAGGTCACATTCTCGGGTTCGTGACATAATGAAACGGAATGCTACTATTTTGTTTAAAAAATCCATATCAAATTCGGTGTAATCAAATGATAGAGGACTTGAAAGATTTCAAATTGTCGAATGAAATAGTCAATACCGGTGAAGGCTCAAGTTCAAACTTGACTGAAGAGGTTATCACATTCATGGAGGTGACTTCAAATATTGTTAAGTCTAATATAAAGAAATCTGAATGGACCTTAGATTCAGCTGCTTCTGCATATGTTAAATGATTGTGACCTTTGAAAACTTTGTATACCGACAGAAAGTTTGTTCACATTAATACTGCAAACAACAGGGTGATAAAGGTCGAGGGAATTGGTCGTGTCTGCTTGAAATTGATCAATGCTATTGCCCAAACTTATTCAAATGTGAGATAGTGTATCATTGAGTGGTAGCATTATTATTTTGTTGAGGATGTAGACATCACATAGATCTAGGTACATCGGTCGAGATAATTGATGTAAAGTTTTCAAGCACGACTGGTTCATATTGAGTGGAAAAATCAACACAAATAATATCTATGTCTTGGAGGGTCGAGATGTTTGAGTTGGTAACAGAAGCGCTAGTGATCAGGCGTCGAGTTATTGTACGAAATAAGTCACAAGAAAAAATATTCTTTCTTCGATATTGCCAAGGTGTTTGGAGATGTTTGTCAATGGAGGAATTATTAACCAATACACGAGAAGATTAAAGGTTGTCTTGGGAAACAAAGTAGATCTAGAATTAATGGTTATCTTGAAAGTTTGCAATGGTTGGAGCCAAGAAGACTAGATTCATTGGTTTGTTTGGTCGTGAAAGCCTATAAATAGGCACCTTATGTTAATAGTTGACACGGCTGTGTCTAATATTTTTGTTAGAAAAGAATTTTCAGACTGTTTTGTGACTCTTCACGAGAACGGGTATAATTTTGATAGGAAATTCGGATTCGTACGCCGTTTGAAGATTTGGAAAGTAGACCTCTAGAGCCTTCTATTCATATATAGTTTGGATTCCGATCTTCAGCCAAAATGTTTAGATGATTTTCGTAATATGGGTCATATGAAGAGTCATTTTCAGATTCATGATTTTACAAATTCATGAACCATAATGCATTAATGTAGGTAAATATTTCTCTTAGTAAATTCATGAACTACTAATATTCGTAGGCCTATAAATACCAATCATATTTTGTAACGAGTAGCAAGTGAGTTTTAATCAAAGTATATTTTCAAGTCAATAGTGTTCTCTTCGCAAACCTTTCTCTGGATCTCTTTGGTAAAATTCCATAGAGTGGTGAGTGGTAAGCCCTGTCTCCTTGTTAGAGTTTAGTAAGGGTGGTAAATTATTCTATATCCCTTAATATTCTCTTGAGGTGGAGGTGGTGAGATTTTATCGGTCAATTGTTTTTTTTCTTTTGAACACCTTAAAATCCGGTATCAGAGCCTAGGTTCTTATGGCTCGACGTGGTCGTGGTCAAAAAATTTCCAATGAACATGACGTACGAGATATTGAGATGGATGAGTTAAGACGACAAATGCAACAACTTCAACAACGTCTCGAACAAGTTTAAATTCATGAAGAAAATGAGTCACAGCATGGATCTGATGGTAGTGACAACTTATATCCCTTTCATGTACATGCTAGTCATGCATCAAGTGAAGAAGAAGTCTCCATTCATCATAAGATAAATAATGCTTACCAGCGCTATTTTGATGTTAATATTGATATACCTGAGTTTGAAGGAAAAATTCAATCCGATGAATTTCTTGATTGGCTCAACACCATGGAACGAGTATTTGATTACAAAGAAATTTATGATAAAAAAAGAGTAAAAATTGTGGCAATGAAGTTACGAAAACATGCTTCCTTATGGTGGGAGAATATTAAGAGATGAAGGGAACATGAAGGAAGATCCAGAATTGTGACTTGGGAAAAAATGAAAAGAGAACTTAAAAGAAAAAAATTCTTGACAATTATAGGCAAGATATTTTCATTAAGTTCCATAATTTCAATCAAAAACAGTTGTTTGTGGAAGAATATACTGTTGAATTTGATCATATTATGATGAAGTATGATTTGTATGAAGCCGAAGAACAAACCGTAGCGAGGTATATTGGAGGCTTCGAATAAAAAAATTACAATGTGGTCCAATTACAACCATATTAGACTTACAATGATGTTTGTAAGCTATCCTACAAGGTAGAGCAACAACAAAAACAAGTTCGTAAATGTAATCCTCGATTTTCGACTCGTGAAGGATCTTCTAGTCGGGGTAATATGTCAACACCAAAAGGTAATTATTTTGTGAAATCCTTTTCAAAATCAAAATAAAATGTTGATATCAAGGGTAAGAAACAAGAAAGTAGTTCAAATGTTGGTTCCAGAAGATGTTTTAAGTGTCAAGGATATGGACATATTGCAACTGAGTTCCCTAATCGAAAAATTGTCACTTTTGTGGAAGAAAATGATGATGAGTCTGATGATAAAATTTCTGAAAAAAGAGTGAAGATCTCTTATGATACAAAGAAGTTTAAGTACTTTACAATAAAAAAATCAAGATAATTGGCTCCAAAAAAAATCTTTCACACAAGATGTACTTCTCAGGTAAAGGTTTGTGATGTAATAATCAATGGTGGAAGTTTTGAGAACGTGGTTTCAACATAAATGGTTGGAAAATTAAACCTCAAGACTGAAAAGCATCCACAACTATACAAATGGTCTGGCTTTGTAAGAACAATGAATTGAAAGTAAACAAGCGATGTCTTGTTTCTTTTTCAATAGGCAAAAATTAAAAAGATGAAGTTTAGGGTGATGTTGTGCCTATGGATGCTTGTCATTTGTTACTTAGGCGTCAATGGCAATATGATAGAAGGGTTGTTCATGATGGTTACAAAAACACTTACTCTTTTATGAAAGATGGAGTGAAAAATATTTTGGGTCCTTCAAAAGTAAAAACATGCCCAAAACCATCAAATGTTGAAGGGATAAATTTACTTTCTCGAGCAGGTTCTATTAAAAAGTTAAAAGGACGGTTGTGAAGCTTACATTTTAGTGGTTTTGGAGGAAAATGAAGACAATAATCATACACCACCTGCTATCATGAAATCACTTCTTAAATTTTTTTCAAGATGTGATTCCTAAAGAAATTCCTCCAGGACTTCCACCAATGAGAGACATTCAACATTGTATCGATCTTGTTCCTAAAGCTAGTTTGCCTAATAAAGCTGCATATTGAATGAGTCACAAAGAACATGAGGAGCTACAAATACAAGTTGATGAATTGATGGGCAAAGGATTGATAATAGAAAGCAAAAGTCCATGTGCGGTTCTAGCCTTTCTTGAACCAAAAAAGGATGGAACTTGGCGGATGTGTGTTGATAGTAGGCAGGTAAATAAGATCACTATTGACTATCGCTTTCCTATACCTCGCCTTGATGATTTACTTGATCAAATACATGGGGCAACAATCTTCTCTAAGATTTATCTTCGAAGTGGCTATCATCAAATTTGCATGAGACTAGGGGATGAATGGAAAACGGCCTTCAAAACTCGAGATGGACTATATGAATGGATGTTGATGCCTTTTGGTCTCTGTAATGCTTCGAGTACTTTTATGCGTCTGATGAACCACACATTCAAATCATTCATTGGAAAATTTCTTGTGGTGTATATCGATGATATTCTCGTGTATAGCAAAGATGAGAAGCAACATTTTGAGCATCTTCAACAAATTTTCCTCACTTTGAGAGAACACAAGGTTTATGCTAATTTAAGAAAGTGCAGTTTTCTTTACTAATAATGTAGTCTTTTTAGGCTATGTTATTTCTAAGGAAGGAATCAAGATGGATCCAAGCAAAGTGGAAGTAATTTGTGGTTGACGGCCGCCTACAAATCTTCATGATATTCAAAGTTTTCATGGTCTTGCATCTTTTTATAGGAGATTTATCAAAGGTTAGTACATTGGTGGCTCCTATAACTGAGTGTTTGAAGGGTGACGCATTTAAGTGGACAAGTGAAGCAGAAAAGAGTTTTGAAGTCCTTAAAAAGAAGGTCACAAATGCTTCTATTCTTTCACCTCCATATTTTGATAAAGTTTTTGAAGTGGAATGCGATGCTTCAAATGTCAGGATCGGTGTTGTTCTTGGTCAAGAAGGTAAACATGTTGCCTTCTTCAGTGAAAATTAAATGAGACACGCAAAAGGTACTCCACTTACGATAAAGAGTTCTACGCTATTTATCGTGCTTTACAATACTGGAGTTTATATCTTTTGCCAAAACCATTTGTTCTCTACTAAGATCATGAAGCTTTAAAATATATCAATAGTCAACAAAAATTGAATAGTCGACATGCTTCATGGGTTGAATTTCTTCAAGCATACTGTTTTACAATCAATCTCAATGCCGGAACTCAAAATGTTGTGGCAGACACTTTGAGTAGAAAGTTGTCTTTGTTATCGTTCGTGAAAGTGAAAGTCGAAGGTAATGAAGTTCTTAAAGATTTATATAAGGATGATGTTTACATTGGAAAAATTTGGAATTTTTTTCTAAATGGTCCTTTTAATCAGTTTTTGATGCAAGAAGGATTTATGTTCAAGTCCAATCAGATGTGTATTCCTAAATGTTGATTAAGAGAATTTATTATATAAGAAGCACATGAAGGAGTACTTGATGGGCACTTTGGTAGAGATAAAACACTTAGTCTTGTGAAGGAAAAATTTTATCGACCAAAACTAGAGAAGGACATTATGAAATATGGGCGGAGGTGTAGGACATGTCGTCTGGCCAAGAGTCACAATCAAAACATAAGATTGTACACTCCACTACCCGTTCCATCAACACCTTAAACTGATGTCAATATTGATTTTGTTGTGGGTATAGTAAGAACTCAAAGAAACCAAGATGAAATAATGGTTGTTGTCGATCGATTTTCAAAAATGGCACATTTTGTCCCATGGAACAAAATATCAGATGCTACTCATATTGCTAATTTATATTTTTGGGAAATTTTGAAGCTCCACGGAATTCCAAAAAGTATTGTTTCAAATCGTGACTCTAAGTTTTTGAGTCATTTTTGGCGAACACTTTGGAGGAAGTTGGGAACCAATTTGCAGTTCATTTTATCTTATCATCCACAAACATATGGACAAACGGAAGTTACGAATAGAAGTTTGGGCAATCTTTTGAGGAGTTATGTTGGAAAGAATATTCGTCAATGGGATCTTATTCTATCACAAGTCGAATTTGCGGACAATAGATCCACCAGTCAAACTACGGGATGTAGTCCATTTGAAGTTGTTTATGGTCTTAATACTATTAGCCCTTTGTATTTAGCTCGATTTACCGGTAATAAATTTTGCAGTGGAGGATGCAGAAGAAAGAGGTAAGAATACTAAAAAATGCACGAAGAGGTTCAAGCAAAAATTCTCAAGCAGAATGAAAGGTACCAACAAAATGCTAACAAACACAGAAGGTATAATGAGTTTAAGCCAGGCGAAATGGTGTGGATTCATCTTCGAAAGGATCGATTTCCATCGGGAAAGTATGCCAAACTGAAGCCCAGAGCAGATGAACCACTCAAAGTACTTCAAAGACAAATGCTAATAAAATTGAATTGTCTGAAAATTATGGTGTCTCAACGACGTTTAATGTTACTGACATGTCTCTTTACCATGGTGAAAATTCCTTATTAGAGAACTTGGCACGGATGTATCTAATAATTTCGCTATAAAAGAATTTTCGGACAGTTTTTTGACTCTTCACGAGAATGGGTATAACTTTTGATAGGAAATTCGGATTCATGCACCGTTTGAAGATTTGGAAAGTAGACTTGTAGAGCTTTCTGTCCATATATATTTAGGATTCAGATTTTCACCAAAAGGTTCATATGAAGAGTCATTTGTAGATTCGTGAATTTACAAATTCATGAACCATCCGACATTAATGTAGATTAACGTTTCTATTAGTAAATTCATGAACTAATAATATTCTTAGGCCTGTAAATACCTATCATATTTTGTAATAGGCAACAAATGAGTTTTAATTAAATTATTTTTTCAAGTCAAGAGTGTTCTCTTCTCAAACTTTTCTCTGTTACTCTTTGGTAAAATTCCATAGAGTGGTGAGTGTTAAGCCATGTATCCTTATTAGATTTTAGTAAGGGTGGTGAATTATTATGTATCCCTTAATATTCTCTTGAGGTGGTGAGCTTTCATCCGTTAATCGTTTTTTTTAACACCTTAAAATCCGGTACCAATAGTTGAAAAAATAGGATCAAATTTCATTTTTAGACCATTACATATGGTCTAAATATATTTTTAGGCTAAACGTTTCAAAAGTGTCATTTTTAGGTCAAATGTATTCAAAAACGTCATTTTTAAGCCATTTCATAAAAAATTTGACACGTTTTATTGATTTTAAGGGAATTTGGGTATTTCAAATAAATTATATCATTATTTGGTCGCATCACAAATAAAAAACTTTATTTGAAGAGTTCAAATTGTAATTAAAATCTATGAAATATCACAAGAAATCCGTGAAATAGACTAAAATAACATCTTTTAATACATTTGGCCTAAAAATGACACGTTTGAAATGTTTGACCTAAAATTATGTTTAGGTCATAAATAATAATGGCCTAATAATAGAATTTGCTCAAAAAATAGAAAAAAGAAAATTAGACACAAAAGATCAAAGAGTGAACAATCATATAGGTTGGTTAAGTGTTTGTGTGTATAATCCTATACTAATTAGAGTCTTGGATGATTTTGAGAGTTATTTGTTTATTCTTTTTTAAGAAGATTTCAAAGTTTTCGTATATAAACCATATAGTAATTGTATGATAAATTATAGTAAATTACTCCGTAAATATAACTATGTTTAGTGAATCAACGTAAAATATTGGTGTTCGTTCATTTTTTTTATTTGTTCTATGTATAGATCTAGAACATAAATTATAATATTTTTCCAGTACATAATATTTTTTTTGAACGGATTTCTTTACTCTGGTAAAGAATCTATAATTTTTTTATATATCATGGGTGTACGGGCCAGCTTTCGTGCACCACGGCTAATCTCATGGAAAATATACACGCCTCTCCATACATATTTTCAGGTTAATTAGAACTAGGTTATGCATATTCCTAGATTAATTCAAACTAGGTTACCCATGTTCAGGGAAAAGATTCGAACCTTAAATTTCTTGCTTTACCCCCTTTAAGGGTTCAAAGGTTTCTATAATTTGTTTTCCTCTATGGGAAATTACTCGAAATATGTAGTACCTTACGATGACTCCTTTATGTCGACCATTAACTAGTTTTTATCTATTAAACTTTCTCCTGAATATCACATAAAATTTATTGGGTTGGTTGTTTGATAAAAATTTACAAGTATATGTTAAGATTAGATGTTAACTCTCTCATTTTATATAAGTAGAGTTTTATATTATGTTTAAAAATAGATATTCTTCACCTTATATATACTTCCTTCCGTAGAATGAAAATAGTATTAAACGAAGTGGATAACATATCAAAACAATAGTTGTTTAAATTTAAGCAACAAGTCAAACAATCCAAAAAAAAAAACATCTTTGTTACATATCAAAAATAGCTCCGTATTATTACTCCAGATATGAAATTAATAATACATTTCCGGAGGCTCTTTCACAGTGAGACAACTTTTGAGTAATTTCTTGGAGTGTTGTTTCTTTACCCTTTGAAACACCAACAGATACTTTTTGTAATGCTGCACCATACTTAAGAAAATAGTTCAGCACCAAGAACTCGTTATGCTCTCCCGTATATCCTTTTAAATGAACCTCCTTTAATGTATTCTTCAAGCAGTTGTAAGGAGTTACCTGTTGAGCACTAGTAGACATAAAGGGATGATCCTCGTATGGTTCCGGTGGTTCATATTCCTGAAATAAATTAAATTATATATGTCCTAATAAAATAAGATAATTAACAATTAAAGTTATACTAATTCTTATTACATTCTCACCTGAAATATTATTGATGTACTCATTTGAACACATAAAACCTTCAGATAAGGGGAATGATGTAGTAAATATGTAATTCCGTAAAATTCATTAGCACTCAAAATGGTCTTCAACTTTAAGTATTGAAGATGCGGAAGAATGGGTTCCGGCAAAAACGGTTCAGCAAAAAAAATCACCTTCATATAATTGATAAGCAGTGTTAAGAATCATCTTGCAGAATTAAGATGTCACATATTGAATTATATTAAGGGCATTCATCTTAATTGACCTAGAAAAATAAAAGTAAAACTGAAAACAAAACTAACCTGAAGAATATAACTGCAGATAGTGAGAGATTTGATGGTGCTAATGTCTTTAAGGTTGTAGTACATAATAGTACCAAAATATGCATCATAGTAATCATCCTCCAACTGAAAATCAAAAATAGCCTCCACCATAGAATGCAATCCTACAAACTGAAAATCAACCAATCGGCCAACATATGTGAAGAACTGCAACGATGGAGCATGAACGTTCACTTTTTTTAATCCAAAGCAATTCTCAATAACCAATGTCCTCATTCTTTGTGTAATTATTTCAATATTTACCAAGAAGCTATTATTTTTCAAGGTCAAAGCATCAAGAATTGGACATTTGGAGATCAAGCTCTTGATAGATTCATCATCAATTGCGATCCATCCTAAAGCAATGGATTTGAGTACCGGAAAGCTCTTGAACTCTTCAGGAATTATGTTACAGTAAAATAGCTTCAATGATTCAAGTAGTTCATGGTCATCATATGACGGAAGATGTAATTGAGTTGCTACTAAATTTTCTGCCCATAATGGATCAGAAAAATCAAGAATCAAATCTCTTACTTTGTGATTAGTGGCAAAGTGGATGCACTGCCTCATCTCTGTAACATAATCAGTTGGTCTTTGTTGAGAAAACACAAGATGAAAACGATGTGCAGCTGGTTCTTCGTATTGTTGAATCCATTTGCATACAAATCTGACAAACTCATTCCTTCTATTACGTTTATCTTCAACGGAATATTGCTGGTGCATTGGCAGAAAGAATTCTTCTTTAAATACTATGTTTACAGTTCGATGCCATATAGGAAGCCATTTTTTTGCTAGAACGGAAGTTCTTGCTGCATCTTTGAATGACAACAAGGAGATGATGTTAGAAAGCAACGAATCTGGCAAATTTGAAAGCCTATCTGCACCTAAATAATTGACAGCCATTTGGGTAGGGTAAATTTGTTGTTGAAAGAAATAAAAAGGTGAGTAAGCTTGAATTTAAAATGTTGAGTATTATTTTAGAGGGGCTGTTAGATAAGAAATTGACAACTTAAATAGGTAACACAAAAACTCCAGATGATCGGTCAACGATTATCTGCTTGCTCCATTAATTTATAAAAAAAAAAAAAGTATTAAAATTTATCATCATTTTACAACTCCTTTTTATTACACTTTTAACAAATAGCATTTAATAAAAAGCAATATTTTAAAGGATACATTTTATTACACTTATAACAAAGAACATTTAACAAAAAGCAATTTAACAGATACATTTTAGGATACATTTTAATTATAGAGTAAAAGACATAAATACCTTTTTTTTTGTTTCATTTTGTAAAATCTGTATCTAAAAACAATTAAAAAAAATATTTCTTTGACGGAAATCGAACACATGTTCTCTTGGTATACGTCAAAGTTAAGCTTAATGTAAATTTTAAGGTTCATGTTAAGGTTAAGGTTTACGGTTTAAGGTGAAAATTAAGATTTATAGTTTAAGGTCAAAGGTTTATAGTTTAAGATGTAAGGCTTATGGTTAAGTTTAAGGTTACAATTACGATTAAGGTCAAAGTTAAGTTTAAGGTCAAGGTAAAGGCTAGGTTCAAGGTTAAGGCTAGAGTTAAGACTAAGGTTACACTTAAGATTAATGTTAAGGTTAAGTTTAAGGTTAAGGTTAATGTTAATGCTGATGTTAATGTTAAGGTTAAGTTTAAAATTTTGGGTTAAGGTTTTAAGTCAAGGTTTAAGTCCAGGCTAAGGTTAAGGTTAAGGATCAGGTTAATTTTAAAGTTAAGGTTAAGATTTTATGTTCATACTAAGTTTTTTGTGGATACAAGAGAAAATAGAGGAGATGCGTGGGTTAGAATAAGAGATGGTGTGCAAATAAGGATGAGGGAATTGAATTACGTATTTTATAGCTAGCCAAGGTATTATTTAGTTGGGACGGGTAGGTACGGGAGTGGTCTGGTTATAAATAGGCCTACCCCTGATGTGTATTTTGGGATTAAAAAAAATTCCCCATTATCGCGGGGCGTCCCAAAATAGGGGTAGGTTAGCCGGGTTTGCGGGTGAGTAGGTTTTTTTTTAGTGTTTGCTCAGTTCTAGTAAGATTCATGATAAATAAAAGTTGTTAGCTCCGTAAAAAAGGTATGTAACATTAATTTGACGATATGTATCCTAATTTCATATCTAATGCATATGTTAAAATTGGTGAGCTAGATGCATTTATGCAAGATATTTTAAACCTTTTGGTTTATAATTTATTATCATCATAGTTTTAATTTAGGTCTTTTTAATTAATCTTAGTGTTCGTCTTAGTAATGAAATGCTAAGGTAAAAACATGTTCTTCATATCTCAGAACCACTAGACGATTAACATGCCTCATGTTGTGAGTTTAGAAATATATCGTTAGAAAATATTAACCACTAGAACATTATCATGCCTTATATTATAGTCTTAAGATCTGCATACAAGATAGTGTAATGGATTTAAGATATAATTACTTACATCTCAAATTCACGTAAGCAAATGATCATCCAAGTTAATTATTACTTAATTCCTAACACCGGTTATGAAATTTACCACTAATTTAAGATATTATGCATGCACTTTAATTATTAGAAAATGTAAATCTTACCGAGATAATTGCGTCGAACGTCTTCTTTTATTGAAATGACATGATCACCGATCTTTTTCCTATGAAGTAAATAACTTTTTATGAAATGTATGAATAATAAATGATATATTAGAATAACAGATTACTAATATAAATTACTAAAGTTATTAATAATATTTACACGTCATTTATTTGATGTCAAATGTTTTTTTTTTGATACATTGGTGTCTGGGCCAGCTCTCGCGCACCATGACTAATCTCATGGGAAATATACACGCATCCCTATGCATATTTACCACTTAATCAGAGTTAGGTTACCCATGTGATGTCAAATGTTATTCTTTCTTCTTTAAGTGTGTGTAGGTCAAAATTTCAAGGATATGACCAAAATAGTGATATATTTTCTTATTCTTTTGGTATATCATATATACTACACACACAACTAAACTACACCTAGACCATATGTTATAGAAGAACGAAAATGGGAACACCAATATAGTCTATATTGGTATGACTATTTAATAATTTCATTTTTATATTTACATACACTAGTGTCGTTACTATACAAATTATAAATATACAAAAATTTAATTAATTACATCAAAATTCATATAAATAACTTTTTAAGTTATAAAAATATAGAAATAAAATAGATTTTACATTTAACATTAACTCTCTTTCTTTCTAATTTTCCCTATGGGACCATGGAAATTTTAAGGAAGTTACAATCAAACTTCTTTGCCTTCCCAATTCTCAAATCAGGAAGAATTATAGATGGATTGCACCTGATTCTCAATTCATCAATATATTGAAGAATCAATGCACTACACTAGGCGCTTGCATAAACGTGTACGTATATATATATATATATATATATATATATATATATATTTAAAGAAACTTGAAATGTGTAGATCGTAGTGAAAACATATACCTAAATGCATATAAGAATTAAGGCGATTAGAGTCTAGATCTAGACTAACAAATCTAGATCCATAAAGAAATATTTATGAAAATCTGATACGTTTTGGTTAATGTATAATAATATATTTGAGTTGTTTATTCGCTTACTTATATTTCTTTGTTATAAGCATACCATCAAATTCGTGTATACGGTGGTGAACAACGATCATAGGACACTTTGATGGTGAAGATCGAGAGGGTTTCGACAGAGTGGTTTCCTATCCTTAAGATAAACTTTTGGTGATTTGAATTAAATGAGGTGAAGGTGGAGTGTATCTAATAGGATGTGCACGCCCCACATCCCGCGTGTTTTGGCAAGGTTCATATCGCGTCTGTCTAGTGGTGGGCCTATCTTTTTAAGGCCCGTTCTAGTGGGTTTTAACCGGTGGGCTTTTTGCGGGAACTCGACGGGTTCTTGGCGGGTTCGGGTTGGCATGTCTTTCTTCAAATACTTTTTTATATTTACAAATTTGTTATTAATTAATTTCATTTTTGTATTATATAATATTTTTATATTAAATTATTATTAGCTATTATTATTTTGTCAAATCATGACACATACCACATATATTTTGAATATAATTATATATATTATTAGTTTTTAGTAGATAGTTTAGATTAAATATTTCTTCTTATCGTAAAAAAATTCATAGTACCTTTATTTTTTATTATATCACCGAGTAGAGTAATCACATTATAATAATATTATTTATTACATAATAGTCATATTAGTTAAAACTTGGTATTAATATAATATTATATTATAGTGTAGGTAAAAGTCATATCTATGACATGAAACAATTATAAAAAAATATTATTATTTACACTACTTTAGTTATACAAAAAACAATTTGATAAAATTCAAGAATTCCTTTAATAATCAAAAAAATAATATGAATAAGTTAAGGGTGAATTACCTATGGGGTTTTACAGATCATCTATGTATCCTAAAGATAGTCTCCTAAGCTGCTTTTCTCGTAAAGAGTCTTTAAAACCTTGTGGTCAAGATTACCATTAAAGTATATATAAGACAAGAATAGATTTTTATCTCTCTATATTATCATCTTTTTTCTCCTCCGTTATCATTTTTCTCTCTACTCAATTACCATTTTCTCTCTCTATCTCCTATTTTATTGGGTTTCAACTCAATGAATATCAACTCACTGGGTATCAATACTTTCCAACTCCGACCGTCTTTTACCACTGCATGTGTCGCAAGAAGAAGTACTGTGTACTCGGAAAAAGAATTAAGTTCCCAAATAAATAAGTACTCAAAAAAAAGAACTGAATACTCGGAAAAAAATAACGGAGTAATCGAGGATTTTACTGAGTATTGGGGAAATTTAATGAGTATCTAGGGATTTTATTGAGTATGGTCCATAAACATTGAGTATTTGACGGAAAAATGCTGAATAGCCTGGGAAATTTAAATTTAAACAATTAAATAAATGCAATAAATCATTATTTATATTTTTATAATAGAAAAATTACAATTAAATTTCCAAGTACTAAAAATTAGAAAAAGATAAAAGAGAAAAAGAAAACAAAAATTGCAAGTAACCTTGAGTAGTAAATTTGGCAGGGAAACGGAAAAAAAAAAGCTAAGTACGAGAACTGCTCACTCAACAATTTCGTCCAAACGAAAAACTAATCAACAATACTCAACAATTTCGTCCAAAAATAAAAGAAAAGGGAAACTAATCAATAATACACAAATGTTTTGAAGAAAACGTTGTCTTCACGCCACCAGTTGTTGTCACCTTCATGATGCTGGAGAAAGAGAATGAAGGATAGGAGTAGCTCTTCGTCGGATCTTCAAACTTCATCGAACCTTCTCTTAATCACACCGAAAAAGGAGCAGCTTCTCGCCAGAGCTTCACATACTAAGAAATTTAATACCTTCATCGTGCTTAGCTTCGTCATGCCTTATACTTGACATTTTATTCTTACCATGCATATAGCCTCGCCTAAGACGAAGTCATATATGTTTTGTTGTTGTAGTTAGATTTGTTCGCTACATCCATGGCGAATCGAAGAGTCTTCTTCTCAACTCAGCAGCAACTCTTAGCAGCTCACCAACTCAATCTTTGCTAGAGGTCTTTTCTCAACAACTCATCTTATCCATGGCCTCGCCTGAGAAGGAGAAAGGCGGACCTAAACCGCTGGATCGAGCTTCTTCATGTAGATTCACACGGACGGGTGAGGAGTTGTGCTTCTTCATGGATCTCCACGAACGGTGAAGGAGGTCTTCACGAAAGCTCTGACGACCTACACAAACTCAAACTTCAGATCTACTTGCATTCGAAGCTTCGAGCACGCCTGTGAAGAAGGCAACGACGGTGGCGCTGGTAGTGGTTGTTGCCACGAGTTTCACTGCTGGTATGAGAAGAAGGCATTGGAGCTTCACTGCTTGAAGGATATTCAAACAAAACTCTATTGAAAATCTCTTTACTATTCTGGCGGTGTATCTTATTCTCCTTGGAGAAGGAAGGAAATGGTGAAATAGCTTTTAGGGTTTAGAAAGGAAAGAAGAAAGAGATGAAAGAGTGTGAATGTAGAAGAAGGGAGAGATAGAGAGAATTAGATTTAGGATTTAATAGAAATAGTGAATAAAATTAGTATATATATGACAAAATTGCTTTTATAAAACATATTTCTCCAAAGCAAAACTAATGACTAAAACCAGGGGGATAGCTCAACTGGCTAGAGCCTTTGTTATCTATCAGGCGGTACAGGTTCAAACAGTGTCAATGACATCGAGTCCAAAAAGTGGCTCTCTCATGTAACAAAAGAAAAGACTAGAAGTCTTTTTTTTTTGTCAATTGGAAAAAAAAATTACAACCGTTATTTTTTACAAAGACTATTTAATAAAGCATCTGAATCTAGCAAATAAAAGTTCTTCCATCCTGAAAAGTCTTTATTCATCCTAGTGCACCTAGCAAGAGCATCTGCCGTTGTATTAAAACATCTATTGATATGTTCTACCTTCCATTGTGAACAACGACCTAGCCATCTTCCTATCTCAGAAAGAATGGGTTTAAGGCTCTAGTGCAGCCCGGCTGATTTTTAAATACCTTGAACTAATTCAATATTGTCAGAGTAAAACGAAATTCTCTGACTAGAGAGATCATGAGATGATCTCATGGCAAACAAAATGGCACATGCCTCCCGTTCAATCACCCTACTCACATTGCATCTAATATGTAAGTTCATATCAATAATCCACCCCAATAGCTGCCACCGATGTTGGGCAATTGCTATCTTTGAACGAAGTATCACACATCCAAACCATATCTGCATTGTTACCAATAGTAGGGTTACTTACCTCTTTTATCCTTTCAGATTTGCTATCCATAGAATCCTGATCCCCTGTCCAGTATTGTCCAAACAATCTATTCATACCATCCTTCGTATGATAGAATATATCTTCAATGTTCCACGATTTCCTTTCATGAAAATACTTCATCCTTTCTTTCCATATATTCCACATAATTGTAAGTATATAAGCCGTTACAATCTTTTTATCCCACCCATTTTTGGAAAAGCTGTTGATCGTATTTATTAACCAATCTGCAATATTATCTTTAAGTGTATCATCAACACTAATTTGAAGAAGGGACCGACCCAGACTTCCATACTAAACGGACATTTAAGAATAAGATTATCCACATTCTCCCCTTCTAAATCGCACCATTCACACATATCTTCATTTAAGCATCTTCTTATGACTAAGTTATTATTAGTAGGAATAGCATTATTACACAATTTCCAACAAAAAAATTTAACCTTTGCCTGCACATTAGATTTCCAAATAATATTCCAAAGCTCATCTTTCATTTCTTCTCCAATTCTTGAGGATTGAGACCCATTAGCAATTTCCTCATCAAAAAGAGCATGATAACCAGATTTTGTTGAATATTCACCGTTCTTAGTTAAAGGCCAAATAATTTTATCCACTGAATTACTCTAACTATTGGAATTTTTTGGATAGATGCAACCACGCCTTCCGTAAATATTCTTTTTAACACATTAAAGTCCCAATCATTTCCTTGTTTATTAATAAGCTCACTAACCATATTAACCGAACATTTCCTGGTTTCTCAGTATAAACACCTTTGCTAATCCAATAGTGACTCCAAATATTAACATTTGAACCATTACCAATCTGCCAAGTACAGTGCTTTTTAAGAAACTGGATCCCTTTAAAAATGCTCGCCCAACTCCACGATCTTTTTTTCGAGAGTTTCGTGTCCCAAATTCTACATTCTGGAAAATAAATAGCTTTAAGAATTTTAGTAGCAAAGGAATCTGGTTTATTAATGATTCTCCAAGCTTGAGCTGCCAAAAGGGAAATATTCATCTTATGAAAATCCCTAAATCCAAGCCCGCCGATTCTCTTAGATCTTGCAATCTTCTTCCAAGCCACCTAGTGAATTCGTTTTTTTATTATTAGAATCCCACCAAAAATTAGCCACAATACTAGACAGCTTTTTACATAAAGTCTTTGGAAACTCAAAGATCGACATATCATAATATTGTATAGCTTGAAGAACAGCTTTAATAAGTACCTATTTACCTCCTTCTAACTACAGATTTGCAATCCAGCTCGCTGACTTAGACAAGAGTCGATCTTTAATATAATTCAAATTTTGACTTTTCACCCTCTTAGTAGATAGCGGGATACCTAAATATTTCCCCAAATCATTCGTGCATTCAATATTACGACGTTGGGAAACCTCATTACGTATATCTGATTTACTAAAGAAGATTGTTGACTTACTGAAATTAATTCTTTGACCAGACGTATTACAATAGTCTTTCAAAACATCTTGGAACGTCTCAATCTCTTTTTTATTAATATTAATAAAGAACAACGCGTCATCCGCAAAAAGAAGGTGGGTAGGAATCGGACATTGCCTGGTGATAGATATACCTTTGATAGATCCTTCCCGACAAGGATAATTAATAAGACTAATAAGACTTTCAGTAAGTAGAGAAAAGAGAAGTGGTGACAGGGGTCACTTTGTCTCAATCCTTGTGTTGGTTTAAATTTCTTTAGCCTTCCACCATTAACTTTAATTTGGAAAGAAACTGATGTAATACAATTCATAACCCAATCGATCCACTTATCGCAAAAACCCAAAGCAGGCAGTGTTTTAGCAAGAAACACCCAATTCACCTAATCATACGCTTTTTCCATGTCTAATTTAACCGCGACAAAATTCTTTTTAGTACGTCTTTTAGTATTGAGAAAAAAAGAGTCTTCTTGCGCAATAAGGATATTATCTTGTATATTCCTTCCCTTAATAAGAGCTGGTTGAGTCGGCGATATAATTTCATCCATATATTTCTGAAGCCTAGTAGCCAAAATCTTTGCGATACTTTTATAACAAAAATTTGCACACGAAATCGGTCTATAATCTTTAATGGATTCCTGAACTGAACCCTTAGGAATAATCGTAATGACTGAGTCATTAATTTTCCCTAAATCCATATTAGAGTCAAAGAAATCTTTAACAAAATCAAAGATGTCACACTTGATAATATCCCAAAATTCATGGTAAAATTTTTCCGGGGAGCCCATCAGGAGCATGAGCTTTAGACCCTGACATATCAAAAACTGCTTTTGTAACTTCTTCCATTGTTGGTGGTATAGTAAGCTCTTCATTTCGACAAAATCTCGCAATACTATTACCCTCACCATATCTATCCCAATTATTCCTCACAATATCTTTACAATGCGTATGCTCCAACCATCTAGATTCAAATATAAAATATCTATCATGCCTTTCACGACTTACATTTCGATTCAAAATAATAGGTGAATGATCAGATCCAATTGTCAGAGGAATTTTAATAACAGCGTTCGGAAATGAAGCACACCAATCCATACTAGAAAGAGCACGATCAAGCCTTTCTTTAATATTCTCATCATTTTTCCTATGATTGTCCCATGTATAATAACATCCCTTACTAGGGTTATCAACCAAGTTATTACTATTAATAAAGTCATTAAACTTCATGATTCTATCCAAGTTAGGATCTTTCTTTCTCTTTTCTTTAGAGAATTTAGATATATCATTAAAACCCCCAACGAGAATATGTGGTTTCTCTAACTGACCAATTTTTTGCTAAGAGTTTGCCATAGTTTGCTCCTATCCTCCTCATTATTAAGAGCATGAACACAAATCAAAAACCAAGATACTTCATTTGATTCAAATATTTCCAAAATTACATAATTAGAACAAGAAAACTTAATGGAAAGTGATATAGAATCCTTCCACAAAATTAATAAACCGCCGGATCTAAACGCTCTTCCTCCAGGGTCTACTACATGCACATTATTAAACGATTTAAAATGAGAACAAGATTTAAGGTGACTAGAAGTCTAAAAAACTTGTAACTTAGCATTACTATATTAATTTATTTTATTTCAAAATCAAAAATTAAAAACAACCTAAACCCCACTTCTCTCACACGGCTGCCCCAATCCTTCGTTGTCTACGGCCACCACTAGCAAAATACAACCACCGATCCACCATTCCATTCGTGCACCATGACTAACTCACCAACCAACCGTAGTTTCCCTATCCTAATGGTCGTCACTTTGATGCAAGTGATGTCACTGGATATATTCAAGTTTTTTGTGTCAAAACTCAGACCCCTCTTTTTCGCCTTTGTTTTTTCGTACCAATAATATTGAAACAAAGTTTCAAAAAGAATGCATAAATGATTCAACTATTTAACCCAAAAAAAAATTTGAAAGAAAAGTAAAGAACAAACCATAACAGTAGAAGACGTATGTGAATTGTAGTGGCGTGGAGAATCCATTGCCTTATAAACAATTTTTGGGACATCCAAGATGCTAAATTGTCTATCTGAACGCCCCCTAAGGAATAACCACTACTACCATCGCTCGTGTGCATTCACAAGAAAGGGTATGTAATCTGTATGTTATTGCTCAAGAAAGAAAGAGGAAGATAGTAAGTAATTTTGTAAGATGTTGTGTTGTTGTAAGTTTAGAATGAACTAGGAAGCAACTCTAGACGTTATGATGTAGTCGTTACACTAATCAAGTTTGTTAAACATGAGATTAACTATAGTTGATGTTACAAATAAACGTGGGTAGAAAATGGTTGTTACAAATCTAGATAATAGTTGTTACAAAATGATAGACTTGGTCAATAAAGGCTTATTATTTTCTTAGAAAAAGTTTAAATAAACTTGGTAATAATAGTAGTTTATATTTAATTTTGTATATCCCCTAGAGTTATGACCCTTGACCAGGGCCCGAGCATGGGTCGGGCATGTGGTGGTAGTGATGCGCGCATGTGGAGTTGAACGTATTGAAGTGAGGGAACAACCAAATACATTCAAGTGAACGTACTATTGGACTTGAAATTCTTTAGTTGGACCCCACAACACATACTTAAACCCGTTTAGTTTTATACATATTCCTCGATGTTATCACAATTTCCATTTAGACCATGCGCATACCTTGATTCTCATGACTGCTCTAAAAAGACTGTCAGAGTCTTTTATAGAAAGCGGCCCCCGCCTTCACTCTCACATAGTTTATTTCAAGAATGTCTATCCATCATATACTACCTCACAAGGGTGTTGAGATCATTAAGAACCCTAAGGATCAACCTTATCATAAGTCGGTGTGTTCATCAAGTCTGTCTCTTTAAGACCACCACATAGGGCTATGACCAATATTAAGACATAAACTAAACCTCAAAATAATCATCGGTGAATTCATTAAGTCTGTCTCAATAGGACCACCACAAAAGCTATGAATTATTAAGAGTAGAAACTTAACCTCATTTTCATTGTTGTACGCCACAGGGATTGGTAGGTAGTGCATCATATGTTTTCCATATTTCCTCCATGAACGGGCTTAAGCCCCACCCCCCTCGAACTTTCCAGAAATACTCTCCTGGTTATGAGCAAACCTGATAGCTTCTCTTGAGTCACAATGAAGAGAATCAGAATCGACTTTTTCTTCTCATAGTGGCACATCCGCTAGGAGACTTCTCAACTATTCAGCTTCTTGACATGTCAACTCTGGCGCTATAAAATCAAATTCCATAGGGGAACCTGCTATACAAGTTTGGTTTGATAACTTCCAGGATATAGCTCATCCGTCTAAGGAAAACACGTAACCACTAATGGAGCTCACTTCATCATAATCTGATATCCAATTTGCATCACAATAGTCTTCCATGACCAAAATGAACTTGTTATAACGTATACCTATGTCCATAGTACCTCTCTGATATTTCAGTAATCTTCGAAGAGCAACCCAATATTTAGTACTAGGGTTATGGTATATCGAGTAATTCTGCTTACGGCATAGGTAATATCAAGTCGAGTGTAGTTCGTTAAGAACATAATACTTTCTATAATCCTGGCATATTCATTTTGAGATAATATATTTC
Organism: Nemophila menziesii; assembly: GCA_029959085.1. Classification (NCBI taxonomy): domain Eukaryota; kingdom Viridiplantae; phylum Streptophyta; class Magnoliopsida; order Boraginales; family Hydrophyllaceae; genus Nemophila; species Nemophila menziesii. The sequence continues at coordinate 22,977,872 of JARWIR010000001.1, read as the reverse complement.
CATTTTTCTTAGTAAAATGAATGTTAGAGTCATATGGGGGGGTAAAGCATGCATGACATCAAAGGAATTGAATCTCCTCAACATCTTTTATACATAATAAGACTCACTAAGGGATAATAACCCTTTCATTTCTTTTGATCATGACGCCTAGGATAATGTCACCTTCTCCCATGTCCTTTATCTAGATTTTAGATGATAATAAGTTCTAAGTCTCATTAATAACAAAAAGGTTAGCGGAAAAGATTAGCATGTCATCTACGTATAAACATATTCTAATCCTAGCATTTTCATGTAAACGCATGAGTCAGAAGTGTTGATTGTGAAGTCATCTTTAACTAAAGGACCGTCCAATTTTCCATACAATTATATAGATGCTTGTTTCAAACCACATAGTGATTTCTTAAGCTTGCATACTTTCGTCTCTTGACCAGATGCAACAAAACCCTCGAGATGGACCATATATATATATATATTATATATATATATATATATATATATATATATCTCTTCATCAAGATCTCTATTCGTGGTTTTAACATCCATTTGATGTATAATAAGGTTATGAATTGATGCTAAGGCAATTAGATTTCTTATGGTGGCTATCTTGGTAATTGTTGAATAGGTGTTAAAGTGGTCCAAGCCTTTCTTTTGAGTAAAACATTGAATAATAAGTCTAGCCTTAAATTTCTCTATAGAATAATCAAGTCTAAATTTCCTCTTAAAGTTACATTATCTACTAAAGTGCTTACATACCTTTGGTAAGTCAATTAAGCCCCAAGTGTGGTTTGATATTACTTGTCTTACATCCCGTTGGTAAGTTAGTTAAGTCAGTTATGCATCCTTTTGATTATATTTAGCAAGTTCTATTACCTTATCAACTAATATAGATAGTTGTAATATAAATATAAATTTTTCAATATATATATATATATATATATATATATATATATATATATATATATATATATATATATATTTATATGTATCACCTTAATATTTAATATATAACTTAATGGAGCGCTTTGCTTCTCAGACTATTTGGGGTGTTATCACTTTTTTAGCCTCGAACCCATAACCACACTGCTTTTAACTATCTGAATCTTGAGGTTTGACCCACATCCATGAATCAAATCATTCAAAAATAAAGGGTGTCTTGGAAACAAGGTAGTCTATAAATTAATCGTTGTCTTGGAAGGTTTAAAGGGTTGGAGTCTTCCAAGGTGACTATATTCATTGGTTTGTAAAAACATGTAAATAGGAACCTTATGTTGACGGTCGAAGACAAGAAAAATAGAGAGGAGAGGAAGCTAGGCACAAGAGATCTAAGAGTGGATAATCATATAAGTTAGTAAAGTGTGAGTGTGTAACGATCCTATAAAGGATAGATTCTCGGGTAAGTGTGCGAGTTATTTGTTCTTTCTTTTTTGAGAGGGTTTCAACTTTTTTTTGTACAAAAACCATGTATTTGTGTGAGTAATTATAGTGAATTACTCTGTGGACGTAGGCATCTTTGGCCGAACCACGTAAAATACTGTTGTTCGCTTCTTTTCTTTTCATGGAGTGACTTCAAATATTGTTAAGTCTAATATAAAGAAATCTGAATGGAACTTAGATTCGGCTTCTTCTGCATATGTGATACCGACAGAAAGTTTGATCACATAACTACCGCAAACAACATGGTGATAAAGGTTTTGGGCATTCGTCGTGTCTGCTTGAAATTGATCAATGGTAATGCCCAAACTTATTCAAATGTGATATATTGTACCGTCGAGTGGTAGCAACATCATTTCGTTGGGGATGTAGACATCACATGGATGTAGATACATCGGTCGAGATAATAGATGTATAGCTTTCAAGCACGACTGGTTCATATTGAGTGGAAAAATCAACACAAAGAATATCTATATATTGGAGGGTCAGGATGTTTGAGTTGGTGACGGAAAAGCTAGTGATTGGACGTTGAGTTATTGTACAAAACAAAACACAGGAAAAAATATTCTTTCTACGATATTGTCGAGGTGTTTGAAGATGCTCGTCAATGGAGGAATTATTGATATTTGACTCACATCCATGAACAAATACACAGGAAGATTAAAGGGTGTCTTGGGAAACAAAGTACGTCTTGAATTAATGGTTATCTTCAAAGTTTGAAAGAGTTGGAGCCAAGAAGACTAGATTCATTGGTTTGTTTGGTCATGAAAACCTATAAATGGGAACCATATGTAAATAGGTGAAAAAAATAGGATCACGTTCAATTTTTAGGCCATTACATACTGTCTAAATATATTTTTAGGCTTAACGTTTAAAAAGTGTCATTTTTAGGTCAAACGTATTCAAAAACGTCATTTTTAGACCATTTCACAAATTTTTTGACACATTATATTGATTTTAAGGGCAATTTGTGTATAAATTATATCTTTATTTGGCTGCGTCACAAATTAGGAAGTTTAATTGAAGAGTTCAAATTGTAATTAAAACTTATGAAATTACTTAAGAAATCCGTGAAATAGACTAAAAATGACATCTTTTAATACATTTGCCTAAAAATGACACGTTTGAAATGTTTAACCTAAAATTATTTTTAGGTCATAAATAATGTCCTAATAATGGAATTTACTTAAAAATAGAAAAAAGAAAATTAGACACAAGAGATCAAAGAGTGAATAATTATATAGGTTAGTTAAATGTTTGTGTGTAACAATCCTATACAAATTAGAGTCGTGGATGATTGTGAGATATATTTGTTTTATTATTTTTTTAAGAAAAAAATCAAGTTATTCGTATAAAAACCAAGTTGTAATTAAATGATAAATTATTGTAAATTACTCCATAAATATAACTATGTTTAGCCAATCAACATAAAATATTGTTGTTCGTTCATTTTTCTTATTTGTTCTGTGTATAAATCTAGAACAGAAATTATGATATTTTCTCAGCACTGAACATCCTTTTTAACGGGTTTCTTTACTCTTGTAAAGATCTATATGGGAATTGCTCCAAAATATTTAGACCCTTTCGATACCTTCTTTTTATGTCAACCATTAACTTATATAACAAGGTTTTTTAACGGCACAGATCTTCTACATAAGTGGTGGTCAGTATCATTTATATCCCTACTTATCATTAAGATCATTAATTAATCTTTATTATTTAATTAAAAAAAACTATCCCTATTATTTAATTAAAAAATTATTCCCCATATTTCGTCAGCCCAAATCTATTTAATAAATAAGAATAAAACCATCATCTCCTATTAACCCTCATAATTTCCCCCTTCTTCTCATAATTTCCCCATTCTTCTCATTCTTTCATTTACATTTTAAACATAAAAGTTAAAACTCATCTCTTCACACGCATTCGAACAAAAATCATAAAATCATAGTTGTTTAAACATAAACTAAAACTCATTCCTTCACACTCACTTTCCCACCAAGCCCCTCTCCTGCGCAAGAAAACCGCCGCCGGGACCATTCTACACCGTCATTAACCATCAAAGAACCCAAATTAAGGTAAAAAATATATCTTGAGTTGTTTATAAGTACTTGAATAAGTATGTCGAGATTGATAAGAAATGGTGAATTAGAGTTAGTATCTTGATAATGGTCGGAAATGTACAGAGATGGAGCGTGCATCGGACTTTGATTCTAGATCAGCAGGTGCGGTATTTTGCTCACAGGTTTTGAAACTCCAATATTTTAGTTTTATTTTTCTAATCCAAGACTTCGATGGGTCCTTATTTTCCTTTATTATCTTTAAATTAATTTCCCAGTTTGAGTTTGGAAATACAAGTATATTTTGGTTTCAAAATTGGTTGAAGGGCCTAATATTTTGAGAAACGGATTGTGTTTTGGTAAGCACATTCTGGTAAATTGTAATCGCAAGAAAGATAATATCGTACTTAACATAATGTTATATTTTGCAGGCTAAATTTATCAATCCTCTTACAAAGCGTCCTTTTTCATCATGTCATTGAGTCGCTATAGGGGCATCAGGTACATCTTAACTACACCCTGATATTCAAATTTCTACTACTATGTCAGTCTTTGTGTCTTAAATTACATACAATCATTTTGTGATATTTCCTTTTACTATATAAATCTTTATTTAAGTCTTCCATAATTTGTAAACTTAGTGATTGAGCTTAAATTTGATTCTCTTTTGAATTTATATTAATATTAACTCCCCAAAATTAATCGTTACAATTTAATATTCAGTGAAGGAAGTATTGGAAGAAGCTACATAGGCGAATTTCTGTGGTGGCAACTATTTCCTAGACAATGTGAGGATAAAGACATCTTAGGGAACATATTTTTTTAAGTTTTATGAATTAATTTAAGAGTATGACTGTAATATTTAAAAAATAATATGTCACATGAATTTTTTTAATAGAATCTTGATATATACGCTAAGAAATATCACAATAACCACGAAGAATATTTAAAAGACAAGTGAAGGATAAATTTATATCTTTTTAAGTGGTAGCATAAATAGATAGATTTACCTTTTCCAAGAGCTCTTAATTCTATCTTTTTTTCAGCATTCGGTACATTATGACATCCAAAATTCATAAATTCATTCTTAATTCAACTCAGGTATTTGTTTCACGCCCATTGGCAAAAAATGCTCAAGTATTTTGTGCACAACTGATGTCTCCTCATTTGTGATAGATTAATGTTAGGATGAGACATCATTTTAAGTGATTTAGAAGTCAATAATGTCGATTTTCTTGAGTTTTAGTGCACTTTCCTGTTTTGAGTCTTGATTTGTAGAATTATTGTTTTTAGAGCATATTGGGTTTAATTGTTTATTTAGTGTGTAGCTTTAAAGATAATTATGGAGCTTAATTAGAGTCCAAGTCAAAGACAACAACTTATGGAAAGAGATTTGCATGGTAATTGGAGATAAGGAAACAATTGCTAAAAAGATGGAAAAGAAAAAGTTGCCTAAATCTGGGATTCTGCATACACGTCCAAAGATAGGCGTTTTTACCTAAGAAATAGGCCGAATCTGATGATTTCCTTCTAAGGGCCTAGATAATTATGTTGCGATTCTTTTGGTATCTTATGGAGCAAAATCCGACCAATAACGAAGAAGATATGCTCAAAACGGTGCAGCAGTGTTTATCTTTATTTCCATACGAATTTGAGTTGGGCTAGAAGTCCATTACCTTAACTCTTCCTCAAGAAAACGAATTAGGTCTTCTAAACACCTATAAATACACCCTTATATCACTTGTAAATCATCCTTGCCTCATAGTAATTAGTTCTTAAGGTTTTATTCTTCCAGTTTATTGTAGAGAGCAAGATGATGTCTTTTATTATTTCTTTTAGTTTATTTCCTTCAGGTATGAACTAAACTCCCCATAGCTTGGGTTTTGCATATGTATAATCTATGAATTCTAATTCTTCTATCTAAGTTTCTTTGGGAATTATATGTTTTAATCTGATATTAGCTTCTTACTTTATATTTGTTTATGTGTTTTGATTTATTGTCTTTCCTAGAACTGATCACTTTTGGATTGTTTTAAGAATAGTTAGATGGTCTCCTTGACAGGGTGTTTAACTATTGAACCACCACATAATGTCTAGTGTCGATAGCAGTTCTGACAAACATACTTCTAACTAGATAGTCATTAGGGTTTGTTTTAACCACCATATCACTAATTGATTGTAGTGTGCTGGATAGGGCCTTAGTGGCGTTTGATAACCCTATTTGAGTCCTCGTCTTGGTTGTGCCGTAGCCCCCTTAGTCGCTCTCAAGGACTAAGATTGGGGAATTTAGAATCCTGACTAAGTATACCAAGAGGTAATATTCTCCCTTATTAACTAGATCTATAGATAGAATTAGAAGGATTAGTGCATACTAGCAAAACCTAAGCTATACTTCTCATCTCATATTCTTCGTATTTTACTTTATTGTCTTTATTTTCCTAGTTTTAATTCTTATTTTCGAAATTCTATTTGCTTTACTTTTCTGTTCTCTAATTATTTACTTTTACTCGTAATTTCTACTCACGCGATTAACACACTTAAGTCCCTGAGAACGAACTCTGTTTATCATTAAAACTTGCATACGTCCTGTAATACTTGCAGTACTGTGCCTGTCTAGGGTGAGAGTGCGTAGTTTCTTGGTCTTATTTTGTATTAATTTTATCACACCCTAGGCGACACCAACAACACATCTAGACATATTAGAGTAAGCAATGGCTATAATGATTCTGAAAACCTATTAATCATTTCGTATACATGTTGTATTTGTTGGTTAATGGTTAAATAAAATGATAAAGTTATTCAGTTTTTAGCAATCAATATTTAAAAAAATAATTAAAGGGTGTTCTGCGGACAATGATAATCCAGCTTCAAGAATAGGATATTGGGACTGTAATCTAGGGGGCAAAGTTTAATGTACCATGCATTAATCAAAAGATAACGGATTGTTTATGAGGATAATAGTGTAATTAGTCGATTTGATGATGAAATCGTTCATCATCTATATAATCCAGGTGAACCTGTTCAAGAACTTAAAATTGTTCACTACTACACGCGAGCTTTCTCGCGACTGAAATTTTCGCGACTACTTCATGTAGTCGCTAAACATTATATCTCTAACGACTACTTTGTTTTAAAGACTACTTTACATTTTTTTGGACAACAAAGTAGTTGTACTTAATTTTTGTTTGTAACGACTACAAGAAATAGTCGTTAGTATTATGCAAGTGGTCGCTACTTGTTTTTATTTTTTGATTATTTTTTTCCACCGACTTTGTGAGTCGCTAATGAAGTTTATTTTCTTACGACGACACATGTAGTCGCTATTGGTTACTAATAACGACCCATTTACATCATTAGAGACAACTTCTTGTAGTTGCTAATGTGTGTAGCGTATTTATGACAGTGGGTTTCGAATTTGGATCCTCAAACAACCATTATTTTACAACTTCCCCCACTATTCTCTCAAAACTCTCCTAATTTTTTCCATCAATTCATCATCAAATATTATTTCAACACGTGGAAAAGCTTTCCCGTGCCAATCAACAACGTGTGACCTCCTCAATTATCATTTTCCCCATCTAAAGTTTCCCCAAAGTAGGTATCTTTTGTTCTATAAAACTCTTTCAAATTTCTTTTATTTGCATACAATTGTGTAGTTAATGCTAAATAGTATTAATTACTAGGTATTTCAACACGTGGAAAACCTTTCCCGGGTCATTCAACAACATGGGACCTCCTCAATTATCAATTTCTCCTTCTAAATTTTCCCAAAAGTAGGTATTTTTCTTCTATAAAAGTTTTTTCACCTTTTTTTATTTTGATTACAATTGTGTAGTTAATGCTAAATATATAGTATTACTATATATTTCAAAACATCTTATAATTTTATAAGATATATATATATATATATATTATTGTATGAGAAATAAATGCATAAATGAGATATATATTTATGGGACAACGCCCAGTTAATTACGCGGAGAGCGTTAGTATTCCCAATTAATTACAAGTTCGACTTAATTCCCAATTAAGCACAAATTATAAACCGATTACCATAATACCCTTTTAGCTTAATAATACACAAGCAAATAAAATAAATAATACTATTAGATAATGAAAATAGTATAAATTAAAAATTGTTCATAACTGCACACACTAAAACACACACAAAACACACGCACCACTATCTCACCTCTCTACTCACACATACGATCTAATACTCTCTCTCCCTCTGCCATTAAATTCAATAAACCATAGCCGAAGTCAAAATCACAATCCTATACTGTTACACTATCATAATAACTGCAACATCAAGTAGGAATCACTGAAACAAGTAGAAGAATCGAAGCAGATACAAGTTTATTCAACGGTTAAAAACTCGACATTGAAACCCTAGGTATGAACGAAGAATTATAACATGTTCTGGTGTTTCCAATTGCAATTATTTCAGCAATTTTTGCTTCGATTATGCTTCTATTGTGTTTCGTATTTGAATTTGCAACATGTTCTGGTGTTAAAAGAGTATTTTAGTCGAGTATTTATCAATCTTCATGTTTAATGTGAATAGTTGCGATTTGTTTGTGAAACTGAGTAATTTGTTTGTTTTTATATCGTATATACAACCGCAAATCGATAATCAAGTATATAGACGGTTAATTTGTGTGGAACTGAGTATTATAGAGTAAATACTAAGGCGTATGTGTAAATTGAGCCTGTGTTTATGAGTGCTTGCATAGATTGATATGATAAATGCAGAATTGTGTGTTACAGCTACACACAAACACAATATGTGTGTGTAACAATAACACAAAAACTACTGGATAGATCAATTCATGACACACAAGTACTTATTACATATATATGGACATTTGTGATAAGATGAAACACATATTTTGTGTTGCAGGTAGTCAAAACGAGTAGTTGTTAGTCAATATTGTATGATTAGAGCGGTTTGAACATATTGCATAATCTGGATGTGATAAATGGAATGTTGTGTGTTACATTAACACACAAAAAAACAAAATTGTGTGTATATGAAACACCTATTTTGTGTTGCAGTAAGTCAAAACGAGTAGGTGTTAGTCAATATTGTATGATTAGAGTGGTTTGTACATATTTGATAAACTGGATGTGATAAATGGAATGTTGTGTGTTACATAAACACACAATCAAACAAAATGTGTGTATGTGTAACACACATTTGGTGTTGCAGCAAGTCACAACTCATGAATTTGATGTGTTCATCAGTTTTTATCATTCAATATGATTTTGGTTTTTTAGTAATAATCTTATCTTTATACATATACAAAAAGCTTGAGGTAGAGCATAGATACATCAAAAGAACAGCACATTCAAACTTCCGGGCCAAGATGAGAAAGAGGATTATCATGGATGAACAAATCTGGATTAACAAAAGAAAGGGTTCTCTGAAATTCAAGTGTACCACAAAGAATAGTGATATATAAGTTTGATGAATATGCTATAGATGGAGTCAAATAGTGTATTTTAGGTCAAATGTCAGTTGGTGAATGTTAAGTTTGTAATTTCAGTTGTATGTTTAGTTTAAATTTCATGTCAGGTACAATGAACAAATTTGGTTGAATTATATTATGTTGATGTTTTTGAATTGTTTTGTGACAAATTTGGTTAAATGATATTATGTGCATCTCGTTGACTTGTTTTGTGTTGCAGCATATCAAAAGTTGGTTGTGTTAAGTGTTTCAGCAACCTGTTTATGTGTTGCATCAACACACAATGCACGAGTTATGTGTTCCAAGAACACGAAAAAATAAAAATAAAAATAAATAAAAAAACAACTAAACAGAAAAAAATAACTAAGATGAGTATTACAAAAAACACACTAAATCAAGATTAAACCATTATAATGAACAAGTCATAATCATATGTATTTTGACAATAGGTATAAGATTAATAGAATTGTGTGTTATAGCAACACACAAGAACGCAAATTGTGTAAAGTTGCAACACAAATGAACACATATTCTGGAAAGCTGCAACACACAAAACAATACATATTTAGGACACAATAGGTAATTTGAAAATAGGTATAAGATTAGTAGAATTGTGTGTTATAGCAACACACAAGAACACAAATTGTATAAAGCTGCAACACAAAAGAACACATATTGTGTAAATCTGCAACACACAAAACAGTACAAATTTAGGACACAATAGGTAATTTAACAATAGGTATAAGATTAGTAGAATTGTGTGTCATAGCAACACACAAGATCACAAATTGTGTAAAGTTGCAACACAAAATAACTGTGGAAAGCTGCAATACACAAAACAGTACATAACATAACATAATATTTGATTCAGAAAGTTAAGTATCCATTACATAAAAAATCAAAACCACAAACAGTCAAGTGGTATCAAACGGTTCATAATAAAAAGTAAAGTATAAGATAACTAAAAGTATTAACGAAACGCATATGATCGCACGACACGACTTCCCATTATGATGACCATATTGCTTACAGCGACCACATCTCATGCGTCTAGGCATACCTTCGCCTTAAGCTTCCCGGCCATCATCTCCCTATATGGACCGTCACCACGCCCGGTTAAAGCAGCTCTCAAATTGTTACCAACATGATACATGCAGAACGAATGATGGTCGTAAGGAAATACAGTGCGAACTGAATTCAGTATGCCCGGGTGACGATCCGATATAAATGTCAACTTCCAATCACTTATAAATGGCGTAAAAAATTGAAGAAAACCACTCTAATTCTTCATGTTCTCTGAACGTACAATACCAAACGCAATAGGGTAAATACCTGAAGACATGTGGAAGAAATATATAAGAACAACAAACGATAGGTAAGGGCATACGGGTCAGAGGAAAGATAAAGATAAAATAATAAATACAACAACATGATAGATTGTGTGTTGCTTCAACACAAAAACCATATGATTGTGTGTTGCAGTAACACATAAGAAGGCAGTGTATGTGTTGCAGCAGAAGAAAGGTAAGAAGTCTGTAGGAAAGAAAAATCATATACCACAGACAACAGTTGGGTGTTGCAGCAAGACAAAAGTATTAAATATTGTGTTCATGCAACACACAAAGATGCAGTATGCGACTAACAAGCATGCAAGAAAACAAAAAATTCACACACAACATATGAGAGTTATGTGTTGCAGCAAGACACAAGCATCAAATGTTGTGTTCATGCAACACAAAAGGATGCACTCTGCAACTAACAAGCATGCAGAAAAAGTCGATATGAAGTATACAAACACTTTTATAATTGCATCAGAGGTCCCTGTGTTAAATTACGGGAAATCGATACATAAAGATTCTCATAGATTCCAACTCTTCTACAAAATAATAATATAAACGATATAATATGTTCAAGTAGATAATCAAGCATATACGGTAACATACATGGGGAAATTATAGAATATAATTGCACTAAAGGTCCCTTAAATGTTCATACTCAAACTAATCACGCAAATAGCAGCAAGTTTTCTGAAACTTCATGACAAACACATATAAGAAGATATATAAAGTTATAAACATCAAGGCAATTCAAGTTCATTAAGTAGAAAATTATCAATTATGAGAACAACATCTCATATAAACACAATTCATATAGTGAATCAAAGCAATATGACTCAATTAATAAGAAACGCGATAGCAAAAACCAAAATTTATACAATAATAAAATATAAAGTAACATTAGAATGAGCAATCTGTCGTGTATAACAAATATACGAAAACGAATCATGAAAAATTCAAGGTAAATTCATAAGCAAAAAATCAGAAAATGACATGTAAAATAACGTAAATATAGAATAATTACCTGGAATTAGCAAACAGCAATGAAGTTTCCAGTGGTATTAACGAGATAACACGTGATTAAAAACAAATTCGAACAAACAAATCATAATCAGTAACACAGATTATCAAAATCAACAAAAAAATGCATAAAAAATTGAAAAAAAATTGGTCAGGAAACAAAATACTAACCGTGTGAAGTAATTTTCAGTTATAAATGAACGATTACATCAATATAAAGAGAATTCAGAGATCAATTTGGAGCAGTAATGAAGACTATATTGCGCGAGAGGGAGAGATGAAGATGTGAGTAGAGTGAGTTACGGTGGTGTTGACTTTTTGAGAGCGTTGAATGTATTAAGAAGAAAAAGAAAAATTAGGAGATTATTAATGATAGGGTTTCAGCATTAATGATTTAATTAAAATATGAAATAGGTATATATAAGGGGTAAAAATGGAAGCTAAAAATGCCAAAAGTAATTAATTGGGAATTAAGTTGATTTTTTGTGAGTAAGTAGGAAGTAATTTCTTCCTTCCTTTTTTTTGGGAATGAAAAGTGAGCAATTGTAATTAATTAGGAATTATCTCTATATTTATTTGGTGATGTAATATTTTGTATGCATTTAATTTTATATTTATGTATTTAATTGGTGATGTAATAATTTTTTTTTCATTTTATATATATATATATATATGTATTTAATTGGTGATGTAATAATTTTTTTCATTTTATATTTATGTATTTAATTGTTGATGTAATTTTTTTTCATTTTAAATTTATGTATGTAATTGGTGATGTAATAATTTTCTTTTTTATTTTCTTTTTATGTATTTAATTGATGATGTAATAATTTTTTTTGCATTATATTTATGAGACATTTATGTTGTATTCTTTTATATTGGAATAGTTGATTATATTGGTAGTAGAGGATGGCTTCAGGTATTGATAAAAGTTGGATTACTTCCGCTCATCGTGTTTCGCGTGAATTCGTTAAGGGGATAGAAGAATTTCTCGCATTTGCTCAAAAAAAAGATGATTTTAAAGATACTTTGTTTTGTCCGTGTAATGAGTGTTTGAATTATCGCCGGTTTAACGTGGTCAAAGTTAGGGCACGTCTTTTAAAATTTGGGTTTTTGTCCACGTATGAGATTTGGACAAAGCATGGTGAGACCGATGGAATTCCCAAAACTCGATATGAAGAAAATGAAATGTTGAATATCTATGAAGAATTGAGACCTAATTATGAGGGTGGTGGTCATTCGGGTGACACCGAGATGATAGACTCGAACAGTTCAACACGTGGCAAATTCAAAACTATGTTTTTCGAATTAGAGACCTAGTTATACCCTGGTTGTACAGTAATGAGTTCATTAAATTTCATTGCGAAGCTAATGCACGTGAAGGTGAAGAACAAGTGGACTAACACGTCTTTCACCGAGTTGCTTGATCTTCTGTGTCGTGTGTTTCCCAAACCTCATACCTTGCCCGAGTCATACGAGGAGTGCAACAAAAAGTTAAAAAGTTTAGGTATGGGGTACAATACCATCGATGTTTGCGTGAACGATTGTGCTTTATTTTACAAGTAGAATGACTCCCTCGATAAGTGTCCGGTATGTAGTGAATCCAGATGGGACCCGAAGAAGGGTCAGAAAGTAGCGCATAAGAAACTCCGATATTTCCCAATTGCCCCGAGGTTGCAGCGACTTTATGCTTCGAGACACACTGCCAAAAATATGATTTGGCACCGTACAGGGAAGAGTAGAGATCCAGATTTGTTGCGTCATCCAGTTGATGGCGATAGTTGGAAGAGATTTGTTCAGTTACATCCTGAGTTTGCTAGTGAACCTCGGAATGTGTTCTTGGGTTTGGGTATCAATGGTTTTTGTCCTTTCTCTATGCTTTACAACTCGTACAACATGTGGCCGGTTATATTGACCGTCTACAACTTACCACCGTGGGAATGTGTAAAGGAGACGACATTCCAGCTTTTTTTGTTGATTCTAGGATCGTGTTCACCCGGCAAGGACATGGATGTCTTTCTTCGATCTGTTATAAATGAGTTGGACAAGTTGTGGGATAAAGGGATCCTTACGTATGATGCCCACAAGAAGGAAGAGTTTACGATGAAGGTTTGTTTGTTGTCCACGACTAATGATTACCCCGCTAGGTCATACACTTCAGGATGGTCGGGTCACGGTTACTTAGCTTGTCCAGAATGCATGGATTCTACTCTGTCATTGAGGGTGAAGAAAGGGGTTGTTTACTTTGACCATAGACGTTGGTTGCCTACCAAATATCGATTTAGAAAAAACAAGGTTTCGTACCCCGCTTCCGATTATAGGGGCCCTCCAAAGAAATATACTCCTGCCGATATTCAGACACAGTTAGATGGGCTTCCCATTGTGTTTCCCGGTAAACACAAGGATTTTGGGGCAAGATCGTGAAGCAAACTGTTCCACGACGATTCAATTGGAAGAAAAAGAATATTTTTTTATCGTTTACCTTATTGGTCTAAAACTTTGTTGAAACATAACATTGACGTTGTGCATTGCGAGAAAAATGTGTGTGATAGTTTGCTCGGTACAGTTATAGGTCTTCATGGGAAAGTTAACAAAGATAACGTGAAAGCGAGACTGGATCTTAAGGATATGAGCATCAGGAAAGATTTGTGGTTGACATCGAGAAAAGGTAAACCGATACTGAAACGAGCAAAGTATACTTTGTCAACGGAAAAGCGGAAAATATTTCTTGACTGACGGCACAGAAGTTTCCAAATGGTTTCGCTTCTGGTTTGAGAAATAATGTTCAAAGTGATACGGGAAAGATTATCGGAATGAAATCTCACAACTGTCACGTGATGATGCAGTATTTTTTCGTGGCTAGTATCCCAAGGGTTATTGAACACAAAGCGATTAGTGATGTGATTATTGGGTTAGCTAACGTGTTTAGAGTCATAAAAATCTCAGCATGAAAGAGTTAGAATCGGGTAAGGCGAAAGTGGTTGAAGTTATGTGTAGACTGGAAATGATTTTGCCTCCCGCGTTTTTCGATATATTGATCCACCTAGTTATACACTTATACGACGAAGCTCTGTTAGGGGGACCAATTCAGATGCGTTGGATGAACCCGTTTGAGCGGTATCTAAAGAAGTTAAAGGAGTACATACGAAACCCGGCTAGGCTGGAGGGTTCAATCACCGAGGGGTACGCCGTAAAGGAGATTTTGACTTTCATATCGTGTTATCTTCAAGAAGAAAAAACAAAGTTCAACGAACCTGGTAGATATACCGAGACTGAAGCTCAACCTAAAGAGTTATCCGTATTTAAGAGTCAGTGTACTCCACTCGGTAAAAAAGAGTGTAATACATTGAGAAGGAGCAAATCAACTGGTACATCCTACTTAATTGCGACGAAATCCAACATTTAATGACGTAATTTGATCATTTTATTTGTTATTTTATTAATTCGGTATGAAAAACGTATTGAATTTACTCTTCAAATGTGCAGAGAACACAAAGCCACACTATCGGGCCTTGAAGCTGATAAAGCTAGGAAACACCGACAAAATTTTCGAGATTGGTTTTTGCATAAGGTATTGGTGTCGCCTAGGGTGTGATAAAAATTAGATAAATATAAGTCACGCACTCTCACCCTAGACAGGCACAGTACTGCAAGTATTACAGTACGTATGCAAGTTTTAATGATAAGAAAGTTCGTTCTCAGGGACTTAGTGTGTTAATCGAATGTGTAGAAACAACGAGTAAGAAGCAATTAATTAAAAGATAGGAATATAAAGAGAGATAAATCCGAAATTATAAATTAAACTAAGGAAAATAAAGACAATAAATTAAATACGAAGAATTATGAGATCAGAAGTATAGCTTAGGTTTTGCTATTATGCACTAATCCTTCTAATTCTTTCTATCAAATCTAGTTAATAAGGGAGATAATTAGCTCTTAGATACTTAGTCAGGATTCTAAATTCCCATACCTTAGACCTTGAGAGCGACTAAGGGGGCTACGGACACACCACGAGACTGGTTCAAATAGGGTTATCCTACGCCCTAGGGCCCTAAGCAATCAATTTCCATACATGGTGATAGTGATTAAATCATACCCTAATGACTATCTAGTTAGAATTAGTGTTGTCAGGACCAATATCGACACTAGACGTTATGTGGTGTTTCAATAATTAGACACCCAGCTAAGGTGATCATCTAACTACTATTAAGGTAATCCTATACTCGTGCACTAGCAAGGAAAACAGTCATTAAATCAAAACACATAAACAAATATAAAGGTAAGCAGCTAATATCATATTAAAACATTAAATTCCCAAAGAAACTTAGATAGAAAGAAATTAAAATTCATAGTATATACATGATGCAAAACCCAAGCTATGGGAAGTTTAGTTCATACCTGAAGGAAATAAACTAAAGGAAATAATAAAAGACATCATCTTGCTCTCTACAATAACTCGGAAGAATAAAACCTTAAGAACTAATTACTATGAGGCAAGGATGATTTACAAGTGATATAAGGGTGTATTTATAGGTGTTTAGAAGACCTAATTCGTTTTCTTGAAGGAGAAGGTAAGTAGTGGACTCCAAGCCCAACTCAAATTCGTAACCCTAAAACATGAAATCAGGCCCGTTTTTGTTTTGGTCCTAGCAGCTTCAATACTCATCCATTTGACGTATATGAGTAGTCGAAATTCATCGTCTCGGAAAGATCTACAACTTTTCTCTTGACCGTTTTTCTAAATTCCACACCGATCTTGAGATATAAGCTGATTTGTGGTCGTAGGTGCAGAAATTCAGGATTAAGGCAGCTTTTCCTTTTCCATGTTTTTAGCTTTTGTTTCCTTATCTCCAATTACCATGCTTATATTTTTCCATATCTTGTAGTATTTGACTTGGACTCTAATTAATCTCCATAATTATCGTTAAAACTTCACACTAAATAAATAATTAAACCCAATATGCTCTAAAAATATTATTTTACTAAATCAAGACTCAAAATAGGAAAGTGCACTATTTCTCAAGAAAAAACGATTATTATGACTTCTAAATCACTAAAAATGATGTCTCATCTTAACATAAATCTATCACAAATGAGGAGACATCGGGTATACATTCATTCAAATACCAATTTAGGTCTCAATATTTGACAATATGGTTATTTGTTTTTTTTGGTAGGTTTATGATATAGAAAAAGACGGCGATGCATTTGCTACTAGTGAGATGATTTCATTGGCTAGTAAGTCTCATGGTGCAGTTTATAAGTATGATTCATGTGTTGTGAACGGTGTCAATGGGTTACTCGTGAAAAAGGGGGAAAAAGGTGACTCAAGATTACGGGGTATGCACCATGTACAATGAAAAACCATGTTACAGTAAATTAGTCAAGATTGTAGAGGTAACATTTCATGGTGGTTGTTCAGTTGTGCTATTCGAGTGTAATTGGTATAACATGAGTACTGAGAGGACAGAGAATGGGGTAACCATTATTAACACATCTACTTTTTTTTTGGAGAGACGGGCCATACATCTTAGCCACACAAGCGAAAAAAATATTTTATATTGATGAGATTAATTCAAGGAAAACACAAAAAGGGTGGAAAGTTGTTTGGGAAATCAATGATAGACATGGATGGAGTCCCGAGTTCAGGGGTGCAGAATCACTACCTACTATAAACGAGAGTGTCACAATCCCTTTAGTGAACACCGAGATGGATTACTCATAGTTACAATTGACAACTGGTGAGGAGATCCCATTGGACCCTTCTCTTTTGCACGTAGTTTTAATTATTGATGAAGAGGATGAGCTTTTTTATGATACGATGGACGAGTATGTCGACGATGAAGTAGAGGAACCAATCTATGTTGATAGTGATGAGGAAGTTGTTGACACGAGTGGTTACGAGACGGACTGATTTGAGGAATTTTTTATGATTACGTGTTTTTTATTTGTTTGGATTTTGATTACGTGTTTTTGATTGTTTGGATTTTGATTACGTGTTTTTGATTGTTTAGAATTTTATTATGTTTTGTTATTGTTCGGAATTGTATTACGTTAAGCTTATTGTGTGTTTGAAATTATAATTGTTCAATTTTCATTATTTTTTTAAAAAAAGGTTATTCGCGACAACATATGTATGAACTAGTCGCGATTGATACGTGTCATTTGCGACTAGTTCATACGTATGAACTAGTCGGTAAAAGGAAGCACACTTCTAGCGACTACCAAGTAGTCTCTAAACACGAATTAAATACCCACTAAATATTGGCGGTCCACTCTCCCGACTATCGAAGAGACACGCGTTAACTTCTTGCGTTTCGCGACTACTTGGTAGTCGCGAAAACCCAATTAGGTCGGTCAAATTACCGACACGTGGCGGTCGTCACCTTCTTTACCGACTACTTTCTTACCTTTAGCGACTACATGTTGTAGTCGCTAAATAGAGTGTCCTATATGTACTCTGCCGAGCCCATAAGCTTCATTATTTCCTTATACAAAAACAAAAAAACGGAGCTCTCTCTTAAAATCCGCCATTCCAAGCTCTAATCGAAGCTATAAACACACTCAAATCATCACACAAGGTAACAAAATCATGCTTTTATCTATTTATTCCACTACTTTGTTTTTTTTTTTTTTGCTAACCTAATTTTTTTCTTTTATGTTTAAATCCGAATGATGTTGGCATGGAATCTACATCAAAAGAGCTTCAATTTCAGCATATAAGGTAGGTTTTTCAACCATTATTTATGTTTTAATTTTCATGTTTTTTTTATTATTTGATGTTTATGTTAATTCTGAATATATGTGGTACTTTTAGGATATTATAAATGATATTTTTAACACAAAATAGATGCTAAAATGGTTTAAAAAATTATGTGAGTAATTGTAATGATTTTTTTTCCATTTTTTGTTGTGATGATTATGAAATCGGAGATTAATAGGTGTTATTAGGGTGTTAGGTTAATTTAGACAATATTTTGATGCTTGATTATGAAAAAATTAATGGTATAATTTGAGGGTTTTATTATGGTTTTTTAGGATTTTAAGAAAATTAAAATTAATAATATAAAATTAAAAAATTGCATGTAATTTGACTTTTTGTGGCCAAAAAATGTTTAAATAAAAATATAGGGATTAAATTGCAATTTAAAAAAAAATAATAGACCATCTTGGAATTAATTAGGAATATAATTTGTTATAAAATATTTTTTATGTAATTAAAGGGACTAAAAAGATAGTATTAAAATTGTTTAAATAAATATATTGGACTAAAATGCAATTTTACAAGAAAATTAAAGATAATAAAAATAAACTAAAATGGATTTTTCAAAATAAATGAAAAAGAACAAAGTTGCAAATTTAAAAAATGAATACTTCGACCAAAAAACAATTTATCAAAAAAGTTTAAAAAAAATAAAAGGATCAATTTGTAAAATTAACAAATAGTTAAAAAAGATTAAATTTTTTTATTACTGTATGACTAATATAATTTTTTGTGTAATACAAATTGTATTTGGAATATTGGATGTGTAATTATATTTTTAGAGTTATCTAATTTATTTTATTTGTTATTGTAATATTTAATTTGTATTTAATTTGTATTTAAATTGTATTTAATTTGTATTTAATTTGTAATAATTTGGTGATGTAATAATTTTCATTTAATTTTTATTTATATCTTTTAAATTTATTGCAAAATATTAGATGGCCGACGTGATATCTAGGACACACGAAGAGGACGGTGGGGGCCGAGACCCGAACCAAAATCCAACAGAAACCTTGCCGACTGTAACACTCAAAAAAATTATATCAGAAATAATTTTAAGTGTAACTTATATTTTAATTAAATCTAATTTAAAACAGAACCAATTAAGCAGAAAAAACGTGGAAATACGGCACTAAAATCTGCCGTTAAGGCACTAAAAGCTGTCGGGTATCCATTGCCGATCGATTTCTGCATTTTAGATGACATGTGGAATCCATCCGGTAAGTGCAGGAAACACGTTAGCCAGGTGGTCGGGCTAACTGTTCGAGAGAGGATACCAACATGCTACAAAGCGTGGAGTAAAGTTCCGATGGCCAACAAAATTTCAGTGATTAAGCGATTATCAGTAATGTTAATACTTATATATATATATATATATATATATATATATATATATATATATATATATATATATATATATATATATATATATATATATATATATTAATTTAATTTAACTTTAAAAAATATCTTGGATGTAGCAATTTTTGATATACCTAATTGGAGGAGAAGGGATGATTGGAAATTTATAGCTGAGAATTTAGACGATACAATGCGATTAAGGTACAAAGACTACAAATATGATACGAAGAAGGACTATTACTTGCTGGTAGGAAACCTAGTGATTTATCTGATGAGATTTGGAAGAGATGTTGTAACTTGTGGGGTTCGAAAGAGGCAAAGGTATATATATAATTTTTTTTAATTTTATAATTTATATTATATATAACGTTATTAATATTTGTATTTTAAATTTTTTCAGAATCGGGCAAAAGCGAATTAATTAAACCGAGAGAAACAAAAGAATAAGAGTGGAGCGGGGTCTCGAAAATATTCCCGAACTCGGGATATGCTTTACGAGGTACTTTGTTTTTTATGTATAGGTGTTTAATGTATTTTGAATAGCTTTTAATTATTCTGAATGAAACAAGGTGTTGAGAATTTGATCCCGGATGGGAGGGTGGTAGCTAGGGATGAGGCAACTCAAGAAGACATCCCTATTCCTCAAATGGGTGCGTTTTTCGAGGTGGTGGGCAAAAGTAAGAAAACAAAGCAGTGGAGGTCCGAGGGTTATAAGAACGCTGATGTAAGTTAATTTTTAAAAGAAAAATTTAAATTATAATTTTATTCATAAATTGATTTTAATATTTTTTTTCGTGTCTATAAGTAAACAGAAATTGTTAAGGGATGCTATGAAAGATCAAGTGACTCAAAGTCAATCGGATGAAGGTTTAGCTCGTGAGCTGTCGCAAAAGGAGCAAATCGAGACGGTGAGGGAAACTGCTAAAAAGGTTGTTGGGTCGCCAAAGAGGAGCTGGACACCAGGTGTGGTCGACCGAAAAAGAAGGAGAGTTATTCGACCACCCCGGTACAAGACGAGCATAACGCGATGATGATGGAGGCAATAATGAGTTTCGAGTAGCCCAAGGACTTCCAGAGTACAGACGCCCTGACCTCTACTAGCATTGAGCCTCCAGTATATTCTCGGGCTGTTGTGAGTGATGGGATGGGATGGATTAACGAGATGAGAGCACGTGAAGGTTTGCCCCCTTTTAAGCCTATGCATGTAGACCCTACTCCTCCTACTGGTAGTGCATCCGAGAGACTAGTTAATGAAGATGGTGATGAAGAGATGGGCGAAGATGAAGATGATGACGAGTCCGAGGGAGAAGAGGAGACCTGTTTATATGGCCTTTAGTTTATTATGTTGGTGTTTATTTTTAATTATTTTGGTGACGTAATATGACTTTGACTTTTGACTATCTTTATTTGACTTTGGTTGACTTTCTATTTAACTACGGATAATTTTGGTATTTTAATTAGTATTTTGGTTTATAATTGGTATTTTTAATTATTAATTGTATATTTTTTTTTTAAAAATAAAAAAATATAATTTTAGAATTATTTTAAATTGCAATATTGCAATTAAATATAATTCAGAATCATATTTTTTTATTTTAAAAAAAAACACTATTAGCGACTACTCGTAGTCGCGAAAATCAAAAAGTTGTAGTCGCTAATTATCAACTATTTGCGACTACGTGTAGTCGTTAATTTGAAATCAATTTACGACTACTCAGTAGTCGACAATATATAACTCATGCACGACTACCATGTAGTCGTAATTAATGAGTAATGATATATGTCACCCCTTTTTATGTCACCCTTTTATCACCCTTCTATATATATGTATTGATTTCCTTGAATAGAAGATAGATAAAAATTAAATAGGATAGAGAAATCAATTCATTGGTCCATGTAGGCATACACGTAGGAGGTGATAAAAAGGTGATACAAAAAGGATGACAAATATCATTACTCGTAATTAATTAAGACATTTACGACTACATATGTAATCGATAATACTTACGTTATCCACAACTACACAGTAGTCGTAGATGTCTAATTACTTCTAGCGACTACTTATTAGCCGTGTGTCGTTAGTTATGACTTCTAACGACAAGTTTCTAGCGATTAAGTTTTTACGACTACAAGTAGTCGTCAAAGACCAAAATCATTTTTCGCGACTACCTTTTTTATTTTAAACGACTACCAATGTGGTCGCGGAAGCAATAACGCGGTGTAGTGAAAATATCAATTAATTACCTTTTAAAGTGAAGTATCTCATTTTGTTCGTATACTGATGGAGTGAGGTTGAGATGTTGACATTTGACACATGAAATATCATGATCATTGATGAGGCTTCAAAATATCTTCTCTACTTTTTCTAGATCTTTTGATCTCATTGATCTTTCGAACCAAAAAAAATATATTGATCAATATTCTTAGCTAACAATATATATATATATATATATAAAGTATATTTGTTTTCAGGTAATTGTATTTGTTCTAAAAATATTTTAGTTCAATCATTTTTAAAAAATTTAAATGAAATATATATTTTAAAATATAATTTTGAAATTGTTTCATTAATTTTGTAAGATTTCATAAATTTTAAAAGTAATTTAAATATTTTAAATAAACTATATCTTTATTTGACTACATCAAAACTAGAAACTATATTTAAAGTGTTCAAATTATTTTTAAAATCTATTAAATATCTTATAACATTAATAAAATGACCCAAAAATAGTACTTTTGAATATGTTTGGCCTAAAAATGATACTTTTGAAACGCTTGGCCTAAAATGGAATTCGCTCTTAGTTTTTCGTGATGATATTAGTCCTTGTTGTTAGGGATGTAAACGAATCAAGACGAACCAATCTTTAGTTATCTTGAGTTAGGTTTGGTAATATTTTAGTGAACTTGAATTTGGTTTGAAACGAGACTCAATATTCAAACTTGGGCTTGGTTCATAAAAAAATTTCTAAACTTGAGTTCGGGTCGGTTTAGTTCGTTTAAAACTCATTTAAAACTCGTTTATTTTTCTATGATATATATTATTATTGAGAATTTTCAGTGATTTAAAATATAATAAAGTAAAACTAATATAAAATGCATTACATAATTTATTATAATTTACAAATTAAACATAGAATATTTTAGTTATTATTAATTATGTGTGTAAAAAATTTACGTGATTTTGACCTTTTGTGTATATATATATATATATATATATATATATATATATATATTGATAAATTTTAATTGAATATATCAACCAAGCGTATTAACGAGCTTTTAAAAAATCCTTAGAAAACGGTTCATGAGCTTAACAAGACGAAATTATACAAGTCTGAGTTCGGCTCTAATAGCAAATGAGTCTGAATTTAAATTTTAGACTTGGTTTGTTTAACTAACAAATCTAACCTTTAACGGACTCAAACCCAAACCTATAGTAAATGTATCGCCTCATTTGAAACCCTACTTATAGCGTTAGGGTCCTCTTCTTCCTTTAACGAGGAGGAAGGAGGTGAATCTTGTCCCACAAAGGCTACAAATATAGTTACATTGAGGTTCGCGTGCATGTCTTACAAAGTAAAAGGGTAACTCATACAATGATTTTTTTTTTTTTTTTGTTTCTAAACGCTTATAACTCATACAATGATGAGTTGTTCTATATGTATTTAAATCATTACGTAAATCTGTAATATCTGTCCGCGTATAGAAATGAGGGGAATAAAATAAGCACAAATTAACATTACACTGAACACAAAAAATTCAAGCTAATAACCAAAAGTAACTATCATGACAATGTTTTGCCTCTTAAAATTAATTTATAAATTGGCTAATACGGAAATAAGCAAAAACTAATGGTTAGACCGGTATAATATGCGTCCTCTTGATGATTTATGAGATGTTAGAATTGTTTTGAACCTTTCAGATCAAAAATTTAATAGAATTTTACTAATCAAATTAAAAAAAATAATACAAAATCTGAATGAAAGAAAAATGTTTTGTAAACAATGTCGATTGTCGACATTAGGTGCTTTGCTCTAAGGTACTTTTCTCATTGAATATTGGACCCACTAAGTTTGTCTCTTTGACACCTAAAGCTAAGATTCACTTAAAAGTGTTAATAGCCAAAGCAGTTGCCCCTATAATATTAACGTCTTTATTTTTTGCTCCGCAAATAACTGAGGAAAAAAAACAAACTACTCTTTGAAATGGCCTCAGCTCCGCCGCACGGCGAGGCTGGCACCGTACCACCAGATGGACGACCACCAGAGACCCACCCAGCCACCGCGACAGGATCACCACCTGCTGCAGAACTGTTCACCGCCGCTGCAAGCTTCCCACCGGACCAGAACATGGAGGAATTTCCTTCTCTCGCCGCTGCAATTGCGGATGGTAGAGCTGGGAAACGCCACCGTGCGAACAACAGTACACAAAACTCTACTGCCATGGCTGTTACAACAAACTTTCAACAGGAACCTGGGCTACCTACAGCTACTGAAAACGTGCCTCACATGAACCAAGCTGTTGAAAACGTGCCTCACATGAAACAAGCTACTGGAATTGAAGGTAAGGCTACTGAAACTTTTGTGAAACCTAATTTAGGTGGGTGGAAGGGAATGGTTACGGGTAATAACGTGATTATACCAATTATTGAGGATTGTGATGGAACTAGAACTAAGCGTATAATGGACGAGGAGGATTTTTACGAAATAGAGGACTTAATAGAGGATGATGATGAGGTGGATATTAATGATACAATACCTACTGTTCTTAGAACGAGAGATGAAATCCAAGAAGGTGTTAGGCTATGGCGCAACACGGTAGTGATTAGACTCCTTGGTAGGGAGGTAGGATATACGTATTTAACATCTAAATTAAGACAGATTTGGTCCCCTAAAGGGCGCATAGAAATCGTTGATGTGGGTTATGGGTATTATATGGTGAAATTCGAACAACGTGGCGATTTTGATTTCGCGCTTTCAGGGGGTCCTTGGATGATTCTTGATCATTACTTAATCGTTAGAGAATGGACCCCTAATTTCAACGCAGCAACTAACTCAATAACGACTACAATGGCTTGGGTAAGAATTTCGAATGTTGGTATGCAGAATTATACGGCGCGTATTTTAAGAAAAATTGGTGATAAGCTTGGTAAAACGATTAAAATAGATCCAATGACCAAGGGGAGACTTCGAGGTAACTACGCGAGACTTGCTATAGAATTAGATTTGAAAAACCCCCTTGAACCAGAGGTAAGAATTGGGTCTGATATTTGTAAGGTTGAATATGAGGGATTACATTTGATTTGTTTCGATTGTGGGAGATTTGGGCACAAGAAAGAAAATTGTCCGTCAAATGTTCAAGATGAGATGGAAATAGAAAAAAATAACTCCAAGGGTAAAGAGATTGAATCGGAGATCATTCCGGAGGTCCAGATTGTTAAGGAAAAATATGGGGAATGGATGACTGTAAAGAGAGGCAACAAAGGCAATGGGAGGAGCTCGTCAATTAGTAAATCGAAAAATCAGCTTCAGAATAATTTGGGAACACGATTTGAAGCACTAAGAGTAGAAGAAAATATTAGCGAATCGAGAGGTCAGGTCCAAAGTATTCCGAGTAGGGGGCAAACCTCTGGTACAAAAACTAATAGTTATAAAGGGAAGAATGTAACATGGGCGAATGCCGGAGGTAAGAAGGGTGGGAGCGCCAAAGGACATGGTATTATTGTCACACCAAGTTTTGAACAACGTGGGGTCCGTGAGGATGTAATCGAGGTGCAAGAAGTTACTAATAATGAGGGGCATAAAGGGGCGGTTTTGGCAAGGAAGAGAGTTGGAAAGAAGAATGTAACGGGATTGAATATTAATGTTTTAGCGGGTAGAGGAAGTAGAGATGTCTTGGTTGATAAGGATAGTGAAATATCTCATGAAGGGGCTGTTCTGGATAGTGCTGATGAAGGGTTAATAGAGGTGAGTATCATTGAGGGTGTTAATGGGTACAGGGACCGAAATGCAATAAAAGAAAATTACATGAAATTTGATATGGGTCCAGCGACCCCACAGCACTCCTCACCATCTATTATGGAAGCCGCGGCAGCTGCTGAAGCATCCCCAAGAACACCTCGCGCCACCATGGTGGATAACCTCCTAGCGCCGAGACCACCTGATCCCATATGGGATTCTGCAGCGCATGATATGGAGACTGATGTGACCGGTTTGGAAAGCCAGGTCCAAGAATCACAAGATCAAGCCGAGCTACAGCCGGATCAGGAGCCTAGAACTGATGTGATGATGAGCTCTCGCGCCTAATGCGCCCCGAGGTACTTTCTTTTATAAATTTTTATTTAATGAATTGTTCAAGTGTTTCAGGTATGACATGGGAAAAGTCGAAACATCCCGTTAATATTCTTATTTGGAATTGCTATGGTGCGGCTAAGCCAAGATTTAGACAAGTAGTAAGAGATATGATGGTTACTAATAGAGTTTGGCTTACTGTGATAGTCGAACCTCGTGTAAGTGGTGTTACGGCTAATAGAATCATCAATTCTTTACAAAGAGATAATTCTGTGAGAGTTGATTCGGAATGTTATAGAGGTGGAATTTGGCTTTTGTGGAATGACTCGAACATTAATATAAGAGTTCTTTCAGCTGGAAAACAAGTAATAAACATTGAGGTTAGTCAAGTTGGGTGTAAATCATGGTGTTTCTCGGCTTTGTATGCAAGTCCGGATTATAAACAAAGAGGTGAACTATGGGAGGCCATATATCATGCTTTCCACAATATAGAGTCGCCTTGGCTTATAGCTGGGGACTTTAATCAGGTAGGATTAGAGATAGACAAAATTGGAGGTGTCTCGGGTGTTTCAAGGAACATGGAGAAGTTTGAAGAGTGGAGACATAAATGTGGGTTGATCGATCTTGGTTTCGAGGGTCCTCGCTACACATGGAGCGATTCCTGGAATTCTGGACAACGAATTATGGAACGACTTGATAGAGCCTATGGTAATATTGAGTGGCAACTCCTCTTTCCGAATACTAGAGTAATCCATCTAGCAAGGGTCCACTCGGACCACATGCCGATCTTAATACAGATTTGTCCTACTCAGAGACCGAAGATAAATACACGGTTATTTAGATTTGAATCAGCCTGGTGTCTGCATAAAGATTTTCGAGAATTTGTAGAAAGTAAGTGGGAAGGCAATAGCATGGGTATTAGCGAAAGTATAGAAGCAATTCAGAGTCAAATGAACAAGTGGAAAGTGGAAGTTTTTGGAGACCTTAATCGGAAAAAGAGAGAACTTTGTGCGAGAATTAGGGGTATCCAAAAGTCTTTGCAAGTTACTTATAATTCCTCACTTAGGGAAATGGGGGCTCGTTTATCGAAGGAATACGAGGATGTACTCGAACAAGAAGAAGCTATGCAATTCCAGAAATCAAAAGTAACGTGGGTTGGCTCAGGGGAGAGAAACACAAGGTACTACCATCTTGCAGCCTCTATACGTAAGAAAAAGTCTATTTGCATGAGATTACTCAATGATTTAGACGAATGGGTGGAGGAAGAAGAGGATCTGAAACGAATGGTTAGGGATTTTTTTGTTCAGTTATATGAAATGCCTTTGGCTCCTGTGGATAGGGGCACTAT
Source organism: Nemophila menziesii (assembly GCA_029959085.1). Taxonomy (NCBI): domain Eukaryota; kingdom Viridiplantae; phylum Streptophyta; class Magnoliopsida; order Boraginales; family Hydrophyllaceae; genus Nemophila; species Nemophila menziesii. The sequence continues at coordinate 22,950,787 of JARWIR010000001.1, read as the reverse complement.
GCCTTTTGTTGGCCCTATAGATATGATTTCCGCCAATGAACTTAATAACCCTTTCTCGGATGAAGAAATTCGCGTAGTTGTGTTCCAATCAAACCCAAATAAAGCCCCTGGCCCGGATGGTATGTCAGCTGCGTTTTATCAGAAGTGTTGGGCCACAGTAGGGACTTCAGTTTGTAAGATGGTGCGAGAAGCAATTCACACAGGTCAGCTACCTTCGGGTCTGAATGGTACACTTATTCACCTTATTCCGAAAGTACCAGACCCGAACCGGGTACGTTTACTCCGCCCTATTAGTCTTATTAATTGTCCTGTTAAGTTTATTATGAAGGCCATGGTCAACAGACTAAGGCCTATTCTATCTAACATTATTGGCCCGTGCCAAAGTAGTTTTTTGCCAGGTCGCTCCACAGTTGATAATGTTGTGCTCGTACGAGAAGTAGATCATAAGATGCGGCACCAACAAGGGGAGAATGGAATCATGGCGGTTAAAATTGATCTTGCAAAAGCTTATGACAAAATCAGTTGGGCCTTTATAGAGGAAACAATTAAGCATTTTGGTCTTCCGGATAATTGGGTAAAATTGATTATGGCAAGTATGAGAGAAAATGAGATGCGTGTGCTATGGAATGGGGAACCCTTGCCTCCTTTTACTCCTCAAAGGGGTATTCGGCAAGGGGATCCTCTATCTCCATATATTTTTGTCATGTGTATGGAGCGGCTGTCGATCTTAATCCAGGAGCTATGTAATTCAGGGAAGTGGAAGGAGGTTAAAATTGGCCGAAATGGTCCTAAGTTATCTCACTTGTTCTTTGCGGATGATTTAATATTGTTTGGTGAAGCTTCTTTAGTGCAGGTAAAAATAATACAAGAAACGATGAATATATTTTGCATGGAAGCTGGTCAGACGATTAGTGCAGAGAAGTCGCTAATATATTTCTCAAAAAATGTCCCGGATGTAATACAAAAAGAACTAGCGCTTGCAAGTGGTTTTTGCCTTAGTTACTCCTTTGGTTCGTATCTTGGTGTCCCAATTCTTTCTGGACGTCTACCTAAAGGTTTCTATAAAGGAATAGTTGAGAAGATGAGAGGTAAATTAGCCTCTTGGAAGACAAAGACCCTTTCATTGGCTGGTCGAATCACATTAGCACAATCCGTGCTTAATGCGATGCCAGTCTATCAGATGCAAGTTTTGAAGTTACCCAAATACGTATGCAAGGATATTGATCGAGTCGTGAGAGATTTCATTTGGGGTTCCTCGGATTCGGAAAGGAAAGTACATTGGATTGCATGGGATCAAGTTTGCAAGTTGAAGTGTAATGGGGGACTTGGAATTCGAGGTGCCGAAAGGTATAATTTGGCCTTACTAGCGAAGCTTGGGTGGAAGATTCTCAAGAATGAACAATCGGTTTTTTGGGTTGAAGTCTTCCGGAATAAGTATTTTAAGAATGGGATCCTAAATCGAGTTTTGAATGGCTCTGAATCAAATGCATGTAAAGCCATAGTTTCCGGTGTTCAAGCAATTAAAGAGGGTATAGTAGTGGAAGATGTTGATGGCGAATCGAATGTATCTTGGAAATTTGAAAGCTCCGGGAATTTTTCAGTAAAATCCGCCTTTAAGAGCCTAGAGGAAGGTGAAATGGAAAAGTCTTTTGATTGGGATCGGATATGGAAGTTAAAAGTCTCACAAAAGATACGTATATTTTTGTGGAGGATTGCTTTTAATCGAATTGCTTCGACTGAAAATCTGTATAAACGGAGTATCGTTGACTCGATGAAGTGTCGCATTTGTGGGGCCGAAAGGGAAGACATGTTACATATTTTCTTAAAGTGTAAATTAGCTATTTGTATATGGAATTTATTGGGTTTTTTCTCAGGTGGAGGACGAGTACAAAATGCTGCTGTTTCATTGGAATATAATGATCATGCTCCTGGAGTGGACCTGCTCGCTGCTGGCGCCGGAAACGTGGAGCTGCTGCACCGTGGACGGATGGAGGACAGGGACCGTGAGCAGCTGCAGTCCCTGAACGAAGAATGGATGCGCCACCGAGGTTCTTGGAGAGCTGCTGCAAACCGAGAGCAGCTACTGGTTGCTGCTGAAGGGCCTGCGCTCACAGCATCTGAGGCTATTCGGGCCTGGTTATCGGGCCATCTCTCATCAAAAGCCCGTATCGCTGGGTTCGAATGGCCGTATATATTCACAGCTGCGCTTTGGGTTATTTGGACCAAGCGTAACAATGTTATTTACAACGAGCTAGATAGTTTACCACACATTCTAGAGTTAAAGAAGGAGATTATATCTTTAGCTAGCAACTTTATCTTAGCATGGGGTAAATGTTACGATAGTGGTATAACTAGATTAGCAACAAATGTAATGGTCAGATGGCTAAAACCTTGTAATGGGGTGAAGCTAAACATCGATGGAAGCTTCTCTAATAAGGAAAAGAGGGCTGGGATAGGAGGGTTATTGAGAGACAAGTATGGGTCTTGCTTAGCGGGATTCATGGGTCCTTGTACTGTTACTTCGCCTCTTGTCTCTGAACTTTGTGCATTGCTTTTTGGCCTTAGATGGGTCACTAGCAAAGGCTATATTGAATTGATTATTGAAACAGATTCGGAGGAGCTCCACGCGCTAGTGAAGGGCGGTGGGAGCTCAACTCACAATGAGAGGGACTCGGGGAAGTTCCACGCGCTAGTGAAGGGCGGTGGGAACTTAGATAGTCGCCACGTTTCAATGATACAAGAATGTTGTGCCATTTTGGGTAAGTTCCAAAAGATTGAGCTAAATCATATTTTCCGAGAAGCCAATAGTTGTGCGGATAAATTAGCAAAAGAAGGGTCAAGAATGTTTGGTCAACCATGGGATTTTGTGGACCCTCCTGAGTTTTTGAATCATTTTATTAGGAAAGATAGAAACGAATGTGCAACTACTAGAGTTGTACTAGTTTAATAAGAGCTTCTGTTCTTCTTGTAATTCTCTATTCATAACGGCTTTCATAGCCTCTCATGTATGCAAAAAAAAAAAGCTAAGATTCACTTGATAAATAAAGGTTCACAATTTACAAACTTCACTCATTCTTACAAATATCTGTACACCTACCTAAAGCTTAAGTGTTTCATTCTTACATATTTTTACATCTGAAGCTTAAGGTTCATAAGTAAATAATCTCCGTCACATATTTTATTCACTCTTACATTTTGACACCAAAAACATGGCTCTTACACTTCATTCTTCAACCACTTTCATCAATCTAAACGATATGAAAACCTCAAAAACTCTAGATGATTTCCCAATTATGATTCCATTTGCCCAAATCAAACCTTGTAGCCGTATCCGAGTTAGAAGTTCTATGCAAGAAGCTCAAATCAACTCACCTTTAGATCAGAGGAGGAGAACTGACCTTGGCGAAAATTCTCATGGCCTATCATCTTCTCCTCGAGATGGAAAAACCAATTCAAAAGTCCCGGTATTTGTGATGCTACCACTCGATACAGTAACAATGGGAGGAAAGTTAAGCAAACCACGAGCCATGAATGCATGTTTAATGGCTTTGAGAAGCTCTGGAGTTGAGGGTGTCATGGTTGATGCTTGGTGGGGTTTAGTAGAGAAAGATGGTCCTCTCCAGTATAATTGGGAAGGTTATGCCGAGCTTATAAAAATGGTTTCAAAGCATGGCTTAAAACTTCAAGTAGTTATGTCTTTTCATCAGTGTGGAGGAAATGTTGGGGACTCTTGCAGGTATGTCAATAATTCTTTCTATATATATAATCATACAATTTAATTTAAAGCTTTATTTTAAGTTATTAATTGTTAAATATAATATAATCTTACAGTATTCCTTTACCCCCATGGGTGCTTGAAGAAATCAGCAATAATCCAGACATTGTATATACAGACAGATTGGGTAGAAGAAACCCTGAGTATATCTCTTTGGGATGTGATTCAATGCCAGTACTAAGAGGAAGAACGCCTATTCAAGTCTACACCGACTATATGAGGAGTTTTAGGGAAAGATTTGAGGACAAGATGGGAAAAGTTATAGTGGTAAGTCTTTTAACTTACAACATTCTCATATTATTAAATTGACATTCAGATCAAGATTTTTTAATACTTAATTGCATAGCTGAAATGTTGACCTAGCATCAAACATATCATGCCAGAGACTTTTTTATCGTTTTCCTACAGTAGACTAGATATTAGCAGAAAAATCAATGAATAAGTTAAGCAAAAAAGAAATTGGCCACACAAGAAAGTGGGAGGATGAGAAAATTGATGATTATGAAATGAATTTTTGTACAAGAATTAATGGTATTCAAACAGAGGACCACTATAGTTTTAGAAATATGCTTAATAAGTCACATGTTTGAGGACCCATTATATTCTCCCATCATTTTCACTTTTCAGATCTTCAAAGAAATAAATAATTACTTTAAGTTTAACAATTTAAATGCACTTATTAATGCAGGAAGTTCAAGTGGGAATGGGACCTTGTGGGGAGCTTAGATATCCATCTTACCCAGAAAGCAACGGGACTTGGAAGTTTCCAGGAATTGGAGAGTTTCAATGCTATGATAAGGTAACTTATTTTTAAATTAATATTTTGTAATTATCTTTTAATTAAGCTAGTCCTGAATGAACTTGTAAAACCCCTTGTATGTCACACAGTATATGAAAGCATCACTAGAAGCATCTGCAGAGGCGATAGGAAAGAAGGAATGGGGAATAGGTGGGCCCCATGATGCTGGCCAATACAATCAATTTCCAGAAGACACAGGATTTTTCCGAAGAGAAGGTACTTGGAACAGTGAATACGGAAAGTTCTTCCTTGAATGGCATTCTGGAAAGCTATTACAACATGGAGACAGTATACTATCAGCTGCTGAAGGAGTTTTCCAGGGAACTGGAGCTAAATTATCTGGTAAAATAGCCGGTATTCACTGGCATTATAAAAGTAGGTCCCACGCAGCTGAATTAACAGCAGGATATTACAACACTCGAGATAGAGATGGTTATTTACCTATAGCACAAATGTTTGCTAAACATGAAGTTGCTTTAAACTTTACATGCATGGAAATGAAAGACTTTGAACAGCCTGAGAATGCAAATTGTTCTCCAGAAGGTTTAGTTCATCAGGTGAAGAGAGTTACTCAAAGTGCTGGGGTTGAACTTGCTGGTGAGAATGCTTTGGAGAGATACGATGCAGGAGCTTATGCACAAGTTTTAGCTACTAGTAGGTCAGATTCTGGTAATGCTTTGAGTGCTTTTACTTATTTGAGAATGAATAAACATTTGTTGGAGGCGGATAATTGGAGAAATATGGCCGAGTTTGTCAGAAGCATGTCAGATGGTGGTCGAGACACAAGACTTACAGAGAGGGACTTAAACAAAACAAATCTCTATGTCGGATTTATGAAGGAGAAGATCGTGATCAAGCAAATCAACGAGCTTGTTCTTGTGTGATTCATTACACATCAAGATGTATATATAAACATATTTTAAACTTAGTTGCTCCATGATTGCATAGTGAGCAAGTACTATAGATTGATAAATAAGATTACTCCTCAAGAACATAATGGGTTGTTATTATAAGGTTGAACATGTTATAATTTGGGCTACTAAGATGAGAAGATATTATTTTATGTCATGATTGTTACAATATTTATCATGAAAATATTCTCCTTCCACCATAGAACCAATTTCTTTTATATACACCACTTGTACCACTTTGCTCGTCGTTCGCAAATCTGGTGTCCCCTAGTTTAGATTGCTCCTTTTTCTTATTTTGTGTTTTATGATCATTTATCTCCTTTATGTGAAAAAATCTTTATGCGGACCAAACAGTCACTAGGACATAATTTGGACAGTTTATTGAGGCCTTACATGAGTTTGGTTTGGCATGTTATGGAGAGTTGATCACTTGGTATCCAATAGACATATTAGAGATAAAATTCTATTGTTGATTGTGTAATATTATCATTATATAAAATGATACGACGAGAATCAAGGACTCGAAGAACTTCATCCCGAAGCAATTTTAAACCAAAGATCTCCGACAATTACACTACTTGTTTAGTACTGAAGTGGCACAATATTCATTCACATATAGGATTAGTGTGAGTGATCACACTAAGTCATTTTATTTAAATGTTTATCTATATACTTGAACAGATTCCATATGTAGGATTAGTGTATACCCTGCTCCTCCACCCCATCACCACCCGCTCCGATATCCAGAAATCATGGTTTTAAATTCCTATCTTGCAGTAAAATCACCTGAGCAGAACCCAAATGTATAATATTCGCCTTTAAATTAAAATTATTTTTGTCACAACAAAAATATGGTCAAGATATTAGTAACAAAATCCTAGGGAAAAAGATGGGTTTGTTACAGAAATTCGCATGTGGATGGATCCAAATAAATCGAGAAGGTTTATCCAATTACTGAAAAGTGATATCAACAACTATGAAACCTTTATATCAACCACAGTCCTTAGCACCTGCAGGTGAAATTAAAGATTTTGTCTTCAATTCATGGATTGAATTTCAAAACTTCATGATTAAAACTAAATGATATGCATTTGAACTAACAAGATTTCAAAGTTTAAACTTTAGGTTTTTTTCGCTTGGAATTGGGGATTTTTGGACCTCTCATCTAAATTTCTTCATAAACCGCTCCAAGCGAATGTAAACTACAAAACAGATTCTCCCCCTTTATCAAATTGCTCTACATAGTTTCATATATTCTAACTATGTGTATCTAGTAATTAACTTTACCCACAACCATAATATGCTAAATAAACTAATTATAGCATGATATGTGACTAATTATGTAACTTATCGTCATTTCGATTAATAGAAAGTGTCAATCGTACCGGATTCTATGTATGTGGTGGATGAGTGGGATCTGCGGTGGAGGATTGAGAGCTGCGTAGGGTTGTGATCAAATCGTTGAGTTCTTTCCTTGCTGATTCTCTCCCGAACATAAATCCATACCTGAAAAGTGAGAAATTGGATAAAAAATTAATATATTTTCACATAACAGAAACACTTTCTTTTAACAATTGAATAGAAATTAGAAATTACCAGAAAGACACAGCAGAAAAGAGTCCTGCGGTGGCTACTGTATGCAACAATGTGAAGTTCTTCTGCATTTTTATATGTATGTGTGCAAACTAGTGGAGCTCAGCTGTGTGTGAGAGAGAGAGATGTTTCTACAAGTAAAGGGTTTATTGCACAGATGCAATATCCCTTTTTTTTTTTTTTTTTTTTTAAAGCTTTCATTAAAATAAAGGATTACAAAATTTTAGCCAACTCCCGAGGGAGTAGCTTCATTCTCAATAAGTTCCAATATCCTTCGGGATTAGGGGAGGGAGGGTTTACTGAACTTAAATTTACTTTTAAGTCCGCTTTTATCATATATCTTTCAATTTTTATCAAATTTTCAATTACGACTCATTTTAACCGAATTGAAAAAAATTAATATTATAATTATTTTTAGAATAAAATTAGGGGGTGTTTGTTTGCGATTATTAAGACTGTTGTTTTTCGTGACTAATTTAGATTTGAATGGCTCTTAACATGTTTGTTTCATTAAGATTTAATTTGTTTGCACTTAATGAGATCTTAATCTGGTTCATTAAGATACTGGATCAATAAGACTGATTGTTTTTCCTGTCCAATTCAGATCTGAAAGACTTTTAACGGGTCTATTTCATTAAGATTTCAAACTAAGGTGTCGTTTGTTTTTTTAAGTAATAAGTGCTGAATGCTGAATGAACAGCTGAATAGATCTTGTTCTGTTAAGAGACGGTGTCTGAATGATTCAGACTTAGTTTGAAATCTTAATGAAACAGACCAATTAAGAGGCATTCGGATCTGAATTGGCCAGGAAAAACAAACAGTTTGATTGATCAAGTGTCTTAATTAGGGATGGCAATGAATCAGATATCCACGAAAATAGCATAACCACATCCACATCCATTAAGAAAAACGATAACCAAATCCACATCCACGGCGGATGCAGTTTATCCGCGGTTAATCCGCGTCCGCAATCGTTTAATAGGCTTTAAATAAAATAATCTAATAAAATATTTTTAAAATTCTAAATTAGCTACAGAATTATTGGGGAGGACCATAAATAGGTATTGTGCAATATAGTGATAAACTAGAAAATAATCAGTTATATACTTTATGTATGAAATAATTTTATTTGATCGATATTATGTATAAAATATGTATATATAAAATAACTTTATATATAGTATATATATTTTTATTTTTTATTTTTATATTTTATTCAGATTCCAGATTATCCGTCGGATTATTGTAAAAAACCAAATCCTAATGGATAATCCATCGGTTACCTTTTGTGAGAACCAAACCCTCATGGATGCACCATCGGTTCCACTAACGGATTTTTTATCGGATCGGATATCCACTGGTTACGGTTAATATTTGAACCATTGCCATCCCTAGTCTTAATGAACCAGATTAAGATCTCGTTAAGTGCAAACAAACACCCCCTAAGTCTGAATCATTCAGACATTGCCTCTTAACAGAATAAGTCATATTCATCTGTTCATTCAGCATTCAGCACTTAGTACTTAAAAAAACAAACGACACCTAAGTCTGATTCATTCAGACACTGCCTCTTAACAGAATAAGTTATATTCAGCTGTCATTCAGCATTAAGTACTTATCACTTAAAAAAATCAAACGACACCTTAGAATATTTATAAAAATTATTAAAAGTAATTTTTTAATTTTGAATCACTTTAGATATTTTTTTTTAAAAAAACACATATCTAATACTTCTCTTAAAAATATTTTTTAGTGTGTAAAACACTTTTAATGATTTAACATTACTCTCTAGTGTGACCTTATCAACATATTGTGTGTAGCAATATTTCTTTCCATGGGATTGACCAAGTTAAAGAGTAAATAAAGATCGTCTCTCAAGGGATTAATAAGATTAAAATCACGATAAAACTAAGTTTTATTGATTCGTTGTGATGAAATCAAAAAGAGAAAGTGGATTGGGGTTTGAATTATAATAATAAGAGAGTAAAGGATAAAAATGCAACTACTTGATAAGAAATTAAAGGACTAGAATACAAATAGTAAGATGTAAAGGACATAAAATGAGTTTGGGACAATTGAATCCACCTAAATTCTCTAATGAGACAAATGATATCTAATAAGGGCAAGATTGACAAATATACATTATGTGAGATTCAAAAATCGCACTAAACCCCTCATGTGTGATTAGGTGCTACTCTCAAGGCAATGGAGCATTTCAGACAAACCAATGTGCCCTATAAATCGATAAATACTTGCCCACATCAGAGGTATGCACCTATCTAAAATATCCTGATTCAATAGATCAATGCACTCTCAAATTACCTAGATATACTCTTAAACCCCCTTCTCCAGGGTGTAAATCAAAAAATTAAAGTTAACCAACTAAATGAGCAAAGTAATTAAGTACAATTTAACATTACGTAAAAAAATGTTATAATCACTCAACTATGTTAAAATGTCCCTATTTACATGAAATTACCCAAAAAGTAAATTTAGGATTTCATCAAATCCCAAACACACTTAAAATATTTGGCTCAGGTATAAATGTAATATAAGCATAGGAAAATAAATTAGTTTACAAGAATTAAATGATAAAGAAAAAAATTGCAAATTTTTATCTTCAAAAATAATGAAGAATTGAAGATCCAAGACGCAGATATGAGATATAAATGGTCTTCTCTCTAGTTTTTTTCTCCCTTTTGATAAAAATGAGAGAAAATGTCTTTTATAACTTCTAATTTCGTGACCCATGGTAAAATGGATTGCTCACATGGATTGCAAACTTAAAAAAAGTGAAGTATTTTTGGTTTTGTGCATGAAGGTCACAAACTCTATTAAGACCTAAAGACTTATCAGACAAAAGAAAACCTCATCATTTCGATTCAGCTAGGTATCATCTTCTCCATAAAACCCTAATCTAGTCAAACCTCATCGTTGACCCTTCTCTCTACAATCTTGTCATATTTATCACTAAAGCTCGGGAGATAACCTCAAAATTCTCATCTTCAGATAGAAATATATTGTTCATAACTCTATTGTTCCTTTCTATCCAAACATAGTAAACCGCAATGGAAAATAACACATTCATTACCTAATTATAGATGGATTTTTTTCGTGTTGATTGGAAATATAATCGACGATACCCTTCCATGATGCTAGTTGAGCAGGAAACCTAGCTTTTTGATGAATTTGAGTCATACCCTTTTAGTGAACGAACAACTCCAAGAAAAATCTATATCTTCATAGCTAAGGTAGCAATATTCACATAAGGTATTATTAAGTAAACCTCATGAAACTAATCTTTGTTTCGTAGCTAATATGTCTATATGCATTAACCATAGCATGAACTAATATTTTGGAAGACTTAGATCCCCAAACGATTTTGTGCCATGTATTCTTTGTTCTTTGTACATCAGATTCTCATAAATATCTTTAGTGACAAAGTTGCCTTTTCTAGTAACTGAATATTTGATAGAAATCCAATTGTTGTTATGAATCTTGATTTATTCTGTAATCTTGTACATAAAGAAAAACCTTGCAGGCCATCTCCATTTACCTTCAACAATAAACTTTGATAATTTACAATTAGTGTGATAACTTGAGACCAATTGACTACTTTGTACCTTATTTGAGCATCTATCACCTGGTAACCGATTATTTCACCCTAATGAAAATACATTTTCCATTGCTTATCTTCAAAGATATGATTTTTTTATTTTTGCAATGTATCTTTCCTCCATTTCCATGAAAGGTCTTGAAGAACATAAACTTGTCAAAATAACTTTTCTTTGAGCAAATTGTTGTGTATCGATTATGACCGTAAAGTGTGGTTGGGTAAACAACAATTCCATAATATCTTAAGTTTGAACCATACACGAAATTTATCCAACTTAAACTTGTCAAAATAAGTATTCGGGGTTCATTTTTTAAAGAATAATGGTCTATTATTTACATGTAAAAACTCCCCTAAAACTTTAAAATATGCTTCTTTTGTTTCAAATTTGAATACATGTTATTCATTATCTGAAGTACTTGCAATGATCTTACCAAGGTTTTTCCACTGAATATCAATCATGTTCTTAACCATGAAATAAGGTTAATCATTGTCAAAAAATGGCCCAACTATGCATCTTTGCCATGATTTACAACTTTATTCTTTGATTTTTGGTGAAAGCTTAACCTATATCCTACCATTTATAATACTTGGTGCCACATACTCCAACTTGAGCTCCTCCTTTATCTTTCCATCAAAAAGAGCATTCAAGTTCTTAGCAGGTGACCTAATTGATGTTGCCCTTTAAACTAAAATGTTAGACCCTATTATAGTTGGGGGGAATGATGAAAATCTGCCCGATCAGGTTTAATTGACCCCATATTTGGTAAAACCACTTAAGTTGGACTAGAAAATTTGTCAGATCTAACTTGTATAATACCCCTTCTGTCCCAAAAATAATGTCCACTTAATTTTTTACACAGATTAAGAAATACGATTATTACATTTACCATTACTAAAATACTCTTCATAAAGTCTCTTGATATTTTAGATATTAATTGAAAATATACATTTAAATATTTTAGTAAGGGTAATAATGGGAAAATGTGAGATAAAGTGCCTTGAAGTTCTAAATAAACATTATTTTTGGGACACTATTTTTAGTAAGTGGACATTATTTTGAGACAGAAGAAATAACTTGAAAAGAATTAGAACCGACCAAATTGTTGAGAATTGAAACATAATTAGCACTCTTTGTAGCAGAATTAATAATAGGTAGGTTTTTTGGCTTGTTACTAGCATTTGTATTGCCTAGGTAATTGTTTTTTGAACCAGATCGGGTACAAACCATCTTACTTCGGTTACTTTGGTTAATTATGGGTGTTAAATCTATATTTTCTGTTTTAGAAGTTCGAACGCGTGTCATTATTGTGATCCGGGGTGATATCATGATAACTTGTACAACAAGTAATAAAAGAGAAAGAAGCAAAAGAAGATACCGAAAAGGTTAAATAAGCTGAAAATTGAACGAGAGTGGGGGTTGGAGCGAAAATAGTATCCAACAGAGAAAGTGTAAGGACTTGAATTACGTGAGCAACAAGAGTTGGGTGCACGCCAGCCTGGGGCGGATCCAGAAGTTAAAGGGATGGGGGGCTTGAAATATATAGAAATCTGGGTGTTTACGCTTTTTGAAAAATTATAAGATAAAAAAAGGATACATAAACATATAACTAGTAATGTCAAAATGCAAATATAAAAATTCAACACAATTACGTTGCTCGTTTCTTTAACTGATGAGCTTACATGTTCCTAGTTACCAAAATATGTAGACCGACACTATTATATACACTTAATTTATATGGTATCATTAGTATTATATTAATATATCACATGTTATATTAATATTCTAATTTATAAATATAAGGAATAAATCATCAATAAAAATTATTAATTTTATTGACGTAATGTAAATAATAAATTATCAAGTAATGCTATCACTAAACTCAAAATAGAGACCTGTATAAAAGAATTGCATATTTAATAAATCGATCTTATGGAAATTATCAAATTTATAACTCAAATCTAATATATTAAAGAACAAAGTTTTATTTATAATGTTAAAGTATAAGAATAAAGTTGAACTTTTATTCTTATTTTAAATTAAACTTATTCTCGATCAAATCTTGTTTAAATTTTTTTAGAAACAATTAAATTTTCTATTATATGTATATTTGTGAAAAAAATAAAGCAAATGCTATGATTCGAACACATAACCTTTAGGATAATTTCTAATATGTAAAAGATAATAAACCACTAAACTACAATAACGTAAATACTTTTTAGTGCATGCACGTGTTAGATAAATTTTCAATGAGAGTTAATTACTTTCAAGTCAAAATTACATTGACCTATTTAAAATTTACGGGTCCAGGGGAGGTTCAAGCCCCCCTTGGGCCTAAGGAGGATCCGTCCCTGATGCCAGCAGATCTAGCATGTGTACTGTGCACTTAGATATAACAACCTCAAAATAGAACTTTTAGCATGTAAAAACGCTTAAAATCATGTGGACCGATATGTTTTTTTTTTTTGATATATGGGTGTCCGGACCCTCTTACGCGCACCACGACTATTCTCATAGGAAATATACACACCTCCTCATGCATATTCCCACTTAATCAGAACTAGGTTACCCATGTTCAGGGAGGGGACTCGAACCCTATACCTCCTAGATGAGAGACAAGGTTCTGGCCATTGAGCTAACCCCAATAGTTATGTGGACCGATATGTTGTCAATATTATTGGTTGTGTTTGTTAGTTGCATCCTCCTTAATTTTTGTTGATATATTACTCATGGTGTTGTCTTCGATTCTCATTGATTTTTGTCATGGACACAGTGGATGATGGATCATTGATCGTGTTGTATGATTCAAGTAAAGCTAATTTCATGATCACTATAAACCACCAGGATAACTATCGATCTTAAAGTATACCCAACTTGACAATAGGTATTTACCCAAGTTCTCCCTATGATCGATAGATTTTTACCCGAAAATCCAATTTGAAATTTGACAAAATAAAAATGTACCACCTCATATGATACAAGTCATCGCCCGGTTCTATCAACGATATATAAATCATACAAATATCAATTAGTTTTCATAAAACAAATGGTATTATAAATCATAAACATCGCAGGGAAAACTCAAACCCCACAAAAAAAGAATAGAATACAAAAGAAAAATGATGTAATTATACAATATATAGTGTGCCGAGTATCAAGTATCAACCTTCTATTTCTTCATATAATCCCAAAACCCCTTCTAACGAATAATTAAGATTAACACATCAAACATACAAATAATCGTCAATAAATGTATAGAATACACAACAAGAGACCAAATCTCTCTTCTTCTCAACTCTTTCCACCATTAACTGTATATCATGTTAGTTACACGTGGGCCCATAGTAACTTCCGACTAGGAGTAGCAGGAGCTGGAGGAGCTAACCCTGGAAGATCTCGTATATCTTTATTGCCCGGATTCACAATCTGAAAAATTAAGGTTTCAACATGACTTAATAAAAGTTCAGGGACCCGAGTTAAAAAAAACGGGGACTTAACTAACCTTTACGATAATGATGGCAAAGACACCAGCTACAATGAGAAAGAGTAGAGCCATGATACACTTATCAGTTGCAACCTAAATAAACAAACATAATTGTAAGGAGTAGTGATACAAAAGTTTTGGAGGGTTAAATTGCAATTAATAAAAAAGAGATGAATATTTCAGAGATTGACCTGCCTACCAATTTCCTTCACTAGTTGTGAAGCTTTCTTCAGTGAAAAGTGTATAGAGTCTAGTTCATTTACAACTCTACTCATTTGCTCAGTCTAATAACAATCAAAGTTAAGATAAATTAACAAGTGGGGTCCATTTGTACTTTTTAAATTATAAGGGGTACCTGTGCTTTAAGAGCTGCTGCAGTTTCTGTTCCAACATCTAAGGTGTCATGAACAACCTATCATAGAGAATAGAAGCAAAAGTCACTCTTATGTATGTTTTCGAGTTTATTGCACTATAGGTCCCTATGTTATGTAGTGAAAAAGAAAAGAAATTTAACCTTTTTCGACCTTTCGATAGCTTGGTCAGTATCATCCATCATTCGATTTCCATTGTCCACTAATTGCTGATTAGTCATAGCTGTAATACCATGATTAAATTCAGAAAGATTCGAAAATAAAAGAAAAATTAACAAGGAAGAAGCAAACACATATACATACATGATGCAAGCAAGACATTTTCTTCAGCATACCCTTCACTGGGCCCTTCAAATAGATCCACTCGCTTGTTTTCAATGTTACTTGCATATCTAAGCCATCACACAGAAGAAATAAAAATAAAAATAAAATCGAATAAACTGAAGTACAATAAGCATGAAGAAGTTTTGGATCACATAAAAGAAGAATTAACTTACTGTTTTTTCAGCGCAACATATGAGTTGAGCTCTTTGATCTGTACAAGAAGGAAAGAAATTTTTTCATATGTCAAGAGAACAAAAAAAGTATAAATAATGTATATACCATTGATTGCTTCTTCTCAGTCAACATTTTGTTGGTTTCAGGATCAAATTTATACTCTAAGTCCTTCACTTCTCTATCAAAGTCTTTAATAAGCCTGCAAGAAACGAAAATCTTGAAGCATCAACTATAGAAAATTCAGAATTACAAATTCTAACTTGGAGCAGTAGAGCTCTAGAAGTTGAATATAGTGTAGAAATGTTAATTGCACCATTGGTCCTTGTGTTATGCAATATAGCCAAAATTACCTCTTACAATCACGCATCTTTGCAGTGAGCTCCTCGAGCTGCCTACTCTGTCTACTGGAGTCCTTAATCTTCTCCAGTTTCTGAAATCCATTCCTGTATCATAACATATTACTTAATTCACCTCAAAACCTCAACGTACACTTATTTTTACAAATTAGATACATATACATTAAACACAAACATATTTTAGAAAAATTAATAAATTGATTAGTTTTCTCAGCTAAGAGACTCTTGTAACAGTAAATCTCTATAGATAAACCCACTTATATATATACGTCAGATTTGTATGTACACACATATATAGATATAAAAAGATGAAAATGCTTACGATAAAGCTCGAAAAATATCGGAAATTTGTCCCTCAATCTCCGCAAGCTCTTCGCTCACCGCAGATAAGGAAGCCATCTCACTCTGTAACACCTCAAAATCCTCTCTGATTTTTTAACAAAGGAATCTACTTCAAATTATCGCGAGAAATCTAACAATGTCAATCCTTAACACCAAAGAATACGCATAAAAAATTGAATAGTCTAATCGCCAAATGCTGTAGATTTGAATAATTAATGGAAATAAAATTTGAAATTGTGCGATCAGATCCGCACAATGCAGGAGGAAAAAACTATACGGATCTCATCGATGGTTGAAAATGGAGGTATGTGAGCTGGTCTTGTGAATTACAGCCATTTTGCTACTATTTTTATTTATATAATTTGGATTTTCTTTTTTCTTTTTTTTTTATGGAGGGGTTTGAGAGAGGTTTTAAAAACTGATATATTGCAATATAAATAGAAACATATTATATTACGTTTTCTTTTTCTTCTTTCTTTTTTTAATAAATTAAGTTTTCTGACAAAGAAAAACTGAATATTTTGGCACGGGACATTTTAGTTAATAGATGTTGACATGTTGTCCGTTTTTTTACATAATTTTTTTTTTTTACATGTTGTCCGTTTTCTTACATATTTTTTTTTTTACATGTCCGTTTTTTTAATATATTAGTTACCGCAAAAAATTACTTTATCCCTAACCCAAAAAAAAATTACTTTATTAACATTAAAAAATAAATCGCGTCCAAAGAACAAAAAAAAACATTAAAAAATAAATAAAAGAATCAAAAAATTATATAATTTTCTTTTGACGCGGAAAAAAAGATTATATAAATGAATCTCATAAAAAGGTAAAAGAATATAAGGTGATTATAAAAAAAATCTTAAATACAAGTAGACTAGTTTTATTTCTAGCAAAAAAAAAATCTTTTCACACTCTCCTCTCTCCACCTCCTTCAAACACTGACTTCCTTTTTCAGATTTAACCTATCGGCGAATTAAACCACCTCTTGCTTACTCACTCACCGAGATTAGGATGAATTCATCCTCGGATAGCCCTATTTTATTGCTCTTTGACCCAGGAATCTATATATTGGATTTAAAATATTATTTTGTAGTACTCGAAACTAGATCTAATTGCGAGTTTTACCTTAATATTATAATTAATAAGTTTGCATATGATGATTCTAGCTCTATTAGTAAACTACGAACCTTTTTATGTGTTAAGATAGAGTTTCTTGTTTGTAGTCAATCTTTTTTTTGCATACAAATGAGGCTTTAAAAGCCGATAGTTGGACAAAACAGTACAACTAAAATTAAATAGGTCCTAACACTAATCTAGGTGCCGTAACCCCACTCTTATCTCGAGTGATATAGCTCCATAAATAGTCTGGAGGGTCCTCCAATACATGGGGTTCGTCTTCCATCTCAGAACCTCTTTTAGCTAGTATATCCGCACACATATTCGCTTCTCTGTAAATACAATTGAACACAAAACCCGAATGATTTTCCAACATCGCCCTACAATCTCGACCTATATGGCAATTCCAACTCGTAGATCTACCACCGCCCTTCACTAGCGCGTGAAGATCTCTGGAGTCAGTTTCAACATATAACTCCGTGATACCCCGATTTATAACCCATTTTAATCCGAAATGCAACGCTAAAAGTTCCGAAATAGCCGCGGATTCCATAACACATGGACCGGAGAAACCCGCGACAAAGGAACCTTCTTCATCTCGTAATAAACCACCAATTCCGGCTCGATTTCTCGCAACATCGTAACAACCATCCACGTTCAATTTGAGTTTCCTTAAAGGCTTTTCCCACTTCAATAATTCACTCTTTGCTGACTTAATAATTCCTCCATTGCATTCACTACCCCACGCGGACACGAAACCACTAGCTAATCTTAATATATCATGTTTTAGTCCCACCATTCTTGGTCCCGAGTTAGGGTGTTTAAATAAAGCTTCATTCCGCCTTCTCCAAATGATCTCCACAGCAGCACTAAACACCATTTTCCACTCAATGCTACCATAACTCAGGCTCGAGTTTAAATTAAACTCAAGCCATTTCCTCATGTTTTGTGCTGTTACTTCACGCGTCTGTGCCTGTGTTGCAGGTTGTGAAGGTGTCTCGCCCATCACAGCTGCTCGGTGGTTACTTATT
This sequence comes from Nemophila menziesii, assembly GCA_029959085.1. NCBI lineage: Eukaryota > Viridiplantae > Streptophyta > Magnoliopsida > Boraginales > Hydrophyllaceae > Nemophila > Nemophila menziesii. The sequence continues at coordinate 22,932,894 of JARWIR010000001.1, read as the reverse complement.
AAACCCTCGGCCAGCATAGGAGTACCACTATCAGCTGAATTTTGCAGCGAAAAATCTCTGGAGCAGCTACTGTAGTTGGCGGAACTTGCAGGGACTAATCTGCAATTTTCTGCTGTCCCTAAACCAGCAACTTCTGCTGCACTAGCCTCGCGCCACAAACCCAGTACACTCCACACCGCTCTTGCTAACTTACAGGTCAGAAATACATGGTGACTATCTTCCAAACCAGCACCGCAAATCTGACACTCACAAGACGCTATAATATTCCTCCGAAATAAATTAAACACGGTGGGTAAACGGTCCCGCGCTAGCCTCCATAGCAGTACACGAAGCGTTTGTGAGCATTTAAGCTTCCAAATACGCCCCCAATTAAACAATATATCAGGGATCTCCACCGCAATATTCGCGAAAGCAGATTTTACAGTGAAATTACCCGACGTTTCAAGAGCCCATTTAAAACCCATTCCTTCATTAACTGGCGTCTCAATCACCCCTCCGCGAAGAATATCAGACCCCGCCATAATAGCCTTACAAATATTCGAATCCGGCCCTTTGATCACTTTCTGAAATAGACCATCTTTAAAATATTTGCTTTTTAGAAACTTGACCCAAGCCACTCCCTGGGTCAAGTTTGTAGTCAATCTGTCAACTATGTTTTCTTTCACTTGTCAGCAGTCATGGATGAGATTATTTAGCTTATTAAGTCTACTATATATGGTATGTGAGGAATTTACTCACGCTTTTTGTTGGTTTTCCAATCACAATTATGATTACTTTGATTTTGTGACTTACGATGTTCTATGGGCATTGGAAAACACTCTTTCTTCCTCCACGATGGTCTGAATGCTCTGTTGAAACGTGTGATATTTGCTTCGGTTATCTCAGTCGTTCATTTTCTTACCTTGGAATAAGAAACTAATAATTTCTTATTATAACACATGCAAACCTGCTTTTTTATTTTTAGGTTTCTTTAGATAATTTTAGGCAGGAACAATGAGAAGCTCGGTCCTAGTCCTTGAAAGACGCAGAGGTTTACTCAAATCACAAAGTTGAGATCGTGTCTTACTCTGGGATAGCTATGCTCTGGAATTATAATACGCCTGCTCCAACATCTCATAAGGTGAAGAGTTTCACCCAAATACACACGTTTCAGGTTGTATTCGATAAAGAATTAATGATGGAGGAAGCAACCCGATACATTAACTCTAAATTTACTTACAATATGAATAATACACTAACTAGACCACCTACCATGGAAAAGGTGGAGACATCAGTTAAGTAACTATCTTCTTCCAAAGCACTAGGACAAGATGGATTGCATTGTAAGTTCTATAAAGAATTAGGGATATTATTAAGCATGATGTTTTTCTTATGGTACATGATTTCTTTCTTAACAATATTACTCTTGATAATCATAATGATACCCTCATTACTCTTATACCTAAAGGGGAAGTCCAGGAGAAATATGCGACTATAGATCCATCTCTTGCTTTAATTTTGATTATAAAATTGTCGCAAAAATGTTATCTAACAGATTACAACTTTACATGAATGATATAGTATCTCAAACACAATCAACTTTCATTGAGGGTATGGCTATTCAAGACAATATCCTTATTGAACAGGAAATGTCTTTCTTCATGAGTTAGAAAAGGAAAAACCAAAAATATACGGCTGCTATAAAAATCGATATGGCTAAAGCCTATGACCAGGTACCCTGATATGTTCTTTTACTTGTTCTTCCCAGACTTAGGTTTTGTGACCAATGGATCCTTTGGATAAAAAATTGTCTATCTACGGTTTCGTTCCAAATTAACATGAACGGTGAAATAATGGAAAAATTCAATCCCGGTAGAGGTATCAGACAAGGGGACCCACTATCTCTTTTTCTATTTACTATTGTGATCGAGTCTCTTATTAGTATTATTGATCACTATATCCTTATAAGCACATTCAAGGTTTCCAAATTAACATAAATTGTCCTAGCATATCTCATTTATTGTTTGCCGATGATTCACTTTTTTTTATTAAATATTGAGAATACCGATATATAGGATTTTATATATTGTTTAAACAAATATTGCCTTGGTTCAGGGCAAAAGATCAATTTTGATAAATCTGCCATAATTTTTAGCAAAGAAGCCACAAGAAAATGGGTTCTAATCATTTCAAAAATAAATGTTAAAAAACAAATAATTTTGAAAACTATTTAAGGATACCTTTATGCCATAACATATCCAAAGTTGAATCCTAAGATTGGATTGCTAAGAAACTCTTCAAGAAATTGAAGGATGGAAGACAAAACTACTCTCGGAAGGGGGTAAAGAAGTTCTCATCAAGACTATTCTCCAAGTCATCCCCAATTATACTATGTCTATTTTCTCCTTTCCTATATGTTTTTGTAATAAACTTATATCTGCTATATCTAATTTTTTGTGGAATTCTGGTAAACGAAATAGGATTCACTGGATTGCCTGAGAAAAGTTAGCGGTTGGTAAACTCCTAGGAGGAAATGAATTCAAGGACTTCAAAAGAATGAATATACCACTTTTGGCAGCTTAGGCATGGAGAATCATGACTAATCCCACAACTCTGGTTGCCAGATTTCTCAAAGGAACCTATTTTAAAAATAAAAAGTTTATGGATGTTAAACTTCATCAATGCGGAACTTGGAGTTGGGCTAGTATCATGGAAGACAGAATTTTTATAAAAAAAATGGTATTTATCAAATCGGATTTTAGGAAGATATTAATATTTGGGACGACAAATGGATAAATACTACTTGGAATTTAGAAAAACCTCCTGATTCCAATATCAATTTTGGAAACAAGGTACTTCTAATTGGGATGTTGAAATTCTGGATAATACTTTTCCGAAACCCACTATCCCTTGCATTACTAGAATACATGTAATAAGCGTCGATAAAATTGATATGGTCTTTTTCTCTTGATGGTAAGTATTCTACTACAACAAGTTATAAAGTATTAACAAATGAATACAGTATTCAACATCCCCTAGCAGCAAAAACCATGGAAGAATGTTTGGAATTCTAATATTCCAAAAAAAATCGGAATCTTCATCTAAAAATCGGAATTCTAAATTCACCGTTTAGATGATGGTCTTGTCCATGTCTTTTCAAGGAATAAGGATAATTCAACATTAAGGTTCCCTGATTTGGTAATAACCGTTCAAGAATTTATTTGTCCCAAGACATAAAAATTTATACTTGGTGTCGAGGTAATTAATTTCGTTTTCCTCACATGAAATATCGTATTGATTATACATATTAATTTATTTAGGAGTTGATTTTAGGTTGCTCGAATAGATAGGAAGAATGGTGGAAAACTTATTTCATTTCAAGATTTATCTTCCCATGAAAGAGGGATAAGGATTCATCTATTGCACTAGAGAATATTAAGGTTCTATATCTTACTATAGTTATTGATGTCTCCTCTGGTGTGATGAATTAACCCCATCAAGAACATTTTTTAGGTTCTTTTTGTGCTCAGATGAGGGATTTTCCCCTATTATCTAATATATTCCTGTTTCTTGCCTTATTTTGGATAATTATCACTTTTAGAGCTAGTATCTGAAACCCTAATCCGAGTCTTATACAAGTAATACTCTATGGATATATACATATACACACACACACACACACACACACACACACACACACACACATATATATATATATATATATATATATATGTGTGTGTGTGTGTGCATAGTAGATTTATGAGCATGTATCTTCTTTTTACTTTATAAATCTCTCTACAATACGTATATTGTTTGTATCTCTTGCCTCTCTATCGATTTCTACATCATTAAGGTCCCATATTCCATACCAATTATGGTTATTGATTTGGAAAACAAGGAGGTAATAGTTAACTATTTGACTATTTTCTTTTTAATATTTGGGTCCTTTAAATCCGAGGCCAACTCAGAAGCCCAAGGCAACTGCCTAGTTGCCTAGGTATAAAGCTGACCCTTACTGAAGAATCATTTATTTGGGGAAATCTGAAATCTGAAATTATTTGATATAATAAAATTGTACAATATTTTATTAGTCAAGAGTTTTATGCATTTAAGAGTTGCTTGTATTAGGGTAAGATTCGATCCCGGTATCTCATGATCACTGCGTGAGTACTATAATCACAAGAGTATATGTCGATATTACTTAGTCAAGTCTTTCGTGTACTAAATTAGTCTTAGTATAATTCCTTTTTTTTGTCAAACTAAATTAGAATTATATTATTATTTCAAACAAAGTATTACTATTTTTAAGAGTTAGTTTCTTTAGTTACATGTTTCTATTTTTTTAATTGTTTAGTAAACTTTTTGGTGATTTCTAAGCGGTGGTTACGATTTTAAATCATATCTTGTTGAAAATGTTATATTACTAGGTGTGACCCGTGTTTGGAACTAGTAAAGAACAATTAAATTAGGATAAAGCGATTCGAATGGCAAGTAAGAAAATAGAGAAGTTTAAATATCTTATTTGATGGAAAAATATATAATATCAACAGTCACGCCCGAGGACACTACATAAATTATATGGGTCCCACTTGTTCTTCATCCACCTTTAAAAATAAAAATAAATATAGAAAGTAATGTGTGTAAACATCTTTGTTTATGATTTAATAACATAATGAGTTTAATTAATACAACCCCAAAAACAGTCTACCATTACAGTCGATCTTGACAACATAGTTGATGGCTTAGTGCTTATCCGATAATTTCATCTACATCTATCAAATACATGAGAATAATAGTAATGTGAACGTAACTTTAGTATAAAATTGATCTTTTTTATAAGAAAAGTTTATATCAATTATTGCTTACAGTGTCTTTTCTTTAGAATTAGAACTTTGGAATAATCCTGAAGAGACAAAAATACCATTTAGAATTGTTTATAGTGCAGAGAAATACTCACAATATGTATACCCTTTCAACCGCACATGATTCAAAAGTAGGAAGTTTCAACTCTTCTACAATTACCAAAAAACCTAATATTCTCTAAATACTAAAACGACAAGCTAATGGTTGCAAAGGTAATCCATTTCTCAAGCAAGAAATGAACCCTTCTTCTATAGGTTGACTTGATGGTCCAATTGTAAAATCTAGTCATCGTGTTGCTTGATATCTCATCCATCCTTACAAATTCAACAAATTCAAAATCTAGACAATAATAATAATAAGAAATTATAGAATATTTTCAACTAAAATGATACTCAAACCCTAGAAACAATCAATCATCATAATCAAAGTTCTATAGTTTTCTGGATTTTTTTTCCCGCAATCGAGTGAAACATTAAAAATGGGTAACAAATGAAGATTAAAATTAAAAGATAATAGTGAAGTAAAGTATATCAAAAACCTGTTTCTTCAAATTTTATCGGATCTAAGTTGAAGTCATGTCTCTCTTCTGGTTGGATCGTCCATTAAAACCACGTAAAAATCAATCCTCACTTTCGAAAAGAAAAAAGAAAAAACTCTAAAAAAATATTATTCAACTATTAAAGCTGATATATGTAAGTCTTATGAACACTTAAAGTGGGATTTTGTGGAAGATATGCTAAAAAGTTAATTGTTTAATGATAAATGGGTAAAATGGTTAACGATGTACGATACCACTGTGTCCTATGCTATAGAATATAATGGGAAGATACTGAGTATAAATAACCCCACAAGAGGGTTGAGACAAGGGAACTCCTTGTCCTCTTTTCTCTTTTGCCTTGTAACCCTAACACTCACATTCTTGAAATGAATAATAATAATATTACTGAAGGAATGAAAATTACAAAAAGTTTCCCAACTTTAACACATATATTGTTTGTTGATGATATCTTATTATTTCTTAAAGCTAATGAGACAAAATTCAGTGATTTTAATCAAATTCTTAATGAATATGGGTTAGCTACTAGCCATAGAGTTTACTTAAATAAAAGTGGCATTCTCTTTAGTGCCAATACTCAGAATGAATATAATGAATGATATGGGGAAACCACTTACGTCTTCCTTCTAATTACAGGAAATCTAAAGTAAAAAAGTCTAAACTGGCTTATTGATAGAGTTTTGAGTAAAATTCAACAATGGTATTCAAAGTTCCTCTGTGAATGAGGGATGAAAACAATGATTAAAAGGGTAATCCAACTATACAAACTATGCATATATAATATACCTAATACAATTCATAATCAAATTGAAAGTCTGATTGCAAAGATGTGATGGGGGTGATGGTGATAAGAATAAAACATTGGGTAGTTAGACACAGAAAGACAAATTTAATGGGAGAATAGGATTCATAAAGAATAACCTCATGAATAAAGCCTTATTGGCTAATAATGCATGGAACATTATATGTATTAAGAAATCCTTACTGGCCAGACTTTATTAAGACATCTACTATGACAAAGGCAAATTCTAGAAGCTATAACAGGACAAAACTCTACATGGGGTTGGAATAGTATACACATAGCCTTAGGTAAGAAAACGTTAGCAAATGATATAATGTGGAATATATGAAATGGTAAATCAGTTAAAATATGGGAACTTATATGGGGTCCTGGAAAATAAATAATTGCAAAACTTAGAAGTACAAATCTTAAGTATGTAAAAAGAGCTATTTATAAAAGGATCCACTATGTGGAATGAGGAATTGATTCATGACATCTTAAGTGGTGAAGTTGCTACTAATATTTGTAAAATAAATATGATCTATATTCAGTGTGAGGATACCCTAGTATGGTCATTTGCAAAGGATGCCATAATTACAACTAAAGAATCTATAACAAACTTGAAAATGATGAGAAGAAGGCTGAGTTGGTCCTTAAGGACAAGCAACCCTTAGATTCTTACATGTATCCAAAGATCCTATGAAAAACAATATGGGAACTTAAATTACACCTAAGGTCAGAAATTTTATGTGGATCTGAACAATATGTAAAAAATATAACATACATGCCGAAACATATGAACATTTCATATTTGAATGTGCATAGGCTAGAAAAACATGGTTTTCCACTCCTATGGGGTTAAAAACCCAGTGAGAGAGTTAACATGATTGAAAATGACTTCATGAGCTAATCCATGCCAGTACAATTAAAAAGAGAAACTGGGGATCCTATAGTAAAGAAGGTAGCCATGTTATGTTGGAACATCTGGAAAGATAAAGTTGATAAAGTGTTTATAAACACTCTACTTGACCGTCCTAAAATATCTAACAAAGTTATGATTGCACGCGGCGAATATTTAAACATAAAAAATATAACTGAGGCAATTGGGAACTTCCTTAGGGAAAAACAACAATGTATTAATAAAGGTAAACAAACTAGTAAAAGGAAGACAGAAACTCAGTTTAAAATTTAATTTATGCTTAGAATTAATGTTGATGTAGCTTATACTGTATCCACTAGAAAAGTTAGTGATGTTTGTATTACCACAGATTCTTAGGGAGTCTTATTGGGAGGTCAAGTTTGGAATTTTGTAGCAAATTCAACTTTAGGAAGTAGAAACAGTTGGAATACAAAATGTTACGACTTTTGTGCATACTTTTCCATAATTTTTGTATTAATATCCTAAATAATTGTAATAGTGTAATTGAGGCGCAAAGTTGTAATAATTTGTGATATAATGGGAAGTATATAATCCTTCCGTGGACATTTTATCTCTTAATACCTGGTGGTCCTTTGTGTATTCTAAAAATAATGCAATGAGTAAGAGAACCACAACCGCAAGTGTACGGTTGTCCCAAGTAATAATAGTGATAATAGGATCGTTCGCAGGGACGGTTTGGTTAACTACAATGCTTATCGATTACTGAATGATTGCACTTATGAAAGCAGTAAATGGTTTGAATATTGCTTGGTTGGTTTTTACTAATTCTAAGTATGAAAAGACTAAAGTAAAAATGCAAATAAATAACAAGACGCAAATAAATGAAGGTAAGACGCAAGAAATGGAAACCAGTACTTGAGAAACGCAAGGGATCCTCCTAATTCTATTTCATAACATATGTTGTTTAAGGGTCAAATTGGTCAATTGACATTGGTCGGGATTCAATAATCCTTGTACCACCGTCAGGGTGGACTACAAGGCTATTCTAGAGTGTCACTAGTCCCGTCAGGGTAAATATGATCCATTTTCGAATGATTAAGCTAAATTACCTCATTGGCCCTAAAATTAACTACGCTCTTCAGAGTCAAATAGTTTCTATTTTATATTGAGTAATTAAGTCCATACCTAAACCCTCCGTCAGGATGATCCACACGTCACATATGTGGAATAGCCTAGATACTAACACCTGTTCTTAGTTCATGACTCCAAAAAAAGTAAATAATCACAAATTACAGAATAATGTAAAAGATCCAATTCGATTTAATTAATTAAAACCCAAATTCAAACATATGAAATTCAACAGAATAGGGATTCACCCGTTATGCATTCTCAAGTACTAAAAGGAATTAGCTCATGCTAATAGAAATTAAAACTAAATTAAAAGAAATAGGACTCATAGTGTTTTACAGAATTAAAAATAAGAAAAACCTAATTTGCGGAATTGGATTTGGATGAGAATAGAGATATAGACACTCTCCAGCTCTACAGCTTTCTTCTTCTTCTTCCTTCGTTGACTTCTCTCTGATGCTTCTGCTTCTGAATAATGAGTTCTATGTAAAATAGAAGTCAAAAGCTCCTTTTATAATAAGAAAAACGGATTAGGCCTTGGTCTTAAGTTTAAGTTACTAATTAAAAGCCCAAGTCCATTTTTTAAGCCCAAAGTCCCGTAACTGCTGCACCACTTCCACTAAAACAGCTCTAGCCGATTCGTTATAACTCCGATTGACCTGAAATCACTTGATAAATTTCCGTAACTCGATAAGGAACGTATTCTCTTCAAAGGTCAGCGGCTAAATCAACTCGTAAGTGCCTCGAAATCAGCAATATTTGTCCTGTTTTCCAGATTTGCAGCTCCAAAATATAATTCTTTTTGGGATTTATCTTCAAGCTTTGACTCCATATCACGATCTTTGAATTTCTTCTCGGATTCCTCTCCTAGCTAATATTCAAAACCTACAAACTTTTCACTGAAATACACAAGATTACGCGCAAAAGTTTAATAAATTAAAAATACTAGAAATAAAATAGGAAAACCGGATTATTGCATTTTAACTCAAAAGTCTATCAAAATATTCAATTAAACATAAAAAATTATGTCTCCCAAGGGTCTAAAATAAGAACAATTAGGGAGACATCAATACCTTAAAGGATAAATAGTATAATTAACTAGATAGCTAAACAACATTTTTATGGCTTATTGTTTGGTATTTGGGTACATTATATGCCTTCCCAATTATGTATCTTGATAGATGCAAATTATAAGCCTACGCGTATTGCGAAGTCTTTACCTTTTTTTTGTTTTTTTGTTTTTTTGACAAGGAGGGTACAAGGTATCCAAAGAAACAAACAATCAAATTAACCTATCCCTAACTTATTAAAAGATCTCAGTAGATTCCTGAAGGGTTCGAAACCCAAATTGCTTCTAGCTCCATGTCTAGCATCTTTTGCAAGGTGATCTGCTCTTTAATTAAATTTATGAGGCAGAAAACAAAACGTGATCGACCCTGTTTCTTCCGCGACTCGCTTAATCTTGGAGATGATGGGTTTAATCTCTCAACTTGCTGCTAACATCTGCTTAATACCTTGTATTACCTCAATGTTATCTGAATAAACACATTTCCAATGTTAAGGGAACCTTTTTGCAGAGCATGGACGCTTTGAGAACCGCCCAAGCTTCACCACTAAGGTTCGAGTTGCATTGGACATTATTTTTGAAATCCTCTTTTTTATTTGACTATTTGTGAAGAATGGTGACTCCTATACCCATTGGTTCATAGGCCACATAATGGAAAATTTTTATTTGTCTAAAAGAAAAAAATTATTCCAAATGGTTCGTTATCCATCGGTTTCACATAGTAAACATTCTCATCCCTAATATTTTTACTAGCGCCACCAGCTTATAAAATAAAATCACAAGATCGTTGTTTTTTATATAACCCCGACTAAACACTTTCTGTCTCTCATAGACACATCATCAAACAATGAACTTCGCAAAACAAGCAATCGAATTGTTTGGAGAAGAAGACGAAGAAGAAGATCAAAACAACGATGAAAATCAACAACAAAGCCATCAATCCTCTTCATCGTCTTCCTCCTCCTCCGGCTCCTCTTCCGCCGGTGGTTCATCCTCCGCCGCCTCTTCTTCCGCCGCATCCTCATCATCTAATCGCAGCAGTGGAAGCGCAAGTGACGATGATGAAGAAAATACCAAAGATGAAGTGAGGTCTTACGATAACAATAATACTTATACCAATAAAAATAATACTTATACCGATTTATTTGGTAATGAATCTAATGAAGAAGACGATGAAGAAGAATATAAGGACTTGTTTGACTCTGATAATGAAGATTATGTTAAAACCTCTGCTATTAGTCCTTACCCAATACCTGGTAATCTCTTAACTCTTTATATTTTGCTTAATTTTAAATGGGTATACGTTCTTTAATGGTTACAATTCATCTTGAGCTAGGTTTAATTATAATTGGGTATGCACTAATTTAGTGTATTGATACAGTTTTGCCCCAAGCTCGAAACACTAACAACAATAACAACCAAAGTAGAGGTGGATTTGGGCGTGGTGGCCGTTGGAATAATGGAAGAGGACCGGGTCTTCTTCCCCGACCCGGTGGACCAGGTAGGGGAGGTGGAGGTGGAGGTGGAGGTTATGGAGCATATGGATCCAAGTTCTTTAATGCCCCTCCTCGAGATGAACGTTTTGTATCTGAATTAAAATTTGCAAAGAGTGAAGAAACCTTAGCAAGAAAATGTATACAATTTCAAGCGGTACAAATAAATATATGCTCCTTTTGTCTTGTTTTCCAAAGGATTATGTATTATTATATCACTGATACCTTCCATTCTTTTGTTTAAATGATGCAAAAATAGCCATGTGAACTTGCTCGATACAGTCGTGATGAAAGTGGAGATGTTTCATTTGATGAGCGAAGCTTGGTGAGCTAAACAACTTTTTTGTTTAGCTTTTTCTTGAAAAAAACTGCTTTAGAATTAATATCTCATGCTCTTCCTTTAATTTATCAGAGGCTATTTAAACGACTTATCACAGAAGATGTTGGAGCTGATTTGAATGAAGGTTTCGATACGTTTACTGAGAAAAAAGGTACTTTTTAAAAAAAAAATTATAATGAAACTAAGCTTAACTCTTTAATACATATATGTGTTTAAACTAATTTGTACATTTGAACAACAGATTTAGGCTCTAAGGGTTTTGGGGACCTTCTCGCTTGCATAAGAAATAAACAAATACCCCTTCAAAATATGCACTTTGTAGTAAGTATTTTTAAAAACCTATCCAATTTTTACGTGTAAAAAGCTGATATTTACCTTCTTTGTTTCTGCACCTATTTCTTGTACAGACATATCGTAACAACCTTAACAAGGTAATTCTTATTTTTCAAAGATTTTTTACCCAATTTATTTTTTCTGATTAACTAAACAACTTTTCTTATATTATTAACAGATAATGGCTACAGCATATATAAGGCACGAGCCTTGGGAAATGGGGGTACACAAAAGAAACGGTGTAATATACCTGGACGTACATAAATTACCAGAACGCCCTCAAAGTGAAATGGAACGTAGAAGGTATGTAGGTTCATGGTGATGTATATGATTAGTAAGATAAGGGTAAAATGGTAATTTTTGCATGTACAGATGTTATTGGGGTTATTGTTTTGAAACATTAGCTACAGAAGATTTAAGATCTCCAGGAGAAGGGATACATCATGTTGATGCAAATGTTGAATTTTGTTCGGTTCTTAAAACAAAACTTGGAGCTCATCGTATTTTAATGGGTGCTGAAATGGATTGTTGTGATTCAACTGATGATGGAAAAAGATTTTATGTCGAATTAAAAACTAGTCGCGAGGTTTTTTTTTTTTTTTTTTTTTTGGTTTTCGATTTTTTAGTTTTAGTTCTGATTTTGTGTTATTTGGTTTGATTCGCAGTTGAATTATCACACAGAGGAAAGATTCGAGAGGGAGAAATTGCTCAAGTTTTGGGTAAACATTTATTTTATTTGCGTAAAATAGGGGCATAGAATGCAATTTTACTTAATATAGGGACCTACTTGATTTTGCAGATTCAGTCCTTCCTTGCTGGTGTACCATATATAGTGATTGGTTTTAGGGATGATAATGGAAGACTTGTTCGCACAGAGAGGCTAAGAACTAAAGATATAACACAACGAGTCAAGATGAAGAATTACTGGCAGGTATATTATAAGGACCTTATAGTGCAATTTTTGCATATAGTTAAATTTTGATGGTCTTGTTTTTTTCTTAGGGAGGAGTTTGTCTTGCATTTGCTGATGAGGTTTTCTGTTGGCTTTATGGAACTGTCAAAGAAAGTAAGGGATTATTTATTAGTAATGTTGTTTATATAATAGTTATTAACATTGTACTCTATTTGTAGATGAAGACTATATCTTGCAATTTGCGCAACCTTTTTCAAGATTGGAGCTTCTACAAGCACAGTCTTGCCCAGATGAAATTACTCAACATGTCGAACAATTATCGCTACCTTGAGTATAAAAATAGATTATCTTTCTTTTTGGATTATGTATCAACTATGATCTTATGTTGTTGTTGTGACTTTTCTTCAATTCTATCGACTATCGAACAAAACTTGCATTGTTATCACAACTTTTGAAATGTAACGATCCACAATATAAGATGTGCCTAGAGAAAAAATTGAAAGGACTAAGTGGATTATAAGAAAATATAATTAATTTTTGTTAGAAAATAGCTACCGGGACCTCATCGTGTAACTTGAACTCGATTCGAATTTGAGATAACTTGAGTGCATTTATCAAAAAAGTACTTAACCCTCTCTTAAGTATATTTTTGTTATGATACATACTATCCCGGTAGTATCCCCATTACTTAATATGTATATACAAATAAATTATCCATAAAATTTAAAAAAGACGTGGAATTTTTTAGGATAATCGATGTTATGAAGAATTTAGAAAGAAAAGATGAAAAGTAAATACAACAAATAGAGAACTAGACACAAATGAAGTTATAAGGTCAACGAATATTAATATCAAAGATTTTTTCGGTGAAAATTGGAGTGCTTAGAATTGTGTACCTTCCGGTGTTCTAAAAGGCGCTAGGCGGCCGGTCGACCACCTTCGAGCACCTAGAGGACTAGGCGGGCACCTAGGCGGTTTTGATATCTATTTTAATATTTTTTTAGGTTTATATAATTTTTAAAATAAATTTATATATTTTTTGTATTAAAAAATAATTTTTTTAATTTTTTGTATTAAAAAATAGAATTTTTTAATTTTTTTTAGTTTCAGACCGCCTATGCGCCGTCTGGGTCCGCCTAAACCCGCCTAGGACCTTCTGGGACCGCCTGGAGGCCGCCTAGGCCATTTCTGGAAGTTACACTACCTTCTAGCGCCTAGGCGTCCGCCTAGACCGATTTTTAGAACACTGGTACCTTTTGCCAGTAATATAATATCAATGGTCTCGAAACTAGTATGGATTTTCAAACATGCGTCTTTTTTGTGATGTGTCTTTTGATTATCTATACAATCTCACAGGTATTAGCTATGCTGTAGATCTCCCCGCCTAGGCGCGTCTAGGCGCCGCCTAGGCGTCAACTCCCCCCTCAGGCGCTTACGCCTAGTTAAAACTCTAGGCTTTTTTGCCTAGCGCCTTTGTCGCCATGGAATAGGCGCCTAGACCGTCTAGGCACCGATTAATGACAAAAAATTGCCGCCTAGGCGCTGATTAATGGCAAAACATGTCCGCATAAGCCTTCTTGTTATTTTTCTTATTCTCGAGAATTTTTTAATTGATATTATAACTCAATTTTTAGTATTTTTATATATACTATAATGTTGTTAGATGAATTTTATGACTTAAATAGTTAAAATTTCTATAATTACTACATATGTATTACTAAATATACAAAATTATACATCACGATTCAAAACCGTATAATTCCGCCTAGGCCCCGTGTAATCCCGCCTTGGCGCTAGGCCCGGGTCGACCGCCTAGGCCTCAAAACCGAGGTCTACAACATAGGGTATTAGTATTGTTCAGATTCATAAAGCAAGTGGACAGAGAATTGAACATTCTAAGACTACATTTGCGATACAGTTTTTGAAGGAGAAACGCAAGCTATTTGATGTCTCCTCATTTGTGATAGTAAAATATACTCATGAGACATCATTTTAGGCTTATTTATTAGTTTATAGGTTGATTTTAGCTTAATTTAGTGCACTTTCCTATTTTGGGTCTTGATTTGTAGAATTATTATTTTTAGAGCATATTGGGTTTAATTGTTTATTTAGTGTGTAGCTTTAAAGATAATTATGGAGATTAATTAGAGTCCAAGTCAAAGACAACAACTTATGGAAGGAGATATGCATGGAAATTGGAGATAAGGAAATAATTGCTAAAAAGATGGAAAAGGAAAAGCTGCCTAAATCTGGGATTCTGCAAAGATAGGCGTTTTTACCTAATAAAGAGGCCGAATTTGGTAAATTACTCCTAAAGGGTCTAGATAATTCTGTTGCGATTCTTTTGGTATCTTGTGGAGCAAAATCGGACCAATAATAAAGAAGTTATGACCAAAACAACGCAGCAGTGTTTATCTTTATTTCCATACGAATTTGAGTTGGGCTAGGAGTCTATTACTTAACTTATCTCTAAAGAAACGAATTAGGTCAACCTCTAACCTATAAATACAGCCTCTTAACACTCTTAAATCATCCTTGGTGAAACCTTAACCCAAGAGGAAGCTTAGAACACAAGAGAGAAGTCTGGAAGGAGCTGTCATCAACAATGTCTTCTTCTACCTTTAGATTTGTAATTTCTTTCTTTTCTTTCATGAACTAATTTTCTTTAGCTTAAGTTTTAGCATATATGTATGAACCCTAGTTTTGATTGACATCTATCTAATTTGGGAATTTAATGTTTTAAATAGAATTATAGTTTTTATTCTCTGTTTATGTGTTTGAATTTATATTCTGTGTTCTTGTGGACGGCCGCCATTAGAATTACCATCTAGTAATTAGGATACCATTGACAACGGTGTTTAATTGCATGTTTAGCACATAACGTTTAGTTCTAGGTTTGATCTGACAACCCAACCTAGCTAGATAATCACTATGGTTGAGTCTTGTGACTCTTTACCAATTACAGGAAAAGTTTGCTTAGGAAGCCTTATTGACACAGGTAAATCCTATTTTAAACTACCGATAGCATATTGGAACCGATTAGGGAAATACTACATGATTCACCCTTACATGTTTAGAACGGCAAAACTAGTGGGGATTACACGCTAATAACTTAAGCTATATTCTCATATCACTTCTCTTTCATATTTAATTTTCTGTCTTTTAATTATTCTTAGTTTAATTTAGTTATTTAGAAAACAAAACAAAAATCTATTTATTTTTACTTTTATTTGCGTTTACTTGTTCTAGCTTTGATTATTTGCACTTGGTATTTGCATAAGATTCTCCTAACCTCTGTAGTCTCTGCGGAACGAATCTTTATCTAAAACTTGCATACGATCTGTATACTTGCAGAACCGTGTAGTTCTAGGGTGTTTTTGCACTTATTTTATATCTTATTTTATCACACCCTAGGCCCCACCAAGTTTTTGGCGCCGCTGCCGGGGACTACATCGTTAGTCCTTGTGCAATTATCTTGTGCTTTTATTTTAGTTAGTTCTATTTTACGCTCTTCTTTTTAGTTTTTGTCTTTACAGATTCTTTTTAGGCGAGAGCAGATTTATTAGGAGATAAAGGTTTCGTGTTATTAGATCCTGAAGACGCTAATTCATGATGGAAGCTCTAAAGCTCAAGGAGTTGAGCCGACAACTTGAGGAATTACGAGAACAATCGCGAGAACTAGCTCGGAGGAATCTAGTACATGCCTCACCTTCATGTCCTAGTTGTGGAGCAAGAGATCACTCGTGGGGACGTTGCATGAACAATCCAGCCTCAGTTTCCTTCATGCCTTATCAAAGAGACCATTATCATGATGGTTATTATCAATCTCAAGGAAATTACGCTGACTATCAACCCCCACAGAGTTACAATTGGGTCGGAGATCAACAACCATGTCATTATGATAACCATTATCATGATGATTATTATCAACCACGACCACAAGCTTATTATCCTCCACAACCTATCTATCAAGAAGCGCCGATTTATAATGAAGCTTATCAAGAACCACTTCCTTATTCAATGCAGCAAAAACAACCTTCGAGTTTGAGTTCAAGTTTGGCTCGACTGATGCAAACACTTGATAATATAGAGAGTCGCCAGCAAGAATCCCAAGACTCGCAGAATGCGCTTATGGAGAAGTTGCAGAGAATGTCACAAAGGATGAATGAAACTCTAATCCCTGCAGAAAGGCAACTCCAAGGTGATACTACTGCTCCAGAAAACAAAGTTTGTCATGCAGTTGAATTAGAAAGTGGAAAACAACTACCTCCAACAAGACCAGAACCAGAACCAGTCCCTATTCCAGATCAGAGGGGGGAAGAAGCAACAGAAGATAAGGTCGAAGAGGTAGTTGAACAAGAACGTGTCCAAGAGAAGACACCAGAAAAGAAAGAGAGCCCAGTGGTAACCAATACATGTCCTCCTCCACCATTCCCTTCACATGTCAGAAAGGACAATGACCTGGAATTCAAGAAGTTCGTTGACATGATGAACAAATTAAAGAACAGTAGCCCGTTTGTAGAAGCTCTCACAAGAATGTCAAAATACGGTCAATTCATTAAGGACATTCTTTCTAACAAACGAAGATTCGAGATGAATGGATTACCAGAGGAGTGTAATGCTACACTTGGAATTGAGTTACCACCTATTCCCACGACATATTGGATGGCACCATCCATGATTATAAAGAATCGAGCTGAAAAGTTCGTGGGAATTAAAGGCAAAGGGTGGAAATTTCGTCATTCTTAATCGAGGTAACACGTCTAACTTTGAAAGACGTTAAACAAAAGTGCTGTACGGGAGACAACCCGTAATTTCTTTTATGTTTTTACGTTTTTAGTTTTTAATTTATGTTTAGATTAGTTAATTTTAGTTGATATTGCATATTTGAGAAAGGTATTAGTGTTTTTGATGATTAGGTATTGGAGAAATCGAGTTAGGGAAGCGAGCAAAATTTTTTGGACAGAAACTTCGGCAAGCCATATCTTTGCGCTCGGATATCGGAATCAGGTGATTTTTGAGCCTAAACTGCATAACTTTTCGAGATCTAGCTGCTGGGGAGGTTTTTTCCACGTGCGGTACACCGGACCTCAGCCGCGGTGCACCGCGTGGTCAAAAACCCGTACTACGGGTTGCTACCGCGGGTTTTATCCAGAAACGAAAAAAAAAAATAGCTGATGGGTCCGGTATACCGGACCCTATACCGCGCCATGCACCGCACAAACACGTGCCACGGAGTCCTACCACGGGTTTTTTGACGTAGGAGGCGCGGTATACCCCGCGGTACACCCCATGGTCCGCAGGGGTAGTCCGCAGCGCCGCAAGGGAGAGAAAAACCTACGGGATTTGATTATAAAGGAGGTATTAAGCTTTTAGTTCCGAATTTTATAAACCCAAACCCTCTTTTTCTTCTCCACAACTCTCCTAACTCCATTGAAGCTCATCAAAACCTTCACCAATCATCAAAACACTACCCAATTACCATGAAAACACATCTAATTCATTCTCCACATCATTACAAGGAAGATTCCACCACCTATATCATCCCAAAACACCTTGAATCCAAGAATCAAAAGCTTAAATTTCAAAAATTCATCCTCCAATTTCTTAAATCCATACCAATCCATGAAGAACCCATCTTACCCACATAGAGAATCATCATCAAATCACCTTTCCTAACCCAGATTAAGCTTGTACAATCAATAATCAAGAGTTTCAAATTTCAAGAGTGGTTAAAGCTTTGAGTTGGGGGTCAATTGAGATGATTAAGAGAACATTATCTACTGTATGGGAGATGAAGAAATCAAGGTATTGGATTTAATTGAGAAGAAATCAAGTGAGACAAGTCATAGTTCCAATTCAAAGGGTAAAACAAGTCAAGAGAAGAGAGGTTAGCATGTTGTGTTTGATTCAAAGAGCAAAAAGATTCTAACTTTAGTGAAGAAGACAACACAACCTCTACAAATCAAAGACTTTATACCCAAAAGAAATAGAGAAAGCTTCAATGGCCATGATAGCTTCTCCGAAGCAACAATTAAAGGAACTACCTTTTTCTTATGAGAAAGTATTTGAAGAAGAAGTTGAAGGTGAATACATGAAGGTTCATGGGGATTTGGAATGCTTTGGGTTGTTTGTGAATTGTATTTTGTGAAGAGAAGAAGAAGATGTGGCACAGTTGATCTATGAGGAGGTGATACGAATCTTTGATCTCTCCCATGACGTTATTTAATGCAATATCCTACTATGATCACGTGTCCTGAACAAAAAGCGAATAAGAAGTTGGGTGAAGAAGATACATTAGATTTAATCCGAGTATCGTCTAGGCGAGGTAAAAGCCTCGAAGAGTATGTTTTCTTTCTTCCCTACCATTTCTTTATGTGCAATTTGTATGCTAATTTTAAATTTTATTTTTCTTGAGTCTTTTTCGAGTCGTGGGGACACGGCTCATTTTTGAGTTGGGGGTGGGGATTCGTTGTCCTCATCTTCCTTTTTGTGTTTTTCATAAAATTTAAATTTTTTTTTGGGTTGAATTAGGCATAGAATATGTTGAATGTACCTATTTGAGCATGATTTTATTAAGTTAATGATAGTAGGTAGTATGTTTAGATGCATGTATGAAAACAGGAAATAAATGATAGAAAAGTTAATGAGCAATGCTAAGAAGTCACGTTGAAACTTAGGAATAGTTATTTGGTGTGTAGAACGTGAGGTTTAAAATTAGTTGAAAACCCACTTGTCTATGAACTAGTAGTGAAAAAGTAACGAAATCCGGTAGTTAGAAAAATGAATAAGGCAGTTCTTTCATGATAAAACACTTGAAGCCTCTTATACTTTCTCACCCTGTTATTGATTATTATTTATCCGTCTTAGCCCCTCTGAGCCTTTCTAAAGCCTTTTCTTGAAACACATTATAATCCTTACCCTAGTTTTAGGACTCATCTATATGACCCGCACTCGAATCGCAAAACCTGAGACAACTCGTTTTAGAGCTTGAGTTTGGGGTGGTGGGTTTCATCATTTGGGAACATTGGGTTTGGGAATTATCTTTGTGATTTTATTGATGATGAAATTGTTATTATTGTAACCCTTTGCCGGGGTAATAGTGAATGGAAAAGAAGCTACGAGCTAAATTTGCCAACAAGGGCATTAAAAAGGAAGAATATATATATGAAAAATAGTGTGATATCTCAACATCAAAAAGAGAGTCATAGCTATACAAAAGAAAAAAAAATGATTTGAAAAGAGAAAATATATATTCGGACCGGCAAAGTGGATTTTATATCATCAAAGGTTTTAATTGGGATTATTGGGGATGCACATTAAAAAGCATCAATAAATTGGGTTGAGTGAGAACATCTTTGAGTGAACAACTCAAGCTCTAGGGCGATTCGTTGATGGCTAGTGAGGAGAGAGCCAAAAGCTCACTTTTCATTAGCCAAATATACCACACCCGTCCTTAAGCCAAGTTATAACCAAGACCTTAGAATTTCTAACTACTAGGTGGAGAAACAATTGAGTTATTAGGTAGTAGGTAAGTGGACCATTGGATGCTGTATTTGGGACCTATGAACAACCTATAGCCATTAACCTGAACTAAATTATCATCCTCTCCTTCTGGCATTGCGAAATTAATCTGGACTTGAATTTATGGATTGTTGATTACATGTATATTAAGCATATTTGTGCATTATTTCTTGAGCATTACTACATGAGACTTTTTAGATTTTTTTGCTCTAGGATCATTCATTATGTTCTATTCTTATTCTCCTCCTACTTCTTCTTCTTGACTACCCTACTGTTCTTTACTTTTATTGTATCGGGACGATACAACTTTGAGTTGGGGGTCTTGATGTCTCCTCATTTGTGATAGTAAAATACACTCTTGAGACATCATTTTAGGCTTATTTATTAGTTTATAGGTTGATTTTAGCTTAATTTAGTGCACTTTCCTATTTTGAGTCTTGATTTGTAGAATTATTATTTTTAGAGCATATTGGGTTTAATTGTTTATTTAGTGTGAAGCTTTAAAGATAATTATGGAGATTAATTAGAGTCCAAGTCAAAGATTACAACTTATGGAAAGAGATATGCATGGAAATTGGAGATAGAAGGAAACTGAGTTCAAATAGGAAAAGGAAAAGCTGCCTAAATCTGGGATTCTGCAGAACACGTCTAAAGATTGGTGTTTTTACCTAAGAAATAGGCTGAATTTGGTAATTTCCTTCTAAAGGTCCTAGATAATTCTGTTGCGATTCTTTTGGTATCTTGTGGAGCAAAATCCGACCAATAACAAAGAAGTTATGACCAAAACAACGCAGCAGTGTTTATCTTACGAATTTGGGTTGGGCCAGGAGCCCATTACTTGAAGTTATCTCCAAGAAACGAATTAGGTCAACCTCTAACCTATAAATACAGCCTCTTAACACTCTTAAATTATCCTTGGCCAGACCCTAAGGCCAAGAGGAAGCTGCAACACAAGAGAAGAAGTCTGGAGGGAGCTGTGCAACAACTATGTCTCCTTCAACCTCTTATTTTGTAATTCTTTCTTCTTCTTTTCTTTGTATGAACTAATTCTCTTAGCTTAGGTTTTGCATAATGTATAATCTATGAATTCTAGTTCTTCTATCTAAGTTCTTTGGGAATTATATGTTTTAATCTGATATTAGCTACTTACCCTTATATTTGATTATGTGTTTTGATTTAATGACTGTTTTCCTTGCTAGTGCACGAGTATAGGATTACCTTAATAGTAGTTAGATGGTCACCTTGTAAGGGTGTTTAACTATTGAACCACCACATAACGTCTAGTGTCGATAGCAGTTCTGACAAAACATACTTCTAACTAGATAGTCATTACGGTTTGTTTTAACCACCATATCACCAAGATTGCAGTATTTGCTTAGGGCCTTAGTGGCGTTTGATAACCCTATTTTAAATCACTTCTTGGTTGTGCCGTTGCCCCCTTAGTCGCTCTCAAGGTCTAAGGTAGTGGAATTTAGAATCCTGACTAAGTATACCAAGAGCTAATATTCTCCCTTATGAATTAGATTTAATAGATAGAATTAGAAGGATTAGTGCTAACTAGTAAAACCTAAGTTATATCGTTCATACTATCTTCTTTACTTTTCTGTTATTTATTTTATTGTCTTTAATTTAGTAGTTTAGTTTTCTTATTAAAAACCAAATAAATATCTATCTTTCTCTTCTTTCTACTTGCGTATTATTATCTATCTTTAATATCTGCACTTGATAATTTGCATAAGTTCTCTCTAACTTTCGTCAGTCCCTGAGGAACGAATCTTCTTATCATTAAAACTTGCATACGTCCTGTAATACTTGCAGTACAGTGTTAGTTTAGGGTGTGTATTTGCACTTATTTATATCATTATTTTATCACACCTTAGGCCACACCAAGTTTTTGCTTGATGTCTCCTCATTTGTGATAGTAAAATACACTCTTGAGACATCATTTTAGGCTTATTTATTAGTCTATAGGTTGATTTTAGCTTAATTTAGTGCACTTTCCTACTTTGGGTCTTGATTTGTAGAATTATTATTTTTAGAGCATATTGGGTTTAATTGTTTATTTAGTGTGAAGCTTTAAAGATAATTATGGAGATTAATTAGAGTCCAAGTCAAAGACTACAATATATGGAAGGAGATATGCATGGAAATTGGAGATAGAAGGAAGCTGAGTTTAAATAGGAAAAGGAAAAGCTGCCTAAATCTGGGATTCTGCAGTACACGTCCAAAGATAGGCGTTTTTACCTAAGAAATAGGCCGAATTTGGTAATTTCCTTCTAAAGGGCCTAGATAATTCTGTTGCGATTCTTTTGGTATCTTGTGGAGCAAAATCCGACCAATAACGAAGAAGATACACTCAAAACAACGCAGCAGTGTTTATCTTACGAATTTGGGTTGGGCCAGGAGCCCATTACTTGAAGTTATCTCCACCAAACGAATTAGGTCAACCTCTAACCTATAAATACAGCCTCTTAACACTCTTAAATCATCCTTGGCCAGACCTTAAGGCCAAGAGGAAGCTGCAACACAAGAGGAGAAGTCTGGAAGGAGCAGAACACCATATGTCTTCTTCTACCTTTGATTCTGTAACTCTTTTCTCTTCTTTTCTTAGTATGAATTAATTCTTTATAGTTTGAGTGTTTAGCATATATGTATGAACCCTAGTTTTGATTGACATCTATCTAATTTGGGAACTTAATGTTTTAAATTGAATTATAGTTTTGATTCTCTGTTTATGTGTTTGAATTTATATTCTGTGTTCTTGTGGATGCGCGCCCATATAGAATTACCATCTAGTAATTAGGTCACCATTGACAACGGTGTTTAATTGCATGTTTAGCACATAACGTCTAGTATTAGGTCTGATCTGACAACCCAACCTATCTAGATAATCACTATGGTTGAGTCTTGTGACTCTTTACCAATTACAGGAAAAGTTTGCTTAGGAAGCCTTATTGACACAGGTAAATCCTATTTTAAACTACCGATAGCATATTGGGACCGATTAGGGAAATACTACATAATTTACCCTTACATGTTTAGAACGGCAAAACTAGTGGGGATTGCATGCTAATAACTCAAGCTAGACTTTCATACTATCTTCTTTTCTTTTCTTTTATTTGTTTTATTGTCTTTAGTTTATTAGTTTAGTTTATTTATTAGAAAACCAAATAAATATCTATCTTTCTCTTCTTTCTACTAGCGTATTATCTTTTCTATCTGTAATATCTGCACTTGAATAATTTGCATAAGTTCTTCTTAACCTTCGTAGTCCCTGAGGAACGAATCTTACTTATTCATTAAAACTTGCATACGATCTGTATACTTGCAGAACCGTGTTAACTTAGGGTGTTTATTTGCACTTATTTTATACATCTTTTTATCACACCTTAGGTTATACCAAGTTTTTGGCGCCGCTGCCGGGGAGAAAAACCTACGGGATTTGATTATAAAGGAGGTATTAAGCTTTTAGTTCCGAATTTTATAAACCCAAACCCTCTTTTTCTCCTCCACAACTCTCCTAACTCCATTGAAGCTCATCAAAACCTTCACCAATCATCAAAACACTACCCAATCACCATGAAAACACATCCAATTCATTCTCCACATCATTACAAGGAAGATTCAACCACCTATATCATCCCAAAACACCTTGAATCCAAGATCAAAAGCTTAAATTTTCAAAAATTCATCCTACAATTTCTTAAATCCAAGCCAATCCATGAAGAATCCATCTTACCCACATAGAGAATCATCATCAAATCACTTTTCCTAACCCAAATTAAGCTTGTACAACCAATAAGCAAGAGTTCCAAATTTCAAGAGTGGTTAAAGCTTTGAGTTGGGGGTCAATTGAGATGATTAAGAGAACATGAACATTATCTACTGTAAGGGAGATGAAGAAATCAAGGTATTGGATCTAATTGAGAAGAAATCAAGTGAGAAAAGTCCTAGTTCCAATTCAATGGGTAAAACAAGTCAAGAGAAGAGAGGTTAGCTAGCTGTGTTTGATTCAATGAGCAAAAAGATTCTAACTTTGGTGAAGAAGACAACACAACCTCTACAAATCAAAGACCTTACACCCGAAGAAAAAGGGAAAGCTTCAATGGCCATGACAGCTTCTCCGAAGTAACAATTAAAGAAACTACCTTTTTCTTATGAGAAAGTATTTGAAGAAGAAGTTGAAGGTGAATACATGAAGGTTCATGGAGATTTGGAATGCTTTGGGTTGTTTTTGAATTGTATTTTATGAGGAGAAGAAGAAGATGTGGCACAGTTGATCTATTGTGATTGTATAAGTTTTTTCTTATACGTTCTATACTTGATGTCTCCTCATTTGTGATAGATTTATATTAAGATGAGACATCATTTTTAGTGTTTTAGAAGTCAATAATGTCGATTTTCTTGAGTTTTAGTGCACTTTCCTGTTTTGTGTCTTGATTTGTAGAAATAATGTTTTTAGAGCATATTGGGTTTAATTGTTTATTTAGTGTGTAGCTTTAAAGATAATTATGGAGTTTAATTAGAGTCCAAGTCAAAGACAACAACTTATGGAAGGAGATATGCATGGTAATTGGAGATAAGGAAAGAATTGCTAAAAAGATGGAAAAGGAAAAGCTGCCTAAATCTGGGATTCTGCAAAGATAGGCGTTTTTACCTAATAAAGAGGCCGAATTTGGTAGATTACTCCTAAAGGGCGTAGGAAATTCTGTTGCGATTCTTTTGGTATCTTGTGGAGCAAAATCGGACCAATAATAAAGAAGTTATGACCAAAACAACGCAGCAGTGTTTATCTTTATTTCCATACGAATTTGAGTTGGGCTAGAAGTCCATTACCTTAACTCTTCCTCAAGAAAACGAATTAGGTCTTCTAAACACCTATAAATACACCCTTATATCACTTGTAAATCATCCTTGCCTCATAGTAATTAGTTCTTAAGGTTTTATTCTTCCAGTTTATTGTAGAGAGCAAGATGATGTCTTTTATTATTTCTTTTAGTTTATTTCCTTCAGGTATGAACTAAACCTCTCATAGCTTGGGTTTTGCATATGTATAATCTATGAATTCTAATTTTTCTATCTAAGTTTCTTTGGGAATTATATGTTTTAATCTGATATTAGCTTCTTACTTTATATTTGCTTATGTGTTTTGATTTATTGTCTTTCCTAGAATTGATCACTTTAGGATTGTTTTAAGAGTAGTTAGATGGTCTCCTTGACAGGGTGTTTAACTATTGAACCACCACATAATGTCTAGTGTCGATAGCAGTTCTGACAAAACATACTTCTAACTAGATAGTCATTAAGGTTTGTTTTAACCACAGTATCACCAAGACTTGCAGTATTTGCTTAGGGCCTTAGTGGCGTTTGATAACCCTATTTTAAATCACTTCTTGGTTGTGACGTAGCCCCCTTAGTCGCTCTCAAGGTCTAAGGTAGTGGAATTTAGAATCCTGACTAAGTATTACCGAGAGCTAATATTCTCCCTTATGAACTAGATCTATAGATAGAATTAGAAGGATTAGTGCATACTAGCAAAACCTAAGCTATACTTCTCATCTCATATTCTTAATCTTTTACTTTATTGTCTTTATTTTCATAGTTTTAATTTAGTTTTAATTCATAAATTCGAAAAACCAAATATTTATTTACTGTCTTCTAGTTATTTACTTTTACTCGTTATCTGTTCTTACGCGTTTAACACACTTAAGTCCCTGAGAACGAACTCTACTTATCATTAAAACTTGCATACGTCCTGTAATACTTGCAGTACTGTGCCTGTCTAGGGTGAGAGTGCATAGTTTTCCATACTTAAATTGATCTTATTTTTATCACACCCTAGGCGACACCAAGTTTTTGGCGCCGCTGCCGGGGACTTGTGTCTCGTTAGCGTGTGGGTTATCTATTTCGAGTTTTAGTTTTTAATTAGTTTTTACTTTTCAGTTTTAGTTTAGTTTTAGTTTTTAGTTTTCCAGATTTACGCTTGGGTTTGCTTTAGTCTTTTTCAGGTTTCACAGTGTTTAATTCTTGGCCTCCCTTACCGGAGCCTGAGAGGAGCTTCAGAGCTTATAACAAAAGAATTCGTAAGGAAAGAGCCTCGAGAAGAACTATGGCAGACATTCAAGACAATGATCCGGAGTTAGTTTACTTTGCACCAGGAGGACCTCCTGCGTTTGTTCCACCTGGTGTACAACTGCCAGTAGGAGAAGGTAATGGGCAGAATAATCAACAAAACCGAGTTGAACAAGATCTACCTGGCCTTAACATACCATTCCATGTTCAACCCATCGGTTACCGCCCTCCTGAGATTCCGAATATCAAATTTAGACCCGATCCGGGTATGCTTAGTCAATTTCAAAGTTTCGGACTCTATGCTGGTACTGCGATTCAAGATCCGGTAAAAGCGATTCAGAAGTTTATGCAGACTTGTGATGCCTACATTACTCCTGGCATTACACGCGAGCAACTGTATTGTCATATGTTTTCGTTTTTCTTGACCGGAAGAGCTAGCGATTGGCTAGAAAGACAACCACATGGAACCATTCACTCTTGGAGAGAGCTTCAAGCCGCATTCTTTAACCGATTTTATCCGAAGAGCATGAGACTTAAAGATCAAACCGAGCTTGCAAGATTTTCTCAAGAAGATGGAGAAACAGTGGGAGAAGCATGGACAAGGTTTCAACAAAAATTAGCTAGATGTCCGCTCCATGGTTATACACCTGCTCTACAACTTGCTATATTCTATGAAGGTCTTGATGACAAGGGTAGAGACAAGGTGGATAACATTGGAAAGGGTAATTTTGTGTCCATGAATCACAATGAAGCTTCCGAGGTGTTAGAAAATATTATGGAACAAGAAAGAAGTTGGCCTTCAACGCGAGCTTCTGCAGCAAAGACCCGAGGAACGCTTCGTTTAGATGCAGAAACCGCGAACTCAGCTCAAATATCCTCGTTAGAAAATCAAATCAAGGAGCTGAGAATCGCGATGGAGAAGAATTTAGCTGCTACAAAGGTAGTTCAAGAGGCACAAGGTTGTCAACAATGTGGAGTTAACGATCATTCATGGGAAGAGTGTGAATCAAATCCGCAATCTGTTTACTTCATATCTAACCGATGGGGCAACCGCAACCATCCGGGTATGCAGTATTCAAATCCACAAGGGGCCGCTAATCCTAGTCAATATCAATCGCGACCCCAGAACAACTCTTACCAACAGAGAGGTCAGTACCAAAACCAATATCAGAATCGACCTACTCCTCCACAACAACCTGCTCAAGACGCCTATACCGATACTTTAGACCAAAAAGCTTTACCTCAGTATCCGCAAGAAGGATCTATGGACAATACACAGATAGTACAAGCTCTAGAACGTTTGAACACCACTGTAAACGCTCAAGAAGAAAAGGTCAGAGGACACGATGCCATACTTCAGATGCTAAATACTCAATTAGCCCAAATAAACAAGCATCTAACAGAACAAAAGGAAGTAAAGGCAATCGAAGGAGGTGAAAACAATGTTGTGTTCGAAGCTTGCAAGGCTATATGCCTTGAAATCGAAAAAGAAAAGGAGGAAGCACCACATGCTGCCATTAGTGCCGTGGAAGTTCCCAGTATTGAAGAAGAGCCAACCGAGTCTAACCCTGAGGAGTCCGACTGTCTAGAAGTTTATCATCTGGAAAGCAATGAAGAGAGAGACGAGTTCATAGAGCTACTGAGAAAGGTGCAAGAGGAGATGCGATCGATGGTAGAGTATGCAGCGGAGTTAGCGAGAGAGAAAGAGGAAGAAGCCTCAAAAGAAGAATCAAAAGAAGATGAAGTGGCACCTGCTGTGCTAGAGGAGAAAGAAGAAGAGAAGGTGGAATCACCACTTAGTGTTCAACCAGTGTCATCAACTATTCCTGATACAAATCCTAAGGATGACACTATTCTCAAGACATTTGTAGAGGCGTACCAACCTGAAAATATCAACGCCCAAATGCTTGAGATTGCGAAGAGAGGACTTACACCGCAACAAGTTTTTACGCAAGTTATTCCTGAGAAAGAAGAAAGTGTAGAGATCCCGAGAGAGAACCTGAGGGTTTCGAGAAGAAGTGAGAAAGAGCTACCGACTAAGCTTAAAGATCCGGGAAGTTTTAACCTTCCCATTCAATTGCATGGTAGGCTCAAGGTGAAAGCAATGTACGATGTGGGTTCTGGTGTGAATCTTATGCCTAAGTCCGTGTTCGAGAGACTTGGACTTCAAAAATCAGAGAAAACTCCAGTGAAGTTGCAGTTTGCTGACAACTCAGTGAAGAGGACGTGGGGAACAGTGGAGGACGTCTTAGTCCGTGCAGGTAATATCGCCATCCCTACTGACTTTGTTATTCTTGAGTTTGATGCAGATAAGCAGGTTCCGATCATACTTGGACGGCCTTTCATGGCCACAAGTCAAAGTGTGATCAACTTCCAAGATGGGACCATCACCCTTCATGCTAAAAATGTATCCGAAACCTTCTATGTCTTGGGTAAGAAACCGAGGAAGTTGGATCCCACCGTACCTATCATCCACAGCCTTTCACATTACAAAGTCCCTCCTGAGGAGATCCACTTAAAACCTGTGGATACTGAGCCAAACATTGAGTTTGGGGTTGGCCATGAAGTCCTATGGAAAGCCCACAAACGCGAGAACAGGCCACGAAGTTTCAAAGACTCGTGGATGGGACCATTCATTGTCACTAAGGTCGTTTCAGCCAAGGTGATAGAAATTCGCCCCAAAACTGGGGTCAAGCGCAGATTAGTTGACGTTCATAGCCTTACTCGTTGTTGGGGAGGCTATATTCGCAAATCTTGACAGAGGTAACACGTCTAACTTTGAAAGACGTTAAACAAAAGTGCTGTTCGGGAGACAACCCGAAGTTTTTTTTTTATGTTTTCATGTCTTTTACATTCTTAGTTTAAGTTTATTTTAGTTGTTTTTAGTTGATAATGCATATTTGAGAAAGGTATTAGTGTTTTTGGTGTGTAGGAATCGGAGAAATCAAGTTAGGGAACGCGAGGAAAATTTTTGGAGCGCAAGAAAGCACCCCGCGGACTACCCTCACGGACTACCCCATGGTCCGCAGGGATGGTCCGCGAGGTCAAAACCCGTACCACGGGTAGCTACCGCGGGTTTAGGTCAGAAACACGAAAAAATTCCACGGACCACCCCGCGGTGCACCGTGCCATGGTCCGCGCCCCAGAAACCCGTACCACGGGTTGACTACCACGGGTATTTTGACGGAGCAGCTACAGAAGCCGCGGTGTACCCCGCGGTACACCGGACCCTAGTCCGCGAGCCAAAAAACCCGTACCACGGGGTCCTACCACGGGTTTAAGTCAGTGAGCAAAAATTTTCGAGCATCAGATGTCACGGACTACCCCGCGGTGCACCCCATGGTCCGCAGGGGTAGTCCGCAGCGCCGCCAGAGGAGAGAGAAAGTTACGGGATTGAGTTATAAAGGAGGTATTGAAGCTATTATTCCGAATTTATTAAACCTTAACCCTCTCTTTCTACTGCACAACTCTCCTAACTCCATTGAAGCTCATCAAAACCTTCACCAATCACCAAAACACTACCCAATCATCAAGGAAAACACATCAAACCTTCTCTCCACATCATTACAAGAGAGAATCAAGCTACCAATCATCACCAAATTCATTCAAATTGAAGAATCAAAGAGCCAAATTTCACAAATTCATCACACAATTTCTAAAAATCCTAGCCTACCCATTACAAATCATCCTCACCCACATAGAGATTCATCACCAATTCACCCATCCTAGGACAAATCAAGCTTGTTCATCCATTAATTCAAGAGTTAAATTTCAAGGGTTGCTAAAGCTTTGAGTTGGGGGTTAATTGAAGATGACTAATAGAACATCAATCTTATCTAGCAAGAGGGAGGTGAAGAGTAACAAGGGATTGGATTTAAACAAGAAGAAATCAATTGACAAAGGAGCTAGTTCTGAATCAAAGGGTAAAGATAAATTGAAGAGTGGGAAACCTTCGTATGATAGTAATGGTAAAAAGCTTTATTTTTATGCAAAGGAAAGAACACTACCTCAACCAGATCCTATACCTATAGAGAAAGTGGATACTTCAAAGGCCTTGAAGATTTCTGCAGAGAAACAATTAAAAGAGCTACCTTTTGCCTATGAGAAAGTATTCAAGGAAGAAATTAGAGATGGAGATTACAAGAGATTCTTTGAGCTTGGTGAGAAGTTGGGTTGGTCTACGTTCATGGTAAGCCGTTCTGAATTATGTCCTAAATTAGTTTTGGAGTTCTATCTAGGCCTCTTTAGCCGAGATAGTGACTGTGTTCCGATTAGAGGAAAGTTAGTTCCTTTCACAGTTGAGGAGATTAGGAACCACTTCAAGTTTCAGAATCCGAAAGGTTGTTGCAAATTTAAGGAAGCAGTTGCTAAACGAAAAATCTTTGATAAGGAATTACTTTTTGAGCATGTTTTAGACAAAGAGAAAGTGCAATTACATACGGGAGAATTGAAGGCACCTTGGCCTTACAAATATCTTCAAGCAGATGCTAGAATTTGGCACAATTTCCTTATCCCTAATGTCTTTGGAAACACACGAACTTTGGAGGTGACCATGAAGTACGCGCTACTGTTGGACTGTATTTTGAGAGGAGAAGAAGTTGATGTGGCACAGTTGATCTATGAGGAGGTGATACGATTCTCGGTCTCTCCTAAATCGGTTTATAACGTTAAATTTCCAACTATGATCACGTGTCTTATGCGAAAAGCGAATGTAGTATTGGGTGAAGAAGAGAAACTCGAGTTTAAGACGAGTTATATTGATAATGCTTGGATCAAAGAAAGCCTTCGAAGAGCGGGTTCTACTCAAGTCTCGAAGGAAGAAAAGGAGCAATCTTGGCAAGAGAAGATGGAGGAGCGTTTAACGAAATTTGAAGCAGCTCAAACTTCTTTAGTCAATGATGTGGCACAAATCAATGCTAATCAAGTGCACATCATGAAACTCCTTGAGCAATTAACGAGAGGTCCAGCAATTCCAATCTTGGATGTCAATGATGCGAGGCAATAAGCCTCGAGAGTATGTTCTCTTTCTTCCTTACCATTTCTGTAAATATGTCTATCTGCTAATTTTAATTTCTGTTTTCGAGTTTTTTTTTTTTCGAGTCGTGGGGACACGGCTCATTTTTGAGTTGGGGGTGTGGGGATTCGTTGTCTCTCATCTCCATTTGTCTGTTTTTTTGGGTGAAATTAAAATTTTTGATGCATGGGAATTAGATGTAGAGTATGTTTAATAACTTGAAAGCATAAGCTCAGTAGATTGATGATAGTAAGTGATATGTTTATGAGCTATGTATTTGTATGCTCTGAGTATTTGCAGGAAAACACACGTTGATAGTAAAGAAAAGATTAGTGAGCAATGCGATAGAAAGTATGTTCGATCTCAGGGAACCTTGAAAGTGTGTAGGCCGTGAGATCCAAGCTAGTTGAAAAACCATTTGATGAAAGTGCTAAAGGTAAGAAATTTTCTAAATTACATAGTGTAGAAAGTGATCAAGGCGGTTCTTTCATATTTTGAAGCCTTTGAAGCCTTTTTATACCTTCTCACCTTGTGATTTTTGAGTTTAAAAGTTATATCCTTCTTAGCCCCTTCTAGCCTTTCTAAAGCCTTTTTATTGAAACATATTATAAGCCATATCCTTTAGATTTTAGGACTTTTCCATATGACCCGCACTCGAATCGCGATGCTTAGACAGTTGTTTTAGAGCTTGAGTTTGGGGTGGTGGGTCCACCATTATGGGAGTTATTATGTTGGGATTTTTGAGCTTATTAATTGTGCTTTGTGCTTTATATTGAGGATGTTTCACAACATTGTATTGTAACCCTTTGCCGGGGTAATAGTGAATGAAAAAGAAGCTTCGAGCTAATTTTGCCAACAAGGGCATTAAAAGAGAAAATATATATATGAGAAAATTAGCATGATATCTCAACATTAAAAGAGAGTCATAGCTATAGAAAAGAGAATTGATTTGAAAAGAAAAGAAAATATATATATTCGGACCGGCAAAGTGGATTTTTATGTGAACATCTTAAGCTTTAATTGGGTTATTGGGGATGCTAAATTGCGCATCAAGGAATTCATTGGGTTGAGTGAGAAACGTATATGAGAGTAACTCAAGCTCTAGGGCAATTAGTTGATGGCTAGTGAGGAGAGAGCCAAAAGCTCACTCCAAATTATCCAAATATACTATCACACCGTCCCTAAGCCTACATTACAACCTTAAAGACCTTGTGATTCTTTGCTATGTAATTGAGAAGTGATTGAGCCATTAGAGATTAGTTAAGTGGATCATTGGATACTAGTAAGGTTTGATGAACAATCTATAGCTCTCAAGGGGAACTGAGTAAAGTCCCAATCCTTCTTACATTGCGAAACTAATCTGATCTTGAATTCAAGCCGTGTTGACTGTGGATATGAGAAGTGTACAGGTATGTAGTTTACAAATATTATTGCATGAAATTTTCTGAGTTATGTGCCTTAGGTTTATTCTATATATTCTGCTATGTTTTTCCCTTGTGTTGAGAATTTTATAAGTGTGTATTTCTAGACTTCCCTATGTTTTTATCTTTTATTGTATCGGGACGATACAACTTTGAGTTGGGGGTCTTGATGTCTCATCATGGCCATTGAAGCTCATCAAAACCTTCACCAATCATCAAAACACTACCCAATCATTTATTTTTTTTTTTCTCCTACGTCAAAAAACCCGTGGTAGGACCCCGTGGCACGTGTTTGTGCGGTGCATGGCGCGGTATAGGGTCCGGTATACCGGACCCATCAGCTATTTTTTTTTTTCGTTACTGGATAAAACCCGCGGTAGCAACCCGTAGTACGGGTTTTTGACCGCGCGGTGCACCGCGGCTGAGGTCCGGTGTACCGCACGTGACAAAAACCTCCCCAACAGATAGATCTCGAAAAGTTATGCAGTTTAGGCTCAAAAATCACCTGATTCCGATATCCGAGCGCAAAGATATGACTTGCTGAAGTTTCTCCGTTCCGAAAACTTTGCTCGCTTCCCTAACTCGATTTCTCCAATACCTAATCATCAAAAACACTAATACCTTCCTCAAATATGCAATATCAACTAAAATTAACTAATCTAAACATAAATTAAAAACTAAAAACGTAAAAACATAAAAGAAATTACGGGTTGTCTCCCGTACAGCACTTTTGTTTAACGTCTTTCAAAGTTAGACGTGTTACCTCGATTAAGGATGACGAAATTTCCACCCTTTGCCTTTAATTCCCACGAACTTTTCAGCTCGATTCTTAATAATCATGGATGGTGCCATCCAAGATTTCGTGGGAATAGGTGGTAACTCAATTCCAAGTGTAGCATTACACTCCTCTAGTAATCCATTCATCTCGAATCTTCGTTTGTTAGAAAGAATGTCCTTCATGAATTGACCGTATTTTGACATTCTTGTGAGAGCTTCTACAAACGGGCTGCTGTTCTTTAATTTGTTCATCATGTCAACGAACTTCTTGAATTCCAGGTCATTGTCCTTTCTGACATGTGAAGGGAATGGTGGAGGAGGACATGTACTGGTTACCACTGGGCTCTCTTTCTTTTCTGGTGTCTTCTCTTGGACACGTTCTTGTTCAACTACCTCTTCGACCTTATCTTCTGTTGCTTCTTCCCCCCTCTGATCTGGAATAGGGACTGATTCTGGTTCTGGTCTTGATGGAGATAGTTGTTTTCCACTTTCTACTTCAACTGCATGACAAACTTTGTTTTCTGGAGCAGTAGTATCACTTCGGAGTTGCCTTTCTGCAGGGATTTGAGTTTCATTCATCGATTGTGATATTCTCTGCAAATTCTCCATAATCGCATTATGCAAGTTTTGGGATTCTTGCTGGCGACTCTCTATATTATCAAGTGTTTGCATCAGTCGAGCCAAACTTGAACTCAAACTCGAAGGTTGTTTTTGTACGGTTTGCTGCATTGAATAAGGAAGTGGTTCTTGATAAGCCTCATTATAAATCGGCGCTTCTTGATAGATAGGTTGTGGAGGATAATAAGCTTGTGGTCGTGGTTGATAATAATCATCATGATAATGGTTCTCATAATGACATGGCTGTTGATCTCCGACCCAATTGTAACTCTGTGGGGGTTGATAGTCAGCGTAATTTCCTTGAGATTGATAATAACCATCATGATAATGGTCTCTTTGATAAGGCATGAAGGAAATTGAGGCTGGATTGTTCATGCAACGTCCCCACGAGTGATCTCTTGCTCCACAACTAGGACATGAAGGTGATGTATGTACTAGATTCCTCCGAGCTAGTTCTCGCGATTGTTCTTGTAATTCCTCAAGTTGTCGGCTCAACTCCTTGAGTTTTAGCGCTTCCATCACGAATTAGCGTCTTCAGGATCTAATAACACGAGACCCTTATCTCCTAATAAATCTGCTTTCGCCTAAAAAAAATCTGTAAAACAAAAACTAAAAAGAAAAGCGTAAAATAGAACTAACTAAAATAAAAGCACAAGATAATTGCACAAGGACTAACGATGTAGTCCCCGGCAGCGGCGCCAAAAACTTGGTGTGGCCTAAGGTGTGATAAAAAGATGTATAAAATAAGTGCAAATAAACACCCTAAGTTAACACGGTTCTGCAAGTATACAGATCGTATGCAAGTTTAATGAATAAGTAAGATTCGTTCCTCAGGGACTACGAAGGTTAAGAAGAACTTATGCAAATTATTCAAGTGCAGATATTACAGATAGAAAAGATAATACGCTAGTAGAAAGAAAAGAAAGATAGATATTTATTTGGTTTTCTAATAAATAAACTAAACTAATAAACTAAAGACAATAAAACAAATAAAAGAAAAGAAAAGAAAAGAAGATAGTATGAAAGTCTAGCTTGAGTTATTAGCATGCAATCCCCACTAGTTTTGCCGTTCTAAACATGTAAGGGTAAATTATGTAGTATTTCCCTAATCGGTCCCAATATGCTATCGGTAGTTTAAAATAAGATTTACCTGTGTCAATAAGGCTTCCTAAGCAAACTTTTCCTGTAATTGGTAAAGAGTCACAAGACTCAACCATAGTGATTATCTAGATAGGTTGGGTTGTCAGATCAGACCTAATACTAGACGTTATGTGCTAAACATGCAATTAAACACCGTTGTCAATGGTGACCTAATTACTAGATGGTAATTCTATATGGGCGCGCATCCACAAGAACACAGAATATAAATTCAAACACATAAACAGAGAATAAAAACTATAATTCAATTTAAAACATTAAGTTCCCAAATTAGATAGATGTCAATCAAAACTAGGGTTCATACATATATGCTAAACACTCAAACTATAAAGAATTAATTCATACTAAGAAGAGAAGAGAAAAGAATTACAAAATAAGAGGTTGAAGGAGACATAGTTGTTGCACAGCTCCCTCCAGACTTCTTCTCTTGTGTTGCAGCTTCCTCTTGGCCTTAGGGTCTGGCCAAGGATGATTTAAGAGTGTTAAGAGGCTGTATTTATAGGTTAGAGGTTGACCTAATTCGTTTGGTGGAGATAACTTCAAGTAATGGGCTCCTGGCCCAACCCAAATTCGTAAGATAAACACTGCTGCGTTGTTTTGAGTGTATCTTCT
The DNA here is from genome assembly GCA_029959085.1 of Nemophila menziesii. Lineage (NCBI taxonomy): Eukaryota > Viridiplantae > Streptophyta > Magnoliopsida > Boraginales > Hydrophyllaceae > Nemophila > Nemophila menziesii. Next base: position 22,897,366 of record JARWIR010000001.1, on the reverse strand, counting down.
TCGTTATTGGTCGGATTTTGCTCCACAAGATACCAAAAGAATCGCAACAGAATTATCTAGGCCCTTTAGAAGGAAATTACCAAATTCGGCCTATTTCTTAGGTAAAAACGCCTATCTTTGGACGTGTACTGCAGAATCCCAGATTTAGGCAGCTTTTCCTTTTCCTATTTAAACTCAGCTTCCTTCTATCTCCAATTTCCATGCATATCTCCTTCCATATATTGTAGTCTTTGACTTGGACTCTAATTAATCTCCATAATTATCTTTAAAGCTTCACACTAAATAAACAATTAAACCCAATATGCTCTAAAAATAATAATTCTACAAATCAAGACCCAAAGTAGGAAAGTGCACTAAATTAAGCTAAAATCAACCTATAGACTAATAAATAAGCCTAAAATGATGTCTCAAGAGTGTATTTTACTATCACAAATGAGGAGACATCAAGACCCCCAACTCAAAGTTGTATCGTCCCGATACAATAAAAGTAAAGAACAGTAGGGTAGTCAAGAAGAAGAAGTAGGAGGAGAATAAGAATAGAACATAATGAATGATCCTAGAGCAAAAATCTAAAAAGTCTCATGTAGTAATGCTCAAGAAATAATGCACAAATATGCTTAATATACATGTAATCAACAATCCATAAATTCAAGTCCAGATTAATTTCGCAATGCCAGAAGGAGAGGATGATAACTTAGTTCAGGTTAATGGCTATAGGTTGTTCATAGGTCCCAAATACAGCATCCAATGGTCCACTTACCTACTACCTAATAGCTCAATTGTTTCTCCATCTAGTAGTTAGAAATCCTAAGGTCTTGGTTATAACTTGGCTTAAGGACGGGTGTGGTATATTTGGATAATGAAAAGTGAGCTTTTGGCTCTCTCCTCACTAGCCATCAACGAATCGCCCTAGAGCTTGAGTTGTCACTCGAAGATGTTCTCACTCAACCCAATTTATTGATGCTTTTTAATATGCATCCCCAATAAATCCCAAGTAGAACCTTTGATGATTTAAAATCCACTTTGCCGGTCCGAATATATATTTTCTTTTTATATCAATTTTTTTTCTTTTTGTATAGCTATGATTCTCTTTTTGATGTTCGAGATATCACGCTATTTTTCATATATATATTCTTTCTTTTTTATGCCCTTGTTGGCAAATTTAGCTCGTAGCTTCTTTTCCATTCACTATTACCCCGGCAAAGGGTTACAATAATAACAATTTCATCATCAATAAAATCACAAAGATAATTCCCAAACCCAATGTTCCCTAATGATGAAACCCACCACCCCAAACTCAAGCTCTAAAACGAGTGTCTCAGGTTTTGCGATTCGAGTGCGGGTCATATAGATAAGTCCTAAAAACTAAGGGTATGGATTATAATGTGTTTCAAATGAAAGGCTTTAGAAAGGCTCAGAGGGGCTAAGACGGATAAATAATAACAATAATCAAACAAAAGGGTGAGAGAGTCTAAAGGCTTCAAGTGTTTTATCATGAAAGAACTGCCTTAGTCATTTTTCTAACTACCGGATTTTGTTACTTTTTCATTATTAGTTCATAGACAAGTGGGTTTTCAACTAATTTTAAACCTCACGTTCTACACACCAAATAACTCTCCCTAAGTTTCAACATACTTCTTAGCATTGCTCATTAACTTTTCTATCTTTTATTTCCTGTTTTCATACATGCAAACTAAACATATTTGCAACATCTTTCAAAAACATACTACTTACTATCATTAACTTAATTAAATCATGCTCACATAGGTACATTCAACATATTCTATGCCTAATTCAACCCAAAAATTTTAAATTTTATGAAAAAACAAAAAGGAAGATGAGGACAACGAATCCCCACCCCCAACTCAAAAATGAGCCGTGTCCCCACGACTCGAAAAAGACTCAAGAAAGAATAAAATTTAAAATTAGCATACATATTGCACATAAAGGAATGGTAGGGAAGAAAGAAAACATACTCTTCGAGGCTTTTACCTCGCCTAGACGATACTCGGATTAAATCTAATGTATCTTCTTCACCCATCTTCTTACTCGCTTTTCGTTCAAGACACTTGATCATAGTAGGATATTGCATTAAATAACGATATGGGAGAGATCGAAAATTCGTATCACCTCCTCATAGATCAACTGTGCCACATCTTCTTCTTCTCCTCATAAAATACAATTCAAAAACAACCCAAAGCATTCCAAATCTCCATGAACCTTCATGTATTCACCTTCAACTTCTTCTTCAAATACTTTCTCATAAGAAAAAGGTAGTTTCTTTAATTGTTACTTCGGAGAAGCTGTCATGGCCATTGAAGCTTTCCCTTTTTCTTCGGGTGTAAGGTCTTTGATTTGTAGAGGTTGTGTTGTCTTCTTCACCAAAGTTAGAATCTTTTTGCTCATTGAATCAAACACAGCTAGCTAACCTCTCTTCTCTTGACTTGTTTTACCCATTGAATTGGAACTAGGACTTTTCTCACTTGATTTCTTCTCAATTAGATCCAATACCTTGATTTCTTCATCTCCCTTACAGTAGATAATGTTCATGTTCTCTTAATCATCTCAATTGACCCCCAACTCAAAGCTTTAACCACTCTTGAAATTTGGAACTCTTGCTTATTGGTTGTACAAGCTTAATTTGGGTTAGGAAAAGTGATTTGATGATGATTCTCTATGTGGGTAAGATGGATTCTTCATGGATTGGCTTGGATTTAAGAAATTGTAGGATGAATTTTTGAAAATTTAAGCTTTTGATCTTGGATTCAAGGTGTTTTGGGATGATATAGGTGGTTGAATCTTCCTTGTAATGATGTGGAGAATGAATTGGATGTGTTTTCATGGTGATTGGGTAGTGTTTTGATGATTGGTGAAGGTTTTGATGAGCTTCAATGGAGTTAGGAGAGTTGTGGAGGAGAAAAAGAGGGTTTGGGTTTATAAAATTCGGAACTAAAAGCTTAATACCTCCTTTATAATCAAATCCCGTAGGTTTTTCTCTCCCTTGCGGCGCTACGGACTACCCCTGCGGACCATGAGGTGTACCGCGGGGTATACCGCGCCTCCTGTATACTTGATGTCTCCTCATTTGTGATAGTAAAATATACTCATGAGACATCATTTTAGGCTTATTTATTAGTTTATAGGTTGATTTTAGCTTAATTTAGTGCACTTTCCTATTTTGGGTCTTGATTTGTAGAATTATTATTTTTAGAGCATATTGGGTTTAATTGTTTATTTAGTGTGTAGCTTTAAAGATAATTATGGAGATTAATTAGAGTCCAAGTCAAAGACAACAACTTATGGAAGGAGATATGCATGGAAATTGGAGATAAGGAAATAATTGCTAAAAAGATGGAAAAGGAAAAGCTGCCTAAATCTGGGATTCTGCAAAGATAGGCGTTTTTACCTAATAAAGAGGCCGAATTTGGTAAATTACTCCTAAAGGGTCTAGATAATTCTGTTGCGATTCTTTTGGTATCTTGTGGAGCAAAATCGGACCAATAATAAAGAAGTTATGACCAAAACAACGCAGCAGTGTTTATCTTTATTTCCATACGAATTTGAGTTGGGCTAGGAGTCTATTACTTAACTTATCTCTAAAGAAACGAATTAGGTCAACCTCTAACCTATAAATACAGCCTCTTAACACTCTTAAATCATCCTTGGTGAAACCTTAACCCAAGAGGAAGCTTAGAACACAAGAGAGAAGTCTGGAAGGAGCTGTCATCAACAATGTCTTCTTCTACCTTTAGATTTGTAATTTCTTTCTTTTCTTTCATGAACTAATTTTCTTTAGCTTAAGTTTTAGCATATATGTATGAACCCTAGTTTTGATTGACATCTATCTAATTTGGGAATTTAATGTTTTAAATAGAATTATAGTTTTTATTCTCTGTTTATGTGTTTGAATTTATATTCTGTGTTCTTGTGGACGGCCGCCATTAGAATTACCATCTAGTAATTAGGATACCATTGACAACGGTGTTTAATTGCATGTTTAGCACATAACGTTTAGTTCTAGGTTTGATCTGACAACCCAACCTAGCTAGATAATCACTATGGTTGAGTCTTGTGACTCTTTACCAATTACAGGAAAAGTTTGCTTAGGAAGCCTTATTGACACAGGTAAATCCTATTTTAAACTACCGATAGCATATTGGAACCGATTAGGGAAATACTACATGATTCACCCTTACATGTTTAGAACGGCAAAACTAGTGGGGATTACACGCTAATAACTTAAGCTATATTCTCATATCACTTCTCTTTCATATTTAATTTTCTGTCTTTTAATTATTCTTAGTTTAATTTAGTTATTTAGAAAACAAAACAAAAATCTATTTATTTTTACTTTTATTTGCGTTTACTTGTTCTAGCTTTGATTATTTGCACTTGGTATTTGCATAAGATTCTCCTAACCTCTGTAGTCTCTGCGGAACGAATCTTTATCTAAAACTTGCATACGATCTGTATACTTGCAGAACCGTGTAGTTCTAGGGTGTTTTTGCACTTATTTTATATCTTATTTTATCACACCCTAGGCCCCACCAAGTTTTTGGCGCCGCTGCCGGGGACTACATCGTTAGTCCTTGTACATATATCTTGTGCTTTTATTTTTAGTTAGTTCTATTTTACGCTTTTTGTTTTTAGTTTTTGTTTTTCAGATTTAGTTACAGATGGAGAACCCAAGGAGACTTGAGCTACCCATCGAGTTCAGAGTGGAGCCACGAGGAATTCGCGCTCCAGAAATCCAAGCCGCGAAATTTAAACCTGATCCTGGGATGCTAACTCAATTTACATCTCATGGATTATTCAGCGGAGATGCACATCAAGATCCGATCCGATATATTCAGAAATTCATGCAAATCTGTGATGCTTATATCGTAAGAGGAGTTACTAGGGAGCAAGTATATTACTTGATGTTTCAGTTCTTCTTGACCGGATGTGCAAGCGATTGGTACGATACCCAACACCCTCATGTTATTCCAGATTGGGACAAGCTCCAAACAAGATTCCTAGACCGTTTTTATCCGGTTAGTAGACGTTTAAAAGAGATGTTGGAGCTTGAACAATTTATACAAGAAGAGGAAGAGAGTTTGGGTGAAGCATGGTTACGATTTACAGAGAAGAAAGCGAGGTGTCCATATCATAGATCCTCGCCAGAATATTATTTAACCTTGTTTTATGGAGGCCTTAATGACAAATCAAGAGAAAAAGCAGATTCGGTAGGAAACATAGGTTTTGTGTTGCTAGATCCTATAGAAGCTGAGTTGGGGATGGAAAGAATTCTTGAGAACGAGAGAAGTTGGCCAAGGAAATCAGTAAAGGAGAACAATTCAGAATCTCTAAAGCTTAAGGAATTGGCTAAACAACTCGAAGAGCTGACAGAACAAGCCCGAACAATTGCTCAGGTAAATATGGTACGCACAATTCCTTCGTGTCTGGGTTGTGGATCAAGAAATCATGTGTGGTCAGGATGTATGAATAATCCAGCAGTAGCTTCCGTTCAATATCCTCAAGAAAGCTACGCTAGTTATCAACAACCTCCACAACAAAGAAGTGGGGACAGAAAACAAGAAGCTAATCAGCAATCCCAACTTCAACCTGATAATCCTCCACAACCCATTCAGAAAAAGGCACCCAGTTTGAAGAAAACTTGTCAAGAACCGAAGAAAGATCCACCTAAAAAATCAATGCAATTAGCAAAACAAGAACAACTCCAGAGTTTGACTTCAAGTATGACTAAATTAATGGAAACCGTTGAGAAGAAAATAAATTATAGCCAACAAAAAGTTCGAACTCAGGAGAAGGTTATAAAGCAACTAGAGCATACTATATCACAGATGGCGAGTACATTACAAACTAGGCCGAAGGGGCAACTCCCAAGTGATACTGTTGCTCCTAGGGACGATTCTTGCCATGCAGTTGAATTGAGAAGTGGAAAACAACTACCTCCACCAAGACCAGAACCTATCCCTATTCCAGAACAAAGGGGGGAGGAAATAATCAAGGATACAGCCAAGGAGGTAGTTAAACCGAAGAGTGTCCAAGCCGAGACACCTGATAAGACAAGACAACCAGTGGAACTCAATACACGCCCTCCACCACCATACCCTTCACGTGTCAGGAAGAAGGACAATGACCTGGAATTCAAGAAGTTCATTGACATGTTGAAGAAATTAGAAATCAATATACCCCTTGTTGAAGCTCTCAAGAGAATGCCAAGCTACATGAAATTTATGAAAGACATTCTCTCCAACAAGCGAAGTATAGAGACTGGGGAACCAATTGGATTACCTAGGGAGTGCAGTGCTATATGTCAAAATGAGTTGCCACCAAAACTAGAAGATCCCGGAAGTTTTACAATTCCCATCGGCATTGGAGAAACTTGGACCGGGAAAGCATTATGTGATTTAGGTGCAAGCATCAATCTCATGCCTAAATCCCTGTTCGAGAAGCTTAATATCGGAGAAGTAGTACCTACATCTGTGGTACTACAAATGGCGGATCGCTCCCTCTCACGACCAATAGGTAAAATTGAAGATGTTTTAGTTAACGCGGGCTCTTTTATTTTTCCTTGTGATTTTATTATCCTTGACTACGACGCGGATAAGAATGTCCCCATCATTTTGGGTAGACCATTCTTAGCCACGGGGCGTACACTAATTGATGTTGAGAATGGTGAGTTGATCATGAGAGTACAAGGCGAACAGGTACGATTTAATGTGTTTCAAGCTATGAAATATCCTAAAGCGAAAGACGAGTGCTTCAAGGTAGATGTCATCGAAAAAATTACGCAAGAAATCTTCAATGAAGAAAGCTTAGAAAATGATCTTGACAAAGCCTTAGCACCTGAAACACCAGAACTCGAGATTCCCCCTGAAGATGTTGCTGCATTAGGGTTTAACATACGAGAACTACTTCGAGAGCCCGGTGACATTGAACCAATGAAACAACCATCTATAATATGTCCACCTGTTCTCGAAGAAAAACCACTTCCAGATCACTTACGCTATGCATATCTAGGTACGAACAAAACTTTGCCTGTTATTATTTCTGCTAACCTTTCAGGTCCTCAAGAGGAGAAGCTACTTCAAGTACTTCGCGCAAACAAAGAAGCAATCGGATGGACTATTGCTGACATCAAGGGAATTAGTCCTTCCGTTTGCAAACACAAAATCATTCTTGAGAACGAAGGTGGGCGATCTATAGAGGGACAGAGAAGACTCATGCCAGCTATGAAAGAAGTGGTGAGGAAGGAAGTTATCAAGTTGTTAGACGCAGGAATTATCTATCCGATTGCTAGCAGTGATTGGGTTAGTCCAGTGCAGTGTGTTCCTAAGAAAGGAGGTTTTACCACCACCCTTAATGATCAAGGCGAAGCCATACCATCAAGACCAGTTGTGGGGTGGCGCGTGTGCATGGACTACCGGAGGCTGAACAAAGCAACAAAGAAAGATCACTTCCCGTTACCTTTCATTGATCAGATGCTAGACAAGCTTGCAGGGAGAGAATATTACTGTTTCCTAGACGGATATTCGGGTTATAATCAGATTTGTGTGGATCCCCTTGATCAACATAAAACAACTTTTACATGTCCGTTTGGTACTTTTGCTTACAGAAGAATGCCGTTTGGTTTATGCAATGCACCTGCCACGTTCCAGAGGTGCATGATGGCTATATTTTGGGACATGATTGATAAATATTTGGAGGTTTTTATGGATGATTTTTCGGTGTTTGGAGACAGTTTTGATGATTGTTTGAGTAATCTAGAGAAAGTCCTTGTGAGATGTAGAGAAAAAGATCTCGTGCTTAATTGGGAAAAATGCCACTTCATGGTTCAAGAGGGAATTGTGTTGGGACATAAAGTTTCGAAGGCAGGGATGGAGGTTGATCGTGCTAAAATTGAAGTTATCAAAACACTACCACCTCCGGTTTCTGTTAAAGGAGTGAGAAGTTTCTTGGGTCACGCAGGATTTTATCGACGATTTATTAAAGATTTCTCCAAGATCGCCAAACCGCTCTGCTCTTTACTTGAAAAGGATACTCCTTTTAATTTTACTGGAGAATGTCTTCGCGCGTTTTTGACGATTAAGGAAAAACTGATCTCTACACCTGTTGTTATACCTCCTGATTGGAACGCTCCGTTTGAACTTATGTGCGATGCTAGTGATCACGCTATGGGTGTTGTGTTGGGACAGAGGAAAGACAAGATTTTCCACACGATTTATTATGCAAGCAAGACTTTCAACGCTGCCCAGATGAATTATACAGTAACGGAGAAAGAGATGTTGGCCGTGGTTTACGCTTTCGATAAATTTCGTCCCTATCTGGTTGGGAAGAAAACTATTGTATACACGGACCATTCAGCTATTAGGTACCTCATGGAGAAAAAGGACGCTAAGCCGCGTCTCATTAGATGGGTACTATTGCTACAAGAATTCGACATAGATATTCGAGACCGAAAAGGATGCGACAATCAAGTTGCTGATCATTTATCAAGGCTCGAAGGATCTGATGCGAACAAAGAACCATTATCGGTTAAAGAGGTATTCCCTGATGAACAACTTTTTGCTATTAAACGTGCTTTTGTGCCGTGGTATGCAGATCTAGTCAACCTCATTGTGAGTGGTGTCTTTCCCAAAGATTTCCACCCACAACAAAGACAAAGATTGAACCACCAGGCCAAACAATATTATTGGGATGAACCGTACCTCTGGAAGATATGTAGTGACCAAGTGGTTAGAAGATGCGTACATGAAGGTGAGATGGAGAAAATTATTGAAAGTTGTCATAGTTCACCTTACGGAGGTCACTTTAAGGGCGATAGAACCGCAGCTAAAATTCTTCAATCTGGGTTCTATTGGCCAACCATACACAAAGATTGTCACAGTTTCGTCCAATCATGTCACAGATGCCAAAAAACTGGCAACATATCGAAAAGAGACGCAATGCCGCTTAATAATATTCTTGAAGTTGAAATCTTTGATGTATGGGGAATAGATTTCATGGGACCTTTCATCACTTCCTATGGAAATGTTTATATTTTGCTTGCAGTAGACTATGTATCAAAATGGGTAGAAGCAGTGGCAACACCAAAGAACGATGCTCAAACAGTGATTAAATTCTTAAAATCAAACATCTTTTCAAGACATGGTACGCCACGTGTTCTCATCAGTGATAAAGGTACCCATTTTCTTAATGCTCCCGTGAGACATTTTCTTAAAAAGTTTGGAGTGAAACACCGTACTTCAACCGGTTATCACCCACAAACTAACGGTCAAGCTGAAGTTTCCAACCGGGAAATCAAATCTATTCTTGAGAAGACCGTGAACAAATCAAGAAAAGACTGGTCTTTAAAGCTAGATGATGCTCTCTGGGCATACAGAACAGCATTTAAAACACCAGTTGGGGCATCTCCATATCGCATGGTCTACGGCAAAGCGTGTCATCTACCGATTGAACTAGAAGCTCGAGCCTACTGGGCTATTAAAACTCTGAATCTAGACCCAGACTTGGCCGGGAAACAAAGGATGATGCAATTGAACGAATTGGAGGAGCTTCGTTATCATGCCTATGAAAATTCACGTCTCTATAAGGAGAAAACAAAGCGATGGCATGATAAACGGATCCGTCCAAAGAATCTCGAGATTGGACAGAAGGTTTTATTATACAACTCTCGATTTTCAAACTACCCAGGAAAGCTTAAATCCCGTTGGGAGGGACCTTACATTGTTACCAAAGTCACACCGCATGGAGCAATTGAGATTGAAAATCCAGCCGAGCAACGGACATTCATGGTGAATGGCCAGCGTTTGAAGAGATACTATGACAGTGAGGACTTTGAGCAAGGAGAGAAAATCTACCTTGTCGAATGCGATTAGCCTGAGGTACACGTCTAACTCAAAGACGTTAAACAAAAGTGCTCTTGGGAGACACCCCTTGTTTTAATTGCTTTTTAGATTAGTTGTTTTTGCTTTGTAGTGTTTAGTTTTTAGTTAGTGTAAATTTTTAATTGTGTTTTCAAGCTAATGGGAGAGAAAGGTAGTGTGTTATTGTGCAGGAAACGAGTTTGGGGTCAAAAAGGAAAAATCTGGAGGAACTTCAAGTCTGGCGCGGACTACCCCGCGGACTACCCCATGGTCCGCAGGGATGCACCGCGCCCCAAAAACCCGTACCACGGGTTGGCTAGCTCGGGTTTTATCCAGAAGGTCGAAAAAAATCGCGGGGCATGGCGCGGTACACCGGACCCTAGTCCGCGCGCCTAAAACCCGTACCACGGGTTGGGTACCTCGGGTTTTTTGACGGACATGCTGCGGACTACCCCCTGCACCGCACCCCTGGTCCGCGACCCAAAAACCCGTACCACGGGGTGCTAGCTCGGGTATTATCCAGTAGGTAAAAATTTTGGAGCAACAGAAGCTGCGGTACACCGCGGGATATGTCCGGTGCACCGCAAGAGGCGGTTTAAGAAGGAATTCTTTTCCTAATCAAACTCTTACCTTATGAGATTAACCCTAGCCTTCCACCCACGAATTTTTCAGACCCAAACCCTATATAAACATCTTAAAGCTTGTGCAAACCTTCACAATTAACACAAACAACTCATCAAATCCTCTCCATCATCTTCCATAAACACAATCCTTCATCAAATTCATCACACTACACCATCAAAACACCATCAAATTCAACAAGCTTTAAAGAGTTCTTCCAAGATCAATCCAATAACCTTTCTCTTTAACCAATTCCAAGCTACAACATCAAGCTACACCAATTTTCCTTAAAATTTTAATCCATCCGTGGTATAACTTGAGTTGTGGGTGAATCAAGTATGACTAATAGATCTGAAGCTATGGAATACAAGAGAAAGTGTTCAATCCTTGGGAAGAATAAGAAATTGCCTGGAGCTACCATTGAAAAACCCATCCATATTGATGAGGTTTCTGAAGAATCAAAAGAACAGGCACCTGAACAACCACTACCAAAGAAGAGATTAACTGCTAGAATGTCCACACCATCAAGGAGGCCTTTAGACAAGATAAAAATCCAAGACCAAGGTTCTTCTACCTCCTCTTCCAAAATTGCTTATGATCTTCCTCCTTGGGCGATTCAGTTACAGAACGAAGTTGAAAGATTACGTGAAGATAACAAAGACCTTTGGGTAGAAATCATGCAATTGGAAACAAGGGTAGATAATTCGACCTTGTACAAGGATATAGATGATTACACCGATCCCTCAGCTTCAGAAGATGAGGATGACATGATGGATCTCTATGGCCAGCCAGGTAAGTCATTCTAATTTTTCTCAATAGCTTGGATGCATTAGGTAGTTTAGTTAGTTTTATTTTAAATTTTATTTCATGCTTGAGTCTTTTTCGAGTCGTGGGGACACGGCTCACTTTTGAGTTGGGGGTGGGGATTCGTTGTCCTCATCTTCTTTTCGTTTTTGCATAAAATTTAAAATTTTTTAGGTTGAATTAGGCATAGAATATCTTTGAATGTACCTATTGAGCATGATTTTATTAGGTCAATGATAGTAAGTAGTATGCTTTTGAAAGATGCAACAAAATTGTTTAGATGCATGCATGAAAACAGGAAATAAAGGATAGAAAAGTTAATGAACAATGCTAAGAAATCACGTTGAAACTTAGGGATAGTTATTTGGTGTGTAGAACGTGAGGTTTAAAATTAGTTGAAAACCCACTTGTCTATGAACTATTAGTGAAAAAGTAACGAAATCCGGTAGTTAGAAAAATGACTAAGGCAATTCTTTCATGATAAAACACTTGAAGCCTTTAGACTTTCTCACCCTTTTGTTTGTTATTTATCCGTCTTAGCCCCTCTGAGCCTTTCTAAAGCCTTTTATTTGAAACACATTATAATCCTTACCATAGTTTTTAGGACTTATCTATATGACCCGCACTCGAATCGCAAAACCTGAGACACTCGTTTTAGAGCTTGAGTTTGGGGTGGTGGGTTTCATCATTAGGGAACTTTGGGAATTTTGGAATTATCTTTGTGATTTTATTGATGATGAATTGTTATTATTGTAACCCTTTGCCGGGGTAATAGTGAATGAAAAAGAAGCTACGAGCTAAATTTGCCAACAAGGGCATTAAAAAGAAAGAATATATATATATGAAAAATAGCGTGATATCTCGAACATCCAAAAGAGAATCATGACTATACAAAAGAAAAAAATTGATTTGAAAAGAGAATATATATTCGGACCGGCAAGGAGGATTTTATATCATCAAAGGTTTTAATTGGGATTATTGGGGATGCACATTAAAAAGTATCAATAAATTGGGTTGAGTGAGAACATCTTCGAGTGAACAACTCAAGCTCTAGGGCGATTCGTTGATGGCTAGTGAGGAGAGAGCCAAAAGCTCACTTTTCATTATCCAAATATACCACACCCGTCCTTAAGCCAAGTTATAACCAAGACCTTAGGATTTCTGACTACTAGGTGGAGAAACAATTGAGCTATTAGGTAGTAGGTAAGTGGATCATTAGATGCTTTATTTGGGACCTATGAACAACCTATAGCCATTAACCTGAACTAAGTTATCATCCTCTCATTCTGGCATTGCGAAATTAATCTTAACTTGAATTTATGGAATGTTGATTACATGTATATTAGGCATATTTGAGTATTATTTCTTGAGCATTACTACATGAGACTTTTTGGATTTTATGCTCTAGGATCATTCATTATATTTTGTTCTTGTTCTCCTCCGACTTCTTCTTGTTTATATGACTACCCTACTGTTCTTTACTTTTATTGTATCGGGACGATACAACTTTGAGTTGGGGGTCTTGATGTCTCCTCATTTGTGATAGTAAAATATACTCATGAGACATCATTTTAGGCTTATTTATTAGTTTATAGGTTGATTTTAGCTTAATTTAGTGCACTTTCCTATTTTGGGTCTTGATTTGTAGAATTATTATTTTTAGAGCATATTGGGTTTAATTGTTTATTTAGTGTGTAGCTTTAAAGATAATTATGGAGATTAATTAGAGTCCAAGTCAAAGACAACAACTTATGGAAGGAGATATGCATGGAAATTGGAGATAAGGAAATAATTGCTAAAAAGATGGAAAAGGAAAAGCTGCCTAAATCTGGGATTCTGCAAAGATAGGCGTTTTTACCTAATAAAGAGGCCGAATTTGGTAAATTACTCCTAAAGGGTCTAGATAATTCTGTTGCGATTCTTTTGGTATCTTGTGGAGCAAAATCGGACCAATAATAAAGAAGTTATGACCAAAACAACGCAGCAGTGTTTATCTTTATTTCCATACGAATTTGAGTTGGGCTAGGAGTCTATTACTTAACTTATCTCTAAAGAAACGAATTAGGTCAACCTCTAACCTATAAATACAGCCTCTTAACACTCTTAAATCATCCTTGGTGAAACCTTAACCCAAGAGGAAGCTTAGAACACAAGAGAGAAGTCTGGAAGGAGCTGTCATCAACAATGTCTTCTTCTACCTTTAGATTTGTAATTTCTTTCTTTTCTTTCATGAACTAATTTTCTTTAGCTTAAGTTTTAGCATATATGTATGAACCCTAGTTTTGATTGACATCTATCTAATTTGGGAATTTAATGTTTTAAATAGAATTATAGTTTTTATTCTCTGTTTATGTGTTTGAATTTATATTCTGTGTTCTTGTGGACGGCCGCCATTAGAATTACCATCTAGTAATTAGGATACCATTGACAACGGTGTTTAATTGCATGTTTAGCACATAACGTTTAGTTCTAGGTTTGATCTGACAACCCAACCTAGCTAGATAATCACTATGGTTGAGTCTTGTGACTCTTTACCAATTACAGGAAAAGTTTGCTTAGGAAGCCTTATTGACACAGGTAAATCCTATTTTAAACTACCGATAGCATATTGGAACCGATTAGGGAAATACTACATGATTCACCCTTACATGTTTAGAACGGCAAAACTAGTGGGGATTACACGCTAATAACTTAAGCTATATTCTCATATCACTTCTCTTTCATATTTAATTTTCTGTCTTTTAATTATTCTTAGTTTAATTTAGTTATTTAGAAAACAAAACAAAAATCTATTTATTTTTACTTTTATTTGCGTTTACTTGTTCTAGCTTTGATTATTTGCACTTGGTATTTGCATAAGATTCTCCTAACCTCTGTAGTCTCTGCGGAACGAATCTTTATCTAAAACTTGCATACGATCTGTATACTTGCAGAACCGTGTAGTTCTAGGGTGTTTTTGCACTTATTTTATATCTTATTTTATCACACCCTAGGCCCCACCAAGGGTGTGATAAAAATAAATTGAAGCTCATCAATAGATCGTATGCAAGTTGGTGGGGCCTAGGGTGTGATAAAATAAGATATAAAATAAGTGCAAAAACACCCTAGAACTACACGGTTCTGCAAGTATACAGATCGTATGCAAGTTTTAGATAAAGATTCGTTCCGCAGAGACTACAGAGGTTAGGAGAATCTTATGCAAATACCAAGTGCAAATAATCAAAGCTAGAACAAGTAAACGCAAATAAAAGTAAAAATAAATAGATTTTTGTTTTGTTTTCTAAATAACTAAATTAAACTAAGAATAATTAAAAGACAGAAAATTAAATATGAAAGAGAAGTGATATGAGAATATAGCTTAAGTTATTAGCGTGTAATCCCCACTAGTTTTGCCGTTCTAAACATGTAAGGGTGAATCATGTAGTATTTCCCTAATCGGTTCCAATATGCTATCGGTAGTTTAAAATAGGATTTACCTGTGTCAATAAGGCTTCCTAAGCAAACTTTTCCTGTAATTGGTAAAGAGTCACAAGACTCAACCATAGTGATTATCTAGCTAGGTTGGGTTGTCAGATCAAACCTAGAACTAAACGTTATGTGCTAAACATGCAATTAAACACCGTTGTCAATGGTATCCTAATTACTAGATGGTAATTCTAATGGCGGCCGTCCACAAGAACACAGAATATAAATTCAAACACATAAACAGAGAATAAAAACTATAATTCTATTTAAAACATTAAATTCCCAAATTAGATAGATGTCAATCAAAACTAGGGTTCATACATATATGCTAAAACTTAAGCTAAAGAAAATTAGTTCATGAAAGAAAAGAAAGAAATTACAAATCTAAAGGTAGAAGAAGACATTGTTGATGACAGCTCCTTCCAGACTTCTCTCTTGTGTTCTAAGCTTCCTCTTGGGTTAAGGTTTCACCAAGGATGATTTAAGAGTGTTAAGAGGCTGTATTTATAGGTTAGAGGTTGACCTAATTCGTTTCTTTAGAGATAAGTTAAGTAATAGACTCCTAGCCCAACTCAAATTCGTATGGAAATAAAGATAAACACTGCTGCGTTGTTTTGGTCATAACTTCTTTATTATTGGTCCGATTTTGCTCCACAAGATACCAAAAGAATCGCAACAGAATTATCTAGACCCTTTAGGAGTAATTTACCAAATTCGGCCTCTTTATTAGGTAAAAACGCCTATCTTTGCAGAATCCCAGATTTAGGCAGCTTTTCCTTTTCCATCTTTTTAGCAATTATTTCCTTATCTCCAATTTCCATGCATATCTCCTTCCATAAGTTGTTGTCTTTGACTTGGACTCTAATTAATCTCCATAATTATCTTTAAAGCTACACACTAAATAAACAATTAAACCCAATATGCTCTAAAAATAATAATTCTACAAATCAAGACCCAAAATAGGAAAGTGCACTAAATTAAGCTAAAATCAACCTATAAACTAATAAATAAGCCTAAAATGATGTCTCATGAGTATATTTTACTATCACAAATGAGGAGACATCAAGACCCCCAACTCAAAGTTGTATCGTCCCGATACAATAAAAGTAAAGAACAGTAGGGTAGTCATATAAACAAGAAGAAGTCGGAGGAGAACAAGAACAAAATATAATGAATGATCCTAGAGCATAAAATCCAAAAAGTCTCATGTAGTAATGCTCAAGAAATAATACTCAAATATGCCTAATATACATGTAATCAACATTCCATAAATTCAAGTTAAGATTAATTTCGCAATGCCAGAATGAGAGGATGATAACTTAGTTCAGGTTAATGGCTATAGGTTGTTCATAGGTCCCAAATAAAGCATCTAATGATCCACTTACCTACTACCTAATAGCTCAATTGTTTCTCCACCTAGTAGTCAGAAATCCTAAGGTCTTGGTTATAACTTGGCTTAAGGACGGGTGTGGTATATTTGGATAATGAAAAGTGAGCTTTTGGCTCTCTCCTCACTAGCCATCAACGAATCGCCCTAGAGCTTGAGTTGTTCACTCGAAGATGTTCTCACTCAACCCAATTTATTGATACTTTTTAATGTGCATCCCCAATAATCCCAATTAAAACCTTTGATGATATAAAATCCTCCTTGCCGGTCCGAATATATATTCTCTTTTCAAATCAATTTTTTTCTTTTGTATAGTCATGATTCTCTTTTGGATGTTCGAGATATCACGCTATTTTTCATATATATATATTCTTTCTTTTTAATGCCCTTGTTGGCAAATTTAGCTCGTAGCTTCTTTTTCATTCACTATTACCCCGGCAAAGGGTTACAATAATAACAATTCATCATCAATAAAATCACAAAGATAATTCCAAAATTCCCAAAGTTCCCTAATGATGAAACCCACCACCCCAAACTCAAGCTCTAAAACGAGTGTCTCAGGTTTTGCGATTCGAGTGCGGGTCATATAGATAAGTCCTAAAAACTATGGTAAGGATTATAATGTGTTTCAAATAAAAGGCTTTAGAAAGGCTCAGAGGGGCTAAGACGGATAAATAACAAACAAAAGGGTGAGAAAGTCTAAAGGCTTCAAGTGTTTTATCATGAAAGAATTGCCTTAGTCATTTTTCTAACTACCGGATTTCGTTACTTTTTCACTAATAGTTCATAGACAAGTGGGTTTTCAACTAATTTTAAACCTCACGTTCTACACACCAAATAACTATCCCTAAGTTTCAACGTGATTTCTTAGCATTGTTCATTAACTTTTCTATCCTTTATTTCCTGTTTTCATGCATGCATCTAAACAATTTTGTTGCATCTTTCAAAAGCATACTACTTACTATCATTGACCTAATAAAATCATGCTCAATAGGTACATTCAAAGATATTCTATGCCTAATTCAACCTAAAAAATTTTAAATTTTATGCAAAAACGAAAAGAAGATGAGGACAACGAATCCCCACCCCCAACTCAAAAGTGAGCCGTGTCCCCACGACTCGAAAAAGACTCAAGCATGAAATAAAATTTAAAATAAAACTAACTAAACTACCTAATGCATCCAAGCTATTGAGAAAAATTAGAATGACTTACCTGGCTGGCCATAGAGATCCATCATGTCATCCTCATCTTCTGAAGCTGAGGGATCGGTGTAATCATCTATATCCTTGTACAAGGTCGAATTATCTACCCTTGTTTCCAATTGCATGATTTCTACCCAAAGGTCTTTGTTATCTTCACGTAATCTTTCAACTTCGTTCTGTAACTGAATCGCCCAAGGAGGAAGATCATAAGCAATTTTGGAAGAGGAGGTAGAAGAACCTTGGTCTTGGATTTTTATCTTGTCTAAAGGCCTCCTTGATGGTGTGGACATTCTAGCAGTTAATCTCTTCTTTGGTAGTGGTTGTTCAGGTGCCTGTTCTTTTGATTCTTCAGAAACCTCATCAATATGGATGGGTTTTTCAATGGTAGCTCCAGGCAATTTCTTATTCTTCCCAAGGATTGAACACTTTCTCTTGTATTCCATAGCTTCAGATCTATTAGTCATACTTGATTCACCCACAACTCAAGTTATACCACGGATGGATTAAAATTTTAAGGAAAATTGGTGTAGCTTGATGTTGTAGCTTGGAATTGGTTAAAGAGAAAGGTTATTGGATTGATCTTGGAAGAACTCTTTAAAGCTTGTTGAATTTGATGGTGTTTTGATGGTGTAGTGTGATGAATTTGATGAAGGATTGTGTTTATGGAAGATGATGGAGAGGATTTGATGAGTTGTTTGTGTTAATTGTGAAGGTTTGCACAAGCTTTAAGATGTTTATATAGGGTTTGGGTCTGAAAAATTCGTGGGTGGAAGGCTAGGGTTAATCTCATAAGGTAAGAGTTTGATTAGGAAAAGAATTCCTTCTTAAACCGCCTCTTGCGGTGCACCGGACATATCCCGCGGTGTACCGCAGCTTCTGTTGCTCCAAAATTTTTACCTACTGGATAATACCCGAGCTAGCACCCCGTGGTACGGGTTTTTGGGTCGCGGACCAGGGGTGCGGTGCAGGGGGTAGTCCGCAGCATGTCCGTCAAAAAACCCGAGGTACCCAACCCGTGGTACGGGTTTTAGGCGCGCGGACTAGGGTCCGGTGTACCGCGCCATGCCCCGCGATTTTTTTCGACCTTCTGGATAAAACCCGAGCTAGCCAACCCGTGGTACGGGTTTTTGGGGCGCGGTGCATCCCTGCGGACCATGGGGTAGTCCGCGGGGTAGTCCGCGCCAGACTTGAAGTTCCTCCAGATTTTTCCTTTTTGACCCCAAACTCGTTTCCTGCACAATAACACACTACCTTTCTCTCCCATTAGCTTGAAAACACAATTAAAAATTTACACTAACTAAAAACTAAACACTACAAAGCAAAAACAACTAATCTAAAAAGCAATTAAAACAAGGGGTGTCTCCCAAGAGCACTTTTGTTTAACGTCTTTGAGTTAGACGTGTACCTCAGGCTAATCGCATTCGACAAGGTAGATTTTCTCTCCTTGCTCAAAGTCCTCACTGTCATAGTATCTCTTCAAACGCTGGCCATTCACCATGAATGTCCGTTGCTCGGCTGGATTTTCAATCTCAATTGCTCCATGCGGTGTGACTTTGGTAACAATGTAAGGTCCCTCCCAACGGGATTTAAGCTTTCCTGGGTAGTTTGAAAATCGAGAGTTGTATAATAAAACCTTCTGTCCAATCTCGAGATTCTTTGGACGGATCCGTTTATCATGCCATCGCTTTGTTTTCTCCTTATAGAGACGTGAATTTTCATAGGCATGATAACGAAGCTCCTCCAATTCGTTCAATTGCATCATCCTTTGTTTCCCGGCCAAGTCTGGGTCTAGATTCAGAGTTTTAATAGCCCAGTAGGCTCGAGCTTCTAGTTCAATCGGTAGATGACACGCTTTGCCGTAGACCATGCGATATGGAGATGCCCCAACTGGTGTTTTAAATGCTGTTCTGTATGCCCAGAGAGCATCATCTAGCTTTAAAGACCAGTCTTTTCTTGATTTGTTCACGGTCTTCTCAAGAATAGATTTGATTTCCCGGTTGGAAACTTCAGCTTGACCGTTAGTTTGTGGGTGATAACCGGTTGAAGTACGGTGTTTCACTCCAAACTTTTTAAGAAAATGTCTCACGGGAGCATTAAGAAAATGGGTACCTTTATCACTGATGAGAACACGTGGCGTACCATGTCTTGAAAAGATGTTTGATTTTAAGAATTTAATCACTGTTTGAGCATCGTTCTTTGGTGTTGCCACTGCTTCTACCCATTTTGATACATAGTCTACTGCAAGCAAAATATAAACATTTCCATAGGAAGTGATGAAAGGTCCCATGAAATCTATTCCCCATACATCAAAGATTTCAACTTCAAGAATATTATTAAGCGGCATTGCGTCTCTTTTCGATATGTTGCCAGTTTTTTGGCATCTGTGACATGATTGGACGAAACTGTGACAATCTTTGTGTATGGTTGGCCAATAGAACCCAGATTGAAGAATTTTAGCTGCGGTTCTATCGCCCTTAAAGTGACCTCCGTAAGGTGAACTATGACAACTTTCAATAATTTTCTCCATCTCACCTTCATGTACGCATCTTCTAACCACTTGGTCACTACATATCTTCCAGAGGTACGGTTCATCCCAATAATATTGTTTGGCCTGGTGGTTCAATCTTTGTCTTTGTTGTGGGTGGAAATCTTTGGGAAAGACACCACTCACAATGAGGTTGACTAGATCTGCATACCACGGCACAAAAGCACGTTTAATAGCAAAAAGTTGTTCATCAGGGAATACCTCTTTAACCGATAATGGTTCTTTGTTCGCATCAGATCCTTCGAGCCTTGATAAATGATCAGCAACTTGATTGTCGCATCCTTTTCGGTCTCGAATATCTATGTCGAATTCTTGTAGCAATAGTACCCATCTAATGAGACGCGGCTTAGCGTCCTTTTTCTCCATGAGGTACCTAATAGCTGAATGGTCCGTGTATACAATAGTTTTCTTCCCAACCAGATAGGGACGAAATTTATCGAAAGCGTAAACCACGGCCAACATCTCTTTCTCCGTTACTGTATAATTCATCTGGGCAGCGTTGAAAGTCTTGCTTGCATAATAAATCGTGTGGAAAATCTTGTCTTTCCTCTGTCCCAACACAACACCCATAGCGTGATCACTAGCATCGCACATAAGTTCAAACGGAGCGTTCCAATCAGGAGGTATAACAACAGGTGTAGAGATCAGTTTTTCCTTAATCGTCAAAAACGCGCGAAGACATTCTCCAGTAAAATTAAAAGGAGTATCCTTTTCAAGTAAAGAGCAGAGCGGTTTGGCGATCTTGGAGAAATCTTTAATAAATCGTCGATAAAATCCTGCGTGACCCAAGAAACTTCTCACTCCTTTAACAGAAACCGGAGGTGGTAGTGTTTTGATAACTTCAATTTTAGCACGATCAACCTCCATCCCTGCCTTCGAAACTTTATGTCCCAACACAATTCCCTCTTGAACCATGAAGTGGCATTTTTCCCAATTAAGCACGAGATCTTTTTCTCTACATCTCACAAGGACTTTCTCTAGATTACTCAAACAATCATCAAAACTGTCTCCAAACACCGAAAAATCATCCATAAAAACCTCCAAATATTTATCAATCATGTCCCAAAATATAGCCATCATGCACCTCTGGAACGTGGCAGGTGCATTGCATAAACCAAACGGCATTCTTCTGTAAGCAAAAGTACCAAACGGACATGTAAAAGTTGTTTTATGTTGATCAAGGGGATCCACACAAATCTGATTATAACCCGAATATCCGTCTAGGAAACAGTAATATTCTCTCCCTGCAAGCTTGTCTAGCATCTGATCAATGAAAGGTAACGGGAAGTGATCTTTCTTTGTTGCTTTGTTCAGCCTCCGGTAGTCCATGCACACGCGCCACCCCACAACTGGTCTTGATGGTATGGCTTCGCCTTGATCATTAAGGGTGGTGGTAAAACCTCCTTTCTTAGGAACACACTGCACTGGACTAACCCAATCACTGCTAGCAATCGGATAGATAATTCCTGCGTCTAACAACTTGATAACTTCCTTCCTCACCACTTCTTTCATAGCTGGCATGAGTCTTCTCTGTCCCTCTATAGATCGCCCACCTTCGTTCTCAAGAATGATTTTGTGTTTGCAAACGGAAGGACTAATTCCCTTGATGTCAGCAATAGTCCATCCGATTGCTTCTTTGTTTGCGCGAAGTACTTGAAGTAGCTTCTCCTCTTGAGGACCTGAAAGGTTAGCAGAAATAATAACAGGCAAAGTTTTGTTCGTACCTAGATATGCATAGCGTAAGTGATCTGGAAGTGGTTTTTCTTCGAGAACAGGTGGACATATTATAGATGGTTGTTTCATTGGTTCAATGTCACCGGGCTCTCGAAGTAGTTCTCGTATGTTAAACCCTAATGCAGCAACATCTTCAGGGGGAATCTCGAGTTCTGGTGTTTCAGGTGCTAAGGCTTTGTCAAGATCATTTTCTAAGCTTTCTTCATTGAAGATTTCTTGCGTAATTTTTTCGATGACATCTACCTTGAAGCACTCGTCTTTCGCTTTAGGATATTTCATAGCTTGAAACACATTAAATCGTACCTGTTCGCCTTGTACTCTCATGATCAACTCACCATTCTCAACATCAATTAGTGTACGCCCCGTGGCTAAGAATGGTCTACCCAAAATGATGGGGACATTCTTATCCGCGTCGTAGTCAAGGATAATAAAATCACAAGGAAAAATAAAAGAGCCCGCGTTAACTAAAACATCTTCAATTTTACCTATTGGTCGTGAGAGGGAGCGATCCGCCATTTGTAGTACCACAGATGTAGGTACTACTTCTCCGATATTAAGCTTCTCGAACAGGGATTTAGGCATGAGATTGATGCTTGCACCTAAATCACATAATGCTTTCCCGGTCCAAGTTTCTCCAATGCCGATGGGAATTGTAAAACTTCCGGGATCTTCTAGTTTTGGTGGCAACTCATTTTGACATATAGCACTGCACTCCCTAGGTAATCCAATTGGTTCCCCAGTCTCTATACTTCGCTTGTTGGAGAGAATGTCTTTCATAAATTTCATGTAGCTTGGCATTCTCTTGAGAGCTTCAACAAGGGGTATATTGATTTCTAATTTCTTCAACATGTCAATGAACTTCTTGAATTCCAGGTCATTGTCCTTCTTCCTGACACGTGAAGGGTATGGTGGTGGAGGGCGTGTATTGAGTTCCACTGGTTGTCTTGTCTTATCAGGTGTCTCGGCTTGGACACTCTTCGGTTTAACTACCTCCTTGGCTGTATCCTTGATTATTTCCTCCCCCCTTTGTTCTGGAATAGGGATAGGTTCTGGTCTTGGTGGAGGTAGTTGTTTTCCACTTCTCAATTCAACTGCATGGCAAGAATCGTCCCTAGGAGCAACAGTATCACTTGGGAGTTGCCCCTTCGGCCTAGTTTGTAATGTACTCGCCATCTGTGATATAGTATGCTCTAGTTGCTTTATAACCTTCTCCTGAGTTCGAACTTTTTGTTGGCTATAATTTATTTTCTTCTCAACGGTTTCCATTAATTTAGTCATACTTGAAGTCAAACTCTGGAGTTGTTCTTGTTTTGCTAATTGCATTGATTTTTTAGGTGGATCTTTCTTCGGTTCTTGACAAGTTTTCTTCAAACTGGGTGCCTTTTTCTGAATGGGTTGTGGAGGATTATCAGGTTGAAGTTGGGATTGCTGATTAGCTTCTTGTTTTCTGTCCCCACTTCTTTGTTGTGGAGGTTGTTGATAACTAGCGTAGCTTTCTTGAGGATATTGAACGGAAGCTACTGCTGGATTATTCATACATCCTGACCACACATGATTTCTTGATCCACAACCCAGACACGAAGGAATTGTGCGTACCATATTTACCTGAGCAATTGTTCGGGCTTGTTCTGTCAGCTCTTCGAGTTGTTTAGCCAATTCCTTAAGCTTTAGAGATTCTGAATTGTTCTCCTTTACTGATTTCCTTGGCCAACTTCTCTCGTTCTCAAGAATTCTTTCCATCCCCAACTCAGCTTCTATAGGATCTAGCAACACAAAACCTATGTTTCCTACCGAATCTGCTTTTTCTCTTGATTTGTCATTAAGGCCTCCATAAAACAAGGTTAAATAATATTCTGGCGAGGATCTATGATATGGACACCTCGCTTTCTTCTCTGTAAATCGTAACCATGCTTCACCCAAACTCTCTTCCTCTTCTTGTATAAATTGTTCAAGCTCCAACATCTCTTTTAAACGTCTACTAACCGGATAAAAACGGTCTAGGAATCTTGTTTGGAGCTTGTCCCAATCTGGAATAACATGAGGGTGTTGGGTATCGTACCAATCGCTTGCACATCCGGTCAAGAAGAACTGAAACATCAAGTAATATACTTGCTCCCTAGTAACTCCTCTTACGATATAAGCATCACAGATTTGCATGAATTTCTGAATATATCGGATCGGATCTTGATGTGCATCTCCGCTGAATAATCCATGAGATGTAAATTGAGTTAGCATCCCAGGATCAGGTTTAAATTTCGCGGCTTGGATTTCTGGAGCGCGAATTCCTCGTGGCTCCACTCTGAACTCGATGGGTAGCTCAAGTCTCCTTGGGTTCTCCATCTGTAACTAAATCTGAAAAACAAAAACTAAAAACAAAAAGCGTAAAATAGAACTAACTAAAAATAAAAGCACAAGATATATGTACAAGGACTAACGATGTAGTCCCCGGCAGCGGCGCCAAAAACTTGGTGTGGCCTAAGGTGTGATAAAATAATGATATAAATAAGTGCAAATACACACCCTAAACTAACACTGTACTGCAAGTATTACAGGACGTATGCAAGTTTTAATGATAAGAAGATTCGTTCCTCAGGGACTGACGAAAGTTAGAGAGAACTTATGCAAATTATCAAGTGCAGATATTAAAGATAGATAATAATACGCAAGTAGAAAGAAGAGAAAGATAGATATTTATTTGGTTTTTAATAAGAAAACTAAACTACTAAATTAAAGACAATAAAATAAATAACAGAAAAGTAAAGAAGATAGTATGAACGATATAACTTAGGTTTTACTAGTTAGCACTAATCCTTCTAATTCTATCTATTAAATCTAATTCATAAGGGAGAATATTAGCTCTTGGTATACTTAGTCAGGATTCTAAATTCCACTACCTTAGACCTTGAGAGCGACTAAGGGGGCAACGGCACAACCAAGAAGTGATTTAAAATAGGGTTATCAAACGCCACTAAGGCCCTAAGCAAATACTGCAATCTTGGTGATATGGTGGTTAAAACAAACCGTAATGACTATCTAGTTAGAAGTATGTTTTGTCAGAACTGCTATCGACACTAGACGTTATGTGGTGGTTCAATAGTTAAACACCCTTACAAGGTGACCATCTAACTACTATTAAGGTAATCCTATACTCGTGCACTAGCAAGGAAAACAGTCATTAAATCAAAACACATAATCAAATATAAGGGTAAGTAGCTAATATCAGATTAAAACATATAATTCCCAAAGAACTTAGATAGAAGAACTAGAATTCATAGATTATACATTATGCAAAACCTAAGCTAAGAGAATTAGTTCATACAAAGAAAAGAAGAAGAAAGAATTACAAAATAAGAGGTTGAAGGAGACATAGTTGTTGCACAGCTCCCTCCAGACTTCTTCTCTTGTGTTGCAGCTTCCTCTTGGCCTTAGGGTCTGGCCAAGGATAATTTAAGAGTGTTAAGAGGCTGTATTTATAGGTTAGAGGTTGACCTAATTCGTTTCTTGGAGATAACTTCAAGTAATGGGCTCCTGGCCCAACCCAAATTCGTAAGATAAACACTGCTGCGTTGTTTTGGTCATAACTTCTTTGTTATTGGTCGGATTTTGCTCCACAAGATACCAAAAGAATCGCAACAGAATTATCTAGGACCTTTAGAAGGAAATTACCAAATTCAGCCTATTTCTTAGGTAAAAACACCAATCTTTAGACGTGTTCTGCAGAATCCCAGATTTAGGCAGCTTTTCCTTTTCCTATTTGAACTCAGTTTCCTTCTATCTCCAATTTCCATGCATATCTCTTTCCATAAGTTGTAATCTTTGACTTGGACTCTAATTAATCTCCATAATTATCTTTAAAGCTTCACACTAAATAAACAATTAAACCCAATATGCTCTAAAAATAATAATTCTACAAATCAAGACTCAAAATAGGAAAGTGCACTAAATTAAGCTAAAATCAACCTATAAACTAATAAATAAGCCTAAAATGATGTCTCAAGAGTGTATTTTACTATCACAAATGAGGAGACATCACTATTATCAAGGCATTAAAGATTCGCAAGGAACTTAAACAAGAAGAGAAGACCATCACCTCGGATAAACTTGAACCAATTCAAGATATTAAACAAGCATCGGCAGCTAGTTGGAAGATCAAGCCCATGCTGAGGAAAATCATCAAGCCGACAGAGGATGTACGATCTGTCACATTCAAGCACATACCTCGATACCTCAACTCTCGGGCGGACAAGTTAGTAAAGAAGGCAAGGCACATGGCAAATACTTTCCAGAAATGTTAGGAGCATGCCATACTTTTTCGACAAGGTAGAAATCAGTTAATAAGAATAGAGTGGATAGATAGATGGTAGTGTATTTTCCCCTAAAAAAAGGTTTAGGATGGATATATGGAATAAACTAATCATAATATTACACGTGGTATAATGTGATTTCTTTAAAAAGTAAGATATTTTAACTTTAAAGATATTACAGTTGTTATTCATAAAATTTATTCTCTAGTTATATATATATAAAATTAATCTAAAAAAAATCGCTCTCTTAAATCACAATATAAATATATATATATATATATCAACCTAATATTACTCTTCTAATTATGAGCTTCGATGGAAAAAAATCTCGAATCCCTCCCTGATTTATATCACATAGATTTAATGGACACCAACCCAATACTTTGTTCATGGAAATGCGACAACTAGGTGGTCTAGTATGCACCAATGAGTTAGTAGAAAATAAGGAGTTATTTGTTAATTTTGGACTATGTGTAATAAAAAAGTAACAAATATCATATATTTGCCAATTTAATCTGGGTTTCTTACTATATTAAAATATAGAAACAGTGTTCTAAAAATTGGCCTACGTGGTGCCTAAACACTAAAAAGTAGCGTAATTTCCAGAAATGGCCCAGGCGGTTCTAGGCGGGTTTATGCAGCGCCTAAGCGGTATTTTTTAATACAAAAAGTTAAAAAAAACTATTTTTTAATATAAAATTATATAAATTTATTTTAAAAATTATATAAACCTAAAAATATTTAAATAAATATCAAAACCGCCTAAAAATCGCCTAGGCTCCGCCTAGGCGCTCGATAATGATCTACCCCCCGCCTAGCGCCTAACGCCTTTTAGAACATTGTATAGAAACAATATTTACAAGTGGTGAAAATAACAAAAAAAAAAAAAAACTATTACACCGAAGTTTGTATCAAATGTAAAACGTTAATTACACATTTGGTAATAAACAATAACCCTCAAGGGATAATTCGCTGTGGCGAGAACCAGGGTCATTGTGGTGATACAATATATTAGTATCAACTAGATTAGGTGAAATCGAATAATCGTTGCCTAACAAGAAGAAACCTTACCGCAACAAGAGACTCAACAAAATAGAAACCCAATTCACTGCCAAACACATCCTTCACTAATTTTGTTGAAGCGGGAGAGATTTGCCACAACGAGATCAATCAATTGAACATCGATTATGCGCGCTGAGGGATGAAGCAAAACAACAATGTTGGGATTTTAATATACGAGTTTCTACAAATTATGCCTAGATCTAATTATTACATATAATCATGTGTATTCATATCGGAAAATTAAACACTTATAATCGCATTCATGTATAAACACAAATTAGGAATCATGTGATAATTTATATTATATACATAACCGGGTAATAAACATAATTAAATATATGATACTTTAGGTATTCGTAACTTACCTTTTTGTATGAAACATTTCTTTGAATTATTCGAGATCTTCTCATATCGCCGGAGTCAATGGCACGACTTGAGATTGAAGAAACTCTTTTTTTTCCCATGGACACTCGAATTTCTTGTCCCTTTAGGCTTTTAAGGTTCTAAAATGCTGGTCACTTATTTTAGGAGGAGGTTAGGGTTTTATATGGTGTTAAGGTTTAGGGAGAAGAAATGACTTAGGGTTTTGAAGTTCATTTTCTACAAGCCCATTGGTCTTCGAGCTTACGATTAGTGGGTTAAATTAACAATTACATTAATTTCTTAAGCCCAATACGTATTTAAGGATCACAATCAATAACATGGAACATGTCTCATATATAACATGTTGATATTCAAAAAGATTCTGGTTCGTTACGACAAAAACCACCGCTACAACGAGATATTGATATCCTTGAAATTTTATAACACCAAAAACAACATTCCAAATTCCGGGAAATTAAATTAGTATATTTTCTAGACTTTGATTCATGTAAGGGCGAATTATAAAAGAAGGCCCCCATAACATATAGGTTAATAATATAAGGCCTCCCACTAACTAACTAGTTAGAGAAGCCCAAATAACCCAAAATGCCCTCCCCATCAGATCTTATTACAGTGAAAAACCCAAATCCAAAATCAAAACCCTATATTGTTACGAAACCTTGTTCTAGTCTGCTAGTCTTCTCTGTCTCTTCTATTTCTTCGCCATCTCTCTTCTCTCTCCATCTCTATTCTCTCTGAAGCACTGTAATCACCACCACCAACCCTCTTCTGCCCGATAAAACTTTCTGCTTCTCTGCTTCGAAGCTGCTCCATAACCGCCAAGATAACCGTCGCCGTTGGTGGCCATTCTCCATCACCAAGGAATTCGTTCATGGCCATTCTCCTGATCTTCACCACCACGAAGAAAGATGACACCACCAAGAAAGCCGCCGCCTGTTGACCATCTTAACCACCAAAAGAAAGTCGTCGTCTTCGTTGACACCACCAGGAAAGCCGCCGCCTTCGTTGACCTTATTCACCCCCAGGAAAGTCGATTCCTCCGCCAGAAACGTGACCACTGCCGCCCTGCGTGGTAATTCTCCACCAACTGACCTTCAGATCTCAACTTCCCACTTCAGATCCGCTTTTCGTGGCAAATCCGCCGCCCTGTCGAGGTCGCGATTTGGTTTTGGTTTTTATTTATTTATTTTATTTGTAATCTTATTCGTTGTATATAGGCACACGAATCCCGAACTGGGCACATCCCCTTGACCATCCGATCTGGATCCAGTATTTTGAGTACCAGAGCTGTGTACATTATTTTGACTGGACGAACTTGGTACAGTCCCAAAATGGGTACAGTCCCAAATGGGTACGGGCCCAAATGGGTGAGTCAATATGTTTTCTTTTTGTTTTCGTTACGTGTTTTTTAATTTAATCAACTAGTTTGTTATCTTTTGCAGATTAACCTCTTGAACCCCCCCCCCCCCCCCCCCCCCACTGGGCACAGGCCCTTTACCATCCAAAATTCGTACAGTCTTTTGACCATAACAGGACCGCATATGACTTTAGACCATTTGATCTATGTACAACCCAAATGGGTAAAGCCCCAATGGGTACATCCCCAATGGGTACAACCCCATAAGTAAAAAGATTGTAACCCAGAACTGAAAAATGATTTGGAAAATGTTTTTAGCATAGTTGATTCTTTTTTAGATGGGGATGTATTGGAACATAATAAAATAGAACATGAAAAAAATTTGTGACAAATGGATTGAATCATATTATAATGCACTGGTTGTTTAGAATCAAACTATATATGGGTCTGGGTCTGGGTCTGTACCCATTTAAACATAGATTTCGAATCTGAAAACTCATGAAAAAAAATGAAATAACTTAATTTATTAAATGGTAAGGGTAAAAACGTAAACTATTCTAACTAGATTGGTAACTAAGGACTTTAAAAAGAAATAGGAAGGAAAAGTTTATGTTATGTAGGCTTATTTCTGTAATTTCCTCTTCATGTAAAGATCGTGGTTCGATTGATTTCGGCATTCGGTGTTAATGAATGTAATATTTGAATCTCATTTTGCATCTGTTTACTAATATTTATGTTGTAAACATCTACATATTGAATAAATATATTTCATATGATAGTGGGGATTTAATCACTTTCGTGGTATCAAATATCTTTGGTGTATCCAATAATTTTTCTATGACATATTTAAATATATTTTATTTAAATCTCTCATACACAAAAAAAAAAATCTATTTCCACTCATACATTAAATTTCTAGTTTTACTTACTCATTCAATGTCTATGTATGATTTCTATGTATTAATTTTAAAGAGAATTGATTGATACCAAATATAGTCAAAACTGGACCAGATTATTTTTCTAAAAATTATGTTATGGTTCGGTATCAAAATTGAATCATTCACGGGTAAATTATAAAACAAGGCCCATACAACATACACTTTATAAAAAAAGTCTCCACCCCTAACTACCCATTTCCTATCCAACTAAATACACAAAAACTCCAAAACTGCCCTCCCTTTATACTCTTATTACAAGGGAACCGAAACCCAATCCCATTCCCTATTAGGTTTCGAAACATAAACCCACCCCCCACTACCCTGCTCTCTCTGTAAACACAACCCATCCCCTCTGTTCTCTCTCATCCCAACCCCACAACCGCCCCAATCATCACTCCCCTCCCCACCATACCTCACTCACCATAGCTCCACCATGATATCACTGCCGTGCTCCACCTTTCCCCACCCCCTCTCTGCAAGGCGCTGATGGTGGCCATTCTTCATCGCCACCAAGATGCCGCCGCTGTTGGTGGCCATTCTCTGTGCAAGGCTTCGTTGAGCACACCACCATGAACAACAGCTCTATCCCCCAGATCCAGCAGCAGCTCTATCCCCCAGATCCAGCAGCAGCTCTATCCCCTTCATCTATGGCCGCTGCTTCTATCCTGCAGTATTGACCACCCACCATTCGAGGGCTAAGAAACTCCACAACACCAACTCGACCCAGATCTGAGCACCACCATCAACACGCGAAGCCACGACGCCGCCAGACACCACCACACCAGGAAACACGACGAGCTGCATCACCGCCAGATACCACCACCAACACGCGAATCCACGACACCGCAGACACCAGCAAACACAGCAACAACACACCACCACATCAGGAAACACCACCGAGCAACCTTCCCATCACCGAACCACCTTCCAAGCCACAAATCTGTTGCAGCAGCGCGCCACCACACCAGCAAACACGGCGAACTGCATCACCACCACGCCAGATCTGTTGCAGAACAACACCAGCGCACCACCGCCGCGTCCTCACTGTTCTGCGTCGCCTGCTGCTGCACGGCAGCCCTGCTGCGTCGCCGGAGTTTCCGCCCCTACACAGATCTTCGTTAGGTGATTCAAATTTTTTTGATTTTTGTTTTCTATTTGTTTTTTATGTGTTTTCTGCAAATCAGTATAGACCCATCTGGGTCCTGTCTATCTCGGTACAGCTTTTTGAGTACAGGGACGTATGAGAAATTTTTTACGGCAAAAATTTTTTTCCTGCAATTTTTAAATTTTGTTTGTTTTATTTTATATGTTTTTTAATTGAATCTAATTGAATTTTGCAGAATCAGTGTAGTGGGCACAGCCCCTTTACCATCTAAAATGCGCACGAACCATATATAACCCATCTGGGTACATGCCCACTTGATTTTGTACCGATATTAATGGACCTTGACTGCAGGACAAAAATTGTATAGGGACTTTTATTTTGTAATGCAATAAAGGTAATAAAAATCCACAAATGAACAAACAATGAATTTTGTACCAATTTAAAAAGGAGACTTTTGAACCATTTAATGACTTAAAAAACATGAAAACACTGACAAAAAGAAATTGTGAAAAATGGTTCCGCAAACAGTTGGGAGCGTAAATGGGTCTGTACCTGTTTCGTGCGTACCCGTGTC
Source organism: Nemophila menziesii (assembly GCA_029959085.1). Lineage (NCBI taxonomy): Eukaryota > Viridiplantae > Streptophyta > Magnoliopsida > Boraginales > Hydrophyllaceae > Nemophila > Nemophila menziesii. The sequence continues at coordinate 22,866,011 of JARWIR010000001.1, read as the reverse complement.
AGATTTGGAACCTAGTTAAACAACATTAATAAATAAAAAACAATTTAAAATAAAAAGAAAGGGTATATAGGTAATTGGACAAACCAGATAATATAACTAAGGACTTATTTAGAAAAAATAATTTATGAAGTCTTAAATTATAATATTTTTGTGATTTAGGCTGGAAATCGTAATTTCCTCATCATTCACATGGATTGAAAATAAGATAGTGGATTTAAATTTGTTTCATATTTAGATCAAATATTGTATTCAAATTCATTTTTTATTATTTGTAAAAGATTATAATTTTGTGCTTGTTTATTTTTCTGGAAATTTATAATGGTTTACTTGTCAGAGTATATTATCTTTGTAGATATACACACAACTGGTCGAAAAATAAAATAAAAAATATACACAACTTCGATGTATATCTAATTCAAGTTATTTTCTTGTACAAAAGTACTTCTTTCGACTAAAAAAAAATAAAAATCGCAGTTAACTTGGACCACTCCTTAAAAAAATCTAGCTGTTCCCCGCCCGGTATATCGCACATTCATAATCACACTTCCACTATTATTATGTACTCCTATATCTTTAGTGCGTGTATATATTATATCTATTATATAATTCGAAATCTCTGATCTTAGATTCTTAGAGGGAGAGAGAGAGAGAGAGAGAGAGAGATTCAGCTAATCCTCTCTCCTCATTCCGTCGTCGTTTCCCTAATCGTAATCCCTAATTTTCCCTCTCTTCTCAATCCTCCTGTAATAATGATGCATAGAGAGAGATATAGTCGATTGAAGGCGGAGGTTGGACACGTGGCGACTGCTGCTTCATCGGATCGGAAGGGAGTTAATGAAACCCTAGATAAGCTCATGGAACGCTCTTCGGCTAGCTCTATGAGCTTCAAAGACAATGATAATCATATTCGTACTAATCGTCGTTCCTCGCCGTCCAAATCTAAAGATCCTCGCCGAGAGTCTCGCTTTACTGTCATCTCTGATGGTATGTATATAATATTCACACTTACACACACATATGCTCGAATTATTTGGAAATAGTCTCTTTATTTAATTGCTAAGTCTTTTCTACAAGTGTTTGAAAATGTAATGGAACTCAAATTTTCTTCTTCTCAGTTTTGATAGTTTTTTATATGTAAGGCTTTGAGCTAAAAGTGCAACCTCCTTTATGATTATCCACATAGCTTAGTTGGGGGCTTAAACATAGCTTAGTTGATGCATTTAAGAGCAGTTAGATTGATTATACTACTTCTGTTTGATAAGGGAATATGTTTACTACGAATGTAGCTTAAGGCATTCTTGATTAGTAATCTATTTAAGTGGGAAAAATAAACTAGTTGACATTATGCTAAAGTATATAGTAATTAATTCATTTACATCTTCTTTGACTCTGTTTTGAATCTCATATACAGTAGAAGAATCAGAAACAGAAAGTGAAGCATCAGATGTAAGTGGATCCGATGGGTATGACACCTCTTGGATATCTTGGTTTTGCAGTCTCCGTAGAAATGAGTTCTTCTGTGAAGTTGATGATGATTATATCCAAGATGGTTTTAATCTCTGTGGATTAAGCGGACAAATCCCTTATTATGATTACGCACTTGATTTGATCTTAGATGTCGAATCTTCACATAGTAAGTTATGAGATGAGATTATTCAGTGTTTTGAGTTGATGTTTTTGACCAGGATTTCACTCAAATCTGTAGGTGATATGTTTTCAGAAGAACAAATTGAGCTAGTTGAATCAGCAGCTGAGATGCTTTACGGTTTAATACATGTTCGATACATATTAACACCAAAAGGATTAGCTGCTATGGTAAGAATATGTTATAATATCTACTTAGAGTAATATAGTATTAGTTGAAAATATGTGTTTTTACAGCTTGACAAGTACAAGAATGCGGAGTTTGGTAGATGTCCTAGAGTTTATTGTTGTGGTCAACCCTGTTTACCGGTTGGTCAATCAGAAATTCCTCGTCAAAATATGGTAAAAATTTACTGTCCAAAATGTGAAGATATTTGCACTCCTCGATCAAGGTCTCAAGAGAGTATCCTTTGTGAATATGTTAGAATTTTTAGATTTTTTGCTTTAAATGTTTATCCTTGACTATACAAAGATGTTGATGGGGCCTACTTTGGAACCACATTTCCGCACCTGTTTTTAATGACCTATGGACACCTCAAGCCACAAAAGACTACACAAAACTATGTTCCAAGAGTGTTTGGTTTCAAGGTTCACAAACCATGATTTCATCTATTATTATTAATTTTGGAAGTAAAAGAGAAGAAGTAGGTTGATTTGCTAGAAGGTAATGCGAGAAAATTAGATATTTTCCGTACCTTCTCTTAATGCATGTATTCTACTTTCATATATGTCTTTGTGTTGTGTTTTTATCAGTTTATGTACTTGTATCAATTTGGAATCAGGTAGTGAAGTTCTCAGAGTATTATTATTATTATTACCATTGAATGAATAATTCTTGGTTGCTTCATTGATTAGAATTTATTTTCAATGTATGCTGAGTTATGTTTTGTGCAATGTTTTACGTTTTTCATACCGTACACGAATGGGAAAAGAAGAGATCAAGTGTAGATTGGCTGAGATAGGCTCTATAACAATAGTGAACAACTTCTTAAACGCTCAAGATTATCTCTATTCAATCTCCTAAATTTTTCCCTACATTTTAGATCTCTTGATTATTTTAGGAAAGTCTTTAAATTATTTCATTTATTTTTCATTAATAGATGATTTTAAAAAAGATAAATCAATTTCAGTTGATTGACCGTAATTATACAATAAATAGATTTAGTATTTGCATTGACAGAAGATTTACTTAATGCAATATTGGATGTCCCACATTTTTTTTTTTGACACAAAAGGCGCAAAATGTGCCACAAGGATAGACCGAAAGGCCTAGCTGCTGCTTAGTTTCTTAAAGCAAACAGTAAGACCAAATAAGCTGATTCTAAAATCAATATCCTTCGCGACTTTGTGTCTAGCTTTTTTTTCGAGTTTATCTGCTAACACCGTTGAGATTTTTTCGAATGAAACAAAATGAAATTGGTCCCACTTCAACAGCTTTTTGAATGATTCTCTTTATGATCGGTTAGATTTTTCAGTTCGCAGCTGACATAGCTGAGTTGTATTTTTTTACTTTTGGCAAACCTCGTACTCCTCCCGTTCGTTTGTGACATGCAATTTCTGTAGGCTCTGTTTTATTGTTGAAAGAAGCATCACACGAGATAAGAATATTTTCGTCTTTTACTTGAACTGGGTCATTAACCTCATCCTCCTTTTGGCTTAGAAGTCCCTTTTGATTGTTGATTTTTTTTCCAATCGACTCTGTGTATTTAGCCACGAGTCTATTGGTCATTGAATGATGATCTCGCCTTCTATCTTTGAGTCTTCATGTAATGCATTCAATTCAGTTTTGCTTTCGAAATGTTCCAAAGGCAGATCATTGAATAGTCTCTTACCGTATTTTCATTCCAGCTGCCTTCTTTGTAAACCTCTATTGTTTTTAGAAACCATTGTTCAATGTTGTCTTCCGTAGATTCTTTTATTTTTAATTACAGAGACGCTCCGGCCCATGTCTCCTTGCACATGGTACATTGTAGTAAAAGATGTTCCACACTTTCTTCGTGGTTATTGCACCAAGTGTATCTTGTAGTATCAACACATTTCCCTTTATATAAATTCTTTTTGATTGGTAATGCATTGTTCAGAGATCTCTATATGAATAATTTGATTTTTATAGGGATATTTGATTTCCAGATGATTTTCCATATTAGTGAGCTATATTTAATTCAATCCGTTGTCGTGCTTGGCTTGTTAATTACCTGTTCTTCCGTGAGTTTCCTATACCCAGTCTTGGTATCATAAGTTCCATCTATTGAGAAAGGCCTGATAAACCTATCGATTATGTTAGTATCATAAATTTTTATTTTTGTGATAAGGGGTACTATAGATTCTGGGAAAATGTTATCAAGTAATTCAATATTCCAAGTATAAGTCCCAGGATACAAAAGCTCTTTTACTTTCGTAATTTTTACAATTTGGTGGTTTCACGAGCTTTCAATTTGAGTTGATCCATCTATCGTCCCAAATATCTGTATTTTCACCGATTCCTATAATGTGAAGACCGTGTTTCTTTAAGAAACCTCTCCCTTCAATGATACTTGCCCAGCTCCATGTCCTAATTTGTCGTAATTTAACTCTTAGTAAATTGCTATTGCTAAAATAAATACCTTTAAAAAGTATTGCCGCTAATTTTTCTAGGCTATGCATTAATCTTCATGCTTGTCCTACGAGCAAAACCGTATTCATTCTTTTGAAGTCTTTAAATCTAAGACCTCTGATAAGTTTCCCCATATCAATTTTTTCCCACGCCAGCCAGTGTATTATATTTTTCTCGCCTGAATTCCACCAAAAGTTAGAAGTTAGAAATAGCTGAAATAAGTTTGTTACAAAAAAAACTGGAAAAAAGAAAATAGACATATAATAATTGGGAATTGCTTGTAAGATCGCTTTAATGAGAACTTTCTTCCCTCATTCGGATAACAACTTGGCTTTCCATCCATCTGTGTTTTTAAATAATTTCTTTGCAATCCACTCCAAGGACCCGACTTTAGACCATTTATGGCAAAGAGGAATTCCCAGGTAGTTGCCTAAGTTCTCTGTTTCTTGTATGTTAAAAACTTTTGATATTGAGTTTTGCATTTCTGTTGGGGTCTCTTTACTAAAAAAGATAACTGACTTATCAAAGTTTATTCTTTGCCCAGATCCTGAACAATAAATACTTAAGCATTCTTTGAAACTCTCTAGATTAGTGCGATCAATATCCAGTAAAAGAGCGATTTGTCTGCAAAAAGGAGGTGAGAGATAATAGGGAATTTCCTATTGATCTGTATGCCACTGATACTCCCATTATTAACATTAGAACTTATAATACTAATAAGAGATTCTGTCATTATAGTAAAAAGGAAAGGTGAGAGAGGGTCACCTTGTCTGATCCCCCTACATGGTTTGAATAGATACAATCTTTATCCATTTATGTTGAGATTGACCGAGACCGTAGTAGTACAATTCTTAATCAATTGCACCCATTTCTCGCAAAAACCTAACTTATGAAGAACAAGTAAAATGAAATCCCAATTTACCTGGTCATAGGCCTTTGCCATATCAATTTTAATAGCTGCCATATGCCTCTCGTTTTTCCTCTTTCTACTCATGAAAAAAGAGATCTTCTGAGCTATAATAATATTATCTTGAATGGATCTACCTTTTAAAAAGCCGATTGGGTCGAAGATACTATATCATTCATAAGGTACCAGAGTCTGTTGGAAAGAATTTTAGCTATTATTTTGTATATGAAATTAACACAAGATATAGGTCTGAAGCTCCCAACGATTTCTTGGGTGCCCCCTTTAGGAATCAAAGTTAGAAGAGTTTCATTTAAACGTTTCAGCGAACAGTTATTATAAGAAAAATCCAGAATGACTTTAAAGACATGTCTTTTATAATATCCCAAAATTCTTTATAAAATTTACCATTAAGACCATCTGGTCTTGGAGCTTTAGAAGTCGAGAGTTCCCAGACAGCTTGTTCTGGGATTCCTTGCTAATTCTCCATTCATATTTGTTGTGATACACAGTTTGATAAACTCCACTACTCTTTCTATGTTGTCCAATGAAGTAGGCACCTCCTCAAAAAGATTCTTGTAGAATTGTTAAAAACCATTCTTTTACTTCAGCCGTATCTCCTTTTCATTCCCCATTTCTATCCTTGATTCTCGTGATCCTGTTGTAGTTTCTTCTTTGAATAGTTGCAAGATGAAACTTTTTAGTGTTTTTGTCCACATAAACTAGCCAATTTTGTCTGGATCAATCCAACCAGTATTTTTCCTCATTCTGAAATTCAAGCTTTATTTTTTTTTTAATATTCATTTCTTCTTTAATAGTATCTTCATTGGGAGTACATATATTGAGGGTAGTAAGACCTTCATGTAGTAACTTAATCTGTTTTTCATGATTCTTAAACGTTTTCGCATTCCAAATGGATAGTTCTTTGATTGTATTATCTCTTTTGTTTATATAGTTAGGGACAGGTAGATTACTACTTAAGGAGTTCCATCCTTTATCGATAACTTGTCTACACTCAGTTATTATCAAGCCATCTAGTTTTGAACTTAAAATGTTTCATACCTATCTTCATGTCCATATCAAAGTGTAGAATAAGAGGGGAGTGGTACGACCCTATAGCCAGAGGGATAAATACTTGTGACCTCGGAAAAGGTCTATCCACTCATAGGTTGTCAAAGCTCTATTGATTCTAGTCTTGACATGTTTTTCCTTTTCTTTCCTATTAGGCAACATCCATTAGATTTGATTTTCGTAAGAGAATTAGAGAAAGTAAAGTTCATAAATTCATTGATATGATGTATGTTAGCAGCTTGCTCTGTTTCTCGTTAATATTATGGATATCATTAAAATCCCCAATAATAGTCCAAGGTTCCTTTATGTTCTTACTCCAGCTGGTTATATCAGTCCATATGTTTTTTCTACCATTAAAATCATTTGGGGCATGAATAAAAGTCATGAAATAAGAGAAATAAACTTCATTAATACGAAAAATAATAAAAAATTACAACTGCGAACAACCGACAACGCATAAAGGGGTGCCACAAAACCAAGAACCCACCGGAGTGAAAAGCACTATCGATGGGATCCACAAAAAAACTGTTACTAAAACCAAACCGACTGACTATGTCTCGAGAATCAGCTTCACTCAACATAGTCTTACAAAAGAACAACTAAACCAGGATGATAGCGGGCCAAGATCGAGCTGATATTGGATAAGGTCAAGGGCGCTCGTATCCATTGAACATTCCAGAATAAGGTCGTCATATCTGCTCCGTGGATTTGTTATCGGAGTAGCCGCATCCACTTTCCCCCATTACTTGGTATACTCCCTCTTCCTATGCATCTGCATACTTGAAGTTCATGTCATGGTCATCTCTTCCACCGTTATAATCTTTGTCAAAATAATCCTCTCCATTGTCATTGCTTCCTTGTATCTCTTCCTCTGGCTCAAACTGGGAATCATATTCGTCAATTATCTTGTCTAAGTCCTCCATATTCTCACTCCTCTTGTTAGCTGTGTTTTCGTCCATCTCATTCTCTTGCTCGAGAATACTGTACTAGTTTTTGTTTACAAACTCCTCAATTGCATCTTCTACCCTAATTTTTTTAAAGCTACCTGCTATCTTGGGGTTGTCCTTCTGATTACTGAAACCCCCTTCACCCATTCTAAAGTCTCATCTTCTTTTGACTTTCTATTGACTCTCTGAAAACCCCTCTTGACTTGATGAGTTTCCGTCACTTTGGTTCGCCGCTTGCTTGCCTCCACTCTCCCTCATAATTCCCTCGTAAATAACTCTAGCTTCCATCGCCACCTTCTCTGCTATATCTTCTCATTCTTCTCGAATTCCATGGGATTGTTTAAAGGCTTCAATTTTCCTTGTAGATTCATTAAGTTGAAGTTCATCAATTTGTTTGTTTCAGTTCTCCCAGTCTCTCTGCTCACTATCCCTCTCCTCCTCCAACTCTGTACTTGTGATCTCTTTACTGTAACTAGAATTTTTTGTGTAAATATATTTGCTTAGACTGATCTCTGGTCCTTCTCTAATGACAATACCCTTGGAAGGGTTTTGAAACTGCACACCTTTACCTGCACCTGCACTTCCGTTCTCATTATATAAGAAGTTAACAAAGTTACCATCATTATTAATATGGAGGCCATAAATAGGATTTAAGAGGGGGAATTTGGCTATATTGTCAATGCTTCAGGCGACTTTTCTCCTTTTGTCAATTTCCTCCACTTGCTTAATATTTTTGATAGGGCAGTCTCCATATTGGTGACCTACACGTCCGCATCTAAAGCATAAAGAACCGGTGTTTTCTTATCGGAACACAACCCATCCAGCCCCTTCTTCTTGAAGGAGATAAGTTCCAAGTGGTAAAGGGTATTTGGTGTTGAATTTCACCCTAAACCTGAGTACTTTAGTATCACTGTTGATGATCACAGGGTAGTCAATTGCTTTAATCTTGATGAAACAAACCTCCAGTGACTTAACTGTATTTATATTATTCTGCTTGAAGGCCAACCCTTTAATCTGGACCCAAATAGAAGAATAGTCGGTAGAAAGATCATTGAATTCAATATCCTGGGGCCATAGCGTCTAAGATGCATTTTCTGGAAGATGCTAGGCCTCATCTCCCATACTCCCTTGAACCGTCGCTCATTAAAAACCTCCAACTTGAACATGTTGTACTTTATCTTAGTAACTCTAAAATTACCATGAATTCCCCACTTTTCCTCTATAAACTTCCTAAGAACCACAATGTAAACTAGCGCTTCTCCTATTACTTTAAGCATGATAGCTGTCTCCTCCTTCATGCTTTCAGCAAACCGAGCCTTTAACCCTATATTAATTACCCCCAATTTCCTGTATTTGAGATCAGTTAAAGGAATAATAGGCAGAGCATGACAATCCCTTGTTGTCATTGATGATCTTCTTCTGCAAATGTGAGACAAGGTACGAGAAAGTAGAGATAGTATATGAAAAATAAGAAAACTAGTGAAAGGATTAGTTGAGAGGGGAGGTAACAAACCGAGGAACAAGAAAGGGTTAAGGGAGAGTATAGTAGAAGAAACGAAGGTTTATAGAGAAGACATGAGATGTGGGGTGGATGTATATAGAAGATTGTGAGAATGATATTAACCAAACCTCGGTAAGCATAGGGTAAGAGAGTCTCTTCGTTGATCTCGCACTCTTCTTGAGTTTCACGAAGGGCCATCTCTGATTGCTCTGTGAAGTACACCCTAACACCCTATCTTCATTACTCTTAAGGCGAATAATTATTTCCTAAACCAGAATGCAAAATAGGCTCCTACCCTAATCCACCTTGCACGCGCTACTTCTCTCATAATGAGTACACCCCTTCCCAATAGCTGGCCTTTCCTTCTACCACTCTTTGTTACAATATACTGAAAACAAGAAGATAAGTGTAATAGAAGGAATCAAGAGGCTGACCTGTTCGGCTATCTTCTTTCCCTCGCAACAATAACTAGGCCAATGATTATGGTTAATAGGAAAAGTCATCCCGCATAATCATTATGACTTTCTTCCTCCTCCTTAGAGCCGCCATTTCCTGCCTTGTAGCTCAGTTCACTTGCCTAGTAGAAGGCGTGTAGTAATTGTACTAATTGATGTCTCCTCATTTGTGATAGATTTATGTTAAGATGAGACATCATTTTTAGTGATTTAGGAAGTCATTTAGTCGAATTTCTTGAGAAATAGTGCACTTTCCTATTTTGAGTCTTGATTTAGTAAAATAATATTTTTAGAGCATATTGGGTTTAATTATTTATTTAGTGTGAAGCTTTAAAGATAATTATGGAGATTAATTAGAGTCCAAGTCAAAGACTACAAGATATGGAAAGAGATAGACATGGTAATTGGAGATAAGGAAATAAAAACTAAAAACACGGACTAGGAAAAGCTGCCTTAATCCTAAATTTCTGCACCTACGACCACAAATCAGCTTATATCTCAAAATCGGTGTGGAATTTGGAGAAACGGTCAAGAGCAAAGTTGAATATCATTTCGAGACGATGAATTTGGTATATTCATACGCATCAAACGGATGAAAATCGAAGCTGCTAGGACCAAAAGAAAAACGGGTCTGATTGCATGTTTTTAGGGTTACGAATTTGAGTTGGGCTTGGAGTCCACTACTTACTTCTCCTTCAAGAAAACGAATTAGGTCTTCCTAAACACCTATAAATACACCCTTAAACCATTGTAAACATGTCCTTGCTCAGTTCTAAACATTAGCTTAAATTATAAACAATAGGTTAGTCCTTTACATTAATATTCATCCTTAGAATCAAGCTATTCATCCAAGGAGCAAGCTGACCTATAGAGGAAGACAAGAAGAAGAAGTTGGAGAGTGACAAACTCCTCTTCTACATCTCACCTTCTCTGTATTTAGAGTAATTAGCTATAGATCTATTCTCAACCATATTTCTAAGCTTTTATTCTGTAAGTTTTACTTTTAATTGTTGGGTTATTATTTTGTCTTAAATTCATTAATACTATTTGTTATTTTAATTGATTAAGCTTGGCGTATATTGTTATTATGTGTTTTGACTTATTGTTACACCTTAGATTTGGCCAATCTTAGGATTATTCTTAGTTATTGACAACACCACATAATCGTCTAGTTTTGATCCCTTGCTTAACTAGATAGCCATTAAGGTTTGATTTAATCACCAATCATTACTTAGGAATCCCTAGTAGTGGAGAGGTTGCTCCTAAGCCTAGAGAAGGCTAGGTAGAATTTAGAATCCTGGTTAATATATAATGCTTAATCTGTGACAGGTTAGAATAACGATTTAGTAATAGACTCATATTAGTAATCCTAATCTATTTGACTTACATTCATATTTAATTATCTGCATTCGTATTTTTAATTTCTCATCAGATAGTTATTCATATTAGTTTCTCTTTTTATATTTTATTTTAAAACATCTAAATTCATCTACGCCTGTTAAACATAATTAGATCTAACGGATACAATCCCTGCGAACGAACTTGACTTATCATTAAAACTTGCAAACGATCTGTGATACTTGCAGTGAGTTCCGTGGTTCTCAAGGGTGTGTGCTCTTTATTATTATCTTTATTTATCTATTTATTTATCACACCTTTGCCCCCACCACTAATTAAAATTGAAAAAAAAAATCTAGCTTTTCTAATAGTTTTGGGGAAAATCGAGCCATCTGATGATGAGCTCATTCTCCAAGAGATGTGAGGGAGCAGAAGCTCCTTATCCAAGAGAGAAGTACTGAAAAAGAAGAAGAAATGGGTCGATGAAGGCGAAGAGACCGTCTTCGAGTACAAAAGCGTTTTACTTTTTTAGAGAGAGGAGAGAGCGTGTCTAGAGAGAGTCAAATAACTTTTTGATGTCCCACTTATTAGTAACAAGTTATATGATGATACATTTGAGAATTTTTTTCTTTGTTCTTGCAAGTATAGGTCGATTTTTCAAATAGTTCTCGAACTTTTGAACTTACTCGACTGGTCCTTTAATTTGGTTTGTGTCTTCCATTAGTTCTCCCTCCAATTCTTGTTAACAGTGACGTGCCAACCATTTTTAAGAGGATAAAATTCTCTTTATGTTCCAACGATTTTGGAACAGTTTCTCGAATGGTCTTCCAATTTTTTAATTTACTTTAAAAATGTTTGCCACGTCACTCATAACTAACGGAATTTAAGTGAAAGATTAACCGGAAAAAAAATTGGAGGACGAATTGAATAATTTCAAAAGTTTGAGAATCGTCCGAGAAACTGAACTATACTTGGGAGATCAAAAAGAAAATTCTCTTTTCTAAGTTTTAAACATTATATCTATTAAAGTAATCTAAAATTATATGTAACTATGATTTATAAATAAATATTGGATGAAAATGTCTTCTCACAATACAAATAGGTTATAAACTAAATAATATGTCCTTAAATTTTTGTATATATAATAAAATAATAAGAAAAGAGATAAAGGTATAAAGGGAATATGATTTATTATTTTTTCTAAAATTACTTTTTACAATAAAAGTTAACTCTTATTTATAGGATTTTATATGATTCTATCCCTATTACACATTAATTTGTCGAGTAATGACATATATCACTCAAAACAATACAACCTAATTACCACTCATGACGTGACATGAATTGGTTGGCTATAAATCATATTAACGATTTATAGCCAACCAATTCACGCCACGTCATGGGTAGTATAATTTTTTATGGTATATATCATTACTCTAATTTTCCATGAATTAGAAAGTGTAAAAACTAGAAATTTATGTCTTTTTATGTCATCCATTATAAAATTCTATCATTTATAATACTCTTCTTTGGATGTTAATTTATTAAGAAATATATCTCGTTAGAAACTTTCCAAGAAAAATCATGTGGGATAAAAACTTGATCGAAGGAAAAAAGTACGTATACATGAAATTAATCATCGTGAAATACTGTCTCGTTAAAACCTTTCCAAAAAAAAATTTAATGGGATAAATTTTTGGACTAAGAAAAAGGAGTACAGTGTATTGTTCACACTCCCACTGATGTTGGCAAAAAATCTCTAAGTTGACACGTTCAATATTGTTGATCAACTTTTTGAATGTTATGGTTGACAATGCTTTCATAAACAAACATGTAAAGTTTTACTTGTTTGTGTATGATAAATGTCAATATATAACCATTTTTCTATAACCCATATTTGTAAAAAGTTTCGGTGATATATTCTGTCGACTTTAATGTAGCCAATTTTCAAAAGAGGTCTAATAGGAGAAGTATCAACTAAAGTTTATTTCACAGATCATCATGATACTGTAGCGCCACTAGAAGTATTAAGTACCCACCTTAAGGTATTCCTTTTTTAGGGTTAGAAAGGTAATCATCATTAACATAACCTACTATTTATCTTTTTGAATCTTTTGAGTGGAACAAACTGATGCCAGTTGTTCCACAAATATAACGCAAAATGATTTTAACGCTCTTCTAATGTTATTGTGTTGGTTCTAAGCTATACCGCGCTATTAAGTTGACAAATAACGCTATATCCGGTCTTTTGAATTTTGAAAGATACACTAATACTCCAATTTCAATAAGGTAAGATACTTCAGAACCTAATAGTTCTTAATTTTTTTTCGTCGCAGGAAATGATTTTTCTTCGTATATACTGATCGTACAACAATTGGATTACTCAACAGATAAACCATGTCTATATAAAATCGTTTCATAATCTTTTTTTATATACGGTGATTAACCTATGGGGTATTGGAGATAAATTTCATGGCATATAGGGAACTTGTTGATAAACTTCTTCTTCAAAGAGGTCACGGAAAAAGTAAAGTACTATAATACCCTAAAAAACAAAAATTATAAAAAGACAAAAAATAACTTGTAAAAAATATATAGATACAAAAACCACGTGAACCACCGAATCACTGAGTATCACTATTCAGTATTCATCTCTGGTCACCATTGGCGTCGCCACTAGAAATTCTCTGAGTAAAGGAAAATTCTTTGAGTAGTGAAAAAAATTCTCCAAGTAGTGGAAAATTCTCCGAGGAGTGGCAAAAATTCGTTGAGCACTCAGAATTTTTTTCTAGAGTAGTAGAAAATTATCTGAGTATTCACCAAAAAAACACTAAGTACTAGTAAAAAACATTGAGTAAGCTGAAAGTAATGCATAAAAATTCATTCCATTATTGATGTCTCATTTTTAGTGATCAAATAATAGTACCATGTTTATTGTTTTCATTTGTGGGATTATTTCCTAGTATTTAACGTTTTACGATTTTTTGTCTAGTTTCAGTTATGTTGTTACTTTTAGAGCTTTTGTGCGTTTAATGTGTGTTAAGTGTGCAACTCTTAGGTACTTGGATGATACGACGTCCCGTGATGATGAAAAGAAGTAGTGTAGTCAAGGACACAACAACTACTTTTGGAAAGCAAAAGCATAAATATACAAGACTTGGAAATCGACTCAACCCCTTTACATTTCTCAAACCACAAAATCATTAACCTCATAGTCCTTGTGGAGAAGGATAACCCCATACTTACCTCATTATTACTTGTCAATGATCTGTACATTTGTGGATAGTAGCTCACTCCGGTATTGATTTATTTATCACACCTTTGGGAACAAAACTATCAAAAATAATAATATTGATGCACTTGATAATCAAGTAAAAACAAAACTAATTAATAAAACAAAAAATCTTAACACAATTTTTTAAATTACGATAATAATAAAAAAAAGAACTTTGATGCTCAAACTCGCTACCAACATCATCACTGCTGACGTCACTACATATTCTACATTTTTTTCTCGAAAATCAAAACTGTCACCATGGCTAGAAGCTCAAAACCATTGAAGCTCAAAAACCAAAAGTCGAAAATGATGGATGGAAGCTCAAAAACTCGAAATCCATGGATGGAATCTCGAAAGATAAAAAACCAAAATGGAAGATAAAAAATAATGGATCGAAGCTTGCTTGAAACTCATGAAATCCTCAAAGCAACAACGAATTTGTGAGATCAACTGGAATTGAGGGCTCAAACAGAGCTGAGCGCTTGAATGGAGATGCAAAAGGATGGAGATGCGTCCATCTCATCTTCACTGGATCTTGAGATTCACGATTCAACCATGGCTTCTTTATTCAACTATGGGAATAATGATGTGTTGTGTTGGGTGTGAGGAGAATATAAGGGTTTGGTGTGCTGGGTTGGGGTGGGGAGATGAGATAAGGTTTTTAGTTTTTAGGGTTTGTTGTGATCAACTTAAAATAGACAAGGTAAAATGACATCTTGTTTCAAATGGGTAACCGTTTTGAACTTCAAATCGGTATAATATTTTCCTTTGAAACCAAATGAAGCCGGTGACAATCAGAAACTTTGTAACATCTTGGTCGGTATCCCTACCTAAAATAAATACCCATCTTTACGCTTTAAATGGTATGATGTTTTCCACTTCAACGACGTCGTTTCAAAGAACTTCTTACTTTCTAATAGTTTAAGAAAGGAAGCCACGAGGATTAGAGGTGTTGGGTATGAAAACGGTTACCCATTTTTATCAAAATGGTATGACGTTTTTACTGTCTTTGTGATCAAATTAGAGGAGTCATTGGAACTCATCTTACCATATGTATGGCTTCACTTCATCACAAAACACACCTCTTTGAAGCACCAATTTAACCATACACTATCCCACACTTCAAGAGAGAATTCACAACATTGTTCTTGTACTTTTACATTATAAGTTTTCATTTCCTCAAAGCTACTCCTTCCATATATAGTCCAAGAGGGAGATCAAACCTTACAAGCTTCAACTTTATTTATCTTTAACAAAGGAGATAAACCTTCAAGCTACAACTATTACATCTAACTCTTCCAGGAGCTCAAAATCTTAATGTTAGATTAGCTCATCAAGGAGCATCCTCATATTGGGTTTCATTATATTTATCAAACCACTTAGGATATTACTTTTTTTTTATGTTATAAAAGGTGTATTTTTCATAGTGTTAGGATTTGACCTTGTAAACACAATCGGGCTGTGACTTAACCATTAAAAGTCTCACTAGGTTGTGACTAAATCAAAAATAGTCTCTGGAGTTTTTATGTTGTGGTCTAGCCCTGGAAATACCTCGGTGTAAAGGTTTATATCTCACCTTTAATATATATATAATACACACACACACACACACACACACACACACACACACATATATATATATATATATATATAGAAGCTTTGTGGATAAGCTTGAAAATCCTATGGGGATAAACTTAGGTAGTGGATGTTGGGAAACCAAACCACTCTAAATGACATGCATAACTTATTTCCTTTACTGTTTACTTATCGTGTGCATTTAAGTGTTTATCTCCATTAGCCTAAAGTTATATTGCTTTGACTTATTTATATTAGTCTTTATCATTGATCTTAGAAATCATACTTTAGATAATATAACTAGGTTGGATATAGTTTCCCTCCTTCCCTGCCTTAATTAATAAACCTTTTAGCTTAACAATCTTGATCCTTATCATAATCGACTAGAATATTTACTAGTACTAATTTCCTAATTTTATCTTTGTAGAACTTACATTATAGCTTCCTGATGTCTCCTCATTTGTGATAGATTTATGTTAGGATGAGACATCATTTTTAGTGATTTAGAAGTCATTATAGTCGATTTTCTTGAGAATAACTACACTTTCCTATTTTGAGTCTTGATTTAGTAAAATAATATTTTTAGAGCATATTGGGTTTAATTATTTATTTAGTGTGAAGCTTTAAAGATAATTATGGAGATTAATTAGATTCCAAGTCAAAGACTACAAGATATGGAAAGAGATAGACATGGTAATTGGAGATAAGGAAATAAAAGCTAAAAACATGGAAAAGGAAAAGCTGCCTTAATCCTGAATTTCTGCACCTACGACCACAAATCAGCTTATATCTCAAAAACGGTGTGGCATTTGGAGAAACGGTCAAGAGCAAAGTCGAAGATCTTTCCGAGACGATGAATTTGGTGTACTCATACGCGTCAAACGGATGAGTATTGAAGCTGCTAGGACCAAAAGAAAAACGGGTCTGATTGCATGTTTTTAGGGTTACGAATTTGAGTTGGGTTTGGAGTCCACTACTTACTTCTCCTTCAAGAAAACGAATTAGGTCTTCCTAAACACCTATAAATACACCCTTATACCATTGTAAACATGTCCTTGCTCAGTTTCAAGTTTAGGCTTAGTCCTTACTTGTATTTTCTTAGTTTTAAATAATAACTTAGTTCTTTAAATTAAATATTCATCCTTAGTATCAAGCTATTCATCCAAGAAGCAAGCTGACCTATAGAGGAAGACAAGAAGAAGAAGTTGGAGAGTGACAAAACTCCTCTTCTACATCTACCTTCTCTATATTTAGGGTATTTAGCTATAGATTTATGCTCAACCATATTTCTAAGTTTTTATCCTGTAAGTTTTACTTTTAATTGTTGGGTTATTATTTTGTCTGAATTCATAAATACTATTTGTTATTTTAATTGATTAAGCTTGGCGTATATTGTTATTATGTGTTTGACTTATTGTTACATCCTTAGATTTGGTCAATCTTACGATTATTCTTAGTTATTGACAACACCACATAATCGTCTAGTTTTGATCTCTTGCCTAACTAGATAGCCATAAAGGTTTAATTTAATCACCAATCATTACCCAAGACCTTGGTAGTGGAGAGGTTGCTCCTAAGCCTAGAAAAGGCTAGGTAGAATTTTAGAATCCTGGTTAATATATGATGCTTAATCTGTGACAAGTTAGAATAACAACTTAGTAAAATAGACTCATAATATTAATCCTAATTTATCTGACTTACATTCATCTTAGTTATTTGTTTTCATTATTTATTTATTTGCGTTAGATTATTATTTATCTTATTATATTTTTATCTAAACATCTAAATTCATCTACGCTTGTTAAATATAAATAGATCTAACGGATTAAACTCCTGCGAACGAACTTAACTTATCATTAAAACTTGCAAACGATCTGTGATACTTGCAGTGAGTTCCGTGGTTCTCAAGGGTGTGTGCTCTTTATTATTATCTTTAATTATATATTTATTTATCACATCTTTGCCCCCACCACTTCCGCATTCACAAACTCTTAAGATCACTTTTATATGATTAGAGTTTGTTCCTTAAGTTCTTGCCCTAACCTTTATGTTTAGTAGTCCCTTATTTTTCAATTGGGTAGTGATTAGATAATAGCCTTATTCAACCCATGTAGGACTACACATAAAGTGTCTCACAACTTTTAAGGAGAAGGAGCACTCAAGGGATACAAAAGTTTTGGACTACACATAACATGTCTCACAATTTATTCAACCCACCACCTCCACTACCCACCACCTCTAATCACCGACCTCCGACCTCCGACCACCGACCACCGGTCTCCGGTCTCCGCTCACCGGAGAAAAAACAGAGTTTCAAAAAAAATTGATGAGTTTCAAAAAAAATGATGAGTACTCTATAAAAAATGATGAGTATTCTATAAAAAATGATGAGTATTCTGTAAAAAATGATGAGTGTTCTGTAAAAAATGATGAGTATTATTAAAAAATGATAAGTATTACAAACATAACACAAAAACTAACTAATTACAACATCTAAACTAATAAACTAACTAATTACAGCCTAAACTTAATCAATTTACAAAAAATAAGTAACTATAAAAATATGGATTGACCAGATTTAGATCTGGTTTAACCAGATCTTACAAAAAAAATACAAAAGCTCTACCGAGCAGACATCGGTAAAAGCACCGCCACTCTAAAACAGCAGCAACCTCCATGTTCAAGCCTTTCTTCACCATTAGCAATCGGAGCACAATAGTTAACCGACGGAGAAAATGGAAACCACGAGTAGAGCTGTGAAAAGAGACACGAACAGAGCTGGATAGCGACGCCGAAGAAGACAACAACCACGAATTGGATGTGCAGCAGCAGTAGAGGACTAGCGAATTAGAAGAAGGCTTCCCTGGAAAAGTTGCTACGAGCTTCGGAGGTTTCTGGAAAAGATGAAGGCGGAGTTCGTCAATCCAGATCGAACGAACCTTTGCTGGAACTAGAGATGCCTCGCCGAAGAAGAACGAGTCAATGGAGCTGAGATCTCGCTGCAAATCAAACTGAGATCTCGAACCTTCGGTAATGGCCGGACCTCCATTCGTTCCTCACCACCAGATCTTAGAACATCACGAACCAGATCTGCTTCATCACGCACAGAAAAACAACATCCCAAGCATGAAGCTTCCCCGATCTGCTTCGAACAAGGAAGTCATGGCCCGACGTTAACGGCTACGCTTCTGATTCCGGCTGTTTTTTAGCTGCCGGAGAAGGAGAATAGGGCGGTAGTTTAACAGCATCCCAAGCACTAAGCTTCCCTGATCTTCTTCAAACAAGGAAGCCATGGCCCGACGTGAACGACTAGGCTTCTGATGCCGGATTTTTTTTAGCTGCTGGTGAAGGAGAACAGGGCAGTAGTTTAACTCAGAGAGAGAGAGAGTATTGTGAAAGAGCGTGTATTGTGAGAGAGATATTATTAGGTTTTTAAATAAATCTGGAAATTAATATTATATATAGGCAAAAGAAAAACAAAAGGGGGTAAAAATGTAAATGGATCTTTAGCCTATAGTGCTAAAATTTCTTTGAGGTCTTTAGTGAGAAAAGCTAGAAGATGGAGTTTGGTTAGGATTAAAAGGTGGGTGTTCAAGACCCCTTGAGTCAAATTCTCTAATCATGGCTAATAGATTACAACCTATCATGAATGATATTATTTCCCCAACTCAGTCAGCGTTCATTAAAGGTAGAAGCATTCAGGATAATATTTTAATTGCACAAGAAGTCAGTTTTTTTCTTAAAACTAAAAGAAAGTCAAAGAGGCACTATGGAGCTGTAAAAATCGATATGGAAAAGGCCTATGATCAAGTGAATTGGATTTTTCTTATGGATATTCTTAAAAAATTGGGGTTTTGCGAGAAATAGAGAGATCTAATTTACAACTGTATTTCAACGGCGACTTATCAGATTAAAGTCAATGGAGAGAGACTAGAAAAATTTAATCCGGAATAAGGGATTAGACAAGGAGACCCGTTATCCCCACTTTTATTTTCGATGCTCACGGAAGGTCTCATTGGTCTTATAAACAAAGAATGCAGAGAAGGTAATATTAAAGGAATTTCGCTAGCAAGAGCAGCCCCAAATCTCACACACTTATTATTTGCGGACGATGCACTATTTTTCTTGGAAACTACGGATAAAGAAATAGAAGCTTTCGAAAGAATCTTAACGAAATATTGTAAGGCGTCAGGACAGAAAATTAATCTAGACAAATCGGCCATCATGTTTAGCAAAGGTCTCTCAGAGGAAAGGGCTTCGAGTATATCTCAAAGACTTAACATTCAGACTACGGCGTCAATGGGGAAATATTTGGGAATACCATTTACTCTTCAAAGATCAAAAGCTGAGAACTTGCGATATATTAGAGATAAAATTATAAGTAAATCTACTAGTTGGGTCGCGAAATTACTCTCAGATGGCGGAAAAGAAATATTAATTAAAGCGATCTTGCAGTCGATTCCGAACTATGCTATGTCGATCTTTGAGTTTCCAATTACCCTTTGTAAAAAACTCAATAGTATGGTAGCAGATTTTTGGTGGAACTCAGGTAACCAAAAAAGAATTCACTGGGTGGCATGGAAGAAGATTACGAAAGCGAAAGGTTTGGGAGGCATCGGTTTCCGAGACTTTCAAAAGATGAACCTAGCTCTTCTAAGCAATCAAGCCTGGAGAATTTTACACAACCCAGATTCTCTGGTGGCAAAAGTTCTTAAAGGAATTTATTATCCGAATTGTGACATGTGGAACGCAAAACTAAAGAATAAGCGATCTTGGAGTTGGGGGAGCATATTCAAAGGTTTACAATTCCTCAAGAAGGAATGTATTTGGCAAGTGGGAAATGGTACAAAGATTAATATTTGGGATGATATTTGGATCAACAAAGGGTATAAAATAGAAAGGCCACAGAATTTAAGCATTAATAGAGTGGCGGAGTGTTTCAATCAAGACATGACAAATTGGAACTTTGACATACTTAACAAGTTCTGCACTAGAAGGGACATAGCGGATATTAGGAAAATTCCGATTATCCAATTAGACAAAGAAGACTGTATCATTTGGCCTTTTACAAAGGATGGAAAATACTCAACAAAATCGGGATACCATCGCCTCGTGGAAAGAGACAATGAAAAGGATAGTCAGTCGTCAAAAGAGGGTGAAAAATTAGATAAGCCATTATATAAGATTATCTGGAATTCAAATTTGCCGCTAAGAGTGCGAAATTTCATATGGAAAATCTGCAATAACGCAATACCCACAAAAAAGAATTTAAAGAAAAGGAAATGTTCAGAGACGGATACTTGCGAATGGTGCGAGGCAGGGGCGGAAGATATTGAACATATACTGCTCAAATGCCCATTGAGTAAAGGGGTGTGGGCTGAATCACAGTTACAATGCCGAATAGAAGATGATTTTGAAGGATCAATAGGTGAGTGGATAATTAACATGATCCATGCATATAGTAGAAATGGTTGGGATGAAAAGAAGATAACGTCAATCATTCTTGCCACTCTCTGGCATATTTGGAAAGCCAGGATGAAAGGCCTGTTTGAAAAGGAAAAATGGAACATATGGGATATCAACCATAAAACAAATAAACTTATAAACACCTTGTTTGGCGAATTACACGGAGACGAAGATAGTAACAAGGAGGCTCTAAACAAAGGCGGAAAGGAATCAAAAAATAATATGCTTACAGACGAAGCGGAAATGATTTGGCTCTGCGATTCATCTTTCACAAAGAGTTGGGAACCAGCTAGCATGGTTTCGGTAGCGGTAAATAATGAGGGTGTGGTCGCACACAAGATAGCGAAGAGAAGCAGAATTAATGAAGTCATTGAAGGTGAGGCTTGGGCAATCCTACTTGCGATGAGATCAGCTGCAGCCCTTAATCTCCAGAGTAGCTCGTTCTACTCTGACAACCTTGAATTAGTTCAAGGATTAATCTCAGGCAAAGGAATCAACTGGAGAATCCGTCCGATGGTCAACGAAGCCTGGAGATGGATAGGAAGATTCCCTAATTGGAAAATCTTTCACACTCGGAGGGAATGTAATATCGTGGCAGACGCGTATGCGAAACTCACTCGGTGTAATGTGGATACGTCTTCTTGTCCATGTGGGCCAGTTAGTGTTTTTTATAGTAGTTTAAGAAGGTTATTAGCTCGTTGTAAGCCGTAGTTAATCGTTGTATGCTTGACAAAAAAAAAAAAAAAAAATTCTCTAAAAAATAAATGTTGCACCGTTAATCAAATCTTCATTTATATCTTTTCTCTATAATGCAGGCGGTTTTCAACTTGCATGCATTTCGACTATTAGAGATAACAATCGATTTCGGAGGTATAGATAAGATAGCAGTCATGCTATCATTATTAGAAGTAGCAGTATAACACATTTATATTTGAAATAGTGTTAAGTACAATAAAATTAGATTGAAACAGTGTTATTTATTTAAATACATTTGAATATTATTTTAACTTGAATAAATTGAATCTAGAATGCTTTAACTTCTTTTTATCATAAATAGAAACAGAAAATGTTACATCCGACGAAGCTTACAAAGATAATAAAGAAAATTAAATGAACTAATAAAAGATGTATCTTTTGAATTAGATGTCTACGTTTTTTCTAATACATTTTGGATTTAGCCAAATCCAAAATTCAGCTAGCTAGTAGCGGTCTATTTGAAAAATATCAATCTTATAAAAATAATCTTATTTATAAGGTATTTGACATACTTTGATTGTCTTAATTAAGGTTGATCGTCTAAAAAAAAAATTAAGGCTCAGCAAATAAAACGGAAAAGCAAACCGACCCTAAAAAACGAAATAATCCAACCAGAAATACCGAAAACCGAAAATGTCGTTCGGTTCGGTATTAGGTTTTTAAAAAACCGAAAAAATTCGGTTCGATTTTTCTTTGGCAAACCGAACCGAAAAAACCGAAACGAAAATATACAATAACTAATTTATATCCCTATTATTTTTATAGTTCAATGATTTCCCATCTATCTTTAGTTAAAAAATTCTTAATTTACATTTATATTGTAAAAAAAAAATTATGATAAAGGATAAAAATAAATTAAATTTTGAAAACAATAATATTTATATGTGGCATTCGCCATCACTGAACAAATCATAATATATAAAATATCTTTACATAAAATATTAGTTGATATATCTTAAAAGGTCGTTTGTTTATTAAAAATTCTTAAACTTAAAGCATACAAATTAAATTATATATATTTCTTTGCACTAAATAGTCATTTACAATTCGGATGCTGAATATACTAGTTCTAAGAACAGAATTTTCCTATACTGATTAGTAAAAATAAAATCGAACATTTCATATATACTATGCTAAATAATAAAATCTCTCAGACGTCCGTAAAACTTATCCAATTACCAAATCAAACACATACCAAAACCAAAAAAATATACTGAACCGAACACAAACCTAACAAAAAACCGACAAAACAGAACCGGTGACAACTGACAACCCTTCAGTTCGGTAACGGCACCCTTAAAAACCGAATCATTCGGTTTCGGTTTCGATTTTGGTAAAAAACCGAGCCGAACCGAAAAACTCATGATCATCAAGGCTCTTTTCCACCGACTTCCCGTTAGCTTGAGCCCGTACTCACTCCTAGTATTTAACAGTTGTTTACAACTAGGCACGTCGCTAGTAAAGTTTGTTACCTAAAGAGTATTCTCAGTTAGTTAATGCTTATAATTGTTGAAACAATTATCACACTCTCAAATAAATTCGTGAAACATCATAATTCGCATATACTTTGGCCTACGGATTCGATAGTCATAACTCGTACACTTTAGCCTGGATGATTTGTTCTTTTTATATGTCATTTTCTGTGTCAAATTCATATGATACGTGCTCATATGAAATTGCATAATTTTTATGGACTTTGAAAACGAAATTAATTAGTCTGAGATAAGCATCTTTAATCTAGCTATAGTTATATTCAAAACGTTGCGATATGATTATTTTTTTTGTTCCAATTGCGATATGATTAAGATGAGAGATGTATGGACACTTTTGTCATGTTTCCAAATTCGTCAAGACAAACCTACAAGTACAAATATTAGATGACAACAAAAGGAAAAAGATAAAAGACGATGTCTTGTTTATTCATTGAAAGTTATTTACTTTCATAAGGTGGGTTAGTAATTATGACGAGACTTGCCAAGTTGTGTATTTGTCTATGCAACCGAATTTTGATAAAATTATCAAAGCAAAGTAGGCCACATGATCAAGAATAATGAGCTAAATTATTCAAGAATATCATAATTTAATTTTATTGAAAATTAAGGTCAAATTAAGATTGATATTGGTTTGGAGGGTTAAACTAAAACAATTTTCATTACAATCAAGATCAAATTAAGATTGATATTTGTTTGGATAGTTAAATTATTTATATTTTAATTAGCAAGTTATAAGATCGAATCTTCTCGCAATTAAATGATTTTTAAATATATATTATAATCAACTAGTAATAATGATGAAAAAAAAAGTTGTAAGAGTCAATAGAAAGACAACAAATCTATTCTGTTTTAGAAAATCAGTCATATTTTTTCGAAAATCTCAACTAGATATTTATTTAGAAATTTTAAAGAGAACCAGTTTCATCCACCTGGTAAATTTTTTGCACAAACTAACTACCAACATATTAAAAAAAATATGAGACATATTCATCAAATTTGCACACAATCTTATATCTGATTTTAAAATCATGAGTAAATACCACTTTTGCTCTCTGGTTTTTCACGTGATTGACAGGTTGCCGCTTATTGTGTAAAATGCGCCTGTATACTCCCTAATTTTTATTCTCGTGACCCGTTGCCCATACTAACGTTTTCCGTCCAATTCTGCCGTTAAGTGTGACGTGGAACATCCATATCAGCATTTTTATTATTTTTTATTTCTAATCCTAATTAATCAATTAATTAAAAGGCAAAATAGGTTTTTAATAATTGTTTTAATATTATTAATAAAAATAATAAAATAAAACACCCCCACCCCCAAAACCCCCCTTCCCCTCTTCTTCGTCTTCCCCATCTTCTTCTTCTTCCCGCGACTTCTGATTCTTCAAAAAAAAAATGATTGTGCTGGAAAAACTACACTAAGAAATCATACCCAGTCATCACCACCTACCACTGCGGTGCCACCATTACCCAACCTGAAAATTAAGAAGAAGATCCAACACAATTTCTGAAAATCTCATACAACCATGGCCCTCGTCTCATACAACTTTTGGCTTTGGCATATATGCTTCTATTAATACAAATCCATACCATGATCAAGCTTCAATCTTTACTTTTAGCTCTATCAAAAGAAAACAAAAGCTTCATCCAACAAACACATATTCCAAAAGGGGTACAAATTCATGGTTAAGTGCATAGCTATTGAATCTACACTGTGTAATGATTCTTAGATTGTCTATCAAACTTCGACGCATCGTCCTGTAAAAGGGAAGTGAAACTCATATATATCATCAATTCTATTATATAGTTTATTACAAAAACTAAATCCTTACATGAACAATGATCCGATTGAATCGTTGTAATCCAAAAACTCTTTCTATTGCTTTCCAATACTAATCTGAAACAACAAACATGTAGAAATAGTTATAAAAACTTCTCATATTGACTTTCAGATTACCTGAACATTTTTATCAGCTGCATTTTTGGTCCAGATGGATATTTTTGGACGAGTGCTTGAGAAGACGGAATGGCGAGCGATAGTGGCGGCAGAATCTAGGTCTCCGGCGCGGATGAGTGATTGGACACGGTTGTGGAGGTTGAGACGTGGACCAACGGGTGCTGATGTGGAGTCGGGTAAGCGAGGGGCGTTAGGGTTTGGGGGAGGATGGGAGTTGTTATCACGGCGGAGAGCGTAGAGTGGTGGTTCAATGCGGAGTCGGCGTTTTCTACGGCGGTGTTCAGCTGCTGCTTCTTCGGCATTGGAGAAGGCGTAAGATCGGAGTAGGATTGAAAAGATGGGATTTTGAGGGTGGAGGTGGTGAGTAGCGGTAGAGTTGGAAGTGAGAAGGGATGTCGGAGAAGGGGAAGAAGAAGAAGTCGGGGAAGACGAAGGGGGGGGGGGGGTTGTTTATTTTATTACTTATATCTAATATATTAATTTTATTATGAAATACCTATTTTGTCCTTTAAAAAATAGGTTTAAATAATTATTAAGATTAGGAATAAAAAATAATAAAACTGCTGACATGTAATATCCACGTCACACTTAATGGTAGAATTTGACGGAAAACGTTGGTAGGGGGCAACGAGACACAAGAACAAAAATTAGGGAGTATACCGGCGCATTTTAAACAATGGACAGCAACCTGTCAATCGCGTAAAAAACCAGAGAACAAAAGTGGTATTTACTCAAAAATCATTATGGACGAAACCTATCTATCATTATGTTTGCACAAATCTCAAAGCAATTTAATTTTACTATCAAACACTTGTTTCTAAAATTGTTGAAGCTAAAAAATGTTCAAAGTTTCATCTTCAGCGGCCTAAAATCCTTGCTACTTTTAACATAACTTGTAATATTTTCTTACTTCCGTTCAATATATAAAGAATAATAAAAAATGTGCAATTGATCAAATATGTCTTATATGAAAAATGATTATTTAAAATTTAAACTTTAACATTGAGTATAATGTTAATGTTGATCACCCTCTGTTCCCCCTCCCCCACCTCACCGAACACCACCGTACCTACGCCTTTCAAAATTCTCAAACCCCACATCATGTTTTTTTGGTAGTGGGAACTCAAAAGGGTTAATAAAGCTACATGCAAAGTAACCTATACTCTTTTATTAATTTAAGAACAAGTCTATGTATTATACAAAATCATTTATAATATAGAATAATACCTTACATTCTTTTTTTTTAAAAAAAATTGGGTAATTGGTCCTTATATAATGCAAAACAAACCAAAGTTTTATATAAGATTAGTTAAAAACTGAATTTCCATTTAAAAAAAAAATTGGGAATCAAAATGAAAGTTTTCAAAAGTAGTGAGAGGATTTAAGTTTTTTCTTTTCTTTAAAAAGGAAGGAGGTAAAAGTAATTATTTTTTAAACATCAGGGTATAATCTTCCTTCGTCACTAGTTTATGTGCCCTACTAAATTTTATCTAGAAGTGACTATATATTATATATACAAAATGCATTTTTTTTGGTCGGAATATATATACCGTGCATGTTAAATAGCGATCATTCGAAGGTTGATGTCACGATGTTTCTATTTGATATTGAAACAAAGTACGTATTTACAAACATGAATAACAATCAATTATTTTCCATGTGCAAGCAAAATTGATTGGCCAAAATAGATCTTGAAATATGGTTTGAATTGTCATTTTGGGAGATTGGGGAGACACGAGAGTATGAGATGAATGAGAAGGACAAGAGTGTGGGTTATAGAAAGTTCATGTTTAATTAATATGATTATTATGTTTTTGTATTTTAATGGCGTAACAAATTAATAATTTAACAAAGAGAATGGGAAAAAGGAGTCTATGGCCTCCTATGGGCGGGCCTTAACTAGTTGTCAACAGTGACAAGAACTATCTGACGTGCAACTGTTTTATTAGATCAATATTCATTCACCTGACTCAGCATAATCCATAAAAATTGGTGATGATGACTTATTTAAATGAGATGGATTACTATAGTAACGAGATACGTCAAGTCGTGACATATTAATTAGTAGGACAATGGTTACTTGTAGAATTTGGATTCCATCCCCTAGCGTTTTAGATTTTCTTTACGATTACTAGATTTGAGTAGCTTTTTGCGAATGGAATTAATTTTTTTGGACACATTTTTTGTTTAAATTATATTAAAAATATTTTGATCATAATCTCTTAATAACAAATTACGGGAAATGAGGAGCCGAGATCGATAGTTAGCCTAGTTGTTAGGTTACTCTGCTAAAACCAAGAGGTCTTGGGATCGAATCTCATTGGAGTCAAAATGACTCCGAGTTCAAAGTGGCTCTCTCATGTATTAAAAAAAACAAACCATGGGAGTCTTATAGTTGGTATGAGATTATCTTTCTCTCTCTCTTAATGGGTGATATTACTATCATCTTTATTTTCTTAAAGAATTAATTAAGGTAAATTTTGGATAACAATTATATTCGACAAAAAAAAGGTAGCTATAGAAAGATTTATAGTTTCATCTTATATTTTAATTTTAAGTCTCCCATCTTACCGTAATAATGTTTATGAAAAATTCTTTTATGCGTTTTTAGGGTTACATGGTGTTTGAATATTTTGAAGCGATATTTTCTCACATTGTGCTTGTTCATTAGTAACAGTAAATGTTGGTCGGAGATTTTTTGGACAAATTATTATTTAGACAATCTCTTCTTTCTCATATTTTCTATAGTCAAAATCCTCTAATTGACCAGGTTATGTATGTCGTTTGTGTCGATTATATTTATGATTGAGAATTTTTACTTCACGTTGTTGTTTTAACTATATCAATTGATTTGAGAACCTGGATTGATTTATTTGTATATTGACTTGTTACATATGACGAGTCTAGTTATGGTTTTGGGTATTTTATTGTGTAGCCAAGAACGAACCTTCAAGTCAAGACTAGGTGAAATATCGAGACCCATTGAAGATTGGAGGTAAGGAGAAGCTAAAGTCTAGACCTCCGAAGTTAGAACTAGGCGGAATGCCTAAACCTATTGTAGAATGAGTTGAGAAGACGAAGACCAGATACTTGAGCAAAATGGACCGTGTCACGCACACTTTATTCTCAAACTTGGGGATTTGATCTAAATTTCCCATCCAATCATTAAAGGAAGGATGTTCGAAAGGTTAAAGCTAACAACTAGAAAGGACATAAATAATATGTTAGTGTATTGGCTGTCAATGAGCCGTTTGAGCCACATCACCAGGTATCCAACCCAGAAGACACGAACGCCTGAAGATTCAAAAAACAACCAACCAGAGAGCAACACGTGGACAAAGACATTAGAGAATTTATGCATATATATATATATATATATATATATATATATATATATATATAGAGAGAGAGAGAGAGAGAGAGAGAGAGAGAGAGAGAGAGAGAGAGAGAGAGAGAGAGAGGCATTTTGTTACCCCATTAAGTGACTCTTTCTTTTTACACATTCAAAGTTTGTTCAAGTTACATTTAGTAGAGTCCTAAAACAATATTCCTTACATATTTCTTCGTTTATTTCTAGCCCAAAAACATGTTTATGTATCAACTTATTTAAGGTTTTAGTGGCCAGGCTAGTTAGATTAGGGGTTAATAATAAAACCTAGGGTTTGTTCTTGGTCTAGTGAAGAGGGTGTTCTTCCATAAACAAGACAAGGTTGAGGTAGAGCTAGTGTAGTAGATATACTTAGCTAGAAAGACTTCATGGAGTGTGAAGTGGTAGATCCGGGTAGCGATTGTTTATTAGTCCTTGTATGGTGATACACAATTAAAAGGGGGGTAAAGGTATTGTGGTTTCACCTTTAAGAGACACAAGGAGTTATAGTGGAGGAGTTGAAATCATAAGGGTACCCATACCCAGGGACGGAGCCAGGAATTTTTGTAAGAGGGGGGTGGGCAAGGGGGTTCGGGGGAAACGTCCCCGAATTTTTTTTTTCCCGCCAATATTTGCACCATAAGTCTAAATATCATACAAAAATCGTAAAATAGGTCCCTATATTAGGAGAAATTGCTCTAAAGGTCCCTATATTGTGTAAATATTACCATATAAGTCTTGATATTAATTTTTTAAATTAATTATGTTGTAAGTTTCTTTTTTTAATATAAAATAACATATATTTTGTTATAAAAAATAAAAAAAATTATAAATAATAATTTAAAGCTTAATAAAATAAACTTTTAAAAGTTAGGGGGGCCAAATGAAGATTTCTTAAAAATTTAGAAGTTATCTACTTATAATTTTTTTTTTTTTTGCGGATAGTTATAATTTTTTTTTACAAAAAATCAGGGGGGGCCATGGCCCCCCCTACCATGGGCATGGCTCCGCCCCTGCCCATACCTTAGGTAGTGGATGTAGCCAAAGAAAGTCAAAACACTCTAAATCTCGTGTTTGTCCTCTCAGTTCTTTACTTTGTGCATGCCTTTAGTTATATCTTTTCCTAAATATTGTATACATCTTTAGGCTTACCATATTGCATGTTTTGTCCTTGTTAAATTGTCTCACTTAATTTTTTACTACTGTTCATCATAAAATATATATACATAGGGTTTGATTGAGTATTCATGCTCTTATATCATATCCCTTAGTGTTGTTCTAGTCATTCTATCTAAAGTACATAAAGAAATGGTTTTTAGGTAAAATCAAGTGTTCAGATTTTGAGTTAGATTTTATTTCTGCACTATCCTATTTAAATCCCCTTCTAGGACACTTTATTGAGGTCCCACCGTCTTTCATCCACCATCTATGAACTTCATTATCACTTTCCTATTTCACCCTATCTTAACCTTCTCCATTTTTCTCCATTCATATCTCATTTCTATAAATTGAATCTTTAGAGAAAACATTTGATTCATATGGTAGGAATATGGGACTTGATTTCTTGTAGATGAAAACTAGTGTATCGCCCTAACCATTAGCCTTCTCCTCTTTCTGATTAGGGTTTGTGGCTCCCCTTTCTTTTTTTTTTGATTTTAATTTGTTAATACCCGACTCAGTAATCTTTTTGATTGTTATAACATTACTACCATATTTGTAAAAGTGTAAATGATTGGGCTCGCTATGATTTTACCAAACATGATTGGGCCTGGTGAACTTTTACAAATATCAAGTCTGCTTTTGCTTTTTGGGATTTTAGTTTTGGACGCCAATCTTTTATCCTAATCCTTATTTACCAATGTGTCCCTAGTTTTGAAGTCAAAAGTACACTAACCTGACTTTTCAATCACATTCAAATCAGTAATTTCATAATTTGTACCTTGACCTACTTTTTTCCTGCCAAGATTGGCTCGTTGAGTGGATTCTTTCTCACCACATTACTAGGTGATTTGTAGCTTTCAGAAATATATTTTTCAAGAAAAGTTGGAAGACTCCCATGAATCCATATACTTAACTTCATCTTAAGCTTAATATTTTCTCTACACTTTCTCGGCAAAATCAAAACACATATCACTTAACCTTTCAAATTCCAGAGTCCCTCTAACAATTTAACTAAGCGCAAAGCTTCTCACTAAAGTCCTTTTAATATTTCAATTGATTCTAGCTCTTGGACAACCAAATTGTGTAAGAGAATCTATTGAAGGAATCCACAACTCTATAACCACTCCCATTTGATTTGCAACTTTTCTCACATTGCTCTCTTTGATCATGGTTCCAAGTAGACTATGCATTTGAACCCAAAAAAATGATTGGTTTCTTTCATCTTCCGTTAGGTGCATACTAGGTTTATATCTTTGAATAAGGATATGTTTGACAATGATATTCCAAGGATTGTTATCCCATACTAGCTCACAATCCTCCTCATTTTCAAACTCTAAAACACATGCATTGAAATCTTTCTTTTCTATATCAATTTTTACTTTAATCCTCCATATTTTGTTGATGTTTCTCTTCAGTAACATGAAGCTTATGGCATCCTTATAGATAATATTTCCATAAGCTTGGGCTCTTCAATCTGAGCATAAACTAAGTTTGGGTTGTCGTCCAACACCAATTTTTTTTGTCTTTCTTGTTATTTTGTATAAAGAATTCCATGTTTCAGATATATTATTCGTAATAAATTCAATTACATGCGAGTAAAATGATAAACAATGAATGATCACTACCAGAAAAACTAAGTATAGAAACACGGATAACCAACATGAAATGTTACCCAGTAAAGCTAAAATCTAGACTCGAATTTAGAAAATCAAGTTTAGAACATAGATTGAAATTGTGATTGATATTGTTAGAGAATGATTAATTTGCAAAGAAATTGTTTAGGATGTAAAATGAGGAAGGAGATAAATAAAAGAGGAAAAAAGTAGATAAAAAACATAACAAAGTTTGGATGAGGTTTTTAGAAACTAGAAGGAGTGGAAATTCGGTCAATAGTGGTGGTGAGGATGGTTTTGGTAGTGGGTGTTGGTAATGATGGTTAGAACCAGAATGTAACAACAATTTGTATATACTATTGAAAATAATATTATGATTTTAGAAATTACAACAAGTATAAAAACACATAATAAAAGTACAACATAAACAAAAATATTTGAAAAACGTGACCCGATCACTTCCTTAAGAACGATTTCTGGTATAGCAGGGGTGCTATACTGGTATCGTAGGAGTTTGATGTGTTGGTGGTGATATATCAAATGAGAGGAGAAGGATTGGTATATATAGCCACCAAAGAGTTTTCGCTATGAAGTACCTCCACAAATGCATTAAATATCTGGTAGTTACAACCTTATAAAGAGAGAATTACACTCCATAAATTCATTAATCAGCATGAATGAATCGAATCTGGATGCATTTCTTAACAAAAGGATCAACGTATTTAATACCATGAATCTGAACGTATTTCTTAACAATTAGGTCAATGTATTTGCATCTTATAACCCATCATGGATTTGTACACATTTCTTAACAAAGAATTAAAGCATCCATGTCACATCACGTCACGTCTCGATTCAACTTGTCTTGTTCTATTGTCATCGTCAATGTCAGTGCCATACCTTGTGTAATGTATTGTTTATTCATTTTTAGTACAATCTTGCGCACGTACTCCATTTACCTTTGACCTATTAATTCTAATTGTAGATATGAGTGGGTTTAGTTTCCTAGGTAAACGTCCTTGGAATACATGACCAACTACAAAATGTCATAGCCTCGTAGTCATATGTGTACCGAAAAAATAAAATATTAACCAAAACTATATATAAGTTATCATAGTTTTATATAAATTGTTGTTAGTATAACTTTGTATAAGACATCAGTTCGGCCACTTTTATATGGTTACAAACTCTATTTCAAACTGAAAGTTTATTTGACTTTTAAGTATCGAAGTAATAAACTTATTATTAGTTATATATATTTATCTATTCCATTATGTCATTGAGATTTCAACTATATTACTAAATGAAGTATTTATACTAAAAAGACATCTTATTCAGACGCATTAGCAAACTAAATGGCAACATAATCTATGCTGTAGATCTCCCCGCCTAGGCGCGCATAGGCGCCGCCTAGGCGTCAACTCCCCCCTCTGCCGCTTACGCCTAGTTAAAATTCTAGGCGTTTTTGCCTAGCGCCTTAGTCGCCGTGGAATAGGCGCCTAACCCGTCTAGGCACCGATTAATGGCAAAAAATGGCCGCCTAGGCGCCTATTTAGAGGAAAAACATGCCCACATAGACCTTTTTGATATTTATCTTATTCTCGAGAATTCTTTAGTTGATATTATAACTCAATCTTTAGTATATTTATATTTATTATAGTGTTGTTAGATAATTTTATGACTTAAATAGTTAAAATTTCTATAATTACTACATTTATATTACTATATATACAAAATTACACATTGAGATTCAAAACCGTATAATTCCGCCTAGGCGCTAGGCCCCGGTCGGCCGCCTAGCGCCGAAAACCGAGATCCACAGCGTAGAACACAACATATTTTCAATTCTGAGTACTAAATGGACATCAAGATATACAAAACTATACAATATTGACAGGATATTTGATCAAGCTAAGAATGAGATCCGTATTAGGGGTTTATTCATAAATAATTTGATTATATAGATGGTTTTGTTTGATTATGTGTAGCAACATCAACATTATAATTTGAAACGTTTCTCTACATTGTGAATTGCAGTGTGTCAAGTATTATTGTACTTTTTTTCATATAAAAATCCAATCTTTAGTTAGATTATTTGATTTACACACAACAATCCATAAATTAGGATTTGTCATATTCAAAGTTGTAGCAGACTGTGGTGTCTCAAAGACTTCCTACTTGGTTAGACTTGGTATACCATTTTCGTCCTATACTTCCCTGACTTGGAATGAAGCCAAATAAATTGATCTGAATCATCCTGTTGCAAAATTAGCATCCAGACATTTGGGACACTACTATATCGAAAGCAGGTTGTCTAAAATCTCTGTATTCCATGTATCATCCTCCTCTCGCATGAGTTGTTAGATTAATAAATAATTTTATTTTTTCTCTAAATTTTTATATATGCTTCTCCCCTTCATCTCACCAGTTAACTCTCCTAAATAGTTTTAAATAAATATAGAGATAAGATAAGAGGTGTTACAGAAAGATTTTATATCACACTATTTTATGAATTTCAACATCCGTTATAATCTTTTATGAGATTTTTATCCAACGTGTTTTAAAAATTTCTCCTTGAAAATCAACCACATTTCACTAATTACTCTTCTTACTAAAGGCCAATTATAATTTTTAACACTATAAACTTATTTTTACAGGCATCATTATGCCCTCATTTGTTTTTTAACTACTATATATACCAACTTATAAAAATATAATCAAAAATCCTAAAAAACATCTCTCCTTTCTCCTCTCCCCACCCCAACCCAACAACCTTTCTCCCCTTCTTACATAAACTACAAATGACTTCAGCCATGGTGATTCGTGACCTACAACCCAACATCCTTTCTTCTTTTCTATCGTCATTTTCTTCGTGATTTTTTTGCATGGAGGA
The DNA here is from genome assembly GCA_029959085.1 of Nemophila menziesii. Classification (NCBI taxonomy): domain Eukaryota; kingdom Viridiplantae; phylum Streptophyta; class Magnoliopsida; order Boraginales; family Hydrophyllaceae; genus Nemophila; species Nemophila menziesii. Next base: position 22,832,000 of record JARWIR010000001.1, on the reverse strand, counting down.
GAGCCATTAAAGCTTCGTCGTTTGTGGTCCGATCATTAAGATAAGCTCCGCCGAAAAAGATGGCCATTAAAGGCGAGCTTGAGGTAGAGAGCTTGAAGGTTATTGTTTAGTTTTTTGGGGAGCTGCATCTTTGCTAATGGAGCTTTGAAATGGTTAGTTAATGGAGAAGAAGATCCGTTTGTTAAGCTGGTTCGAAGCTCCGACAAAACTTGATGGTTTGAGGATGACGGAGTTTTGTTGAGGAGGAAGCTTCATTTATTGGTTTATAATTTATGTTAAATGCGTTAATACTTAGTGATTTTATGTTAATACCCATTGATTTTGCGTAATTAGTAGTGGAAAAGATGTGGTATATATACCATAATAAATGATAAATAAGCACACACGCCTAAGATGACTACGTTAAACTCTCCGCAATGAACATATCATTTTCAAGTAATAAGTAAGTAAAACAGATATCGATGATCCTAGGGACTACGAAAATAAGTTTGTAAATAGTGTTATTACTAAGTGAACTAGAAAAGGCTAATAAAATAATACGCTAAACACACTAAAATATTTGTTTGATTTTTAAAACTCTAAACCAATCAACTATAATTAAACTAAGACTTAAATTAAAGACAAGAAAATAAAATACGAAAGAGAGAAAGCTATGAGAGTTTAGCTCGAGAATTAGCAAGTAATCCCGACTAGCTTTGTTCTACGTTTATTGTCTAAGGGAGAACTGCATAATATAAAAGCAATAGCCGAGATTCTGAATTTCTCTTAACTCACGTCAGGGTAGCTTAGGAAGCAACCTCAACACTACTAGGGGACTTGGGTAAGGGGACCCTGCGTAATGGACGGTGTTTGAATATAACCCTATTGACTAAGTTGAAATATACCTTAATATTAATTTCCTTAAATATTATATTTTATATTATAGATTAGACCATATTACTCTCCAATTTATTCTCTTTTACAAAAATTGTTCCCTAATTATTTTCTTACACATAGAAACTTGTTTTCCAAGTTATTCATGTGTATCCTATATAATCTCTATGTAATAATTTATTATTGAATAAAGTTATTCTAAGTTATTCATGGTAAGGTTTTATATCCTTACTCTTAATGTTTTTTCTTCTCGGCCATGATTGCCGATATACACCTTTTTTGGTGTTTTTTTAAATTTTTACGCCGATCTTCATTGTCGGCTATCTTTTTCATTATGTCTACTTGAGACTTTTGAATCATTCACTTCTTCTGATAAATATGGAACAAGTATGCAAGTAACTACTCATAACCGACCTAATATCTCCAAAACACCTTTATTCAGCTTGGAACAACTATCACATCTGTACAGATTATTAAATTTATCCGGATCTATTCATGACACCTATTTGACTAATTCTCTTGTTCAAAAAGGTGTTTTTTCTTCCGCTTTACATACTTCTGGGTAACGAATTATGGATAATTGATTCAGGCGCTAGTGATCACATAACGAGTCTTTCCCATTTATTCTCATCTTGCACGCCTTGTCCTAGTAATCTTAGAGTTCATATCGCATATGTGTCTTTCTCTCCAGTCGCGGGAAAATGTTTTATTGTTCTTTCAACGAATATAACTCTACAATTTGTCCTTCACGTTCCAAAGTTGTCATGTAACCTCTTGTCCATTAGCAATATCACTCGGGTTTCAGATTGTGTAGCTAAATTTACTCAATCTTAATGTGAATTTCAAGATATTAGTTTGGGAAAGATGATTGGCGGTGCTAGAGGGGTTGATCAACTCTACTACTTTGAAGAAAATGTTCTCTTGGCTAGACAAACACAAATTTCAACTCTACTATTTTCTCTCTTTGCTAAAAATGAAATAATGTGATGGCACTATATATTGGGACATCCTAATTTCTTATTTTTGAGTAAGTTATATCCATCATTTTTTAAAATAAAAACCCTTCCCTTTGTAATGTAAAATGTTAGCCTCACCTTGTTTTTATTCCCGTTTTAATATTCGACAAATCATCTTTTAAACTAAAATTCATTTTGGTATCTCTTTAAATGTTTTCCAAAACCCCTCATTAGATTAGTTGTGTTTTTATCCTTGAACTTTAGCTTAGATTCAAATGACCAGCTCCGCGGTACACCGGACAAGTCTTGCGGTACACTGCAGAGTCACGGACCAGAGGAGCGGTGCACAGGATAGCCCGTCAGTAAGCTAGTAAAATTGCACGGTACACCGGACCAAAGGCGTGGTACACCGGACCGATGCACGGACCAGGGACGCGGTACATCGAGTAGTCCGTCAGTAAGCTTGAAAATTAGACGAACGTTTTCGCGGTGCACTGGACCATACCCGCGGTACACCGCACGAGAGGGTTTTCTGCACTATTACAAGAGGACAAAGCTTATATCCGTTGGAGATAAAATAGATCCGTTAGAGAGAAGCCTTATGACCGTTGGACCATATTTTCAGCTATAAAATGGAGTTCATTCAAGACACAACTTAAGCCTTCCAACTACCAATCTTAAGAGCAATTAATATTATCATTCAAGGAGGTTTCAAAGGAGCATTCAAGTCATATTCATTGTGAAGCTACTTAGTTCATATCCACTCATTTAGGAGTTTAGTTACAAAGCTTTTATAAGCACCCCTAAACACTTTTCCCTTTCCTCTTAGTTCTTGTAATAGATTAAGAGAGTAGTGTGAGCATAGGTTTTATGCTTGGTTCCTTGTGTTGGTGATAACACAAGTGTATTTTCCTTCAAAGGTTTTTGAAGTGGTTGTAAGGGTTTGTAATCTCACCCGGTTAAGAGTTACGAAGATTAGTTGAGAATCTTGCAAATCCTAAGGAGGCTTCCTTAGGTAGTGGATGTAGGAAAAACCGAACCACTATACATCGTTGTGTATCGTATTCTATCTCTACACTCTTTACATTTCCGCACTCTATATGCTTGATAAAATGCCTACATGAATAGTTTGATTATATTGTCTTTTAGGATTATCTAGTTCATTACTATTTAGTTTGCTAAAACAATAAGATTCAAATTAGCTTTTAATTTTATTTACTTGAAATAAAATTAGCCGATTAATTTCTATTGTCCTATTCAACCCCCCTTCTAGGACGCATATAGACTATCATGAAATTTCTCAACTTGCCAAACATCATCGTTCCTCTTTTCCTTCTAAGCCACACAAACAATCTAAACCTTTTTCTCTCATACATAGTGACAGTTGGGGGTCATAAAGAGTAAATAATATAACATGTAGTCAGTGGTTTATCTCATTTATTGATGATCATACTCATGTTTGTTGGGTATATCTTTTAAAGGAGAAATCGGAAGCTGCCGTGATGTTTCAGAGGTTCTATGCGATGATGGAAAATCAGTTTCATGTTAAAATTCAGGTCTTAAGAACTGATAATTGCAAAGAGTACTTTAATTCCATCCTTGGGAAGTTTCTTATGGAAAAGAATAGACATCTCCTAGAGGTAGCTCGGGCAATCATGTTTACCACGGGAGTTCCTTAAATTTTTTGGGGAGACGCTATTCTCACTGCAACCTATCTCATCGATTGTATGCCATCTCGGGTATTTTAATCTAAGAAACCTCTTAATATTCTCTTATATTTCTACCCTCATGTCCAAATTTACAATACTCTCGAACCCAAAGTGTTTGGTTGTGTAGTATTTGTTCATATTCATAGTCATAATCGTAGCAAACTTGATCCTAGAGCTCGTAAATGTGTCTTTCTTGTATATTCGTCCACTCAAAAGGGTACTAGTGTTTTGACCCTACAGCCAACCGTTTTATGTGAGTATGGATGTTACTTTTTTCGAAGGTCAATCATTTTTCCTCCAAACTTCTCTTCAAGGGGAGAATCAAAACCAAGTGGGTGAAGAAAGTTTTTGGAAAAAGTTGCTCCTCTACCTATGTCTTCTGTTTCTTATCCAGAAATAATCACTCCATCCCAACATAATATTCCTAATGAATAATTTTATCTTCAAAATGAATTTATCGGTCCTGATGATGAAAAAATGAATGCCAAAGAAAATATATATTTACCATTGGAGAAAAACAAAGAGTTACTTGTCGATACAAGGAGACATAAACACAAGCTATGGAGCAACAACTAACTAGACAGTGAAGATTCGACCCTGACTATATCAAGTATTCAGATTCTTCTCTATGTCCAAAGTCTTATGATTTTCAAGACCTTAATATTCCTATATCTCAAAGAAAATGCATTAGATCATGCACCAATCATCCTATATCTTAGTATGTCTCCTATCATAGATTATCCTCAAATCTTCAAGCCTTTGTTTCTAACTTATCAAAATTAGAAATTCCCAATTATATACAAGATGCTCTTGCTGTTACCGAATGGAAAAAGGATGTTCTTGAAGAAATGAAATCTTTGAAGAAAAATCAGACTTGGGAACTTGTGTTCCTTTCTAAAGGAAAAATTTCAGTTGGTTGTAAGTGGGTGTTTACAGTGAAATATAATAGTGATGGATCTATAGAGAGGTGTAAAGCAAGATTATTGGAAAAAGGATTTACTCAAACATATAGAATAGATTATTAGGAGATGTTTGCCCCAGTTGCGAAAATGAATAGTGTCAGAATCTTATTATCTCTTGCAGCTACTAAGGATTGGCCATTACAACAATTAGATGTCAAGAATGTTTTCCTCAACGGTGAGTTGGAAAAGGAAGTGTATATGCACCCACCTCCTGGATTTGGAGTTTTTTTGGTACTAAAAAGTATGTAAACTCAAAAGGTCACTTTATGGTCTTAAACAATATCCTAGAGCATGGTTTGGATGTTTACGAAAGCTATAAAGAGTTTTGGGTACATACAAAGCAAAGCAGATCAGACTATGTTCTTTAAACACTTTGAGGATTGAAAACTCTATATACTTATTGTGTATGTAGATGATATTATCTTAACAGGTAATGATCACGTGGAACAAGAAAAACTATAGATTTTTCTCGCCAAAGAATTTGAAATCAAAGATCTTGGATCTTTAAGATATTTCTTAGGTATGGAGGTTGCTAGAAATAATAAGAAATCTTGGGGACATAAAGAAAGTAAATTCTTGATCTTCTTAGTGAAACAAGTATGTTAGGGTGCAAGCCAGCTGAAACACCTATGGATGCTAGTAACAAGTTGAGGTCAAATGTTGGTGTGGAAGTTGATAAAGGACCATATCAATGATTAGTTGGAAGATTACATTACTTATCGACCAAATATTGCTTTTGCGGTAAGTGTTGTGAGTCGATTTATGCACTCACCTCGTGAAGAGCACTTGAATGCAACTTATAGAGTTCTTAGATATCTTAAAAGAAGTCCAGGAAAGGGATTATGGTAAAAAAATATTATTATTTGTGGGTCGAAGCATTTACTGACACTAGCTGGGCTGGAATTATATATGACAAAAGATCTACATCGGGATATTGCACCTTTGTAGGAGGAAAATTAGTGACTTGGAGAAGCAAAAAACAAAATATTGTGGCTAGAAGCAGTGCTGAAGCTGAGTTTCGAGCTATTACCCAAGGGATATGTGAGGTTTTATGGATAAAACGTCTTCTAGGTGAATTGAATTTTTTTGCAACCAACTATGAAGTTATACTAAGATAATAAGGCAGCTATTAACATCTCTCACAATCCAGTACAACATCACATGATGAAACATGTTGAGGTGGATAGACTTTTTATTAATGAAAAGATAGATAAGGGAGTTCTATGTATTCCATATATTTCTACCAAACAACAAGTAGCATATATCTTTACAAAAGGTCTTCAAAGTCAACAATTTCATTGCTTAATTGACAAGTTGGGAATGCTCAATATATACAATCCAGTTTGAAGGGGAGTGTTGAAATATACCTTAATTATTAATTTCCTTAAATATTATATTATATATTATAGATTAGACTATATTACTCTCCAAGTTATTTACTTTTACAAAACTTGTTCCCTAATTATTTTCTTACACATAGAAACTTATTTTCCAAATCATTCATGTGTATCATATATATATATATATATATATATATAGGTTCTCAATGTAATAATAATTATTATTGAATAAAGTTATTCTAATTTCTCCAGACTATCTAGTTAGGCAAGCCCGTCGAGACCACTACCGCACACTAGACAATGATGTGTTGTTTTCTATAATTGAATCCCGACCAGGGTGACAACCTGGTGTCGCCTAGGGCGTGATAAAATAATAAATAAAATAAGTACAAATAAACGCCCTAGGCTAGCACGGTACTGCAAGTATTACAAGACATATGCAAGTTTTAATGATAAGAGAATTTGTTCCTCAGAGACTACGAAAGCTAGAGAGAACTTACGCAAATATCAAGTGTAAATATGAAAGCTAGAAAAATAATACGCAAGAAATAAAAGACAGTAATGATTGTTTGGTTTTTGTAAATCGAAATTAACTAGTTAAACTAAAGACTGAAAAATTGAAAAGAAAAGAACAGATAGTATGAGAGTTTAGCTCGAGAGATAGAAAGTAATCCCCACTAGCCTTGTTTAATCTAATCATGTAAGGGAGAATTATGTAGAATTGCAATAACCCGGATTCGAAATTCCTCCCTACCCTCGTCAGGGTGGACTAGGATGGCGACCTTACAGTCACGAGGGGACTTAAATAGGGTGCTCCTACGCCACTAGGTTCCTAAATGAGACTGACCTTCTAATGATGATCGGTGATTAAATAATACCCTAATGGTTATCTAGTTAGGCAAACTCGTCAGGATCACTACCTCACACTAGACGTTTATGTGGTGTTTCAATGGTTAGACACCCCTTCCGGGTGACCATCTAACTACTATTAAGGTAATCCTATAAGTTGTACACCGCAAGGAAAACAAACAATAAATCAAAGCACGTAAAACAAAGAATAAAACAGTCATTCATTTAAAAATTTATCATCCCAAATTAAAATAGATGTAAAAAAAGTCTAGGGTTTATACCCATTCTCTAAATCTCAAGCTAAAGTAAATTATTTCATACTAGAGAAAAAAAACAAAACAATTACAAATTTGACGGCTTGTGAAGGCATGATTTGGTGTTCAACTCCTTCTAGACTTTTCTTCTCTTGTTGTAAGCTTCTTCTTGGCTTACAGACTAGCCAACGATGTTTTTCTACTGATTAAAGGGTGTATTTATAGGGTATAGGAAACCCTAAAACGTTTCCTTGGAGTGGAAGACAAGTAATTGGACTTTTAGCCCAACTCAAATTCGTAACCCTAAAATATAGAAAATGTAGGAAACTGTTGCTGTTTTGTTTTGGTTGTAACTTCTTCGATATTGCTCCGATTGGCGCATTATTTATATCGAAACTGATCGTCTCGAAAATCTCTACACTTTTGCTTCAGACCATTCTTCAAAATTTCCAACCGTTTTTTAGTTATGATCAATTTGATGGACGTAAATGCTGAAATTCAGATTTACTTGACAACTTTATCTTTTTCTTTTTTATATTTCCTTCCTTTATCTCCAATTTCCATGATATTTTCTTTCTTTTATCTCTTAGAATTGATTTGACATCTAATTAATTACCATATATATTTAAAGCTTCACAATTAACAAGCAATTAAACCAAATATGCTCTAAAAATAATAAATCATCAAATCAAGACAATAAATAGAAAAATATAAAATTATGAATAAAAATATATAATTAAATTATTAAATACACCTAAAATGATGTCTCCAACTAAGATTAAATCATCACAAATAGTGAGACATCACAATCCAACTACTAATGGGGCAGCCATATATTTGTGCATGAGAATGACTACAAACATATATCAAACATAAAATACAGATCTATCACAAACAATTTATTTTAATATAAATCTAAAATTAAATAAAGAGATAATTCCCAATTAATTACACTTCCTCACTTTTCATTCTCAAAAAAAGGAAGGAGGAAATTACTTCCTACTTACTCACAAATTTTCAACTTAATTCTCAATTAAGCACATAGTCATATTTACCTTCCATTATTGCCCTTATATGGTTTTTTATTTTATTATATATTTATTATATATTTATATTATATTTATATTTAATTTCTGAATTTATTTTTTTCATTTTTTTAAATATTTTTCTTTTCATTTTCTTTTTCGAAATTTTTTTTTTCGAATTTTATTTTGATTTTTTTTTTTTCGATTTTTTTTTATAATTTTTTTTTCTGAATTTTTTTTTCAAGATTTTTTTTCCAATTTTTTTTTTTTGAGATTTTTTTCCCCGAATTATTTTTCCATAATAACATGATGTATGATTAGTACATATGAAATTGTGTGTTAAAGTAACACAAAATCATATGTGTTGTGTGTTGCATGAACACCCAACATGTATAATATTGAGTTGCTTAAACACACATAAATAACAAATTGTGTGATACATGAACACAAAACCAGATAGACAGAATATTTGCACACAAAGGTATATAATAATGTACATGTAGGCTGATTATGTGTTCATGCAACACGCAATTGCTGGAAGTATGTGTTACAGTAACACACAACAGTATGGGTTTTGTGTTGGTAAGACACACAATGCGTTTATCATTTACAGTTTTGCGTTGCTTATACACACACAAATAACAATTGTGTGTTGTAGGAACACAGAATAAGATATTCAGAATATTTGTACACAGTAATAGATAATAGTGTACAGATAGTCTGAACATCTGATTGTGTGTTAATGTAACACACAATTGCTTGATGTGTGAGTTACAGTAACACAAAACAGTATGGACTTGTGTGTCATTTACAGTTTTGCGTTGCTTAAACACAGAATAAGATATACAGAATATTTGTACACAGTAATAGATAATAGTGTACAGATAGTCTGAACATCTGATCGTGTGTTAATGTAACACACAATCGCTTGATGTGTGAGTTACAGTAACACAAAACAGTATGGATTTGTGTGTCATTTACAGTTTTGCGTTGCTTAAACACAAACAAATAACAATTGTGTGTTGCAGGAACACAGAATAAGATATACAGAATATTTGTACACAGTAATAGATAATAGTGTACAGATAGTCTGAACATCTGATTGTGTGTTAATGTAACACACAATTGCTTGATGTGTGAGTTACAGTAACACAAAACAGTACGGACTTGTGTGTTTCTAGTACATACAATGACAAAATCTTCGGAAAAAAAAAATTCAAAAAAAAATTTAAAAAAAATTCGAAAAAATAAATATTTTAATAAAAATCTGAAAAAATAAATAAACATTAAACTATATTTAATAAAATATATAATTAAAGTAATTAATAATAGGTGGAAGGATATTTTGGTAATTGGGTAATATTTTGTGCTTAATTGGGAATTAAGTTGAAGTTGTAATTAATAGAGAATACTTACCTTCTCTGCGTAATTAATTGGGCATTGCCCTTAAAAAAAAGCATAAAAAAGTCTATGGTTCATACCCATATGCTATTCTCAAGTTAAATAGAATTAGTTCATACTAAGGAAATAAAACTAGCAATTACTAATATCAAATTCATTTTCAAAAGATAAAACAAAATAAGAATACAATACTAATTGTTGAAAACTAATAGACTGAAGGATTGGAATGACATGAACGTCTTCAAGCTCCTTCCACTCTTCTTCTCACTTGATCCAAACGTCATCTTGGTCTATTTATGATTAGGGACTGACCAAGGATGATTATCTTAAGGTAAACGATGATATATATATATATATATATATATATATATATATATATATATATATATAGGGAGAGAATCTGGGACGAATTTAGGTATTAGAACTAAGTTTTAGAGTCGAAATTCAACACAAACTCGTATTCCTTAATTAGTGGACTACTTGGCACAACGAGTTTGTAAAAATCATAACTTCTTCTTTACAAATCTAAATCACTTGAAATCAGTGGCCACAAGACCAAAATAAAAATAACTTCCTAAATATAAAAGGTCTCCTTTAAATTCCTTGTCGATGTTCTGTAGCATTGAAAATACTACACGTTTTCAAATCTGGCCAGCTCAACTTTTTACTTTCCAAAAGTACTCAAAGTATCTTTTTTCGCCATGACTAAGGGGTTTTCTTGGTTTATTCATTTATTATCATCATCCCAAGATGTATTAGCTTCCAAATACCTAAGCTCTATACAAATAACACACAGATATGTGCAAAAACTCTAATAATAGCAAAACACCTAAAACTAGACAAGAAAGTGTAAAACATATATAAATGGGGAAAAACCCTAAAGTAATAAATAGATACCCCTAAAATGACGTCTCGTGACTATATTATTATATAAAATAAATGGAGACATCAAGACCCCAAATCAAAGTTGTGTCGTCCCGACACAATAAAGATAAGAACAATAGGGTTGTCTCTAACAAATGTAGAAGAAGAAGTAGCAGAAAACAATGAATGATCCTAGAGAAAATATCTTTGCAAGTCTCATGTAGTAATGTTAAATAACTAATGCACATTTACACCTAATATAAAAACAATCATCACATCATGAATTCAAGTCCATATTATGCCAGAAGGAACGGTTTTCACTTAGTTTGATATGACGGCTATAATGTGATCATAAATACTAATATAGTATCCAATGGTCTACTTATCTACTCCCTAATTTATCAATCTCTTCTCAACCATGTAGTTAGAATCCTAAGGTCTTTACAGTTGTAATGTCGGCTTTGGTATGGTATGATAGATATATTTGGATAATGATAAAGTGAGATTTTGGCCCTCCCCTCACCAACTATAAATGCATCTCCCTAGAACTTGAGTTTCACTCAAAGATATTCTCACTCAACCCAATTTCGATAATTTAGAATCCCATAATAACCCAATACAACTTTGCTTGATGATTACATAACAAAATTCCACTTTGCCGACCCTTTTCATATTCGATCTTTTTCATATCATTTTCTTCTTTCTTTTGTAAGTTAGGTATGACTCATTTTTTTAATGTGAGATAGAGTTCTACTTATTTCTCATATTTCTTTTCTTTGCAAATATTTTTCTCTTTTACCCCAGAAAAGGGTTACAACAATAAAGATCGTCATCAATAATAGCACAATTACAACTCATAAAGTCCAATCCCAATGTTTTCCAATGATGAATCCCACCACCTGAAACTCAAGCTCTAAAGACGGCTGTCATAGGGTTGCGGTTCGAGTGCGGGTCATATGGATAAGTCCTATAAACTAATGGGTATGACTTGTAAAGTGGCTAATAAAAGGCTTTAGAAAGGAAAAGATGGGCTAAGGCGAATACAATATATTCAAATAAATAGGTTAGAAAGCTAAAGGCTTCAAGTGGCTTATGAAAGAACTACCTTAATCATTTTGTTAACTTACTAGGTCTCATAATTTTTCACTTTTAGTTCATAGTTTAAGCGGGTTTATCAACTAATTTTATATCACGTTCTACACACCGCTCATGGCTTTCTAAGACTTAAATTTTCTTCTTAAGAATTGCTTATCAATCTTCTCATTCCTTTCCTTTATGTTTTCATGCGTGCATACTAAAGCGCGTTGTGACACTATTCAAAAACATACTACCTAATATAATTGACTTAACTAAAAACTTGCTCAAATAGGGATACTTGCCATATTTTATGCCAATTATTTTAAATTTTATGCAAAACACAAGAAGAAGATGAGGACAACGAATCCCCACCCCCAACTCAGAACTGAGTCGTGTCCCCACGTCTCGCAAAATACTCAATAAAGAAAATAAAATTTAAACTAAAAACTTACTATGAGCAAATAAGGAGATAGACTAGAATACGTTACTAGTGTTATGCTTATGTAGTGGTTGTGTAGGTACCTCAGGCTTATGTATCTTCTCAATCAGTTCATTGATGAGGATTGCTTACACTTTTATTTCCTTGGGTAAAATATTGTTCTTATTCCCCATGATTTGTTCTTCTTGTCATCTCAACTAACCCACAAATCAAGATGCACCACGTATGAATTTAAGCTTAAACTTTTGAATGGTTGGAGTTTCTTGAGGTTGTTGTGTATTAGAGGATCTTTTAATGTTCTTTGGATGGTAGTTTATGAAGAATAAGGGAAGGAAATAAGTTTTCTTGTGGTGGAAGGAATCTTGAAAACTTGATAAGCTTTGGTGTTTTGTGGTGTTACGAAATGGATTTGATGAAGGTTATGTGTTTATGGAGGATGTGGTGTTATTTTGGTGTGTTGTTGAAGGTTTGATTAGCTTCAAGGTGTTTTAATGGAATTTGGGGCTGATATATTCGTTTTGGTGAAGTTGAAGGAGGACAGGATTAGGTTTTATGGAGTTAGAGCTCCTAAGGAATCAGTTATAAACTTCTTAACCGCCATTTCACGTCGGTCAGCTGAGCGGTATGACGCTGTCCTAATACGTGGTTTCCCGACCGTGACACGGTAAGCGCAATTGTCAATACCGTGTACGTATCTGTAATGCCGCCAATAGGTCTCGTATTGTCGGCACATGCTTTGATGTTTCTGGCTTCATACAGTTTCCTGTACCGCCATAACCCATTGACTCGCGCCAGTATGCCTCTTAGGAGGCCAGAATGTTGCTCGAGTAATTATCATCTTTCTGACTTCGTACCGTCATGACCAATTCGCAATTGCCGACACTGTGGCCGCACCGGCATGCCCCGCAGAGGGCCGTCATGTCGCTCCTGTTATTTCAACCTTCTATATTTGACAGTCGCGTAAACCGTCATGACCCATTGCAAGGTAACGACATGCTGCCCATGGGACCGGTATTACCGGTAGGAGCAGCTGGACACACGATTTATTCGTCGACTTCAACCCAAACTCAGAATTTTGCATACCTACACAATGAAACATTACAATTTCTCTCCTATTAGCTCTCAACACATAAAAATTGATTACTAACTTAATAATATACACTACAAAACTTAAATTTAAACTAGAAAACAACAGACAATGGATGTCTCCCGGTGACACTTTTGTTTAACGTCGTATAAGTTCAACGTGTACTTCTTTTTTATATAGCCTCTCCAGCAGTGAATGAGGCTATAAACATCTACCAACATGAGTTTTCAACTCTTCTTAGCTCTTACCTCGGTCACTTTTGCTGAAACAACTCGAGTGACGAGGTATGGATCCATCCAATAACTCGTATGCTTGCGTGTTTTGTTTTTGGGGTTGAGAGATTTCCAGGCTACCTCGTCTCCCAGCCCAAATTCATATTTTTCTTTCTTTGGGGCTCATAGCATTTTATTTCTCAGTCACAACTTGAGTTATTGAGACTCCTCGTGACTCCTTTTTCTTCTTGTATCCCGAAACATAGAACGTTGCAGATTCGTCTTCAAGACAGAGGGTCACGGTTCCCTCGTTCATATTGACTATGGTGTGGCTCATGGCTAGAAATGGACGCCCAAGTATGAACGAGATGTTCTTATCTGCATCATAGTCCAGAATAATAAAATTAGTGGAAATAAAAATATTACCTACTTGGATGAGCACATCCTCGATTACTTCCCACAAATTTTTTGTATATTGATCCACAAATTGTAAGATAACGAATATTGGTTTGGCGTCTCCAATACCAATATTCTTAAACACACTCTTGGGCATGACATTCACACTCGTACCCAGATCACACATCGCTTTACCCTCGAATGTACCACCTATTTTGATTGGTAGGTTGAAACCTCCAGGACCGTTAAGCTTTGATGGTAACTTTCACTGAACTTGCACCAACATCCCTTTGGTGAGTGCCACAGTCTTGGACTCTGTGAACTTATTCTTCTTAAAGTGTGTCCCCATGAAGAATCGTTTATATCTTCACTTCTCTTTAACAACTACGAGTAAAGGGACGTTGTTTTTACTTGATTTAACGTCTGTATGAACTTCTTGTACTCCCAGGCGCCCTTTAGATAAGCTATTCATAATAGATATGGCTGTGGAATTTGGTTGTATAGGGGCAGCAGTCCCGCCTTACTCTTCTCTTGCATGCTCGGTGCATCAACTACCTCTCTCGAATTCTCAACTTCATCTTTCTCAACCTCTTTAACCCAATCCTCTATTATTACCTCATCTAAGCTCACATCATCTACGTTCAACTTGGTTGGTTCCATCTCTCTCAGAACTTCTACTTCACTCGAAGTAGATGGTGGTAATTCCGCTATATTTTCAACTTGAAGGCTAATAGCCTTACATTATTTGTAACCAACCTTGTCATCAATGTTTTAGATCATCTTAACGTTAATATCCGGACCTTGAGTCAACTGCAACGATTGACTTTGATTGCGTCAATTTTTGCTCCAAAAGTTGATTCTGTTGTTGCATGTTCTGCACCAATTATGCAGTGGTCTCGATCTTCTCCTCACTATCCATTGATATTTTGATAAGTTGACTAAGAGTCTCTCTCAACTCATTGGTACCTTCTTGTGGATGTGATGAAAATGTGATTGGAGCTTGATTCTATTTATAAGCATTGTATCTGGTGGTTGAACGAATTTATTCTCATAGGCTTGTCACGCATATGTAGTTGTTGAGGTGGCGCTTGATAAACAGTTTCTTGAGATCGAAGCTGGTATGAATAACTTTTAATAGAAACCCCACTTGGAATTACTGTTGGAACAGATATCTTGGTGATAATTCTAGATACCCCTAAAACGATGTCTCGTGACTAGATTATTCTATCACAGAAATGGAGACATCAGTATTACTACTGAGTGATTTTATGTTTACACTCGGTGATTTTGCGTAATACTCAGTGATTTTGTGTAATACTCATTGATTCATGTTAATACTTAGTGATGTAGCGTAGTACTATGTGATACAATGTAATACACAATGATTTTGTGTTAATACTCAGTGATTTCAAATAATGCTCAGTTATTTTTAAATAATACTTAGAGTTTTTGTTGGGTATACTCAATATTTTTTTGATTCTCAGAGAATTTTTTCGATACTTAAATATTTTTCAAATACTCTGAGAATTTTTTTGATACTAGATGAAACCCCACTACTTAATGAAATCTCTGAGTACACCCCGAGTGGCGGCGCCAGAGGTGGTGGTGGGTGGTGGGCGAATTTGAACAACACTGATACTCTGGGACTCGATACTTAGTGACTCGTCTAGTGAGTCATTTAGTTGGTGATCCATAATTATTGCCATTTTTTGTCTTTATGTAATTTTTATTTTATTTGAGAATATTTAAGTATTTGATGACCCATAGATTGGGTTGTAGCCTCTTTAAAGAAAAATCCAGCCACATGGTTCCTATAGACCATAAATTTGGTCTCCAAGTTTCTATAGGTTAATCACCTATATATTATCTTTCTTATTAGTAACAAGTTTCTACCTTATACTAAAGAAAATTTTATATGGTTGGAAACAAGTTCATCATACTTGGTATAAATAATATGATAATATTTTTTATACAAATTTATTTGGATTTCATTATATTTGGTGATAAAGATTGAATATGTGAGTTTTTTTAATAATAGGTACAATAAATTTGAAATAAGTGTGATGGGAAAGTTAAACTTTTTTCTTGGACTTCAAACTAAAAAGAAAAAAAAATGTAAATTAAGGTAATACACCAAATACACTCATTAAGGAATTTTTACCTTGATTAATACAACGGATATTGACACACCTATGAAATATATATAGGCCCTAAAGAAGTCTAAAGGACAAAAGAAGACTCACCCACTTGATTGATGTAAGGGATGAGCCAACGAAGAAAAGTAATGATGGAGTCCCTTAGAAGAGGGAAAAGTGACACATGATTTTGAAGAGTTAGTGGGAACCGCAAAGACTTATCGAGTACGCAACAACATATTTTTCAAGAAAAAAATTGTCTTACCCAATAAATTCAAATACGTTCTGAAAAAATCGCTCGCACGCAAACCGCACATGACAAATCATGGTAAGAGTCCAGAAAATCCATAAGCCCAACCACTGTGCAACCTTCCAAGGAAAAAGTAAACCCTTAACACCTTTTACATAATGAGAGACTCTTGGGTCTTAAGGGGTCAAAATGGTACACCTCGTTAAAGTGAGGAAAAAGAAGATAGAGCCTTAGGTTGGCAAAATAAGGGTAGACATTTAACAAGTCCGAGTGACCTCAAACTCACACCCGTCAAAGAAACATCTATAGTATATACACCAAGTAAAACCATGGGTCTTTACAAGAATGAGATGCAAGTCAAACATGGACCACTTAGTCAAGCAAGAATTCCACGATCCCTTACCAAATAGGCAGTCTAAGAAGTAGTGGCAAACTTATCGGAGCAAATCCAACCTCCCACTCTCCAAGGAATAGTATAGATACCAGAGCGAGATCAACATGTAAGATAAGAAAACTCTCCGAGAAGATAGAGGCAACATTAGTTAGCTTATAAAACTTTTATACAACTTTCATGTAATCACAATACAAAATTTACGTCAAATCATTGATAGACTTTAACCTTTTCTCTAATTGTTGCACTCTTTTACTTAGTCGTGTTTCTACTTACAATCCAACACCTCGCCTAAATACAATAAACCACTCAAACTAAACACTTCTTGTTCAAGAAAATCTAAGTAGTAGAATATGTCTTATCATTTGGAATTTATGTTTATAACACATTACCCTCATCTAACCACCATTTAAATCTATATTCATACCATTGTAGAAAGAATGTTCATGATACTTGCAATATCGAAGTGCTTATGTATTATTTTCATCTACTCGTTAAGAAGTTTTCTATTGATGTGATCTCATATTCTCATTGTAATAATACGTAATGACCATTTCTCTTCATAGAGAAGAAAAGATGAGCACTCGTGTAGATATGAATGTGATTTTGATAACTTTTGAAAGGGTATAAAGATTAATATCACAACTTACCAGGTGCAAAGTGATAGAGAATTTTTTAATGAAAAATCTTAAAATTCTAAGGTTGAAAGTTGGAAGAATTTTAGATAATAGATTATTGACCATATTATTCTATATTTGGTGTCATTTTTTCTAAAAAATTTTAACTACTTATATTTTATATATGCCATGAGTTTAAGTTGTGTAGTTTAAACTTATTTATACATTTACTAATGGAATTAATGTTGGCTAATATCTTACTCTAATTAATGTTTATAATAAATTTATATAATTAGAACTTCTAAGTTTTCATATTTAAAGTTAAGTTCTGATTTTTCTTCTCTCTTCTCTCTCTCCCTATCAAACTAGCCACTTTAATGTTTTGTAATTAAAAATAATTTTGATGATTCAATAGTTTATGCAATATATATAGTGAATTCGAATCTCCTCCATTACCATTTAATAGCGTATTAAAAAGCCATTAAAAACAGAATAAACCCACTATGCTACAAGACAAGGTGTGTGTTCATGGCTAATGAGACCTACCTTAGACACTTTTTTCATCATTTTAGCTTTTTCATTGATTGTACCAATCAAATGATGATATAACAAGTGGCCTCTTCAAGGCTCTTGAAGCACACGAAATGGAGTTTAGCTCCTATTGCATCCCCATACGTAAAAGAATGCATATAAAAAATTAATTGTGCATACATTCTGATATCAAATAATCCTATAAAATAAAAATTATATACTAGTAACATTCTCATGAATTTGCATTTTCCACTACACGTGGACAAAATTGTATGTTACCGTTAACATATTAACTAGTAATATTACACTTAATTTTTTTTTTTGGACGTGTTTTACTCTTAATTGCTTCTATCACTTTAAATCATGTAAGGGTTAGACAACATTAATGCATGAATGAATAATGAGATATGGTGATAATAACGACAATAATGATGCTCTTATCAGCTCCAGACTTATGCTTAAAATATACGGAAGATAATAGTTGGCTTTATTCTAATGTAATTAATCCGTATATGGACTTTGTAAGCTCAGCTACTTTATTTTTTCCTGTTAAGTTAATGGTTTGGATTAACTTACGTGCATCATGACTAATTTTTAGAGAATTTTTTATGTATATTTTCAGGTAAATCATAACTAAGTTATCCATATTTAGGGAAAAATTCAGATTTTGTATCTCTTACTTTACATAGAGAAGATATTCAAACTCTTTATTTCCTTTTAAGTATTGAACAAATAATAATCTCTAACCAATTAAACTATCCTAACGGTTAGCTCAACTACTTGTTAAGGTGGTTCTAAAATTCACAAGTTTTTTCTTTCTATTTGTTTTTTTTTTAGATTACAAATGGATCATGAATATCTAGGTTTTCTTTCTATTAAACCTAAATCTCACAAGTTAGAAATTGCATTTCCGGTAGGCATGTTTGAAGGCACGTGATTTGTTTGATATTAATAAGATCTTATCTTAAGTATGATTAGTTCACACGTTGCTTAAGGATGAGAAATCAATAATTAATATGTGTATGTTTATGCCGATGTCCTATTCCTTTTTCTCTTCATGTGCTGACTTAAAAAATTGACCTCAAATCAATTACAAACGCTATGTTGAATTATAAATGGGTGAGATTGCATATGTAAGTTGACATATGGCTAGGGATGGCAATGGTTACGGATAAAAACCGAAACCGATGATAACCGAACCGATTTAAAACCGAATTATATAACCGTGGTTAAAACCATTAGGTTATGGTTTTGAAAAGTGTAACCGATGGTTAAAACCATTAGGTTATGGTTTTTGATAAAAATAAAACCGAAAACCCGAAAACCGTTTATTATCATATATATTTTTAAATTTATGATAATTTAGATTAAATTAGATATATTGAAATTCTAAAATCAAAATCAAAATAGTTGATTTAACCAATTAAATAATAAATATGCAATTTAATCTAATACCAACATGATTTTTATAAACCTTGGAGTTTTCTTTTATATGTGTGGTTTTATTTTATGAAATTTAATGCATTTATTAAATTATCATTTGAATATGGTTAAAAACCGCAAAACCGTTTAAAAAACCGAAACCGAATAATACGGTTATGGTTTTGAAAAGTGTAACCGATGGTCAAAACCGTTAGGATATGGTTTTTAATTATAAAAACGGTTACGGTTATGGTTTTTGGAATTTTTGCAAAAAACCGATCCGTTGTCATCCCTACATATGGCTGTTGCAACATTTAATGTTAATAGGATAAGGTCGATCGCAAATAGTATAATTATTTTACATGAGAGCTCTAAAATCGACCGAAAAGAAAATTCTTCTTATATTGTCTATCTAGTATGGTTCTAGGCACAACCTAACTACACATATCCATCAAATAAACGTCAAAGATCATCCGGAGGATTCCTGAATGGGATTGGACCTTCATCACATCGTTTTAAAGTTTGTCAACCAATCCGTCCAGCTGTTCGCTTTCCTGTAGCACCAACCTAGCTCAAAATGTCCTCTAGATGCAAGAATATCACGACAGGCTCTTACTTTATCATCTGGAAAGTCCCTTGAGTTCACACCGCCCTTCACTAGCGGGTGCAACTCACACGAGTCCGTTTCAACAATAAGAGATGTAAAGCCCCGACCAACTGCCATATTTAGCCCAAAATGTAATACAAAATTTTTAGCTTCAAAGGGAGAATGTACAACATATTTTCCCACAAATTCACCTAGATAGTCGCCATTACTATTTCGAAATAGGCCACCTATGCCTGCTACCATTCTACCCACATTATATGACCCATCTACATTGAGTTTCATACCACTAATTTTATCAAAAATTAGTTTTTTATATTTTTCTTATTTTTATCGAAATAGATTTTTATTAAAAAAAATATAATTTGATCACAATAAATCAAATTTTACATATACGTTCCTTACTTCAACCCACCCTCTCCGGGTGCGCGTGCGCGTGCACACACACATATATATTTCTCATACTTTTAATTTGTAGAAGAATATATTTGATGCGATATTCAATTAGATTCGTTTTTATATATAAAATTAAGAATCATTTAATTACTAGTGAACGATTTTAACATCGTAATACTTGTTTTTCTTGAATTTTCTATATTTCATGCTTATATGATGTTATGTATAAGGATAATTATGTAATCTTATATATGTTATTTCAGATACTAATACATTATCATATTTTATCACATATAGATAAAAATCAATTAATTTTTCTTAATTTCTATTCGTATGAACTACCAAGTATGATATTATAAAAACTAAGGTATTTTTATTATTATAGTAAAGATCACTTAGGGGGGTGTTATCAATTTAGAGTCTACCGGATTTTTTTAGATTTTAAAAACTCTATAGACTTTAAAAATCATGCAGATTGTTTTAAATCTAATAGATTTTAGCGGATTCTTTGAAATTCTTGCATAGAGTTTGATTGCTTTTTTCAAATCCTAGATAGATTTTAATGTATTGTTTTTAATTTAAGAAAAATAAAAAATACTTATATCTTATTGTTTTTCATTTCAATAAACTGTATAAGAAAATTTCTGGTTCTTTAATTAATTATACAGAGAATCCAAATAAAAACATGTACAAAATTTTCGATCATATTATAGTTTAATATGTTTTTTTAATGAAAATTAGAACACATAATAGTATGAGTGTTACAAAATTTCTTACTGCCCTTTGACTTTTGACTCATGGAACACATAATTATACAGCCGGATTTTTATTGATTCTTTAGACTCCTAATTGAAAACACCCTGATTTTAAATGATTCTTTAGAATCCTGATGGAAAACCCCATTACTTTTAAAATCTAAAAAAATCAGATAGACTCTAATTTGATGACACGCCCCTTAATATATTCAACTCTCAACAAAATTCATATATTAAAGAGATATTCTTTAGTAAAGGAAAGGAAAGAGAGGTTTAGTAAAAGATAGAGATTTTGACCCAAGGGGTCTTGAACACACACCCCGAGTCCTAACACAACCTCCTCTTTTTTCTCTTCTCACTAAAGACCTCAATAAGATTTTAACACTATAGGCTAAACTCTTGTTTACATTTCTACCCCTTTTTTTTCTCCTCCTATATATAGTTATTTATCACATTCTCTCTCATCAAATTAATTACCCGTAACCCTATCTCCTATAACAACTCTCTCTCCTCTCTCTATGGCCACCACCACCGAACCCAACTTATTTCCGGCGAGCAAAAAAACGCTGTCACCGTGCAAGCCACCACCACTCTGGAGAAACAACACTGTTCCAACTCATCTCCACCACCACTCACTGTTCTAGCTCATCTCCACCACCACTCACTGTTCCAACTCATCTCCACCACCACTCACCGTCCGCGTGAAGCAAGCAAACAGGATAGAGTTCATGAGATTGCAGTTTTAGCAAGGAGATCCGATGGTTTCTCAAGTTTGCAGCAGATCTAACGTCGGCAGTTAGATCTTGTTTGTTCGTGTTGGCTCGAAGCTCCGACGTTATGGCTCCGTCGAGATCCACGTCTGTTCCGCCGAGATCCACGCCAGTTCCGTCGAGATCCACGCCAATTCCGTCGATATCCACGCCAGTTCCCTCAAACACCTCTCGTTCGCTCTCCTTGCAGATCTGTTTGTGCTGGTGGCCGGAGAAGACAACCGCAACAGCTCTCCGTAAAGCCAAACGCCTGTAATGCTCATGTTGCAACAACGCACATGTAAAGCCAAACAACACCAGAGCACCTTACTCTGCATCGATGGCGGATAATGACTACAACTTCATTTATTCCGGCGCAGCACCGCCTTGCTCTTCTCCGTGTGTGGCTTGATTCGTTCTGCTCGAGATTCGTTCGTGTTCATAAGTCTCCAGTTGTTCCTAAGTTGCCAGAGTTCGTGATTCGCCGGTCTGGCGATGTTCGTTTGTGTTTTTTTTTCGAGCGCGTATATGTACAGTAGGTTAGGTTTATTGTGTTGACCAGATCTGGTCAATAGTCAATAAGTAGATATTTCTTTAAAAAAAAATTGCTTAAGTTTAAGCTTTTTTCTTTTTCTATTGTTTTAATAGCTGTTGTAAATTAGTTTTTTTGTTAAGTTTGTAATAAATGAGTTGTAAAAGTGATACTCATCGTTTTTTAATAATACTCAGCTTTTTTATTGAATACTCTGCTTTTGTTTTCGAATACTCAGCTTTTTTTTGTCGAAACTCGCCATTTTTTGATGAAACTCATCATTTTTTTTGTAGGCAACTCATCATTTTTTTGTAGGAAAATCATCACTTTTTTCCGGTGACCGGAGATCGGAGGTCGAAGGTCGGTGGTCGGGGTCGGTGGCCGGAGGCCGGAGATAGGTGTGGGAGTGGAGAGAGATTAACAATGACACTCATTTTTGTCGTTTAGTGTTAGTAAGGGTACTTTAGTATTTGTTCATCTTTGAGGTCCCTTTAAAGAAGTAAGATTCCCACTAGTTCCTTTAGGCCCAAAAACTAGTCTCAAAGACCCTATGTCTCAATCACCCTAAAAGATAGGAGGGGAGAGTATTCAATCTTTTTTGGATTGGATAAAAATAGAAGGGAGGACTTCATTAAAAGATTATATATATTTGATGTTCGGATTAGAAGAATAATGAAAGTAAGAGACTTTTTTATAGCTAAATGACTCATATACCCCTAATAATAGAATTTATAAATATATAAGAAGGATTACACCATAATAAAAGAATATTTCCTTCTTAATGATATCAAATTGAAGGGATTGAATATATAGGTTATAAAGGGATTGTAAAAATATTTTAGTAATCTTTCTTCTCTAATTATTTCTAATCCAAACAAAAGATGAGATTGTTATTATCCTTTAATATAATTGGTGTCGCCTAGGGTGTGATAAAAATAAGATCAATTTAAGTATGGAAAACTACGCACTCTCACCCTAGACAGGCACAGTACTGCAAGTATTACAGGACGTATGCAAGTTTTAATGATAAATAGAGTTCGTTCTCAGGGACTTAAGTGTGTTAATCGCGGAGGAAACAATAACGAGTAAAAGTAAATAATTAAGAAACAGAAAGTAAAGCAAATAGATTTTGAAAATAGCAATTAAAACTACGAAAATAAAGACAATGAAGTAAAAGATTAAGAATATGAGATGAGAGATATAGCTTAGGTTTTGCTAGTATGCACTAATCCTTCTAATTCTATCTATAGATCTAGTTCATAAGGGAGAATATTAGCTCTTGGTATACTTAGTCAGGATTCTAAATTCCCCAATCTTAGACCTTGAGAGCGACTAAGGGGACTACGGCACAACCAAGACGAGGACTCAAATAGGGTTATCAAACGCCACTAAGGCCCTATCCAGCACACTACAATCAATTGGTGATATGGTGGTTAAATCAAACCCTAATGACTATCTAGTTAGAAGTATGTTTTGTCAGAACTGCTATCGACACTAGACATTATGTGGTGGTTCAATAGTTAAACACCCTGCCAAGGAGACCATCTAACTACTCTTAAAACAATCCTTAAGTGATCAGTTCTAGGAAAGACATTAAGTCAAAACACGTAAGCAAATATAAAGTAAGTAGCTAATATCAGATTAAAACATATAATTCCCAAAGAAACTTAGATAGAAGAATTAGAATTCATAGATTATACATATGCAAAACCCAAGCTATGGGGAGTTTAGTTCATACCTGAAGGAAATAAACTAAAAGAAATTACAAAAGACATCATCTTGCTCTCTACAATAAACTGGGAGAATAAAACCTTAAGAACTAATTACTATGAGACAAGGATGATTTACAAGTGATATAAGGGTGTATTTATAGGTGTTTAGAAGACCTAATTCGTTTTCTTGAGGAATAGTTAAGGTAATGGACTTCTAGCCCAACTAAAATTCGTATGGAAATAAAAATAAACACTGCTGCACCGTTTTGAGCATATCTTCTTCGTTATTGGTCGGATTTTGCTCCACAATATACCAAAAGAATCGCAACAGAATTATCTTGCCCCTATAGAAGGAAATATCCAAATTCGGCCTATTTCTTAGGTAAAAACGCATATCTTTGGACGTGTATGCAGAATCCCAGATTTAGGCAGCTTTTCCTTTTCCATCTTTTTAGCTTTTATTTCCTTATCTCCAATTACCATGCTAATCTCTTTCCATAAGTTGTTGTCTTTGACTTGGACTCTAATTAAGCTCCATAATTATCTTTAAAGCTACACACTAAATAAACAATTAAACCCAATATGCTCTAAAAATAATAATTCTACAAATCAAGACTCAAAATAGGAAAGTGCACTAAAACTCAAGAAAATCGACATTATTGACTTCTAAAACACTAAAAATGATGTCTCATCCTAACATAAATCTATCACAAATGAGGAGACATCAAGACCCCCAACTCAAAGTTGTATCGTCCCGATACAATAAAGATAAAAACAAAGGGAAGTCTATAAATACACACTTATAAAATTCTCAACACAATGGAAAAAGCATGGCAGAATATATAGAATAAACCTAAAGCACATAACTCAAAAAATTTCATGCAATAATATTCATAAACTACATACCTGTACACTTCTCATATCCACAGTCAACACGGCTTGAATTCAAGATCAGATTAGTTTCGCAATGTAAGAAGGATTGGGACTTTACTCAGTTCCCCAAGAGAGCTATAGATTGTTCATCAAACCTCACTAGTATTCAAAGAACCACTCAACTACTCTCTAATGGCTCAATCACTTCTCAATTACATAACAAATAATCAAAAGGTCTTTAAGGTTGCAATGTAGGCTTAGGGACGGTATGATAGTATATTTGGATAATTTGGAGTGAGCTTTTGGCTCTCTCCTCACTAGCCATCAACGAATCGCCCTAGAGCTTGAGTTACTCTCATAAAACGTTTCTCACTCAACCCAATGAATTCCTTGATGCACAATTTAGCATCCCCAATAACCCAATTAACGCTTAAGATGTTCACATAAAAATTCCACTTTGCCGGTCCGAATATATATATTTTCTTTTCTTTTCAAATCAATTTTTCTAGCTATGATTCTCTTTAATGTTGAGATATCATACTCTTTTTCTCATATATATATTTTTTTTCTTTAAATGCCCTTATTGGCAAAATTAGCTCGAAGCTTCTTTTTCATTCACTATTACCCCGGCAAAGGGTTACAATAAGAATCTGTAAATCATCATCAATATAAAGCACAAAGCACAATTAATAAGCTAAAAAAATCCCAACCAAATAACAATTCCCATAATGGTGGACCCACCACCCCAAACTCAAGCTCTAAAACAACTGTCTATGCATCGTGATTCGAGTGCGGGTCATATGGAAAAGTCCTATAATCTAAAGGATATGGCATATAATGTGTTTCAATAAAAAGCTTTAGAAAGGCTAGAAGGGGCTGAGAAGGATCTAGCATATAAACAAAAATCACAAGGTGAGAAGGTATAAAAAGGCTTCAAGGGCTTCAAAAATATGAAAGAACCGCCTTAATCACTTTCTACACTATGTAATTTCGAAAATTTTCTTACCTTTAGCACTTTCATCAATTGGTTTTTCAACTAGCTTGGATCTCACGGCCTACACACTTCTCAAGGTTCCCTGAGATCGAACATACTTTCTATCGCATTGCTCACTAATCTTTTCTATACTATCAACGTGTGTTTTCCTGCAAATACTCAAAGCATACAAATACATAGCTCATAAAGATATCACTTACTATCATTAATCTACTGAGCTTATGCTTTCAAGCTATTAAACACACTCTACATCGAATTCCCATGTATCAAAAATTTTAATTTCTACCTAAAACAGAAAAATGGAGATGAGAGACAATGAATCCCCACACCCCAACTCAAAAATGAGCCGTGTCCCCACGACTCGAAAAAGACTCGAAAAACAGAAATTAAAATTAGCAGATAGACATATTTACAGAAATGGTAAGGAAGAAAGAGAACATACTCTCGAGGCTATTGCCTCGCATCATTGATATCCAAGGTTGGAATTGCTGGACCTTTCGTTAATTGCTCAAGGAGTTTCATGATGTGCACTTGATTAGCGTTGATTTTTGCCACATCATTGACTAAGGAAGTTTGAGCTGCTTCGAATTTCGTTAGACGCTCCTCCATCTTCTCTTGCCAAATTTGCTCCTTTTCTTCCTTCGATACTTGTGTAGAACCCGCTCTTCGAAGAATTTCCTTGATCCATGCATTATCAATATAAATCCCTTTAAATTCGAGTTTCTCTTCTTCACCCAATGTAACATTCGCTTTTCGCACAAGACACGTGATCATAGTAGGAAATTTAACATTATAAACTGATTTAGGAGAGACCGAAAATCGTATCACCTCCTCATAGATCAACTGTGCCACATCAACTTCTTCTCCTCTCAAAATACAGTCCAATAGTAGCGCGTACTTCATAGTCACATCCAAAGTTCGTGTGTTTCCGAAGATATTAGGGACAAGGAAATTGTGCCAAATTCTTGCATCTGCTTGAAGATATTTGTAAGGCCAAGGTGCCTTCAATTCTCCCTTATGTGATTGCACTTTCTCTTTGTCTAAAACATACTCAAAAAGTAATTCCTCATCAAGGATTTTTCGCTTAGCAACCGCTTCTTCAAATTTGCGAAAACCTTTCACTTTCTTAAACTTGAAGTGGTTTCTAATCTCCTCAACTGTGAAAGGAACTAACTTTCCTCTAATCGTAACACCATTACTATCTCGGCTATAGAGGCCTAAATAGAACTCCAAAACTAATTCATGACATAGTTCAGAACGTCTTACCATGAACGTAGACCAACCCAATTTCTCACCAAGCTCTAAGAATCTCTTGTATTCTCCATCTCCAACTTCTTCCTTGAATACTTTCTCATAGGCAAAAGGTAGTTCTTTTAATTGTTTCTCTGTAGAAATCTTCAGAGCTCTTGAAGTATCCACTTTCTCTATAGGTATAAGATCTTGTTGAGGTTGAGTTTTCTCCTTTGCATAATAATAAAGCTTTTTACCATTACGATCAAACAAAGGTATCCCACTCTTTTCTACTTTCTCTTTACCCTTTGATTTAGAACTAGCACCTTTGTCAATTGATTTCTTCTTGTTTAAATCCAATCCCTTGTTACTCTTCACCTCCCTCTTGCGATTGTTGTTCTATTAGTCATCTTCAATTAACCCCCAACTCAAAGCTTTACCAATCCTTGAAATTGAACTTGTAAATTATTGATTGAACAAACTTGAATTGGCCTAGGATAGGTGAATTGATGATGAATCTCTATGTGGGTGAGGTGGATTTGTAATGGGTTGGCTTGGATTTAAGAAATTGTAGGATGAATTTTGAAAATTTGGCTCTTTGATTCTTCAATTTGAATGGATTTGGTGAAGATTGGGTGCTTGATTCTCTCTTATAATGATGTGGAGAGAAGGTTTGATGTGTGTTTCTTGATGATTGGGTAGTGTTTTGGTGATTGGTGAAGGTTTTGATGAGCTTCAATGGAGTTGGGAGAGTTTTGGAGAGAAGAAAGATGTTTAATGTTTAATAAATTCGGAATAATAAGCTTTAGATCTCTTTATAAACTTGAAACCCTTTCTTTTCTCTCTCTGGCGGCTCGTGCGGACTACCCCTGCGGACCATGGGGTGTACCGCGGGGTACACCGCGATATCTGATGCTCGAAAATTTTTGCTCTCTGGATTGGACCCGTGGTAGGACCCCGTGGCACGTGTTTCTTCCTCGCGGACCAGGGCGCGGTACACCGGAGGGTACCCCGCGCCTTCTGTAGCTAACTCCGTCAAAATACCCATGGTACCTACCCCGTGGCACGCGTTTTGGGGCGCGGACCATGGTGCGGTATAGGGGGGTAGTCCGCAGTTGATTTTTTTCTCGGTTCTGGATCAAACCCGCGGTGCAACCCGTGGTACGGGTTTTGACCACGCGGACCATCCCTGCGGTATAGGGGGTACACCGTGGGGTAGTCCGCGCAGGTCATTCTTGCGCTCCAAAAATTTTCGTTTTCTTCCCTAACTCGATTTCTCCAATTCCTACACACCAAAAACACTAATACCTTTCTCAAATATGCCGTATCAACTAAAAACAACTAAAATAAACTTAAACTAAAAACGTAAAAGACATGAAAACATAAAAAACTACGGGTTATCTCCCGCACAGTACTTTTGTTTAACGTCTTTCAAAGTTAGACGTGTTACCTCTGTCAAGATTTGCGAATATAGCCTCCCCAACAACGAGTAAGGCTATGAACGTCAACTAATCTGCGCTTGACCCCAGTTTTGGGGCGAATTTCTATCACCTTGGCTGAAACAACCTTAGTGACAATGAATGGTCCCATCCACGAGTCTTTGAAACTTCGTGGCCTATTTTCACGTTTATGAGCTTTCCATTAAACTTCATGGCCAACCCCAAACTCAATGTTTGGCTCAGTATCCACAGGCTTTAAGTGGATCTTCTCAGGAGGGACTTTGTGATGTGAAAGGCTGTGGATGATGGGTACGGTGGCATCCAACTTCCTGGGTTTCTTACCCAAGACATAGAAGGTCTCGGATACGTTCTTTGCATGAAGGGTGATGGTCCCATCTTGGAAGTTGATTACACTTTGACTTGTAGCCATGAAAGGCCGTCCAAGTATGATCGGAACCTGCTTATCTGCATCAAACTCAAGAATAACAAAGTCAGTAGGGATGGCGATATTACCTGCACGGACTAAGACGTCCTCCACTGTTCCCCATGTCCTCTTCACTGAGTTGTCAGCAAACTGCAACTTCACTGGAGTCTTCTCTGATTTCTGAAGTCCAAGTCTCTCGAACACGGACTTAGGCATAAGATTCACACCAGAACTCACATCGTACATAGCTTTCACCTTGAGCATACCATGTAATTGTATAGGAAGGTTGAAGCTTCCCGGATCTTTAAGCTTTGTTGGTAGCTCTTTCTCACTTCTTCTCGAAACCCTCAGGTTCTCTCTCGGGATCTCTACACTCGCTTCTTTCTCAGGAATAACTTGCGTAAAAACTTGTTGCGGTGTAAGTCCTCTCTTCGCAATCTCTAGCATTTGGGCGTTGATATTTTCAGGTTGGTACGCCTCTACAAACGTCTTGAGAACAGTGTCATCTTTCGGATTTGTATCAGGAATGGTTGGTGACACTGGTTGAACAATAGGTGGCGATTCCACCTTCTCTTCTTCTTTCTCTTCTAGCACAGCAGGTGCCACTTCATCTTTCGATTCCTCCTTTGAGGCTTCTTCCTCTTTCTCTTTAGCCAACTCAGCTGCATATTCTACTACCGATCGAATCTCCTCTTGCACCTTCCTCAGTAACTCTATGAACTCGTCCTTCTCTTGATCGTCCTCCACATAAACTTCAGAATGGTCAGATTCCACGGGGCTAGACTTGGTTAGTTCTTCTTCAATACTGGGAACTTCCACGGCACTAATGGCAGCATGTGGTGCTTCCTCTTTTGCTTTTTCGATCTCAAGGCATATAGCCTTGCAAGCTTCGAACTCATCCTTGTCTTCACCTCCTTCGATTGCCTTTACTTCTTTTTGTTCCACTACACTAGTTAACACTTTGTTTAACTGTGTTACTTGAGTACTTAGCATCTGAAGTATGGCATCGTGTCCTCGGACCTTCTCTTCTTGAGCGTTTAAAGTCGTGTTCAAACGGTCTAGAGCTTGTACTATCTGTGTATTATCCATAGATCCTTCTTGCGGATACTGGGGTAAAGCTTTCTGATCTAAAGAATCGGTATATGCGTCTTGAGCGGTTGATATTGACCAGGATTAGCGGCCCCTTGTGGATTTGAATAATGCATACTCGGATGGTTGCGGTTACCCCATCGGTTGGATATGAAGTAAACAGATTGCGGATTTGCTTCGCACTCTTCCCATGAATGATCGTTAACTCCACATTGTTGACAACCTTGTGCTTCTTGTACTACCTTTGTAGCAGCTAAATTCTTCTCCATCGCGATTCTCAGCTCCTTGGTTTGATTTTCTAATGAGGATATTTGAGCTGAGTTCGCAGTTTCTGCATCTAAACGAAGCGTTCCTCGGGTCTTTGCTACAGAAGCTCGCGTTAAAGGCCAACTTCTTTCTTGTTCCATGATATTTTCCAACACCTCGGAAGCTTTATTGTGATTCATGGACACAAAATTACCCTTTCCAATGTTATCCACCTTTTCTCTACCTTTATCATTAAGGCCTTCATAGAACATAGCAAGTTGTAGAGCAGGTGTATAACCATGGAGTGGACATCTAGTTAACTTTTGTTGAAACCTTGTCCATGCTTCTCCCACTGTTTCTCCATCTTCTTGGCAAAATCTCGCAAGC
Organism: Nemophila menziesii; assembly: GCA_029959085.1. Classification (NCBI taxonomy): domain Eukaryota; kingdom Viridiplantae; phylum Streptophyta; class Magnoliopsida; order Boraginales; family Hydrophyllaceae; genus Nemophila; species Nemophila menziesii. The sequence goes on along the minus strand of JARWIR010000001.1, from coordinate 22,801,780 downwards.
TCGGTTTGATCTTTAAGTCTCATGCTCTTCGGATAAAATCGGTTAAAGAACGCGGCTTGAAGTTCTCTCCAAGAATGAATGGTTCCATGTGGTTGTCTTTCTAGCCAATCGCTAGCTCTTCCGGTCAAGAAAAACGAAAACATATGACAATACAGTTGCTCGCGTGTAATGCCTGGGGTAATGTAGGCATTACAAATCTGCATGAACTTCTGAATCGCTTTTACCGGATCTTGTATTGCTGTACCAGTATAGAGTCCGAAACTTTGAAATTGACTGAGCATACCAGGATCGGGTCTAAATTTGATATTCGGAATCTCAGGAGGGCGGTAACCGATGGGTTGAACATGGAATGGTACATTAAGGCCAGGAAGGTCTTGTTCAACTCGGTTCTGTTGATTATTAAGGTTGTTTTGCACATTACCTCCTCCTGCTGGTAATTGTTGTCCTTCTTGTCCACCGAGTGGTGGATCTTGTTGTTGTCCACCTGGTTGATTATTCTGAACTCCACCAAGGGGTGCACCAAGTGGTGGATCTTGTTGGGATGCATAGCTCTTCTTAAGGCTCTTTCCTCACGAACTCGTTTGTTGTAAGGTCTGAAGCTCCTCTCAGGCTCCGATAGAGGAGGCCAAGAATTAAACACTGTGAAACCTAAAAAAGACTAAAGCAAACCACAAGCGTAAATCTGGAAAAAAAATAAAACTAAACTAAAACTGAAAAGTAAAAACTAATTAAAAACTAAAACTCGAAATAGATAACCCACACGCTAACGAGACACAAGTCCCCGGCAGCGGCGCCAAAAACTTGGTGTCTCCTAGGGTGTGATAAAAATAAGATCAATTTAAGTATGGAAAACTACGCACTCTCACCCTAGACAGGCACAGTACTGCAAGTATTACAGGACGTATGCAAGTTTTAATGATAAATAGAGTTCGTTCTCAGGGACTTAAGTGTGTTAATCGCGGAGGAAACAATAACGAGTAAATGTAAATAATTAAGAAATAGAAAGTAAAGCAAATAGATTTCGAAAATAGCAATTAAAACTACGAAAATAAAGACAATGAAGTAAAAGATTAAGAATATGAGATGAGAGATATAGCTTAGGTTTTGGTAGTATGCACCAATCCTTCTAATTCTATCTATAGATCTAGTTCATAAGGGAGAATATTAGCTCTTGGTATACTTAGTCAGGATTCTAAATTCCCCAATCTTAGACCTTGAGAGCGACTAAGGGGGCTACGGCACAACCAAGACGAGGACTCAAATAGGGTTATCAAACGCCACTAAGGCCCTATCCAGCACACTACAATCAATTGGTGATATGGTGGTTAAATCAAACCCTAATGACTATCTAGTTAAAAGTATGTTTTGTCAGAACTGCTATCGACACTAGACATTATGTGGTGGTTCAATAGTTAAACACCCTGTCAAGGAGACCATCTAACTACTCTTAAAACAATCCTAAAGTGATCAGTTCTAGGAAAGACATTAAGTCAAAACACGTAAGCAAATATAAAGTAAGTAGCTAATATCAGATTAAAACATATAATTCCCAAAGAAACTTAGATAGAAGAATTAGAATTCATAGATTATACATATGCAAAACCCAAGCTATGGGGAGTTTAGTTCATACCTGAAGGAAATAAACTAAAAGAAATTACAAAAGACATCATCTTGCTCTCTACAATAAACTGGGAGAATAAAACCTTAAGAACTAATTACTATGAGACAAGGATGATTTACAAGTGATATAAGGGTGTATTTATAGGTGTTTAGAAGACCTAATTCGTTTTCTTGAGGAATAGTTAAGGTAATGGACTTCTAGCCCAACTAAAATTCGTATGGAAATAAAAATAAACACTGCTGCACCGTTTTGAGCATATCTTCTTCGTTATTGGTCGGATTTTGCTCCACAATATACCAAAAGAATCGCAACAGAATTATCTTGCCCTTCAAGAAGGAAATCTCCAAATTCGGCCTATTTCTTAGGTAAAAACGCATATCTTTGGACGTGTATGCAGAATCCCAGATTTAGGCAGCTTTTCTTTTTCCATCTTTTTAGCTTTTATTTCCTTATCTCCAATTACTATGCTAATCTCTTTCCATAAGTTGTTGTCTTTGACTTGGACTCTAATTAAGCTCCATAATTATCTTTAAAGCTACACACTAAATAAACAATTAAACCCAATATACTCTAAAAATAATAATTCTACAAATCAAGACTCAAAATAGGAAAGTACACTAAAACTCAAGAAAATCGACATTATTGACTTCTAAAACACTAAAAATGATGTCTCATCCTAACATAAATCTATCACAAATGAGGAGACATCAATAATCCCATCTCTCTTAATCCCGAATCCAAACAGACCGTAAAGTAAAAAAGAATTCTTGCTTAGGACTCATTAGTGTTATATTATTTATTTTAAAAAGAATAAGAAAGTACACTTTAGTTCTCCTAGAAAAATCATTTTCAAAACAAATGATAACCATTGGCTCTTTGATAAACAATTTTTACTTTTTTTTTTATAAAAAGAAATTCAGTTCACTAACCCCACTTGTTCTTCTCCCTGCCAAAAGCAGACATCATTATTAACACCAATACTGAAATACCAGATTACACACACAAAACCAAAACACACGAAACACTAACAAATTGCACAAACAGTGGAATCAAAGATAAAAGAGCAACTTTTTAAGTGAACAACACACCATCTTTTCATATATATATATTTTTATACTAATGCATCACACAAAAATTGATCTCCATATCAGAAAAGAACCTCCCAATCTCCTCCTCACCACCACCCCTAACCACCACCACCACCAGCTCCAAATCAAGATTCCATCTTTTCCACCACCAACGCTTGAATTCCCTTCCCAATATGAATCCTTTTCCAAAAACCAATCAACAAACAAAACTCATATCTCTACACCTCACAGAAGGTCTATAATGTCACAAAGTTCAAATATTTCACCATCTTCGCATCCGTTAAAACCAAAATCTTCATCTATACCAGTTCTTTTAGCCACAAGAAGAATAACACTAAAATTCATCCACCATTCTTGTCACCCCACATGGCTTAAAATCCATTTAAAACTACTCATGTTAATCTCTTTACCTTTCCTTTACTTCTTCTCTTCCTTCTTCCACATCTTCTGCGTCGTTTTTTTATCCGTTTTGCTATTAATCTCATGTAGTTTAGCTCTTCCTAGATTGCCTTCATTTAAACTATTTCTATCAAGAACTTCTATAAAAAATCATCATCATAAACATCCGGTTGTTTGGTCAATTGGGTCAAAGGCTAAATCCGGAAAAACCGAGAGGCATACAAATTCACTGTCCGGTGTGCAAGTTTACAGCACAGGAGATGTGTATGAAGGCGAATTTCATAAAGGAAAGTGTTCAGGAAATGGAGTTTATTACTATCATATGAGTGGGAGATATGAAGGTGATTGGGTTAACGAGAAATACGATGGTTATGGAGTCGAAACGTGGGCAAAAGGGAGCCGATATAGAGGGCAATATAGGCAAGGATTAAGGCAAGGGGTAGGGGTATATCGGTCTTTCAACGGAGATTTTTACTCCGGGGAGTGGTGTAGCGGACAATGCCATGGATGTGGAGTTTATACTTGCTCCGATGGAAGTAGTTATGTTGGAGAATTTAAATGGGGTGTTAAACATGGACTTGGCCATTACCATTTCAGGTAAAAAATTTGTTTTCCGTTTATTTAATTTCGATATTGTACAAGAATTGTCTATTTCAGATAAACAGGGACTTTTGACCAAAAAGAAAAATGCAATTTTCCGTTTTTTTATACATATTAGAGTCTTCTCATAGTCATTTTTTACTCCAATAAGATTAGATCTTAATGCAATTTTCCCTTTTATGAAGTTGTTGTTGTTTGAATCTTTTGTAGTCCTAAGCTTCCACTAAAGTGTTGTAAGTAACAATCTTGTTTGAACCACTTAACTTTTACTATATCAAAATTGTTCTAAATCAACCATTCCGTTAGTCAACTTATATCTATCTAAACCTATACAATCATTTGCAGAAACGGAGATATGTATGCGGGAGAATATTTTGCGGATAAAATGCACGGATTCGGAGTCTATACCTTTGGAAATGGACATCGATACGAAGGAGCATGGCACGAAGGAAAAAGACAAGGGCTCGGGATGTATACTTTTAGAAACGGTGATACTCAATCTGGCCATTGGCAAAACGGAATACTCAACGTGTCAACTACTCAACTGACACAACCCGGATCATCTCCTTTCTCTGTCGACCATTTAAAAGTAGTTAACGCAGTTCAAGAAGCCAGACAAGCGGCTGAGAAATCGTTTAACGTGGAAAAAGTGGACGAAAGGGTAAATAGAGCTGTGATGGCGGCTAATAAAGCGGCAACTTCAGCTAGAGTAGCTGCTGTGAAAGCTGTTCAGAGTCGGATGTATTGTAATAACGTTGATGTCGATACTCAAATACGAGTTGTTTGAATTGAGAGACGATGAAAATCTTGAGGGACCCACTTGGAACCTTTGTCAGTTTTTACAATTGATTGAGGAGCAAGATATGGGTGCTTCTTCTCGTGTAAGGTATGATAATATGTATATAGGATTAGCTAAAAGCTAAAGTAGCACTAAAGTGCACGAGTTAGTGTAGGGGTTTTCTTGTCTTCTTGTGTTTTCTTTGTAAGTAGTAGTCTTTTTTGTTTGTAATTAGTAGTCAGTAGGATATGGCTTCTATTTTTTTTGGCGTTTTACTAGCTTCTCTACAATGGAATGTCTGCTTTTTGTTCGTCAGATTGTTTAGTTGACTACTTTACCCCTCTTCTATTAAACTTAAGTGTAACCAAACAATTTTATATGGAATAGATAGTCTAAAGATTGGTTGAGAACTACAATTTCACATGGAAGGACCTTTAATGGGATTTTTGGAACACAAGGACTACAAAACTCCTACTTGGGGGACTGCAGGGACTAACGGTACAATTAACCCATTAGAGAGTTACAATTTCAAAACTAACATTTGTAATGTAAGCATAAAGAAGCATAATGTAATTGTCATCAAAATAAACGAAAAATGCATCATTTTGGGGAGAAGAAATTCATAATCTCAACAAAAACCATAAAAACAAATGTATTTAAACTTTAAAGTAGCAATTAAAGCTTATATTCAACCTTAAAAAACGCAAAACTCAGAAAATTTCATTGATTAATAAAATGAAAAGTAGTTCACTCACGAGAATTTGAAGGTCGAAAATCCTCCAAGTGCATATTCTCGTTTTTACACATCTCATTCACAGCAGATTCTCCCTTGTCTGATCTTATGAGTTCAAACGCACTCTCGAGAACTTCATAAGCAAGGCCGTTTTTCACGAGTTGACCTGGTTCTTCCCCACCGTTTGTTAATAGCCGTCCGATCTCTGATAAAGAAACGATGTTCTCGATGATTATTCTGCCCAAAGTATAGCCCAGATATGTAGCTGCTTTTGGTGCATCAGTTACTGCATCTTCTAGACCAGCTAGAACTGATTGGAATCTGATCAAACAAGATAATTTCAAAGATAGATTATAAAGTGTAATCGATCTGAAATATGGGGGGTCAATAACGTAATAATTATTTTTTAATGAAAAGAAAGGGACAGGTGGAACTGAATACATACCCTTCAGTAAGGTGATGTGTGTTCAAAATCCCTTCCCCGGGTTTTGCTAAATTGACGAGAAGTCGAGCTAGAATATCTCTATCCCTATCTTTCCTCTCAAACGAATCATTAATCCATGAAGATAACATAGTCGGATAGAAACTAGGGGCATTTAAGTCTTTAACACATAGAATCACTTCCTTTTCATCTCTCGCACTGCAAAACAATAGCCATTTAAAAATAACACACCATTTTTGAAACTCATGAATCCAATAACTTACCTGTAAAATTCTCGAATTGTCGTCATAGATAATTCATTAAGACGCTCTTCAGACAAACCTTTTTCCGATAAAGACGTGACACGAGAAGGAGAAGGTGGTGATGAGTGACCTGTAAAACGGGCCGGGCCATGAAAAGCGGGCCGTGTATAAATCTCATGTGGATATCTTGGTGGGTCCATAAGAGGCGGGCCTGGAACCATACCCATACCCATACCCCCTCTAGAAGACATACCCTTAGCAAGTCCACCTTGTGGGCCCAGCATAACTCCACTATCACTCCCCTTATGTAACAACGGCCTACGAGTTTGTGAAGCCACCCCACGAGACGGATGAGAGAATATATTCGGACGTGTGTCCGGGCCTGGACCTGGGCCCGGGCCCCTTCTAAAAGTGGGCCCACGAATCCCTCCTCGTCTCTCTATTGCAGCATCTCTATGTAACTCCTCAATCTTTTTGGGCCCTTCTACTTTCCTTCTCTCTTGCCATTTATCATTTCTCAAATCAATCACATCCTTTAACATAAACCTCAATCTCGAAGATAATTTCATATCATTGGATAAATTCGACATTATTTCAAAATACGCATCCATATGTTGCTTTGCTTTATTATGATCAATCATTTCACCTATAGTACTCATCAACTTACACAAAGCTTCAATATCTTCTTCATCCGGGTTTTGATACTGTCCCAACAATTTATGTATACATTCATGCATAATCCGTTCAGTTAACATCTTTTTTTTATATAACTCCCCGATTAATCGTATATTTCCCAACATTCTTTTGCGGGACCCGATTTTATCATCTTCCTCTGCTTGTTCCCTTTCATGTCGTTCAAATTCTTCTTGACATTTATTCAAAAGTAACCGCTTAAACGTGATTTTTTCATCATCCTCTACAAAATCAGGTAACTCACCAGCTAAATGATAACAAAAATTCGCATACATTTCGCAAAATGTGGGCTCCATTAATGCTTTATCGAATATTTGCGAAATAACTCCGAAAAGAGTCCCTGCATTTCCGATATTAACCTCCTTCACCTGCTCGAAAAGTCTTTCGAAATTTTGCGGAGTCAACTTATTAAGAATCGCTTTTAGCTGTCTCTGTTTCGCTTCTTCTTCGTCAGTAACTTTTCGAATTTCGTATTTTTTCTCAGCTTTATGCATAGATAGTAAAGGAGACTGTACGTGATTAAAAACCTTTTGGAACCCATTATTGTATTGTGAGTCATTAACATATTGTCGTTGGTTCCTGAAACCACCCGGGCCGGGCCGAAAACCTCGGTGAGTATTTTCGCCACGTGGGTCCGGCCCGGATGATTTGTTCCATCTATTATCATCGAAACGATAATCAGAACGAGATAACGAATTATTATTACCATCTATCGGAACATTTACCGAGGAATCCATAATTACATCAACTAAATCATACGCAATTTTAAACCCCGAAGGAAGATTAGTAAATTGACCCGACAGTGTTAAACAGAAATCTCGAGTATACCTTTTTTTGCCTTCCTCGGAATGCCTCGATTTACCCGGGCCCACTTTATTTATTTTCGGAGTTACTAATTTCGGAGTTGCAGCGTTTTCCCAATCATCTTCTTTAGCTGAATCACTCCCTTCATTAGAGCTTGCTGATATATTATTATCACAATTTTTACTTTCTGAAGAAATTACGGATTCTGGTTTATCATCTGAATCCTTAAACGCTACGTAAATATCAGATGTGGACCCCGCAGCATCGGCTTTCTGTAGAAATTCTTTCCTCTTTTTTTTACCTTTTGATGTATCACTTTTTACCTTATACAAAGCTGGTTTATTCTTTGATCCGTATTTCAAACCAATCTTTACTCCTTCATTTATAGCTTCACTTCCACCTTCAGATTCATGTCCATTCACAGTTTTTAAGCTATCGATACTTGACTCACCTGATTTTTGAGACTTTAAACCATCAAATGATTTATTTGTAGCTTCAGTAGTTACTGGAATCTCTCGTGAAGTTTCTGAAGATGTTTTTACTGAACTCTCAGCCTGATAAAGAGAAAATGAACATTTGAATATCTAGTAAATTTACAAGGAGAAACAGTTATAATTACCTGTAGATCCTTCTTGCTGGTAATTTTCGATTGGTTATTCATAGTATCGAGTCCTTTTGTTCCGTTAAAAGACTCAGGATTTGTCCGTGAAAATCTATTGGAATGTTCATGGTGAATCTTGGATCCTTCTTTATGGTTGTAAGATTGTGATGAAAGTAATATCTTTTTACCATTTGGACTACCATCTGATGGAGCAGTTTCTGTATTTGAAGACATATGCACACCTAAAACAATTAAATTAAATAATTTATTATATTTAAAAGCAAGGGGACTAGAGGAAACCTATTTCGGAGATTACAGGGACTAAAAGTGAAATTAATCCAAACTTTACGCACCTGTAGAGTTGAATCGTAAAGGAGAAGGAGGTGTTTGACTATTTGTAGAAAGAACAGAAGTTGGACTTTGTATAATAACAGGAGGAGGAGGTATATGCGAGAAGTAATTCATCGTTTGAGGTAAATCATAAGGCATATGAGGAATTTGAAACGCTAAATTACGATTTACCCCCTCGTCCAATTTCAACTCTTCGTTAGTTTTGGGGTGGGTAATTTTTACAGCTCTACGCTGAGGTGAATTTCTAATATGTGGTGGAATAAATCGAGGTGGGGGACCAATGTTTGAGTTACCAAAATGTGGAGGACCTAATTGATGATTAATTTGTGGAAAAAAACTTAGTCCTTGCCCCTGATGTATCAATCCTTGAGGGTGAAAACCGGGACCCGGAAAGGGTAATGGCATTGGCATGTGAAGGGGCGTATTTGTCATTCCTTGTCCCTGGATTTGTGAGGTGGGTACCCCATAGTTTAAAGGTATATGGGGTTGTTGATGTGGAATAGGAAAAGGCATTGCACATGTGACTATAGGTGCATGAATATCTCTTTTAGGTGGAGTTTCGGTTTTCAATTGTTTCATATAGTCCCTTGGTTGTGTCTGACTTGTTCCTTGTATAACTGAATCTGTTTTGACCGAACCAAGATTTGCCTGCAAAGTATAGGATTCTCTTATAGGAGAGTACAAAGAGAACTTGTAAGCAATCGGATAATTGCACTTTTAGTCCCTATAATTTCCAAAATAGGAGTCTTCTAGTCCCTGTGCTCAAAAAATGCTACGGAATGTCCCTATGCTCGATATTTATCATCGGTCCTTTTTACAAGTTAACAGAAGGTCCTGTGGTGCTCATAAATATCGACTATAGGGACCTTTCGTGACATTCATAGAGCACGGGAAACTAGAAGACTCCTATTTCGGAAACCACAGGGATTAACGGTGCAATTAAAGAGGATATGGATAACTGGAACCTCTTTTTTTTTCTGCTCATCCATGTTTGGTGGAGCTGAGTTAGTTCTTGGAGGTATCTAGAAATAGCGAGGAAGCAGTGAATAATGTTACTTATGGGTAAATAATTGAAAAGTTTGGATTGAAATAAATAAAGAAGACAAGACTAAGTAACACTTACTTTCATCACGTTCACAAAACTTGGACTAAAGCTACCAAATTGAAGAGAAACATCTCTTTCAGCATCACCTGCTCCTTTTAAAAGTGAAAATACACAGAGTTGGACATAAATATGGAGAAAAACACTAAATATGCGTTATTAAAACCACTATACAATTATAAATGGATTGACTCGTTAAATTCTTTTCCATTGTCATCGCAAGATCTAGACTCTTAAGCCAATTAGATCATTAATCGAACACATTCAGAGCATAATTATGAACCAGCATGATCATTAAGAAAGTATACCTGTGGCCATAGTTCCAGATGCTAAATCAGAAGATTGGGGCTTAGGAGGAGTTGTACAATTCTTTATTGATTTGACAGGTGTCTCTGAAGCTGTAACATTCGAATTTACTGCAGAAATTAACTTGTTATGGATAATAAGATATGAATTTAGTGAAGATTTGAAGAAAGTAGTTAGTTTTTTAGCATACCTGATACAAAAGATTCTGAACGAGCATCATTTTGAGCAATAGCAGCCTCTGATATGGTACTAGAAGTGGTTTCTGGCTTTGCATTTGAGTGCCCACCTTGTCCATTATGCTTCTTAAAGCTATTGCACATAATGTTTCCATTGATATTCAAATATTATAACCAATCAAGCTATGAAAATCCAGATTGGGCTTTGTAAAACAGTATCTAATCACTTATGAAATAACAATTACTGTAATTATCACTACTTCTATGGCAGAATATAATTACACATTATACATTTATAGCGCATGATAGCCATCAGAGTGCATCTAGTGGAATTAATTTTTCTGATTATCTTTAAATGACCTGCTTTTAATGAACTCATAAACTAAAATTAAATGTCCTGATTTTTGTAAGCATGTGAAAATAATCAATGATTGAGCATATATTATATCATTAAATTGAGAATCCCGTGACTTAATTGAATATCACGCCTCTCATAAGTGCTCTCAACCTTGTAACGACTAGAGAAATTCTCAACCTTGATCAACTAATTAAATTTGAATATTTACAGAATCATTATCTATTCAGCCATGCACGTGCAGAGATGACAACTAGATTCATAGGTATTGAATCTGATGAAAAAGAGTAAGCGTTAATTTTAATTTGTACCTGGTAGCGGTGGCGTTGGCGGACGGTAACTGACCGCCGCCGTCCTTGATTGAAGAATCGACTCGCTGATATTGCTTTTGTGGCTGAGCTGCGGTGGTGCCGCCGGGACGAGCCGGCCTCCGGTATTGTTTCTTCTCCCCTCTCCTACTCTGCTGCTGGCTTTGGGACATATATACACACCTTTGCCACTATACTTCAAAAAAGATCCAATATATGATTCCAAATTGATGTATATAATCACGATTTGTACATGCATGCGTATATGTATGTATAACTATAACTGTATTGATGGAAACGGCGAGAAGGTGATGAAGGTGAAGATGAACAGATCGAAAAAAAAAACTGATAAAAAGAGGATCACTGTAAAAAATATTTAAAATAATTAATTAATTGATTCAATAATGGTAAAAAAACATTTACACGGAAATCTAAGACTTTGTTACTGAGGAGAGTAAATGAAAAACTGACCTGGGTAGAAAATTGTTGAAGAATGTGAGGGGTTGTGATGGAGAAGATAAAATGAAATTGTTGTTTGATCCTGCTATTAATTTCGATTGTGTTTTTTATTTTATTTTCTTTTTAAAATTTGTTTTCCTATTTTTCAGTCGTTCTGTTAGATTTGGGTTTATTTATTAACTGAGAAGTTAGAGGGTCCAAAAGTATGACTTCACTAAAAATTATTTTCCTTTTTGCTGATTTTTGCTTCACCTTTCTCTTTCATTTACATTGGTACCTTTTTTTTTTTTTTTTCACTTTTCTTTGTTTTTTAGAAACTTATCCCGATTCTAAATTTCTATTTACTGCATTTGTTATTGCTCTTTCCTCTTGTCATTCACTATTTAGTCATTTGCCTTTACTTCTTCTTTGGAATGACAAGAACTTCTTTGGCTTAACAACTTTACAGCAATTTTGGAAGGCACGTAGAGCTAATATTAAACGCTCAAATATGGGGATACCCACCGCAAGTTGTAAATGATTATTACGACTTGGAATTTAAGGGGTTTCGGCTCAACCCATAAAAAGCTAGGGGTAAAAGATTTAATTAAAAAGAATAATATAGATGTGATGGGAATATTGGAAACAAAGAGTAATACTAATAAAGTGGATTTATTTATGAATAACATGCTTAAAGGGTGGAAGAGTGTTAATAACTTCGACCTAATAGAGCATGGGAGAATCCTTTTAGTTTGGGATCCGGATAAAGTACAAGTTGAGATTATCGAGAGAACATCTCAAGCTATACATTGCAAGATTGTGTGTAAGGTAACATCTCTTAGTTTATATACTTCTTTTATTTACGGACTAAATGATATAAGATTTAGAAGAAACTTGTGGAAAAATCTAATTGATTTTTCCGCTACTTTCGATGATTCGTGGCTTCTTTTGGGTGATTTTAACAATATATTAGCTTTTAATGAAAGGATTAGAGGACAAAATGTTACGGTGGGTGATTTTAAAGAATTTGCGGATTGTTGTAATCACTTAGGCCTTGAGGATATACAATATACCGGTCAATTCTTTACATGGGATAATAACCATGTTCTTAGTAAGATTGATAGAGCATTGGGTAATCGTAAGCTAGATGAATCGAATCATTATATTCAAGCCGAATTTTTACCGAAATCTAGTGTATCCGACCATTCACCTTGTATAGTTAATATTTTTTTACAAAATGTTACTAGGATTGTTCCTTTCCGTTTCTTTGATATGTGGGTGCAACATGAAGATTATTATGTAACAGTTGAAGATGGATGGAACAAGACCATGGTCGTGGGTACTAAACAATATATCCTATGTAAAAAAATGAAAGCTTTGAAGTTCGACTTGAGGAAATTAAATAAGATCCACTTTTCTCATATTTCCGCAAGGGCAAAGAAAGCTAAGGAGGATCTTGAAATAGCCGAGGTACATTTCCAACAAAATTTACCTTCTTCTTCATTTGATAACTTGGTTGAGATTCGGAAGAGATCTAAAACTCTTGAAATGGCCGAGATTAGTTTTCTTAAACAAAAGGCTAAGCTCGGTTATTCCCTTAAGAGTGATAGGTGTACTAAATTGTTCCATGGGCTCCTTAAAAGTAAAAATAGAAGAAGATTTATTCCGAATATTTTAAAGGAAAGTGGTGATTTAACTACTTCTAAAGATCAAGTCAATGAAACGTTCCTAAATTATTTCAAAGGTTTATTTGGTGTTAAAGATAATACGACACATATTAATTCCGAAGTATTTGATTATGGAAGTAAAATTACTTTAGAGCAAGGAGAAGATATGTGCCGTGACATAACCGATTTGGAGATTAAAGAAGCTATTTTTAAAATAGCGAATGATAAAGCGCCCGGACCCGATGGTTATTCTTCATTATTTTTTAAGAGTTCGTGGAATATTATTGGGGAAGATGTTATCTTAGCGGTACGTGAATTCTTTACCTCCGGTTTTTTACTTAAGCAATTAAATACTACTCTTATTGCTTTAATTCCGAAGATAGATGATCCTAAAAGTGTTGATAATTTTCGGCCTATTTCGTGTTGTAACGTGGTTTATAAAGCGATTACTATGATACTAGCGGATAGATTGAAACCTTGTTTAAATAATATAGTGGACAAAGCCCAAAATGCGTTTGTTGAGGGTAGATCTATGATAGAAAATATCCACCTTATGCAAGAACTATTTCGAGGTTATAATAATCAAAGTAGCTCGTCAAGATGTACTATTAAAATTGATTTTAGAAAGGCGTATGACTCTATATCATGGGACTTTATTTATTTAGTTTTAAAGGGATTAAAGTTTCCGGAAAAAATAGTAAATTGGATTATGGTGTGTGTTTCATCTCCGTTTTACTCTTTGGCTATAAGTGGAGAAGTGCATGGGTTTTTTAAAGGCGAAAAAGGCTTAAGACAAGGTGATCCTGTGTCTCCTTATTTATTTATTCTTTGTCTTGAATATTTCTCTAGGCTTTTAAAAAAAATACTTGTATTGGATTTAATTATCATCCCAAATGTGAGAAGGAAAAAATAACACATTTAGCTTTTGCAGACGATTTAATGTTACCTTCTAAAGGTGATAAAGGTTCGATTAAGATTCTTATGGATAGTTTAAATGAGTTTGGAGATGTTTCGGGGCTTCGTTTAAATGTTGAAAAATCAAATATTTATTACATAGGTATCTCAAATGATGATATGATTAATGGGATAATACCTACGAATTTTGAGGAAGGGATTATGCCTTTTCGTTATTTAGGGGTCCCGCTAGGATCTTCCGTATTATTATCGAGAGACTATAAATCTCTTTTTGATAAATTGGAAGGTTATGTTAGGAGTTGGAGAGCCTCTTCACTCTCATTTGCGGGTAGATTGGAATTGATTAGATCGGTTTTGCAAGGGGTGATATGCTTTTGGTTTACGATCTTCCCGGTTCCGGTTGGTGTTAAAGAGAGAATTATTAGTATTTGCCGTAATATTTATTGGGATAATAAGCCACCCCAAGTTAGTTGGAAAAATATTTGTATGCCTAAAAATGAAGGGGGACTTGGATTAAAAGATTTTGAAGCATGGAATAAAGCTTTACTTCTAAAGATGATTTGGAAAATAGTGGAAAATAAAGAATCGCTTTGGATTATGTGGATTCATGGTGAGTATTTTAATAGTAGTGGTTTTTGGGAATGGATTCCTAAAACAAATAATTCCCCACTTTTGAAAAATATTTGGGAGTTAAAAGAAATTATACGTGGGTCCCTAGGCGAAGAAGGAAGAAAAGAAATATTAGCTTTATGGTTTGCTTCCGTTAAGGCGCCCCGATCAACATATGAGGTAAATACAATAGAGTTTTATGATGTATATAAATTCCCTTATGATTTATTTCGTCGTAAAGCTTTTATTAAACCTTGGGCAAATATTGTGTGGGATCCGAGTGTATTTCCGAAACATGCAATCATAGTATGGATGGCATTAAAAGAAAGACTTAAAACTAAGAATAGGATTACTTACATGGAACTTGATCCCCTTTGTGATTTGTGTAAGGAAGATTTTGAATCGAATAGGCATTTATTTTTTGAATGCTCTTTTGCTAAGGCTATATGGGATGATATTAAAATGTGGCTTGGACTAGACAAGGAAATGAACACTATGCTAAGCGCTTTGAAATGGCTTAAAAAATTAAAAGCTAGAGAGAATTGGAGAAGAAAGGCTTGGAAAGTGGGTTTTGGAGCTACCGTGTATTGTATTTGGACGGCGAGAAATCACCTAGCCATGAGAGGTGCTTCCAAGACTAGAGAAATAGTAACCAAGGAAATTAAATGGTGTGTTTATTCAATCTTATTTTCCTTGTTCCCTCGGCATTCTTTTTTGGATATGAGTGGAAGGCTAGCTTGTATTAGTATAGTATGAGGTAGTTGTTTTTTTATATTCCTTGTTGCTACCTTAAGCTTTCGAGCCTAGGTAGGTAACACCCATGTATAGTGTACAGTTTTGATATTTTAATACAACCGTTTACCCGACCCAAAAAAAAAACTTTGATCCACGAGTTGGAATAAAGAGCATAACATAAATGGTTCAACAAATTGGAAAAATTCACGAAATTACTGTTCCCCGGAGGTTTATCAATTATCATTTGTTCACAAGAATAAAGATAGATAGGAGGCTTGATATGCCAATTTTTTGGGGTCAACTTTTAAAAAAAATATCCGGATACCTATTTGGATCAAATTCAAGTTTGAAAACCTAGGACAGGTTTGCTATAGTGCGGTAATTTTGACCACGATAAAAGTATTTGCAACAATTCAAAGAAAATTGTACCTAAACTAGGAAGTTGGAGCAAGGTTTCTACCCATCTTCCAATTCCGGTCATGTTAAACCCAGTTAGAAACTTGCAAGAGTAGAGGAAAATAGTTGGTGTTTCAAGAGCTAGTCAATTCGATGGTATGAATATGTCTTATCAATACAACTTTAATTTGAAAAATGATGGTGGAAGTACAAATCAAGCCACCTCATCAGGTTTTGAGTTTATGGCGCAGAGACCAACTGATTGATTGTATATTAGTTAAGGACCAAAGGATAAAAGAGAAGAAGATTCAAATAACAAAAAGGCAATACAAAAACGATGTCATCCAAGTCCTTTGACGTGGAAATAACATTTGCTTGCAACAGAAATGAACAAGTCAACGTGGACAACATTCTATTAAACACCGTGGAAGCTGACTAAGATTTTTTAACACCCCAACATTCACGTGAGATGCATATGTCCTTTGTGATATATAAGACCCCCAACCCCACTCATAAGTTGTTTTTCCCAGTCCTATTCAGAAGAAATCCCAAATCGCCAACTCTAACTTCTTTAACACTCTAACTACCACATCTCTGCCTTTATCAACACCACCACCAACCACCTCTAAACCACCTCAAATAAAATATCCATTTCAACCCTTAACAAATCCAACCACCATACACTCGCCACACCAAAATCATAACCAAAACACCACAAACAACAACTTTGATCCCAACCACAACACATCCAGCCACCACAACACAAAACAAACCAAAAGCCCCTCTACCATATGGGCTAATAAAAGAACAATATCAACAAAAAATTTGAATATGAAGAGATTCAATGGGAATTTTTAAGCTTTTCAATACTGCGAATGAAGCATGCTCTTCTCTTAGAAGCAACCTAGATAATAGAATAAAGGTTTGGCAAAGCACAAAATATGGCAGTGACGAGTGGTAAAGATGAAAAAATCATTATCAAACGGTTCAAATTCGATGATCAACTATCTATGGGAGATTAAGAGAGGAATCGCCTGATAGGAGCAAAGAAGAGCTACACCAAAGAGCCAAAAAAAGGTTGATAAAAAATGGAGAAAAATAAAGATAAAAAATTTGAATGAGAGGCAAGAGATACAAAGAATATTTATATTGTAGAGTAAAAACGAGATACATGTTTTATAAACCTACTACCTATATACATGCATAGAATTTTACTTGTAGAATACTCGAATTAGTGTTTTGGATACTGACTCTAAAAGTGACAAATCTTTAAAATAAGGCAAGAAACGGGAATATATCAAATAATAGGGAAAAATCCCTCAGCTGAGCACAAAAGGAACCTAAAAATATGTCTTTTGATGGGATTAATTCATCACAACCAATGAGACATCAATCATTATGGTAAGATATAGAACCTTAATCTTATGTAGTGCAATAAAGTAATCCTTATCCCTCTTTCACGGGAAGATAAATCTTGAAATAAAATAAGTTTTCCACCATTCGTCCTATCTATTCCAACAACCTAAAATCAAATCCTAAACCAATTAATATGATTCATCAATACAATAGTTTATGTATGGAAAAAGAAATTAATGACCTCTATATTGAGTATAAATTTTTATGTCGTTGGACAAATAAATTCTTGAATGACGTTTACCAAATCAGGGAACCTTGATGTTGAATTATCCCTATTCCTTGAAAAGACATGGATAAGACCATCATCTAAACTGTGAATTTTTGATTGTCCATCAAACCTAAATTTTTCTAACAAACTTTATGGAAAAAGAGCATTGGACTATGGGCTTTTGAGATGGTGGAGTTCATCAATGGGTTTAGTGGGATGGGTTTGAAGAGATGAGCGGGGTCAGATGGCTTTATTTGGGTCTAGTGGATTGGGTTTGAAGAGATGAGGGTTATAACATTTTAGTTTATATTTTCTTATATAGCGGATAAGAAGAAGATGAAAGGAATATTCTATTTCTTTTTAAAATTATAAGAAAAAAGGTTAAAATAATAATTTGGGGTATCTGAAAAAAATAAAAGTTAGGGGTTAATTTTGACTTTTTCAAACTTATGAGTTAAAATAATGATTAAATTAATAAAAATGATTATAAAATAATTTAATGGTAATTTAACGTACTCTTGGACGAATTATGTTAGTAGTGGCAAACATGCACAGATTTTCAGTACATATGGGGTAATTTGGCTTGATTTATAAAGTAGGGGGTTTTGACATCACATCATTTACAAGGAGGAAATAGTATATTTACTCTAAAGATAATATGAATGATAATATATAATAAAAGGCATAAAAATCAACATAATGTGCCCCAGTATGTCTCATTCTTGTTTGTAGATGACGATTTGTTATTGCTCAAAGCCAATGAACATATATTTAATTCTTTAAATGAGATATTGAATGACTATGGTAAGGCATCAAGACAAAATATTAATCTTAATAAGATGGGGTACTAGGGAAAGTGTTCATGAAGATAAATTTAAATCAATCACATAAATAGAGGATTTCTCAAGGATAAGTAATACAAACATACAAGTAAAGAGAATGGGATAAATACAGGTTTTATTGAGGGTGTTTTTAATGAACATATGCAACCCTATATTAACTAAAGGTTGGTCATTAAAAACAACCTATAAGAGGGACTATTTGCTAATACATTTCTAAATCAAAAGATATGGTTCCTCAATATTTTTGAAAATGATTTGGCATAATAAACTTCAAATAATGGTTAGGGTGTCTATTTTGTTGATGCTATGTTATCCCTTCAAAAACAACTTTTTAAGAATAATTATTCAGAATCATCCAGAGGCCCATTATGTGCTATGCATAACGATGCAGTGGAACATATCATTTCAGCCAGAGATACTGGAAATGACCAGTCATGCAATTTCGCATTGATCCAGACTCTTTCACTTCCGTTGTGGAACGAATCTCTATGAATTGAGGACATAAGCTAGAATAAGGAAATTATTATACTATTACTACGCTATGTCTTGCAGAAATTTACAAGGACAAAAATACCCCCTGGTTGAATTCTCCAATCAAAGACAACGACAATGAAATGATCCCTGATTTGTTTAAGAACGAGCGACTATCACACGTCTTTCTCATCCCCGATTAATTTAACTAGTATTGCATCTGTTTGTCTTAACATGGAGGGAAGAATTATGGACTTATCTTTAAGAGTTTTAAAGTAAAAGTTGTCCAATGCGATCATCAACGCTCGGGTTTAGGTGGATGAGGCTAAGATTTTCTGTGTTGTTATAGCGTAAGATTTCTTAAGAATTATTTTGATCACCAATGACCCTCTTAATGTTAAATGGACTATTAGATACCAATTGATGACACATATTATTAATTTTTTCAACAAAAAGAGAGTTTTTTTTTAAAGTTAGCATTTTTTTATAAATAATTGGCAATTTGGCATAAAGATGAAAGTAATGTCAGATTTAGCACAAGGGCGGCATCCCAAACACCGCCCTTAGGCAAAATTTTATTTCTGTTAAGAGAGGTGGTTGAATGACCGCCCTTACAATTTTGCCTAAGGGCGGTGTTCAGGATACCGCCCTTGTGCTAAATCTGAAATTACTTTCATTTCTATGCCAAATTACCAATTATTTATTAAATATATGCTAAAATAAAAAAAAAACTCACAAAAAGTTGATAAAGTAAATGAGTTAGAAACAATAACAATATGGACTTCTTTTTGTTAATACTTGTCTTTAATTGTTTTGAAAATTACCCAAAAAATTAGAATTGACGGAAGTGTTTGGTAGTTTTATTTATTTATTTATTTATTTTTTTGGACTTTTGGTAGTTTTATTTATGATTATAAATTTATTATACCTAAGTAAAATAATTACAATAGAAAATAATAAAAAATTATAATATAATAACTTGATATTGCTTACTTAAAAGATTACGTATCATTTGAAATTTGAAAAAAGATTATTGAAAGTCATTTGACTAACGTCGTACTTGTCAAGCTTTTAGCAATTTCAGAGATCATTATTAGATATTAATTTATCTATTACACTACAAAATCACCTTTATCATAAGTGAGCTTCTTGAGAGCTTGAACTCATAATCAGTTTCTTTCTCTTTTCTTTTTCAAGTAATGAGCTCACAAGTAATCTCCGCCATATCAATCAACCAACCCACCAGTTTAACACACCAAATCCTAACCCATGATGACGCATTAATACCAAAGCCGCAATTTCTGAAGCTACCTCTCCATTTCATCACCAGAATCTCCAATCCCATCTCATACTCCGACGGTTCATCCTCTCGCTCCCGTCTCATACTCCGAAGGTTCATCCTCTCTCTTAACCTTTATTTGGCTTTTATTCCACACTTTTAGCGCAATAGTGATTGGCGCCACCGCCTCCTCAATTTATCTTTCCGCAAAACGGGACCAGTCCAGGCCTGCGAATGACGCTTTAGGTAATTTCGATTCTTGATCTTTATTTTGTATCTAATTAATGTAGCTTAATATTATGTATCCTGGTAATTCTTGAATTAATTTAAAATTTTGTGGAATTTTACTATGTTTCCTCTGCATAGAACCGATGGACTTTTTGATTATTACTTTTAAAAATTAAATGTTATTATGTATTATAGAGTTTCTTGATTTTGCCTTAATTTTATCATTATTAATGACCTCTTGGTCATCAGGAAATGTGTCTATATACTATCATATGTAATTTACAGCTACACAGAACAATGATTGAAAAAAACTTGCATAATAGTAAATAAATCGAAGCTTGTGAATCTTGAACATACTCTTATGTTTTTCCATAAGTTGAGACAAATCAAGAGACAGTATGGTTTGAACATACTCATTTTTATTTACTCAATTTGTAACTTGAGATTTTACTTTCTATCACTGGAAGCCAATTCGTAGTCCCATAACTGATTTTTTCTTAACATTTTTCTTTACTTTTGGACATGTATGTAGCGTATATTATGCAGATTTAGGATATAAGCCCCTATGGCCCTATTAGGTTTTCTTGTGCAGGAGAGCGGCTTGGTGGGAAAGGGAGTGTGAAGAGATTTCTTTTTGTTTATTCTTCCAATGCATGCAAGTGTGAGTGTGAAGAGATGAGGTTTATTTTTTAAAATTTTTTGGTCGGATGGAGAGATGAAGGTTTTACGGTTTAGGGTTTTTCAACGTTTACTTTTTTTTCAATTTACTATTTTATATTGTATAATTTTATTGGAAAAGATTGTAATATTTTTGTAAAGGATAATGATAAATGTCACCTAATTTTATTATTCTTTTTAAAAAAAGATATAAATAATTAATTATACTTATAATTAAATAAGGTATAGCCCGAAGACATTCTAAAAAGAGTAAAGCGGGATATCACCCCAAATTGCATCACCTTTATATCGCCCCTTATGTGGACCAATCATAAAAGAGAGAGAAAATGATAAATTAGAAGAGAGAAAGCATATGATTAATACATTTAAAATCTACCTAGGAGACGATATAAAGGCGATGCAATTTG
This sequence comes from Nemophila menziesii, assembly GCA_029959085.1. Taxonomy (NCBI): domain Eukaryota; kingdom Viridiplantae; phylum Streptophyta; class Magnoliopsida; order Boraginales; family Hydrophyllaceae; genus Nemophila; species Nemophila menziesii. Next base: position 22,780,892 of record JARWIR010000001.1, on the reverse strand, counting down.
GGATGATATCCAGCATTACTCTTCTGAAAAATAAAATTCCAGTTAATTGTTTCTTTTTTTCAGTTTTTCAATTTTCACATAGGAAATGCTTAAATGATATTTTGTTTTGAATATGTAAAAACTAAAATTGTAGATAGAGTGTATACAGAAACGATATACAAAAATTGGTTATAAAATTCAAATGAACCATAAATCTGTGTATAATTTGTCAAACAACTAATAAATAGGTTAAAAAACGAAAATAATGAAAAAGTAACAGAATCAAAATGTGTGGATCATATAACATTGAGTTTTTAATATGCTTGTATAGATCTCATAACTCTACAAAATATCGTCGTGTCAACATACACATATCGCCCAATACGGGAAACCTGGCCACAACCTATTCATTTGAGAAGTATAGAAAATTAGTATATAATTTTAATATGATACACATTAGTGTTATATTTATGTGAATTTTTACCATGTGATTAAGACTCCACCTATCCAAGCGTTTTCCTTTTATCTAGTCATCACGCATGATTTTCTTCCAATACTACAAATATAATTAAATATTAATTATTATTAGAAGACAACAAACTTGTATTAGAAAAAAATAGAAATAAGAGTTTGTATTATCTCATTTGTGGGTCATGGGGTGTTATAAAATAATGCGAATAAAATAGAGGAACCACAATACCATAAGTGCACGGTTGTCCAAGTAATACTCCGATAAATCGGGTTTCATTCGCAGGGACGGATAGTTACAACTCTAGTATTAATCAAATAGTAGAAATAATTGTTTAACGGAAAAATAAATGATATGATTTTTGTTTTGGTTTTCTAAAACTAAAGGTGCAATTAAAATAAATACTAAATTAATTTTAACTGAAAGGAAAATAAAGCAAGTAATGAGCTAGACGCAAGAAGAGAAGGAGTACTTGAGTCTCGCAAGGGTTTCACCTAACCTATCTAATTAATGCTTCTATTTAAGGGCTAAATTGATATTATTCTGCTAGTCGGGACTCTAATCTCTCCTAACCCCCGTCAGGGTGGACTTAGGAGCTGTACTACGGTAGTATAAACTCCGTCACAGAGATTATATCTACTTTTGAACGGTTTTAGTCTCTTACCTCATTGGTTGCATGGTTAGTCAAGCCCGTCAGGGTCATTAACGAATACTACGCGTCTATTATCTATGTTTGTAAATAAACCCCCCGTCATGGTGATCACTTTGTCACTTAAGTGAATAGCCTAATTACTAAGCCCTAAGTTTGATTCATGACTTCAAAGTTAGTAAATGAAATTAAGACAGTAGCCAACACAAAATACCTAATTTAATTTAAAATAATTAAATCCCAAATTCAGAAAACAAGAATTAAATAGAATTGGGTTCAACCCATGTAGCGATTCTTAAGTACAAAAGAATTTAGTTCATAACAGGAATTGAAAACTGAAATAAAATAAAAGGTGTCCATATTTAATTACATAAATAAATGAAGGAACCTAATTAGGGCGTTGGTTTGGCTGTTGATGGAAGAAAGGAATTCTTCCAGTTCTAGCTTCTACCTTCACTACTAGAAACAGCGTCTTTAGGGACGAAAAATTACCAACGACCGCGTTTCGTCGGTAAGTTTGTAAACTTACCGACGACATTCGTTTACCGACGACAGAGTCGTTGTCGGAAACTGCGACGACAAGAATTCGTCGATAATGTTCAGCATTTCGTCGGTAATATTTATTTATTTATTTTTATTTGGCCTCCGAACTGCCGTCGCTATATTTGCGACAACGTCCTTCGTCGCTATGTTGTTTATATTACCGACGAAGCTTTTGAAGTTACTGACAAAATACGGGTCGTCGCTAACTGAAAAACCTATTCAATGAAGACTGCAGGTTTTAAACTCACAAAACACCCAAAACCCCCAAAAAAATTCTCCGATTTTTCTCTCAAAAACACAACTAATTTTTTTATTTATTTCTAATTGATTCTCCAATTCATCTTGCACCATTCCTGGGTTCATAATCAAAGTGGGGCATTATCAATATCCAATTTCATCACACAATTTAAGGTAATTTCATGAGAAATCATTATTATTTTTTGCTTTCTAGTTGTGTTTTATTCTTGCTATATGATTTGAATAAGTGAATTAATACATTTTCAAGGTGGGGCATGATCATCAATCTTCATCTTATTCATCCAATTCAAGGTATTTTCAATAAATTTCATGCTTTTTAAATTTTTTATTTATTGGATTATACTAGTTGCTATAACATATGATTAGGTTCATGAGTTACATGTTTTTTGGTTGACTAGTTTATTATTATGGTGTAAATTATGCATGTGTTGTTTTATTTATATTTTGTGCTCATATATTTTCATTTGTTTAATTAATTATATGAAATTTTTATATATTTATTGTGTTTTAATTTTATTCATTCAAGGTTTGTAATATTTAATCATTCAATGGTTTGTAATATTTAGTCATTCAACGAGTTTGTAATTTTTAGTCATTCATTGGGTTGTAATTTTTTATTATGTTATTTATTGTGTTGTAATTTTTATTCATTTTATTAATTGTGCTGTAATAATTATATATTTTATTTTTATATGAATGTAGTTGTCTAGTTATATAAAATTGTTGCTAAGAGATGGCTTTGGGTATCGATAAGAGTTGGATCATTACGAAGAATTATTACACGCCAGAATATGTCTTTGGGGTTTTCCGTTTTATCGAATTTGCTAAGAAAAAAGTAAAGGTTATACTGGTTAATTGTCTTGCCCGTGTACGAAGTGTAATAATTACCGTCGATTACCCACCGAACAAGTGGGTGAATACGGCAAAAACGTTCCCCAGGTGGTGGGGTCCGAAGTTCGAGAAGCCGTGCCTCCTTGCTACAAATCATGGTCAGATGTCCCCGACCATTCTAAAGGGACTATTCTACGACAAGTGCAAGAGTTTTTTGACCTCGAGGTGTGGAGGCGATGAGCAGATTGGGGAGAAATAGCAAAGAGATTGAACACGATGACAACTACGTGCTAAAGGCGGTGGAAGTCGGATCTAAAAATCGACTACTACAACACGAATACTACACCTCCAAATGTTCTTCCGGAGTTTTGGGAAAGAGCGAAGAAGATGTGGGATGACGAGAATGTAAATGTACAAAAGTTTAATTTTTTTGTTAGCTAAAATAATATTTTATCAGTCTTTATTTATTAATTTTATAACTCTTTATTTATTAATTGTAACAGAGTCAGGCGGAGATTAATAAGAAAAATCGAGAGTTGCAGACAGTTCCGAGCAAGACGGGGTCTAGGAACTTATCCCAGACTCGGGAGGTTATTATAGAGGTATAATTTCTAATAATAAAAATATAATTTAGCATTTTATTAATTTAATTTTTAATTAATTATTATTTGTTATTGTATACTGTCTAGGGGAAGCTGAAGACCGTGACGAAGGAGCCGTTGACTTTCTTTGACGATGGAACCCAGGAGGAGATTGAGCTTCCTCCTTTAAGCGGCTATTTCGATCACCTTTCTTACGATCCGATTACAGATACCTGGCGTGACCAACGTTTAGAACGAGCTAGCGTAAGTTTTTTTAATTTCTTTAAATTAAATATTTATATTTATATTTAACTTTACTTTTTTATTAATCTAATTTATATCCAAATTGAAATCTAATTACAGGGTGTTTTTCGGGAGAAGATGAAAATGAAGGTTGTCGAAGCCGGAGCCGAGGCTGCTGATGTTTCCGTCCAGGAACAAATGGACGTCATGCTGGAGACTATCATGGAGGTCATCGCCCCACCCAAGACAAAATATTGGGTGCCAACCATTGGTCCGGTCCGAAAAAGAGCCCGGACTCTTATACAGCCACATAGACAGAACGAGGAGCTACTCAAGGCGATGCTGGCAAGTATGAACGAGTTTCGCGTGACTCAAGGACTTGACCCTATACCGGATCCAGCCTCCACATCAACTGGGCCCACAGCTTCTTCGAGTCAGCCGAGTCAGCAGCCGAGCATGGTGGACACGCTCCTCGAAGCGTTGAACGGCATGAGACTCCCCCAAGGTCTTCCCCCGATCACCGTCCCCGAGCCCCCCGAAGTGAAGAGAGAGGAGATGAAGAGAGAGAGGATGTAGACGATTCGGATGATCCTTGATTATGTTTTTTTTGTGGTTGTGTGATTTGAATTTACGTTAGTTTCTGTTGACTTTTATTATTCGATAGGATGTTGACTTTTAGTTTGACTCAATTTTAATTTTAATTACAGTATTTTCTATTAATTTTTGGATTATTATTTATTTATGAATTTTATTTGCATTATATTTATATAAAAAATATTGAATCAAAACAATTTTTTTTAAAAGAAATACAATTAAAACTTATATTAAAAAAATACAAAAATTATATTAAAAAAAAGAGCCAATTATAGATTAATGCCTATTAAAAAACTTATTTAAAAAAAGGTGCCTAGAATAAGATACTTTATAGAAAACAGCCTCATCCCAAATTACCCTTATAATTAACAATTAGAAAAAAGAATTAGGAAAAAACCAAACAAAAACTAATAAACACACGCGCGCGTCCGTGAATTTTTTTTAAAATCGTCATAACTAATTCTAAAAAAATCAAAAAAATAAAAAATTTATATATTTGGATAAAGCAAATTAATATTTACGTCTATGCTTTTTTTCGGAATTTTTTGAATTTTTTTTATTTTTTTTAATTCGTAGACACCATGTTTTGAAATATGGAATTTGGTTTCCGCAGACACGAAATTCACTATTTAAAACATGGAATTCCATGTTTTAAACATGGAATTTTGTGTATGCGGAAAAAATTAAAAATATTCAAAAAATTCAAAAAAATCATAGACGTAAATATTAATTTGCTTTATCCAAAAATGCAAATTTTTTGATTTTTTTTAATTAGTTATGATGATTTTAAAATAATTTCACGGACGCGCGCGTGTGATGAAATTAGTAGTATGTGGTGGTGGTGGTTGTGGTGGTGGAGGTGGTGATGGTTGTGGTGGTGATGGTGGTGGTGGTGGTGGTTGTGGTGGTGGTAGAAGTACCCTATTATTTATTTAATATTTAAAAATAAATATTGTATTAAAAATAGAATAATATATTTAATGATAAGGATAGTATAGGTATAAAAAATATAAAGGGGATGTTTTCTATAAATAATTTTTCTATTAGGCATTTATCTCTAAATAAAAAAATTTGAGGCTTAATTAAAAAGGCATTTATCTCTAATTACCCCTAAAAAAAAGGTTAGCGACGAACAGGGGCGGAGCCAGGATTTTTCTTAGGGGGGGCCAAGGGGGTTCGAGGGCAACGCCCCGAATTTTTTTTTTTTTGCGGTATTTACACTATGACTCTATATATTATGCCAAAAATTACCAAATAGGTCCTTATGTTATGAAAAAAATACGCTATAAGTCCCTATATTGTGTAAAAATTACAATATAAGTTTAGATATTAATTTTTTAATTAACTATCCTATAATATATTTTTATATACAAAATAACATATATTTTCTTGTATAAAAAATAAAAAATCTTTTAAATAAAATAAATTTAAGTTTAATATATTAAATTTTAAAAGTTAGGGGGGCCAAATGAATATTTCATAAAAACTTAAGGATTAATTATGTATTTCATTTTTTTTTAATTCTTGGATAGTTATAATTTTTTTTTTAAATTCAGGGGGGGCCATGGCCCCCCCTACTCAACACACAGCTCCGCCTCTGGCGACGAACGAACTCGTCGCTAATATATATAACATAAATAAATTAATCATTTATGCTGGATTAAAAAAAATAAAAATTATAGACTTATCGACGAAAAAGTCGTCGCTAAGTTTCGACGATAAAGTAATAAAAAAATGTAAATCAATAATCTACAAAATAAAAAAAATTAATTACTTAATTACCGACGATATATGTCGTCGCTAAAGTATAAACTTAGCGAAGACACATGTTGTCGTTAAACTTCTGAGCAATTAAAGACGAAAGCAACAATTGTCGTCGGTAAGTGGCCTTTTACCGACGGCTTTCCAGGGACGAAAGATTACCGACGAAATTTCGTCGGTAATCCAGAATACCGACGAATTACGGGTTTTTACCGACGAATTCTCTCGTCGGTAAATAGGCAGAATGTTGTAGTGCTTCTGTTTTGACTCCCTCTTGAAGCGTATGAAATAATCTGATAAGTGGTAATTAAAAAAAGGAGTCTAAAGGCCTATTTATAATCAAAGGAATGAGTGGGCTTTTTACTTAATAAATATAATTAAAATAATAAAAAAAACCAAGTCCATTTTTCTAATTCCCGTAACTGGTGTGCAGCCTTTAGTGAAACGGCTTTAACTTTTGCAAATCAACTCCGAATCGACTCATTCCAAATGCTAAATCTTCCTAACTTAATAAGGAAAAATCCCTGTTTCACGCCCCAAAGGCTGAATCGGTGTCTAAGTGGCTCGAAATCAACAATTAGTAACAGCCTTCCAGATTTGCAGCTTTCCTAGTCAACTCTTCGGGATATCTTTTCTCGCCTTAATTTGACTTCTTCGCTCGATTTAAGACTTTAATTCTAAATTCTTCTCCTTGTCTTGGTGCTCCCTAGCATCCATGGACCTAAGAACTTTTCACTAAAAACAAACAAATTAACGTACAAAAGCTCTAAAAATGAAATATTACAGATCCAAGGAGAGAAAATGAAATATCACGAAATAAGCCTAAAAGTCTATCATATAAGTCAAATATTCACCCAAAATGATGTCTCCTAAGGGCATATAAGTAGAAAAAAAGGGAGACATCAAGACCCCAAACTCAAACCTTTGTCGTCCCGACAAAGTAAATAAAAACGAAGGTCTAAGGTGCACGCAGAAATGCAGAATCTAGTAAATAACACCTAAAGAACAACTTAATACAAATCTCATATAGTAAGACTTAAGAACTAATATTCACATACACCTCTCATGCAAAAATCAAACACAAATAATATCAATCTAAAATTAATTTCACAATGCTAGATGGTTATGCTTATACTTATCTCAATATGATGGCTATAGGGTGTTCATTAATCCTTACTCGCTTTGAACGCTCCACTTAGCATACTTCCTATTAGCTGAATCATAAACTCACTATGTACCTAGGAATCACGAGGATTTTACGGTTTTAGCGTAGGCTTAGGGACGGTGTGGTATGTATATTTGGTAAATTTGAAGTGAGCTTTTGGCTCTCTCCTCACTTAGAGAGAAAAATGGTAATGTAGGAGAGAGAAAAACGGTAATGGATAAAAAAGAAGAATCTATTTTTTGTCTTATATATACTATAAGGGTATTCATGACAATGAACATCTTAAAGGCTCCTTTGAAGGAAAGAGAAATAGAATATTACTTTTGTGGCATTAAGATGGTTTTCAAGACCCTATTGATAATACACCTTAAAAAAATTTAAGTTAAATTAGAATAAAGAATAAAATTAGTATATTAGTTAGGTTATTATAATAATATAATTAAAAAATCAAAATTATAAATAAATAATAGATATAAAGTAAAAATATAGAGTAAGTGAAATTGAAGAAGTAAAATGTGTATAGCATATTTATGGAGTAACTTTTGTTTGATACGGTATATGTAAATATAGAAAATAAAAATGGAGTAACTATTGAAGATTGTTTAAGAGATAAGTTTGTGGAGGTTTATGAAAGAGGCAGGTGGGGGAGTTTGAGAGGTTTTTATGTAGGTGGAGGGTATTATTAGTACTTACATAAAAACAAAAGGTGCCCCGCCATGTAAAACTAATACAAAATAATTCCTCCGTTGCTATACCTATTATAATCAGTAAAATCAAGGGAAGAAACGTACCCCATCCAAAAACTCCACTCAACAACAAACTCCAGCAGGTCCAGTTTCCATGTGGAAATGCTGCAAATATGTTATATCATGTGGGCTTTTGCCCCAAAAAAGAAAGTGTATTATTACCCAAAGATGTAATTTCTACTCTCACGCAGAAGAAACAATGGAGCATATTTTCTTCTCTTGCCCTTTTTAGTGTTGATGTATGGGGCGGAAAATACTAGGTCGCGAGGTGGACCTCAAGAGTACGGGTTATTTCGGATCAAGAATCCTACACACTATCAAATAAGGTACTAAAGGGAGTTGGTGTCTGCAAAATATCTATTGTTTTCGTTTTCATCACTATCTAGAACATGCCAGAATGAAAAATCTCTTTAAAAACACCAAACGGAACACAAAATCAGTTATCATCTTGAGAGACAACCTAATGAAAGCTTTCTTTAGATATGATTTGAATGAGGTTAGAGTTAGGGATGTGGCTACAGGTAGTGAGGAACGCTCTTCTACCCATGAAACCAACTCATTTGTGGGTGACCCAACCCCAACACTCAATATTTTATGTGATGCCTTTTTTGTTGACGAACATGAGATTACAAGTATCGTAATAGAGGGGAATAAATTCTTCCAATTCACATGTTTTCTTGCAAAAGTTATACACTTTGGCGCAACTTGATTGTTTAAGACGAGGTTGCAACGATTCTTATGGCTTGCAAAGTCGCAGTCTCCTTCGAGGATGGGGAGGTTACTAATACACACCAACTGTCTCGGAGTTACCCAAGATCTATTAGCTACATCTGAGTTAAGCTCGAAAGCCTGACCTCTTGTGTGCAATTTAGAAAACTTATTAATCATATGTCTCATATATTTATAAAATATGTTCCTCGGTTTAGGAATGTAGTGTTGGAACATTGAATGACATGGTCAGTTTCCATGTGGGTGGAGCATATTTGTGAAGGCAAAAAGTCACAAAGACTACGTTTCCCACATCGGTGGGTTACTAAAAGCCTTTGGTGTTTATTACTGATGTGGTACCATTAGCTAACAAAAAACTAATACTCATGCACATGAAGAGACAATGGGGAAGCTTACCCGGTCTAGTCTTGGATCTTGGGGAAATAAAAATAAACTAATTTTATAACCAGCTTTTATTTTGTTCAACCTCTTTCTTTCCAATTCTTGAGCGAATATTATACAGATTCCAACCTACGATTGTGAGTGCACACGAGAGTAGGGTAGTAGTGTTAAACCTTGAGGAACGTTCGGAAAAACAGTGTAGTATCTCGGCTGTCCCGGAATTCGTTCTTAAGGCAGTGGCTCCTCCACGGCACTACGGTTTTTATCTTCGTCCGTTTTCATCTTCACTAATCGGGTTCGTCTTTTAATTCGTCTTTTACTTTCGGGTTTTTATTTCCGTTTTTATGTTTCAGTCTTTACTTTTCAGTCTTTACTTTTCGCAACTAGTAGTTAAAGTTTAGTTTCACATTTAGTTTTAAAATACCATTACAGTACTTTCATTTTTCCAACATGTAGATGCGGATATCGTTGCTAGAAGTTTTAGATGTAATATCTTACCAACAATCGGTCATAGGTTTATTTTCCATTTTGATCAAATCTTTAGACACGCTTTGTGACCGATGTGGGATCCGATTAACTTTACATAACCTCGCTATTTATATTATAATATTTTGCCCAAAAATAAAGGGATAAAAGAACACATCCCATTGAAGTCCTGTTTCATTATATTGAGTTTCTTACAAAATTATAAGTTAAATGAAGTATAAGACATAATTTTTATTCCCTTGAAATAGTTTAGTTATATAAATTAATATAAACATTTTTTTTTTCATACAATATGGGGCTAAAAGCCAAAGAACTACAATTAAATTAATATAAACATTTTTTTATAACGAAGAACTTGGAGCTCCGAGATATTATACTTTTGAAGTGCATAGTTCCCATACATTCAAAATTTTGATTAAATTAGCTTCTGCTTCTCCAAATATACCTCCTAATATTTCCCACGGGGAAACAATATCCTTTAAACAACCAAATCCAACCTTCACAAGCTGCTTACAACAATCATTACTGAGAGTTGGAAATGGAAACCCAAAGATATTGAGCATTACTTCGTTTACACATACTTGTGAAATACTTTTTGTACATTTTTCTGGATTTACCAGTTGAGCAACAACTTGAGTGGAGGAGATCATGAAAATTGCAACAAACAAAGCGACCATCACAACTAAGGAGGATTTGATAGCTGCCATGTCAATTTTTTTTTACTTTAGGGAGTTGTTGATGAAGGATATAGGTTGAGTTGAAGATTATTATATGACCAGATTGAATGAAGCTTGCATAGATGTGTTTAATGCCAATAAAGGCATAGAAAAAACGTTTGTTAAAAACGTTACATATGTTATGGTATCTTTTATTTTTGGTCTAATAATCAATGAAGTGTCAAAATTTATTCAAAATGTTACATAATCTTTGGCTAATTTACATAATGAAAAACTTCAGCTAATCCCAACCCAATCCTTTTGGAAGCGTGATTATAGAGAATGACTCAGCCACTATTATGAAGTCTCTTTCGTCAGGATTACCGGTGTTGAGTCATTCAATTAAAAACTTAGTTTGTAATATTTATTATTTTGCTGAATTATCATCTCCTTCTTTTTCTTTTGTATCTAGAAGTAGAAATGGGACAGCTGAAAGGGTTGCCAAATAGGAGCTTCTTAGCACTCTGTTTGGTAATTGGGGTGTTTGTATCCCTCCCCAGTTAGCTACTTTGATTTGTAATGAAGCCGAGCCCTCCGGGGTGGGCTAAACCTTGTAACCTTTTCTACTATCTATATACTATTATGCATTTGAAAAAGAAAAAAAACCCAATCCCAAACGCACAGACATACTCAATTCTATGTGGCTTTGAACCTCATTTCTTGCATGAGACATCTTTTTTGATATATGGGTGACTATTCTCACTTAATCAGAACTAGATTACTAGCTTTGACTGAAAAAATGTCAAAACTCTGTATAGTTGAGCTACCTCAACTGGACATCTTTAAGTTCCTATGAAGATCCTTATGAAATTTTATGTCATTTTAAATAAACCTTCTTATACATCCATTTATCCAAATACATTCCATTCTCCGTCATTATACTCATAATCTCCATCACCCTTTCAAAATACCCACCTCAAAGAAAATTCAAAAGCAATAACTCATAAAAAATTCGTTTAATTATTACATTACCATTCCCAGTATATCTTTTACTATCTCCCCATGATATGTGATATCACTGAAGAAAAGAAATAATGTTTTTTGGAGAGAAATAATGAAAATGATATACTAATATTTGGTTTTCTATTTTTTTTTTGTGTTACACTTTCATTTTCATGTCTCTCTATTTATACTAAAATTTAAGAATATAGAAAGACATGTAACTCATATAATAAGTTGTCATGTCCACTATTATTCTAATTTAATAGAAAACTTGTAACTTAATCCTCCACTAAAGTGTAACTTATTTCTCCACTATCCTATAACTTATTACTCCATAACTTATTTCTCCATTACTCAATTAAATGGAGATGATACAAATTCCAATTTATTTTATTTTAATCAACTTTATTATTTTATTTTATTTTTCTTTTGCTTTATTCCAACAATGCCTCCCGTAAATTGAATTTGTTCTTCATTCCGAGAGCTTCAATATTTTTTGAGAAATGTGGTCCTCCGAGTGGTTTTGTAAACACATCAGCAAGTTGATCTTCACTTTTGCAATATTGTAGATGAACTTCTCCTTCATTGACAAGTTCTCTTTAAAAATGAAATCGTAGTCGAATGTGTTTTGTTCTTCCATGCAAGACTGGATCCTTTGAGATGGAAATAGTTGAACTATTATCACAATATAACATAGTAGGATCTTTTTGCTTGAACTTCAAGTTCTCAAGAACTCCTCTTATCCACATTATTTGACATCCCGCTAAAGAAGCTGCGATATACTCTGTTTCGGTAGTAGAAAGGGCCACAATTGGTTGTTTTTTCGAACTCCACGAAAATGCTCCACTTCCGAGATTAAAGACATAGCCGGATGTACTTCGAGAGTCATCAATACTCCCTCCAAGATCACTGTCTGTATAACCCACGAGTTTGATAGGAACATTTTCTTCATAGAAAATCCCATAATCGATTGTTCCTTTGACATATTGTAAAATCCTTTTAGCCGCCTCCCAATGATTTGAATAAGGTCTCTCCATGAACCTGCTTATCAAACTTACCGCAAACATAATGTCCGGTCGAGTGGCTGTAAGATACATCAAGTTTCCTATCAAGCTTCGAAACATTGTTGTATCAACAAATTTTCCTTCTCCTTTTTTGCATAACTTCAAACCTGTAATACAAGGGGTTGAAACAGGATTCGAGTTCTCCATCTTGAATTTCTTCAAAATTTCAGTTGCATATTTTCCTTGAGAAATAAAAATTCCTTCATTCGATCGTTGCACATTAATGCCAAGAAATGATGTAATTCTCCCAAATCGGTCATTACAAACTCACTCATCATAGAAATTTTGAAAGCGTGCACCATCTCCAAATCGTTACCCGTGAAGATAAGATCGTCAACATAGAGACTAACGATCATAAATCCACCCTTAGAATTTCTTTTGATATAAAGGGTATTCTCAAAAGGACAACGTTCAAAACTAAATTTTAGAAAATAATTATTTATTCTATCAAATGATGCACGTGGTGATTGCTTCAATCCATACAACGCCTTTTTGAGTTTGTACACTTTCTCTTCTTCACCTTTCTTAGCAAATCCAGGAGGTTGCTCAAGATAAATTTCTTCTTGGAGAAATCCGTTTAAGAAGGCTGATTTGACATCCATTTGATACAATTTCCAACCACTTTGAGCAGAAAGAGAAATAACTAATCGAATAGTATCAAGTCTTGAAACAGGAGCAAATACTTCATTGAAGTCGTCACCTTCTTTCTGTTTGTATCCTTTTGCAACTAACCTTGCTTTATGATTGTTGATGGAGCCATCAAGATTGGTCTTTGTTTTGAAAATCCATTTTACGCCAATTAGAGACTTATGAGTAGGTAAATTTGTGAGCTCCCAAGTTTCATTTTTTTCGATCGAGTTGATTTCTTCCTTCATAACTTGGATCCACTTTTCTTCTTTTGAGGCTTCTTCATAAGAAATTGGATCCTCCCCAGCAAAAAATGCAAAGAAAATATTATTTGCTTCATGTATCTCCTCTGTTGCATCATAAATATCTCGCAAACTTCTCGTTTTTCTTTGACGAGATGGTGTACCTTCAAGAGATTCATTTTTCATCATCAGAGATGTGTGTTTCTTGAGAATCTCTTACTTGATAATCACTTTCTTCATCATCAAGAATCTGCCAAGTTAGTAGATCTGAAAGTTTTGAAAAATCATAAGAAGCCTTTTCATCAAAATTAACATCCCGACTTATTACGATTTTCTTTGTTTGAGGATTATAAAGCTTGTAAGCTTTAGTCCTTTCACTATATCCAATGAAAATACATTTTTCAGATTTATCATCAAGTTTGGTTCTCAAAGCATTTGGAATATGTGAATATGCAAGACAACCAAATGTTTTTAGATGACTTACATTTGGCTTCTTACCATACCACGCCTCGTTAGGAGTAGAATTTTCCAAAACTTTTGTTGGTGACCGGTTGATCAAGTAAACGGCACAAGAAACCGCTTCAGTCCAAAACTCCGATGGAATATTTTTCTTTTTCATCATGCATCGAACCATATCCATGATTGTTCTATTTTTCCGTTCTGCAACGCCATTTTGTTGTGGTGTATATCGCGCCGTTAATTCATGGAGAATGCCATTTTGTTGACAGAATTCTTCAAAGAGAGAGGACAAATACTCACCACTACGATCACTTCTCAAGTTCTTTATTGTATAACCAGAATAATTTTCAACTTGAGATTTAAATTCTTTGAAACATACAAAAACTTCCGATTTTTGCTTCAAAAAATACACCCAAACCTTTCTTGTAAAATCATCAATAAATAACAAGAAATAGTTATTACCTCCCAAAGAAGGGACTCGAATTGGCCCGCAAATGTCACTATGAATGAGTTCCAATGGTGATTTAGATTTCCAATTTGACTTGGATGGAAATGGCTCACAGTGTTGCTTCCCCATTTGACATTCTTCGCAAACTTCATTGACAACATTGATATTTGGCAATCCTTGAACAATTGTTTTATTTGACAACTCCGTCAAACTTTAGAAATTAAGGTGCCCGAATCTATCATGCCACAACTTAGATGTTTCTTCATTAATAGTTAGATAACAAGAAACATTGAGAGTATTAAGTTTGAGAGGAAATAAATTATTCGAACTCAACCCAATATTTGCAACAATTTGACCCCCTTTTTTCATGATGCAAGTGTTGTCAACAAATAAAATATTGAAACCTTTTTTTTACTAAGTGACCAACACTTAACAAGTTGCTTTTCAAGCCAGGTACAAAGAATACCTCAGACATTTTTTCGGTTTTTCCGGATTTTGTTTTGAAGACAATATCGTCTACGCCTTCAATTTTATATGATTTTGCATCTCCGATTGTAACCTGACCGTAATTAGTTACAACAAGATTTGAAAACAAACTTTTGTTTCCGGTCATATGTCTACTAGCACCACTATCCAAATACCATATATCTTCGAAATATCCATCAGAAGCAATTAATAAAGTTTCTGAATTTTCAATTTTTTCTTCATGCATATAGCCAATTTCTTTTCTTTTTTCAGGATATTTATTCCAACAATCATAAACTTTGTGTCCTGGTTTATGACAGTAATGACACTCAATATAAGGTTTTGTACCTTTATACGTACCTCTACCTCGTCCTCGGCCTCTATCGGAATTATTCTGAAAGGGTTTCTCCTCCTCTTTTGTCTCATCTTGTCCACGATTATTGTAGGAATTTCTTCCACCTCTTGTTTGACCGCGACCTCTACCACGTCCACGATTTGAGCCGCGGCCTCCCGTGAATGAAACATGAGATTGTAATGCTTGACCGGAAGAAGAAATTTGAGGACTTCTAGAAGAATTCTGGCTTCATGTGCTTCCAATCTTCCTTGTAAGGTTTCCAATTCCATGGCCGAAATATCTTGTGACTCTTCAATAGCCACAACTACATGATCAAATTTCATCGGTAGGCTACGCAAGACTTTTTCAACAACCCGTTGAATTTCTATGATTTCGCCATTTGTAGCCATTTGATTAACAAGAGTTGTAACTCTTGAAAAATAATCACCAATTTTTTTAGTTTCTTTCATCTCTAACTTTTCGAATTCTGACCGTAGAGATTGCAAGCGAACTCTTTTTACTTGATCTTTTCCAGCATAAGTTGTTTGAAGAATCTCCCATGCCTCCATGGAATTATCCGCCTTGGTTAGTCTTTCGAAAATTGGAATTTCGATGGCTTGATATATTTGAAAAAGAGCTTTTCTATCTTTTTTCTTCTCACCTTTTAGAATTATTTTTTGTCCTTCGTTTAATTGTGACTCATCTTCTGGTATATCTACACCATCTTCAACAACACTCCAAAGGTCTTGAGATTCAAGACATAATTTCATGAGATGACTCCAATATTCAAACTTTTCGCCATTGAAACGAGGTACGAGAGAAGCAAGATTGTTGGACATTTTTTACCTTGCTCTGATACCAATTTGAAGAAAAGAAATAATATTTTTTGGAGAGAAATAATGAAAATGATATATTGATATTTGGTTTTCTATTTTTTTGTGTTACACTTTCATTTTCATGTCTCTCTATTAATACTAAAATTTAAGAATATAGAAAGACATGTAACTCATATAATAAGTTGTCATGTCCATTCGAACAAAAAAAAAAAAAAGTTGTCATGTACACTACTACTATTCTAATTTAATAGAAAACTTGTAACTTAATCCTCCACTAAAGTGTAACTTATTTCTCCACTATCCTATAACTTATTACTCCATGACTTATTTCTCCATTACTCAATTAAATGGAGATGATACAAATTCTAATTTATTTTATTTTAATCAACTTTATTATTTTATTTTCTTTTTCTTTTGCTTTATTCCAACAATCACGATACATTTCCAAAGATGAATATCCCGATACTAAATGGAAAAACGTGGTAATCGTAGGTTGAATCTTCATTTCCTGAATTTTCCTATATGATTTGACTGCATCATCAATCATTTTCGCCTTCATAAAAATAGTGTCTTTATAACTCATTTACCATATGAGAATTCAACATCTTCTTTTCTTCTTCAAGTTCTCAGCCAAGAGATTCAGTCAAATTCGATATTTAACTTGAAAAAACGAGCTCCGAGTCCAAATATTCAACTAGACCAGTTTCTTTTAGTTGTTTCAGTAAAGTATTTGCTTCTCTGAACATACCTTTATCGTAAAAAGCATTCAACAGTGATTTATACATATTACCTTGGAATCGAAAATCATCCAATAAATCATGAGCTGTCTCGAGCCATCAGAAATAAATGCAAGAATTAACAACATCAAAGCAAATATAGTTACATTCAGATTAAATTTGATTTATAAATAATTACTAAAAGCTTCGACAACTGATTTGTTCTTCGATATTTCTTGAATCCAATAATGAGCTTAGCTAGAGTTTTGTTGCTTAAAATAAGTTTCCTATTCATGTACAGTATATAACAAACTCTTGCTTACTTTCCACTTTAAAGATGCAATCTGTCGACAAAATATTGTTGGGTGATGAAATCTGTAGCTTCGGCCTGATCCGGAGATGATCCGATAGAGACAAGGCGTGGCTTTTGTGGGTCCCTCTTTGTTTCACGATGTGTATATATCTGATACGATTTGATATAATTGCAGAAGCAGAATCAATTCGTTAAACTTGAAATGTATGCTCAGTAAACTATCGTAAAACTTTGAATAATGAGAAGTCAAAGTGAATCCAAAACCCAAATAACTCGTCTATGTGTAGTTTAATTAAAAAAAATCAACTCCTTCCTTGTGCAATTCATTTCGTGTATTCGTGATATTATAACAATAGCATGAGCATCAGGTATAACTCACATAATCCCAACGATAATTGTGGTCTTTATTGGTCAAAAATTTAGTCCTAAACACAGATTTTATCATTCGTGACTATATATCGTCGTTGTTATATGGTAGTGAGAAATTTTGTCGATAGAAATCATCAATAGCAGTTACGCCGTGCTTTGTCTTTGCCAAAGCAAAATGGATACTTATGACGACAGAATTAGTCGTAATTGACAGAGTACTAGCGATTACATCATGTAGTCGTCATTTACAATAAATAATAGCAATTACACACGTAGACGCTATATTCATTTAACTTTCGACGACTTTTTTAGTCGCAAATGACTGTTTTTATAATATATATATATTTGTTTTTTTCTTTTTAATTAATTAAAATTGATATGAGTAATGCATAAAAAAATAAAAATTAGCTAATATTAATTGATTAAAAATAAATGAAGTCAACATCGATAACAATAAAAATTCAAATAAAAAGTCTAACAAAAATATAAAATAGAGTCAAAAGAAATAGATAATCAAGTTTAGAAACAAACATTCATCAAACAACTCAAAATACTATGATAATATAAACATTCTTCTTCTTCTCTCTTAGATTTTTCCTCAACTCTTTCTCGGCTGCTAGATGCACCAGTTTGAGAAGGACCTGTTGGAGGATTTTGTTGGCTTGAAGTGAAAGGGGTTAGTCCATCTTGTACCTCCATCTCATTAACATACCCCATCGTTGTGGTAATGTCGTCCATCGTGCAAACAGGAGATTAGGTGTTGGTAGTCGAAATCGTGGACCGATTAGCTGGAGGAACGTACGGCGGTGGCCCTGTGCAGCACAAACTTCATTCAAGGACGTCATCATATCGCTCAGATGGTGATCATGGACGCGTGCTGATAGACCAATTTCAGAAATTCGTCTTTTCTTAGAAGGCAAACCCACTCTGGGTGCCCAATCCACATCGATGGGCCCATCCATGCCTTTGTTGCTTCCTTAACGACATCTACTTGCTCCTTAAGGGTCAATGCGGTAGTGGAAGATACAGTTTCAGATGACCCAAACTGGGTCTGTGTGACTTTCTCTTTCATAA
Organism: Nemophila menziesii; assembly: GCA_029959085.1. Lineage (NCBI taxonomy): Eukaryota > Viridiplantae > Streptophyta > Magnoliopsida > Boraginales > Hydrophyllaceae > Nemophila > Nemophila menziesii. The sequence continues at coordinate 22,762,872 of JARWIR010000001.1, read as the reverse complement.
CTTCCTGAAGAGCTGCATGTTACATTGTAGAAATACATTCAAACATTTATTTTTGTAAATATTTTAAATAATAAGTTTTATACAGAATTACTTACATCGGCCTTTTGGTATGTCTCGGTTCGCCACACTCGATTCTTTTTATCCCAACCTACTTGCTCAAAGAAGCCACCCATTGGTGGAATTGGGATATGCTGCTGTGTTTGCTCATCGACGACCACCATCGATCCCGAGGTGGGTTTCTTTAACTCACATTTCCATTCCATTGTACAATCATTATTTTAATAATTGTAATAGTGGTGGCGACAAAGGTGTGATTAAATAACAAGTAATAAAGATAATAAAGAACGCATGCCTCAACTACAGGTTTGAGTGAGGCCAAACCCCCGAGCTTTCTCTTCATCTAGTCTGTTTATAAACACATTGAATAAAAATCTACTTGATAAAACATAAAAAATAAACATATTTTGTATACCGGTAGGTGCGTTACAGTTGGCCAAAGAGTTGTCAGGTTTGCGGGTAGGATCTTGTCTATCTCCATCTCTCCCATGTGAACTTGGCATTACTTTTTTTTTGGTCCAAACGCTTATATTAAAAAACCCAAAAGTACAAGATGAAACTTTAGCCTATCCCTGAAGGGGACGAATCAAGACTAACAAGCTTAACTAATTCTAGTGGGGTTGGTTTGTGCAAAAAACAAAAAATTCACCACTTGACAAATTTTTGCACACCCAATCAGCTAGTCTATTCTTTCATCTTCTAATACAAGAGAAACTAGAGTTACAAATTTCAGAAATAAAGAATAATAAAACATATAATGCAAAAAAATAAAAAATAGGGTCAATTACCCAAGAGGTCTTGAAGAGTATCTTAGTGCCACATGGGAACCAAGTGATTCCTCTCTCCTACTTAGAGGCCTCAAAATTGACAAATGTCGTTACTACCCTTATAGTGTATATAAGACAAAAAAACAGATTATTCTCTCTCCTTTAGTACCATTATTCTCTTTCCTCCATTACCATTAATCTCTCGCCTTCTTTATTATTATTTTCTCTCTTCTCCTTCATTAAAAATCAATAATTTCCAGCTCTGGCCATAACCGCCGACCGCCGCCGACCACCGCCGAAATAGGTTCTGAGCATATTTTGCTGAGTATGGAAATTTTTTTGAGCATGCTCGTATGCTCATTTCACAAAACTTTTGAGCACAAAATTAAAACATTTGAGCATTTCACAAAAACTTCTGAGCATTTAACAAAAAATCTGAGCAAATCACAAAACCAGCATTTCACAACTTTTCTTGAAAAAAAAGTAATCTAATCTAACACAAATCTATTACATTTCTGGAAAAAAAAGTAATTTAATCTAGCTTAGCGATGTGGAAACGAACGACATCGGAGAAGGCAGCCTTCCAGAAACTTCTGAGCGCAAACTTAATGAGTATGGTTTGAACTTGTTGAGTATGGTTTGAACTTGCTGAGCATGGTTCGAACTTACTGAGCATGGTTTGAATTTGCTGAGCATGGTTCGAACTTGCTGATTATAGTTCGAGGACATAAAGATTCGGGCGCTGGAGTGAAGAACAACTCCGAGAAATGCCACCTCGCACCACCACTACCTGCAGATCTGAATCTGTCCACCTTCGAAGCTTGAACATGAACGAAACCAAATCCATGGCAGATCTGAGCTCCAACTTCACGAAGCATGAGCATATGCGAACCAAGCTTCGTCACTTCTGCTGCACCACCTTGAACCACCATGAGATCTAAGAAGAGCTTCGCTGGTCACTAGTGAGAGAGCTGCCATGGCTGGAATGTGGTGGAAGAAAAAGCAAAGTGGGTTTTAGAGAGAGAAGAGAGAGAAAAGATAGAGGAGGTTTAGGGTTTTAAAATATTTCTGACCAAATTAATATATATATATATAGGGGCGAAAAACAAAAAAAAATGTAAGAATGTAATTGGAATTTTGGGCTCTAGTGTTAAATTTAGTTTGTGGCCTTTAGTAAGAAGAGGTTATAGAGCTGGTCTTGTTATGTCCTGGGGTGGTGTCTTAAAGACCCCTTGGGTAATAATGTCAAAAAAATAACAATTTAAAACTACATTATTGAATTATATTGAAAAAACGTTCAATTTAGAAAGTCACTAAATCTCGTCCATAACATGTTCTTAGATGTTCACTCACCCAAAAATCAAAATATTCACGATCATGACCTATGCACTGCATACAAATCCTACACTCGTATACTACTTGGTGTCTTTTTTTATATCGCCTTTGAATACGGGGAGTCGATTGGTTTGCAAAACTATAGTGGAATAAATAATAGTGTGCTATGAATTTATACCCACCCCGATGGTAGTGATAAAACGCTTTTTTCAAACAAATCCTACACGTGCCTAATTCATGGTTTGGGAGATGAATAGAAAACCTCTCGGTAAATGTCCTCCTATTACAAACCCTAGTTGGAGTATATGGGGACCCTGATGCATTTGTCATCTAAGGAAAAGTAGTGACAATAAGGACCTAAAACTATTAAGTATTATATTCAAATCCCTATTTATTATATATTACATTTAAGTCCCTCTGTTAATTAATAAGTTGCACTAAATAAATTAATAAATATTACACCACTAAAAGAATTAATATAAAATACATTCAGTTCACTATATTAATAATATTACAATCAATTTATAAAAAACAAAGTTGAACCACAACAATAAGGTAATTCTGATTTGTAATAAAATTAACAAATTAGTTTTTCATGTAAATAAACATTGCAAATTAGTCCCCGTGTTAATAACAATAGCAAATTATTTCCTATGATACATTTTAGTCCTTTATATATTAAAAAATTATATTTTAGTCCTTTATATTAAAAAAAATACATTTTAGTCTTTTATATTTAGAAAATCATTTTAGTCCTTATATTTAAAAAAAAAACATTTTAGTCTTTATATTTTAAAAGATTACATTTTAATATTTTGAAAAAGTTACAATTTAGGCCTTTATATTTAAAAAAAAAATGCAATTTAGACCTTTATATTTTTTTTTAAAATTGCAATGTAGGCAGTTACACATTTTATTCCTTATATTTTATTAATATAGCAAGTTATAGATTTATAAAAAATTTAAATTTGACCTTCTATTTTATAAATAATGCAACTTAGTCCTTATATATATATATATATATATATATATATATATATATATATATATATATATATATATATATATATATATATATATATATATTAAATTGCAAATAAATCTTTATATTTATAAAAATTACAAGTTAATCCATATATTTTATAAAATTAGCAAGTTATACATTATATTTATAAAAATTGCAAATAATTCCTCATATTTATAAAAATTACAAGTAAGTCCTTATATTTATAAAAATTGCAAAAAAGTCTCCTAATTATCTAAAATTGCAATGTAGTCCATATTTTAATAAAATATGCAAATTTTTCCCTATTTAACTAAAAATACTATTTAGGGCACCTATGTAAAAATCAAATTTATCCATAAACGTATTTTAAACCCCAGTTCTCTTAAATATTCTAATTTTCTAACAATTTAATTTCTAAACAATCACTAAGAAATGAAATGTAATAAATATCCAAACAATACTAAAACACTACCTAAACAATTCAAAATATAAACACAAATTTCTAATAGCAAAAAAAATTAAAAAAATTAACAAACTTGTCTAAAATACATAGCTTTTACGTGGTTAATGGTCTTTGATTCTGGTACAAACCATTCCATTAACAAACAATCATAAACAAGGGGGGGGGGGGGGGATTATAAGTTAGTTTTTAGAATTAAATAATTTATGGATTAAAATGTAAATAAAAGGTTGTATCATTACCTTTTGTGTGTTATTGATGTTGTTTTGCTCGTGAATCGGCTTAAAATAGGGTTGTAATTGATTTGCCTCTTGATTTTTTAAGTAATATGTGATGAGTTATGAAAGAAATAGAGCATGTCAAGGGTTATATAAACTGTTGTCATTAGCGACTACATTTCGTAGTCGCTAACGACCACAATGTAGTCGCGAATAACTGGTCCAACTGACCCACGTGGAAAGCTAGACCGCCACGCCATATGGATTTCCCTCTCACGCCACGATACGTGTCGTCGCTATGCATGCAAGTAGTCGCTAATAGTTATAGTCGGGAAAATGACCGCCCAATCCCATTTAATGAATTGTTTAATGCTAGTTTACGACTACAAATGTAGTCGCGATTAACAATTAGTCTCTAGCGACGAGTTCTTTAACAAGAACTCGTCGCAAGAGAGGTTTACCATTAACGACTAGTTTAACATCTTTTGCGACTACAAAGTAGTCGCGGATACTAAAAATAAATGTTTTGGCCTTTTTTTTAAATAATAACCAACCGTTTTGTTTTTTACATGCTATAAAATAGTATCATATAACAAATAATACAACATTATAACTAAAAAATCTAACAATACTAACATTACAATAAAAAATGCTCAGTTTCAATACTAAAGAAAACAATAAGGTACTTATAATCTGTCTCGTAACCACTAGTGTCTCCAATTTCATCATTAATATCAATGTTTATAGGTTCCTCTAATTGAAAATCTCTGTACGCATCCCATGTGTCGTCGTATATCTCCTCTTCATCTTTAATCAATGTATAATTTACCAAGAGATGGATCAACTTCGGTCTTTTCACTAGTTGTCAAGCTTAATCGTGATTAATTCGTTCTTGTGTTAACTGAAGGAATGGTACTCGGGTTTGAGTCAGTAGATACTGATTATGCACCTATAACTCGGGACTCCATATGTGTTGATCATTAACTTCCTACATGACTTTCTACCCTTTTAGTGTTTTCTTGCATTATTTCATCGATGTAAAACACTTTTTTGGATTGGGTGGCTAAAATGTAAGGCTCTTCTCTCCATCTAAAAGAAGTTGTGTTGATAATGGTTACCACATGTTCTTTCTTCATATTTTTTGTGTTATACCACTGATGTCTCCTATTTTGTGGGAGAAACTTTCTCCACGAGACATCATTTTAGGTTAAAATTTGAATTAGTTAATAAATTTATCATCGTATTTTGCTATGATGCACTTTCTTCATTTATTTTGGAATTATTTGTACTTTTAGAGCTTTTTTCCGTTAATTTGTTTGTTTAATGTAATTGTTTTAGGTATAAGGATACTAGGAGACACCAAGATGAAATAATAAGTGAAGATTCAAGTCCAAGAACAAGGAGAAGTGTTGAAAGAGGAGGAGTTTCTGAAAGCGTTAAGTCGTCACTTGTTTCCATTTTTGAGGATATTTGGTTAGGATTCAGACTTAGCGGTTCAAATGAAAAGTGTGGGCCTTGAAGTCAGTGAAATTTGATAAGTGGAATCAGTAGATTTGGACTTACGATGCAAAAGTTATGGCTGATTTACTGAAGTGGTGCAGTGCAATTCTGAATTAATTAAAACAGATTTGGGCCTTTTTTAATCACTTACTTAAGCCCGTGTGGGACAAGTCCATTTTATACCTTTATATAAGGCTTATTTGACTTTTTTTTGTTCCAAACGCTTATATATTTGACCTCAGTACACACCCTTTTATATCATATTTTAAGAAAGGGAAAAAGCTGCAACGCATGGAAGCAAGGGCAGAAGCTGGAGAAGAGGCCAAAACCATTCTTCCTCTACCAAAGCTCGAATCTTTCCACCCTTTATAAGTTTAGTTTATTTTCTATTTTAGGAATTATGATGTCATTTATTTTAATTAGTTTTATTTATTTAATTATGAGCTAAACACTTTAAGCTTGAGAATTGCATTAAGGGATGAACTCTGGTTTTTAATCTACGTCTTTTAATTTTGGGATTGTGTTCAATTTAATTTAAAGTCGATTTCCCTTGTATTGACTATATTCGTATGCTTGTTTACTATTATTAGTATGGCCAATTAGTGATACATTTTAGTATCTCAGGATATTCGTCGCGAGATGATCATTCAGAAGGGGGGTTTGAATACATAACTAGAATATAGACGTGTAATGTGCGTTATTGAACCTGGCGGTCTTAACCAACCACGTAGTCATTTGGGTTTTATGCAATAAACATTTGAAAGTATCTTTAATGTGTTGGCATATAGCCTCCCTTAATAGGTTGTTTTAATGTGACAAATCCTCTTGTGTTTAGTGTGCTAATTATTCTTGTACTCTAATTCATCAAAAGCACATTCTTTATCCTTTAGATCAAAGCTTTATTGTTATATCTTATGAAACTAAATCTCATGCAAATACTTTTAACCTTATCTTTGTGTACATTGAGAATTAGCTTTAGTGATCAACTACAAAGTTTCTTAAAATGATGTTTCCTACAACTCTCGTGAAGAAAACTTTTCCATTCGAGCATCACAGTAAAAGATATTCTCTATACATTGAGAAGAAGGTGTTTTAGACCTTTGGTGTGGTAGCCGGAGAGGTATACCGGCGGATTGAGCGGTATACCGCCCGAAGCAAGTGAATTAAGCGAAGGTTCATGCGGTACACCGCACGAGACCCGCGGTGCACCGCAAGTTAGGGTTTTCTGCAGCAAAATGAAGACAAAAATGCATATATCCGTTGGGGATATTAATATATCCGTTGGAGACAATTCTTATGACCGTTGGGAGCATTTTGCAGCTATATATTGAAGGTCTTTCAAGGCTACAATCACACCTTCAACCCATATACATTAAGGGGCTTAATTGCTATCATCCAAGAAGGTGTCAAGAGCTATAATTGTCATATCTACTCATTCAAGGAGTAAATCAAAGGAGCTTCAAAGTTATTATCAACTCAAGAGAATTATTAAGCTTATAGTTATATCATCTCTTTAGGAGTTCATTAGCAAAGTAGTTTCACCCCTTAAACACTTTGTATTTATCCTCTTAAGTCTAGTTCTTGTAATAGATAGATTAAGAGAGAATTTGAGTATCGGTAGTATACTTGGTGTCCTTGTGTTGAGATAGCACAAGTGTTTGAGTATCGGGAGTATACTCGGTGTCCTTGTGTTGCGATAGCACAAGTGTTTGTCCTTCGTGGTATCGAAGAGGTTGTAAGGGTTATTGTGTTCTCGACCCGGTTAAGAGAGACACGGGAGCTTAGTGAAAAGCTTGAAATCCTAAGGAGGCTTCCTTAGGTAGTGGATGTAGGGAAACCGAACCACTATAAATCGTGTGTATCTTTCTATCCCTACGCTATTTACTTTCCGCACTTTACATGTTTGATTATATGCTTACTAGTATGAATATCGTAATTATGTTTATCTAGCTAATCAAACTTTGGTCTTCTAAGTTAGTAAGAGAATAGATAATCGTTTTACTTGTTTAACTTATATATCGAACCTCTAACTTATCCTTTGCATGATCCCAAAAGTGTTTGATATATTAGTTGACTTAGAAGTTTTCTCTTAAACTTATTATTGTCCAAAAGATTTTTAATTAGGCATTAATCTTATTAGTAATCCTATTCACCCCCCTCTAGGACTTTCATAATGTTACTCTGATGAGGTCATTAATACTGTAGAAGCTCCTTATCTACCATGATGAGATTTAGGGAGAACTTAGAATCCTAGCTAGTATAAAAGGTCGGTTTTACCCTTAAGCAAGACACGTTAGATTAATTAACTTAGGTGATTCACGAGCAAGACTCAAGCTATCTCTTATATTTAAGTAATCTTCTCTTAGTTAAAATAGTTTTAGTTCTAGTTTTAATCATTACTTTTATTTCAATTCTTGTGTAGTCTTTAAAATCCAAAAACAAAACAAACATCTACTTTTATTATTATTGCAATTTCTTCTTCCCTTCGTATAAACACTTAGTCAGAACCTAGTAATCCCTGTGGAGACGATAATCTTGATTTTACTTATCTATTACTTGGAACGTCCTGTACACTTGCGGTTATTTACTCCTCTAATTTAGTGTTGATTTTTATCATACTCTAGGAGCAACCAATTTTTTAGTGCCGCTGTCGGAATTACCGCGTTAAGTATTTGTGTTTATTTCTTTTAGTAGAGTTAATTGTTTATGTTTTGCGCTTGTCTTGTGTTTTTGTCTTTTTCAGATTTTTAGGTTTGGTGTATGGTTTCGGATCCCGAGACGATACTTCGAAACTACGAAAAACGAGAGAAAGAAAGGCGCAAGCAAGAATCTGAGATGGCTAATAACGTAGAAGACCCATTAGTTCCAAAAGAGGGTGAAATGCTCAAGTCCAACTGGGACAAGATCCATGGCTTCTGCAGGTTCCTGAATAACAACCATTTTGATTACCTATGTTAGGTGTCGGCCCTCCAGATATTCAAGTTGTTTAATTCAAACCCGACATGGCTCCAGTTACGACAGCAAATACAAGGCTAAATGAGGTTATTATACACCGTGATTGTCTCAAAATTACCCAAGACTTATTAGCTACATCTGAGTTTAGATCGAAGGTGTAACCTCTTATGTGCAAAATAGAGAACTTATTGATCGTAGGTCTCATATTTTCAGTAAACATGTTCCTAGGTTTAAAAATGTAGAGGTTGATACCGTTGCTAAAAGTTTTAGGTGTAATATCCTACAAGACTTCAGTTCCATTTTCCGTATTAATCAAGTCTCTTGGTGGGCTTTATAACCGGTTTAGGATCAAATTAACTCTATATAACCTCACTCTTTATTTTATATTACTATTGCATTTTGCCCAATAAAAAGAAAGGATAAAAATAACATATCCCATTAAAGTCCCTGGTTCATTATATAGAGTTTCTTACAAAAATATAAGTTAAAATTGAAGTATAAGAATTTTAATTCCCTTAAAATAGTTTAAAAGTATAAATTAATATTAAACTCATTTTTTTATAAAGAAGGACTTGGAGCTCCAGGATATTGTACTTTTGAATTGCATAGTTCCCATACATTCAAAAACTTGATCAAATTAGCTTCTGCATCTCCAATTATTCTTCCAAAGATTCCATGATTTTTTATAAACGGGGAAATAATATCCTTAAAGCAACCAAATCCGACATCCACAAGCTGCTTACAACAATCATTACTTATAGTTGGAAATGGAAACGCAAAGGTATTCAGCATTACTTTGTTTCCACATACTTGTGAAATCCTTTTTGTACATTTTCCAGGTATTAACATCTGTTGAGCAACAACTTGAGTGGAGGAGATCATCAAAATTGTAGCAAACAAACCCACCATCACAACTAAGGAAGAGGATTTCATAGCTGCCATGTTATTTGGAGGAGTTGTTCATGAAAAATATAGGTAAGTGGTGGAGATTATTTATATGACCAAATTGAAGCTTGCATACAAGTGTTTAATGTCAATAAAGGCATTGAAAAACGTTTGTTAAAAACGTTACATATGTTATGGTGTCTTTTATTTTTAGTCTAATAATCAATGAAATATCAGAATTTATTAAAAATGTTACATAAAATCTTTAGCTAATTTACATAATGAAGAACTTCACTAGCTAATCCCAACCCAATCCCTAAACGCACCAACATACTCAATTCTCTGGCTTTGAACCTCATTTCTCGCATGAGACACCTTTAATTTCCTATAAAGATCCTTATGAAACTTTAAATAAACCTTCTTATACATCCATTTATCCAAATACATTTCATTCTCCTTCATTATACTTATAATCTCCATCACCCTTTCAAAATATCCACCTCGAAGAAAATTCAAAAGCAATAACTCATACAAATCTCGATTAATTATTACATTACCATTCTCCGTATTTCTTTTAATATCTCCCCATAATATAGTGATATCACGATACATTTCCAAAGATGAATATCCCGATACTAAATGGAAAAATGTGGTAATTGTAGGTTGAATATTCATCTCCTGCATTTTCCTATATGTTTTTATTGCATCATCAATCATTTTCGCCTTCATGAAATAGTAGATCGAAGAATTTAACTCATTTACCATATGAGAATTCAACATCTTCTTTTCTTCTTCAAGCTCTCGGCCAAGAGATTCAGTCAAATTTGATATTTCACTTGAAAAAACAAGCTTCGAGTCCAAATTTTCAACTAAACCAGTTTCTTTTAGTTGTTTTAGTAAAGTATTTGCTTCTCTGAACATACCTTTATCATAATAAGCATTCAAAAGTGATTTATACATATTCCCTTGGAATTTAAAATCATCTAATAAATCATGAGCTATCTCAAGCCATCCGAAATGAATGCAAGAATTAACAACATCAAAGCAAATATTGTTACATTCAGATTCATTTGATTTATAAATACTTACTAAAAGCTTCGCCAACTCATTTATTCTTCGATATTTTTTGAATCCAATAATGAGCTTAGCTAGAGTTTTGTTGCTTAAAACAAGTTTCCTATTCTTGTATATAACAAGCTCTTGCTTACTTGCAAAGATGCAATCTTTAGACAAAATGTTGGGTGAAATTTGTAGCCTCAGCCCGGCCCGAAGATGATCGGATCCGATCGAGACAAGGCGTAACTTTTGTGGGTCCCTCTTTGTTTCACGATGTGTGTATATATCTGATATAAGTGCAGAAACAGAATCAATATCGTTAAACTTGAAATGTAAACTCATTAAACTATCGTAAAACTTCGAATAATGAGAAGCCAAATTAGCTGAATTCGAAACCCAAAAAAACTCGTCTATGTGTGGTTTAAATTTCTTCAACTCATTTCTCGTGCAATTAATTTCGTGTATTTGTGATATTATAACAATAGTATGAGCATCAGCTATAACTCCAATTCGAGCCATTAACTCTATTATCTCTTGACCTTTAAAACACGATCCAAATCTTACACAAGCATCAAGAACAAGATTAAAAATCAAAGTATTGGATTTTCTTGAACAATTGCAGATTTCAATCAAGATATTTGATGCAAGAATTGCACCAGTCTCTGTTTTCACCAAATGGAGGAATATTAGTCCGAGTGTATCGTTTGATAATAAGATGTTCTTCTCCAAGATTAATCGAAGGATTTTCGAAGCCATAACAGGGATTTGAGCTCTTGCTAAAGATAAAGTGACCTTAGTTAGCAATTCTGGGTTGAGTAATTCTGGTTTTTCTTCGGAAATCGATAAGACTAAATTGCTTCCCTTACGAATCCACTTGTAATCAGATGAATATGACATTTTGGTGATCAATCCACGCACAAGAGATAGATCTGGGAACCCGTAAAGTCTTTTAAAATCTTTATAAGTATCCCAAGCTTCATCTACATTATGATCCTTCAAAGCAGATTCAAGCTTTGTCGATAATATTGCTTTTGATGATCCTTCACAACATAGTTTTTCTGGACTCGATGTAATATAGAGATACCTCGAAAAGAACTTCCAATATAATGTACAATGTCTATTATCTGAAAAAACACGATTCGTTAATCTACTCTGACCAATTAATCTTGAAGAAGCTCTTTCGAAACTCCCCGGCACACCAAGAACTAATAAGTGCAATGACCGAAATTTTTCAATTGATGATTTTGCCATCGAATTAATATCATTTAAAACATAGTATTAAGTCATAACGCAAATACTTTCACAGTTGCTTTTGCAATGGTTCCTGAAATCGTAAATACTTGGAATTAGTCTAAGAACAAAGACATACTGTAGAATTTGTAGGGAAGTCTGAAAAATATAGGAAACTGAGACAAAATAATTTATTATGTTTTTTTAGGATTCCTTTGGAAAAAAAAATGTTTTACCTTAAATTTAGTTTGGGGAGAATATCTTCTAGTCATGGTGTGATAGAGTAGTTGGTTGTGAAGAATGATCTCCGTGCAGCAATGACGGTGGTTATGGAGGCGTGGTGTAGGACAGTGGCCGCGAGGGGTGGGTGTATGGGAAGAAGATGAGTTTAAGCTTTAATGTATTTTCGGCATTTTTTCTTTTTTTTGGTCGAAGGCAATTTTCTTTAAAGGGCCTTTGGTTAGGATCCCTTAATAAAATGGAAAATTAGTCCCCAACGTTTTTTTTTTTGTTTTTTTTTTTGAGCCAATTAGAGATTAATGCCTATTAAAAAACTTATTTAAAAAAAGGTGCCTAGAATAAGATTTTTTATAGAAAAATGCCTCATCCCAAACTACCCTTATAATTAACAATTAAAAAAAAGAAAGTAGAAAAAAAACAAAACAAAAACTAATAATCACACGCGCGCGTCCGTGAATTTTTTTTAAAATCGTCATAACTAATTCTAAAAAAATCAAAAAAATAAAAAAATTATATATTTGGATAAAGCAAATTAATATTTACGTCTATGATTTTTTTCAGAATTTTTTGAATTTTTTGATTTTTTGAATTTTTTTGAATTTTTTGATTCGCAGAAAATGGAATTCCATGTTTTAAACATGGAATTCCATGTTTAAAACACGTAAACATGGAATTCCATGTTTTAAACATGGAATTCCATGTTTTGATATAAGGAATTTGTTTTCCGCAGACACGAAATTCACTGTTTAAAACATGGAATTCCATGTTTAAAACATGGAATTCCATGTTCTGCGAATTAAAAAATTTTAAAAAAATCAAAAAAATCAAAAAATTCAGAAAATTCCGAAAAAAATCATAGACGTAAATATTAATTTGATTTATCCAAATATGATTTTTTTCGATTTTTTTGATTTTTTTTGAATAAGTTATGGCGATTTTAAAAAAATTTCACGGACGCGCGCGTGTGATGAAATTAGTAGTAGGTGGTGGTGGTGGTGGTGGTGGTGGCGGTGATGGTTGTGGTGGTTGTAGTGGTGGTGGTGGTGGTGGTTATGATGGTGGAGGCGGTGATGGTGGTGGTGGTGGTGGTGGTGGTGGTGGTGGTGGTGGTGGAGGTGGTGGAAATATCCTATTATTTGTTTAAGATTTAAAAATAAATATTGTATTAAAAATAAAATAATATATTTAATAATAAGGATAGTATAGGTATAAAAAATATAAAGGGGATGTTTTCTATAAATAATTGTTCTATTAGGCATTTATCTCTAAATAAGAAAATTAGAGGCTTAAAAAAATGAAAGGCATCATTAAGGAGGCATTTATCTCTAATTACCCCTTTTTTTTTTTGGACAACGTTTTCTTTTTGTTAAATTAGTTTTTTTTGTTTTTTTGTTTTTTTTTTGGACAAGGTACATTAAAACTAAAAGGAAAGCGAAAACTCATCTGATTCCTAGTCTCTTAAGTCTCCCTGTCAGGCTCCATAAAGGGTCCTCTTTGAAAGTGGCTCCGTGTCTAGCGTTTTTCGCAAGACGGTCGGCTCGACTATTCATCCTTCTCGGTAGATGCCGAAAGGACAACGGTCCAGCTTCTTCTGCTTTCATCCTAATCTGCCGGATGATCGGTAGAATAGTCCATTTTGCCGTTGACACCTGCCTAATACCTTGTATTAATTCAAAGTTATCAGAAAAGATTATCTTTCTTTATTCTTGATATGACTTGCACTGGTTAACAGCTTCCAGAACGGCCATTGCTTCTCCTTCCAGACTAGTGTTGCACATAGCTGTTGAGGAGTTATTGCTTGTGTTACCCGTTATTCGATTGGTGATTGCAACTCCTATTCCAGTTGGTTCGAATTTTGTTGTAAACGAAGCGTCACACATGAATATCTTCTGTACTTTGTATTTCCGGTGATTATGGACGTCTCTGAGATGTGATGATATCAGTTGTATTCTCCATTCTTGTCCAACTGTTTCCATGTAATTCACCCATTAATTTGTTGGTGCTTTGAATGATCTGATCTATATAAATAAGGTTGTTCTCGTGTATTGCTCTCATCTTTGCTTTCCATATATTCCATATGAGTATTTGGATGTAGTTGGGCTAGTATTATGGAAGGCAGGGATTTCATAAAACAACAAGGATTATATCAAATTGGGAACGGAAATACGACGAATATTTGGAATGACAAATGGCTCGACACCAATTGGAAACTTGAAAAACCAGACTCTTCCGATCTCCAAAAAGTTAACGAATTATGGAAGCCAGATACGACGAAGTGAAATTTGGAAATCCTTGACGATTTCTTCCCACAACCAATCATACCAGAAATAACAAGAATCCGAATCATAAATCCAGAACAAGAAGACCGATTCTTATGGCCATACTCGAAGAACGGAATCTATACAACAAAAACGGGATATAAAAAACTCACAGATATTGCTACTTTCGAAGAACCACAGACAACGACTCAAGCGAATAGCATGAGACCCACTCTACGGAAGACAATTTGGGACGCGAATATCCCAAAAAAGATACGTATTTTTAATTGGAAAGCCTGCAGCAATACCATACCGACAGCAGTCAATTTATATAATCGTAATTGCTCTGATTCTCCGCTTTGTCCATGGTGCCAAATCGAGGAAGAGACAACCGAACATATACTGCTACAATGTACTATTAACAAAACTATTTGGGCAGCTTCGATCTTACAAATTTCAAGACCACAAACGAAGATCCATAATATTGGCGATTGGCTACAATAAATCATTGAGACTTTCTCCTCTGGAGGATGGGAAAGGACAATAGTTATAAAATTTGTTTGTTTTTTAGTCGAAAACAATAATATTAAAATAGTAGAATATTTTGTACAAGTTAACCTAATCCTAGAGCAGGGGCGGAGCCAGGAATATTTGTAAGGGGGGGCCAAGGGGGTTCGGGGGCAACGCCCCGCGAAAAAAAAATTCCGCCATTATTTATACTATAAGTCTAAATATCATGCAAAAATTGCAAAATATGTCCCTATATTAGAAAAAATTGCTCTAAAAGTCCCTATATTGTGTAAATATTACAATATAAGTCTCGATTGATTTTTCTAATTCATTATGTTATAAGTTTCTTTTTTCAATACAAAATAACATATATTTTGTTATAAAAAATAAAAAACCGATAAATAAAATAATTTAAAGCTTAATAAAATTAACTTTTAAAAGTTAGGGGGGGGCCAAATAAAGATATTTAATATATTTAAGGGTTATTTACTTATAATTTTTTTTGAGATAGTTATAATTTTTTTTTTTACAAAAAATCAGGGGGGGGCCATGGACCCCCCTTACCATGGGCATGGCTCCGCCCCTGTCCTAGAGTATCAAAATCATTCATAATTAAGTTGGCTAATTGGTGTGGAGAAACAACACTCCAAGGACCAAACAAATTATCTTTTAGCTTTTTTTTAGCCACTCAATCTACACTTCTATTGTTTACTCTCCTAACAAAGGAGATCCTGTTTTTACGAAAACCAATATTTTTAACCAACTGTTTAGTACTACTATGAATATTAAAAGTAGTCGAATTAATGTGGTTAATAATACTAAGACAGTCATTCTCAATTTCAACAGATCCTTTGGGTTTCTTGTTAGCCATCTCACAAGCTGCCAAAATTCCCTCGTTTCTGCTTCAACTATAGAATTAACCTTTATACTCTCAGTTATCCCTTCCAAAAGTGTACATGTAGAATCCCGTAATACACAAGCAAAAGCAGCTGAATTAGTTTCTAAATTAATCGAGGCATCACAATTAATTTTAAATTGTCCATGGGGTGGTGGTTTCTAATTTGATACCCCCATCCTCCCCTTCGTTTGTGCAATATTCGTAATTTGTCCTTGCCTTTCATTCCCATCAAAACTTTCTTAATTAACAATAATTCGAATTTCCATCTTGGTATAAATTCAGTACTCTATTTTTGTTTGTGTTTTTTGCCTCAGTAGTTTGCTTATTAGCTAATTTAAACTCATAATAGGCCAATAAATATTTTTTAACCGTACTCAAAGGATCAGGGTTGATTCCCTTAAATATGAATTCATGACTAGCCTTCCAAATATGTCAAGCTATAAAAAATGCCAATTCTCCCATTTCATGCAAATTATCCCATTTTTCTATCTTACTCATTCTAACAAATTGAATCCATTTCTTCACATTTGAAGATGGTTTAGTTAATAAATTAAAACAAAGGGGACTGGCTAACCACACATATCGTGCCCATGAGCAATGGAATAGAAGGTGTTCAGTTGATTCATTTTGTTCCCCACTAAGATTTCACAAAAGGTGAATTAATTGATTTCCTTCTATACCTATTCTCATTAGTTGCTAGTCCATTATTGCAACATGTTCAAATGGATTTTTTTTACTTTTGGCATCACATTAGTTTTCCATAAAAATTTCCAGTCTTTTTCTTCCAACAATAAAGAAGATTCACCTTCTTTTTTATTGCAAACCTTCTCTTTCCTTTATATGAGCCATCCATAGTTTAGTATACATTGTCTTAACTGTGACATCACCTCCTTTGGATTCAATCCAATGTGGTGTATCAATACAATAATATAAGGGAATATATATTTGGCTAATGGTTGCTGCAATTTCAAGAGAGAATAAAGTATTTATAAGATTCATATCCCACTGCCTATTTCCAAGCATAATAAGTTCAGAAACCACCTCTATATTATAGTGTAAAGGTTTAACAATTCTTTTCACATTTGGTAATCAGGAATCTTTCCAAATGTTTACCATTTTTCCATTACCTATTGTCCAAAATAAGTTGTTTTTAAAACAATCTCAACCTGAAATTAAACTTTTCCAACCCCAAGAGCAATTGTTGCAAAGAGAAGCATCTAAAAAACTTGTATTTGGAAAATATTTCCCTTTCAAAACTTTAAAAAGAAGAGAATCTTGGTTATTAAAGATTTTTCAAGCATTAGATGCTAAAAGAGCCACATTTTGTGTGTGAAAAACCTTAAAACTGAGTCCCCCTACCTCTTTACAGTTCATAAGAGTTTGTCATTTTACCCAATGACATTTGTTTTCACCTTGATTTTTCCAATAAAAATTTGAAACAAGAGAAGTCAAATGTAAAGTAAGTTTTTTTGGAATTTAAAAAACTGACATTATAAAATTTGGTATAGCACCAATAATGGATTTAATCAAAATTTGTCTCCCACTTTTTAAAAGCATTTTGGTTTCCCAATTATCTATTCTTTTAATACCTTTCAACTAGCCATTCCAGTGATTTTTACCTTTGACTTACCCCTACTTGAAAGGATGCCAAGATATTTGCCAAGATCTTCTAGCATTCTCATTCTGAGTTGGCTTGAAATTTTATTTCTTTCCTCGGCTAGAGTATTTTTACTAAAAAGCACCCCACTTTTATTGAGGTTGATTTTTTGACCTGAACCCAAAGAATACCAAATCAATATTGTTAAAAAGATATCAATATTATTTTCATCAGCTTCTAAAAAAATACTATCATCAGCAAAAAGGATGTGAGTGATCATAGGAGCAGCTCTTGCAATATTTAATCCTTTAAGTAGCATTGTTTGAACAAAATGATCAATCAGTGAAGTTAATGCTTGAGTAACCAAGCAGAACAAATATGGTGACAAATGGTCACCGTGCCTTAACCTTTTTTTAGGGCTCTTAATGTCATAAAGGGTTCCATTAATTTGGATTTTATAGGAAACAAAAGAAATACAATTATGAATCCAATTTATCCATCTTTCATAAAAATCCATAGTTTTTAGCAAATCAAGTAAAAAATCTCATTCAATATTTTAATATATGCCTTACTCATACCAGCTTTTATAGCAATATTATATTTTTTTGAAGATCTTTTATTCTTCAAATAATGACTAGTCTCTTGGGCTATAATAATATTCTAAAATATAGACCTACTAGGTATAAAGGCAGTTTGAGTTTCAGATATCATATCACAAAGCCAAGGTTGTAGCCTATTGGCTAGTATCTTGGATATAATTTTATATATGAAATTCGCACAACTAATTGGCCTAAAAGAATAACTTTGTTTAAATAAGGACAAATGGTTTGATTCGACATTTCTTCCGAATTGACTTAGTAAAATCTCCTATTTCATATATCAGAAAAAGAAATGAATCATATCAGGATTAATACATTTAGGAATCAAAGCAATAATAATGCAATTAATTTCAGCCAAGGATGAATTTTGCATAATGATTTCAGAAACCAACTTAATAAGGTCCAATTTAATATCCTTCTAAAAAAATTTAAAAAAGAAACCTCCAAAACCATCTGGACCAGGAGATTTATCACTTCCCAAGGACCACACAGCTTTTTTAAGTTCAATCTCATTAACTGGCTTGACCAGCTCACTATTCATATCAGTAGTGACTACTTTTTTTCACACACTTTAGAATAGGATCATAATTTCTAGGACCAGTAGTATTAAACACATTATTATAGTACGAAGTAATTTCTTCCACAATTTCTGATTCAGTGCCAATCCAGTTACCATCTTCTTTTTTAAGTCTACAAATCTTATTCTTGGTTCTCTTATGGTAATTTCATGGTAATACTTAGTGTTTTATCACCAAATTTAAGCCAAGTATTTTTAGATCTAAGAGGCCAATACATTTCTTCCTTTTTCCAATATAATTCAAGATCGGTGCTTAACTTCTCAAATTCCAATTTATTAGACTCTGAAAAAGGAGAATTATAAAGTCTCTCCATCTAGTCTAGAGTATTTGATATTAAAAGTCTATTATATAATATCCTCTTTTTAGCCCAGAGAGAAACACATCTTTGAATTCTATTAAGCTTAATTCCAAACCTCTGAAGTCCTCTATAAAAATTAAGATGATTATCCTGCCAGTTTTCCAAAATAAGTTTGCGACAAGACGGATAAAAAATCCACCCTTTCTCAAGCAAAAATATTTTCTTGAATTTTATAGTACGAATTCCAAAGTTTAAAATAATGGGAGTATGATCAGAGCCTGTAGGAGGTAATAGAGCACTCCACGAGTTAGAAGAGATATCAATCCATTTTTTATTCGCCAAAATTCTATCTAGCACTTGCTTGATAAGTAGGTTGCCATTTCTCTTATTGGACCAATAGAAATTACAGCCTTTGGATTGCAAATCTATCAGTTCATTTTTTTCAATAAAATCATTGAATAATTCCATCTTTTTAAACTGCCCATTTTTCCTCCCAGTTTTCATATGCATATCTAATGAGATTAAAATCCCCTAGAATACACCAACAATTTTGGGAGTTACCAAAAGTCGAGATATTGTTTAAAAAAATTGCCTTTTCACCATCAGCAGTAGGACCATAAACAAAGGTTATTTCAATCAACCTTATTGTCATCATAGGAGCAGTGTATTAAATTCTTGTTAGAATTTATAAGTTTAAAAAGATTTAAATCCTTAAAAACAGCTAACCCTCCAGAGATACCCACATCAATAAAGGCAACTAAGGTCATATGCAGTTTAGGACTCAATTCCTCAATAACATCTAATTTATTCTTAGTTTCAGAAAAAAAGAGTACCTCAATTTTGTGAGCTTTAAACATGTCGATTAAGCTCAATTCTATCAAGGTTGTGTCAATGCCTTGACAGTTCCAAGCTTGTATCATTGATTATGTTGGGGTTGATTTGGGTCAATCTCGCAAGCCACTTCAGCAGAACAGGCCTCACAATTTTCAAGAGAATCAACTTCCTCCCATTTATCTTCTCCCTCCTCTTCATTGAACTTGTCTAAATCCATATCCTCTGTCATCTCATTATCTTCTCTGTCAGGTTGATCATCTTCTTCTTCTTCAGATCCAATAAGAATTGCAGGGACAAAGGAGGTGACTTCATCCTCAGAGGGGAGCCCTAGATCCTTTCTGACTTGTTTAGTGCGTTCAATAGACCCAAAAAGAATGTTATTTTCCGAGTTGGACGTGATTGACGGGTCAATGCTCAAATTTAGGCTTTTGATCAGGCTTGGGCCTTTAAAAGGAGTTGGGCCACACAATTTTTTAACCTCCCCTTCAGTAAGAGGTCTAATAACAGCAGATGAAATGACCCCAGTTTGAGTTTTGCCCCCTAGTTCAACTGTTGGTAAAGTCAACATAGATTGAACCAAATTTGACTTGTTTTCATTCAATTGTTGGGCCATAGAATCATTTGTATTTCCATCAGCTCTTTTAAATCCACTTTTATTTTTAATTTTCAAAGGTATTTTACCTCGTATTTTCTGAATTCTAGGTCTGACTTGATCTTATTTAACCCTGTGAACACATAAGCTTGGTTACCTCTGTCACTTTCAACATATCTAATCCAATTACCCAGTTTTGTGACTAGCTTATTTGGATTATCACTGTTCTTTTCCTCATGGGAAAGTATACCACAAATATAACAAAAATTAAACACTTTCTTGAATTTAAAGGAAACCCAAACTGAATGACTATCCCTCAATTTAAATCTAGGCCTCAATGGCTTATTAATTTTCCAGGTCACTCTTGCCTTAGCAGAAGGATTAATTTTGAATTTTTCTGGATTTGGGAGTTCAAGCTCAAGAAAGTTTCCCAAAATGGACGCAATTTTCCTAACATTTCCTTCCTTAATGATGAGAGGAGAAATCCTTTCTATTCTTACCCAAAAAGCTATTTCTTCAAGTTAACTAGGGTTTGACACACATTCTTCATATTTTTGGATCAGAATGAGAAATCCAAAGACATGATAAGGTCTGTTCTTACATACCATTTCTAGATCTTTAATATTCTCAAATTGAATAACACATAAGTTCATACCTCTCTTATCTAAAGAGATCCGACCTTTAATACCTCAATGTTGAATAATGATTCGTTTAAGATAGTTAAAGTTAATGCTACCAGTAGCAATAATGCGAAGAAACAACATGGGTTCTTCGAATTGAGCATATATAGCGTCTCTATCTGGAGATAGTGAAAGAGAATCATCCAAATCTTCCTTACCAATATCTTTAATGCTAGCCATTCATGCTAAGCAGGTGTGACCCACGAAGCTAAAAGACAAAGGTGAAAGAGAATTAAAAAAAACAAGAAATATTGATCCGTAAAAACCAAACACGAGTAATAAACAAAAGGTCTATCCTCATAGATCGGTCGAAAGAGAGCGGATAGAAGAGGAAAATGGCTAAAGATAGGACTATATTTAGGAGGTGGTGGAGGGTTTTTTGTGGTGGAGTTATGGTGGGGTTTAGTGGATAAGGCCATCTTGGGAAATGTGCCTGTGAGAGAAAAAAGATAGGGTTTAGTTACATAGCCAGTAGCCTTGCTTAAGTTGGGCACTTATAAAGTTTGTTAACTAGTACCCCTTATCGTGCAAAACCGGTAAAGCTAATTGGGCCGGCTTATGAAAGAGACAATTACCAAACAAAGTGTCAAGAAATCTCTTGTCTGGCAATTCAGTCAGCCACTAAACTGTTACTCCTACAAATAAGAGCAAAAGAGGATCTATAATATTCGGCTAGCCCGTAAATAGATTTAACAATATTACAAATTTTTAGACAAATAATAAGAAGATTATTAGTCAATAGCTTCATAATGGTGCTTGAATCGTTCTCGATTATGATCACCCCGACTTGGTAATATCCTACCATTTATGTCGCTTTAAGAATTCCAGTTGCTTTAACTATTTCAACTAACTCTGAATTCAGCCTCCAAGTCTTACCTGCAATTAACATTTCTTTATTATTTCTAATTATACAACCTATGGAGGATCCATCTTTATTGACACTCGCATCATTATTCATTTTGGAATAGTTTTTTTTGGAAGATTTCACTTCCCTTTTTTATTATTTTTCTTTGGTTTTCTCCATTATCAACATCATTATTGACATTAGTTTTGATAATTAGGTTTTTAATCATTTCATTACTATTTGTGTTGTCAACATTGTTATTATTTTCTTTGTTGTATTCATTTGAATGACTTCAAGCCAATTTGTAAGTTCTATATGCTTCACATGTAATATTATTCTCTATATAAATATTTATTTCTTTCCAAACTTTCCCTGCAACATAACTGATAAGTTCTAATATTTCATCTTCTTTTTTATAAAAAAAATTCAGTATCATTTCTAATTTTGAAAGCCATTGGTCAATTCTATAAACGGCGTTTCATTAGTTTTTATGTTAAAAGGTGTTGAGAGCCAAGTTAATTTAACCAAATCGCAATTAAACAAAAGTATTCAATTGACAACTTCTTTGTTACATATTTTGTAAGTCTTATTTTTGGTGGTATGCATATTATAAAGGTTTTATTCTGTAGGTAACAGGTTTTTAACACTCTTCCATATAAAGCTTCTTGCTTTTGGTGTAGCGTGCATATTCCATAGTTTTCCCCGTAACCCTTTGAAGTACTATGTGAAGATGATGGTGGTTTATATTATGTTTATTCTCTTCTTCTTCTTGTTTTATTTAGGTGATGATATACTTCTTTTACATTGTAGTCACCCTTTTTACTTTTTTCCCAAACAATTTGATATTGAGAATCAAATTTAGGGATATACATTTTATAAAATAATTTTACTATTTCTGGTTTGTAAGTTACTATTAGTTTATTTTCATTCCAATTTGTTTCATCTTCATTGACAAGTTTCTATAGATTTTTTGTATTATTATTTCTTGGTTGACAAAGTCTTTTTCATTGTTTATCCATTTATCCATTTATCCTTATTAATATTAATTGTTTTTCCATTTCTAATTTTCTACTTTATATTTTTTAGGAACACATTTCTACATTCCATGAAGGGTTTGGGCCCATATTTGCTTCTAAAAACAATTTAATAGAATTATTTACCTTTGAGGAGTTTGTACAGTAGAGACTTTTTTTATTATTAAGGTTCCAAGCTTGCTTGGCCAAGAGAGTTAGGTTCATCAAATGAAGATCTCCGAAGCCTAATCCCCCCTCAAACTTTGATTTAGTAAGTTTTTTCTATTCACACCAGTGAACTTTCTTTTTATTATTTTTTCCCCACCAAAATTTTGCCAGTATTTGATGTATTGTATCAATAACATTTAGTGGGATTAGGTATGAGTACATAATATAATTAGGTAACAGGTTTTTAACACTCTTCCATATAAAGTTTCTTGCTTTTGGTGCAACGTGCATATTCCATAGTTTTCCTCGTAACCCTTTGAAGTACTATGTGAAGATGATGGTGGTTTATATTATGTTTATTCTCTTCTTCTTCTTGTTTTATTTAGGTGATGATATGCTTCTTTTACATTGTAGTCACCTTTTTTACTTTTTTCCCAAACAATTTGATCTTGAGAATCAAATTTAGGGACATACATTTTATAAAATAGTTTTACTATTTCTGGTTTGTAAGTTACTATTAGTTTATTTTCATTCCAATTTGTTTCATCTTCATTGACAAGTTTCTATAGATTTTTTGTATTATTATTTCTTGGTTGACAAAAGTCTTTTTCATTGTTTATCCATTTATCCTTATTAATATTAATTGTTTTTCCATTTCTAATTTTCTACTTTATATTTTTTAGAAACACATTTCTACCATTCCATGAAGGGTTTGGGCCCATATTTTCTTCTAAAAAACAATTTAATAGAATTATTTACCTTTGAGGAGTTTGTACAGTAGAGACTTTTTTTTATTATTAAGGTTCCAAGCTTGCTTAGCCAAGAGAGCTAGGTTCATCAAATGAAGATCCTCGAAGCCTAATCCCCCCTCAAACTTTGATTTAGTAAGTTTTTTCTATTCACACCAGTGAACTTTCTTTTTATTATTTTTCCCCACCAAAATTTTGCTAGTATTTGATGTATTGTATCAATAACATTTAGTGGGATTAGGTATGAGTACATAATATAATTAGGTAGTGCTTGTAATATTTATTTTATTAAGATCTCTTTTCCTCCATTGGAGAGGTAACAGATTTCCAATTTTCTATTTTTCTTAGAATTCTATCAATAATGAATTCTAGGTCCTTGGATTTAGCTCTACCATGTTCAATGGGTAGTCCAAGATAGCTACCTAAGTCTTTTACGGTTTGAAGGTTTAATCTTCTTGACATGATTTTCTTAATAATATTTGGTGTGTTTGGGTTGTACAAAACCCCACGTTTATTTAGATTTAGTGTGAGTCATGTTGCGCATTTATATTTGTTAATAACATCACTAAAGCTGCAATTTCAATATGGTCTACTTTATAATAGTCCCTATTCTTTGACTATGACGGTTACTACTAAAGTCTAAAGCATAGACAATGACTCAATTTTTACTTACGGTAGTATAGGATTATGAGTTTTTGACATATTTATCGTTTATTTTTATTTGTGGGGGGTTAAAAACAATTGATTATTATATTGGAGACTCTCCGATAGAACTTCCATTTAATTATGTCAAACTTGTACATTTGATTTGTGTAATTAGTATCTTATATTCGCTTCATAAATTTGAAAACCTTTGAATAAAACTTCAATAACAATATCTTATTGGTAAAAAGAAAAATTAAATTAAAAATTAATAAAATTACTAGATTTGAGAAAATATTTGGTTTAATAGAATTATAGAAATAGATTAAAAAAATACAATGGCAGGTCCAGAAAATTTTAGTTAAGCGACTTAAAAATAATTAAGGTTCAGGGACATTCTTTTTGATATCTTTTTTTACGTTTGGATTATTTCTACTTATTAGGTAATTGAAAGTTTTTAAAACTACTTCTTAGTATAACATCTTATTTTTACTTGAAATAAAAGTTAGATTTATTTAAAAATTCACAATTTACTAAAAATCTTACATGAAATTAGCAAAATATTATAAAATTCTATGATATTTTTGAATAATATATTATTCTCTGATATTTATACCTATGAATTATATAAATAATATAAATATGAATGTCATTTGTTACTAATGGTGACGCTAAAGTTTAGTTCGAGAGGGGTTAATTTTAATTTCGAACAATAAAAATAATTGCTTTGTTCGAGTCTTGAACTTAGACTACTCAACACATTATACCAAATATTTACGACTAGATCAACAAGACTATTTGTTTGATTTGATTAAATATTACTTAATGCATAAAGGGTTAATTATTTTTACTGAAAAAAATTACACATACATTTTTAAAAATCTCGGGGTCCTGGTGAGTTTGAGCCACCTGAGACCCCCACATAAATATGCCATTGTTTGTTACGATTAATAAGTATCATTATAATTGTATATAAATTAGTGATGGGTCATCACTAATTTATACATATTCGATTCAAAGAATATAAAATCGTCCAATATAGGATTAATTTTACTTATTTAGGCCTACTTTAACATCTTCCTTTTAAATATTGGTCACCCAAAACTTATATTTTATGTACTACTTTTTCACCGAAATAGATAAAAATATCCTTAAATAATAATTCTTTATCCTTTAATTATTTTTCTATATTCTATATCATTTATTTATTTTTCTATTTCCATATTTTATTTTATTTTAGTTTTCTATTTCACACAACCACACACATACACAAACCCTGGTTCTCTTCTTTCCTCCGTAAAAAAACAAATCATGCATCACATCCTCAATTCTAGTCATCTCACAACCACCATCACATTCGCCTCGGAAAATCCAATAAAGTGTCCTAGAGGAGGGTGAATAAAACAATGTTGAATTATAAAATCAAAATACTTGATTTTACCCAAAGTTCAAGTTTTATGGACTTTAGAGTAGTATAAATATTTAATCAAACCCTAAGTGTATATATTCTATTGTGAAAACTAGTTAAGAATCAATGAGACAATTTAACAAACCTCTAAAAAGTAAGATTCTAAACCTAACAATATATGAAATATAAAGGCAAATATTAACTATATGCATGAATAAAGTAAAAAGTAGAGAGAGAGAGAGAGAGAGAGAGAGAGAGAGAGAGAGAGAGAGAGAGAGAGAGAGAGAGAGAGAGAGAGAGAGAGAGAGAGAGAGAGAGAGAGAGAGAGAGAGAGAGAGAGAGAGAGCAAACACAAGATTTAGAGGGGTTTTGCCTTCCTTGCCTACATAATCTGCCTAAGTTATAAGCACCTTAAGTATTTTAACTCTTCACTATAATTCATTGTCTCTCTTAAAGGCGATACCACAGACTCTTCTACTCACCCTTTGAAAGACCACACTAGTGTTGTTGCAAACACTATGAAAACAAGCGAACAATCTCAACTCCCTATATATCACTTCACAAGTCAGTGAAGTCTTCTCTTGTGTATCGTGTTTGCATCCCAAGTATGATATAATAAATCAACACTGAAAAAGGTAACTCTCCGCAACGTACGGATTGCTGACAAGTATATTTGATAAGTAGGGTTATATCGTTACCCATATGGATTATCAATGAGAATAAGTGTGCTTGAAATAGTGTAAAGGTGTGAAGCTTGTAATAGAAATAAAGAAATACTAAAGACTAAGAATACAATGTTTATTTTGGTTTTCAAATGATTAACAACTAAGAAAGTAATGACGATAAGATTAAACTAATGATGAAAATAAACAAGTAAATAAATAAAAGAGATGGACTAGTATGAGAGAGTTGCTTGAGGGATTGCTAGTAATTATTTATGCCGCTAGTTAATAGTTCTATTAATAAGGGTGAGTTGGGAATTTTGCATTAGTCGGGAGTCAACTTTCCTTCTAACTCCCGTTCGGGTAGACTTAGAAGGAAATACTACACGCCAATTGAATAAATTAAATTCTTACCTTGTTGACTACCTAACGGGCAAGACCTCTCGGTTCAATACCTCGCATTAGGCGCTTATACATTATATATGCAACTAAACCCCCCGTCCAAGTGATAGATTAATTACTACAGCTACCCACTACTTGGCTAGAGTACACATTGTATTAAATCAAATACATAAGACAATGGAATAAATAATCTAACCAAACTCATTTAAATACTTTATCGAAAATACAATAAATCCATTAACAAGCTAAATATAAACTCTTACATAAGCATCCTCAAGCAATGAGGTTTTGGTTCAATGAAATAAGAAAAACTAATTACAGCTTAAGACAAATTCATATTCAAGAGTAAAAAATAAATATAAGTTACTCTTCAAGAAAAGGTGATATGATAATTCGTTGGGGAAGAATCATTGGGTTTATGGACAAACCCTTATTTTCTTCTCTCTACCTCTTGCTGCCTTTCTGAATTACGCTTCTTTGCTATTGGATAATAAAAAGTGATAATAGATAATGACGTGGAGGAAATTACTTTAAAGAGCCTAAAAATCACAAACATTAGTGACAAAAGCCCAAGTTAAAAAATATACTTATAAAGTCCTATAGATAGAAAACCCCATCCGTCATCTTACTCATATGCCCCTCTCCTTTTCTATCGTATACTTACATCATTAAACCCTTATAATGATTTAATACATACTTTTTATAAATCATTGTCTTGCAATTGATTTCCAAAAAAAGGTGTCAAATCATTTCTTCATCAGCTTATTCTACTTTCTGTTGGGATTTCAAATTCAAAACGGGTTTGAAAAAAATTCTTTGATCGTCATCTCTCCTGATCATCATCTCTCCTTGATCATCATCACTTTGATTATCCTCTTGTTGATCCTCATCAATACGTTTCGTGCAAATTTTAATTCTTCATGTAATGATCATCCTTGTTTTCCGTATTACCATGATCTGCTAAGGCTTTAGGTGTTTAGCACAATTTGTATGTTCCTGTGATGTTCATCAATAACTATCTGTTACGATATTATTTTCAATAGTAGCCATTGAATCTTTGTCATATAGGTCCTTGTGATGTTTATTAAGTTACATAATGTTCATATGCCGTTTACATATTGTTCATACACTTTAACACTTTTGATTACTTCTTCACTCATGTATAATAATTTTTACATATCTTTAGTTACAGAACAATGGTTAATTTTGGCAAAGTACAGTTGTTACATTCATTGGTATGTACCAACATCTGCTTAACATTTGTTACAGACCTGTATGTAGAGTAGATCAAGAACATTGTTACATACCAATGTTCTAAAATAAGGCCGCCAAGGCATTACAAAGTGTGATCCGCCTAGAGTTTCTCTCGAAGGTGGCTCGAAAGTTCGTCTACGCATAAGCTAATTAATTAACTACCCAATCAGATTAATGGATTGCCCAACCTCAATACTACCTATCATTACCAATTCAATCTAATATAACCCATTACATAAGAAAAATATAAAGAAAAACTACTTAAGTTAGAGTTTGAACTCGTGAGAAAATTAAGAAGGTACGATTTTTCAAATTTCAAGTCTAGATTTCTTGAATTGGTAATTTTTAGGTTAATAATAATGAATTATTATTTTATAATAAAATATATGATATTAATATAAAATTCTCCTACTTAAATACCGCCTAAATTCCGATTAATAGGCTGCCTAACTATCTATGCGCTCGAAAGTGGTCGACCACCCTGGTACCACCTAGCGCATTTTAGAACCATGGTACAGACCCATGGTCAATCTCAATGATTAAATTGTCGTGTTCATACTCCAATTTAAACCTTTATGATTTTCTGCATTTTTTTTGTAAACATTGGTGTGTACCAATTTTTGTACAGCAACTACTACACGACCATATGCATATTGTATAAAACATATTAGTACAGGCATTGGTATGTACCAAAATCTGTTTAACTTTTTTGTTATAGACCTATATGTAGTGTGGATTAAGAACATTGGTATAGACCTATGTTCAATTTCAATGATTAAAATTGTCATGTTCATAAAAAACCATATTTATAGTGTGTATCAAGAATATTAGTTCAGACATTAGTCCAATGATTATATTGTTAGGTTCAACTTGCATATTCTATGTTTTTTCCTATTCTATGCACACATTGGTATGTAGTTTCGATATAGTTTTCTGATTAACATATCTTAATTGTCATATGTTTTAGGATAACCATGGATGGTGTAATTGTCGTTTTCAAACATGGTGAAGATAAGTATCTTTCACCCATGTTCAACGTTGCATATTTTTCTAAGTTACAAGACTATGTGCGAATCAAATGGTCCACCCTCACTGAGGGTGATGTTTTCTACTATTATTCAATTACTAGTCATGAAAATTATCGTATCAACTGCGAGGATGATTATACGACATTATAATGGTTGTTACATAGGGATAGCCTAGAAGAAATTGTCATCTCGTTAATTTTATTTTTTATGTAATGATCATCCATGTTCTCATTATATGCTGAGGCCTTATGGGCTAAGCACAAATTTATGTCCTTTTGATATTCATCAATAACTATTGGTTTCCATATTCTTTTCTATATTACATTGAATCTTTGTCATATAGGTCCCTGTGATGTTCCTTAAGTTTCATAATGCCTCTATGATGTTTACAAATTATTCATACACTCTCACATCTTTGATAATTTTAAGTAAATCTATTTTTTCACTCGTGTATAACAATTTTTACATATCATTAGTTACACAACAATGGATGAATTTGGTAAAGAACAGTTGGTACAAACATTGGTATGTACCGACATCTGATTAACATTTGGTTCAAACATATATGTTAAGTGGATCAAGAACATTGGTACATACACATGTTTTATTTCAATGATTAAATTGTTATGTTCATACTCTATATAAATTTTTTTGATTTTTTAATTTTTTTATAAACATTGCTATGTACCAGTTTCTGCACATCAGTTGATACACAAACATATGCATAGTGTATCAACAACATTAGTATAGATATTGTCATGTACCAACATCTTATTAACATTTTATTACAAACCTATATGTTAAGTGGATCAAAAAAATTGGTACAGACACATGTTTTATTTTAATGATTAAATTGTTATGCTCATACTTCATAATAATTTTTTCGGTTTTCTTAATCTTTTTTGTAAACATTGGCATGTACCAATTTCTGCACAACAATTGATATATAAACATATGCATAGTGTATCAACACCATTAGTATAGACATTGGTATGTACCAACATCTAATTAATATTTTTTTACAAACCTATATGTTAAGTGGATCAAGAACATTGGTACAAAAACATGTTTTATTTCATTGATTAATTTTTTATGTTCATACTCTAAAGTAAAATAATTTGGGTTTCTTAATTTTTATGTAAACATTGGTATATACCAATTTCTACTCAGCAGTTGATATACACCTATATGTTAAGTTGGTCTAGAACATTGGTACATACACATGGTTCATTTTAATGATTAAATTGTTATGTTCATGTTCCATAGTAGATTTTTCTGACGTTCCTAATGTTTTTGTACGCATTGGTATGTACCAAGACATTAGTATGTACCAATTTTGAACTACTTTTCAGATTAGCATATCTTAATTGTCTAATGTTTTAGGTCCACCATAGATGGTGTAATCTCCATTTTCAAACATGGTGAAGATAAGTAATTTTCACCCATGTCTAACATTTCATATTTTGCTAAGTTACAAGATTATATGCGAATCAAATGGTCCACCCTCACTGAGAGTGATGTTTTCTACATTGCAATTGTGTAAGACCCATATGTAAAGTAGATCAAGAATATTGGTACAAACCCATGATTAAATTCAATTAGTAGATTGTTATGTTCATATTCTATAGTACACTTTTTTTTTTAATGTATATGTACACATTGGTATGTACCAATATTTGCATAGCAATTGTTTTAGACTCTTATGTAAAGTTGATCAAGACCATTGTTACAGACCTTTGTTAAATGAAATGATTAAATTATTATGTTCATCTTGCATAGTACACGTTTTCTATTTTCTATTTTCTTAATGTAAATGTATACATACCAATGTATACATTACAATTGTGTAAGACTCGTATGTAAAGTGGAACAAGACCATTGGTACAGGCTCATTGTTAAATTTAATGATTAAATTTTTATGTTCATCTTGTATAGTACATTATTTTGTTTTTCTTAATTTATATGTGCACATTGGTATGTACCAATGTCTACATAACAATTTTTTCAGACTCCTATGTAAAGTGGATCAAGACCATTGGTGATGTTGCACAAGCCTGAATATGGTCTTTAGTTACGTCCGGGTCTTTTAAAACTTCCATCATATTTGTTGATGAACAACGATAATCAACCATGCTTAATACACCTGTTACTTAAATACAGTTGTTCAAATCAGATATATATACATCATATTGGTATGTTCTAAGATAAAAAAATATTATAATATGTTATTCAACATTGGTACGTACCAAACGATTATTAACCAACATAATCTCCATAACTATTACTGTTAATTACCCACCTTTCATAATATACTAATACAAGAACATTCTTAAAAATACGATTACTTTGTTACATAAACATTATTTTTGCATTCTAAATAAAAGCATAGTATATTTCCTCATTTTTGATATATACCAATATTTTCTACTACTGTTATTTATACAAAAAAACTATCAAATATGATTGTATGTAACCAATTATCTTCAATTATGTATTTTCAAAAATATATATAATTTCCAGAAAATGTTATTTAACCAAATTAATCCTCTTTGTAATCTTAAATAAATTTATTTCTCATGACATTTAAACTATTTATTAACATACAAAAATATAGAATTTAAAAAAACATTAGTTTACCTTTATTTTATCTTTAATTTGTAGACCAAACTTTACCTTCTTTTTCTTATTCTTCTTTTGCTTTAAAGCTATATTTGTGTCTTCTAAAATGGTTATGTGTAACGGATTTCCCCAATTTTCATGCAACAATTAAAAGAATGGTTATTTTTTAAATCGCAACACACATATTTGGTACGTACCAATATACACTAACATTGGAACGTACCTATAATACAAAAGGTAGGAACATACCAAATTAAGCAACCGTTGTTCAAAAATATTTTTAAAATGTATACAGTTCCAACTAAAACCATAATTTTAAGTTTTATATGTCAACATTGGTACGTACCAAACTACTCATAATATAAACAAACGTGTTTACCCATCAATAATCCTACCCAATAACACCCTGATTAAGTATTTTTGCATACTTATCAAACAAAAACTCCTACATTTTTTGTATTTAACCCTAAAACAAAAATGATTTTACATGTTATATATAAATATTGGCCTATACCAAACTACTGATCATATCTTAATCTGATATTACACATCAATAACCAGACACAATTGATCAACAAACAACATACTAACTGTAACTTTCACTATTAACATTTAGTGACAATGCTAAAATACTTATGGCAGATTGTCTAGAGTTAAAGTTAAACAAAAACACAACTAAAATGCATAAACGTAATGGGTCACAATTTAGGAAAACATTAACATCCTATTACATAATATACTACTACATATTACACGTAATACACAAAGAAAATAAAAAATTAAAGAAGATTTTTTTAGATGTTTCCTTAAAACCGACAATATAGAAGAGAGAGAGAGAGAGAGAGAGAGAGAGAGAGAGAGAGAGAGAGAGAGAGAGAGAGAGAGAATATAGCAGAAGGCTCAAGAGCAGCAACAAAGGACGAGAGAGTAAATTAGAAGAAGAGAAAGAGAGAGAAGAGAGTATCTGAGATAATTTTTGCAAAATTGGAAGAGAGAGAATGGTGGAGAAGAGTAAAAGTTGTGTAACAAAAAAAACCCTATAACCATTTTTTTAATATACTATTATTCCCTACAATAAGAGAGAGAGGGAGAATAAAGTGATTGTCTGGCTTCAATAGTATGTGAGAGAAAAGGGTATTATGGTATTCTTACACCTATAAGTTGGCTTCTAACTACGTTATAACTAAAGAGACTTTTAAAATAAAGTCCACTATCTTTGGGGCCTTTATAACTAAATGCCCTAATGAACTGGGGCTGAAAAATTACTCATATATGAATTAAAACGTTTGGGCCCCTTTCGGCTTGCTTAATTAGGTTTAGAAGGGGCCTGACTCGTTTTACTTAGCATAATTTTGATTCGAGTCACGGTAGAAGCAAATGGCATAATTTTTTCATCTTAACTCCGAATTGACTTTTGTCACTTCCCATGTGACACTGACTTCAATTTATCTCTAAATAAAAAATAAATCAGGTTCAAATATCTCACGACATGTCATAGTGACTGAATCACTAAGGCACAAAGATTTCTCCAAAAACGCTCCAACTTCCCAACGTGGCTCTAAGCTCAAATTCCGCTTTAACTTAGGGTTTATCTTGAATTTTTTACTTCTTAGTCTCATCTTGGAACCTTGTATCAACCATGTCCTAAAATATACACACTTAACACTAAATTAAGACACAAAATCTCTATAATTAGTATTATATCCAAAACGAGAAGCAAAAGTATAATATAGCAAATAATAGGGAAATATCCCTCACTTAGGAACAATAAACTCCCAAAATAATGTCTCGTGAATGGATTAATCTGTCACAAAAAGAGAGACATCAAGACCCCCAACTCAAGGTTTTGTCATCCCGACAAAATATAAAAGAAAATAGAGTTTAAAAGGTCTAAGTTCAATAAGTCAAAGAAGAGAGAAAGAGTAGAAAAGTAAATGAATGATACTAAAGCACAAATTAAAAAAAGTCTCATACAGTACAATCTACAAACTAAATCAACTATCCATACATATTAATTCCAAGATCAGATTAGTTTTGCAATGCGCAAATTTAGGTTTTTTCTTAGTTTGCTATGGTGGTTATAGGGTGTTCCTCGATCCCCACATAGTTTCTGAGGTCCACCTAACTACTTTTTATTAGTTCGAAATTTCCTAAGTTGTATAGTCAAGAATCCTAAGGTCTTTAAGGTTGTAATATAGGCTTAGGGTAGGTGTGATAGGTATATTTAGATAAGTTAGAGTGAGCCTTTGGCTCTCTCCTCACTAACCATCAACGAGTCTCCCTAGAGCTTGATTTACTCTCAAAGATGTTCTTACTCAACCCAATTGATGCACTTATTCGCATCCCCATTAACTCAAACGACAATCTAGTACTCTGAGTACTGCTAATAACAATCTAGAACAAGCTTTGACTACTTTCTTAGGCTCCAATTTAAAGGAGCGTGTAAAAGAACCTCCTTATAGATGTTGATAAGCTCTTGGAATGTGAGAGGCTTGGATAGAACCTATAAGAAAAGAGAAGTTGCAACATATATAAAGAATACAAAGATTAGTATAGTGGGTTACTAAAAACCAATATGTGTAGAGATAGTTTTAGTAAGTTATGTGAGTACCATTTGGTGAGTTGGGGTTCTCTAACTAATCATGAGATGGATGATAAGGGCAGAGTATGTGTTAAGTGGGATCGTATTAGATTTAAGGTCAAGTGTGTGAGTGTGATTCATAGGCTATGTTATATAAAGTCAATGAGATTGGGGTAGATAAGAGATTTTATGTTTCTTTTGTGTATGCTGAAAATAATGACAATAAGAGGTTAAGGCTATGAGATACACATATAATTGTAAAAGTATGGCAGGTAGTGTACCTTGGGTAGTTAGTGGGGATTTTAATGACATCTTAGCTTGTGAGGATAGATAGGGGTATGAGATTCTGCCTGAGTGTGCTTATGATTTTGAGGAGTTCATTAATGATGTGGAGATCATGGAGCACGAAAGATCTGGATGTATTCACACTTGGAGTAACAAAAGAAGTGGTGGTTTTGCTTCCAGCAGGATTGAGAGAGTATTTGCTAACAATTCTTGGTATTCTG
Source organism: Nemophila menziesii (assembly GCA_029959085.1). Lineage (NCBI taxonomy): Eukaryota > Viridiplantae > Streptophyta > Magnoliopsida > Boraginales > Hydrophyllaceae > Nemophila > Nemophila menziesii. The sequence continues at coordinate 22,728,443 of JARWIR010000001.1, read as the reverse complement.
GTCTTGTTTCTAGTATTGTCGTTGATGCTCCAACTATCTCAGATTACTATCCATTGTTGATAAATATTCAAGAAGACTATAAGAGAGGGCATTACTTTCAAACTCTACAATGTTTGGACTTCTCACAAAGAGTTCATACCAACTGTAATAAAAGCTTGGAGTGTCCAATGTGAAGGTACACATATATATCAAGTGGTGACAAAGTTAAAGGAGGTTAAGAAGGAGCTCAATATCTTCGACAAGAGATATTTTGGGCACATAAACCAGGAGAAAGAAAGAGTAAAGAAGGAGCTGGAGGAGCTGCAATCAAGGAGCTAAGTGGTGATCTTAGTCAACTAAGCAAGGAGAAGAAAGTCATGGAGTTACTAAGCACATTCTGGATACTGAGCAAGAGTTTTTTAGGCAAAGGTATAAGATTTAATAAGATCAAGGGAGTGATGTGGGGTCCAGGTTTTATCATCAATATGTCAAAGCTAAAACATTTTGAAATATAATATTTTCTCTTATGAGGGAAGGTGGAGTTATTTCACAAGATGAGGAGAACATAAAAATAAGGACTTGTTGAGTACTATAAGAAGTTATTAGGTGAACAACATGGTATAGATGAGGAGGTCTCCGTAGAGGGTTTGAAGAAGTTACTTAATAGGGAGATTGATAATAAGGAGGCCTTATACATGATTGGTAAAGTACATAATAAGAAAATAAAGAATGTTATCTTTTCCATGAATGATAACAAGGCTCCTTGCCTAGATTGATTTGCAAGTGCATTTTACAAGGAAGCTTGGGACATTAAGGGTAATGATGTGTGTATTGCTATAAAAGATGTGTTGAGGAACAACAAGATGCTTAGACAAGTGAATTATACTAACCTAGTTTTGATTCCTAATGTTAAAAAGCCTAAAACACTAAAACAGTTTAGGCCTATAGCTTGTTGCAACATACTATACAAGGAATTTTCTACACTTTTGGCTAATAGAATGAATAAATGTTTGTCTTCTCTTATATCTTCAAATCAGGCAGCCTTTGTGGGTGGAAGATGCATTTTCTATAATGTCGTAGTTTCTCAAAGCATAGTGAATGGCTATGATGAAAAAAGTATTTGTACTCTCGATTTGGATCTACAAAAGGCTTATGATAAAAACAAGTGGAAATTTATGAAAAAAAATGTTGCTAGCTTTGGGGTTTAAGGACGTGTTTGTGGATTGGGTGGAGCTTTGTGTCACTAATCCTTCTTATTCTGTATGTATTAATAGAGAGGTGTCTGGATTATTTAACGGGGGTAGATGAATGAGGTAAGGTGGTCTTCTATCCCCTTACCTGTTTATGATATGTATGGAAGCATTTTCAGCTATCATGAAGCAAGTAGCAAGATATAAGGGTTTTGTGTTTCACCATCAATGTAGTAGATTGAAGCTAAATCATTTGGTATTTGTTGATGATTGTTTAATACTCTTTGGAAGAGATAGATATTTTTCCAAGAAGTTAAAGGAAGGACTTAGCTTGTTCTCTAGACTTTCTGGCCTTCATTTGAGTCCATAGAAAAGTGATATATATTATGTTGGGGCGACAAATCAGCTTAAGGATGTTGTATATAGAATTCTGAATGTGAAGGAGAGTAGGTTGCCAGTAAGATACTTGGGTACCCCATTAACTCCAAGTTAAGGTAGGAGTTAGTGAAGTTTTGGTGGAAAAATATGTAAAACCCTTAAAAGTTGGATGCACAAACATCTTACTTATGCTGGTAGAGCTCACATTTTCAAGAGTGTTCTTCAAAGTAAGGTAAGATACTGGTGCAATAATATGTTCTTTCCTACAAAATTTGTACAAAAGATAGAGAGCAAGATGGCTAGATTCCTTTGGAAATACATTTAAGATTCACCTTATAGAGCTAAGTTGCCTGGATAAAAGTGTGTAGAACTAAGGAGGAGGGAGGACTTGGAATACCTTGTTTGAAAACCATTAATCGAACATGTATTTTGAAGTCCTTTTGGAAAATAGATGGGATGGAGGATAATGTGTGGGCTCAATGGGTGAGAGCTAACTAGAGTAGGGGTAGGTCTATTTAGAGCATTAAAAATGATGGTAATTTTCCTTGGATATGGAGAAGTATGTTGTAAGTAAGAGATTAAGCTTAAAAGTTCATAACTCATCACATAAAGAATAGTTCTAGTATCTTTTTTGCTGAATATAGATGGATGAATAGCCTTAGTCTCAAAAAACTATGTCCAAATCAGATTAGTGTGAGGTACTTGAACAAAAAAGTTGCTTCTCATTTTGGTAATGATAGATGGAGAATTCTAGCTGGTTGTAGGAACTGGGAGATAAAATTAATTGAGTGGTTTTGTGTGATGGTAGGGACAATATTAGGTGGATTACCCGGGGAAAGGTAGGGTTTTTACTTGTCTTTCCATGAAAGAGATTGTGGAAAAATACCCTACTATGGAGTGATCTGATTTGGTATGGTACAAGAAGGTAACACCAAAGCTAAAAATAACTTGGCTTATTTGCTTGAATATACTAGCAACTATTGACAATCTGGTGAAATGAGGGATGAAGGTTTCTGAGATGTGCAGATTGTGTGAGAAAGAGAAAGAGTGTAAGGACCATCTTTTTGTTAAGTGTAAGACAACAAATGCTATATCGAGAGAGTGGTGTAGGCTGAATGGATGTAATGTGGTATGTAATGACTGAATGTAATTTCTTAGTTGGATGATCATGAAATCAAGGAGTCATACTTTTAGAAATGAGGTGATTATACTTAACTTTCATAGTTACCTATATAGATTATGGATAGTTAGGAATGATAGTGTGTTTGGAGGCAAAAAAATCATCTTTGAAAGGGTTATACAAAATATAAAAGAAGATGCGAGACACAAGTTATGGCGTAAAGAGAAGATATATAACTCAATACAAAATTAGGAGCTTATCAACAATTAGGAGTTGGTAGTGATTTTAAAGGAATAATAGTTGTAGAAAAATTATAATAGTTTAATATAGCTTATGTTGTTATAGTTGATTAGCTAGTAGTTTTGTCTACTTGTAATATTTTCTTAGGAAGAGAATAGTTTTGGCTTCTTTGGTCCAAGATTATCTTTCCTTTAGTTGGTATGTTTGTAAATGTTTTAATAAAAAATATTTTGTTGAGCTAAAAAGAGGTTTCAATTTTTTTTAAGTGGGAAATAAAAATTAAAAGAGATATCGATTTTTCAGAGTAATGATATATAACACCTAAATTTCTATCACCTAAAATTTGTAACACGCAACCGCAACATACCACCTATAACGTGACATGATTTGATTAGAAGTACATCGTTAATTAAATCGAGTAAATAAATAAATTAGCGATTTACTTCTACTTAAATCATACCACGTCATGGGTAGTATGTTAGATGGTATAAATATATATCATTACTCTAATTTTTACACATACATTATTGAATGAAGTTAAAAAAATAAAAAATAAGGACAAATCTTGAGGTGTAAACGGGAATAACTGATAACTCTTATTTTTTATTGTATAAAATATTTATCTTGATTTTTTTTTATGAAAAACATTACGATTCTCAAAAATCTAACTCAATAGTAAAAGATAAATTTATGCTCTTTTGAAGATTAATGTTTTCTTTTTAAATCTTTACCAAGTTTACATTAATATACCAAAGAAGAAAGACTACGATCCCACTACCCCTAAATCCACCCATCTATCAATCCACCTTACCCTATCTACAAACCCATCACTAACCCCATTAGAAAAAGTCTTTGATTGGGTGGAGTACGTAAGGAGAGACAACGGGACATGTGAGTGATGGGATAGGGTGGGTGGGAAGTGGGGTGAGATAGCCACATAGGTAGGTAAGGGAAATAGCTTTATGGGTGGTAGAGTGGTGGAGTGGGCACACCACACCCATTCCTTTAGGCGCATGCTAGCATCATCAACCACATTATTATCTACACCACCCACCCCACCCCACCCCACCCCACCCCACTCAACCCAACCCCCCTCCAACTCAGCCTGGCTATCGGACCCGGCTTACCGGGTCGCCGGACCGGACCGGGCCGATAAGCGCCGGCGCCGCAACGAGTCCGAGTGGCTAGCCTTGACCGGAACGCACCGCACCTTGTTTTACCCTTATCGTGCGTCGCTGTAGAAACCTGTGATTTGTCCTGGACCGAACCGGTCCGTGACTGATACGGACCGGTAACGGCCCGTTATAATTTTTTTTTTTTTTTTTTAGTGCAGCCCATTAGTGGAGTAATATATCCAGCGGCCCAAGTTATGCCCAAACCCAAAAATTCATTTACCCCATTTTGCAGCCCAAGCCCAACCATTAATACCCCACCCACCCCACTTTGTTTCCACCGACTCCACTCACTCATTCTCTCTCGATCTTCTGGCGAATCAATTAATCCCCAAATCAATTATCCTCCATCCACGGTTCATGGTTCATGGTTGCATCAAATCGTATGTTAAATTCAATTGATTCCCTTCTATGTGCTTCTTCAATTAAGATGGGTTATACGTATTTTAAAAGCCGGAAATCTTCGATGGGTTATACGTATTTTAAAAGCCGGAAATCTTCGAGTTTTGTTTTCTGAGTTTATCTTGTTTTTAAGTATTGGAAGATTTGAAAAGTATAAATATTTGTTTGTTGTGGATGAATTATTATTTTGTTTTGTTTACTGTTTTTGAAATTGGTAATAAGGCCTTCTGCTGTATGACTAAAGGCGCTGCTTATTTATTGTTTTATAGTGAGATGTTTGGCATTGTGTTATTAATTTATATGCACTTTTAATAATTTGGTAGTTATAATGCATTATGGATTGTAAAGATATGATCTACAATTTGGTTTAGTTAAATGAGTTTGACTTGTTATTGGCTGGTTCTTCTTGATATTTTCTGTATGCTTGTTTAGTATTTTCTATCTTATGAACTCAACCTTGACTAGATGATGACTTACAAATTTAAAAAAAAAAAAAAAAAAAAAAAAAAAACCGAGAAGACCGATAGTGGGACCGGTACGGGACCGAAACCGGAACCGATAAACCGGTCCCCGTTAACGGTCGGTTTTCTCATTATTTGGACCGAAGAACCGCACCGGACCGGGCCCGATAGTGGGGGACCGATAAACCGGTCCGGACCGATAAGGGGCAAACACGGTAAGAACCGGTCCGAACACGGACCGGAACGGCCGATAGCCACCCTGAACTCATTTTTACTACCTTAATTCAATGTACTGAATTTTTCATCACATCATCATTTCAACTACATCAACAACCACCACCTTATCTTCCACCACCTCTCTCTCATCTTTCTAACGTGCGCCTCCCCTAAACCACTCATAACCACTCAACACCTTTTTTACTCTCTATTTTATAGCTCCACATTTCTCAAGTGTACCCACTAGATCTCTACCTCTATTTCTCATCCTCGCTAACGTGTTCCGCCACTATCACCGCCACAATCCACCTTTCATTACAAACATCTTACCTTTTCTATGTTAATGAAAGCCACCACCATCTTGCTAAAGTGCGTCGCTAGCACCCCCGTCTAATTGCTAACGTGAGCCTCCTTATAATAGTGTATATAAAGACGACTATTTCTTACAAAGATCGGACCTTTTTTGCAAAGATCGAATCTTTTTCCTATTATGAAACCCACAACCGTCTTGCTAAAGTGCGCCGATATCACCACCGTGTAGTTCTAACGTACGCCTCCGTCTTTCTTACAATTCTTACAATTGTTCACAACACCGCTTAAAAATTGATCAAATCAGAGCCATGACATCAACCACCACCGCGATCTCAGAATCTACCGCCATCGTTGCTATCGCCGTCCCCTCCGCCACTGCTGCCCCCGTTGAAAAGGTACCCCGTAAATTCCCACCACCGTGTTGGACCCAAGAGGAGACGGTAGCCCTAATAGAAGCCTACCGAGAGCGGTGGTATGCTCTCCGTCGCGGCTACCTCCGCACGGCTGACTGGGATGCAGTTGCTACCGCCGTGGGTCAACGCTGCCCTGATGCCTCACCAGCCAAGACCTCCGCACAGTGCCGCCACAAGATGGAGAAGCTCCGGCAAAGATACCGTGCCGAGAAGCAGCGTTCCCTCGCCTATCCCGCCGGTCGTTTCTTCTCTTCATGGTTCTTCTTCGAAAACATGGACGCTATGGAGAACGGAACAACCGTCTCAACCGTTACAGCAAATCAAGAGAATCAGGGTAATGCATTTGGATTAAAGAGCTTACTTGATCAGAATATAATGAAATTAAAGCTTAACCCAAAGAAATTCGACGAAGAATTAGACCCAAGATTCAATATTTCCAACATGAAAAACGATGTAAAATTGAACCCGAATTACGGGTCTAAAGTGATCAACAATGGATATAATACGTATATGGATACAGGATCAGATAAAGACGAGGAAGAGGTTGAAGATGGTGTTAATTACAGAGGTGGGTATCAACAACAACACATGAAACAACCCCCAATTATCGAGATGAAAGCACAAAAATTCCGAACTTTATTTAGTGGAGGAGTGAAGAATGAGTTGGATATGAGTAGCGGGTTTAACATGAGAAACTCATCAAACACTCAAATGCTACCTCCAAATATGAGGGGAAAGAGATTCGCAAAGATTGATCGTAAGTACGATGGTGAAGGAGGAGGTGAAGACGATGGATATTGGGTAAAAATGGGTAATGATCAGAATGTTATGCCTCAGGGCTCACGAGGGAATGGGTATTCAAGATCCGGTGGGATTGAGAAGGCAAAGAGGGTGAGGGACCCAGTTGAGGAAATGGTTTCATCGATAAAGATGTTAGGAGAAGGGTTTATGAGAATGGAGCAGATGAAAATGGATATGGCTAGAGAGATGGAGAAGATGAGAATGGATATGGAGATGAAGCGTAATGAAATGTTACTTGAATCTCAGAAGCAGATTATGGATGCTTTTGTCAAAGGGTTAACGGAATTTAAGAACAAAAAGGTGAAGAAAACACTACCATCTGAATCATAGTTGATTGGTTTTAGTTTTTGGTGAGAAGAGATTAAGAGATAAATAAAGGAGGTAGTTTGGTTTTAAATGTTTTATGTTTTTTGATACTTAATAGAGATCTCTATCATCTACTAACTTATGTGAAGTGTATCTAGGTTTCTTGTATAATATATAGCTGTTTTAGTATAGGAATTCGAGGGTCTTCTCTGTTAAGTTATGTGCTTTTTATCTAAGAAATCTATTATTGTTTGGAATGTGCATTCAACTTTTAATCTTTTGGCTGCTAAGTAATTCAATAAGTTGATGCTTTGTCTCTTAACATACTAGATACTCTTATAGTTGGGTTTGTTAAATCTTCCAAATAAATACTACTCCAAGTAATATGTCCGATAATCGTGACTCTGAATTTTGTAACTCTTAATGATTAATTTTTTTCCAGCAGAAAACTATTAAATACCATTAACTTCATACTACTATAAGAAATCTTTAAGACCACAAGATAAGTTTCATATAGGAAATCTTGCTTTCAACGCTATCTTCATATTCCCAAGCTCACCATGTCATTGGGATTGGAATGAGTAACATACTATGATCGGTCGAAATCATTGTGGTACCTACTTCGAAAGGGTCGTCTACGTCATTGTATCTATCAATTGGTCGTTGTATCTACCAATTGTTGAAAGTTCAAATCCTGGTCTCTTTTTAAAGTCTCTTGTTTAAAGTCCCTTGTATTTTTAATTAAATTTAATAAAAGATAAAATGAAATATATATTCAGTTTGACACATAATTTATGGTGGTGAGTCATATTTATTAAAAGAACTAAATACTTAATCTTCCAAAAAAAGAAAAAAAAAACTAAATACTTATGGTGAGTTATATTTATTAAAAGAATTAAATATGGTGACGGATTAATTAATGCAAAAGTGAAATCAATGTTAAGTTCGATATAGTATGTAAATTTTCTTAAGATGTAATCACCAAAGTTATGAGTAATGGTTGATGCATAGAATTGTTTCAGAAATATAGAATAAAGACTACGGGTGTTACCCTTGATCTTTACACGAGGGGTAGCAGAAACTCCTTATCTTAAAAATTCTCTCATCAGGCTTTGCATGATCTATTTTTTCAACCGTGACTTTTTTTAACATTTCTGTTAATTGACCGTTAGTCAATGTCACCTGACATCACATCAGTGCCACCTCAGCGTCATGTCTGATCCACCTCAGCACGACGTCAACAACATTTACACGTCATTAATCCTTTTTTAATCCTTCATCTTCTTCGCGGCGCTCGACCATCATCAATCAAACCCATATTAAGGTTCGAAATAGCTCACTCCAACCGGCTCTCACACCAAGCCGCTCCCAGTTGGGTGTACTTTCCTGGGCAGTTAAAAAGGTAATTGAGGATAAATCCAAGACGTACTACCGTTGTTGTTGCTCCAAATCTTGCTAATGCTATTCCAGAGCTGTAATTTTCTGGTGTATTTCAGAGCTGCCATTGTTGAAGCTTCTTCAATTCCGGTAATATAAGGTCATTTTGGACTCTTAACATCTCTTTATCAATTGTGTTCTTCAAGTCTGCGGTTAACTTTTTCGCTTCAGTGCTCCCAGACTCAATTAGGTGATGTAACTGGAACATCTCAGTCATAATCTTATCGCTAAAATCAGTTTCCATTATTTTCTGAAGTTCCGAGATCTGTGTCTTAATTAGAGCTTTACAACTTTCATTCAATTTATTACTGAGCTTGACAAATTCTTTTTTTTATGTATTCAATAACTGAATCCATTCTGGAGTTTGACGCATTATCCCTCTCGCTGATTAGACTTCGGTTTTCACTGATTTGTGTGCTCCTATATGAGTTAGTATTTTTAAGTTGCATCCTTAAAGCTTTCATATCCTCTGTTTTTGAAACACAAAAAAGAAACACCAATTACCAAAAGTATACAAATTAGCAAATACAACTTATGCTTTACCGATTATTCGTTTATGCTTATCAAGTATGCCCTTAATTTTCTTCTTTCAAGGTTTTCAACCTCTTCTTAAAGTTTGGTGAATTCCTATTGAAATTATGTATTAGTATAGGTCGTAGTTGATAAAAATATGGGGTTTTGGGATCCAAGGGAGTACACCCCACTGGGAGCGGCTTGGTGTGAGGGTCGGTTAATGGGAGGGCCGATTGGAGTAAGCTATTTTGAACCTTAATTTGGGTTCGATTGGTGATGGTGGAGCGCGGCGAAGAAGGAGGATTTAAAAAAAAAGATTAATGACGTGTAAATGTTGTTGATGACGTGTTGAGGTGGATCAGACGTGGTGCCACGCGGCGTTGACTAACGCTCAATTGACAGAGATGTTAAAAAAGGGCCACAGTTGATAAAAAATGGATCATGTAGGGCCGGATGGGAGAATTTTAAAGATAAGGGGCTTCTGCTACATTTTGGGTAAAGCCCAAGCTCGTACGAGGGATTTACCCAGTAACATATGTGTACTAAGAATTGTTCTTATTGACTTTTTAGGCTTCAAAAGTATAAAAAAAGTATATATTTATAAATGATTAAACTATGTATATAAACCTTTTAATGTATGTTTTTTTTTTGTTTTTTTTTTACTTTAATAGATTCTTTGTATTCACAAGAACTATAATGTTTTATAAAGATTATTTTTTATATTATTAAAAAAATTAATTAATTGGGACAATTCTTTAGAGGTATTCACCGGATCCGATTTTTGACTTATGGATGTTTAAGGTTTAAAAGTGACAAATCAGTATCTAAGGTTTCAATTTGTGTATTTCATTAGTACCCATAATTTCTATTAAAATGCCACATGTTGCCTACGTGACGTTTACGTGGCGAGTGGAAAATCTTTTTCTTTTTTGCACAATACACTTAACTATGACTATCCAAGTTGCACCTTGCAACTTTGACTTGTTTGATTGAATAACTTTATGATTCTATGACTTACTTTCCTAGCACTTCTATATTAAGTTTATTTAGTAATGGAGAGAGTATCATTTAATAATTACTCCCTCCGTCCATTTTTATTTGTCCACCTTTTTGGTGCACAAATATTAAAAAGAGCATTTAATACTCTTATATTTTACACAATTGCCCATAATTAATATACATAGGGTCATTTATTGCAACACTCTTTATACTATTTAATTAGGGGTATTCTTGGAAAAAATAGAGAAAAAGTGTCTTGATATTGTAAATTGGACAAATAATATTGGACAACTCCTTTTAGAAAGATGGACAAATAAAAATGGACGGAGGGAGTAGTTATATGCCTCTTTGGAACTTAATAATAGAAACCCCATAAAACAAAGAAATACTTCCTCCTGCCTCAATCTGTCATAATTTCTAAAATGAGAGATATCCACCATAAACCAAGGAATTTTTTACATTTTCTACCAATTCTATTATATCAGATATCTGAACAAAAACCAAAATATGGAAGAGGGATACAGAAAAGAGAGGGCATAACAAATATGACTTCAATTCAAATAAATCACTTAGTCATAGCTTTAAGCAACTGGAAGTGCAAACAATCCAATAAATACCAGAAAGAACATCACTAAACCACCAACGTAACCACCAAAACCGGGGGTTCGACAACCCGAGAAAGTCAAATAATCAAAGCATTTAAAGAGATGATCACGAGAGAAAGATGGATTCACACCTTCCAGCTGTGGCAAAAGATAAACACAAATTAATAAACTTAATAGCATTATAAAGCTTCAAAATAATCCACGTGTCTCTCTTTATGTTGTAGAATTAATGAGCAGTTCACGCCTCACTTTCATTTTCAAGATTTCAGCTATCAATTCGTTTACCTTGTTTCTAATAAGGTTAACTTCTTCATCTATCGCAGCAACCATCTCTTCTTTAAAAAGGTATGATGTCTTAGTGGTCGTGTCAAGAGTATGTTGTGTGGGCTCCTTTTCCATACAAAGCAGAATCTGAGAACATTCACGAGTAATAAGTCATTGTAAACTTTTCAAAAAAAAAACTTATAAAATGAAAAAAATAAAATGTGCTGGGTTATACTTGAAAAACAACACAACCGAGATGAGCAATGAAGCGACCCCCTTCTTCACTTATATAAGTGGGATGAGACAAGTCTATTGATTTCTTGCAAATACTACAATGGTGATCAAAATCTTCATTGTTACCATTTGAAACTTCTGAATTCATGAGGATGAGCGGATCAGTATGGCTATCATGTTTGATTTCTTGAGGCAAATGTGGATAGCAACTAAGATGACAAATGTATCTACACTCCACACATATAAAATATTCCCTCTCACAGTATCGTTTACATTGAGTGCAATTGAGATGTGCATTCTCACTACAGAGTTCACTGAAGTAAGCAAGAGGATGATCGTGAAACTCTGGCTTGTTTATAACTAATGGTTTGGTAAAAGCACAAGAAGGATCTAACTCAATTCCGCAGCTGCAAGAGTAGGCAATAATAGAGGTTGATCTGCCATCACACAACCAACAGTCATAGGTATCATTTTCTTCGGACCAATAGAAATCTATGCCATCTTTAAACTCTTCCTTCTGTGTTAGTTGTAAAGGGTATTGTGGATGACAAGGATGTGTAATTTCATGAGCCAAATCGAGACACCCACGATCAAATACCAATTTACAATCCAAACAAACGAAGATTGAATCTTTGATACGTTTATGGCAGCAACAACAATTATAGTTGATCAAGTCCTTGCTACTTTTAGACTCGATCAGGCGATGCTTGTGATTAACATCTGGCTTCTCATTGTCGACTTCTTGAGTTGGCACCAAAGTAGTACAACGAAAATCGAGAGCAAAGTCACATTCTTTACACTCAAACATATAAAACAATCCTTCATCGTAATAGTTATTGGAGGAACACACACTGCATTCGAGGTAATTGTGATTCTGGGATGGAGGATAAACAGTGAGTGGGTGATTGATATGAAAAGGATGATTAAAGATCTCCTTAACAGAAGAACACGATTGATGCAACACTTGATGGCATTCAGTACACACATTAACTTGATCAGTTGTAGAGAATTTCAACCTGCAACAATAACAAACACCAACATAATAGCCGGGATTATCACAAGTGAAGAGCGGATGTGGTTCGCCAATTGGATGAATCGCACAACTATTTTTGATACTCGGAAACAAGGAAGCACATGCAATATCCAGATAAAATTGACATTTTTCACACCAGTATCCAACGCTTTTCGAAGAAAAATGACATCCACACGCATTACAGTCAAAGTCCTTATCATAATAGCGATCATCACCAAGGATGACGAGTGCATGTTGTGGATGAAAGGGATGATCCAACAATTGTGGTAATTCAGCACAATAAATGTGCACGAAGGTACCACAATGTATACAACCATATGCGCCTTGGCCAGCTATAAATCCATCACAGACACTGCAAGATCTGTACATTAATACTGGTTTTTCGAATTGAAAGTCCCAGTGCGAATAAAATTCCACCGTCGTATGGTGACCACAGAAAAGCTTCATCGTTTGCATTGCTCTCCTCTTCTTTTCACTGCATAATCTGTACATACTCTGTTGTACCACTATTTAACTAACAAAAAGAAAGGCTCAAGCTTCTCCTAGTGCCCTGTTGTGTTTATCAAAGGATAGGTTTCACGTTTATTGATATACTCATAATGCAGTAATTTATCGGGAATATGGAAAGTTGAGGAGTAAGGGTGCTTTTATAAAAAAAAATTATAATTACTAGTAGATCGTTATTGAGATAGTATATGAAGAGTCGCAATTTTTCTTTATGTGCCGAGCCGCATTTTGCAGCAGTAATGAAGAGTTTAATTAATTTCAATGCCTGGGAATTCGTGAGCATGGGAAGAGAGTTTGGTGGATTTGTATTATTAAGAACAAAAAGAACTGCATGGCACTAGTTAGGAGTATCATTTTCTTTTTATCAGTGAACAATTTTTATTAAGCTTAACATCAAAACATTACTCCAACTTTAAGAGACATTCATAGAGGAATCTCTAAGAGTAGAAAAACAAGCAAATTATAATGTGTAAAACTACTCTAATCTCTTGACAAAAAAAAAACTACTCTAATCTACTCTAGAAATTGTTAAGATAATTGATCATTTGTTATAAATATCAATAAGGCTCCAAGCTTGTGCATTATTCCTCCTATCTGTTAAGGAAAATAAATTAACAAAAGAGCACTAAATTTATTCTTGATTTATCCTTAATTTATCTTGACTATGACTTATTTTGTTTAGATTATATTATAATATTAGTAATTAATCACCAGGCATTATATTAGACATTAACTTAGGATCTATGTCTTTTTCATAAGACATTAGATGTATATATAAAACCATGTAAACATACAAATAAATTACAACCTTCTTTTACAATTTCTTTGTTCTTCTTCATAGTATCACACCCATTAGTTTAACTAACCTTTTGATCGTCGTCCTGATACTCTGATTTTTTTCCTCTCTTCTTCTTCTTTTGTTCTCATCAATATGGCTGACGACAAATCCTCCACTAACACACCAATCATAAACACTCCAATCACTGATCCTACCATCTCCGCCTCTACAAACAAAAAATATAATCTCTATCAACTCCATAGCTCAACCACCTCTGAAAATTACATCTCTTGGCACACTCGATGGTAGTCCAAACTGATTTGTTACAGTCTATACGGGTACATTGATGGCTCTATTCCCATCACTCTTAACAAATTAGAGAAAATAATACTACCATTCTTAACCATTTGTAAAACTTTTGGCCACATTTAACCCTTTGTACAACTTTTGGCCATGTCAAGACCACCTTCTCCTAAGTGCCTTAATAGTCTCACTCTCCCAATTTGTAGTCTTATATGTTGCCCGAACCACCAACTCACGTGAAGTATGGTCCAAACTTGAGACCTATATTGTAGATCTCCCCGTCTAGGCACGCCTAGGCGTCAACTTCCATGTCAGCCGCTTACGCCTAGTTAAAATTCTAGGCGTTTTTTCTTAGCGCCTTAATCGTCGTGGAATAGGAGCCTAGCCCGTCTAGGCACCGATTAATGACAAAAAATGGTCGCCTATGCGCCGAATAATGGAAAAACATGCCCGCATAGACCTTTTTGTTATTTTTCTTATTCAAGACAATTATTTAGTTGATATTATAACTCAATTTTTAGTATTTTTATATTTACTATAGTGTTGTTAGATGAATTTTATGACTTAGATAGTTAAAATTACTATAATTAATATATATTACTAAATATACAAAATTACACATCGGGATTCAAAACCGTATAATTCTGCCTAGGCCTCATGTGATCCCGCCTAGGCACTAGACCCCGGTCGGTTGCCTAGCACCCAAAACCGAGAACTACAACATAACTTGAGACCATGTATGCCAAACCAACACGTGGTAGAAAATGGGGCTTTGTGAGACCCTTAGCAAAATTGTCAAAGGTGACAACACTATATCCATATATCTGCAAAAAATAAATAAATATAGTAGCAGACTCTTAAGCTCTCGCTGGAGCACCTCTTGACCAAGATGACATTGTATTCCATGCTCTAATTGGTCTTGGTCCAGATTACAAATAAATTGATGCACCAATTCGTACCCGTGATAGTGTTGTCTCGTTTGAAGAATTGCATGAAAAACTTATTGATTATGAAGTCTACCTAAACCGTACAAAGCATCCTAGTTCATAACCTGTTACCGTAAATTTCGCCAATAAATCTACCTTTAATCATAAACAATCTGTAAGGTCCACTAAAACAAACTCTGTCGCCGATATGAATAATCCATTTTCTCAACGTCCATGGCAAAATTCAAACTCCAACCGCAATACACATATATACAATTCCAACCTGACCAAAATTGTTTGTCAAACATGCAATATTCTAGTCCATGGTGCTATGAAATATTGTCGCCTACAAGGATTAATTCCCCAACCACTTCCGCAGTCTTACAAATCTTACAACTCTTCATCTCCTCGCCAACAACCAAGCATTTCTTTTACTAGAGCACATTTTTCCACTCAGTTAACTCAAAATTGGATTACTGATTCAGGTGCGTCTCATCACGTTACAACAGATCTGAATAATTTATCTCTCTACTCTGAGTATGATTGGATGTACGAGATTTTAATCGATGATGGTAAGGGTCTTCAAATAACTCATACGGGTACCACACACCTTCTCTTTTCCTCTCAACCATATATTCTCTAAAATGTCTTGTGTGTTCCAAGCATGAGCAAAAATCTTGTCTCAGTTTCTAAGTTTTGTTCTACAAATAATGTTTCTATTGAATTTTTACCTTCCTACTTTATGGTGAAGGATCTTTGCACGGGGGCACATCTCGTGAAAGGTTTGAATAAAGACAAAGTCTATGAATGACCCAACTCCACTGCCTCTTTCTCTTCCAATTCATCCTCCTCCATGCTTGCACTTGCCTCTACCAAAGCCCCATCGCAAGATTGGCACAACCGATTAGGACATCTATCACAAAAAAAAATCTCAATCATGTTATTCGCCATTTTAATCTTCCTATGTCGTCGTCTATTAATCATGAGTTTTTCGTAACTCGTGCAAATGCAATTAAATGCAAAAGTTACTGTTTTCTACATCAACTCTTACTAGAAATTCTCCGCTTCAACTTATTTATACAGATGTTTGGTTTCCACAACTTCTTGTTGATCTGTCACATAGGATCGTTTTTGGTTTCTGCATCCTTCTCTGCAACCTCCTTTTCCACATCTACCTAAGTCTCATGTTTAGGCTCCCCTTCCTCCTCCTTTTCGACAACTTCAGCTTCCTTTTCAATTTCCATTTCTTGCTACTTTTCCGGTTCTCTTTCTTGCTCTTTTGCTATATCTGGTGGTGTGTTTTCACTCATTCCATATGTGATAGATCATTTTACATAGTTGTTCAGTTCCTTTTTGTCGTCTAATTCCTTGGTTCTAGCATTTTCAACTATTTGTACCGCAAGCTCAGTATTATCGGTTTTTAATTGTTCAATCTTCTCTTTCAGTTTGTTCACATTGTCTTCCAACTTCTTCATTCTTTTTCTTATTTTTCATTTTTTATTCTTTTAATTTCTTCTCCAATATGAAATTCTTTTTTTCGAGTTGATGTTGTTTCTTGTAAGCTACATCCAAATATTCATGCAATTCTTTTATAGTAACATCATCTATTTTTTCAAAAATTCATTGTTATAAACATGAAATTAATTGTTACAAAAAATGAATTTCCTAATTATAATAGTGAATTTCTTGAAATTCCATATCTGTTCAATACCTTCTTCGTCTTCTCTTTCCTCGTCTTCTTCCTCCTCCTCCTCCTCCTCATCTTCCTAATCTCCTGACCTTTTTTGTGTCCCATATACTATACTATCATCGTCTTGTTCTTCATCTTCCACTTTAACCCGAGTTTTTCTCGTTCTTCATGGTAATGACCATCTTCTATATAACTTGTGAAAGATATATATAATTTTAGTTAAATGTTTGACTTATATATATCAATATTTTTTGTTATGTATAATTACCTATTCCTTTCTCAGTTTATCTAGCATGGTTGCCTTAAAATTTGTTATCTCAGTCGTTTAGCTTCCACCTCGGAAGTCTTGACCAAGCTTTTGGCCTTATTTGATTACCAAACTTGTGTGTTCGTATAACCAAGGTTGTGAAAGATAACAAAGGATGATATCAGTACAAGTTTATAAATCTATATAGATAATAGATTATTGTTACAAGTTTTACAAGTAATTGTTAATGTGACACAAACAATTACTTTCTTTGGATTTCTCTCACTCATATCTTTTAAGGACTCCTCTAACAAGTCAGTTAACTTTTTTGTCCAGTTGTACCCATTCATATTTCCTAAGATTACTTCAATCATTCTAATAACTTTGTTTCTTACTATTGTCCCATAAGTTGAGTACATCAACGACCCCAGGAGGAAAAATGTAAGCAATACAGGGAAATTTTCTTTTCTTTTATTCTCCAACCTTTCTCTTCTCTCCTTCCTATCTTCTTCAGTTTCTCCCACCAAATGTTGTATATATTTAAGAACCTGTCTTAACACTATTCTAATATATTTTGTGGACACTTTATTATTGTTGTTGAAGTATTTATGATGCCAGTCAGTAATCGCACACACTTGCTTATGTCCGATTTTTGGGAAGTCTTCTATTCCACTCTTTATTCCCATAATGACACTTACATCTTCACTTCTCAGTTTACTATTCGTTTGCCTAAAATAAAATCTCCATTCTCTTTTGAGTAACACCTTATGATTTCTTGTGTTATCGTATCTCCTTTCCTTATTACTATTTTGTTTTTGTGTTTCTTCAGATGAAATAGGCCTTTCACTAGTTCATAGAATGGTGTTTCCTTACGCTATCCTATATGAGTTTCATTAAACCCATTGTTCATCACTATATTTACAATTCCACTCTTATTCGACTTATAAGTGTCCCTGTATTTTCCTGGTTGTTACAATTCTTCATCAATCATACCGTTTTCCTTGTGTTTACTTCGTTTATTTTTCTTCTTGGAGCCATAATTTTCCTGTATTCACACAAACTCCAAATACAAGGAATAGTTTACTAATCTGGACTGACATTATCATATCAAATTCACTATTCCTAACAATAAATTAACTATTTGATTAAGTGAATTTATTGTTTGGTTCAGTGAATTATGCTGAATACAAAGTTTTACAGTTTAAGTCTCTATATTATGCATAACTTACACTGTAAGGTCCCTCAGTTACATAGTTTCTCTATAATTTGCACTTTATTTACCAAAAAATTCACTGTAACTCCTTAATCATCCATTTTTTTTGCAATAATACTAAATTTTTTTTGAATAAATTTCACTATAGGTTCTTGATTTACATATTACTCATGTTTAATCGCAGTAATCCAATTTTTTCATATTAATCATAGTATTTGATCATATTCATCATAAAATCTTATAAACTACTAAAAATCGTTACTTGTCATCATTATTTTTGTTAATCAAACAAAAATCAGTAAAACAATCATACAAAAAAGACATGCATTGCAAATTTGCTTGGTTTTTGTTTATGAAACACGCAAAAAACACTACCGAATAAAAAAACACTCTAAAAAACCTCAAAATAATCATAAAAATTGGAATATAGTGACTTATGTATGTGTTTATTTGTGATTTGTATGGTACAACTTTGTTTTTTTAATTTCCTATGCTCGGTGTTTATTACAGTAATCGATTATTGCCTTTGCCGTCGCTTTTCTCCGTTCGCCACCGACTATCTCCATGGATTTTCTTCTCCCGCTCATCGACTGTTCAATTTTCGTACGGTTTGTGTGTTGTGTGGGTTTTGTGTGTTAGGTTTCATTTAGTTTTGGTTTTCTTTTTAATTTGAGAACCGTTATCTTGTTTTTTTTATGTGCAAGTGTAGCGGTAGTTTCGGGAGGAGTTGTTTTTTATTAAAAAAACTTTTTGTAGGCTTCTTTTTATTAATAAGTTTCTTAATGTGTATTTTTTTTATTATTGTCAAGGTGGCAATCGGTCGGTCCAGACCGGACCGACCCGGTTACTAGCGGTTCTCTAACTTATCTGACCGTACCGGTCCACCAGTTCCAATCTTTCCAGTCCGGACCGGTCTAGTTTTTTGGTTGTATACACTGGGAACCGAACCGACTGTATGAGCCGGTCAAACCTATTTCGATCCGGTTCTCACATATTATTATTATTTTGAAAACTTTATTTTTAAGCTTGACGTCTCCCTATTTGTGATGATTTAATCTTAGTTGGAGACATCATTTTAGGTGTATTTAATACATTAAATGTCAAATTTTACTTATATTATTGTATTTTCCTATTTCTTGTCTTAATTTGATTATTTATCATTTTTAAAGCATATCAGGTTTAATTGTTTGTTAATTATGAAACTTTAAAGATATATGGTAATTAATTAGATGCCAAATCAATTCTAAGAGATAAAGGAAAGAAGATAATGATGCAAATTGGAGATAAAGGAAATAAATATAACAAGGGTGAATTATATATAGGGTCTTGGAAACCATCTTTCTTCTCTATAGAGTAGTTCCAGAAATGCTTTTCTTCTTAGGGACCTCATTTTTTATAATAGTATTTCCTACCCTTACTACCACTAAAAGACAAAAAGTGTGATGTCACTATTTCTCTCTCCTCTACCTACCACTACCCACCTACCTTCAACCTCCGACCACCTACCACCGACCTCCGATCACCGACCACCGACCACCAGTCACCGGAAAAAACATAGAGTATCGGAAAAAAACATAGAGTACTCTATATATTTGCTGAGTACTCTATAAATTTGCAAAGTACTCTCTAAATTTCTTCGAGTGCACTAATAAAATTACGGAGTACTCTACGAAAAACTCGGAGTACTCTACGAAAAACTCGGAGTACTCTAAGAAAAATTTCGGAGTACTCTAAGAAAATCTCGGAGTATTTTAAAAACTGGAGAGTATTCTATTAATTCGATGAGTATTATTAGAGAACAAAGAAAACATAGTAAAAAAAAATCTTTATTTATTACACAAATTTGAATACAAATTAATATACAATAAAAAATATTAAAATAATTAACTTAACTACCTTGACCAGATCTGAAAAAAAAAACTCATGCGTAAGGGACCATCACCAATCTTCTCCGGCGAAACTGCAGTCGAACCAGCTCGCGCATCGAAGGAGAGCTTCGTGTAATGGCCATAGAAAGGAGGTCCAGCCATTTTCTGAGCAGATCTGTTGCAATGGAACTCGAACAAGAAGAAGGAGCTTCGCCAAGGTATTATAGAGAGTACTCCTTGTTTGCTGGACTAGTGGTGCTCGCCGGAGCTTCAAGAAGAGGAGATCTCCACGGCGGCATCTCTCTGGCTGGAGAAGAAGAGGACCATGGTTGCGCGATGGTGGTCCAGATAGATGGTGGTTCACTGCACGAACCATGGTTGCGCGAGTGTAGATCGAAGGAGATCCATGGTTATTCAAGCTTCCATGGCTGCGCGAGTGTAGATCGAAGGAGAGCCATGGTTATTCAAGCTTCCATGGCTGCGCGAGTGTAGATAGAAGGAGAGCCATAATTATTCAAGGTTCCATTAATCTTCTCCTGCGTGGTGGTGGTCACGAGCAGTTGCAGCGCCGAGATGGTCACGAACAGTGGTGGTCCTCTTCTTCTCCGGCGAGACAAGAAGGGAGCTCCGGTTGCTCCAGCAGATTCACGAGCTCGTGAAACGGAGTTTTCCATGGCTGCTTCACGCGAGGCGGTTTGGGAGCTGGGGGGAGGAGGGAGATGGTGGTGGTGGTGGTGGTTGTTCTCATGCTGGTGGTGGTTGATGGCGGCGCTTGTGTTATGGTGGTGGTGGTGGCGGTGGCGTGGCGGTATGGGGGAGGAGAGAGAGATAGGGGAGGAGGGGAGGTGAGAGAATATTAATCTAAAAATTATAATTGGTGGGTTTATAAATTAGTATATATATAATTCTAAAAGTGTAGTAAGGTAATAGGGGTTTTGGGTTTCATGTGTTAAAAACTTCCTGAGGTCTTTAGTAAGAAGAGGCTCTAGGCCGGGTCCTCATCTTGAAGAGGGTGGTGTGTTCAAGACCCTAAGGTGAATTTACTCATATAACAAAGGAAAAGATAAAGTTGTCAAATAAATCTGAATTCCAGCAGCTACGTCCATTAAATTGATCATAACTCAAAAATGGCTGGGAATTTGGAATAACGGTCTGAAGCAAAGTTATAGAGCTTCCCGATACGATTAGTTTCGATATAAAGAACGCGCCAATCGAAGCTGTATTGAAGAAGTTACATCCAAAGCAAAACAACAACTGTTTATTACATTTTCTATATTTTATGGTTACGAATTTGAGTTAGGCTAGAAGTCCAATACTTGTCTTCTGCTCCAAGAAAACATTTTAGGGTTTCCTATACCCTATAAATACACCCTCTAATAAGTAGAAACACATCCTTGGCCAATCCTTAAGCCAAGAAGGAGCCTTCATCAAGAGAAAAGAAGTGTGGAAGGAGTTAAGCATCAAATTATGCCTTCACAAGCCTTCAATTTGTAATTTTTTTCTTTCTCTTGTATGAACTAATTATAATTTAGTTTGATATATAGAATATAGGTATGAACCCTAGACTTGTTTTACATCTATTATAATTTGGGATGTCAATTACATTTGAATTGAATTAATGTTTTATTCTTTGTTTTATGTGTTTTGACTTATTGTCTGTTTTCCTTGCTAGTGCACGAGTATAGGATTACCTTAATAGTAGTTAGATGGTCACCCGGAAGGGGTGTCTAATTATTAAAACACCACATAAACATCTAGTGTGCGTTAGTGATCCTTACGAGCTTGCCTAACTAGATAACCATTAGGGTACGATTTAACCACCGATCATCATTAGAAGGCCAGTCTCATTTAGGAACCTAGTGGCGTAGGAGCACCCTATTTATTCCCCTCGTGATTGTGAGGTCGCCACCCTAGTCCACCCTGATAGGGGTAGGGAGGAATTTAGAATCCTGGTTATTGCAATTCTACATAATTCACCCTTACATGATTAGAATAAACAAGGTTAGTGGGGATTACTTGCTATTTTTCGAGCTAAACTCTCATACTATCTTCTTTTCTTATTTAATTTTCTAGCTTAAATTTAGTACTTTATTTTTCTAGTTAGAAAAACCAAACAAAAATTGTCTTTTATTTCTTGTGTATTATTATTCTAGCTTTCATACTTGCACTTGGTATTTGCATAAGTTCTCTCTAACTTTCGTAGTCTCTGAGGAACGAATTCACTTATCATTAAAACTTGCATACGTCCTGTAATACTTGCAATACCGAGCTAGCCTAGGGTGTTTATTTGCATTTATTTTATCTATTATTTTATCACACCTTAGGCGACACCAAAGCTAGTTAAGGTTTTTTTTATGTTAAGGGTTTTTTTGTTCAGGGGTTTTTAAGCTAGTTAAGGGTTTTGACCCGTTTTAATTTATGATAAGTTTTTTTGGTAACAAACATGTATTGTTAAGGTTTTTGTTTGTGTGGAATAGTAATTGTGGCCAATTTTATAAAAGAGCCTTTTTTGCAAACTTTTTTTTTACAAGATGGTTACTTGTTTGACAAAATTTTGAAGGTCGATAGTGATTACTGATATAGTTCAATCTTATAAATCAAATTGCACAACTAATTACACTTACCGATAAAATAAATTACAAAGGAGAAATAAACAACTTATTACAATTATAACTAAGCTAATAAATAAAATATTACAATCACATTTCACCAAAATAATAAACTATAAATTATAAGATTGAATTGGGATAAATCTGTGGGAGGGGGGTGACTGTGCCCATGGAATTTAGGCTGCCTACGTACCTTTTATATAGGTAGCGTGAAATGCATACCCAAAAAAGGATCAAACCACCACGTAGTCCTTTAAACCATATAAAAAAAGGATCAAGGTTGGACTAGACAATTACTTCCCAACCAAATCAAAAACCATAAACCATATCAGATAATCCAAAAAGACCCTTTCTTTTTCACAAATCAGACTTTTATACTCAAAAAACATTTTCAAAAACTTTAAGTTCAAAATCTTGGCAATTATATGTTTCTTTACAATTTATAAAACCTAACAAGTATATATAGATTGTAAGGTATAAATGCAATGTCATCTTACAACCACACAAGTTTTATTTGGACCAAAACATTACTTTAGAAAAGTTCAGGGACCATTTTTGCAAAGTTGTCTTTTTTTAGAATACACATCATCATTTTCTTAAAGAATCTGGTCCAAAGAAATCATTTTTGAAAAGTTGGGGTGACATTTTCGGAACAAATTTCATTATCTAGAACATTTTTCATCATTTTTGTATAAAGGAGGGGATTTCTTGCAAAATTCTAATAACCTTAACTCATTTTCTAAAACCATCTTTTAAATCCGTCAATTCCAAAAATACATCAACTAATTTTTGAAAATCATCACAAAAATCCGCCAAATCCAAAAATTCTTCAACTAAATCCGTCAATTCCAATAATCCATCAACCACTTGATCTTAACAAAACTAGTCTTCCAATCACCATAACTCACGAAAACAACATGCGAAATTGATAGTCAAAGTCCCTAAGTTATGTCAAAAACCAAACAATTCATCCCTGAGTCAAGCAAAACAAACAATTTAGTCCCCTAACAATAAATTTCGCATACCACATGGACTAACATGATGAATTTCGCATAACACATGGAGTACTAAAATCATATTATCTTATAGTCTCAATTTTGCAAAACAAAGAGACTTATAGTTTCAATTTCGCATACCAAAGGGACTTATATTATCAATTGCGCATAACAAAGGAAATCATCATATAAATATCAGATAACTCAGAGACTTATAGTGTTGATTTCTCATAACACGGGGACTTCCATAATTTTTTTTACATAAATCAAGGACTTATAGTATCAATTTTGCATAACAGGTGGACTTATAGTCTTAATTTCGCATACCAAAGGGACTTATAGTATCAATTACACTTAACAAAGGAACTTATTGTATAAATATCACATAACTCAGGGACTTATAATGTTGATTTCCCATAACACAGGGACTTCCATAAAACATTTCACATAAATCAAGAACTTATAATATCAATTATGCATAACACATGGACTTATAGTCTCAATTTCGCATACCAATGGAGGTTATATTATCATGTTCGCTTAACAAAGAGACTTATGGTAAAATTTTCACATAACTTAAGGACTTAGTGTTGATTTCGCATAATACAGGGACTTCTCTAAAAAAATTACATACATCAAGGACTTAGAGTATCAATTTCGCATAACACATGGACTTACACATTCAACTTCATATAAATCAGAGAATCAAAGTATCAAATTCGCATAAACCAAGGACTTGTATTATCAATTTCGCATAAAACGTGAAATTAAACAATCAAATTCACACAAATCATGGACTTATAATATTAATATCGCATAAAAAAGGGACTTGTAATACCAATTTCACATAACTCAGGGACTTATAAGAATATTACCCAAAACTCCATCAACCTTCCATCACAATTCCATCAATCCTTCAATAGATTATTGATCCAATCCAGAAAATATGACATACACAAGACAAAATAAACATAAGAATATTAATCTCCAATACACAATATGGATATAAATAAAAAAAATACAATCATATATGATACTATAAGTTTCAATCAATTGATGGCTACTTAACAAGAAAATACCACCAAAGTAACAACAACATAAATCCATGAAATTGATGAAGAATAAAGATAACCATCATGGATGAAGAAGGAGAAAATAAACATCATGGGTGAAGAATCTCTCCATGGAGAGTCGGTGGAGAGCATTAGGATTTAGGAGATTCTGGGAATTGAAGAGATAAGAGAGAAAGAGAGTGAATGTAAGGCGGTGTGAGGTGGGTGGGTTTGTGGTGAGTGAGTGAATGATACAGAGTGAATATGAGAAGGTGGGTGAGGTGAGTGGGTTAAGTAATTAAAGGCAATAAAAAAAATACACATCACTTATCGGTCCGGTCCGGACCGGTCCATAAGCAGGGTCTTTTTTATAGGAACCAGACAAATATGCGATGGACCGGTTCAGTCCGGTTCAATACGACAATGTTCAATCGTTTTGGTTTCGGTTTCGGGATAGGCCGGTCCGGTATAGTCCGGGGACGGGTATAACCGGTCCGATAGTCAGGTTAAGATTTTTGGCTCTATAAAAAATTAGTGTTAATAATTTAAATATTAAAATTTATAATGTAAATTTTTTATTACAGAGACATGTATTGCAATTTTTTATTAAAATTTATAACGTAATTTTTTTATTATAGAGACATGTAATGCAATTTTGTATAACTCTCAAAAAAATGGAAAAATGTTAGCACCAAATATTTTGGCCCCTCTAAATATAACATTTGGCTGCTGGACGTTTAGACCAAATAACACAGATAATGGAAGAGAACTCGCCTAAAGTATTTCGAACAAAAAGAAAAAGGAATTGCCTATAATAGTGATGTGATTGTGGTTGCTCTCGAACTCTCTCTTCTTCCCGTTTACCCAACCAAAAAAATTACTCTCTTTTTCTTTCTCAATCTGTTTAATGTTCAACTACTTCTTCTTGATTTGACAATAATAAAAGGTTCATTTATATATTCAACTACATTTTGTTGTTTTTAGTGAGACATCAAAATAAAAACTTTAATGCTAGTATGATTGTTGGAAATTAACACATATACATTATTAATATAATATATAAAAAATTAAACGACATAACCCTTGTTTTTTTTTTTTTTTTGGATGAACATGTAACCTGTAAGTATATTAATCCTATTCACATTTCGTGCAAAATCTTCCATCCATAAGGCCATTCCCGGTGTGCGGCCTCCTTTAACTTTATATTTAGCAGATTTCGCAAGATTGTATGTCTGACTTTTTATCCTTCTAGGTAATTACTTGTAGAAAATCAGACCAAAATGATTGGCCATCTGATTAATATATTGGATGATCGAGTGAATCGTTTAATTGCTGCTAACATCCGCCTAAAACCTCGATTTTTTTTTATCTTAGTTTCATTTAGAAACTCCTGACATTGTTGTATTGCTTTTATTACTGTCATCGCTTCCCCTTCAAGTATAGAGTCACACCTTATTGTTTCTCTAATCTTGATCTTACATCCAATATCATTATACACCTGCAAAATACCAATCCCAATATCCTCATATGAATTAGTGAAAGATGCGTCGAATAGAAAAGTAATCCCATTGGTGTCGTCCATTAGTAATACCCCCTTATAATACAAAGAATTACAAGATAGAGAACCATATATAAATATAACCATATAATGTGTAGACTTCTTCTAGAAGATTTAAACTTCGAGCCACAAATAAAAAAAGGTGACAAGAAATATCAAGAGCCTTCGCATTAACTTGAGCCTCACCAAGTTTTCTTTTGCTAGAGACAAGGATTGTAAACGAATTAAACCGCTCCATAGCAGCTCGATCTCAATTTGCAAGACAACTCGTTTGAACTCGTTCCTCTATACTAACGAACAAAAATAGCTGTTCGAACTCGTTTGCCTTTTTATTTTTGTTATCAATAAAATATATTATTAAACATAATATATTGACTCGAATTCTTTGGACTTTAATTTTTCCATAAATATCACATTTCATACTTCATAGCACACTATCTATCTAATACCAATCGTTCATGAAATTTATGTTTTACCATAAACACAAATTGTTCGTTGATACCTCGAGATCGGCTTGAAAAAATCTCATTCGATAAGTTAGCAAACAAGCTTTGCAAACCTGGCTCAACTCGTTAAAATTTGAGGTCGGCTCGCCTCGAAAATCTTAACAAACAAGCTTGCACATCTAGTACTCGGCCTAACTCAATTCGTTTACAACCCTACTAGAGACCTTTGGGAACCTTTGTCAATTTTCATAATGTTGGAATTCTTCCTCAATGACCGTCAACATAATGTGCCACAAGTAGGGTGGTAAGCGAATCGAGACGAGGCGAATACTAGATGTGTAGGCTTGTTTGTTTAACTTTTCGAGCCAAGCCAAACTCAAATATTAAACGAGTTGAGCCGAGCTCAAATTTAAACGAGTCGAGCAGAGCTTTTAATGATCCAAGTTAGAGATATTAAAACTTGTTTGTTTAATTTATAAAACAAGTTTTTTAGAGGCGAGTTCGAGTTGCTCATGAACAATTTATTTTTGTATGGATTAAACGGATATTCCATGAACAGTTTGTATGTGATGGAGTGTGTGCTATATAAATATGAAGCGTAATATTAATGAATAAAAGTTTAAAGAGATTAAAAGTATCTAAGTTGGCATTGAAGGTTTAATAATATATTTACAAGTAAATAGTATATTAATCTATAATTCATAAATATAAATAAGTCGTTCACAAACGAGTTTGAGCGAGCTTGTTTACATAATGAGCTTTAAACTGGATCTTGAGATTGATCTTGTTTATATTCGAGCCAATCTCGAACGAGTTTTTCTCCAAGCCGAACTCGAGTTGCTCGTGGACGGCTTGATTCATTTACATCCCTATCCAGAGCCTTCACTCAATAATATTTATCAACACAATATTGTCACAACAAAGTTTCTCCGTGTTATCACCGTTGTTAAGTTATAATGAAGCGTCGAAATAACCGCTCGAAAATACCACCACCGAGGATAAATATAAATTCTTGTAACTCAGTCGATTAAAAAAATACACTCACGGTTAATGACTGAATATATTGATTTCTTCTCTTCGTATCTTTATCTAAACCCATTAGGAAATTTTCCTTTTAGCTCATTCGAAGGTCTGGTGCTCTGTTCTAGTCTCATTCTTCATCTCCGAACTCTCATCCATATTCTTAGCATCTTTTTTTCTTAACTCTCCAAGCATCTTCATTCGAGCAACCATTCTCCATCTTATTTTAGCATCATCAACTTCCCTTCTTAGCACTCACTCAATATATTCTCTTTGGATATCATCTTCTTCTCTATAGCTCCCCTCTTTCATTTTAATACAATTGTCTTCATATTTCATTGTAAGATCATACATGTTCAAATTCAGGTACCCGTTCCATGCCCAAATCGAATTTCCGATCCGAATTGGGTAGTCTCTAAATGTCAAAATTGGGATGTTGATTTCAATCCAATACGCCACTATTTTATCTCATAATTTTTGGAAAACATGCCACATCAATTTTTGACTGTTGCCAAGTCAAATCAAGATTCTACTTTGAAGAGAACAATTTTTTCGGTTGTAGACATTATGCAGAATTTTAATGTCGCCTAGACAAGTCTGTTAGAGTCTCAAATTGTTTATAAATAGAGTATATTTTAACACATAATTAATCCTTCCTTCTCCGCTACTTTCTAACATCTTTGGAGAACAAATTAAGTGATAATCAAGGCTTATTCAAACCATTTCATCATTGTATCATTCATTAAAAAAGGGGTTCATCTACAATAATCATTCTATAATCAACTCAAGAAGGAGTCAATCAATCATCATTGATCTATCTACTTAATAAAGAGTTCTACAACCTTCATATTCATATATAATATTTAGGAGCCAATCGTTCGTATTATAATAACCAAACATTCAAAGGGTTTAGTTGTTTCTAAAAAATAGAGAATAATATCTTGTTGAGACTGAGTCTAGTAAAAATCTCACCTATATTGTGATTGAGTCAGTAAAAATCACGAGATTTAAGTTGTGGTTTAGCACGATAAAAAAAATCCTTGTAAAGATTCTCTTATCCACCTTCAAGAATTACAAGAATCTTAGTAAAGAGTTTAATATCCTATGGATACCTCAGGTTGTGTACTAGGCCTTCAGAAGTTCAAACCTCTTCAAATATGTATGTACTCTCTATCTATATCTCTTTACTTTGCGTATTGTATTTGTTGTCAATGATTTTATCAAACCTATACTATCTATATTGTCTATGTTGTTAGTGTTTGTGAATTGTCGCAGTGAAGTTTGATTATTTAGAAAAGAATTTAAGTAGGCGTTAATTTGATTCTTGTACTGTTTTTTCCAACTAATGATTATTTAGAAAAAGATTTTAAATAGACGTTAATTTGATTCTTTTACTGTTTTTTCCAACTGATAATTATTTAGAAAATATTTTAAGTAAGTGTTAATTTGATTCCGGTACTATTTATTCCTCATATAGGACTCACACTCTATTTTTAGGATCAAATATTTTTGAGATCATTACCCAAGGGGTCTTGAAAACACCACCTCAAGACCTAACAAGACTAGGTGATTTTCCTCTTCTTACTAAATGCCACAAACAAAAATTAAAACTATAGGCCAAAAATCCAATTACCTTTTTACTTACCTTTGTTTTTTATTCTCCTATATATATATATATATATATATATATTAATTTTTATCTAAAAAAATCAAAACCCTAAACACTCTCCCTCTCTCCTCTCTCCTCTCTCATCTCTTTCTCTCTCTTTTTCTCTTAAAATTCACGTTGCAACTCACAAATCTCCATAGCTAAATAACATCAAATCTCTTCCTCTCTTTTTACTAGACTATGATTTACGTCTCGCCGGAGTAGATCTACTCCGTGGAAGCTTTGATAAGATGCGCTGTGTTGAAGACGTGGACTGGCGGTGGTGTCGCTCCTTTGAACAGAAACGGAGATGGAATCGTTTTGACGGTGGCTTTGCTCGCTTTGAAAGGAGATGACGCGACAGTCTTCGCCGGAGTCTTCGCACCACCACCGCGGAGACCAGCGAAGATCTTCTTAGATTTTGTGGTGGTTCGAGGTGGTGCAGCGGAGATGACGAAGCTTGGTTTGTAGGTGTTCAAGCTTCGTGAAGTTGGAGCTCGGATCTGCCATGGATTTGGTTTCATTCATGTTCAAGTTTCGAAGGTGGACAGATTCAGCAAGCTCAGCAAGTTCAAACCATGCTCAGCAAGTTCGAACCAGGCTCAGCAAGTTCGAACCATGCTCAGCAAATTCAAACCATGCTCAGTAAGTTCGAACCATACTCAGCAAGTTCAAATTATACTCAGCAAGTTTAAACCATACTCACTAAGTTTGCGTTCATAAGTTTTGCGCTCAGAAGTTTCTGGAAGGCTGCCTTCTCCGATGTCATTCGTTTCTACATCGCAGAGCTATATTAGAATACTTTTTTTTCCAGAAATGTAATAGATTTGTGTTAGATTAGATTACTTTTTTTCCAGAAAAGTTGTGAAATGCCGGTTTTGTGATTTGCTCAGATTTTTTGTTAAATGCTCAGAAGTTTTTGTGAAATATGCTCAGTAAGATATGCTTAGTAAAATATGCTCAGAAAAATATGCTCAAAAAAATATGCTCAGTAAAATATGCTCAATAAAATATGCTAAAAAAATATGCTTAGAAAAATATACTCAGTAAAATATGCTCAAAAAATATGCTCAGAAAAATATGCTCAATAAAATATGCTCAGTACTTTTTCCGGCGGTGGCCGCTGGTTGTGGCCGGAACTGAAAATTATTGATTTTTAATGAAGGAGTAGAGAGAAAAAATGATAAAGAGGGTGAGAGATTAATAGTAGTGAAGGAGAGAGAATAATGGTAATGGAGGAGAGAGAATAATCTATTTTTTTGTCTTATACACTATAATGGTAGTAATGATATTTGTCAATTTTGAAGCCTCTAAGTAAGAAAGAGGAATCACTTAGTTCTTATATGACACTAAGATGCTTCTCAAGACCCTATAGGTAATTGACCCAGTATTTTTTATTTTGTTTAGGACCTAAACCATGTTCGGTTCAGATTGGTTCTTTGGGCTACGGGTGTCCTCATCCATATATCATATAACAATAAATTTAAGAGTAACACACCAATAAACCTTTTGGTTTTCGTAAAGGTCAAATACCTCTATGGTATGTAAAAGATGTAAAAAGATAACACACACCCCTTATACTTTACAAACTCAAGACAAACACCATTTTCCAATCCAAATTACAAAGTGTATGTACACTTTCAATCCTTGGTATCATTTAAAATTCAAATACCACCTTTAATTTATGAGCTCATGTTAACTTACCATTGAGTCACCAATTCAGCCCGTCTCAATCTAACATAATTGACATTTTAAATATTTTTAATAGAATGTCTTAGAGAAGAACCTATTTAGAAAAATAAATTGAAAATTAAACCCAACCTATCTTATCCCATGCTAGCAGTTTTTTCACCATCAATAAAGTATTGAAAATAATTTTCACCCAATCCAACTTATTTTTTCTTCGGAAATAAGCTCTGGCGGCCAAAAGATAGTTTGAAACGGATGGAAGTTGATATTTATAAGGTTAAATTCGTTTGGGTGGGCTTTGGACTCATTAAAATGACCTAACCCATCCCAAATTTGTTTTACACCAAGAGGGGACAGGTTCGAGTCACGCCAACTGCAAATACATCTTCTTCGTTACAACTCTGAATTGTGAAATCTCAGTTGCCACGTGACCGTGATTCAGAGCCCTATATGAATGTCAAATGGCTCATTCAAATTCTTTGTCAATCTCGCATAAAGCAATCCACTTTCTAATTCTAGCCGACGACTTTTTCACTTTCTAAAAATGGTTTCTTCCGCCCTTTACTCTTTGGTTCCTTCTTCGATCTTCTTTACTCAACTTTTAATCCATGTTTTGGAATCTTATATCATCCACGTACCTAAAATCTTCACATTTAACAAACAAATTACGCGTAAAAAGCTATAAAGGTGACAACTACCCAAAACAAGGCAAGAAATGAGATTATATCAAATGATGGGGAAAATCCCTCAGCCGAACACAAAAGAAATAGAAAAATATGTCTCACAATTTGACTTTTTGTCACAAAAAGTGATACATCAATACCCTTAACTCAAAACTTTGTCGTCCTGACAAATAACAAGAAAGAGCAATAGGGAAGTCTCAAAATATTAGCAGGCAAATAAGCATAAGAGAAGGAGTATGCACAAAATAGTCCTAAAACAACTACCTAGTGAGTCTCGTGTAATAATATTCACAAACTAATAAGTATACACACTTATCATATAAACAATAAACACAATATAAATTCAATATTAGATTAGTTTCGTAAAGCACGAAGGAGAGGTTCTTTTCTTAGTTCATTATGAAGGCTATAGAGTGTTTATTGATCCTAATATAGTCTCTAATGGTCCATCTAACTACTCTCTAAGGGTTCAATCTCTCCTAAATCACATAATTAAGACTCATAAGGTCTTTTATGGTTGTAATGTAGGCTTAGGGATGGTATGATCGTATATTTAGATAATTTAGAGTGATCTTTTGGCTCTCTCCTCACTAGCCATCAACGAGTCACCCTATAGCTTGAGTTACTCTCATGAATTTGCTCACTCAACCCAACTTTGATGCACTTATTTCGCATCCCCAATAATCGATACATAAACCCAGATGATTACATAAGAATTAATCCATTTTTTGGTCCAGATATATATATTTTTCTTTTGCAAGTTAGCAATAGCTCTCTTTTTTATGTGAGAAGTCATGATACTTTACTTCAACATTTTTCTTTTCAAATATTTTTCTCTTACCTCGACAAAGGGTTACAATATAGAATAAGTGCATCATCACATAACATAAATACATAACTCAAAACCCACCCAATAATATTTCCCATAATCTTTCCACCATCCCAAACTCAAGCTTTAAAGACGAGTGTCAAGGCATTACGATTCGAGTGCGGGTCATATGGAAAGAGCCCTATAATCTAAGGGGTATGGCTTGTAACATGGCTAATAAAAAAGACTAGAAAGGCAAAAAAGGGGTTGAGACGGATAATATAACAATATAAATGGACAACAAGCTAAAAATTCACAAAGAGGCCTATCAAAGAATCACCTTAATCACTTCCCTAACTATGAAATCTAGTTACGTTCTTACCTTTAGCACGTTCATTAAATGGGTTATTAACTACCTAGGATCTCACGGCCTACACACCACTCAAGGTTCCCTAAGATCAAAACTTGCTTCCATTCATTGCTTACTACTCTTTTCTTTACAATTAAATTATGTTCATGTTTACATTTAAAGCATATAATACAACTAGCTTACAAACACATTACGTACTATCATTAACATCACTAAAGCTTATGCTTTTAGGCCATTACACAAATCCTACAGTAATGTCATCTCTAACGAAATTGAATTTACCTAAAATGCATATAAATCACATAAAGTGGGGATGGGGACAACGAATCCCCACCCTCAACTCAAAGGTGAACTGTGACTCGACTCGAAATAGACTCGATAATCTTAAATACAAACAAATAATTCACAAATGTACAATTAGAGAAATGGTATAGAAGAGAGAATACATATTGTTCGAGGATATTGCCTCGCGTGCCAACACCCAAGATAGGTGTTTGTTGTGTATCTTACATATATGCATCTCGTAACACCATGATTCATCCTTACTCTTCCTCTAATGGATCCATCCCAGTCATTCAACTCTATAAACATTCGTTACCCTTCCAATTTCCTCTACTCCTTACCCACTTGTTTGCGTTGATCTTTACTCATCTTTCTCACAATATGTATGTCCTCGTTTTAGATTCATCCTTACTCTTCCTCTAATGGATCCATCCCAATCATTCAACTCTATAAACATTCATTACCCTTCCAATTTCCTCTACTCCTTACCCACTTGTTTGCGTTGATCTTTACTCATCTTTCTCACAATATGTATGTCCTCGTTTTACGCGTCATCTCCCAAGACCTCCAGCTCAAAATTACACCATAGGTGAAATTTGAGTTGGAAAAAGTGTTAGGAAATGTGTTTCTATGTGGGTAAGATGGTTATGTAATTGGTGAGAAGGATTCAAGAATTTTGGAAAAGGATTTCAAAATATTTTGGACTTGAATCTTCATTTCTAGGAGTTATGGCATGATATGGGTGTTTAATTTTGGTGTGGAATGATGTAAGGATAATTCTAGCTATGAAGTTTTGGTGTTTTGGTAGTGTTTGGATCTGAGGCGAAGCTTTGGATTGATATTCAATGGAGTTTGGGTGGCAGAGGAAGAAGAGCTGACATCTAGGTCAAAAGAAGGCTTAAGGTTTACTTTTTCTTTTCGTCCTCGTGCGGAGCACCGCAGTTACCTTGCGGTATATTGTAGGTGTTGCTTGACTAGTCCAACTCTCTAACTCTCATACTGTGATATATCGTGAGCATGGTTGTATCTCGCGATACATATCATGTTCAATTTCTCGTTACGCTTCGTCTCAAGATGGGGTATACTGCGATTGGTGTGCGGTAATCCCGCGCGTATCGTGTATCAGCTCAAATGTTTTTGTTTGATCGAGTGTGGCGTGTAGTGGGCACAAATTGACGGGCTGCGGTGCATTACGGGAAGAGTGCGATATACCGCAGCTAGCGTCTGTTTTTCTCACAAAACTCCCATAAATCACCTCAAACTCAATTTCTTGCTTTACTTGGACATATAAAACACTATATATTCCAAGAGCAATTTCATTTAACGTCATTTAAAGTTTGACGTGTTACCTCCATTATTTCTTGATTATGTAGCCTTCCCTGAGTGAGGCTATGAATATCCACAATTCGAAGCCTTTGATCTCTCGAAGGTCTATATTAATTTTGCCGTCACCACTCGGGTAACAACAAATGGTTCCATCCACGCATTCTTGAAAACATACTTATAAAAAACATATCGCTTAAAAAAAGGAAAGAAAATGTAAACGTTGAAAAACAATGAGACTTAGTTAAAAATAAATCAATTTTTACCCACGAAGGCGACAGTTTTTCTTGTGCAGCATAGCAGCAGTGGGAAGAGTTTCTTGCGCTGCGTTTTTCTTGTGCAGATTTGCGGTGGTGAAGAGATAGTCCACTGGTGGCGGTGTCTTTCTTGTGCAGATCTACGGCGGTGGAGAGATGGTCCACGAGCACCAGTTTTATTGTGCAGGAGAGAGGCTGAGATGGTGGAGAATGTTGTGGTGGTATATAATGGTGGTGGGTTTTGATCGGTACAAGAAATGAAGAAGAAAGAAGGAAAGAAGAGAAAGGGATGGAGAGGAAAGGTAGAATCTCGAAACTTAATAGGGGTTTTGTTTTAATTTTGGTATTTTTACTGTAATAAGATAATAAAGAGAGGGTTGTTTGGATATTTTTTTTATATTTAGTTGAAATCTGATGAACTAGTTAGGGGAGGACTTGTGAAGTGTTTTTGGCAATAAAGAATAGAGCAGTGGATGACTAAAGATTTTGCCACCTAGAGTTATCGCATATAGAGTAGATAACGCCATTAATGTACATAATGGTATGTTTAATGACTAATCAACTTCGTACACATTTCTGCAGAAGTAGCTATGTTATAAATTAGGCACAACTGTATTCTGTTGATTATTATACTTTGGTTCACCTAAGCTGCATGCATATAAGAGTACCATGTAAAAGATTTTAAAATTAAATTTTATCCAAGTTTATATTAAAATAGTTTTAAGATGTATTTTAAAAAAACAAAATTATTATGAAGATCGATAGTTATTTTATTGATTAGAATATTCATTCAAGCTATTCAATTAAAACACTACACATCTAGTAAATGGTAATTTCAAAAATTTAAGTGATTGAAATAAAAGAAAGAGACTACTTATGTCACGAAATACAAGTGCTCACTTAAGAAATAATTATGACAGTTTACCATATAAAGATTATTAGAAGAAGTGTTAAAGAGAGATGAAAAAGATTGTTAGAAGAATGATCTTCTACTAATTAAAAAGTGAAAATGATTATTACTAGAAAAAAGTAGATGAATAAGACAACAATTTTGACTATTGTAATACATAGTGATAGTACTATTACTGTATATATCTCCTATTGAAAAGGCCAAGCGAAGAGTTACATTCACACCCACTTCCCCAACCCAATCTGCGGTTGTGGATAGACCAAAATATCACTCTTCTCTTGACTCCTCACCGGCACCACCACAATGTCCTCCATAGCAGCCTTGTACTCAGCTCCTTTAGCTCACTCTGTCCCATCAATCTCACATGCAAAGACACACTTATCATACAAACCTTATCATCTCTCCTTAAAAACCAAGAACTCTCACAACCTCTTATATATTTCCACCTCTGCCACCACTGATAATGGCTCCTCAACACCAGCTGCCGCCGCCGTTGTGGATGATGAAACTCCTCCTACGCCTGAAGCGCCTGAAGTAAAAGAAGACTCCTCCGAATCAAATGGTTCCGTACCACCACCACCACCACCAGCGGCTGTGACAGCAGGGGCAGAGGCGGTGCAGGGGGAGACCTTGATTAAATTTGAAAACCCAAAATGGATAAATGGAACATGGGACTTGACACAGTTTCAGAAAGATGGAAAACCCGATTGGGATGCTGTTATAGATGCTGGTAAGTAACCTTTAAATTAACTTTTCTCCAGTATTTCTTTAATCTTTTTATGGGATTAATATATTTTCCAACTGTTAAATTAGAAATAATTGATCTTGAATTATATATAAAGTATGTTTTGATATTTGCGAACACTAATCCTTGTTTAGATCCGTGAGAAGAGGCTTCCGTTAATATTTAGCTAATCCTTTGCAGAAGCTAGGAGGAGAAAATGGCTACAAGATAATCCAGAATCATCAAATAATGATGAACCTGTTCTTTTCGACACCTCCATTGTTCCTTGGTGGGCATGGATCAAGAGGTTCCATCTCCCCGAAGCTGAATTGCTTAACGGTTTGCTTTACTATGTTCTTTTTGCATTCCTAATGAATGCGTATAATTAATAGATCAAGATCAAAAC
This sequence comes from Nemophila menziesii, assembly GCA_029959085.1. Lineage (NCBI taxonomy): Eukaryota > Viridiplantae > Streptophyta > Magnoliopsida > Boraginales > Hydrophyllaceae > Nemophila > Nemophila menziesii. The sequence continues at coordinate 22,692,056 of JARWIR010000001.1, read as the reverse complement.
AATTGATTTACTAAGATTATATAACTTTTATTCAGGGCGTGCTGCGATGATTGGTTTCTTTATGGCTTACTTTGTGGATAGTTTAACTGGAGTTGGTCTTGTTGATCAAATGGGAAACTTCTTCTGCAAAACACTTTTGTTTGTAGCTGTAGCAGGAGTGCTTCTGATCCGCAAGAATGAGGACATAGACAACCTTAAACAATTGCTTGATGAGACGACTTTCTATGATAAGCAGTGGCAGGCAACTTGGAAAGAAGAGACTTCAACCACGTCCAAGAAGGAATAGACGAATTCTCTTTAACTAGTATTTGTCAATTTCTACTAAATTGTAATATGATATGGAGAGTGGTATGTTTTTTTTTTCCTCTAGATAGATCAACATTTTATTTCCTCAAATCATGGTGTAGTTGTTCTTTAAAAGAAATGAAGTTCTTTAATTTAATCAGCCCTTTATTTCTTTCTTGGTAGATCACAATCTTCTTAGCTGAATTAGCAATGTCATGAATTTGCATTCTTATGTGAATACTTGTGTTCTTAGTAAGCAAGGATTAACATATACTCCAAGCATAATTGTTGGGTTGTGAGGAAGTTGCTTGCCATTCGGGGAGGACCTTGTTGATGCTTACTGATTACCGTTCGAAGGCTATAATTTGGTGTGTATGGACAACCATTGGGTGATACTCATTTGATATGATATGAGAGTGAGACTCACTTGATATGATATGAGGATAATGCGATGATTCTCATTGATAGATGAGAGGGGGTGATATAGTGCTTTTGCGCTGCATGAGAGGATAATGCATTTTATTGTTTTGAGTGAGGGTTGATTACATTGACCAAGGATGCTCTTCAGGCAGTTTGAGGATTAAATGGGTGGGTACACTCTTATAATCCTAATTATATGTGTTTATGTAAGCCACTCTAACTAAAGTCCTATAAGATTGGACCCTTAGTTAATATCTAGTGATCTGATCCTTGTTAGATTTTTTATTTCTGTATTTGTCCTATTCACCACCTTCTACAAAACTTTATTAAGGTTTTAATTGGTATTAGTGCCTAGCTCAAATATTGATTGTACTTAATTACACTAGAGTTTATTACAATATGGAATCTAACAAATTGATAGAAACAAGTGCTACTAATCCTTAGTTGCTTGTAGTTCAATTTTATCATTTACAAAAAGAATATGGATGTGATTCACTCTGAAAGCATTGTCAAAACAATGACATAAATTATTCATGTCTACAAGGAAGTGACTACTCACTTGATTCACAAGAATATGTTGTTCTAGTAGTCACTTAAGGAGAGAAAAAAATATATGCAGAGCACCAAAGAAGGGATAATCATATCTCAAATGGTCCTACCTTTAATGAATTAATGAATTTGATGAGGTGACCTCTAAGGCTCTAACCCTTCTTTTTTGTTACATAACGTTGAAAATTTTCAAAATACAATTAACTCTAAATTCAAAGATTTGTTGCTTTCTATCAGTGTTCTAAAACAAGGCCGCCTAGCCGACTAGGCGCTCCGCTTAGGCGTTCCAAGGTGCGATCCGCCTAGAATTTCTCTCGAAGGTGGCTCGAAGGTTCGTCTACGCATAATCTAATTAATAAACTACCAATTAGATTAATGGGTTGCCTAACGTGAACACTACCTAGCATGCTAGCCCATAAATAAGTAATCCGATCTAATCTAACCCAACACATAAGAAAAATATAAAGAAAAACTACTTAGATTAGAGTTTGAACGCGCGAGAAAATTAAGAATGTAGGATTTTTTTAATTTCAAGTTTAGAATTCTTGAATTTGACATTTTTAGTTGAATAATAATGAATTGTTATTATTTTATTATAAAATATATGATATTTATGTTAAATTGATTTACTTTAAATATATTAAGATGTAAATGTTATTCGGATTATTATATTAGTCATATATATTTAATATAAATTAATAGAAAAACCGCCTAGGCAAAAACCGCCTAAATTCCGATTAATAGGCCGCCTAACCATCTAGGCGCTCGAAGGTGGTCGACCGCCCTAGTACCGCCTAGCGCCTTTTAGAACCATGCTTTCTATAAAAGAGAAAGTTGAGCTTTCAAAAAATTTAAAAAGAGAACTAGAAAAGCATTTAGAAACTTCACGTGTTTTATTAGATGTTCAAACTTGTACTTTTTGAAAATGTCTTTTCTTTTTAATAAAAAAAATTTGGAAAAGAACTCTTGATCAAGAATGACTCTATCTCAAAATCACCGCCCCAAATTTATTAAAGGTGAAGATAGTTGAACTCTATATCAAGTGCTCAAGGAATGACCTTTATAAAAAAATGAAATTAGATATAAGTAAAAGAAAAAAATCATTTTAAGTAAAACGGATGCACGCAGAATATTTAAAAATATAGAGATTTTGGTGGCAAGTGAAGAAAATGGACTCACGGCTTTTGAAACAAATTTGGGAGTTAAAGAATAAGATTAGAACTTCATTTGTAAATGTGAAAGATAAAAAAAATATTACCTCGATGGGTTTTAACCGCCAATGATCTTTCCACCACAAATGACCTTTCTAGTGGTGACTACTATGCTTTATTGAATAACATTATAATGCTTACCGTTGCCGATATTTTTTTGAAAACTTGGCAAATATAGTGTGGGATATGCGTGTTACTAAGCATACAATCATTATTTGGATGATGATACAAACTAGATTTGGAACAAAAGATAGAATTGTGTATATTGAGTTGGATCTATTATGTGAATTGTGTGATAAGGATTTCGAATAATCATTTATTTTTTGAATGTGCTTTTGCTAAAGACATTTAGAATGAGGTGAGAAAATGGTTGAAAAGTGAAAAAGAAATTAACACTATCTTGAACTCACTCAACTAACTTAAGAAATTTAATATCCGGGAAAATTAAATAACGTAAAGAATTACTTTTACGGTTACAGTTTACCACATTTGGCGAGTAAGAAATCGTCTTATTATGAGATAAGTTATACCTTCGTAGAAGGTGACTATTAAGGAGATTAAGTTGTGCTCTTTTTTTATTTTATTTGTTATGTACTATCATCATGCCTTCATAAATGATAGTGGGATATAAATTGTAACTCATTAAAACATTAACTGGCGAGTAGATGTATACTACCTTAACCTTTCGTTCCTACGTATATATTGTATTGTGTATAGAGTACAGTTTATTACAAATTAATGGAACCGTTTACCAAATAAAAATAATAAGTTAATTGTCTTTATATCCATAGGTTTTAGAAAAAAAAATTATGGCAGAAAGTTATTAGATTCCGATGTCTCCCTGTTTATGATAGATAAATCCTTTTAGGATACATCATTTTAGGTAGAAATTGGACTTCGTTATTGCATTTATTAGCGTAATTTGCAATAATGCACTTTCTTCCTTTGTTTTATACTTATTGTTACTTTTAGAGTTTTTTTGCGTTAATTTTCTTGTTTAGTGTAAAGTTCTTAGGTACATGGATGCTAGGAGGCATTAAGATGAAGAGAATAAGTGAAGTTAAAAGTCCAAGATCAAAAGGAAGTGTTAAAAGAGTTAAAGACATCACTTTAGTGAAGGTGGAAGAGCATTAGAAACTGGGAAGTCGTCACTTCTAGCCCTTCTTGAGCCCAAACCGTGCAGAATTTGACTTTGTGGTTCAAATGAAAAAGATGCCCCTCTGAGGTAATGAAATTTTAGAAGTGGTTTTAGATGATTTGGACTTCCGACATTGAAAGTTACACATGTTTTACTGAAATGTGTACAACAGATGCGAGAATATAAAACAGATTTGGGCCATTATCTTTTAATTAAACAAACCATGAGCCTAATCCCATTTTAAGCACTATAAAAAGCTCCTTAAATCTCATAATTCAGTACGCTTAATTTTAAAACTTATTTTGAAAAAAAGGCAAAGTAGAAGCACTTGGAAGCGAAAAGACAGAAGCTAGAGAAGACCTTTCTCCTCCAACAACAACCAATCATTCCAACCCTTAGGTTTTTTTTTTCAGTTTTAATTTAATTTAGGAATTATGTATTTCATTAGTTTTATATTTTTTTCATTTAATTATGAGCTAAATTCTCCATACTTGAGAATCGCAATATTAGATGAACTAAAACAAACTAAATTTTTTTACCCACAATTTTCAATCATGGCAAAACTGGTAATACATTTTTTTAAGACTCAATCGTCATGTATATAGTGTTCAGTAACAACCATTTAGTTTAGGTTTTGGATAGAGTCCAAGTATCAGTTGTAAGATTTATACGTTTACCTTTAAATAGTTTTCAAAAGAGTTTTTTGATGTTCATAAATTTTTTCAATGTTCCGTGCAACGGCCATCTAGACGGAATTTTAAAAAGTGGTTGCATATAAAAACAGAAATTCCTGAACCCTAACCCTCTACAACCCAAAAAGACATCTCATCAAGTGTGACCATCTTAGTTAGGGCCTCTTTAACCCTATTTTGTGAATAAACATAAGTTTTTAAAGCCCCATCCTCTTGGGATGGAAAAACAAGAGTAGACTGGTGAGTTTGGATGATAATAAAAAGGTATTTTGGATATCTATTTGCACTTAAAGGATGCATGTTCTTGTTTAAATTATTAGTACCATGATCATCAGATTTAGCAACATACTTTTTATCACAGTAGTTACAAACACCAAACTTCTTTCCATCTATCCAAACTTTTGAAAAGTAATCTCATCAATTTGCGGGAGTATGTACTTTTTCCTTTTTTGTAAAGGGAACTTGGTAACTGCTTTGTGACTGTGAAGGGGAGGGGTTGAGTACCTTTAGTGTTTGCATCTAGATCAACCACATCAATGGTGTTAGATGTATCCATTGTTGTTTATAATCTGTAAAGGAAAGTAAATGATATAAATTAACTTCTTATGTAATTAAAGGAAAAAATATCAAAAATTTTATAAGCATTTTGGTCCCAAAAAACGAATCACTGAGGGACTTTTTATATAATATTTTTATTTTAAAGTCATTATTTCAAAAATAAATTAAGTATAAAGCCCAAAACAAAGTTTATTCTAGGGTTTATGCAATTTTATAGTTCTTTTATTATCCCTATAATCAATCTACTATACTTTGGAACAAAAATTAAAGTTTTAACTCCCAAATCACAATGCTATGCTAATTAGGGGGTTATATTTCTTATTTTATCTCTATAATTCTAAAAAAATAGTTGTTTTTATTACAAATCACAAATATTAGTTGAATATAGAACAAAATTTAATTTTTAATCTCCCAAAGTTTCAAAACTGAATCAATCAGGGATTTTTATGCAATTTTTTAATTCTGTTATTAACGCTATAATCACTTAACAAGTACTTTTACATAAAAACTCATTTTTTACTAGATTATTAAAAAAAATGTAAGTTTTATCTCTCAAAGTCTAAAAAAAAAAATACAATTAATGTTTTTTGTCACAAAAACTTCTATTATTACAACCCTTAAACAAATAAACAAGCATTTCATAATCAATCTAACCATTTTTTAAGGCAATATGGCAAACATTTTAATTTTTTACAGTTCAAAATTCTCAAACCAAATTATAAAAGGGCTACCATTGTTTAAAAATGAGATTATTACCCAAAAGGTTTTGAAGATACACCCTTAAGACCCAACAAGACCTCACTAATCCCCTCTTATTACTAAATGCCATAACCAAGAATTAACACTATAGACCTAGATTACCATTTACTATTTTACCCTCTCTTTTTTTATTTTCTATATATACCATTTTTGTTCAGAATTTTTTTAAAACCCTAAAAAATTTCCAATTCTCTCATTCTCTCTCCTCTCTCATCTCTTTTCCCGTAACCCTGTTTCTCTACATTTTTCATGAAAAATGACAACCAAAAGCTGCTTCCCTCCAACGAACCAAGCAGAGATTTCCGTTCGCGAACCTCAGGTGTCCATACTTGAACCACCGCGGAGCGGCCATAGCTTCGCTCGAACCACCGCGAAACTCGCATGCATAAGAAAACTATAGTTCGAGCTCTGCTTCTGGATCTTCTGTCAAAGCTGGTGGATATTCCGGCGAATCTTTTGAACAAAGTGACGAATGCAGCAGATCCGTGAAGAAAATGGCTTTATCGCTGGAGCTCAAAAGGAGGGTGAGCTGCTGCTCTGTACTCGCTGGCGGCTAATGAGATGAACGGAGCTCCAGCAGATCGGAGAAGAGGTTAGCATCTTCATCGCCGAATCTGGAGCTACGAAGTCGAGCTCAAAACTTTGCCGACGACCATGGAGCTTCTCTTCACCGAGGTGGCGGCGGTTTCCTTGCGCATGCAAGCTCGATCTCGCGCGAGATCCACCGAGCTCCATTTATGGTGAAGTTGTATCTTTGACTTCAAGCTTCGTGAGGCCATGGAGTTTGCAGCAGAATTTTTTTTCGTTTTAATGTAGTGCTGTAAAGTTTTTTTATTCTTTTTTCTTTGAAAAGTCAGCGAATACCGTGTACTTAAACATCTCTTATAATTTTTTCCTTTTATTATTTTTTTTCTTGTAATACTAGCTCATGATGTAATACATGAATAGAACCCTTCAAGCGCTTCAATAAGAAAGCCTAAAATACAATTGAGAAATACTACTGAATAATCAAGCCGGTTGCTTGATTTATTCTATTCTAATTGATACTCTTTATAGTACAGAATATAAATATACAAAACCCTAGTTTTCTTGCTGAAAGAGACGAGAGAGCAAAGAGACGAAGTCAAAAGCGAAAAGAGGAGAGAAGACCAAAGGCGTGAAGTGAGGGTATTTATATAAGACAGATGAGGAGTTAAAATCTGAACCGTCCAAGCCAATAAGAGATCAAGCATCATGATTTCGCCACGTGTATAAGTAACTCCACCAAATATAACACAACACATGAGATAAGTTTTGACTCCAGTCAAAGCTGACTAACTCCACCTCAGCATCCACCTCATCATATTGACTTTATATATAACACCTTGCATTGTTATTGTAATCCTTACACTTTTTTACCATTATTCAATGAGAATGTTCTCTCTTTCATTTATATTTATTTACGAATCGTTCTCTAAAATTATAAACATCATATCCCTTTGCTTTGAGGAATATAAAGGATTTGTTAAATATTTTTGTTTGCATGTGTTAATTATATAATAAATATTTGCAACTTGAATCAGCATGGTTAGTTATTTTTTCTTACCCAACTCCCTGACCACTGAGTCAATGGAACCTAACTTTCTTGTTGTCGATGCCTTTTCGTACCAAAGCCAATACTTTCTCGTGCTTTGCAAGTGCCAATGCTTCGTTGGTCTTTTCTTTCAAGCGTCGAGACTCCGTTGGTCTTTTATTTCAAGTGTCACGCTTCGTGTTCTTTACCTACATTATGTCCTGTAAAATGAAAAAACCCTAGCCAACTATGTCGCTTGATGTGCTTTTTATAGCGACATAGTTTAGCCATTTTTATGCCTTTCCAATGTTATGTTGTTGTCTTAAAAGTTCCTTTTGTTTACCGGGACCTCGCCGGTCTTATAAAATTTTCTTGACCGTCGAGGAAAATATCTTTGTCTACCAAGATTGTGTCGGTCTTACAAAATTTTCCTTGATCGTCAAGATTGTTTTTCTTTTGCAAAATTTTATTTGACTACTGAGACTGTGTTGGTCTTGCAGAGTTTTCTTTGACTGCCGAGACTATATCCGGCTTACATAATTTTCAATTACCGAGATTGTGTCGATCTTAAGGAATTTTCCTTGATCGTTGAAACTACACCGGTATGATGAGACTTTTATGCATTTAAGACATGTAGCTTGGGCATACCCCAAGGTTAGTGCAAATAACGTTTGTGTCGTACCTGCTGTCTTATAAATGTCCATGCTTCTATTCTGCAGTTTTTTTATTGACCTCTTGGCTTGATCAAGGCTTCAAGGTCGGTGTGCCAGCATAGCTGGTTTTTTTTCAGTTGTGTTGGTCTTTTGCCTTATGAGGCCAATGCAAAAATGATCTTGTGATTTTTTTTACATTCTATCATTTTTTTAGATCAGGAATGCATTGGTCGACCCCCTATCAATGATTTTAGAAATTCTGGAAAAATTGTTTACATTATATAAACTTTTCATGTCAGGAATCTATTGACCGACCCCTAGTTGATAATCTTAGGAAATTAGGAATTCTTTTTACATTCTATCGACTTTTTCATGTCGAAAATCCACTAGCCGGCCCCTTGATGGGAGCTGAGATTTTTTTGCAATCTTTCGACTTTTTCCAATCGGGAATCCATGTGTCGACCCCCTGATTGATGATCTTAGGGGATAGTGAAAAGTTTTTTTACATTCTATCGACATTTTTAGGTTGAGAATCTTTTCCTATATTTATCTGTTTGTTCCATGTATTTCAAAACAACAAAATAAATCTGATGGGTTGATTATGATTACCAATCTACTGGATCTTACAAACCTTTTCGTGGTTAAGTTGTCGGTTTGATGATCTTTTGCAAGTGCCCCCGTATTTTAAAAGTTAGGCAACTGTCACCCACTTTCCTTGACTAAAATATAAGTTCCTAGGTTTATTTCTTTGATCACAACATATGACCCTTCCCATTTGGGTAAGCATATTCCCTGTTTCGTATTTTTAGAATATTCTCACTTTTGTAATACCGAATCCCCAAATTTTATGTTTTTCAAATGAACCTTTTTATGGAAAACCTGAGCTACAGATAGCTTTTCTAGGTTTGATCGGGGGTTGGCTCTTTTCCTGGTTACCTCTATAAGATCTAACTCCCCTAGCAGAGTATCACCATTGGTATTCAATTTAAAGTTGGTGATGATTGAGTTTAGAGTGATTATGTCAATTGGTACTACGACCTCATACTCAAACACTAAATTGTAAGGAATTTCACTGTTAGTCGAGTATACTGTTGTTTGATATCCCCATAATACCTTAGGCAATACTTCCGGCCATTCTTTTATATCAGATAATTTTTTAATCGAACCCTTGGATGATGGTCTCTTACTAACCTCTATTGCCCATTGCTTTGATGATGTGGGACTGAGGAATAAGAAAGTTTCACCCGTGCTTCTTCACACTGTGTTAAGAAATAGGTGGATACAAATTAAGTTCCATGACCAGTAATTATCATGTTCGGAACCCCATATCGACATATTATATTTTTCCATATAAATTTACAAGTAGTTTGTGTGGTTGTTGTAGATACTGTTTCGGCTTCTGTCGAATGAGTGAAGTAATCTACTGCGACAGATATGAATTTCTTTTTCGTGTTGTGCTTGTTGGTACTGGACAAATGATATCCAAACCCCATAGGTAAAAAGGCTAAGGACTCAAGATGGGCATCATGTCCAGCTTCGGTTGCCTTTGAATTGGCTTTTGCTTATGACTAGTCCGACATGACTTTACCAGTTCATAGGAATTTTTATCATGTTAGATAATAATAACCATGTAGGATCATGATGTCTCCCTGTTTGTGATATAACAATATAGGTTGCAGACATCATTTTAGGTGTATTTGGTTGATTAATATTAGATTTTTATTTGAATTTTGATAAATTTCTATTTCTTGACTTGATTTGATGATTTATTATTTTTAGAGCATATTGGGTTTAATTTATTTATTTAGTGTGAAGCTTTAAAGATATATGGAAATTAATTAGATGTCAAATCAATTATAAGAGATAAAGGAAAGAAGATATGGATAGAAATTGGAGATAAAAGGAAGTAGAGATGAAATAGGAAAGGAAAAGTTACCAAGTAAATATGAAATTTTGCAGCCACGTCCACTAGTTTGAATATAACTCAAAATCGGCTAGGAATTTGGAGAAGCAATCAAAAGATGAAGTGTATATCTTTTCGCTGCTGTAGTTTCGATATAAAGTAGGTGAAAATCGGACCAATAATGAATGAGATACGACCAAAACAAGACAGCCTCAATTTTTCCCTTATCCTATATTTTAGGAAACGAATGTGATTTGGAAAAGGAGTCAAATTACTTGCCTTCTACTCCAAGATTTCGACCTAGGGCTTCTTAAACACCTACAAATACACCTTTTAGTCATTTTAAACCTGTCATTACTCAGTTCTAAACCTTTAATCAATCCTTAGTCATTCAAGAGAAGCAACAAGACCTGTAGTCTGAAGAGAGGAAGACAAGAAGTTGGAAAGTAGCAAACTCCTCTTCTCCACCATCTCCCTCTATCATTAAGGTAATTTGTATTATATTCTTTAGCTTACCTTTGTTTTTAATTACTTTTATCTGTAGTTTATTTCTATGTCTTTAGATATGAACTAATTTTCCCATAGCTCGGGTTTGCATATGTATAATCTTTGATTTCTAATTCTTTATTTTCGTTTATGTTATTTTGGGAAAACCTTTTTAAATTGATTCTAGCTTCTTAACCATATATTTGTTTTATGTGCTTTGATTTATTGACCGTAGTTCTTGCTAGTGCACGAGTATAGACTTCCCCATTAATAGTTTTTAGATGATCACCTAGAAGGGGTGTCTAATTATTGAAACATCACATAAGTGTCTAGTATGTGGTATTCATCCAGAAGGGCTTGCCTAACTAGATAGTCATTAGGGTTTGAGATTTAACCACTGATCATTGCGTAGGTCCACTTACCCAAGTCCCCTGGTAATTGTTAGGCCGCCACCTAAGTTCACCTGGAAGGGGGTTAGGAGGAATATAGAATCATGGCTATTTATCTAAGAGCTTTAATCACCATTATAGCTAGAATATTGATTTAGAAGGATAACTGCATACTAGCAAAACCTAAGCTATATTTCTCATTTTCATTCTTTGTCATATTATTTATTTGCATTATTATCTTCCATATCTGAAAACTAAATAAATATTATTACTTTTATTGTATTTTTATATAACAAGTAATTTCTCCTACACTTCTTTATATACATAAGTAGATCTAACAGATCAAATCCATGCGAACGAACTTTTACTTACTAACTAATCTTGCAAACTATCTGTAATACTTGTACTGAGTTTCTCGTGGTAATCAAGGGTGTGTCCTTTATTATTTATAATTATTTATCTATTTATTTATCACACCTTTGCCCCCACCAGATCATTTTCTTTGTCATGCATCTATATCCAATATGGTTTCCACATATTCCTTCATGAATATCTTTGAGCATATGCTATCCTTTCCTAGTTCCAACACCTTCCAAAAAAGGCCCTTCATACGATATTTTATATAAATGTGTACCTCGCATGGTGAATCTTTTTGCTTGGGAATAAGGGCTCAATCTTAATTATTATCCTCGGGAATTATCCCATACATGAGGTATGTCATGATCTCATACATCCAAGTTTCTTCAGCAATTACGAGTAATACCTCTTCTTCCTTGATTGTGGAAACACTAGGTTGATCAACCCATTGTAAAGCTACCCCTTTCCCGAATTTATTATCGACTGCCATTCGAGTTGAATAATCTGCTTGTATGTTCTGTGTTATCGGGATATATATATCTGAAATGAATCAAACATGATCCTTAAATTATTAATATTTGCTTGATATGCTACCATCTTCGGATACTAAGATGTATATTATCGACTCCTTTTCTCAAAAACCAATTACGAATTTGTGTATATATTTACTTTTCATGCTTCTAATATGATTGTTGCTTTTCCTCCTGCTAAAAGCGCCTCATACTCAGCTTGATTGTTTGTTGCCTTAAACATTAACTTTATGGAAAAGTTGTATGTTTTCCCGTCGGGATCGATGAGTAACAATCCTGCACTACTACCTTCCTTTCCTAAAGCTCCATCCACTTCAATTACCCAAAATCTCCCATAATCTACTTCCATCAGATCTGGTTCCTTTGGTGTAGTGAACTTGACCACAAAGTCTCCTAATGCTTATTATTTTATCAAATCTCTTCCCTTAAAGATTATATCATACTCGAATAGTTCAATATCATATTTCACTAAGCGCGCCAACACTTTGAATTTCGACGAAACATACCTTAGGTTATCACTTTTATTCGATGTGCTCCAAAGTAGGTTTCAATTTTCTTGCCGAGTGTATGAGCGCTAGGTCAATCTTCTCGATCGGGGGATAACGCATTTCTGCTCCATGGAGTTACTTGTTGAAGTAATATACCGGTCTTTGTGCTCCTTCTACTTCTTGGATAAACACATAAGCAATGGCTTCTTGATTAGACAAAAGATACATGAGTAAGGTCTCACCTACTTTGAGTTTTGTTATCATTGATGGTGTATTAAGATCTATCTGTAGGAATCGCTGCTAAGCATCAACTCCCCCCCCAGCCGCCTACGCCTAGTAAAAATGCTAGATTTTTTCCTAACTCCTTAGTTGTTGTGAAAAAAAGGTGTCTAGACTGCCTATGTGCTAATTAATGGCAAAAAATTATCTGCCTATGCCCTTATTTTATTTTTCTTCCCTCGAGATTTCTTAAATTGATATTTTTATATTTATCAGGTTGTTAGATGAATTTATTTACTTAAATAGTTAAATTGATATAATTACTACATATATACTACTAAATATATAAAATTAAATAGCGAGATTCAAACCCGCCTAATCGTGCCTAGGCCCCGCCTAATCCTTCCTAGACGCTATGCCGCGGAACCGAGTTCTACAACACTCTTTGAGTTTCTCAAAATCCTTTTGGCACTTCTCCGTCCATTGAGAGTATTTGGGCTTTTGCAGCGTTTTTTACCATGTATTGCACTTCTCAACTGATTTGGACACAAAATAGATTAGTTTTGCTACCTTACATGTTACCAATTGTAATTGTTTTATAGTGTTAGGTGGCTTCATGTCAAAAAATGGATTGTATCTTGTCATCATTAGCCTAAGTTCCCCAATGTCTAACCATAAAACCGAGGAACTTTTCTAAAGCTACCCGAAGGTACACTTTTCTGGACTGGGTTGAATTCCGACCTTCCTCATTACATTGAAGGCCTCGGTAAGATCATCCAAATGTTTCTCAAATGATGCAATCTTAACCAACATCTCATCCACGTAAATTTTTATATTCCGCATCATCTAGTGTTCGGAAACTTAATTTACCGTACGTTGGTAGGTTGAGCCAGCATTTTTAATCTGAATGGCATGACCCTATAATAGTATAGCCATTTGTCGGTGATAAATATTGTATATTTTCATCTTGTTTGGCCATCAAAATTTTATTTTATCCTTGAATGCATCCATAAATGACAGTTCTTAATACCCGGATGTATCAGCCACCAACTTATCTATTGGCAATGAAAAACTATTTTTTGGAAAAGCTTGATTTAGATTTGTATAGTCAATACACATTCTCCATGAGCCATCGGGTTTTGGTATTAGGAAGGGATTAACAATCCATTCCAGATATTTAACTTCCCGCATTTATCTGGCTTCCGAAAACCGATGGACTTCCTCTCGAATAGATATATTTTTATTTTCTGATCTATTTCTTTACTTTTGTGTTATTGGTTTAGAATTAAAGTGAACATTTAGGAAATGCTCGGAGACATTCCGATCTATCCCGACCATATTTTTGGTAGTCCATGCAATCCTTTATTTTATCACGAATAGTAGCTATTTTCAATCCTTCCAATGACTCCCCAATTTTCACCGTGTTGTCCATGTTACCTATCGGAACATATATGACCTTCTTTATCATCACAAGTTTTGGTTTGACTTTTTTTTTCCTCGGTGTTTCCATAATGGTATCTCAATGGGATTTAAAATTCGATTCCCGCAGACGGGTCTATTATGTGGATCTCGATGACGACCCAATGATCTATAAGCTTTGCACAACCTTCCTGAAACCAGACACTAGGTCGAGACCAAAGGGAGATGCTCTCCCGATAGCACTTTAACGCCCAATTCAACATTTTTACTATTGGGTATTAATTAATCCAAAGAGCTATGGAGACTTAAGCCTACTGTAATGACCATAACCATTTTAGAGTGATAAAGAGACAGAATGTTTTTAGAATGAAGAACCAGAGATCCGGTTTCTGGTGAAACGAGGGTATTTATAGATATCGATGGATACCCGATAAGTTTCATGTGCATGATTAAAGTAAGGTGGGTGTGCAGCATAAGACAGAGCAAAGCTACCGTATCGATGCATCATAGGGCATCATAATGAAGGTGCGTATAACTCGTCCTTGTGATATTAGATTAGGACCTAGTCCAGGTCATCTACTTCCTAGCACATATGGCCATTGATCTCTTGGTGTAACTCCTTGGTTCTCAAGTGCATCGATACTCCTTTGTATGAGGCCCAATATGAGTGTTATATTTTGTCTTTTCAGGTAGGGGAGGGGTGAGGTGGGATGGGGTGGGGGTGGATACGGACTGGGGGGTGGGGGTACTATTTAATAGTTTTTTCATTTTTATTATTTAATTGAGGGTGTTTAGGTAAATGTATGTGTAAAAATAAATAAATAAAATCAATAAAAACCACCCCTAGGAAAAAAATGGGCGAGTGTTATAGACTTTTTTATTTTGGTTTAGGGAAAAAATGGTATATTTTTTCATGAGGGGAGGTTTGAGTAATTTGGGGCTAGTTTAGGGGAGGTTTTAGCTAGTATCCCTTTGAAGAATATATATATGTGGGTATATATATATTATGTGAAGTGTTATGTTCTAATAGGCTGATTACTTATTGACGTGGCACATACGTGGCTTAATCTCGTGCGCTTGATCTTATTACCATCCAATGGCTCTCATTCGCTCGTGGTCTTTGTCTCTTATATAAGGGAAAAAGGGTTGACCGAAGTCATAACCCTTACTCTCTCAACTTCCGCGTTCTCTCTCGCCTCTCTCATACACTAACCCTAGTTTTGTAGAAGATCAACCTCTGATTCTTCTTGTAATCGATTAGATAGCTTCTTGAGTGTAATATCTCGTGTAAATTGTGATAATCATCTTGATTAATCACTAGATAGCCTTATTCATTAGATTAGGGTTCGAGAGTTAGATTAGAAGTGGTATTCATTCGATTGTGTGGTTTGTATTGTAAGGTGAACTGAAATATTGTATCTCTTGTGATTTCTAGTAGCCGAGCACCTCTCATCGGAGCTCAACGTGGATGTAGGTCTGATTTGGACTGAACCACGATAAAATCTGTGTTCTTACTTTCTCGCTTTAATTTCTTGTGTTTGTGGTTATTGAGTGGTGTGATTTGAAGATAATATTGATAGAAAATTACAACAGTGGTATCAGAGCTTGAGTATTAATCTTGGGCTATCAGATTAAGGTTTTCAAATCGGTGTTCTTGAAAAATTAGGGTTTCGCCTAATTTCATCTCGTGGGTTTTATTTCAATTTCTCTCCGTTCTTGTTTCAATCATACGATGACTACCTCTACACGTATCGATATGTCTGTGTTCGATGGTAAGATGGATTTCGGTGTTTGGCAGAAAAAGATGAGGGTTCTACTCTCTCATCATAAAGTGGGAAGTGCTCTTATTGAGGACATTAAAGAGTGGCGTGAAGGAGAACTTGACAAAGAAGCACAAATCAAAGAAGAAGCATATAATATCCGCTTCTTGAATCTTTCTGACTCTGTCATTCGACAAGTTGATGGTGCTGATACAGCTCTTGAGCTGTGGGGTAAACTCGAAACTCTCTATGCCTCTAAATCTGTCCCTAATCTTGCTTTATTGAAAGGTTCTTTGTTTAATTATAAAATGGATGTTTCTAAGTCTATTGATGAGAATTTAGATGAATTTACTAAGATGT
This sequence comes from Nemophila menziesii, assembly GCA_029959085.1. Taxonomy (NCBI): domain Eukaryota; kingdom Viridiplantae; phylum Streptophyta; class Magnoliopsida; order Boraginales; family Hydrophyllaceae; genus Nemophila; species Nemophila menziesii. Next base: position 22,676,328 of record JARWIR010000001.1, on the reverse strand, counting down.
CCCTTGTTCTGAAAGGAACCACTATGGCCTTAGATGACACTAGTAAATGTATGATTCTTTTGAATGCTATACCTGAATCTTTTCAAGTTGTGAAAGATGTGTTTCAATATGCTAGTACTGTCCCTACTTATGATCAAGTTGTTACTGCACTTAAGACCCGAGAAAATGAATTAAAGTCCCTTAAAAGAACTGGTATTAACATGTATGTTAACCCTAGAACAGATACTACTCAATCACTTGACTTAGCTAAGAATAAGAAAGGTAAGAAAACCACTAGTTCTAAGAATAAAGAAACTAGGAAGTGTTTTCATTGTGGGAAAGCTGGACATTTAAAGAAAAATTGCTATAAGTTGAAAAACAAGTTGAACAATAATGAATCTAATAGTGCTAGTATGCCTAAGACTACTGATGATGTATTTGAAGTCCTGAATGTGAGCAATTTGTCTGAGCATGCTAGTTGGATACTTGATTCTGGCTGTACCTTTCACATGTGTCCCATACTTGAACTATTTCATGACTTGTCTTATGTGAACAATGAAACTGTATATATGGGGAATAACAACACTTGTGAGGTTAAAGGTATTGGGAAGATTAAATTGAGAATGGGTTCTGGGAAATGTATTGAATTGACTAATGTTAGATATATTCCTGATTTGAAAAGAAATTTAATTTCTTTGGGTGCTTTAGATGATCTTGGTTGTGTTTCCAATGTTTCTAAAGGTGTTATTCATGTTTATAAGAATGGTAAATTGCTTTTATCTGGTGTTAAACATGCTGGTCTATATGTTCTTGATGGTACTCATATAATTGGTTCTGTGAATTCTGTTACTAATGCTTCATCTCAGGCTACCACTGAAAAGTGGCATTTAAGGCTAGGGCATATGAGTCAACAAGGACTCAGTGTCCTTAGCAAACAAGGTATGCTTGGAAAAGATGCAGTTGGGGACCTCCCCTTCTGTGAGACTTGTGTGTTGGGTAAACAACATAGGGTAAGTTTCAAGCCTGGAACTCATAATTCCAAGGCTTGTCTTGAATATGTTCATGCAGACCTTTGGGGTCCTGAGTGGTATGATGCTCATGGTAATTTCAAATACTTCCTTTCTTTAGTTGATGACTTTAGAAGGCTCTGGACCTTTTTACTTAAAACTAAAGATGAAACTTTTCAAAAAATCAAAGAATGGAAGTGTTTGGAAGAAAATCAAACTGGTTTAACTTTAAAAGTTTTGAGAACTGATAATGGTCTTGAATTTTGTAACACTGAGTTTGATTTATATTGTAAGACTAATGGAATTCTGAGACACAGGACAGTTAGGCATACACCACAACAAAATGGTGTAGCTGAGAGGATGAACAGGACACTCCTTGAGAAAGTCAGATGTATGCTCTTCACCTCAGGCTTACCCAAAGAATTTTGGGGAGAAGCTCTTTATACAGCCACATACCTTGTTAATAGGAGTCCAAACAGGTCTATAGGACTTAAGACTCCTATGGAAATTTGGAAGGGGCAGAAACCAAATCTATTATTTCTTAAACCCTTTGGGTGTGCAGCTTATGCACACACAAAGGAGGGTAAGTTGGATCCTAGGTCTATCAAATGCATAATGTTGGGTTATCAAAACCAACATGGTGTAAAGGGTTATAGATTGTGGGAAAAAGACAGTAGGGGTTTCAAAGTTATTGTTAGTAGAGATGTGATTTTTGATGAACTAACATTTCCTTTCAAAAATGATACAGGTACAGGTGATGATGGTTTACCTGAACCTGCACAACCTCAACAAGTGGTGGGAATAGAGAAAGAGGTGGAGTCTGAGTCTTCCAGTCCAGTTGATGATCATGGAGATGAACCAAGCCCTCCCCATGATGAAGCTGAAGCTACTGAGGACAATGAGGGTGAGGAACATCATCCTGAGTCTTCAACAGGGCAACTTCAGAACTATCAACTCACTAGAGATAGGACTAGAAGGGAAACCAGAGCTCCTTCAAGATACTCATATGCAGATCTAGTATATACAGCTTTGAATGCTTCAATTGAGGTCACAAACTCTGAACCAACATCCTATATGGATGCTATGGAGGCAGAGGATAGCATACAGTGGGAAAAAGCTATGAAGGAAGAGATTAAATCATTACATGATAATAACACCTGGATTCTCACTGAACTACCCCATAAACAAAAGGTGGTTGAGTGTAGGTGGTTGTTTAAGCTCAAAGAGGGCATCTCTGAGACTGACCCTGCAAGGTATAAAGCTAGGTTGGTGGCAAAAGGCTATACTCAAAGGGAAGGTATTAATTTCAATGAAATTTTCTCTCATGTGGTTAAGTTTAAGACTATTAGGGCTATGTTAGCTTTTGCTCCTTGTTATAACCTAGAAATTGAGCAATTGGATGTTAAGACTGCCTTTTTGCATGGTGACCTAGATGAAACAATTTTCATGAGACAACCTGAGGGTTTTATTGACCCTAAATTGCCTGATCATGTATGCTTGTTGAAAAAATCTCTTTATGGTTTAAAACAGTCCCCTAGACAATGGTATAAGAAGTTTGATTCATTTATGCTTAAATGTGACTATGTGAGATCTGATTATGATGCCTGCCTGTATCTATCTGTTAAAACTGATCATCATGTATATGTTTTACTCTATGTTGATGATATGCTCATTATTTCTAAGTCCCTTAAGTATATATCTGAGTTAAAGAGGAAACTTAGTAAGGAATTTGATATGAAAGACCTTGGAAATGCTAAGAAAATCTTAGGGATGATGATTGATAGAGATAGAGATAAATGCATGATTAAGCTTCACCAGGAACCTTATTTGAGAAAAGTAATTTCAAAATTTGGTAGCTTGAATTGCAAAAATGTTATGACTCCTTTGGCTGGTCATTTTGTTTTGTCTAAACATTTGTGCCCCAAGTCTCAGTCTGATATTATTAAGATGGATACTGTCCCATATGCTAATGTTATAGGGTCCCTCATGTATGCTATGATTAGCACTAGACCAGATTTGTCCTTTGCTATATCTCTATTGAGCAGGTACATGTCAAATCCTGGTTGGGATCATTGGTGTGCTTTAAAACATGTTCTTGCATATGTTGGAAGTACCTTGGGTGTTGGAATGTGTTATGGAAACCATAATATACCTTTTGAGTTAGTTGGATATGTTGATTCAGATTTTGCTGGAGATAGAGACTCAAGAAAGTCTACTACCTCTTACTGTTTCACTCTTGGAGGTAATTGTATTTCTTGGAAGTCTCAACTTCAACCCTTAGTGGCTTTGTCCACTACTGAGGCTGAATATGTGGCTATAACTGATGCTTCTAAAGAAGCAATTTGGCTTCAAAATCTGTTATCTGAGGTTTGTATAGTGAAAGGTAAAGCTACTATATTCTCTGACAGTCAAAGTGCAATTCAACTGAGTAAAAACCCAGTATATCATGAAAGGACCAAACATATTGATGTTAAGTATCATTATATAAGAGATATACTAGCTAGTGGTGAAGTTAAGTTGTTAAAGGTTGCTACTGAGGATAATCCTGCTGATTTTGGTACTAAAATTGTTACTAATGTCAAGTTCAAGCATTGCTTGGATTTGCTTTCTATTGGTTGAAATTTTGCAGGTGTTTTGGGCTGAGATGATGATTGAGATGGCTCAGGCTGGCTAGAAATCCTTGAGGTGCAGGTTCAGGTGGAGGTGGAGGTTTAACACTTCAAGGTGGAGATTGAAGAATATATATATGTGGGTATATATATATTATGTGAAGTGTTATGTTCTAATAGGCTGATTACTTATTGACGTGGCACATACGTGGCTTAATCTCGTGCGCTTGATCTTATTACCATCCAATGGCTCTCATTCGCTCGTGGTCTTTGTCTCTTATATAAGGGAAAAAGGGTTGACCGAAGTCATAACCCTTACTCTCTCAACTTCCGCGTTCTCTCTCGCCTCTCTCATACACTAACCCTAGTTTTGTAGAAGATCAACCTCTGATTCTTCTTGTAATCGATTAGATAGCTTCTTGAGTGTAATATCTCGTGTAAATTGTGATAATCATCTTGATTAATCACTAGATAGCCTTATTCATTAGATTAGGGTTCGAGAGTTAGATTAGAAGTGGTATTCATTCGATTGTGTGGTTTGTATTGTAAGGTGAACTGAAATATTGTATCTCTTGTGATTTCTAGTAGCCGAGCACCTCTCATCGGAGCTCAACGTGGATGTAGGTCTGATTTGGACTGAACCACGATAAAATCTGTGTTCTTACTTTCTCGCTTTAATTTCTTGTGTTTGTGGTTATTGAGTGGTGTGATTTGAAGATAATATTGATAGAAAATTACAACACCCTTAATCATATATGTGTGTGTATATATATTAAAAACATATGATTATACACTATACACCGGCCATATACCTGGGACAAAAGTGATAGTGTTATCTTGCTCTTATGACTCCCACAACGAATTTGATCCCTTATCTCTCCCACTGGTAATACTTCGGTTACACTGATTCTATGACCCAATGACCAAAGAACTCTCGGTCACATGGGTCAAGCGGAAAAATATTATGGTAGTCATATCAATGGTTGGCAAGCCAATTGCCACCCATTACAACATGATGACACCATATCGAATGACCGATAGTAATAGAAAGTATCGCGTTTGAAGATGACTAAGTAGGTTGTTTTAAACAAATGATATTTCTGAATAATCAATCGATAAAGGACTAAGCAAGTCATATAATCCCAAATGAAGAAAGAATCGTAATATTCAAATCATGATATAATCATTAAAATAAGTATAGTCCACATAATAAATATCTCAATCATAAGATTAATCGGTTAACAATCCATACACATCCATTTATTATGACATGTCACTGAATAATTCAAATGGATTAACCTTGATATAAAATATGATATTCAAAATTTAAATTAATTTAATTTATCTTGCAGAGTTGATTGTTATCACACATATAATATATTACTACCCTGTCAACTAGTGGGTAACTCTATCAGGTCAATTATTATATTTGTCGTAAAAAATACTTATAATAAAAAAAACCAATAACGATTATTTATACTAAATAGGCCAAGATTAGGGTCTAAGAATAGTATATCTTAATAAGCTGGATTATATTTTTACATATATAAAATAATCAAAATAATTATATAGATAATATAAAAGAGGAATTAATAATGACATATAAACAAAATTTATCCCTCTCATTAACAAATATTTAATCACATGATTGTCGTCATTGTCGAAAGATCACGATGAGTCTTACACTATTCATATCACTTTAACACTTTTTAAGAAAGAACTAATTATATATAATTACTAATATTTTACTTTTTATAACTTATTATTTTATCTATCTTTTATGTTTTCGATAGTTTCTCTAGCGATTAAACTACTCTACAATGACCAAGAGATTTTGGATTCAAATCTTACCCGAGTAAAGATGTTCTCAGATGTATTAAGAAAAAAGTAAGAATAGTTCTTAGTCATAATAGAACGATATGTGGATAGTTTTATAAAGTAACACATTGATTCTATAAAAATTGGTACATATATGTATGGAATTTCATAGGTAAGAATGACTTTATCTTATAAATACTTATTTATATAATACGCATGCTGTCCACAAAAGATTGTCACATTTTTATCCACACAAACTAAGAAAAGTAATTATTTGAATCTATTTTTGCCAAAATATCTTTCATAAAGTGTCTTGATATCTTTATATATATATTGGAAACATAAAGAAGAAAACTATCTCTTTTTTTTCTAAATGGACAACTATTTTAGGAAATAGTGACAACCGTTTGTGGACGGAGGGAGTGTATTTATACAAATTTCATGTTTTTCATATTGATTGAGTTATTGGGAAAGTGTAGTAGGGATGACGTGAGGATTTGGAAGAGTATAATGATTTGTGTGAGATAAGAAAGTGGTTGGGGGGTTATGGTTGGGAAATGGTTAGTGGGTTTATGAAGTGGGTCACGGTTGGGAACGGGTAGTAATTGAAGACGTCAAGTATTTTTCAAACGTAGATTCCTTCCTTCCAAGTTTGTTTGTCCACCTTTTTAGTACCATAAATTAAGAAAACTATTTTATAAACCCGTATCTTAATAACATTACCCTGGTTTATTAAGCACCTTTATTGAAAACATGAATAAGTATAGTATATTAATTTAGGTAATATTAGACAAAAGAATTAAGTAAACGTGTCTTTCTATTATAATGGACATACAATACTGGTTACATTTATTAAGAAAGAGTGACAAATAAACTTGGAGGGAGAAAATAATGTTCAGGTTTAAAGTTCAAGTTTCAAAGTAAAGTTTACGGTTCAGTGTTAAATTTTAATTTTAAGGTTTAAGTTTTAAGGTTCAAGGTTAAGTTTATGGTTAAGGTTAAGTTTATGGTTAAGGTTAAGGTTAAGTTTAAGTTTAAGTTTAAGGTTAAGGTTAAGGTTAAGGTTAAGGTTAAGGTTAAGGTTAAGGTTAAGGTTAAGGTTAAGGTTAAGGTTAAGGTTAAGGTTAAGGTTAAGGTTAAGGTTAAGGTTAAGGTTAAGGTTAAGGTTAAGGTTAAGGTTAAGGTTAAGGTTAAGGTTAAGGTTAAGGTTAAGGTTAAGGTTAAGGTTAAGGTTAAGGTTAAGGTTAAGGTTAAGGTTAAGGTTAAGGTTAAGGTTAAGGTTAAGGTTAAGGTTAAGGTTAAGGTTAAGGTTAAGGTTAAGGTTAAGGTTAAGGTTAAGGTTAAGGTTAAGGTTAAGGTTAAGGTTAAGGTTAAGGTTAAGGTTAAGGTTAAGGTTAAGGTTAAGGTTAAGGTTAAGGTTAAGGTTAAGGTTAAGGTTAAGGTTAAGGTTAAGGTTAAGGTTAAGGTTAAGGTTAAGGTTAAGGTTAAGGTTAAGGTTAAGGTTAAGGTTAAGGTTAAGGTTAAGGTTAAGGTTAAGGTTAAGGTTAAGGTTAAGGTTAAGGTTAAGGTTAAGGTTAAGGTTAAGGTTAAGGTTAAGGTTAAGGTTAAGGTTAAGGTTAAGGTTAAGGTTAAGGTTAAGGTTAAGGTTAAGGTTAAGGTTAAGGTTAAGGTTAAGGTTAAGGTTAAGGTTAAGGTTAAGGTTAAGGTTAAGGTTAAGGTTAAGGTTAAGGTTAAGGTTAAGGTTAAGGTTAAGGTTAAGGTTAAGGTTAAGGTTAAGGTTAAGGTTAAGGTTAAGGTTAAGGTTAAGGTTAAGGTTAAGGTTAAGGTTAAGGTTAAGGTTAAGGTTAAGGTTAAGGTTAAGGTTAAGGTTAAGGTTAAGGTTAAGGTTAAGGTTAAGGTTAAGGTTAAGGTTAAGGTTAAGGTTAAGGTTAAGGTTAAGGTTAAGGTTAAGGTTAAGGTTAAGGTTAAGGTTAAGGTTAAGGTTAAGGTTAAGGTTAAGGTTAAGGTTAAGGTTAAGGTTAAGGTTAAGGTTAAGGTTAAGGTTAAGGTTAAGGTTAAGGTTAAGGTTAAGGTTAAGGTTAAGGTTAAGGTTAAGGTTAAGGTTAAGGTTAAGGTTAAGGTTAAGGTTAAGGTTAAGGTTAAGGTTAAGGTTAAGGTTAAGGTTAAGGTTAAGGTTAAGGTTAAGGTTAAGGTTAAGGTTAAGGTTAAGGTTAAGGTTAAGGTTAAGGTTAAGGTTAAGGTTAAGGTTAAGGTTAAGGTTAAGGTTAAGGTTAAGGTTAAGGTTAAGGTTAAGGTTAAGGTTAAGGTTAAGGTTAAGGTTAAGGTTAAGGTTAAGGTTAAGGTTAAGGTTAAGGTTAAGGTTAAGGTTAAGGTTAAGGTTAAGGTTAAGGTTAAGGTTAAGGTTAAGGTTAAGGTTAAGGTTAAGGTTAAGGTTAAGGTTAAGGTTAAGGTTAAGGTTAAGGTTAAGGTTAAGGTTAAGGTTAAGGTTAAGGTTAAGGTTAAGGTTAAGGTTAAGGTTAAGGTTAAGGTTAAGGTTAAGGTTAAGGTTAAGGTTAAGGTTAAGGTTAAGGTTAAGGTTAAGGTTAAGGTTAAGGTTAAGGTTAAGGTTAAGGTTAAGGTTAAGGTTAAGGTTAAGGTTAAGGTTAAGGTTAAGGTTAAGGTTAAGGTTAAGGTTAAGGTTAAGGTTAAGGTTAAGGTTAAGGTTAAGGTTAAGGTTAAGGTTAAGGTTAAGGTTAAGGTTAAGGTTAAGGTTAAGGTTAAGGTTAAGGTTAAGGTTAAGGTTAAGGTTAAGGTTAAGGTTAAGGTTAAGGTTAAGGTTAAGGTTAAGGTTAAGGTTAAGGTTAAGGTTAAGGTTAAGGTTAAGGTTAAGGTTAAGGTTAAGGTTAAGGTTAAGGTTGAGGTTAAGGTTAAGGTTAAGGTTAAGGTTAAGGTTGAGGTTGAGGTTGAGGTTGAGGTTAAGGTTAAGGTTAAGGTTAAAGTTAAGGTTAAGGTTAAGATTAAGTTTAAGGTGAAGGTTAAGTTTAAGGTTAAGGTTAAGGGTAAGACTAAGGTTTAGGTTAAGGTTAAGGTTACACGTAAGGTTAAGGTTATTTTTCAATATATTAACACATATCCAAACAATTTATAACTTATGGTTCATGGTTCAAGATTCAAGATTCAAGGTTCATGTTTAATGAAAAAAGAAAAAGGTTTGCTCCATTAAAGGGATTCAAACCCAGGTCCCCTGCGTGAGTACTTAAAAAAAGTTTTGTTCCATTGACAGGATTGAACCCATGTGTGAAAGACAGATATACAAACCGTCGGGACGACAAAAATTTAAAGGATTGTTGTCAAGTTGGATCGAACACAGGATATTTAGATGTCTAATGGAGTGGTATTTCAGTCAAAAAAAAATTAATGCAATTAATACGAATGAGGGAATTAAGAGGCCATACACGATCATGACCATATTTTATGTAAAGGATCTGAATCAGTTAAAAAATTATGTTTTATTACATAGATTTATAAAGAATCTATAATATTAAAAATTCAAAAATTCTATTCTAACTTTCTTTTGGTCAAAAGAGTTCCATTATATAACTATTCTCTCTCTCTCTCTCTCTCTCTCTCTCTCTCTCTCTCTCTCTCTCTCTCTCTCTCTCTCTCACACACACACACACACACATACACACACATACACATATATATTCTTGATAACCTACACATTTTGATATTAATAAGATCGTACAATTATCATTATCTTAATTCACCAAACAATAATTGATATTTAAAATTGTTAAATTATGATTTTAGATACAAAATAAATTGGATGAAGTCTGTTTATATATAAGAGAAATAAACAAAATGAGTTAGAATGTATAAATAATTTTGAGTTAAAGCTTAACAAACTTAACAAACTTATGATTAACCAAAAAAAACATTTTTGTTTTACATTTATGTGCATAAATTTGTTATAAATATTATTATAAGAGAAGTAAAGAAGTTTTGACATGTTTCTTTTAAGAATGATTGGATCAAAAAGTCCATAACCAATAATACTTTCCACAACATGTCAAACCTATCTTTATGTCTAAATGAGACCAATTTGATGTTTTTTGTAGTGCACACGTGTCTACACCATAAATAAAATCCAACCTATAAATAATTCAATTAAATAAACAAGGTAAAAAATCCAACATGTAAATAACTCAATTAAATAAAGAGTTATTTTCTTAAAAGGTCCACAAACTCAATAACACACCCCTAAAGAGTCCAACCAATTATTTCATCCCAAGAAGGTCCAGCGTTTTATTTGATATACCATCCTTACCCCTAGTAATTGATTTTATCAGATTCTTCCATAATTATCTCAATCAATTAATATCTTTTATAACTGATTTCTATTTTAAATCACATCTAATTAATGCCAAAAATAAAAAAAGAAATCAATTCATATGAAACCTAAAAGAAAAAGTAAACACTGGAGAACAGCTAACCACTCTCCTTCACGCCGCCCTATTCGTCGCTCCACAACCGCCTCCATCTCCATCGTGCAACACCGCTTGTAACAATCTCCCACGGTTGTGAAGCACAACACCACCAATCCTTCTTAGTCGCCCTAATCTATTTTGTAACATTATCCTCCGCCACCACCATATGCTTCGAACAAGAACTCCGATCCACCACCGCCATTTGCGGCCATCTACAACGACCTCCGAGCAGCAGACCCCACTCATCTCACTCCTCCTCTTCGAACCACGAACAACAATGAAGGCTACCATCCCGACGCCGCTCTCAGCCGCCCCTCTGCTAGTCCGTTACCCCGATCAACACACCCAACTCCGGCCACATCAATCACAACACTGTTATGATGGTTTGTGTTGAATTGATGGGTGGGTTATTGGCTTTGTTATGATGGTGTGTTAATTTAATCTGGTGGGTTATTCATTTGGTCAGCCACTGTTCTTTATATTCTTCATCAACGCATCAGGTCTGTGTTGAATTGATGGGTGGGTTATTGGCTTTGTTACGATGGTATGTTAGTTTAATCTGGTGGGTTATTCATTTGGTTTGGTTTACTGACAGGTCGGGAGGGTGGGTTATTCGCTTTATTATGGAAGTGTGATAGTTTATATCAACGGGTTATTCATGTAGTTTTTTTTTGTATTTTCCTATGGAATGAGACGATGAATTGTGAAATGATTTTATGAATTTAATTAATTAATTTAAATTTGATTAGCATTGAATCAGAAAAGTGTGGAATTGTTTAGTTTTTTTAATTAATTTAATTTGATTAGCATTGAATCAGGGAAATTGTTTATGGTAACAAATTTGCCATCAATTGGTTAGTAAGGGTATTTCGGTATTTTTAGGTGGGTTGGACCTGATGGGCAATCATGGATTTTGTGTGGACTCTCCAAGTCAAAAACCCTTAAATAAATAAGGTTACAAATCCATAACTATCCTAGAAATGTACAATTAAAATCAAGGAATTTGATCATATTTTTCAAGTCCAACTCAATAAACACTTGCTCTAGATTAGGAAAAAAATTTGGAGGTGGAAAGAACTAAAACACGAAGAAGCCATTAAAAATTCAAAAAGGATGTGCATCTTTTATCTAAAGGGTGGATTATGTATGGGGTCTTGGAGACAATCTGAGTGGCCTATTAGTAACATGTAGCTAGTTTTTTTCTCAAAGAGGAATCTGAGTGGCCTAAAATACGCTCAAATAAAACAAAAACCATATAAATATAAAAAAACGATGGCATTAAGCATGAATCACCAAATTAGTGAGTCATGCGTATCAACTCATTGAGTATCGACTCACTGAATATCGATACTTTCCAACTCTGACCACAACTAATCAACTATAGCCAGTGTCGTCGGAAAAAGAACTGAGAGTTTAAAAAAAGAATTGAGTATCAAAATTTTTACTGAGTGCTTTGAAAATTTATTGAGTATTCGGAGATTTTAGTGAGTATAAGATAAAATTCACTGAGTATTTGGAAATAATTTACTAGAGAATCTGGAAATTTCACTGAGGAACGGGAAAAAATTCACTGAGTATCTGAGATTTCACTGATTATGGCCTAGTATTCGGTGAGAATCTGCTGAGTAGACTTGAAAAATTTAAATTAAATAAAAAAAATGAAGGCAACAAAAATCATAATTTATATTTTTATACTTAAAAAATTACAACATTTGAATTTCAATAATAAATTCTAATATTCGCACGAGAAAAAAATAAGACACAAAACAATGAAGAAATTAAAAACTAAAAATCCTCTTGTCCACACAAAAAAATAAAGAAAAAGAAAATTAAACAAAAACATAAAGAAAAATAAATAGACGTTGCTGGCATCCATTGATCATCTTCCATGGCCAAACAATAGCAGCGTGAAGATAGCCACGAACAAAAAACTTTAATTAGTAGATCCACAAATGAGTTGAGTACTCATATCTGTAGATCCACGAATGACTTGAGTACTCAAAAACTCCAACTTCTCTCGCATCTCCATGGCCTCCTTTCTCCTTCGCAGATGAACTAAGTACACGAATGACCATGAGTTATGACTTTCCTTACGCTGGAGCTTGAAGCCGAAGCTACTCACGAACCATATCTCTCAAACCAAACTCGAACCGTATCTCTCAAACTAAGCTCAGACCAGAAGATCTCAAACCAATCTCTCATGACTGCAATACCTCAAAGATGACACATGGCTTGTGGCTTCACTAGCCGGAGCTGATGAAGAAGTAGACGAGTTCGCTGGCTCGTGGTTCGCCAGTAATAGATGTGGTTTCGTCTTCTCTGGCAACATAGCAGCCTTCTCCAGTGAGAATGCCATGAAAGTGGATCTTTGAAGAGAAAAAAAAGTTGCGTGCCTTTTAGGGTTAGATAGGATAGAGTGTAGATAGGTGAGAGTATAAATGGGTGATATTTTTATTAGTGTTTCAAATTTATTGTGTATAATTTACTATATATAGTGTTAAAAAACAAAAAAGGGTATAATGGGTAGTAGGATTTTGTATAAATTTAACATTTAGTGTTAAATCTAATTTGTGACTTTTAATAAGAAGACTGGATTAGGTGGGAGTACTTAGGTTTATAAGGGGTGTCCTAGATCCATTGGTAATAATCTCTTTTTTAAATTGTAATCGCAATAATGCAACTTTATCAGCAATAAGTTGTGTTGTATGTATATTTTACCTGGGTTAGGGTAGTATGCTCATTCTGGATGTGATGTCTTTGTGTTTTTTTGGGTTGTTTTCACAAATTTTTGCATGGGATGTGTATACAAATTGGTGGTTGTTGGAGTATTTTGTATGCGTCGTGCAAACAATTTGGTGGGTTGTTTGGTTGTTTTGGATGCGTTCTATTAACCTCTGGATAGGTTGTCTATATATTTTGTTTGTGCTATATTCATAAGATATATAAATAAATCAAATACATATAGAGGGAGGGTTGTTGATGTCACCCCATTTGTGATTATTTATTAGTAGTTGGAGACATCATTTTAGGTGTATTTATTAGAGCATAGGTCGATTTTATCATGATTTAGTACACTTTCCTATTTCTAGTCTTGATTTAATGATTTATTATTTTTAGAGCATATTGGGTTTAATTATTTATTTAGTGTGAAGCTTTAAAGATAATATGGAAATAAATTAGATGCCAAGTAAATTCTAAGGAAATAAGGAAAGAAGATCTTGAAGAAATCTGGAGATAGAAGTAAACAGAGTTCAATTAGGAAAAGGAAAAGCTGCCAAACAAATCTGAATTTCTGCATCTACGTCTAAAGAAGCGATGATAACTCCAAAACCGAGCCGATTCTGGAAGACCTCTTTCATAGATAGATAGATAATTCCGTGAGGATTTGATTGATATCTTATGGGTAAAAAACGGTCCAGTAACGAAGAAGATATGGTAAAAACAAGTCAGCAGTAATTATCCTTATCTACATACGAATTTGAGTTGGGCTAAGAGTCCATTACTTACCTTCTCCTTCAAGAAAATGAATTAGGTCTTCCTACACCCTATAAATACAGTCTCTCATTATTAGAAAATCATCCTTGGCTAAATTTTAAGCCAGGAAGAAGCTACAACACAAGAAGAGAAGTCTGGAAGGAGCTGTGCATCAATCATGTCTTCTTCAACCTTCAGTTCAGTAATTCTTTTCTTTCTTTAGTATGAATTAAATAAATTTAGCCTGAGTGTTAGTATATATGTATAAACCCTAGTTTTGATTGACATCTATCTAATTTGGGAATTATATGTTTTAAATTGAATTCATGTTTTATTTCTCTGTTTATGTGTTGAATTTATATTCTGTTTTCTTCGTGGACTGCAGCCGTATAGGATTACATTCATAGTATTTAGATAATCATTGACAACTATATATTAAACTATAGGATTAGCACATAACGTCTAGAATAAGGTTTAGATCTGACAAATCAGCCTAACTAGATAGTCAATATGGTTTAGTGTATTGCTATTTAATCAATTGCAGGAAAAGTTTGCTTAGGTCCTTATTGACACAGGTAAACCCTATTTAAAACTACCTAGCGTAATTGAAACCGATTATTAAAATACTACATGATTCACCCTTACATGTTTAGAACGACAAAACTAGTGGGGATTACTTGCTAATTACTCAGACCAAACTATCATACTATTTGTTCTTAGCTTATTTAATTTTTTGTCTTTTAATTTAGTAGTTTATTTTTCTCTTTAAAAACCAAATAAAAATCTATCTTTCTTTTCTTTACTCTTGCGTATTATCTGTTCTAGCTCTCATATCTGCACTTGATAATTTGCATAAGTTCTCTCTAACTTTCGTAATCTCTGAGGAACGAATCTTCTTATCATTAAAACTTGCATACGTCTTGTAATACTTGCAGAACCGTGCTCAGCCTAGGGTGTTTATTTGCACTTATTTTATACATTATTTTATCACACCTTAGGCGACACCAAGTTTTTGGCGCCGCTGCCGGGGACTACATCGTTAGTCCTTGTGCAATTATTTAGTGCTTTTATTTTAGTTAGTTCTGTTTTACGCTTTTCTTTTTAGTTTTTGTTTTACAGATCTTTAGGCGAAAGCAAATTTGTTAAGGAAGGAAAGTTTCGTATTACTAGATCCTGCAGAAGCTTATACAATTATGAAGAGTATTCTTGACATCAAGATAGACCAACAACTTGATGAATTACGCGAACTAGCGCGAGAAATAGCTCACAGAAATCTAGTACATACTTTACCTTCATGTCCTAGTTGTGGAGCAAGAGATCACTCGTGGGAGAATTGCATGAATAATCCAACTTCGGATTCCTTCATACCTTATAAAAAAACCATTATTATAATGGTTATTATCAATCTCAAGGAAATTACGCTAATTATCAGCCCTCACAAAATCATAATTGGGTCAGAAATCAGCAGACATATTATCAACCGCGACCACAATCTTATTATCCTCCACAACCTATCTATCAAGAAACGCCGATTTATAACGAAGCTTATCAAGAAACAGTTTCCTATTCAATGCAACAAACCATACAAGAGCAACCTTCGAGTTTGAATTCAAGCATGGCTAAGATGATGAACTTAGTTGAAGAAAATATGAAGATTAGCCAGCAAAGATTCCAAAACCAATCCAAGATGCTTAAGAATATTGGGCATACCATGTCACAAATGGTGAGTAAACTTCAAAACATGCCAAAAGGGCAGCTCCCAAGTGATATTATCGCTTATATCGCTCCCGAAAACGGTGTTTGTCATGCAGTTGAATTAAGAAGTGGAAAACAATTACCTCCACCGAGTGTAGAACCAGAACCAACCTCTACTCCTGTAAAAGTGGTTGAAGAAACAATTAAAGACAAGGTGGAAGAGGTAACTGAACAAACGAGTGTCCCAGAGAAGACACATGAAAAGAAAGAGAGCACGATGGTAACCAATACATGTCCTCCTCCCCCATTCTCATCACGTGTCAAAACCAAGAACAATGAAAAAGATTTCCAGAAGTTCCTTGACATGGTGAACAAGATAAAGATTAACATATCGTTTGTAGAAGCTCTCAAAAGAATGCCAAAATATCTGAAATTCATGAAGGACATTCTTTCTAACAAACGAAGATTCGAAACTGAGGATATGAGTAGATCACCAGAGGAGTGTACTACTATCGAGTTACCACTAGACAAACCTACACCCACGAACTCTTGGATGGCACCATCCATGATTATGAAGAATAGAGCTGAGAAGTTCGTGGGAATAAGAGGAAAGGGGTTCAAATTTTGTCATTCTTAATCGGGGTAACACGTCTAACTTTAAAAGAGGTTAAATAAAAGTGCTATACGGGAGACAACCCGTAGTTTTTACGTTGTTAGGTTTTTAATTCATGTTTAGTTTAGTTATTTTTAGTTGATATTGCATATTTGATAAAGGTATTAGTGTTTTTGATGTTCAGGTATTAAAGAAATCGAGTCTGGGAGGAAAAACAGATTTTTTTTGGGAGTATTCTTACCTGCCACCGGTATACCGAGCCTTACCGGCGGTATACCGTAGGTTAGAAAACCTGAGCCCACGGGTGTCGCCACGTTTTCAAGGCAGAAATTCAAAATTTCGAAGGAGGCCAGCTCCGGTATACCGGACAGAACAAAACCCCGAGCTCACGGGTTCGCAACACGGGTTTTTTTACGAAGCATGAACCTGGAAGAACAGTAGCTACGGTATACCGGGCCCTACCTCCGGTATACCGTCCGACACTGTTGGAGAGAGAAAAAAAAAGCGTTTTTAAGGTTATAAGTAAGAAGAGGTTGGTCTATTACGAATTTTACAATCCTTAAGCCTCTCTTTCTTCTCCAAACCTCTCCCAACTCCATTTAAGCTTCATCAAACCTTCCCCAAACATCAAAACACTACCCAATCACCAGATAAACACATCAAATATTCTCTCCGAAGAAACAATTAAGGAACTACCTTTGCTTATGAGAGAGTATTTGAAGAAGAAGTTGATAAAGGAGAATACAAGAAGATTTTTGGAGATTAGAGAAAGATTGGGTTGGTCTACGTTCATGTTAAGGCGATTTAAAAACGCTATCTTTGTGAATTGTATTTTGTGTAGAAAAGAAGAGGATGTGGCACAGTTGATCTATGAGGAGGTGATGTGATTTTCGGTCTCTCCCATGTCGTTATTTAATGCAATATCCTACTATGATCACGTGTCTTGATCGGAAAGCAAATAAGAAGTTGGGTGAAGGAGAAATACTTGGTCATTAAGGCGAGGTAATAGCCTCTAAGAGTATGTTTTCTTTCTTCCCTACCATTTCTTTATGTGCAATATGTGTGCTAATTTTAAATTTTATTTATTTCTTGAGTCTTTTTCGAGTCGTGGGGACACGACTCACTTTTGAGTTGGGGGTGGGGATTCGTTGTCCTCATCTTCCTTTTTGTTTTTTTCATAAAATTTAAAATTTTCTAGGTTGAAATAGGCATAGAATATGTTGAATGTATCTATTGAGCATGATGTGATTAAGTTAATGATAGTAAGTAGTATGTTTTTGAAAGATGTCACAAATATGTTTAGCATGCATGTATGAAAACAAGAAATAAAAGATAGAAAAGTTAATGAGCAATGCTAAGAAGTTACGTTGAAATTTAGGAAGAGTTATTTGGTGTGTAGAACGTGAGGTTTGAAATTAGTTGAAAACCTGCTTATCTATGAACTAGAAGTGAAAAAGTAAAAAAATCCGGTAGTTAGGAAAATGAATAAGGCAGTTATTTCATATTGAAGCCAATTGAAGCCTTTTTATACCTTCTCACCCTTTTATTTGATATTTGTTATTATTTATCCATCTTACCCCCTCTGAGCCTTTCTAAAGCCTTTTATTTAACCACATTATAATCCATACCCTTAGTTTGTAGGATTTATCTATATGACCCGCACTCGAATCGCAAAACCTGAGACAAGTCGTTTTTAGAGCTTGAGTTTGGGGTGGTGGATTTCATCATTAGGGAACATTTGGTTTTGGGAATTGTAATTGTGATTTTATTGATGATGAAAAATTTATTATTGTAACCCTTTGCCGGGGTAATAGTGAATGAAAAAGAAGCTACGAGCTAGATTTGAAAAGAAAACAATAATTTTTTTTTTTGATATGACAAGAATATATCCGGACCTGCAAAGTGGAATTTGTATATCATCATAAGAAAGGTTTTAATTGGGATTATTGGGGATGCACATCAAAAGCATCAAAAATTGGGTTGAGTGATAAGATCTTCGAGTGAAAACTCAAGCTCTAGGGCGATTCGTTGATGGAATGTGAGGAGAGAGCCAAAAGCTCACTTTTCATTATCCAAATATACCACACCGTCCCTAAGCCCCGTTATAACAAAAGACCTTAGGATTTCTAACTGCTTGGTGGAGAAACAATTGAGCTATTAGGTAGTAGGTAAGTGGACCATTGGATTCTATATTAGGACCTATGAAGAACCTATAGCCATTAGCATGAACTGAGTTGAGATCTCTCCTTCTGGCATTGCGAAATTAATCTGGACTTGAATTTATGAATTGTTGATTATGTGTAAATTAAGCATACGTGTGCATTATTTCTTTAGCATTACTACATGAAACTTTTTAGATACTATGCTCTGTTAGCCTCACCTTGTTTTTATTCCCGTTTTAATATTCGACAAATCATCATTTAAACTAAAATTCATTTGGTATCACTTTAAAGATTTTCCAAAACCCCTCATTAGATTAGTTGTGTTTAAATCCTTGGACTTTAGCTTGAGATTCAAAAGAACAGTGCCGCGGTACACCGGACGAGACACGCGGTACACCGCAGAGCCACGGACCAGAGACGCGGTGCACAGGATAGCCCGTCAGTAAGCTAATGAAAATGCACGGTACACCGGACCAAGGCGCGGTACACCGGACTGAGGCACGGACCAGGGACGCGGTGCATAGGATGGTCCGACCAGTAAGCTTGAAGTTTAGACGAACGTTTTCGCGGTGCACCGGACCATACCCGCGGTACACCGCAAGAAAGGGTTTTCTGCACTATTACTAGAGGACAAAGCTTATATCCGTTGGAGATAAAATAGATCCGTTAGATAGAAGCCTATTGACCGTTGGAAGATATTTTCAGCTATAAATTGGACCTCATTCAAGACACAACTCAAGCCTCCCATCTACCAATCTTAAGAGCAATTAATATTATCATTCAAGGAGGTTTCAAAGGAGCATTCAAGTCATATTCATTGTGAAGCTACATAGTTCATATCCACTCATTTAGGAGTTTAGTTACAAAGTTTTTATAAGCACCCCCAAACACTTTTTCCTTTCCTCTTAGTTCTTGTAATAGATTAAGAGAGTAGTGTGAGCATAGGTTTTATGCTTGGTTCCTTGTGTTGGTGATAACACAAGTGTATTTCCTTCAAATGTTTTTGAAGTGGTTGTAAAGGGTTTGTAAACTCACCCGGTTAAGAGTTACGAAGATTAGTTGAGAATCTTGCAAATCCTAAGGAGGCTTCCTTAGGTAGTGGATGTAGGGAAACCGAACCACTATACATCGTTGTGTATCGTATTCTATCTCTACACTCTTTACATTTCCGCACTCTATATGCTTGATAAAATGCCTACATGAATAGTTTGATAATATTGTCTTTTAGGATTATCTAGTTCTTTACTATTTAGTTTGCTAAAACAATAGGATTCAAATTAGCTTTTAATTTTATTTACTTGAAATAAAATTAGCCGATTAATTTCTATTGTCCTATTCAACCCCCCTTCTAGGACACATATAGACTATCAATTGGTATCAGAGCCTAGCTCTATTGTACTTAATCGTTTCTAGAGTTAATACGATATGGATTCTAATCAACCGGAAGGTTCATGTTCTACTAGACCTCCGTTTTTTGTAGGAAAAGACTACTTTGGATGGAAAAAGAAAATGGAGATTCACGTCAAAGGAATTGATTACTTTTTATGGCTTGCTATCAAGAAGGGTCCTTATATTCCTTATGTTACGGGTAGTAGAACGGAGGTGAAAGATGAAGATGATTACAATGACCAAGACATAGCTAAACTCACCAAAAACAACAAAGCTATGAACATCCTCATTAATGGATTAAGTGTCACGGAATACGCTAGAGTTAGTGAATGCAATTCCGCTCATGAAATGTGGCAACTCTTGGAGCTATCATATCAAGGAACGGAAGATATCAAAGAAACTAAGATTGGTCTCTTTATCACTAAGTATGAGCTATTTCGTATGGAGCCCGATGAAGCCTTAAATGCTATGCATCAAAGATTTTCTAACATTGTCAGCACCTTGAAGACTCTTGGTCAAGAGTACACCAACAAAGAACAATGCCGAAAAATCTTATTTGCTCTTCCAAGGAAATACAAATCAAAAATCAACTCTATAAGAGACACTAAAGATCTTTCAAAAATGACGGTTCATGAACTCATTTGCAACCTCATGACGGAAGAGCTTGTGCTTGAAGAAGAAAAGATAAGAGATGATGAGGAAAACAAGATTAAGAAATCCATTGCTTTCCATGCCTTGAGTACCAAGTTGAAAGAACGAAAAGAAAGGAAGGAAAGTGAAGAAGAAGAAAACTCACATGAAGAAGAAACTAGTGAAGATGAAGGAGTGGCTATGTTGGCAAGAGATATGAAAAAATTCATGAGATACAAACGCTTTGCCAAGAAAGGAAGTTCTTCCTCACCCTACAAGAAGAATGTTAGAGCTATCAAACAAGATGAACTCACTTGCTATCATTGCAAGAAAGTTGGTCACATCAAAACTTATTGTCCTCTTCTTCAAAAGGATAAACCCAAGAGAGCAATGCATGCTAATATCACTTGGGATACTCAAAATTCGGAGGAAGAAGAAAGTGATAACGAAAATGTTAATCTTGTTGCTTTTATGGGAAAACTTGAGAATGATGAAGATGCTTCTTCGGATGATGATACCGGTTCAACTCACTTTGCCTTTATGGCAAATCATGATGAGGTAACTCCTAAATCTAAACTCTCTTTATCTAATGATGATGCTAGTGAACAAGATATTCATGAGGCATTTGATTCTCTTTACAATGATTTTTTAAACTCTATTGAAACAAACAAAGTTTTAACAAAAGATTTAGAATTTGAGAAAAATAGAACTAAAGAGGTTTTGAAAGCTTTGGAAGATTGTCAAAATCTTTGTGATGAATGTATAGATGAAAATGAAAAACTTCATCTTATTGAGAAAAATCTTTTAGAAGAAAAAGCTTTGTTAGAGAAAAAGATTGTTGATCAAAATGATATTATTTTAAAATTTACAAGTGGGCAAGAAAACTTGGATTTGATTTTAGGTTCTCAAAGAATGGCTTGTGAAAAAAGTGGTGTTGGATATGATCCATTCACTAACCAAAAACCCTTGAAAAATGCTTTTGTAAAACCAAAAATTTCAAATGAAATTCCATCTTCTTCAAAATCGTCTATCACTTGCACCTATTGTGAAAAACTTGGTCATGATGCATCTCATTGTTACTATCGTAAATTATTGGGTTTGGGATCTCTTGTGCCAATTTGGAAAAGGCCCATATGGGTCTTAAAAAGAAAATCCACTAACCCTCATGGACCCAAACCGAATTGGGTACCTAAAGCTTAAATTATTTTTGTATGTAGGGATTGAGCATCAAGAAGCAAAATATATGGCTCCTTGATAGTGGATGCTCAAGACACATGACCAGGAATCCATCATTATTTACACGTTTATATAAAACAAAAGGTGATAGAGTTACTTTTGCCGACAATACTAAGAAACGCGTTTTGGGTAAAGGTAACATTGGTAATATGAATTCTTTACTTATCTCTAATGTGTTGCTTGTTGAGGGTCTCTCTTTTAACTTGCTTAGTATAAGTCAACTTTGTGATGTTGGTTTTAGTGTTAAATTTGAAGCATCTAGATGTGTTGTTTTCAAAAATGATGAGTTAGATACTATGTTTATAGCAAAAAGATCGGATAATGTTTTTGTTGTTGATCTTGAGAGTCTTATGTCTAAACATATTAAATGCTTATCCGTGGTAAATGGTAGTTGGCTTTGGCATAGACGTTTAGGGCATGCTAGCATGGATTTGATTTCAAAATTATCTAGAAAACATCTTGTTGTTGGTTTGCCTATTTATAAATTTGATAAAGATAAATTATGTGATGCATGTCAACTTAGTAAACAACATCGTTCATCTTTTAAATCCATAAATAAGGTCATCACCGTTAGGCCACTTCAATTATTGCATATGGATCTTTTTGGTCCCGTTGATGTCACTAGTCTAGGAGGATCTAGATATGTCTTTGTTGTTGTTGATGATTTCACTAGATATACATGGGTGATGTTCCTTGCTTTAAAAAGTGATGCCTTCAATGAATTTGCAAAACTTTGTAGAAAGGTGCAAAATGAGAAAGGCTACTCTATTACATGCATTCGTAGTGATAATGGTAGTGAATGTGTGAATTCTCCTTTTGTGCATTTTTGTGATGAATTTGGGATTTAGCATAATTTTTCGGCCCCTAGAACTCCCCAACAAAATGGGGTAGTGGAAAGGAAAAACCGAACTCTACAAGAAATGGCTAGAACAATGCTAAAAGAACATAGCTTGCCTACATACTTTTGGGGAGAAGCTGTTCATACGGCGTGTTATGTGTTAAATAGAGTTCTAATTAGACCCCTTATTAAGAAAACCCCTTATGAGCTTTGGAATGGTAGACCACCAACTATTGCTTATTTTCGTGTTTTTTGGTGCAAATGTTTTATCTTAAACACTAGGGACTATTTGGGAAAATTTGATGCTAAATCGGATGAAGGTATTTTTCTTGGTTATTCCACTAAGGGAAAAGCCTATCGTATCTTCAACAAACGTACTCGTACTATTGAGGAATCTATGCATGTTGACTTTGATGAGACTAATCCTTTTTGTATCAAGAAAGTAGTAGATGTTGACTTACATGAAGATACTCCACAAGATCAACCCTCAGAATCTCCTACTCAAGAATTAAAATCTCATGATGAACCTCCTAAGGAAAATGGTCAAATCTCAAATGAAGCTAGTACGGATTTACCAAAGTGTTGGAAACATATCAAAGATCACCCAAGTGAATTAATTCTAGGTGATCCAAAAGAAGGTGTTACCACTCGCTCTCGTATTATTGCTCTATGTGCTCATCAAGCATTCTTATCTCAAATTGAGCCCAAGAATATTAAAGAAGCCTTGCTAGATGATCAATGGATAAATGCTATGCATGAGGAATTAAATCAATTTGAGCGTAGTAAAGTTTGGACATTAATGGAGAAACCAATTGGCCCTACTATTATTGGCACTAAGTGGATATTTCGCAACAAGCTAGATGACACCGGTATTATCACTAGAAATAAAGCAAGGTTAGTTGCTCAAGGATACAATCAAGAAGAAGGTATTGATTTCGATGAAACTTTTGCTCCGGTAGCTAGACTTGAATCTATTCGTATGCTACTTGCTTTTGCTTGTTATATGAATTTTAAACTTTACCAAATGGATGTCAAAAGTGCTTTTTTAAATGGTTTTATAGACGAGGAAGTCTTTGTTAAACAACCACCGGGTTTTGAGGATCCAAAATTTCCAAATCATGTTTTTAAACTTTCAAAGGCTTTATATGGTTTAAAACAAGCACCTCGTGCTTGGTATGAATGTTTAAGCAAATTTTTGTTAGATGATGGTTTTAAAAGAGGAATTATTGACTCCACTT
Organism: Nemophila menziesii; assembly: GCA_029959085.1. NCBI lineage: Eukaryota > Viridiplantae > Streptophyta > Magnoliopsida > Boraginales > Hydrophyllaceae > Nemophila > Nemophila menziesii. Next base: position 22,653,171 of record JARWIR010000001.1, on the reverse strand, counting down.
TATTTATAAAAAGGTCTTCTAAAGATATCCTTCTTGTTCAAATTTATGTGGATGATATAATATTTGGTGCTACTAATGAAAATCTTTGTGAGAATTTTTCTAAAAGCATGCATAAGGAATTTGAGATGAGCATGATGGGAGAATTGAATTACTTTCTTGGACTTCAAATCAAGCAAATGAAGGATGGCATCTTTGTCAATCAAGCCAAATATACAAAAGAATTGATCAAAAAATTTGGACTTGAAGATGCAAAGGAAATTGGAACTCCAATGAGCACATCCACAAAATTAGACAAAGATGAAGATGGTAAGGATGTTGATGAGAAAGTATATCGAGGTATGATTGGTAGCTTACTTTATTTAACCGCTTCTAGACCCGATATTATGTTCCCCGTGTGTCTTTGTGCTAGATTTCAATCCTCTCCTAAAGAATCCCATCTTAGTGTCGTTAAGCGTATTTTTAGGTATTTGAAAGGAACCCTTAGTCTAGGTCTTTGGTACCCAAGATTTACCTCTTTTGAGCTAATAGGTTACTCGGATGCCGATTATGCCGGTTGTAGACTTGATAGGAAGAGTACTAGTGGTAGTTGCCAATTCTTAGGTCAATCCCTTGTTTCTTGGTCTAGTAGAAAACAAAATAGTGTTGCTTTATCCACGGCCGAAGCCGAATATGTTGCGGCCGGAAATTGTGTGACTCAAATTCTTTGGATGAAACAAACCTTACTAGATTTTGGCCTAGAGTATGATCGTGTTCCCATTCGTTGTGATAACACTAGTGCTATCAATCTTACCAAAAATCCTATTCAACACTCTAGAACAAAAGACATCGAAATCCGTCATCATTTTATCCGTGATCACACTCAAAAAGGGGATATTGTACTTGAATTTGTCACTTCGGAAAATCAACTAGCCGATATCTTTACTAAACCTCTACCCCAAGATCTTTTTGAGAAAATTCGTTGTGAGATTGGCATGCAAATTCTCTAACCTTCTTATCATATCATTATTGTTTAGTGCTTTTTGTGTATATTCTCTTGTTGCTAATATTTTCTTGATGTTATAGGGTCTTTGAGACTTCTTAATTGTTATCCATTTACTTCTTTAGTCCTTGTTTTTACTCAAAATGTGTTTTGACCCCTTAAAATTCTCAAAAATCGTATCATTAGTTCTTTTTGTTGTTGACAAAGGGGGAGAAATTTTAGTTAAACTTTTTCAAATGCATTTTGTGAGGGGGAGTTTTATAAAAACTCTAGTGATTAGGTTGAGGGGGAGTTTTTGATCAAAACTTAATCTTAGGCATCTTCAAAAGTTTATGATTTGTCAAACATCAAAAAGGGGGAGATTGTTAGCCTCACCTTGTTTTTATTCCCGTTTTAATATTCGACAAATCATCATTTAAACTAAAATTCATTTGGTATCACTTTAAAGATTTTCCAAAACCCCTCATTAGATTAGTTGTGTTTAAATCCTTGGACTTTAGCTTGAGATTCAAAAGAACAGTGCCGCGGTACACCGGATGAGACACGCGGTACACCGCAAAGCCACGGACCAGAGACGCGGTGCACAGGATAGCCCGTCAGTAAGCTAATGAAAATGCACGGTACACCGGACCAAGGCGCGGTACACCGGACTGAGGCACGGACCAGGGACGCGGTGCATAGGATGGTCCGACCAGTAAGCTTGAAGTTTAGACGAACGTTTTCGCGGTGCACCGGACCATACCCGCGGTACACCGCAAGAAAGGGTTTTCTGCACTATTACTAGAGGACAAAGCTTATATCCGTTGGAGATAAAATAGATCCGTTAGATAGAAGCCTATTGACCGTTGGAAGATATTTTCAGCTATAAATTGGACCTCATTCAAGACACAACTCAAGCCTCCCATCTACCAATCTTAAGAGCAATTAATATTATCATTCAAGGAGGTTTCAAAGGAGCATTCAAGTCATATTCATTGTGAAGCTACATAGTTCATATCCACTCATTTAGGAGTTTAGTTACAAAGCTTTTATAAGCACCCCCAAACACTTTTTCCTTTCCTCTTAGTTCTTGTAATAGATTAAGAGAGTAGTGTGAGCATAGGTTTTATGCTTGGTTCCTTGTGTTGGTGATAACACAAGTGTATTTCCTTCAAAGGTTTTTGAAGTGGTTGTAAAGGGTTTGTAAACTCACCCGGTTAAGAGTTACGAAGATTAGTTGAGAATCTTGCAAATCCTAAGGAGGCTTCCTTAGGTAGTGGATGTAGGGAAACCGAACCACTATACATCGTTGTGTATCGTATTCTATCTCTACACTCTTTACATTTCCGCACTCTATATGCTTGATAAAATGCCTACATGAATAGTTTGATAATATTGTCTTTTAGGATTATCTAGTTCTTTACTATTTAGTTTGCTAAAACAATAGGATTCAAATTAGCTTTTAATTTTATTTACTTGAAATAAAATTAGCCGATTAATTTCTATTGTCCTATTCAACCCCCCTTCTAGGACGCATATAGACTATCATGCTCTAGGATCATTCATTATGTTCTGTTCGTATTATCCTCCGACTTCTTCTTCTTGTTTATTTGACTACCCTACTATTCTTTATTCTTATTGTATCGGGACGATACACTTTGAGTTTAGTGTATTGCTATTTAATCAATTGCAAGAAAAGTTTGCTTAGGTCCTTATTGACACAGGTAAACCCTATTTAAAACTACCTAGCGCAATTGAAACCGATTATTGAAATACTACATGATTCACCCTTACATGTTTAGAACGGCAAAACTAGTGGGGATTACTTGCTAATTACTCAGGCTAAACTATCATACTATTTGTTCTTAGCTTATTTATTTTTCTGTCTTTTAATTTAGTAGTTTATTTTTCTCTTTAAAAACCAAATAAAAATCTATCTTTCTTTTCTTTACTCTTGCGTATTATCTGTTCTAGCTCTCATATCTGCACTTGATAATTTGCATAAGTTCTCTCTAACTTTCGTAGTCTCTGAGGAACGAATTTTCTTATCATTAAAACTTGCATACGTCCTGTAATACTTGCAGAACCGTGCTCAGCCTAGGGTGTTTATTTGCACTTATTTTATACATTATTTTATCACACCTTAGGCGACACCAGTTGTGTATCTCGATGCTGGTTTTGATGGTGTTGGTGGTGTTAATGGTCTGAGCGGTTATGGCTGCATGGTAGTGATATAGTGAGAATTTTACAATAGTGTTGTGTGTTACGACAATGGTGGCATTAACTTTGATACCCTATAAATTTTGATGTATCAAATTTTATTAATCGCAATGATAGCGAAAGAAAGATGAAAATATATTATTGAAAATATATTATTGAAAATATATTATTGAAAATATATATATATATATATATATATATATATATATATATATATATATTATAATGGATTATTTATGTAATACTATTATATATAGATTAGGGATAAATTAGGGAATATACCTAATCAAATATTATTATAGATTTTTTCAAGTAAATATAGATAAATGAATTTGTTAAAGAATGATATTATACTGGTCTTTCAACAATTATCTCATTTTATAATATATTTTAATAATTTTAAATAAATTCAGATTTAGTGTAAATTTGATTTTTTAATTTTCTTTTTCTGTTCATTGGTTTTGTTTTAAGTGATTGTCTTAATTAATCACACAACAAACAAATTATTCATAATAATTTTATGGAAAAGTCATAGGTGCATCTTATTAGAAAAACATATACACCACATTTTAAAAATAGACTTATCCTATAAAAAACAGGTAACATATTGAAAAATAATATTTCATTAATAGTTGAATCATTTGGGAGAAAAAATAGATGATTTAAGTCAGCCTTAAAGTCAATAATATTTTTCGGACTTGGTCACAAAGATGAGAGTTTTCGAGTTCAAAAATAGCTATATTAAAAGCAAGAAGAACTAATTGATTTGGCAGTTTACAAGAACCGGTCTTAAAAATTTAAGGCAATAACAAGTGGACTATCATATTCTGATTTCTATTTTTAGAATGTATTCTGTATATTCAATGCATCCTATCTACTAGTATCTAGAAAGCATAGTGGGTCTCGGGCCTCTATACACTGTTCGAATTTGCTTGTAAAACTTTTGAGTAATGATATTTGTCACTCTTTTTGTATCACCTTTTTATCACCTCCTACGTGTATGTCTACATGGACCAATGAATTGATTTCTCTATCCTATTTAATTTTTCTCTATCTTCTATTCAAGGAAATCAATACATATATATAGAAGGGTGATAAAAGGGTGACATAAAAAGGGGTGACATATATCATTACTCCTTTTGAGTAATGATATTTGTCACTCTTTTTGTATCACCTTTTTATCACCTCCTACGTGTATGTCTACATGGACCAATGAATTGATTTCTCTATCCTATTTAATTTTTCTCTATCTTCTATTCAAGGAAATCAATACATATATATAGAAGGGTGATAAAAGGGTGACATAAAAAGGGGTGACATATATCATTACTCCTTTTGAGTAATGATATTTGTCACTCTTTTTGTATCACCTTTTTATCACCTCCTACGTGTATGTCTACATGGACCAATGAATTGATTTCTCTATCCTATTTAATTTTTCTCTATCTTCTATTCAAGGAAATCAATACATATATATAGAAGGGTGATAAAAGGGTGACATAAAAAGGGGTGACATATATCATTACTCCTTTTGAGTAATGATATTTGTCACTCTTTTTGTATCACCTTTTTATCACCTCCTACGTGTATGTCTACATGGACCAATGAATTGATTTCTCTATCCTATTTAATTTTTCTCTATCTTCTATTCAAGGAAATCAATACATATATATAGAAGGGTGATAAAAGGGTGACATAAAAAGGGGTGACATATATCATTACTCCTTTTGAGTAATGATATTTGTCACTCTTTTTGTATCACCTTTTTATCACCTCCTACGTGTATGTCTACATGGACCAATGAATTGATTTCTCTATCCTATTTAATTTTTCTCTATCTTCTATTCAAGGAAATCAATACATATATATAGAAGGGTGATAAAAGGGTGACATAAAAAGGGGTGACATATATCATTACTCAAAACTTTTTTAAGGGAAAAATATAGCTTTCACGGATGAAATATTTGAATATTTAGCTCTCAAATTTATTTTTGAGTAAATATCGGCTCTACCCCTTGAACTATACACGTTTTGACAGATTGACCCTCAATCAATATTTTGCGACTGGATGGTCCTTAAACTTTGTTTTCGTGACTCGATTCCCCCTGTTAACGGAAACCGTAAAAAATCGCCATTAGTTGGTCACGTGCGCAAATTGTCATGGCATTTTACCCTCTGTCCTAAGTTTTTCGTGACTCGGTGCTTAGGGTAAAATGTCAAGAAAACTTAGTGCAGAGGGTAAAATGTCACGAAAAACTTAGTACAGGGGGTAAAATGTCACTAAAATTTGCACACGTGACCAACTAACGGCGAAAACTAACGGAATCTGTTAACAGGGGCAACGAGTCACGAAACAAAGTTTAAGGACCATCCTGTTGCAAAAAATTGATTGGGGGGCAATCTGTCAAAACATGTATAGTCCAGGGAGCAAATGAGGCATTTACACTTTATTTTTTCTAAAACGTTTTTGGAGTTTTAGGCCCTTATTTTAATGGCCCAAGTCAACCTAAAAATGTGTTTAAGGGTGTGAGACTATTTCAAACCACGAAACCGGCAAACTGCAAGACTCTTTCATTTCAACTTTAAATCACAAACCGTCAACTCTCATGCACTTCTAACTTTAAGTTATACCATGAAAGCCAAGGGCTTGTCTATAATCCATATCTATTGTGCGTGGTGATTCTAATAAGTCGATTTCTAAGTTTTATTGGTAAACGTTGTAAATGTCCAAAAGTAGTTGAATCATCCTCTAACACCATGATTTTGGGGTAATCTTGTATTTTTAACTTTTTATCATCGTATCGGGCTATCATATTATCCAAGTACCTAAGATTTTCATACTTAACATACAAATTACGGACAAAAGCTCTAAAAGCAACATAAAAAGCCAAAACGGGGCAAGAAATTATAAAACGACAAATAATAGGAAAAATCCCTTAACTAAGTCCTAAATAACCCTAAAAAGATGTTTCATGATATGATTATTCTATACAGAAAAGGAGAGATCAACTTGGATTCTATTTGTTACCCTAATATATTCTACTTGCTAAAACCTTCTATTTTAACATAGTTTCATCAATTACATGCTATTTAACTTTGAGTTTGCCTCACCTTGCGAGTTATGCTCCCCGTATTTTTATGAAGAAAAAGAGGGAGAAAATATATTGAAAATTTATGTATGTACTAAAACTCTTTTATAGAAATGCACTTTAACAAAACCTCACATGTTTCATGAAAAAAACTTCGAATTTTATACTTCTTGTGAGAGGGAGTTAAACTCCAATTTTTGATACATTATTACACATCTTATATGCACATTGATAGGGGGAGCTTAAATCTTTTAAGATACTCACATTTTCATATCATTCTTAAGGTGTTTTAGTGAAGGATTTTTTTTTTTTTTTTGTAACATGGGTTCCGGGCTAGCTTGCGCTCACCCGACTAATCCCACCGAGATATACATGCCTCCCTATATATATTCTAATGGTAGATATGAACTAGATTGCCCATGTTCAGGGAGGGGTTTGAGCCTTGTACCTCTTACTTTACACCCGTTAGGGGGGGATTTGAACCATGAACCTCCCCTTTAAGTGCTGAAGAAATAGCAAGGCTCTGGCCAGTTGAGCTAACCCAACTGGTTAAGGATTTGTTTACATAAAAAAAGGAGGATAATATTAGCATATAATCCTAAGTGGTTTTTTATGTGTCAAATTCTCAAGTGTTTTAATACTAATATTTGTATCTAACTAATACACGTCCCTTTGCATACCCACCGAATTTGAAGCAAAACGATATGATGTTTTCACCCAAAAAAGTAGTGTAACGTTTTCACACTATGCGACGTCGTCTGCTTACTTTTTGAATTTATATTCGTTGAAGAAAGGATGACACGTGGATTATATCCATTGGGGATCTAAACGATATAACATTTTAATAGGAAAAACGACATGTCATTTTTACAAGAAAAGTGATCAACACCAATATAGTCGTTACTACCTTGTGCACAATATATATGATGCTCTCTTGCATCACTAAACATACTCTTGAAGCCGCAAGTTATCACCATACATACATATACTTCAAGAAATAATCTCTAAGATTATTTTCCACTTTTAGATCATATAAACAAACCTTGATTTCATAACTTTCATATACAAGAGATCTAAGAGATTAATTAAGCCAAGGTTCACCTTTAATCCACTCAATCAAGGAGTTCAATAATCAAGCTTCAACTTTCTCAATCCAACTCACAAAGGAGTTTATTTTCTTACTTGTAATATTTTCTTAATTTAGAAACACAATTAAACTGCTCACAATTGTAATCATCCAACCACCAAGGGTTAAAAATCTTTATCTAGATTAGAACTTAGTCGTAGTTTCTAGATTTTAGATAAGAGGGAGGTTTATTTTATTGTGACTTAGCCTTTGAAAAGGTATCACAGGGTGTGACTTAGCCTTCGAAAAAGTCTCACAGGTTATGACTTAGCCGGAAAAAGTCTCACGGTTTGTTACTTAGTTGGAAAAAATCTAGGGTTTTGTAGGTTGTGGTTTAGCCTAGGAAAACCTCGGTGTAAAAATTAATATCTCACCTTTAAGAAATATGAGAAGCTTAGTGGAGAATCTTGCAAATCCTATATGATGACCCTAGGTAATGGATATAGGAAAACTGAACCACTATAAATAACTACATATTTTCTAACCCTTATCTTTTACATGTATGCATTTTACTTTCACTTAATTATTTATATATCTTTTTTAATTAACTCTTACTATCTTTAGAATTTGCTTAGGTTGACTTAGACCACCTAGTATATAACTTAGAAGGCCTTAATGCTAATCCTAACAATTCATCTAAATTAAACTTCTCCTTAGTATTTTTTTGTCTTACTTGCTTAAGATTACTTAGTCTTATACTTAATCTTAATCCCCCTAGAATTAGGTTAAATCCTACTTTCTCTTCAAACCTTTTTTCGCATAATACAAACTCCTAATACATCCTCAATATCTTTTAGGAGATTTTTGTATTATAGGTTCTACAAAATATTTATTTAAGAGTCTTTAACTTTAATTAAGCATAGATTAGATTTAATCATATTCACACTTCCTCTAGAATTCTACAAAAAAAAACTTATCTTTTTACTCAAATGTTAAATACTGCAATTTTTTATATGAATCACTATTGTGAGTTCGAGTATAGTAATACTTAATTATTTATTATATACATTATTCTAATAAAATTATAGTATTTAATTTTTATAGATAAATTAATATTCGTATGTATGAATTAGAATATTAATACAACATATTGTAATTTAATATAATTCTAATGGTACTATATAATTAAGTGTAATGGTGTTGATTTGTATATATTGTTTGGGTAAAGTATACGTTCAATTTATTAAAGAGACGAGACACATAATGGTGTTGAATTTACATATATACCTTTGACACTGATATATATATATATATATATACTAGGTAAAACCCGTGTCTGAAGACACTAAAGCAAAAATGAATTCCGTTGACAGGAATCGAACCCAGGTAAAAAAAAAACCGTGTCTGAAGACACTAAAGCAAAAATGAATTCCGTTGACAGGAATCGAATCCAGGTTCAAAAAAAATCAACAAGTGGGCCAGAATTAATCCTGGCCACCACTTATGTTTAGCTAGATTAATAAGTGGAATTGATTAGTTTTTTTTTGTTACATGGGAGAGCCACTTTTTGGACTTGGTGTCATTGATACGGTTCGAACTTATACCACCTAGATGGATAACCAAGGCTCTAGCCAGTTGAGCTAACCCCAATTGTTTTGGTTAGGTTTGTAACAGTGGTTTTCATCTACTATAAGCATTTGGAAAAAAAGAATTAGTGCATGTTTGAGATTGGTGTCTGAAGACATTGAATAAAAACTTTGTTCTGTTAACGGAAATCGAACACATGTTCTAAGGGTGAAGGTCAAGGTTAAAGTTAGGGTTAAGATTTTTCTTTTCTTGTTCATCAAGAAGAAGGTTAGGTTAAGGTTAAAGTTGAGTTTAAGATTAGGGTTAAGGTTTAGGTCAAGGTTAAGGATAAGGTTAAAGTTAAGGGTTAAGGTTAAATTTTAAGTCAAGGTTAAGGTTAAATTTAATTTTAAGATTAAGGTTAAGTTAGAGTTAAGGTTTAAGATTAAACGCTTAAGGTTTGACAAAATTCCAAGTTTAAGGCCGAATATTAGCGCGTTGATTCTTCATCTGTTTAAGGTTAAGGTTAAGGTTACAATTAAGATGAAAGTTAAGGTTAAGGTTGAAAGTTAAGGTTAAGGTTTATGGTTTAGGTTAGGGTTAGGGTTTAAGGTTTAAGGTTCAAGGTTCAAGATTAAGGTTACGTTTTAACTTCAAGGTTAAGGTTATGGTTAAGATTTAGGTTAAACTTAAGATGAAGGTGAAGGTAAAGGTTAAGGCTTGAGATTTAAGGTTTAAGGGTTAAGGTTAAAGTTAAGGTTAAAGTGAAGATGAAGATAAGGCTGTAAGGTTTAAGGTTCAAGGTCAAGGTTTAAGAATTAAGGTTTAAGGTTTAAGGTGTAAGGTTTAAGGTTAAAGGTTAAAGGTTAAAGTTTACGATTAAAGTTAAGGTTAAGGTGATGATGAAGTTTAGGGTTTAGGGTTTAAGATGTAAGGTTTAAGGTTTAAGGTTTAAGTTTAATGTTAAGTTCAAGATTAAGGTTAATGTCAAGGTTAAGGTTTAGGTTAAGGTTAAGTTTAAGGTCAGGGTTAGGTTAAGGCTAAGGCTAAGGATAAGGTTAAGAATAAGGTTAATAGTTAAGGGGTTAAGGTTATGGATAATAGGTTGAGGGTTAAGGTTAAGGTATAGTTTAAGTTTAGGGTTAAGGTTAAGGTCAAGGTTAAGATTAAGGTATAGTTTAACTTTAAAGTCAAGGTTAAGGTTAAGGTTAAGGTCAAGGTTGAGGTCAAGGTTGAGGTCAAGGTTGAGGTCAAGGTTAAGGTTAAGGTTAAGGTTAAGGTTAAGGTTAAGGTTAAGGTTAAGGTTAAGGTTAAGGTTAAGGTTAAGGTCAAGGTTAAGGTCAAGGTAAAGGTAAATGTAAATGTAAATGTAAATTTAAAGGTAAGGGTAAGGGTAAAGGTAAAATTAAAAATAAAGTTAAAGGTTAAGGTTAAGTTTAAGGTTAAGGTATGTGTTTGGGTTTGGGTTTGGGTTTGGGTTAAGTTTAAGGTTAAGGTTAAGGAAGGTTAAGGTTTAGTTTTAGGTTAAGGTTAAGGTTAAGGTTAAGGTTAAGGTTAAGGTTAAATTTAATGTTAAGTTTAAGGTTAAGGTTAAGGTTGATAGTTAAGGGTCTAAGGTTAGGTATAAGGGGTTGAGGGTTAAGGTTAGGTTTAGGTTTAGTTTAAGGTTAAGGTTAACGTGAAGGTCAAGGTCAATGTCAAGGTTAAAGTCACGTTCACGGTCAAGGTCAAAGTTAAGGTTGTGTATAAAGGTTAATGCTTATATTAAGTAGGGCAGCACACGGGTCGGTTAACCGACCCGTAGGGGTAAACCCAATACCCAAACTTAATTTTCGGTTTTTAATTTATTAAACCCAATATCCATTTTTTTTAATTGAAATCATCGGGTTGGGTGGTATCGGGTTGGGTTGGGTTTGGGTCGGTTTCGGGTAATTGAGGGACTTAACTAAACCATCTGATTTACCTTAAAAAAAATTCATTAACTTAAATAAACCATCTGATATTATTTTTTTGTAGTTTCTCATACATAATTCAGCTATTACATGATTTATTTCTCTTTGATTGAATTGAATTACATCACATTGAATTGAATTACAAAATTACATATCATTGAACTGAATTACAGAAATAGAAACCAAATAAGTAAATCAAAAATCATCACAGATTGACATATTGTAACCATAACTTGTGCAAAATCAACAATTTGTACAACCTTGGGTGCAATTTGTCCAAAATCTGTCCAAAAACACTCCAAAAACCACCTTCCAACTTTAAAATAACCTGCAAATTTCCAAAAACTGGATAGAAGAATGAAGTCAGATTGTTTGAGCCTCAGAAGTAGTCTCATCATTGGCTACAAACAATTATTGCCTCAGATTTTAAATCTTCATTGGCATTAAAACCTTAGGGACATGTTTAGGGACAAGGGACTTATCAAATAACTTACAAGAAACAACAATCAAGTCACTTGTTGCCAACTCAACCAATTATTCAACTCATATTTACTCATTCATTAACCTTAACTTAATCATTGTAGTTAGGTCAAATTAATTGGGAGATGCATACAAAGTGTGATGATTAACAATGTTAACTTGTAAGTTATAAGAATTCAGCTTTATACCTTAGGACTTAGGTTATTGGTTTTTAACCTGTCAAAGATGAGTCTTGCGAGGACTCACTTAACTCGTCTAAGCCAAAATAACCTGCCAAATGTCACAAAACAACAAAAGATCAATTAGTATGTAAAATTAACTAGTCAACAAAAGTCACAAACCAAGTATTCATAAAGTTGTTACCTAACTCAGTATCCAAGATTAAACCCAATATCCATTTCTTTTAATGAAAAAGGTTACATAGACAACCTTGCCACCATTCTTAGTAACAATAACTTATTGACTATTATTTAGAATGGTGACAAAGTCATCCATGTAACCTTGTTTTAGAAGTTACAGAAATGTAAATTAATACCTGTAAATTTGAAATGGAGAAACAAATCAAGCTTTGAACAATCAAATCCAGAAAAGGTCCATTAATGTTAACAACATTTGCGAATCATGCAAGTAAATCAAGGGAACAATCTATTAGCCAATATTCAATATTCATAACTCAAATGAAGTTGATTATTGACATGTAATCAGGAAATTACCTTTAAGTTGATTAACAAAGCAAGTACACGACAAACACCAACACCAATTGAAGTATTGAACATTAGCGAGACCATGGAAACACAAAATAAACAGTCTATTAGCCAATATCTATTATCGAATTAAAATCCTCCAATAAAACAATTATTTGTTTCTAAATCAAAAGATTTACACATGCAATAACTTATAACACAATCGGAATTACAGTAAATCCAAACCCCGAACCTTAGGGTTTCGAAGATCCAAAACATCTCGAATCCAACCCTCGATCTACACCTCTAGGCTCTAACCATGGTTAGATGATTAAACCCAGAACCCAAAAGGACGAGCTTTAGCAGAGAAGGAGAGATTATAACCCATAATAACCCACCACCGTGCCATACTTAATGCGGTGTATATTATCGCTCAAAACGCCGACGAGATTAGACGGGGAAGGAGAGAAGCAGGGCTACGGCGGATAGGGTTTTCGATATGACCCAGAGAGAAACCAGAGAGTAAGAGAGAGTGTGGCGTTTCGTGTAATGAAAGGCCAAAACCAAAAGACAAAAGGTAACAAAGGAAGCGTATGTTATACGCTGTGTAATTTGGATATATAATATATCCAACAAAGTTAGGGCACGGGTCGGGTTCGGTTACGGGTTTGGGTATTTTTTGAGCAACCCTAATATTAAGGTTAAGGTTAATTTAAATATTAGACAATTGATTAACACAATGGTCTTAGAACTTCTTTTATAGAAAAAATTGTTGGAAATTATATTCTTTGCATCATTCCCTAAGAAATAAAGGCTTATATATGACATAAGATAGCAACACTTAATAAAATATTAATTTACGGCGTTATGTTATATCCTTCTCGCACTACTTGTAATGCTTAGTTTTAAATATGTATTTTATAAGATATTATTATATCTAGAAGAATTTATCTTTCCTAAATAGGTTTTTTATATATATATAAAACCGACTACCAATTTGCTTTAAATATATTGGCTCACTTTTTCCAAATCATTAAATAAAGATTTTCGACAACTATATTTTATAAATTAAATATATCATCAATAACAAAGACAAATAGAAAAGTAAAGAGATAAATTTAATAATAAATCAAAAAAATGAGAGAAATTGGAAAATTATGAGACAAATATGAAAAATTAAATGCATGATAGTTTTATAATATTTATAATCAATAATGTAACTTTTATTGATATATTTTTAAAATAAAATATACCTCATTCCGTTATTAAAGTATTATCAAACAATATACCCATATGTTGTAATTTGGTTGTAAAGGTTCAAATCGGGAACTGCCCAATTGTTTTTAAGTGTTCCCAATTTGAAAAAAATCTTTAAAAAGATCAATGTGGATTTTATATAGATATAACAAATGAGAAAATAAAAAAATTGAAAATCTTAAAAAATTTATGAGAAGAATAAAAGAATAATGAGTGAAATAAGGGAGTGATTTAAGGTATTTTGTTTTATAATATAATTTTTTTAATTCAAGAATAAATATTTAATGGTATTAATGATAGGTGGGGCCAAAAACAATCCTGGCCACCACTTATGTTTGGCTAGAATCGATCCTGGCCACCACTTATCAAAAAAACTTGTAATATAGTATATATATATGCATCTTATTTTTTGTATAAAAAATTTGAAGGGACGTTGGCCTCCCATATATTTTAAAGTCTCCCTCATTTTATATTATGATTTTGTCTTTGATTGTAGATATATTATGCAAAACTGCAACACCTGTCCAAAAATTACATGTTCTTATATTGTGTGAAAATTGTATTATAGGTGTCCATATTTTAATAATAATTACCTTATAAGTTCATATATATATATAATAAAGTACCACACAACTAATTTTTTTATCCTTATTTCTTTCATAATCCCTCCTATTTCACTCATACCTACCCCAAAATTCTCATAATCCCCTTAAAATTCTTATTTATTAACTTCAATTATGAAAAAAATAAAATCATAACTACGGTGGACCATGACTTTTTTTTGATCATCTTTGCTTTACAAAATCTTATCAACAAAATAGCAAAAATAAAGATAAACTATATTAGTGGTCCATGACTCTCATCAGTCAGATTCCTATCAATATTGAAATATGATCAAATGAGCATCACACTGTAATTGTATATTTCCTATTTATTTTTATTGCAAGATTGTTTATATTATGTGAATTAATTAAATATTTTTAAAAAGTTATATAATATATATAAGAATACAACTGTAGACCTTAAGTATATATATAACAATCATTTTAACAACTCCTAAAATTTCTCAACCTTGACCTTAACCTTACCCTAAGCCTTAATCCTAAACCTTAACCCTTAGACTTAACCTTAACCTTGACCTTAATACTAACCTTATTCTAGATCTAAACCTAAACTTCAACCTCAACCTTGACGTTAACCTTGATTTCAACCTTAAACTTAAATGTAGCATTAACCTTAGTCTTATCCTTAGTTAGCCTTAGCTTTATCCTTATCCTTAGTCTTCGCCTTAATCGTAGCCTTACCCTTAACCTAACCTTAACCTCAACCTTAACCTCAACTTTAACCTTATCCTTATCCTTAAGCTTAACCTTAACTTTAACCTTAACCTTAACCTTAGCCTTAACCTTAACCTTGACATTAACCTTAACATTAACCTTAGCATTAACCTTAACCTTAACCTTGACCATAACCTTTAATCCATTAACCCCAACCTTAACCTCTTATCTATTAACCTTAACCATATCCTTAACCTTATCCGTAACCTAACATTAACATTAACCTTAACATTAGATTTAAACTTAACCTTAACCTTAATATTAACATTAACCTTTAACATCAACGTTAACCTTGACCCCTAACCTTAACCTTAACCTTAAACTTAACCTTAACCTTAACCGTAAACCTTACACCTTAAACATTAAACCCTTGATCTTCACCTTAACCTTAACATTAACCTAAACTTCGCTTTAAACTTAAACCTTAAAACATAACATTAACCTTAAACCTTGACCTTAACTTTCACTTTCACCTTCATCTTCATCTTCATCTTAATTTTTTTAACCTTAACCTTAACCTTAAAGTTAAAACTTGACCTTGACCTTGAACCTTGAACCCTAAACTTAAACCTTAAACTTTAACTTTCATCTTAATCTTAACCTTAACTATATAGAAATTCATCGCGCTAATATTAGACTTTAAACCTTATATCTTATTAAACCTTAAACCTAAAATTAACTTTAACTTTAAATTTGACCTAAATCTTAACATTAATCTTGACTTTCACCCTAGGAACCTGGGTTCAATCCGGTCAACATAACAAAATAATTTTTAAGTGTCTTTAGATACGGGTTTTACTTAGTATTATACAAAATAGCCTATATTTCATAATAAAAAAAATTACATAAATACAATAATTTATAAGGTTAATAAGATTTTTTTTTTTGGACATTATAAGATTAATAAGATAAATGTTAAAAATTAAGGAGGGTCAAAGGAAAGGAAAGAAAGATTTTGCCGCGATCAAATGTTTATAATAAAAATTAAAAAGGTAAAGATTTTTTTATTATTTTATTAATTTAGGGATGACCCTGGCTCCGGACATATGATACGGTGACACTGCCCCCAAAGCTCACTTTGTTGCAATTAAGTTCAGAACTTACTTCCGAGTTTGTTCAAAGTTCATTTCTTTCTCTCCTCCACTATCTTTTAATGAATAAACAGAAGAAGCTAACTCATATGAAGATCACTATTGTTGATATTATCCGTTTCATTTATCTTGGATTTATGTTTGCCATTAATGTCTCCATGGCAACTGACTCTTTAGAGTACTCGCGCTCTATAACTGCTAACGAAAGTCTAGTCTCATCGGGAAGCAAGTTTGAGCTCGGTTTCTTCAATGTTAAAGGTTCTTCCAAGTTTTACTTGGGCATATGGTACAAGAATATTTCAATTTCAACTTATGTGTGGATTGCAAATAGAGATAATCCACTTAATGATACATCCGGAGCTCTTCGTATCGGAAACGATGGAAACTTAATTCTTGTAGACAAAACAGAAAGTATTGTCTGGTCTACAGGTATCGTGAATCTATCATCGAGAACCACTTTTGTTCAGCTCTCGGACTCTGGAAATCTTGTTTTACGAAACACAGAAGAAGGAAGTGTAGTCTGGGAAAGTTTTGATCATCCTTCACATGCCATGTTACCTGAAATGAAGCTCGGTTGGGATTCGAAGACTGGTTCGTATGAATATCTTACATCATGGAAGAATTTGTACGACCCTTCTTCAGGAGATTATACGTTCGGTTTTGACCTTCACGGACTACCCCAAGTAATAATTTGGAAGGGTAAAACAAAAAATTTCCGAAGTGGACCGTGGAATGGAGTATATTTTGGTGGATTAGTTATCACTATGAGTAATAGCTTCCCTGTTACCTTAGACACCGTGGTAAATTCGAAAGAAATATACTATAAGTTTAGCCTCAAAACAAACTCTTCTTCGGTAATGGTACAGATAAGCGATCTAGGTAAAGTTCAATTCCTTTCATGGGATATGAGCATCAGGAACTGGCGAGTGATTCTTGAATTTCCTCAAGACAGTTGTGGGTATTATGGGTACTGTGGTGCGAATTCTATATGTAGCATGTTTGATGCTTCACTAAATTGCAAGTGCTTGATCGGATATAAACCTAAGAATCCGCGATCATGGAGTGTTGGAAGCTGGTCTGATGGATGTGTACGGAACCATCCTTTGAATTGTTCGGTGGTTGAAGCTTTCAAAGAAGTTGATGATGTAAAAATGCCTGATTTTTTGCAGTTTTGGATTAACGAAAGTATCTCTCTCAAGGAATGTAAAGCCAAATGCTTGAAGAATTGCTCGTGTACAGCTTATGCAAATTCAGATGTTACTGGATCAGGACATGGTTGCTTACTATGGTTCGGAGACCTTATTGATGTCAGGAAATTAAGCAGCTGTGCTAAGCAGAAACTTTACATTCGTGTAAAAGCTTCGGACCTAGGTATAAAATGTTTCAAGATCATAAAGTACTAGGTTGGCCTAATCTCCTTTACGTTTTCATGTCTTTCTGTTGTCAGAATCAAATTCGAATAAAAGAAAGAAGATTGGTATCATAGCGCTGACGATCATTGCATCGCTACTACTCTTAGCCTTTTTCTTTCTAATTCGGAGGAGGATATTAAAAGGCAAGTTTCTCACTTTTTAATCGTCCTTGTACTTTGAAGCTCCGGAGAAATTCAAAATTCTAGCTAGTACCATTCATGATGTATTATATATATTCTCTATCTTTTATATATGCAAAAGTTTATGAATAATGATATACCCCCTAAAATACCATTAACCCTTTCGAATTAGCTCACTTGGTCATCTAATTTAGTGGTGCTGGTTTGAACCGAGTCAGTGACCCTGAATCTCCAAAGTGACTCTTCTATGTAACAAAAAAAATACCAATTCATTTACTTTTTCTACTGTCATATTTGATACTACATAATAGTAGAACTAGTTAAGGGGTCAATTTAGATTCAAAGTTTCCAAATTTTGATTTTCCAATTTAAAAATTACTATTTTAAAACAAATTTTTCATTGTTTTGATTTTTTTAATTTTTTGAAAAAGAATCGGGTCAAAATCGAAAATAGTACGTATAAATTTCTTATTTACGAATATTATTTCTGGTATATTTTCAAAGCCTTTTACCTCTTACTTTACATATAACGGGTTAATAGTTGTATATTTTAAATACATATAAAAGTGTCTGTGAGGGTGATTGTTTGTGGAACATCATTAGGTTTCTCAAGGAAGTATTTAAACTTGATTTCACTTGCTTAACAGGTAAACAACAGGGAAGCCAACACACGGTTAAGGAAATGTATGATTTACCTTATTTCGATATTTGCACTATTGTAAGAGCAACTCAAAACTTTTCTGATTTAAACAAAATTGGCGAGGGTGGTTTTGGATCAGTATACAAGGTAAATTAATTAGTAATTGATGTCTAGATTCTCTATTATTGAAAAATTATTAAAAAAAGAAAAAAAACAAGTGACGCTACATTTGCTATTTGAATATTCAGGGATTACTATCAAATGGACAATATATAGCAGTAAAGCGCCTCTCAAAGAACTCTTCTCAAGGTATAATTGAATGGAAGAATGAAGTCATATTGATTGCCAAACTTCATCATCGAAATCTTGTTAGACTACTAGGATGCTGCACCCAAGACGAAGAGTTGATACTAATCTATGAATACATTTCAAATGGAAGCCTAGATTCTTATATATCTGGTTTGCTCTCGACCGTGTGAATATATATATTATATAATATATACAACTTGTTCTTGGTTTCCATTATTTCACCCTAATCGTCTATACAAAATGGTTCTTCAAGGTGGGACTAAGTATAATAAGAAAAGGCTTTCGCTTGCTTGGACGAAGCGATTTTCTATAATTATAGGAATTGCTAGGGGTCTTCTCTATCTTCATCAAGATTCAAGGTTAACAATCATCCATAGGGATCTTAAAGCTAGCAATGTATTGTTAGACGATGAAATGAACCCAAAAATTTCAGATTTCGGAATGGCCCGCACTTTTGGAGAAGAGCAACCACCTACTATAACCAAAAGAGTAGTTGGAACATTGTAAGTATCAACACTCTCTCTTTGATCAAGATTTTTAGTTAGGATATACAACTGACTTGTGTTTGTTTGCAGTGGTTATATGGCACCTGAGTATGCTACTCGTGGAATCTTCTCTATGAAATCAGATGTATTTAGTTTTGGCGTACTGGTTTTAGAAATCATAAGCGGGCAAAGAAATAATAGGTTTCGCCACAAGGACTATGACTTAAGTTTGTTGGAATATGTAAGTTATATAAATCATTCTGATGTGTTTTTCTTTGGCGTCAAGAGTATAATCTAATACATATTGTCACAGCTGTGGAAATTGTGGGATGAAGGAAGATCATCGGAAACTATAGATCCATTATTGGAGGATTCAATTTCATTTGGCGAAGTGACGAGGTGTATACAAATTGGTCTCTTGTGTGTGCAACAACAACCTAATGATAGGCCATTAATGTCAACAGTGACCATGATGTTGGATAGCGAGATTGTGATGCTACCTCGGCCTAAGTGCCCTGGATTTTCCGTAGAAGTTCGTGATGATAATAGCATAGAAAAGAATGTTGGGACGTCAAACGAGGTGACCAACAGTCTCACTGAAGGTCGTTAGAAGTCCTGCAAATTTATTTCTTTGGACAATGAACGAAATAAAATCCAAGTCTTTTTTTTTTTTTTTGCATGTATAAGAGGCTTTGAAAGCCCATAATCACCAAATTACAAATAACTTAACGTGTTTCTTAAATTGAGTCTAAACTACTCTTGCAGTCGCACATTCGTTCCTATCTCTAGTAATGAAATACCATAGGTAATTTGGAGGTTCTTGAAGATCCGCAGGTCCTAAACCCACACAAGCACCTTCCTTGACTAGCTTATCAGCACTTTGGTTAGCTTCAGGAAATACATGATTTATCACAAAGCTCAGATGGTTTTGTAGTATATTCCGCCATTCACGTTCTATATGAGAGAGATGACTACTTTAGCTCCCACGAGTCTGTCTCGATATATAATTCTTTATATCCATTCCTTACAACCCAACGTAATCCATAGTGAAACGCAAGTAATTCCAATGTGAACGGAGAATCCGCAAGACACGAGCCAACGAATCCAGACACAAACATTCCATTTTTATCTCGTATTAGTCCACCTATGCTAGCTACACCACTATTCGCGTCCTAGCTACCATCTATATTTAATTTATTCCAATCCTTAGGCTTTACCCATCTAACCATTACGTTTTTTACCGTTTTAAAAATACTGCTATCAAGCTCTTTACCCCAAGCTAACACGAAATTATTAGCTAGTTGTATTACCTCATTTCTAGTTACCATATTTTGTGATGTACTGGTTTGATCCTTGAAAACCACTGTATTTCTTTAAGTCCAAATGAACCAAATTATTGCTGTGAATATCGAAGGCCATTCCAGGCCATACGTTCTTTCTTTAGCCATCAGGTGGTCCATTAACCACTTTTTGACCCCAGAAGGAGAATTCGTATGTCCACCTGTAATGTTCAAATTGTTACTGTAATGTAAGGCTTCATTATCCATTCGCCATACATCATTGACCAATTGAAGACTTTCGATATTTTCTTTACTGTACTCCATTTCGCCAGTAGCCATGTGATGATCGCCAAAGGAGTCAGGCCGTTATTGAGGATGAGACCATGTGGTATTGATTTTTCCAGGCCAAATAATTGCCAAATAATTGCCAAAAAACTTTTGCACCAGAGCATTACAGGAACACATGATCCAGGTTCTCTTCATCAGCGCCACAGATCTTGCATTCCATTGAGTCAATTACTCCTCGTCTGACCAAGTTCTTCGCAGTTGCTATTCGGTTCCTCGCGATCCTCCACAGCAACAGCCTAATCTTCTGGGAGCATTTAATTTTCCAAAGCAGGTTCCAATTGAAGTTTGAATCTGCAAAATTATTTTCCAATAGATTAAAAGCGGATTTTACGGAAAACTTACCTGAATTCTCACGACGCCATTTTATTTTTGGCCCCGATATATCATGAGATTCTACAACGCCTCACTTTTGCACCAGCTAAGATCGCTTTACACATGTTTGAGTCGCCTCCTTTTTTCTCACGGTTTAATAGCCCATCTTTAAAATATCTGCTTTTGGAGACATCAATCCACGCTATATTATGCCTTTGTAACAACTTTCAACCGAATTTTGCTAACAGGGCTAAATTGTAATTCTTTACACCCCTCAAGCCAAGACCACCTAATGCTTCTGGTTTGCAAACCTGCTCTCAAGTAACTCAATGAAGTTTTCTTTCCGTGGCCATGGATCCCAAGATAAAGTTGTTGGAATGTAAATTCTCATATATAATATTTTTTCCCAACGGTTCGGACTTTTGGTTGAGTTGGCAATTTAAGAATATCGCATTAAGTACAGATTGTGCTAGGGTGACTCGTCCCGCTAGAGAAAGTGTGTTGATTTTCCAGGCGGCTAGTTTCTCTTTCATTTTCTCCCTATTTTCTTATAGAAACCTTTGGGCAACCTCCTAGAGAGGATAGGGGTCCCCAAGTAAGTCCCGGAAGTATTGCTAAGGCTGAATCCACTGGCTTCCGTTAATCCTTTTGCGTCAATTCCGGGACATTCTTCGAGAAATATATGAGTGATTTTTCCGCGCTAACAGTCTGACTGTTTCGGAGAAAAATTATCCATCACCTCCTGGATTAGATGTACCTGCAATAAAGAATTTTCACCAAATAGGATAAGATCATCAGCAAAAAATACATGTGATAATTTTGGGCCCTGTCTACCCATTTGAACCGCCTCCCATCTCCCATTCGCGCATAAATCTTGGATAAGGAGTGAGAGTCGTTCCATGCACAATACAAAGATATACGGGGATAGGGGGTCTCCTTGGCGAATTCTGTGATTGGGTTTGAACAGTGCCAGCGGATCTCCCTTCCATAATACCCTCATCTCATTTTGTTCCATACTCGACATAATAACTAATGTCCAACTATCGAGAAGGCCAAAATGTTGTATCATGTCCTTAATGAACTTCCAGCTTATTCTGTCATAGGCTTTTGCGAGGTCGATTTTGATCGCCATGATGTCTTTCTTCCCTTGCAGATGGCGCATTCTATGACCAACCTCTCGGATTCGAACAATGTTGTCTATCGTGGAGCGACCTGGTAAAAAGCTACTTTGACAAGGACCAATCATATTAGCAAGTACTGACCTTTGTCGATTGACCATGGCCTTCATAATAAACTTTTCAGGTGAATTAATTAAGCTTATAGGACGAAAGAGACATACCCGATCTGGATTAAAAACTTTCATAATAAGGTGGATAAGAGTCCCATTCAAACCTGGTGGCAAGGAGCCATTTATGATCGCTTCACGAACCATATCACAAACAGACAGACCCACTGTGGCCCAACTTTTCTGATCGAAAGTAGCTGACATACCATCCGGGCCAGGGGCCTTATTCGGATTTGATTGAAACACCGTCTCTCGAATATCTTCATCCAAAAAAGGAGTTTCTAACTCACGAATTATCTCATCACAAATCGGTCCAACTCGAGGGAGTGTGTATATCTCTGTATGATGTTCGGTTTCTTCATATAATCTTTCGAAATACTCATTTACCAATCTAGCTAAACCATCATAGTCTTCAACCCATTCATCAACATCATTAAGTAACCTCGTGTAGTGTGCTCGCTTCTTCCTCACAGTAGTTGCAAGGTAATAATAACGCGTGTTTCTCTCCCCGGAGATTATCTATTTTTCTTTTGATTTTTGAAAATATATAGCCTACTCCTGTTCTAGAGAAATCCAAAATCCTAAAGAAACTTATTCATTCTAATTCATATATATATAACTACCCTCCTCTACTAACTTTGCAGTGTATTTCACCAAATCCTGGTTGAATATTTAATACTTTTGGGTTCGGTAGGTCGTTCCGATAATTTTCATTTAATACATGTATAGATCATGTTGAGATACACATTTTTTGTGGTCTATGATAGCCATTTGTGATGATTTCACTTGATGTGTTGCTAGATGTTTCACATATTTATGATGCATATGTGGCTATACATAGAATTTCTTCAGAAATGGTGTATCACTATTTCAGCTAAGTCATTTCACCAATAATTCATCCCTATTTTCATATTTTAATTGATTTAGTTTCGATCCCATCTAATCAGGTTTTTGTTTAATATTTTGTGGCCAGATTGATTCGAAAATCCAATTTATTGTGCTAAGGTGAGCAAATATATCATTTTGGACCTTTTAAGCTTTATTTTTTGAGATTTTGACCTAAGGGGTCTTGAATACCCACCCCCTAGTCTTAACCCAACCCCATCTTTTTACTCTTCTCACTAAAGACCTTAATAAGATTATAACACTATAGGCAAAAATCTCATTTACAAATATACTCTCTTTTGATTTTCATTTACTATATATATTGTATTTTATTTCAGAAATCATTTTATTAAAATCCTACACACCTCCCCCCCCCCCCCCCCCCTCTCTCTCTCTCTCTCTCTCTCTCTCTCTCTCTCTCGTGAGTCTCCTTCGAGATCCATGGAGGTGGCTGCACAAGTAATCCGCCATTGAAGACCGCCATGGTTGGTGAAGCTTTAACATCTGAGTTTGGCTGCACAAGTAAAATACCATTCTGGAGGCTTCGAGATCCACACTAGATTATGTTCATGCTGGTGGCCGGAGAAGGCTACCGCTCACTATCACCACTGTTCGACTTGTTGCTTTGTTCTAGGCCATGGAAGCTGTCGGAGAAGACGAAGCAGCTCCGCCGAGATCCGCTGCGTGCTGGTTGCCGAAGATACGAAGTAGCTCCGCCGAGATCCGCTCATTATCACCACCGTTCGACAATCTGTGTCCCAAACCATGGCAGATGCCGGAGAAGACAAAGCAGTTCGTTCCAACCATGGATTCACGCACTCGAGGGAACAAGCAGAATGCTTTTTTTTTATTAGCTTAGTCTGTACGATAGATTAGGTTTAAATTTTTTTCTTTTTCAGATCTGGTATAACCAAATCTGGTCAAACGAATAGTTAGGTTTTTTATTAGTTTGCTTTGTTATTTTATTTTGTAAATAATCTGAAAGTGTATAAAATGAGGTGAAAAGTGAATAAATTAGTTTGACGGCATATTTTTTGTTTTTTTAATAATACTCATCATTTTTTATAGAGTACTCATCATTTTATTGTCGAAACTCATCATTTTTTCTAAAACTCATCAAATTTTCCGGTGACCGGAGGTCGGTGGTCGGTGGTCTGAGGTCGTTGGTCGGAGGTATGAGGTAGGTGGCCGGAGATAGGAGGTAGGAGGTAGGTGGGAAGTGGGGAGAGAAGATGAACAGGGACATCACTTTTTTTGTCTTTTAGTGTTAGTAAGAGTATTTTAGTATTCCAAATTTATAGAAAGTGTTTACTTAGAGACCCGAAAGGATATGTATGACAATAATTTAAACACATTTACTCGATTGGATTAGGATAATTCAATTGAGTAACCGACTTTATACGTTAGTCACACCCTTTGGGTCTCTTGGCAAATAGTTTCTATAAATTTGGACAATTACCTTATATTAAATAAAAGTCTAACAAATAAATTAACCCATACATCAAAACATATTGGAGGTTACATTTCAAAGTTTAATAGAATACAATAATAACATAATATTATCTTATCTACTTTTATCTAATCAGTAAATCCATGACACATGCCGAGGTGTTCTCCCATCTAATAATAATCATACTCGCGATATCGACCTACATACTACATACATATCATGCACTGGTAAACTACTCGATGTCTCGATTTTCGGAAATGCATGGATTGCATTCGGGGACCATAAAGAGTGTCACTATCATAGAACAATAAGTAGTGAATTTCTAGTTCGATTCCGCCCCTATCATAATGGTAAAGAACCTACCAAAACATGTCTTACACGTGCCTAATCCATGATTTGGGAGATGTGTTGCGAACAACTCGGATAGTGCTCGTCTATTGGCAATCCTAGAGGGGGTATCTAGGGACCCCGGTGTATATGTCATCTAAATATTAGGGGATTTTTTTAGTTTTGACATAATATAGGGACCAAAGAGAAATTTAGATATTATACAGAGACCAAGTTGCAATCGTCGCAAAATATAAGGACCAAATTCCATTTTTCACATAATATAGAGATCAAAGGGCAATTTTAACAAAAAATTGAGACCAAAGTAAAATTATCACATAGTATAGGGAATGAAGGCCAACTTTGTCCTCATATAGAAACCAAAGTGCAATTTTAACAAAATATAGGGACCAAATTGCAATTTACAGATAAGATAGGGACCTAATAGAAATTTTGACATAATATAGGGACAGGTGGGCAAAGTTGACACCATTTAGAGAACAAAGTGCAATTGTCACAAAATATTGGAACCAAAGAGAAATTTTCACATAATATAGAGACCACATCACATATTATAGTGTGACCGAAGTTCATGTTATACACAGTATATAGACCTAATAGGAGTTTTCACATAGTATAGGGACATGACGACAATTTTAACATAATATAAAAAGAAAAGTGCATTTTTTACATTATATACGGACCGAAGGTCAATTTTTGCATTTTGCACAACTAGTCCCTCAAAATTCAAAATTATACTTAATTAATACCCTAAACTTTTGATATTTGCCCTAAAATTACTCTAAACAATCTACATTTTCCCTAAAATTACTCTAAACATTCGAAATTAGCCCTATATCATCCCTAAACATTCGCACTTTGCCCTAAAATTACTCTAAACATTCGAAATTAGCCCTAAACCTCCCTAAGCATTCTATAATTTCCCTAAAATTACTCTTCACATTTGAAATTTCCCCTAAAAAACTACCCTAAACATTAGAATTTTGCCCCAAAATTACTACAAAGTTTCGTAATTGACCTAAATCTATCATATATTTTTTAATCCACTATATAAAACAAAAAATTCATACATACATACATACATATATATATACATACATATATATACATATATACATACACATATATACATACATACACACACATATATATATACACACCTTACAAGAGGACGGAGCCGGTGGTGTGAACAGGCGCCAGTGGGGCGGCGGAGCTGGTTGTTAACCAAATCGACGGAATGAAAAAAGGGAGGATGGAAGGGTTTTTGGGTTTTTGAGTTTCGAATTGGGGTTTTAAACCCGATCTACTTTATAAAATGGTTTTCACCTTCAACGATCGCTAGATATTTACTAAGTGGACGCTAAAACTGTTAGTCTAAAGGATGGGTAAAGTTTGATTGTCTAATATTTTTTTTGGTTACAACAAAAAAAATGTATTATATTATAAATCACTCTAACGAGTACTCTTTGGTCGCTAATAATAATCGTTAAACATGATATTTTAGGTTGATGAAGATCCTTTATAATTTTTTTACTTTTGAATTAAAAAATTTCATATGTCGACCACCTCGCAGTCGCTAAAAGAATGTTTTTAGCGACCACTAATGTCGGTCGCTATATGGTTGGTCGCCATATGATCTTTTCGTAGTAATGTTACCCTGCATATTGAGATTCGTTCAAAGAACTTACACTTTGATCACACTAGAGAACTAAGTACAAATAACTAATAACCTAATTTGATTATGAAAAAAGTACTTATCTTTTTCGCAAAAAGCCCTCGCTACACTGACCTGATGATCATGAAAAAGTAAAAGTTTTATGCTTTTGTCATAGGTATGCCTTATTTTAATTATTTTGAAGGTATCCTAACCAGTAGTTTGTAATAGTTTAGGTGTTGAATCTAGCTTTAGCGGCGAAGGTGAGATTTAAGAATGCATATGAATTACTCTTGGTTGAACTTAGTCGGTAGTGTTTTCCATTCGGCATTTCACCAACAGATAGGTTTAGTGACCGTAAATGTTTTTTTTAAAAGTATTTAAAAGTGGTTCTAGATATTTAAGGAGGTGATTCGAGGGTCTATTGGTGTTGATGGTAGAAAATGTATTTTGGCACGGTTGTTTCTCTCGGTAAATGATCATCCTATGATTCATGAGGTATCTAGTGAGAATTTGTATGTTTTATATATAAAACCTTATGATTTGTTTCGCCGTCAATCCTTTACGAGGCATTGGACAAATATTTTTTAAATCCTAAACATGATAGTTACTTTTTTCTAATACAATCATACAACCACTTATCCAACAAAAAAAGAAAAAGAATAGATTATGTTAAAGATACATTTGTTTTTTAGTTTGGGCGAACAACTTTTTTTCTAATAGTATAGAGGTAAAATAGTCTTCTCTTCTCTAACCCAAAAGAAAAACCCAATTAGTTCTCACTCTATCTGTGAACTTCATGGTGGTAGCTACTATGGCTTCAATGACGCCGAGAATGACTTTACTATCCTCACCTACGGGTGCACGCAACCGAGCCTCAACTTCTAATCTAAAAGCGTCTCTATCCACCAGCTTCCTCTCTCCTTCTGTTGCCGGCAGCGTCTCCGCCGATTTCTCTGGCCACAGAATTCGACCCGCTTCTCTCAATCCATCCTCCTCCTCCCGCGCCAAACGTGGCGTTGTCACTATGGTATTTCCTTATTCATCTATATATACACACACAAGTAATTGTATACCTACATATATTTTGTATTATATAATTTATTTTTTCCATTTTCAGTGTTTTGAAAATATTTTAAGTTGTAAATTAGGGATAATTTGAAATTGGCAATTTATAGAAACCTCCTAAATAAATAAAAAAATATGAAGTAATAAGATTTGGTTCAGATGGTCCAACTAATTTGCAATTACACTATAAATTGGTTTGAAATGATGAAAAATTGTGTAGTTACATTTGCCTTATTTTGACGAGTAAATTATATACACCAAGACTTAATTGCACCATTGGTCCCTGTGTTATGTGCAAAAGAGACAAATACTCCCCTTGTGTTCCAGAAAATAGTAAATTTACCAATGGAGGGGTAGATTTGCAAAGTTAATGTTGCTATTTTGCATTACACAAGGACTAACGGTACTATATACCCAATTCACTCAATTAAAAAGTTGTAATAAGTGCTTAGTTATATCATATACTAAACTTACTGTTAATAATTTTTAGTTAATTGCACAATTGGTCCCTGTGTTAAACTATACAGGTGATTCCCTTTTCAAGAGGAAGTGCATGGGAGCAACCTCCTCCAGATTTAGCCTCTTATTTATATAAAAACCGAATCGTCTACTTGGGAATGTCTTTAGTTCCTTCAGTCACTGAATTAATATTAGCAGAGTTTCTTTATCTTCAATACGAAGATGATCAAAAACCAATTTACCTTTATATTAATTCCACAGGAACTACCAAGGTATTATATACCCATTACTCTTAATCATATTATTCAATAAAAATATTTACTCAAAATCTATACGTTTTTTCAGGGGGGTGAGAAGTTGGGTTACGAAACAGAAGCTTTTGCAATTTATGATGTCATGAGGTTACATATATATATTTTTCGATTATTCAACATTATTTTATAAAGTTAACCCCAAAATAATATAATATTTTATTACAGATATGTGAAACCACCTATTTTTACGCTTTGTGTGGGTAATGCATGGGGAGAAGCTGCTTTGCTTTTAGCTGCTGGTGCCAAAGGAAATCGTTCTGCTTTACCCTCTTCAACGATCATGATTAAGCAGGTGAAAATTCCCATTTTACCCCTTACTCTAAAAATGTATGTATCAATGTTTTTGCTTGTATTTATAGCCAATTGCGAGGTTTCAAGGGCAAGCAACTGATGTGGAACTTATGAGGAAAGAAGTGAAAAACGTCAAGGGAGAGTTGGTATGGTTGAAATTCATTTACTTTATAGTTTTGTTTTTTAATTTTTTTTTTCTTTACACATTTACTGTTTAATTATTTGAAGGTAAAACTTCTCTCGAGGCACATTGGAAAATTACCTGAGGAGATTGAAGCTGATATAAGGCGTCCGAAATACTTTAGTCCAAGTGAGGCGGTTGAATATGGAATAATCGATAAGGTATGTAATGGGCAAAAAAGCATTTTTCTGGAAGATCTGGACTGTTTGGAAAATATATTTAAAGTTACGTGTTTTTTTATATTATGAAGGTTATTTATAATGAAAGAGGAAGTGAAGATAGAGGAGTTCTCTCTGACTTGAAGAGGGCGCAACTTATTTAGTCAAACAAAAAAACATCATCTTTTGCAAGAACAATTGTGGTACTATTACTCGTATATCTTAAACAATATCTCTAATTTTTTAAATTTTAACCGATCACATATATTTGATTTATTAGGTACTCACTGGAAATTCATCAAGAAGACTTGTTTAGTTTTTGGCTTACGTGGTTACACCTGGCACTTAGCTCGTAGCTTGTTTCAGATTGAATGAGAAACATTTGAAATTGCAATAGGTATATACCATGTTGTAAGATTAAGTGACTTGGAAAATTTCATTATGGAAACGTGAAATGTTTCTTTGTTATTGGTAAATACCCTGGATAGTTCTTAGTAGTCATATATGTATGTGTTTGACTTGTTATACTTTGAGCTCAACTCCCACTTCCCATTTACATTCGAAACTATTCTTGTTTAATCGTTTTTCTTCTTTAAGATTTATGGAGGGGGATAGTGGAGAAAACAGACTTTAAGTTTCTTAATAGTTATCTTGGTATATTTTTGTATTGTCATTATCTTTATACTGTAGAGTTTGCAATTGCTTGTAATTGTCATGGAATTTGCACATTACGATCAAAGTGTTGTGAGATAGGGTAGAATGTACACCTGGAACACTGATTTTGACATTTGCATTCTTTTGCTTTCCACCTTGCATGAGTCCCTCCTTAATTTAGAATGTCACTAAGCTTTTATTTAGCTACTCAATCGGCTACACGATTATTGATTCTCTTGTTACAAGAAAAATTAAGTTACCATAGTCTAAATGCATAGCCATGTCTTTTAAAATATAATAAAAATAAATTCAAAAATGAGAAATTATTTGGAGTTAGGTGACACAAGATCTTTGTACAATCATTCTTAACAATCACGCTAGCCAGATAATCTTGAGCAATCCTGCATGTCAGACGAATTCTTTTAATTTCATCTTCTATAGCAGGAACATCCTCAAATAAAATAACTACTCCAATCAATTAGCATTTCAACTGATAATACAAGCAACAATTGTTAGGTTCAAGTAGCCAAAATGCACATATTATTTTAAAGGGACAATGAGAAATTAAGGCCTCATGACTTTCTATTTAACAAACAAAAGCTCACCTCTGACCAACTACTATCAGCCCATTAGACCTCAACTAAAAGTTACTGAAAACAACAAACTCTCCCTCTCTTCTCTCTTACCTTTCTATTCTCTTTCTATTTTTAGATCGGAACAAAAACCAAAACAAAATCTCCACCTTCGTACTAAGCAGATCTCCATTGCCAACCCGCTCTCCTACACAAGAAAAACGCCGTTATCGTGGCCCATTCTCCACCATCAAACCACCGGGATTCGTGGACCATTCCTCCATCATGTCTCCTGCACAAGCAAACCGCCTCTACCATCTCTCACCGCACAATCAAACCGTCGTGACCATTCCTCCACCATTCACCACCAACTTCTGCAGAAGAAAACCGGTGCCGCCATTAATGGACCTTCAAATCTGAAGAACCCAAAAAGCTGTCGCCACCGTAGACCATTCTCCGCCACCATCTCACCGCCTTGGACACATTTCCACTATCTGAAAACCGTCGCAGCCTTGGATCACTCTCCGGCGCCATCAAGAACCCATATGAAGGTGAAAAAATGTTTCATTGTGTTTCTACATTCACTGTTTTTTTCTTTTTTTCTTTTTATTAGATTTTTTTTTGTTTCATGATAAAATGCTCCATAGGGTCTTGAAGACACACCCCCTTTTCCAATCCAAACCCCACTTTCCTTATCTTCTTACTAAAGATCTCAAAAAGAATTTAACACATGAGATCTAATATCCCAATTACAATTATACCCTCTTTTTATTTTTTTTCTTCTATATATACTAATTTAGAAACCCTAAATTTATATTTTAGATCCACTTTCTCTCACCTCCCTCTCCTCCCCACTTTCCCCCCTCTCCGACGTGAGCTAATTCACAGCTCCAAAACCGCCATCACCACCGTTATCCTCCAGATTCTTTATCCTGCATTAATGGCCACCTTCTGTTCTTTGATTGGCTATATTGTGGTTGTTCGCCGGAATCTCAAAGGCCGTGAAAGAAGACTAGAGTTGCAGGCGTGAAGAAGACCGGAGTTGCAGCGCCGAGTTCCGTGAAAGAAAACCGGAGTTGCAGGCGTGCTCCCCGACTCGCCAGAGAAGAAGAGGACCAAGACAGATTCATGGTCGCTGCTGCAGATTTGAAAATGGAGGCAGCCATGGTGAAGCCTCCGTTCGCGGTGCAGTCTTTGGTCGCTCAGCTATGGTGAAATCTCTGTTCTCGCAGCTCCGATCTATTCGCCTCCGTGACAGCGCTGCACAGGTTCGAGCTCCACAGAAGCTATAGCCACTGCGTTCGAGCTCCATGGATGAGTGCTCTTCTTCTTCTTCTTCTTCTTCTTCTTCTGCTGCACAGGTTCGAGCTTCCACGCGGCGCCGTTCTCCCTGCTTTTGAGATCTCCGGCGAACCACACTCTATCCACGCGGCGCCATTCTGCTTTATTTATTTTTTCCTTTTCTCTTTTGGGATTACAAGTGTACTGTGTACGCAGTTAGAGTTTTTTTTTCTTTCTTTCAGATCTGGTTTGACCAGATCTAGTCAAACTAGGTTTTTTTTATTATTTTTGAATTTGAATATTATTTAAAGATGTATAATAAAGTTTTAAAGATGAATAAAGAATTATTTTGACTATTTTATGCTTTGATTTTTAATAATACTCATCAATTTTACAGAGTACTCATCAAATTTACGGAGTACTCATCACATTTATCAGAGTATTCATCAAAATTATCCCGAATACTCAGTAAAATATATAGAGTACTCCTTAAAATATATAGAGTACTCATTAAAATATATAGAGTACTCATCAAATGTATAGAGTACTCTATTGTTTTCCCGATACTCATCAAATTTAGCCGATAATCTATGTTTTTTTCGGTGACCGGAGGTCGGTGGTCGGAGGTAGGTGGTCGGAGGTCGGTGGTAGGTGGGTAGTGGTAGGTAGTGGAGAGAGAAACAGTGACATCACACATTTTTGTCTTTTAGTGTTAGTAAGGGTTGGAAAGACAATTGTCAAAATAAAGGTCTCTAATAAGAAGGAATTCCTGGACCATACTCTATAGAGAAGAAAAATGGTCTCCAAGACCCTATCTCTCATTCACCCTTGTTCATTGATTATCAATGTTCTGAGGGTTTTATCATGTTTCATTGTTTTTTCTTGAACTTTAAAAAAACATTTCATTTTTTGTCAACAAAAACAAAAAAATTCGTGGGCCACGTGGTATAATTATTTAGGTACAACCCATTGGGCCCTACTAAATGCGATGTGAAGAGATTATTTTTGTTTTTAAGTTCCTATGCAAATTGGGTAAGGTAACTGGGGTATAGCCCGTTCGTGGGCCACATGGTCATTGTTTTCCAACGTTCACTTTTTCTTTTCTTTTTTTCTTTTTATTTCATTGTTTATTTTTTAACATAAGAAAAAACATGTCATTGTTTTGCAGAGATTGATTAGGGTATAGTC
The DNA here is from genome assembly GCA_029959085.1 of Nemophila menziesii. Classification (NCBI taxonomy): domain Eukaryota; kingdom Viridiplantae; phylum Streptophyta; class Magnoliopsida; order Boraginales; family Hydrophyllaceae; genus Nemophila; species Nemophila menziesii. The sequence goes on along the minus strand of JARWIR010000001.1, from coordinate 22,620,758 downwards.
AATTGGGTACATTGGGAGTGAAGGTGATTTTTTTTCCTTTGTTCCTATGCGAGTGCTACTTGGGGAGACTGACGAGGGTAAAATCTATTGGGTCTGGTTAATTGGGTTAAAAATCTGTTTGAAACAACTGGTGGAAATGTTCTGGTCTTATAAATGGGCTTGGGTACATCTCCTAAGGTACAACCATTGGACGTTGACATGGAAAAAAAATCGACAAGGACCCTCCTCCTAGATTTTGACATGGAAAAAACTTAAGTTTATATTGAAAATGATATTAGGTCTCATAAATCAATTATATAAAAAATCACAGTACAAAAAGTAAAACCCAACATAGGTACGTGCCCTCAAGGAAAATAGGTACGCACCCAAAGAAAGCACATCCATAGGTACGTGGGTACGTACCCAATTGATTAATTAAAATATTAAAAAAAGTAAAAAAGGTACATAAGTACGAGGGTAAAAATGTAAAAATCCAAACCATAAATTTAGTTTGGGACTTTAATAGGATTTTCATTTAGTTGAGATCTAAAAAGTATTTTTTTTATGTAAATTGGGCCTCAATTTGTAGATTCTTCTATTTTAAAACAGTTAATGAAGGATTTCTTAGAGGGTGGTCTAATAGTTCGATATTCGCCACAATATTATCCTGCATATAGTTAACTATATCAACATTATCAAGCGATATACTCAAGTCCCTTAACCTAGAAGTTTCGTGATAATCAATATTAGCTTCTATATCCTTAATTACTAAGCTCATAAGGTTCAAACTGATTCAATTAAAGATGAATTTTTTTCTAAACTTCCATACTTGCCATATACTCCTAAATTATTGTTCTCATAAGTAGTGCCTCAATAATTGGCAAATTCTAAAATCAGGTATCCACTCTTTCAGTGACGCAGTTACATGAGAGTATCTAGAAGATGCTAACAAACGAAGTAGACCTAACAAAGGGGCAAACAAAATGAAGGTGTTTGATCGTTATTTTTCATTACCACATACATTACATATATTATTCATGGCGTTCTTTCAATTAAATTATTTTCTTCTTGCAAAAAGAGTATCGTTACAGGTCTTCCACAACAAGTTATGAATTGTTCTGGTGTAGGGGGGATTAAGAGACAAATGTAATTTCTAGATGTTTGTAGAGGAAACTCGAGAGGAACGTGTTGAATAGTAACTCAACAATAAAAACATGTTTAACAGTGATATCTTATAAATGATTATACCATCTTAGCTAAATTCTACAAATGTATATCTCCACACACAAAATTTTGAATAAACAATCGGTTGGGTTAGCTCAACGAACTAGAGTCTTGTTATTTCTTCTGTACTTAAAGGGTGTAAAGTTAGAGATACAAAATTCGAATCCCCTCCCTGCACATGGAAGACGTGCATATTCTTGTGGGACCCGATGAAAATTCTTTGCTTTTTTTCAAGAATGTTGGATGTAGTCGATAACTAGGTAATTGCGGCTATTTAAGATTTGTTTTCATATCCGAGTTTTTTCTTAAACCGTTAAACTATACTATTATTTCTCTTATTTTGGAGAATGAGACACCTTTGAAAGTTAAGGACTACCGACCTATTTCATGCTCTAATGTGATCTATAAAGGGATAACGATGATCATTACCGATAGATAGAAGGTCGTCTTGGATAACCTAATGGACAACGCTCAAAATGATTTTTTTGGTTAGGTTGATGCCCTACAACATACATCTAATGCAAGAAATATTAAGGGGATATAATAATACGAGAAGCTCTCCTAGATGCACGATAAGATTTGTGTAAAGCTTTCGACTCGGTATCGAGGGAGTTCTTCATGAGTACTTAAAGGGTCGAACTTTTCTTTTGTATAAGTGAATTGTATCATATCATGTGTTATTACACCTTTTTACTTGATGGAAATTAATGGCGAAGTCCACGATTTTCTCAAAGAAGGCAAAGACTTAAGACAAGGTGACCCACTATCACCCTATCATTTCATGTTATGTCTTTAATATCTCCAGCCTCTTGAAAAAGAAAATAGGAAATGGATTTAATTATCATACAAAATGAAAAAACCTCAAGATAACTCATTTGGTATTCGTTGTCTCGTTGATGATCTTATATTTTATTTAAAGGCGACCCAGATTCCATGAAAATACTTACAGATTATTTGAAGATATTTGGTAATGGTTGACCGTGTCTTCGTTTGAATGTGCAAATATGAAACATATACTATGTGAGAATTAAAGAGGAAAATCTTGAGGTGAAACTAGATATTACACAACTTCAAAGGGAGAGATGTCATTTCGATACCTTGGGGTCCCACTTGGAGTTTCAAATTTATTTTCTAGAGACTATAACCAGTTAATTGATAAATTGGAGGGTTATGATTTGCTTTTTATTATCTATTTTCTCGATCCCGAATTGTTTGAGAAATCATATTACTAGCATTTGTCGTAGCTTTTAATGGAATGAAACGCCTACTCAAATTAGATGGAAAGCTATTTGCTCGCCTAAAGTTGAAGGAAACTTAATTTAAAAAATTTGAGGGTATGGAATAAAACTCTACTCGTGAAGATGTTGTGGAGGATCGTGGAGAATTTTTTTTTTGTTATGGATCAAATGGATTCATGGAGAATATTAGAAAAATATGAATGTTTAGGAATGAAAATGTAGTTAAATTCGACTCAGCATTACTCAAAGCGATTTGGAACTTGAAAGATGAATAAATGGGTTTTCTCAGAAATTTGAAGGTAGGAATATTTTGATTAAGTGGTTTAGAAATATGGACAATTCAAATGAGGTATTAATTGTTGTCAACGATCTCTTAAGTGTGGAATATTTGCCTCGTTCAAGAAGTCTTATGATATTTTTCGTCAACGATCTCTCATTAGGCCATGGGCCAATATTCTTTAGGATTCTAGTGTTACACATATACATGCAATTATTGTGTGGATAACTTTAAAGAAAAAAATACACACAAAATATAAGATGATTTATATGGAGCTTGAACAGATTTATCGGATGTGGGGAGATGACTTCGAACAAATATCATCTATTCTTTGGGTACTTATTTAGGGTATTTTATTTCCTAAGGCCTATGGCCATATACACATTATAAAGAAAAACCTACCCTAACCCACTACATTAGAAGCTAACTAATAGCCCAAATATACCTAAACTACCCTCCCACCCTTCTATCTATATTGAGAAGCTGAAATCCAAAAACCCATTCCCCTATTACATAGAAACAACGCCTCTTCACTCTCTCTCTCTCTCTCTCTCTCTCTCTCTCTCTCTCTCTCTCTCTCTCTCTCTCTCTCTCTCTCTCTCTCTCTCTCTCTCTCTCTCTCTCTCTGTGCCGGCGAACCACCCCCACCTCCACCCTCACCATGAAAACAGTCACAGCAACCCCATCCCCCCATCCATCTTCATCACCGAACCACCCCCACCCCCACCTCCGGCGAACCAGTACCATCCAACCCCACCCCACCTAACAATTCACCCCACCCCACCTAACCACCATCACCACCTTCATCACCACCCTCACCATGGAAGACAGCAACACCATTCACCCTCCCTCCGATCGAGATCCACAACCCCCAACCCTGCTGCTCTATGTGAGCATCACCACGACACCACCATACCACCGTGACCTGAGTGAAGAAGGCCACAGTCCTCCCCCTCCTCCATTGCTGCTGCAGCGAAAGGAAGTTGCAGAAGACACTAGCACCACTGACCACACCGCCACTGTACCACTATTCCTCCTCACCCACCACGAAGCAGTTACAGATCTGCGCTTCGCCGCCCTGCGCCACCGTGCTCGAGATCTGCACCACCAAACCCCACCCCGTTCTTCCCACCCAGTCACTGGAAGACCTGCACGAGATCGAGTCCATCAAGCAGGTTCGCACTCTCACCAAATCTCTGAAATCCAAGCCCAGATGGAAGCCCGTTTACTCGCACCACCAAGGCTGCTGATCGCGCTGCCGTGTCCGACATCTGCACCGCCACCAGCTCCGTTCATCACCCACAGATGTCGATCTGGTTTTTTTTTTCTCCTGCGTAATGGGGCTAGCCCATGAAAGGTGTGAATCTGATGATGGGGCCAGCCCAGTTTAGAGTTTGGTTGTGGTGGGGCTGGCCTATGTAAGGTTTTTTTGTTTTGTTTTATTAACTGTGTAATGGGGCCAGCCCATTGAGGGTGTGAAATTGATGGTGGGGGCAGCCCAATGTATAGTTTGGTTGTGATGGGGCTGACCCATGTAAGGGTTTTTATTTTATTTTTAAAATGGGTACAGCCCTATATGTCAATAAAGGGTATAGCCCATTTTTGTTAGATGTTTCTGTTTTGTTAATTATGGGGCCAGCCCTTCTTTGTATTTTTTCTTGATAATAAAGGACTAATGGAAAACATAGCAAAAACCCATATATCTTCATTTTTGTTTATAAAGTATTTGTTCAAATTCTGTATATTGTTTTTGTTCATTAAGGGTATGGCCCTCTATTGTATTTCTTCATTATGGGTACGGCCCTACGTCCGTTTTTGTTCATTATAGGGCTAGCCTCCTTGTATATCTACTAAAAAAGAAACTGTAAAAAGGGTCATGGGTATAGCCCGTTCATGGGTACAGCCCGTCGTGGGTCTGTACCCTCCGAGTATAAAAAAATTACTTTCTAACCAAGGGTATAAAGGTCCAAAATCCCAACTAAACAAACCAAACTAGGCCTTAAAGTGGATGTTTTTCTAGTTTGGCTTTAGTTTATAAAGTGGCCAAAAAGTAGGCCTCACAAGGTATTTTCCTCACTTATTTACGAGGGATGTTTGGACTAATGTAAAGAATTGTTTGGGTATAAAAAAAAAAGAGTGACATACTTTTGAACTCCACTAAATGACCCAAAAATTGAAAGATGGAAAAAATTGAATAAGAAAAGTTCGATGTATTGCTTTTCGGCAACAATTTATCTTATTTGGAATGCAAGGAACAAACTAACAATGAAGAGCGTCATTCTGTTCCGAGAGTTTGTATTTAAGGAGGTAAAAATTATGAACGTTTAGAATTTTATACTTATTAGCAGGGCCGATCCTGATATTTTGGGGGCCCAAAGCAAACTTTGAAATATGGGCCCCCAAAAAAGATTAGGTGTATCACAAATGAATTTTTTTTAACTTAACTTAACTAAACAATTTGCTTAAAAATTAAAAAACGGACTAACATTTTTGTTTTGAGTTGAGCTAAAATTGGGTCTTTTTAAATAAGAAAAACTTTATACTATATATGCAAAAAGAACATTTAGGGCCCTAAAAGTGATAAGAATTGAGGGGGCCCAAGGCGATGGCCTTCTTGGCCTCCTCTCAGGACCGGCTCTACTTATTAGAGTATATTCTTATCTTTTTTTTTTTTTGGATGATAATAAATTTTTTAGCGACATGCACTAACGTGTACTAATTGTTGACTATTTTAAATTTTTGAGATTAAGTAGGTGTGATTTTTTTTATGATACATAGGTGTCTGGACCAACTTTCGCGCACTACGACTAATCATATGGGAAATATACACGTCTTTCTATTCATATTTCCACTTATTCTCACTTAATTAGAACTAAGTTACTCATGTTCAGTGAAAGAATTCGAGCCCTGTACCTTTTACTTTATCCTTTTTAAAGGGTGAAAAAATATCAAAACTCTGCCTAGTTAAATTATCCCAACTGGTTAAGTAGGTGTAACTCTTGATATAGTGTATCGTTTTTTTTTAACTCTTAAAAAAAACTATTCAGTTGTCTCTTTTGTAATGATAACTTTTGTTATAAGCTTTTAGAACAAAACAAAAAAAGAAAAAATTGTTGGTTGTCGCTTTTTTATTGTATAATCTCTCCCCTTCGCACTATATTTTTTCTCAATCCTTTGGCTTAACGAGTGTACGAATGAGATGATGAGGAGCGACAGGCTCAATGATGCTAACCATACAAATGTTTCTCTCTTGTTTCCGATGCAACAATGTAATGGCAAGTTTGAAATGTTGCTCGCCAGTTCAACCACATTTTGCACTTGTCCAAATTAGGTCTCTCATAATTTGATACGGTCCATAACATCTAGATCTAGAACGTTTCTAGTTTTCAAAATAAAATTATTACATTTCCAGGATTTTTTTGTTTTTTTTGACATAGAAAGGTGCCAAAGCACCAAAGGGAATACAACCTAATAGCAAAATATAGAAAATTGGCAAGAATAGTTCTAGTCTATTCCCGATCTGTAAAAAAATCGCAAATTCAAAAAGCGCTCTTAATGATGAATCGAGAGTCTCACTCGCATCGTGTCTAGCTTGTTTTGTGAACTTATCTGCTCCTTTTTTTTGATGTATGGGTGTCCGGGCCAGCTTCCACGCACCACGACTATTCACATAGGAAATATACACGCCTCCTCATGCATATTCCCATTTAATCAGAACTAGGTTACCCATGTTCAGGGAGGGGAGTCGAACCTTGCACCTCTTGCTTACCCCCCTTTAAAGACTCAAGAAATAACAAGTGGTGTCGCCTAGGGTGTGATAAAAATAAGATAACAGTACTGCAAGTATTACATGACGTATGCAAGTTTTAATGATAAGAAAGTTCGTTCTCAAGGACTTAGTGTGTTATACGAACGGGTAGAAATAACGAGTAAGAGTAAATAATTAAAAGACAAGAAAATAACCAGAGAATAAATTCGAAATACTAAACTAAACTAAGGAAAATTAAAGACAGTAAATTAAATACGAAGAAATAGGAGATGAAAAATATAGCTTAGGTTTTGCTGGTATGCACTAATCCTTCTAATTCTTTCTATTAAATCTAGTTAATAAGGGAGATAATTAGCTCTTGTATACTTAGTCAGGATTCTAAATTCTCATACCTTAAACCTTGAGAACGACTAAGGGGGCTACAGACACACCACGAGGCTGGTTCAAATAGGGTTATCCTACGTCACTAGGGCCCTAAGCAATCAATTTCCATACATGGTGATAGTGATTAAATTATACCCTAATGACTATCTAGTTAGAATTAGTGTTGTCAGGACCAATATCGATCGACACTAGATGTTATGTGGTGTTTCAATAATTAGACACCCAGCTAAGATGATCATCTAATTACTATTAAAAAAGCCTAAAGTGATCAGTTCTAGGACAGGCAATAAATCAAAACACATAAACAAATATAAAGGTAAGAAGCTAATATCAGATTAAAACATGTAATTCCCAAAGAAACTTAGATAGAAAGAAATTAGAATTTATAGATTATACATGATGCAAAACCCAAGCTATGGGGAGTTTAGTTCATACCTGAAGGAAATAAACTAAAAGAACTAATAAAAGACATCATCTTGCTCTCTACAATATCTTGGAAGAATAAAACCTTAAGAACTAATTACTATGAGGCAAGGATGATTTACAAGTGATATAAGGGTGTATTTATAGGTTTTTAGAAGACCTAATTCGTTTTCTTGAAGGTGAAGGTAAGTAATGGACTCCAAGCCCAACTCAAATTCGTAACCCTAAAACATGAAATCAGGCCCGTTTTTGTTTTGGTCCTAGCAGCTTCAATACTCATCCGTTTGACGCGTATGAGTATACCAAATTCATCGTCTCGGAAAGATCTTCAACTGTTCTCTTGACCGTTTCTCCAAATTCCACACCGTTTTTCAGATATAAGCTTATTTGTGGTCATAGGTGCAGAAATTCAGGATTAAGGCAGCTTTTCCTTTTCCATGTTTTTAGCTTTTGTTTCCTTATCTCCAATTTACATGCTTATCTCTTTCCATATCTTGTAGTCTTTGACTTGGACTCTAGTTAATCTCCATAATTATCTTTAAAGCTTCACGCTAAATAAATAATTAAACCCAATATGCTCTAAAAATATTATTTTACTAAATCAAGACTCAAAATAGGAAAGTACACTATTTCTCAAGAAAAACGATTAGAAATACTTCTAAATCACTAAAAATGATGTCTCATCCTAACATAAATCTATCACAAATGAGGAGACATCAACAAGGCTGAGGGGGTTCGAACCCTGTACCTCCTAGTTGAGAGACAGGGTCTTGGCCATTGAGCTAGTCCCAATAGTTAATATGATGATAAGAGATGGGACCAAACTCACTTGCTTTTTGTTTGATCTTCCCAATAATCCAACGAATTTTCCAGTTCGCAGCTAACACCTGTTTAATACCTTGAATAATCTCAAGGTTATCCGACAAAATAATCTTCGTAACCCCTTGATGTCTTTCGCAAACATAGACCGCCTCAAGTAAAGCTAATGCCTCTCATTCCAGTGTCGAGTCGCACATCAGGTCGGTCATTAGGTGCACATTTTCTCCTGATCTTTTGTTGTGTTTAGCTATCCCAATACCGGTTGATTCATATTTAACATTGAACGATGCATCGCATTTTAAACAAAGTCTACACCTTCATATGTTATCTCCTCTTGTTCTTGGAGCTTAATATCTGTAGTTAGACTTTTAGGTGGGGCACCCGTAACGCTCTTTATGTTTTCTGAAAGTGCAATAGCCGCCCTTTATTAAATTTTATGTCACAAACAGCCCCATAAGAATTTTTTTTGTCATTGTTAGCCCTTTTTTCCATTTTTAGTTAGTTGACCGTTAGTCAATGCCATCTGGCGCCACATCTGCTCCACGTAGGTATGACGTCATCCTCAGCTGATAGTTTTTTTCCAACATGGCAAGGGCACTCTTGTCTTTTCATCTACTATCTTTACCCCTTACCCAATAAGTCACTCTCACTTTACCCTACCCCACTTTCCCAATCCCGTTCTTTTTCTCTCTTCGTCTCTTTGCCTAAGTTCTTCATCTCCGATGGCCAGTTCGAGATATACGACGACATCATCTCTGATACCTGACCTAGGTAAGGAGGAGTAGGTATGCTACTGTGGTTTACGTTGCAGGGTTAGCACTTCGTGGACGGATACGAACCCGGGACGGCGGTTTCTCGTGTTCTAGAAGTTTCAGGCGTCCGAGAGAAAGTGTGACTTCTTCTCGTGGTTAGATCCTCCCATGTGCTCGAGAGGTAGAGTGGTGATTTCCAGTTTGCTTAGATCTTTGACGTTGAAAGAAGAAGAAATAGAAGGTTTGAAATCCGTAGAAGGTAAAAATTCCAAGATATGGCATATCTTTTTGTATTTTTATTAGGTTTTATAGTCGTTAAGTTGTATTAGGTCGGGCTCTTGTGTTTCTAGTGCTGATTAGGTGTTCTTGGTGTGTCTAATTTTCTAGGTTTTTTTTTGCCTTTTTGGGTTTTGTTTTGATTAAACGAAGTTTATTTTGTAATTTTGTATTTTGGAAAAATGTGGGTTCGTCGGATTAGATTTCTGAAGAGTATTTGTGTACCTGAGATTTTGATGAAATAAAACTTAGTGGTGAAGGTGAAGATTTGGCCCCTTTATTATTAATTATATTTTCAAATGGCCCTTTATGTTTGCTATGATTTACAATATGGCCCCTTATGTTATATTTTCAAACCTGTGTGGCCCCACATGTTTTATTTTTAGACTTCGTGGCCATGTCCCATTAAATGTAAGCGGATTTATATTTTATCTTTATTATTTAGAAAATTAATTTTTTTAATTAAGTTTGTAGTTTCAAGACAGGAATATGAAACGTTTTTGCATGTGTACTCATTAGTTTTATTGGGTAGTTCTAAAAGTGCATTGGGTATACAAAACCTACAAAACCGAGTAGAAGTTTTAATGATGATGCATATCCCCTTAGTCTATATATACCTTTCACTTAGTAATTCCCCTTAACTTTTAAAATCTCAACTGAGAGTCTTAACTCATTGTTAAAGAATACCAACAATCAAATGGCGGGTCAACAAGGTCAATTGGACAAGGGAAAAAATAGTAAGTTTTTTCTTTTGCTTACATCAAATAGTACGTATTAGATTTCTAAACAGTTTTTTTAATTAAATTTTTCTTTTTTTCGGGTGTTCAAACTTATTTTTCAGTACATATATTTTTTGTCTCTTTTGATTAGTAGTATATTACTAACTATCATAGTACAATGAATCTTTTTTTACCATTTTTCAGAAGTATAAGGCGTGTGTAACACTGCTCCATTGAAGAACCGCCCCAAACCAAAGACCTATAAGAGTCAAATCGCAGGGTGTAGGTGGAGTGTCAGAATCGCTCCTAGTGTTGTTCATGAGAAGGTGAAAACTAAAACCGTTCCATTATCTCACGGTGAATAAATGATACTGGTGGTATCATTTTCGGAAGGGGAAGACAGTCCAACACCAAAGAGGAGGAAGGTCAACAAGCCGGTGCCGATGGGGATGATTTCGCCTACGTATTTCAAGTTTGATGATGAGCCCGATGAATCCGTGGCTTGAAGGGTTGTACGTTTTTTGTTGAGGATGGTTTTTTTTTAGTTTATGCGTTTTCTTTTGATCAGTAGTTGTTTTATTTTATATTATGTGTGGTTGTTTTTGTGCGCATTTAGTGTTGCCCAGAAGGGTTAATGTTTGAACATTAAGTGGACTTTTTGGACTGTATTTTGGTATTTTGGATTGATTTTGCCTAGAAGGGTTAATGTTTTGGATTGTAATATGTTCAGTTGAAAAAATTCCAGTTGAATTTGAACTTTGTTTAGTTTAATGATTTTATGTTACTGTTTTTATTTTACTGATTTTATTTAACTCATTTTAATAAGTATAAATGCAGAAAGTAAAAATACCATGGTAAAATATATAATTAGACTAGATTGAAGAACTCCAAAACTAAGTTTAAAACCAGATACACTATCTTGAAATAGAACTAAAAAATGACATACTCCAATTCACTACTTATACTACAATCAAATCAGAATTTTAAAAAACACACTCCAATTCAAAGGTCAAACAACCATCAAGATAGCAATTATATTTCATACTAGAATGGAAATGGAAACTGAACTTCAGACTATTCATTAAACTCCAGACTAGATTAAAAATAGAAATTTAAAAAAAAATAGAAATTAAACTTCATATTGGATTGAAAATAGAAATTAAACTTCAAACTCCATGTTAAACTTTGTCATACTACAATCAACCAGACTTCAAGTATAACATCAAAGAAAGGGTACTTTCATCTTACTTGCGTGCACCATTAACTGGTGGAACATTTCTGCTTGTGTTAGGCTATGTTAGCCAACGGAAGAAGTCACATTCCTTTATAGGAAACTCTTGCAAACGATAATCCTCGAAGTGACAACGAAGTGAACAAAAATAATTATTAAATTCTAATTGCTTAACATAAGTTAATGCGGCCATTCCGCATTTAAATACTTCAGTTAAGCAGCATTTTTCAAGTGATATGTCCATTAACAGGGAAGGCTTGATGATGACCCCGTCAATAAACTCACTTAGAGAGAAGTCGGGTACGAGCGGTGACCTTGTTGACCAATCACTCCCGCTTGAGTTGTCTACAGACATGTTAAACTTCCTATTTCTTTCAAGTGTTTGTGTAATGTAGTATGTGTGCCTATGCAAAATAGTGTTATATATAGAGTGAAAATGTAAGTAAAAAAACCAAAATACATTAAAATAGTACACGAATCACGTGAGTAACAATAAAGTTAAGATTCTTCTTACACACAACACATAAAGTTTCACATTAAAGTTTAAAGTTTAGAAAATTAAAACATTGAATGATAAGTTGTCTTATTACATTTTTCCCTTTTTAACCTTCACTAAAGTTACCACCTTACCCTTACGATTGTCCTGAAATTGCTTCAAAGTTACCCCCTTACCCTTTGGAGATTCTTTCTTCTCTTCTAACTTCAAGGCTTTACTCTTCCCAACATATTTTTTCTCTTCTAACTTCAAGGCTTTACTCTTCCCATCATCTTTCTTATCTTTTAACTTCAAAGCTTTACTCTTCGCATCATTTTTCACCTCTCTTAACTTCATGGCTTTACTCTTTGGATCATCTTTCTTTTCAATCACCTTCCACGGTATAGTATTTGGTTCGTATTTCTTCTGTAGCACACTTAAGTTTGTTGGTTTTTGGACATCAATCTTTTCCTTTCCTTTTGAACCACGAGTCAACAGACTTTGCATAAAAGTCGCCATAGTCTTATCAAACTCCTTGAAAGCTTCATTCACCCCACCAAGTACATTATCCTTGGCACCAACTACCTCAACTACCTTGTCCTTGTCCTTGGCAGATTTAGTTCCACCTCTTATAGCATCTAAACTAATAGTCCTTCTTCCATTGTATAAGAATGGATATACTTCAATTTTCCTTGACCCTATTGTAATTGATCCTGGGGTAGTAAGAGGAGTAGGGAACCTAGTGTAGACACTCATACCCCCTGGTCTAAAAGGGGGCCTCTTAGAAATAACCTACATAGAAAAATTTAAGGAGAAGTTATGGATTATTATGATTATTATGTTTAAAACAATCTTATACACTTACACTAGGTTGTCCAAGTTTCTTCACACCAGTTGATAGAAAACCATCTTTAACCTCTGGAATACCAAATTTAGTAAGCTCCCCACATGGCCTTTTGTTTGGTGTAAACTATATTTAACAATAGGTTTTTAAAATACACTTACTAAAATAACCAATACAATCACATACAAGTTTTAAAACACCCACCTTGTCATTTTTTGATGAAGTTTCAACCATTAATTGTTTCTTTTGTACTTCCCCAACTACCACATTAACAGGGTCAGTAGTGCTAACTTGAGTCAAAACACAAACTATGTTATCATCAACAACAGTACCCTATACAAATGTAAATTAAAACCGTGTTAGATGTTATCATATGCAACTTTGAAATAAATTCAATTAACTAATAACTTACCTGACTCATTGACTCGTGTTGACCTTTAGCCTTTGTTTTAACATCGTTTTTCTTCTCTTCTTTCTAGGTTGGTGTAGCAACCCTCTGAGCTTTGGATTTTGGTCTCCTACCTGTTGGGCTTACGACTTGTGTAGTCACCACAATATTGCAATAATTGACATCTAGGTGAACTTCACTCGCATCAATATCAACTTCCACCGTACTCTTACAACCCTTAACTTGAAGTTCACTACTTAAAGCATCCACATTGACATTGCTATTAGCAATATTTATATTCACATCGCTATTTGTAGCATTCACATATACATTATTCTCAGTTGAGTGTGGATTGTTTTTTGGTCTAGTAGACCTTCTCTTGTCTACCTTTACTACACTACTACTTTGGCTTTGAGATTCCATTGGTGTCATGTTAGGTGTAGCTAGAACTTGTTCCTCTATACCCTTATCCTCAACTGGATCATTAACAGAACTTTCAGCAACACTTTGAGCTTCACCTCTACGTGAACAACTTCTTTTGTTGTGACCAAATCGCTCACACAAACTACACTCACCCTTCATTCCACTTCATCCAACCCTTTCAACCGCCACACTACCATCTTCTTTCACTTAAGATTTTCTTTTAGATTTATTCACCCTCTCCTCGATATCTTCTCCTTCTGCCCTATCTCTTTTCTTTTTAGGTCTACCACTAAGTTCCACACCTTTAGGGGAAAACACTTTTTGCCCATTTGTATGAGGCCATAAATCAGGTCCATTAATTGGGCCTATGAAAGGCTCATAGGCTTTTTTAAAAGTGCTTGTCTTAAAATATTGAGAAGTGTAGTCTTCTGGCTCAAGACCCAATGATGATAGTGCAGAAATGACGTGGACACATGGTATCCCCGACAAATCCCAACCTATACATGCACATGTAAATGTGCTTAAATCAACCACAAATTGTGCCCCACTTGTCCCCTTGACTTGGAAACAATTTGAACCACAATGCAAAGGTATCCACTTGGAGGACCATTTCTTTTTGTGGTTCATTATTTTACGAATTTTAGGACATATATCTCCTTGCCATCTATATATCCACCTTCTACGTTTTTCAAGCCTTTCAAGTAAATATAGTCTAATACGCTCTAAACACACTAACACAGAGGACTCCCTAGCATCCAACAACTGTTTATTCCAAGACTCACACATATTATTCAACAACACATCACAATGTGTATTGGTTCTAAAGTGTGACCTACTCCAATACCTTGGGTGTTATTTTGCTAGCCACTCATACACCTCCACATCCAATGCCTCTAATCATATCCATACCATTTGTAAACCACTCCACATATGTAGCTCTAGCCGCCTCCCATATTTTGTCTTTAGCGCAAATAAACCGTGTTTTTTTAAAGTTCTGGTGGAGATGTCTAACACAATGTCTGTGTTCAACATTGGGCAACAATTCTTCAACGGCTATACCTAACTCATGTGTAAATAACAAACTTAAATTAATACACTTGAAGTAAGTAATAGGTACAAAAATAGATATAAAAAAAACTTAAAACAATATACCTTTTGCTTGTCAGTTATAAAAACCCATATTCAGGTTCATTAATGTCAAGATCTTCAACTAATAGACTTACAAACCACCTCCAAGTCTCCAAGTTTTCAGTTTCAACCAAACTATAACAAATTGGATAAATGCAGTTGTTTGCATCCATCCCAACCGCCGTCAAGATCACACCGGGATGAGGTCCTTTGAGATGAAAACCATCCAAACCTACCACCCTTCTACAACCAGCTATAAACCCCCTTTCAGAGGCTCTAAACAACAGTAAAACCTCAAGAACCCGTGCAACCCAATAACTTCATCTTCCTCAGTTGTTAAAAAAACCGTTTACACCGGATTAGTCCTTAAAAGCTCAGCAAAATAGTTGTTAAGCAAAGTATACTGATCTAAGAAATGAACTTCATCTAGTGCCCTTCCCTTCTTAATGGTCTCGTAAGCTTGCCTCCTACTGATTCTTACATGAAGATCATGCAAAACTTGCTCTTGTAAGTCAATGGCTTTAATGTTTAAGTTCATCTTCAACTGATGAGCATATTCTCCTAGATAGAACTGTTGACATGCCTACTATTTAGTGCACAACCACAAGTATGTATTTTGTTTAAGGTTCGAATTTGAAAGCTCCCATTTTGACACACAGTTGCATATATAAACCAGTCACAATTTTTACCTCTACACCTAGCTCTAACTCTACCAGGTTCATTACATGGGAACCAAACATTCCTAATATCGGCAATATCTTTTGCTTTAACCGCCTTCTTGAATTCACGACCATTAGAGAATATCATACCGACCACTAAATTCGGGTCATCCTTGTCTCCACATACATTATACTTGGAAAGGATCCCTCTATGAATACCAGAATTTTCACCGTCCTCCTCTTCCGACGTACCTTCCAAGCTATTCAATTGCTCAGAATCCCCTGTAAAGCCCTCGTTAAAATCCTCATTGTTGATTTCAGGTAGTAATTGCGGACATGGTAGATCTAACCCATTTATATTAATGGACGGAGAAGAACCAACACCAGCGAATTCAATGCCAATATCGACATTGTCCTGGTACAATATATCGTCTTCGTCATCATCCAAATTGTTATCACTATCATGGAAGGAGAAATCAGAGCCACTATGAAAAATAGGATGTTGTGTCTTATAGAAAGATTATCAAATTAATAGAGTCGTTGGACGTCACACACACACACACACACACACACACACACACACACACACATATATATATATATATAGAGAGAGAGAGAGAGCTCTTGTGCATCATACAAATCAACTCTTAAACTCCAATTGATCTTATTACTATCCTATATTTAAGAAATAATTCATAAGTTTGTTTTCTCAATTCATATCATAAAATCAAACTTGTTGTAATAATTTCTATACTCATTGTAGTTTCCCAAAATGTGATAAAAATAGCTAAATGTGTATTAGAGTAAATACTTCTCGTGCCCGTTGTACTATTAGAATTCTGACTCGGTCCCCCCATTTCTTAAACATGTATACATGCCCCTGAAACTTTATATTGTGGCCTGTCCCCCCCCCCCCCCCCCCCCCTCTTTCGACAATTTTCATAACCTTTTGTCATTAATTACTCCATGTGCATGATAACTTGTGTATGCTCCCCCTGAAATACTACACTTGTGTATGTCTACCCTAAATAATATAATCATGTCAAGGTAAACCATAAAAACTAACGAAAATCGTCAAAAATGGGTAACCATCATAGTTTGAAATTCAATAAGCAAGTGTACATGTTTAAAAAATTAAGGAATAATGAGTTAAGAAAAACAAAAACACTATAGGTATTTACTTTTATAAATATTATCCTCCAATCCTCTTTTCCCATGTTTATATATATATCTTGAAAGATTATTAGGTACTTAACTGGCCATAGTCCTATTTCTTCAGCACTTAAAGTGAAGGTCCATGGTTCAAATCTCTTCCCTAATGGGTGTAAAGTAAGAGACTAAGAGGTACAAGGCTCGAACCCCTCCCTGAACATGGGTAACCTAGTTCTGATTTACCATGAGAATATATATGGGAAGACATGTATATCTGTGTGATTAGGTAGGTATGCGCAAATTAGCCCGGATCACTCATGTAAGAAAAAAAAAGAGATTATTTTTTGAGGGTTGCCACATTTCTTAAGCTAGGATACTTTTCCAAAGAGGATGGGAAAAGGTATACAGTGTTCCTGGTCGTAGTTATCATTTAATCGAGTTTTCATATTACGATAATTATTTATGTTCTCAAGAATTTATTTATACAGCCATGACTTCCCCCTATAATTGGGTTTGCTATGGCATCTTTGGTGAGAAGTTGGGCCAAACGAGTCTGTCTGGTAATTTCATTCATCATGCTCATAGATTACGAAAGATAAAGACGCATTGAACGTAATTAATGTAGTAAAATATTCTCCCACTATGTGCATTAAGTGCCTTTACACCAAATATGGGAAGGTGGGAACTGCTAATTTACACTCCCTTTCTTTTCTTACAAAGCCCGCCCCCGGTTTCCTCCTTTTTAATAGAGATTAGATTTTTCTTTTGTCAAATTTTTTAATAGAGATTAGAGAGGAGTGTGTTCTAACCTAACATGAACTAGTTTATCTATAATATGTCTAGAATTTCTTTGATCTAAGATGATAATTGTTTTAAATGATCGGGAATATTTTCAATTGATCATTTGATTTTTATATTGTAATAAATTTTCCTTTACAAACATATAAAAGAATTCTAGTACAATTTGTTTACAATAAATAATAAATCATGCTAATACTAACTAAATAATGAATATAAAATATAGAATTAATGTTTAAGAAATATCTCAAGTTAAAATTAATTTTTTTTTTATTTCAACTATATTTTTTTCTTCATAAAAGACACCATGCATTTTGTTTTTACCTTTTTTTCATAAAAAAAATTGTTTGAATTATGAGAAAATTTTCAGAACCTAGATATTAGTAGATAAAGGTACAAGAATTTATTAAACATTAACCCTATAATGTATATACATAA
The DNA here is from genome assembly GCA_029959085.1 of Nemophila menziesii. Taxonomy (NCBI): domain Eukaryota; kingdom Viridiplantae; phylum Streptophyta; class Magnoliopsida; order Boraginales; family Hydrophyllaceae; genus Nemophila; species Nemophila menziesii. The sequence goes on along the minus strand of JARWIR010000001.1, from coordinate 22,603,362 downwards.
CTGAAAAAATAAGAGGTCTTGGGATCGAATCTCATTGGAGTCATTTACTTTGAGTCTAAAGTGGCTCTCTCATGTATTCAGAAAAAAAAAAAAAAAAAAAAAAAAGAGTACGGATTTTTTTTTATATATCACTTTTTTACTATTCTCTAATTAATATAAGAGTTTGGAAAAAAAAAATTAATATAAGAGAATAATCATCAATCAATATCTTCCTAATGTATAAGGTTTCACTTCTTCCTTTTCTTTACTTTGTTTAGATTGGTGGCGTCTTTATCCTTTGATAAATGAGGTTTTTAAAAATTTAAAAATGAAGATTAGTGGATTAAAAAACTTCCAGCTTAAGTCGTTATTTCGATAGTATTTATAAAAAAGAAACAAAGGTTTCGTATATACTAGTATTATCCAGTGTGAGAAGAATAACTAGTCAATAAAAAATATTACTATATATCATTTCTATTTGTTTCATCTTCTATTAGTCATTTAATTTGAATTAATCAAAAAAAAAGTAATTAAAAAAAAATTCATTGGTAACTAAACCTCTAAACACTACTATGCGCCTTATCTTTCGCGAGGACTTCCTAAAAGTCGTTGCCAAAAGTTCAATTTTATCTGTAGCTAGGACATGTCTTCGCTAAAAATTCGTCGCTAAAGATTACTGAGGTTACGACATCTGCGCGTCCTCACGTGAGCCAACTTATCTTTAGCGAGGACTCGTTGTCCTCACTAAAGATAGAGGCTTTTGCGACGGTAATGTCCTCGCAAAAGATGTGGTCAAACACGAGAGAAAAGTCCTCACGGTTGATCCCCTTGTCTTTAGCGAGGGCTTTGTGGATATCTTAAGTGAGGACTTATATCCTTGCTAAAGAGTTTATTTTTTATATTGTTCTTTGTTTTGTATTTTTATTTAGTTTTTTTATGTTTTAATTTTATATTGTATATAAATAAATCCAAAAAAAATGAAATACACCAATATATATAATAAACAAGAACTGGTGACCAAAAAAATTCAACAAAAGTCAAACGTACAACTAAAAAGTCAACAAAATTCAAAGTATACATACAAATACCGAAAAAAGTATAAACTAAAATCTAGTAGTATCATCATCTGAACTATAAACCTCGTCCATAAGCACGAGTGGCCGACTGGTAGAGGGAGCAGTAGGAGGATCAGAAGCAGGAGCAGTGGGAGGATTAGCAGCAGGAGGAGCAGTATAAGGAGAATTAATAGTAGGAGGAGCAGCTGAGGGAGTGGCTCGAGCGGGATCTGAAGTACCGGTGGCTGGAGTCTCGGTGAAGGCACAACTTCCTTGAATCCACGTTCAACCCTGCACCGATTAAGTAACGCGATGGCCCCACTCATCTGCGCGTCGATCGCCTAGTTCGTGGGTTGGGTATAAATTGTAGAGGTCAAGGATCGAGACATGTCATCTGGCATAGGGTCTGAGACAAGGAACTCGTTAAAGGAAATCATCATTCATTAGTAGTCCCTCAACATCTTATCGCTGACTGGATCAGAAACACTAGTACTCGTCCTCTTGACCGGAAGCTGGTGTCCAACTCCAGGGGCCTAGTAGCGCGTCCCATCCCCCAACCCTAAGCGATCCGCCTCCATGACCGCATCAACTTGTTCCTGTTGCGATAAGGAGGTTGTAGATGATGAAGAGCCAGTTTGACTCTGCGATTCCTGCACTTTGTATTGCAGAATGGCCTTCAGTGCGTCCTATTCAATAAATAAAATTTAAAATTTATTTTTTTAAGTATAAATGTTTACGTATTTTAAAACCTACATCTGCTTGCTCATACTCCTTGTTCCTCTACCCGTTCTTTTTCTTGTCAAACCTGATTTCCCAAAAGAATTTTTTATCGGGGGAATAGGAAAATCTTGTTGTGTCCGCGGCTAGGATCCCTCACCCTCGGTTAATCAAGGGGTCTTATTTTTCTCCTCCTCCTATTTCAGTCAAAAGTCAAATAAGAAGGTGTTTAGAATTATTTAAATGAATTCCTTACCAAAATTAAGGAAGTCTTCTTCCTAGTGTAGGTCATAGAACCTGACCCAAACCAAGGCATACATTACATGGAGAAAGGATAAAAACCTCTGATCCCCAAACCAAGACGTACATTACGTGGTTCACTACAAACTCAGGATTCCTCTCGTCAATGTTTTCCAACTATGACCATCGACGAGATGACGCAACACATCTTCGTCAGTACTCTTTCCGGTATGGTGCCTAATCATGTCTTTCGCGGTGTGCCTCGAAGCATACATTCTCTGTAACCTAGGCGCAATCGGAAAATAATGCAGTTTCTTATGCGACACTTTCTTCCCCTTCTTCAGGTCCCACCTTGGTCCTCCACAAACTGGACATTTCTCAAGATTTTCATTCTCTTTATAATACAAAACACAATCATTCAAACACACGTCAATCGTGGTGTATCCCATGCCCAAACTTTTCAAATTTCTATTGCAATCTGCATAAGAATCGCGTAATATGAGGTTCAGGCAAAACACGACCCAACAATTGAATAAGTTTTGTAAGAGAGGTGTTCGTCCACTTGTTTTTCACTTTCACATGCATTAGATTTGCTATGAAATCCAAAGAACTCATCTTAGTACAAATGGGGTACAGATCTGTCTCCGTTTCCTTGAACAACGCGTCAAAAAACCCATGACCATTTCCATTAACATTCTCATCACGCATCTTGGCATCACCGGAATGTCCGCTAGTTTCAAAAGTGGGTCCCAAATCATTAAACACATCACCCAATTGCATTATATTTGTTTGGTTCATCCACAGGAACTTTTTCCCCGTGTTTCGTCCAAACCTCATACGATGACCAAATACCCCATTGAAAAAGATGTTTTTGAACTTCGTCAATTGGAAACTTACGATTATTATAACAATGATTACACAGAAAATATTTTACTGACATGATTCATTTGGTTTCTCGCAAAATCATTAAACTCTAATATACCCGCTATATATTCCCTCGTAACCTTATTCTTTGATTTAACCTAACTCTTGTTCATTACCGGGTTTATTATCTAAATTAAATTAAACAATATATTATAATTCTAAACTAATAAAAATACTATTTAGATCATACGATTATAAAAAAAAATACTAAAATGCCCTTAAGTTATCTAAATAGTCCACTAAGACCCCTAATTAATTATTCATATTACATTATAGTCCCTACAATCATATCCAATCACAAAAATACCCCTAAAAAATCTAAATAGTTTCCAAAGGTCCCTACATTATTTTTCCATTAATAATCCAACACCTAGAATTATTATAACTTAATAACCAAATTAAAATAATAACAAAAAATTAAAAATAACAATTATATCACAAAAAATTAACAATATATCAACTATAAAAACTCAGTAAAACTAACTGCACTTATATAATACAAAATATCACAACAATTATATAATTTTTTTTTTTTAAAAAAACACCTAATTTGTGGACAAAGTGATGGATAAATTTGCTTGAAAGTGTGGCCCATAAGAGCTAGATGTATCGGAGAAGATTCGTTAATAATGGGTCCGAAAATTATTTGTGGAATAGGGAAAAAATTGGGAGAATTTTTTTGGTGTTTTTTTTTGAGTTTTTGGGGGTTTAGTTTCGCATTAATGGGTAACTGCCCGTTGGCTGGTTTTATTCGACAAATCTTTAGCGAGGACAACAAGTCCTCGCAAAAGATATAAAAACTCCTCGCTAAAGATCAACTCTAGTAAGGACATTCTTGTCATCGCTAAAGATACGATCTTTAGTGAGGACCCGCCACGTCTAAATTTTTTTTAATTATTTTGGCTGGCGTTTAAATCCAACTTATTTATAGGCGAGGACTTTATCCACAAACAAAATTGTCTTTGCTAAAGATCGTATCTTTAGCGGCAACCAGCAGGTCATCGTTAAAAATTTCCTCGATGATGATCAACCGTATTGTAGTGAGATAATAGATGATATAAGGATAAAAAAAATGATATATACTATCTTTATTAGGCTCAAACACTAATAAAATAGTGACTACCAATTTCTTAGTAAAATAAATTTATTATCTTTTTATCTTTTTGAAAATAAATTTAGTATATAGTATTTAATATTTCTCCTTAAATTTTAGTTTACATTAAAATAGTTATCTTCAAATATATGTTTACTTTAAAAAATTAATATATTTTATTATTTTTTATATCTATTTAATTCCTATTTAAATATTATAATTTATATTTTTAATAAGTAATTAAAAATAAAAAATATGATTATAATAGTAAATATATACGGTGTTATTTAATGGTTTTTATCTAATTCAGGTATAAAAAGTAAAGTGGATAAAAATTTAAAGAAGAAAGAAGTATCTATCAACATTCATTTATATAATAATAAACATATTTATAATATTGATCTTTTTATAAGTTTCTTTTATTAGATCACTTAAATAAACTAATGGTAGAAGTTCAAATTTGACCCGTAATATCTACTAGACTCAAATCAAATGAAATATGGTCTTTTGCCGTATATACTAATTATAATTATAAGCCATGGGATGGGTTGAAATATATCAAAATGTTTATTGTTTTAAAAAAAGTTAAAAACAATTCTTGTAACCAAAAAAAAAAAAAATCACCGCACAATAGCCTATTATAGTATTTTGATAAGGAATTAAAAAATTTAGGAAGGTTAGAGTGTTTATTCTTAATTTTTCTCGACTTAACGTCTACCTTACAATTTTTTCTTAATATTTTTACCTATGTGATGAACCAAGCACAAATCAAATAAGATTGATAAGTTTCACTGGCCAATTAAGACCCGGGAGACATAAAGTTAGTTCACCAAACTTCCTCCACCAAGGAGCCCCCAGACCCCAAGAACCTCACGTATTGGGTAAACTTAGATGTCCGGTTACTCTCGAGGATAATTTGCCTCATGCTAGCTCATAACTCACTGGTTGTTGGTCTCCTCGGAACATCTAAGAAGGATATAAAGGTAATTTTGAAGAAAGGTTTGGGAAAACAAAACCTTAGATTAGCTACCATTGTTAAATAAGAATTTTACCCATTTGGTGCTCGTTGGAACAAACTTCTCAAAAACAACTCACCAGACTATTAGTAAACAATTTGACCAGTTATGTAAATAATTGCTAACATTTATAACGACTATATCTATAACGACTAATTCATTTGAATATTTGCTAATATTTGCTAATGTTTATATTAAATATAATTCCTAACACTATAATGTGTTAAAAATATTATAATTAGATCCAATCCTAAAATAATTATATTTATAACATGGGCATTTCATTAAATTTGAATTAATCATCCTCTTTAAATTATTCGAAAGTTCTCAATACATCATGTTTCAGTTCATCTTCTCAAATGTAATATTTCTCTTTTGTTATGTTTTAATAACCTAAAAACTTAGCTGGAAGGTCTAATTATGGGAGATTTTTTCTTAATACATAGATAACTCGGGTAATTTATGGCTACTATGATTAATGTCATGGAGAATATACCTATCTTTCCATATATGTTTTAGATAAATTGGAATTAGGTTACCCATATTCATTCATGACTAATTATTAGAGACACGTAATGCCACTTCTTATAAATCTTTGATATTACTAATAAGTGAGTCCCTAAATAGATATTGGTTAAGTCAAATTTGTTAAAAACAAATTACAGAAACGCGAGTCAAATAAAAATTGCACTAGATCAAAATCCTTACATCTCAGTTTCCATCTTTATTTATTTATTTATTTTGGTCGGCAAGCAAGCTTTTACAAATCAACAAGTCAAGTTACATAGTGTACCATAGGCTGGCAAAGCCCAAGTATAGACTCATCCCAAAACATAAGTAAATACGACCTTGTTTTGGCTCTACTTCTAACATCATGTTCAGACAAAGTACGCTACTCACTAAGTACTAAACAATAAGAAACCTAATCTCTCTAGTACAACGTTAGGCCCCTTAACTTCTCTTCATCGTAACTCTTAATCCCTCTCAAATTTTTCAACAATAGCGTTTGAGATAACCTTAAAGATCGTATCTTCATTCTTAATCACTTTCTGAAAGATCCTATTGTTTCTTTCAATCCAAATCCAATAGACAGCATTGTCTATTATAATCTTGGTGACTTTACTTTTAAGCGATTTTGTAGAAGTATTAAGTGTAGCCCCATCTATCAAAGCTTTCCATGCAGTATCAAACAAATTTGGTTTTTGCTTTAAGTTTACATCTGTTCCATATTCTTCTTGAAAAAATGCGGTCTCAAAATAAATGATCTCGATCTTTACTCAATAACATACAAAAGTCACATATTGATTCAAGATTACACCCCGAGTAAGTAGCCTATGTTTTTGGGTAACCTATTCAATTGAGCTAACCACATTGTAAATTGATAATTTGGTAAACTCTTTTATTTCCAGATGAATTTGTCCCAAAGTATCTCAGGTCCTTTATCTCTCAAATATTCATACACCCATCTGGTAATAAATTTCCCCTTTTTAGATACAACACATATGACTTTATCTTTAATTTTTTGATGTGTTGATACCCATTGTAACATTGTACATGAAATTGAGCATTAGTGGCCATTTCCAGCTACCCTCGTGAATAAGCTACCTTATTATTAGTAAAGTATCCCGAGGCCATATTACTTTCCTGTAAATTTGTGAGGCATTTATTATTTGGAAGCCAATGGTACCACCAGAGGTATCTTAAACATTACCTATATCATTATAGAATAGTCTCTTAGGCAACCCTCTAACTTTAAGTAATTTCCTTGAGCCCCAGGATGAATCTTGAGGAATATCTATCTGCCAGATTGATTTATGTTTAAGAAGGTTAGCTTGTAGCCATTGAGAACATAAAGTCTATCTTGGAAGGCAGCATATCCACAATAGTTTCAAACTGGATACTTGATTCTGAATTAATGTTTCTTTTACTCCAAGTACCCCTTCTTTGAAAGGTTTACATATATTTTCCCATGAGATATTTGGCCCACCATTATAATAAATTTGTCCTTTCAATAAGAAATCCATCATATTACTTTTAAACTCCTTGATAATCTTTTTGGATAGAATAAATACATTGCACCAATGATTTGCTGCACCACTTAAAACTGCTTTAACCATATGAAGTCTACCAACATAAGATAAAGTTTTTTTACTCCATTGATCAAGTTTGTTTGTCATGTTAGCAATAAGAGGCTTACAATCGTTGTAACTGAGTATACCAGTGATCAGTGGTACCCCCAAATATCTCATTGGGAGACATCCTTCTGGTATAGTTAGTACATCATTGATGTCCTTTTTCAACTTATCTGAGCATCCCTCATAGAAAATGTTACTTTTACTATCACTTATCTGTAGCCCTGAGATCATAAAAAATATTTTAAACTGTCCTTTAGAAGTTGAGCTGCTTGTACAGATGACTTGAAAAGCACCAACAATTCAATAACAAACATGAAATTATTGAGCTTTAATTATCACATTTAGGTTGCCATTTGAACTCTTTATTGTTACTTGTATGTTGTAATATTTGTGTAAGAACTTCCACACAGATGACAAACAAGTAAGGTGAAATTGGGCCACCCTGTCTTATTCTCATTACTCCTTTACAAAAACCCACAAGACTCTCATTTATCATGATTGAGTAAGAAGTTGTGGTGAGGCACATGTATATCCAAGAGATTAACTGGTTATGGAAATTGAAAGCCTCCAAAGTTTTTAATACAAAGTTCCAATCCACAAAATCATATGCATGCATCAGTTAACTTTAAAGTATATCTAGTTGATATAGACCCTCTTGAATTCCCTCTGACCAACTCTTGTGCTATTAATATATTTACTCCAATTTTTCTTCCATGTACAAAAGTTGGTTGGTTGAATGAAATTAAACCATTAAGAATTATTTTGAGCCTATTAGCTAGAATCTTTGATATACATATGTAAAACACATTACAATAGACAATGGGTCTATATTCCTTTGCATTACTTGGATACCTTTGGGATAAGTGTTATTTAGTCGCATTAATTTCCTTGAGTATTTGGTTGTCTCTGAATGAACTTTTGATTGCTTCACAGATCTCATCTCCAATGATTTTACAACATTATTTAAAGAAAGTTGAGGAGAATCCATCAGGTCCTGGACTCTTTAAATTATCAATTGACCAAATATCCCTTTTGATCTCGTCATTGTAATTGGAGAAACAACTAGTTGTTGTCCTCATTTGAGATGCCTTACCACAGATGTCTTTTATCAGCTGTATATCATACTCATGAATATTAGGATTTTTGGTGCCTAATACTTGAGTATAATGTTGAATAAACACTTGAGCAATCTGTTTTTCTTCTTCTATCAAGGTACCTTGGCTATCTATTATACTAGATATTCTATTATTAGCATTCTTAAGATCAACCCATAAGTCTACTGATTCTTTTTTTTTTGTCATAAAATAAAATTCCATACAATAAAATGAGTTAACCAATTCCTTTATTACAATACAATTTATTTAGAAATATAATACTCTCGTTAATACTAGTATTATTCCAACGGGATAGGCCTTTCCCAACTCTAGTGCACTTAGCTGCTAAATCTGCAATTTCGTTGAAGTCTCTACCAATATGGTGGACTTTCCATTCAAGGAACTTTGAAATCCATGCCCAGATTATATCAATCAAGGGTTGGATTTTCCAATCAATTTCCCTTTTTTGGTTAATACCTTGAACGATCTCAAGGTTGTCAGCGTAGAAAGAGACAGTCTTAACTTTTGATGTTGCCGCCTTCGTCATGGCTTGAATAATGGCCCAACATTCTCCTTCTTTTGCACTTCTTGTAACCCACTTCTCGTTTCTTTATCAATTATACGATTCTCCTTATTAATTGCTATTGACTCAATTCCTGCTTGTTCCCATTCTTTGGTGAAAGATGCATAGTTAAGCCAAATGATTTCTGCCTTATCATTTAGCAATTTATTTTCGTGTTTATTGTCTGGTGATATGTTATTACTTATCTTTCCTTTTTTATATCTCATATGATTTTTGGAGAATAGGTTATTGATAAGTATATTAGACTTGTTAATAATTTCATAGACGTACCATTCTTCTTTTTCAAATAAACCTTTCTTTCTAGCTTTCCATATGTTACAGAGGATAATTAAAATTATTGCTATAACATGACTTTTTTCCCATCCATTATTTTAGTATGATTTTATCGTGTCTAAAATCCATTGTTTGATATTTGTATTAGAAACATTAGGAATCTTAATTTGTAGGGGAGATTTAGCCCACACTGCCATACTAAAAGGGCCTTTTAGAAAAAGATGTTCAATTGTTTCATCTCATAAGTCTCTTGATTCTTGTTTCATAGTTAATTCCTCAATACTTAAGGCATTGTTGAGTTCAGCAATGATATAGTTCTCCTCATCCAGGATACTTTTATTTTGATGCCCTGCATCCTCATAAGTTTACATTCTTAAGTTTCTCTTGAAGTTAGATAATATGATCATTATTGTTCTTGAAAAACTTGTTATTAAACTCCTTCATGTTTGCATTCAGGATTTTGAGCTTCTTGGTAACTCTATACATAGATGACCCTTCAATATAATTGTCATACACCTCTTTGACCAAAGGGAGAAAATCATTATGTTCCATCCAGATGTTAAAGAATCTGAATGAAGCTATCCTCCATCTGCTACTTGACACAATCTGTAAGTGTTGACTACAACGGTCTGAATGTTCAGGATTTCTTAAAGTAAAAGATGTCACTTTAAATACTTCAAGCTTCCTTATTGACTAATGTTTTGTCAATTCTACTGGCCCTCATTGCATCTTTAGTTGATTTGTTAGTCCAGGTAAATAAAGGGCCATTGTAAGGTAAATCACTAAGATGAATGTTATTTATACATGAGATCATTTACTTTACCATATAAAATGGATGAGGTTTTTCCAAAAACTATCCAACGATACAATTGTTCCAAGCTTTACATCCCCCCTTAATAATTTTTTGAGAAGGTTTTACAGTAATTCTTCCATTTACTATAATATGTGGTAGGAATCCACCTTTAGGTCCTCTCTTATGTTACCATTAAACGGTTTAGACCATGACTTAGATGGAGATTCATTTGATGAAGTCACCCTAGCCACTGGTTTCTTCGACAATGATAAGTTATTTTCTAAGCAGGAATTTTAATTTAAAAAATATGTAAACTTCTCAACAGGTTGATCATTACTCCTTTCTGCTTCACCCAAGACTGGAAATTCTTTAACATTGGTCTTTCTTTTTCTTTAGCTTTTCTTCCAGATCTAGGTGTTTTTAAGGCTTGAATTCCAATATTATCAGTAGTTTGATGATTTAATACTTGAATTTCCTTGTACTCCAGGTTTTCCATGGTGGGTCTGTACCATTCTTTGATAGATTTGTGACTAGTGGATGGAGAAGGTAACTTAAGATTAGGAGTATTAATAAACTCATCTAAGATTACTGTTTTCAGATTCTTTTTCTCTAATTAGCTTTTTTCGGTGATATTTTTTCAAATACGTGAGGTAATCTGGATTTGGGTAAGTGTTTAGGATGGTTAATGAAGAAGAATAAGAAGAAAAATGAAGAAGAAAAAAAGGAAAGAAGAGGAAGAAAATTATTAGCCTAAATCTTGATGAATCTGATGAAGATTTATGAAAGAGATAAACTAAAAAGTAGAAAGAAAATGTAAAAAAAAGGTGGTTTAGAGAAAAAAAAGAGAAATTTAAAATGTAATTAACTATTTTAGAATGAAGATAGAGAATAATTTTTATTCTCACTGGATTATTTTATTTTTTTAATGTATAAGAAAAAAACTTTTACATAGATTATTGTCCTTGAGTCGTATTTTTGTACCAGTTGTACACCAACCTAGAAAGCTGTAGAGAGACAAAAACAAGACCACAAAGTAAAACCAAAAAAAAAACTAAACACTGTGATGTCTCCCCATTTGTGATGATTTAAGGCTCGTTTGGAAGTGCTTATTTTAGAGTTAAAAAGTGCTTTTAGAATAAAATTTAAATTTTAAAAAAATTATTTAAAATAATTTTGAAATCTAAAATTTTTTTAAGTGCTTTTTTCAAGAAGCACCAATTTGGTTCTTCTCAAAAAAAATGCTTTTCAGGATCAAAAAAACTTTTAAAATGCTAGAAGCACTTTTAAGTGCTTTTCCGGAAAAGCACTTCCAAACGGGCACTTAGAGCTTGTTTGGAAGTGCTTATTTTGGAGGAAAAAAGCGCTTTTGGAATAAAATTTAAAATTTTAAAAAATTATTAAAAATAATTTTGAAATCTAAAATAATTTTAAGTGCTTTTTTCAAGAAGCACTAATTAGGTGCTTCTCATAAAAGTGCTTTTTAGGATCAAAAAAACTTTTAAAATGCTAGAAGCACTTTTGAGTGCTTTTCCAAAAAAGCACTTTTAATCTTAGTTGGTGACATCATTTTTAGTGTTTTAGAAGTCTAAATACTAGATTTTCATATATATATATATATATTAGTGCATTTTCTTATTTCTTGTCTTGATTTAATGATTTATTATTTTTAGAGCATATTGGGTTTAATTGTTTGTTAATTGTGAAGCTTTAAAGATATATATATATATATATATATATATATATATATATATATATATATATATATATATATATATATATAGTGATTAATTAGATGCCAAATCAATTCTAAGAGATAAAGGAAAGAAGATATGCATGGAAGTTGGAGATAAGGAAAGAAAAGATAAGATATGGAAAGATAAAGTTGTCAAATAAATTTGAATTCCAGCACCCACAACCATAGAAGTTATCATAACTCAAGACTGGCTAGTAATTTGAAATAATGGTCTGAAGCAAAGTTATAGAGCTTTTCGAGACGATCAATTTCGACATATGGAATGAGTCAAACGGAGTTGAAATGAAGAAGTTATGGCCAAAACAAAACAGCGGTAGATTATTACCTTTTCTATATTTTAGGGTTACGAATTTGAGTTGGGCTTGGAGTCCAAGTTACTTGTCTTCCACTCTAAGAAAACGAGTTAGGTCTTATAAACACCTATAAATACACCCTTAAACCTTTGTAAAGTGATCTTTGCCTCTCATAAATTAATCCTTAAGTTTTATATCATTAGAGATATTGAAGAGAGCAAGATGACATCTTTGCATCATTCATTTAGTTTATTTCTTTCAGATATGAACTAATTTTCCCATAGCTTGAGTTTTGCATTATGTATAATCTATGAATTCTATTTTCTTTCTATCTAAGTTTCTTTGGGAAATATATGTTTTAATTTGATTCTACTAAACCATATATTTGATTTATGTGCTTTGATTTATTGTTTGTCCTAAACTTGATCAATTTAGAACTTTCCTAATAGTAGTTAGATGGTCGCCCGGAAGTGGTGTCTAATTATTGAAACACCACATAAACGTCTAGAATAAGGAATTGGTCCTGACAACACCAGCCTAACTAGATAGTCATTACGGTTTATTTTCATCACCAATCGTCATTAGTATGTAGGAGTACACCTAGGACCCAAGTGGCGCAGGTTAACCCTTTGTGAGTTCCCTCCTAATTGTGAGGTTGCCACCCTAGTTCGCTCTCCGGGGATAGGGGAATTTAGAATCCTGACTACATATCTAAGAGCTATTGCCTCCCTTATAAACTACAATTGATAAAAAAAATTAGAAGGATTAGTGCATACTAGCAAAACCTAAGTTATACTCTCTTATCTCATATTCTCTCATATTTAATTATTGTCTTTTAATTTGTTTAGTTTAATTATCAATCTCTTAATTAATCATCTTTACTTTCTGTCTTTTAATTAATTATTGCTACTCTGAATTATTTGCTCATTCGTATAACACACTAAGTCCCTGAGAACAAAATCTTCTTATCATTAAAACTTGCATACATCCTGTAATACTTGCAGTACTGTGCTTGTCTAGGGAGATTAGTGCATTGTTTTCCGGATTTATCTATCATATTCTTATCACACCCTAGGCGACACCACACTTCTATACTAAAACTAAAACATAAAATCTAACAATATAGTCCTCGGTAGCAGCGCCAAAAACTTTCCAACCCCCAAGCATGATATTAATGAATCAACACCAAGTAAGGGGTGACGTACCCGCAAGTGTACGGGGGCGTTGGCAAGTAATATAATATGAAAGTAAAAGGTAAATATCATTTTTACAGGGACTATCAAAGTTATTCTTTATATGTTTAGAAAGTACAAAGATGTAAAGTTATAAAGGGATATGACAAGAAAGTAAATAAAATATTTGATTGGTTTTAAATATTATAAACTAAAACGGAAATACAAATTACAATTAAAGACAATTAAAACTGATAAAGATGGAGAAATAAGATGATAAATATGTTTGATTCTTCCTAGTAATCCCCTATGTAGCTTATTTAACGTTTCTAAGGGTGAAGTGGTAATTCACATTACTCGGGATTCAAACATCTCTTTAACTCCCTCCTGGGTAGTTTAGAAAGCAACCTCAACACTACTAGGGGACTTGGGTAAGGGTACCCTATACAATGACTGGTGGTTAATCCTAACCCTATTGACTATCTAGAAAGGCAAACCCTCCAGGATCAATACCCCACACTAGACGTCTATATGATATATTTGCAATTAAACCCCCCCCTCCTGGGCGATAACCTAATTACTCAAGCTACTCACTATTTGGCCAAAATATGAATAGTCTTTATCAAAAGCATATAGTCAAAGGAAATAAAATAAACACATTAATTATATAAATTCTCGTCCAATTTTTTAAAAAAAAACCCATATTTGATATAACATTAAATAAACTAACATAGGTTCATACAAATAACAATCCTCAAGCAACGAGAGGTTAGTTAATAACTAAATAAACAAAACTAATGAAAAATAATGTTGTAATCATGTTCAAATACAAGATAAAATAGGTTTACTCTTTTGAATGAAAGGATTCGAAGCTCCAATGAGGATGAATGGTGGTTTTTGTGAAAAACCCCTTCTCATTCTTCTCTTCTGCTCTCTGGCGCTTCTAGCTATTCAAAAATGTGTAATGTGTTAAGAGGTTATGGATAATGAGCTTCTAAAATATTTAAATAAAAGCCTAAAAATGTTTTAGGCCTCCATGACTCATTTAGATAGGTTAAAAATAGCCCAACCCATGTTTAGGCTAATGCTGGACAAACTCAAACCATGGTGGAAGCAAATAGCTTAACTTTTTCATCTCAACTTCGAATCGACTTCCGTCACTTCTCGCGCGTCACTGACTTCAAGCTATATCCAAGTCAAAAGTAATTAAGTCTAAAGCCCTAGTCAATTAATCATGGCGACTGAAACAATGCGGCGTCAAGATTTCTCTGGTAAATGCTCTAACTTCCCAAAGTGACTTTATGCTCATTTCACGCCTTCCCTTGGGGTTTGACTTGACTTCTTAACTTATCCTCATCGCGCTGGAACCTTGTTTAAATCATGTACCAAAAATATACACAATTAAGTAACAAAAGCTCTATAAATAGCAATATGTCTAAAACACGACTGAAAAGTACAATATGTCGAATAGTAGGGGAAAATCCATCACTTAGGCCTAATAAACACCCAAAAATATGTCTCATGCATAGATTAATCCATCACAAAGAAGGAGATATCAGCATGTCTTGACATGATCATTCTCTTTATAATACAATACACATTAATTCAAACATACACCGATCATACTGTAGCCTATATGCAAACTTTTCAACTTTATTTTGCACACTCATACGATGCAGGAAAATTATGTCCTTTTGGTAAATTACAACCCAGTATTTGTAGGATTTCAGTGAAAGAGTTATTTGTCCACTTGTTTATCACTTTGACATGCATCAACTTATCAATGAAATTCAAATATCCCATTGTTATGGAACCTAGGTACAACTCATTCTCCATTTCCTCGAACAAAGCATTGAAACAACCTCATTTTAATCAAAACACTCTTATCCATAAACTCGATGGAACCGAATGATCAATCGACATCAAAAGTGGGCCTCAGACTATCGAATACTTTCTTGTTGAGTAAGGTTAGATATCACTATAAAATCTATTATCAAAATATTATTATCTTTTTGTGTTATGGATCAAAATATTATTATATTATATGATTTAATATTTAGTTCTTTCTTCTACTTAATCTTTTTTTCCTCGTTTCATTTAGAAATCACCAACATAATGATATTTTGGTGACAAATTTTGTACGATATTCAAATTTTTCTTTAATACCTTTGCAGATATATATCGGAACCGAATTCTAACAACCGAGTGATTAAGGTTTTAAAAATGACAAATAAATACCCAAATTTTCACTTTATGTCTTTCGTTTGTACCCACCATTAAGTGTCACGTGACGATTACGTTATGTTTTCTGTTAGTACCCAAGTTTTTAAAAAAATTTAACAAATAAATGTCTAAGTTTTCAAACTAATGGTGGTTACTAACTGAATACACAAATTGAAACCTTAGGCGTTGATTTATCACTTTTTAAATTTAAAACACCCGATTGTCAAATTTTGAAACGCTAGTATCTACGGAGTATTTTTCCCATTAATAATTTATTAACTATATGAACTACATCTCCTAATTCATTCTATTTCGAAGTCAGACGCTGCCTTTTATGACACATCATGTCCAGTCTACTCTTAATCCCACTTGAGTTCCTTAATCCAGTAGTGGAATGAAAAAGGTAGCAATCTTGGCAGCCCTCATTATGTCATAAATTTTCAACTATAAATATAAGCTTCAAAATCCTAAGATTTTCATCCTAAGTTTCTCTAATTATAAACTCCATTTTAATAGTTTCTGATGTCTTATTCGGAATCATTCAAAATTACGGGAAGGTTTGCAATCATATACTACTATGTTGTGTTGTATGTTATGTTAATATTGACTGCACCATGCTATTGTGATGATGGTTACTACTATTCTAGAGCCACCTATTATGGCAGCCCAGAATGCTTAGGAACCTCAAGTACGTATTATAACTTACCTCTCTCTGTATAAATTACTCAAACTTTTGCCATATTTTTGTTTTTATCATTGCTATTTTTTAATCTATTCTCGGTTGTAAAATTTATTTGGTATTCAAAGAATACCTCGTGGACAAAAACAAATAAAACTATGTTTTATCATGTATAGAATAGTTCACATATCATAGAAAATCGTTGAATATAATCCTGTAATTAAATACACAAACAAAGTATCAAATATAAACCCGTGAAGATGTAATACGTATATTTTATAATATATATAAGAGCTATAAAACTATTAATCTTTAAATATACCCATTAGTCAAATAAAACTTTTACTTGGTTCTTAATATTCTAAATGTATCCTTTAATCTTTAATTTATTTTATTATATGAACATTTGTTGTATATTATTTTATTATATGAACATATAATAAAATAAATATTATTTTATATAATTTAAATATTTATATTAAAATTAATTTTGAGAAGTTATATAGTTTATCTATTTTCAATAGCATGGGAATTCAAAGAAAATTTTGGTGTACACTTACCATGGTTTAGTAAAGGATTATTGCCCAAGAAACACCTCAAATTAGAATTAATGCCTCCTCACCCCTGCCGCTTTCTTCTTGCCCATAAAAGGCACTCCTTTTTTTTTCTTTCCTATTTTACCCACCCCAGCAGCCGTCTCCAAATTTTCCCTCCTTCAAAGACTATAAGGGGCAAAGAGCTGGCTTGATTAAAGCGTTAACCACTGGTGAAAATTATATATTATAATAATCAACATATATATCATATAATTATTATTTAATATAATTCAAAATTAATTATTATTTGAAATTGGATTTTAAATGTTCAAATACTAACAATCATATTTTTTGGTAATTATTTCTTAATTTATTTTTGCAGATGTTGAAAAATTCTTTTCGCTGCGACCCAAGTAAATTAGCGAATTTATAATCTCTTTAAGTTTTTATTAATTACTGTAGATATAGATACACTTTTTTTTTTGAATTATAAAATAGAAAAGCGCGTAATTAAGCATGTTACTGAGTTGGATGCTAGAGAGCACATAGTGCCATACATTGATTGATTTATGCAAACAAAACATATTAAAAAATAAAAAAGCAAATGATGAAGCGACAAAAGTGTACTTGCACGAGTTGTGGGAAACATTCCCATAACTCAACATTAGCCCACAAGTACAAAAGTGTATTTGCACGAGTGCTGGGAAACATTCCCACTACTCAACATTAGCCCACAAGTACAAAAGTGTACTTGCACGAGTTGTGGGAAACATTCCCATAACTCAACATTAGCCCACAAGTACAAAAGTGTACTTGCACGAGTGCTGGGAAACATTCCCACTACTCAACATTAGCCCACAAGTACAAAAGTGTACTTGCACGAGTTGTGGGAATCTATCCCAGAACTCAACATTTAGTCCACAAGTACAAAAATGTACTTGCACGAGTTGTGGGAAACACTCCCATTACTCAACATTAGTCCATACAGTACAAAAGTGTACTTGCACGAGTTGTGGGAAACACTCCCATTACTCAACATTAGCCCATACAGTACAAAAGTGTATTTGCACGAGTTGTGGGAAACACTCCCATTACTCGCCCTTGACAAAAATTGTACTTGCACAAGTCCACTACTCGCCCTTGGCAGCAGCAGTCGACAGCAGTAAGCATTAAGGTATATTTACCTTAAGTGCCTTTTATGGGCAAGTGGCTAAGGTGGCAGGTGGTTATTGGGCTAAGGGCATTAAGGTATATTTACCTTAAGTGCCTTTTATGGGCAAGTGACTAAGGTGGCAGGTGGTTAATGGGCATTCACCCTTTAGTAAATGCACACCAGGGAAAGAAATACAACTTGTTTTATTAAATTAATTATTCAATAGAATTAAATTTGTAATATAATTTTTTTTTTGGAAAGATTTTTTTATATAATATAAAATGTGAAAATAATTTTTTTTAAATAGAAATTATTAGACTATTTTTTCCAATAAATAAATCGATCAAAACTATGTATATAATAATAATTACATTTTCTTAAATATTACCAATAATTTAAGATTTTTTATAAACTTTCCTAAAAAAGAAATATTTTCTAATTGTTAGATCATATATTATTGTCATTCTATTACACCCAATATGTATTTTAAAGTAGTTTGTGTTATAGATAAGGATGACTAAATTGGTTGGTTATGATATATACCTTTAAAAATCATTCCACCTAAATACTATCTAATAACATAGTGTGAATTAGTTAGTTATAAATCTTTAATCTATTTAACTTTTTTTTTATCTAATTAAAGATTTATAACCAACAATTCACGCCATATCATTAGATAGTATCTGGATTGTATAATTTTAGGTGGTATATATAATTACTCTAAATTTTTTGTAGTGATTAGAGTCTGTTTTATTCAAAATTGTAAAGGAATATTTTACAAAAATGTGAATTATTCATGGTTTTTTTAGATTATTTTTATTTGTGGTTTTTTTTTTTCTTAATTGATTTGACGTATTGGATTATGGGTTATAACGATATGTTTTTTTAAGAGATATATACAGGTTCATTTTCAGAGAGTCTCTCGTTCTAGATCATTAAGTAAGTGATCTTTTGCTAAAAAAATTAAAATTTGTAATATAATAGTCACTAAACAATGATTGGTTGTCTTCTTGAGTTAATTTACTCATTATGTCTAATCAGCGGTGCTACATACAACTAACTCTGGTGGGGACTATGTCTCTATGTGATTTTAAAAAAAAATAGATCTATTATATAATTTTACTTGTAAAAATCAAAGTTATAATTGTATCTTTTGTTTTACTCGTAGACAGGTTTGAATTTTATGGAACAAATCCTTGAGATTAATGTAATAACTCTTAAATCATTTGTGATGCATGTGCATCCTACAATTGCAAGGAAAATATAAACATATAAGAGACAGAGTCATGCACGTTATGTCTTCCAAATTTCAGAAAAATCAATTGATCTTTTACCATTTAAAATATATATATTTTGGTTTGGTCAATTTATTTGTATATATATTTTATTTTATTTATAAAAAAACATTGTTTATTTTATGTAATATTGAGATTTATAATGTAATTAAATAAAAAAATATAATATAAGTAATTTGGATAATGTAAAAAATATATAATATATATTTTTTTAGTTCTTATAGTGTAACTAAATCAAAATAATTGAATAATGAATTACTTTGAGAAGTCATATAGAGTCTAAAACTTTGATAATTTCTAAAAGTTCAGTTCTGAAGATAAAAAATTAGAGTACAAAAATTCAAATTGATCACACTCTTTTAAAAGAAAACAAAGATATTGAACAAAACCTTTATAAAATATATTAAAGTGTTGTTTTCTTACTTTCTGCTTTATAGCCAAAGTTGAAGTATTAATATAATATTAAAACCACCGTCAATATTTTGGTATAAGTGCACCAAATATTTCCCGGAACAGGAATCTATTTAGGTTTCTTTTGGTAATATTTTTTTTTAGCTTATTGTCTTTTTCCGATGACTTTAGAATATAAGATGCATATAATAAATTAAAATGTTCAGCGGGAGCTTGTGGATTTGGTGATTATGGAAAGACCATCAATAATGGCGAAGTGAGTGGAGTTTCCAGGCTTTACAGAAATGGAACTGGCTGTGGTGCTTGCTATCAGGTAACTAATTTAAGTATTTTTTTTGGACATCTAACTAATTTAAGCTATACAAGACATTAATTTTAACCGTAAAAAAATTCTTTCTATTTCTTTGATGTGATTCAATGGATTATTATTTTTTTTCATTTATTTTTACGGTAATCTTTAAATTTCTACACAAAAAAATAAATATACTATAACCATTTTTATGGAATTTGGATACTCTCCTAACTTTGACCGCTATACTAACTCTACTAACTCCAATCACAATTAAGTAATTAGTTTTTAGCATTATTTTTATGTATAATTTTTTTTTTTTTTGAGTACATGAGAGAGCCACTTTGGGCTCGGAGTCATTTCGACTCCAATGAGATTCAATCCCAGGACCTCTTGATCTCTGCGGAGTAGCCTAACCACTAGGCCAACTATCTATCTCAATTTATTTCTTTTTCCCTATTATATCTCACATAGTAATTTAATTATAAATAAAAATAATGTTAAAAACCAATTACTTAATTGTGATTGGAGTTAGTAGCATTAGTATAGGAGTCAAAGTTAGAAAAAGTTAGAAAGCATCCAAATTTATTTATATAGTAAATTTTTTTAACATAATTAGAAAATAAAAAACAAAACATTCTTTTAAATAACCTAAATGATCAGGGTCGACCTGTTTAAGATCCCACTATAATAGGAGGGTTTCCAATAATATATGGATGAAAGCTTTTTTTTAGCCTGTCTAGAGAACATGACATTCATTTAGGTACCAAGTTTTATTTTTACCACTACACTAACCATCAGAAATTAATATTCATATGATTAAATGATTATTTAGGTAAGGTGCAAGAATCCAGTACACTGCAAAGAAGAAGGAACAAATATAGTGGTGACGGATCATGGTGCAGGAGATCATACAGATTTCATCCTAAGTGTGCCTGCTTATGCTAAAATGGCTAAGCCAAACATGGCTGATGCACTTTATGCCTATGGAGTTGTTGATATTGAATACAAAAGAATAGCTTGCAATTATGAGGGCTACAATCTTCTAATTAAAATCAATGAGCATAGCAAATATCCACATTACTTGGCCATTCTTCCATTTTATCAAGCTGGTGTCTATGACATTACTGCTGCCCAAGTTTGGCAGGTAATCTTGCAAATTCCTTCTAGTTAAGAGTAACATCTCCCTGAAATTTTATTAGAATGGATGATTAAATACCTGGAAAAAAATAATTTTATTTAATTATTTTAAAAACTTGTACACTAAAATTACTCCAATGTATTGTTCCCCTGTTTTACTTAAGTCATTAAACAAATACCAAATATGAGTCGTTCTAAAAAAATCAAAATATACCTAGTCACCTAAACTAATTTTTTTATAAGGTCTTTTTAAACTATAAAAGAACATTTTGATAAAATTGAATTTTTTTTATCAAAATTCAAAGATAAAATGAGACCTAAATCGATCCTTTGGGTGACTAGTCCCAAAAGCGGGTCCTTGCCAAATATAGATTGTTAATTATTATTGTTAGGCTATATTTTTAAAAAATATCATTTTTTGATTATATATTTTTAAAAGTATTTTTTTAAGGTTATTTTATAATAATAAGAATTATTGTCCAAGAAACATCATAAGCTATAATTAATTCTCTTTTACTCTAACCATTATTTTTTTGTCCATAAAAAACCATATATGTTTTGCCTTTTCCTTTTCCTTTTCTATAGAAAGAGTCGTTTGAGTTATAGGAAGCTTCCCATAATTCAAACTTTGAGTAATGAGAAGCTTCTGTATCTTTTTAAAAAAATGGTATTTTTTATGGACAGAGGTATAAGGTGGCAGGTGTCTATTGAAAATTAACCTTTTTAATAATTGTGTTAGATATTTCATAGACATTCAAATTAATTTAAATATTTTAAATAAATTATATTTTTATTATAAATTAAAAACTTTATTTGAAATCACACAGATATCATGAGAAAATACTCCAGAAAAAAAAAATTAGCAAATTTTTTAAAGAAAAATAAACTTGTGTCCCCACCTCCGAGCCTAAAATTAGCATCTCCCTTTCTTTCTTTAAATCATTTCCAAACTAAAAATAATCGTAAAAGAAATTTTAGAACTACTGTTCCGAACCTACTAATTGTTCAATATTTTATCTTTTCTCCTCCTCTTTCGCTCTACCCCTTTTCTAAAAATTTATCTTAAATCTGTCTCTGTTTGAAATACATAAATTAACCTTAAAAACTATTAAATATCTAACATAATTAATAGTTATGGCTAAAAGATAATACTTTTAGAAACATATAACCAAAAATAATATTTCTTTTTTAAAGATGTGACCAAAAAATAATTTTTGCCCATAAATAATAACATATTTTTAATATATATTCTTCATTATTTGTATGGTTTTTTCATATAATTCTTTTTATTTATTATCTAATTTGGTACGAAAACATATACTAAAATGCCACCAATATATTTATATTCAATTATTATTTGTTTTCCAACAACTTTATCTCTATGTTGAAAAAAAGTTAATCTTTTACTATATACTTATATAAAATAATAAAGTTTATAACAAGTAAAAAGTAAATGAAAAATAAAATTATAATAATTATGATTATTGAATCAAATTTAATCAAAAAAATTCACCTTTAAGTTAGATTTGGGTAGTTAATGAAAAATATCTAATTTATAACTAAAAATAAATCTTGTATATTATTATCATATTATCAAATAGATTAATTAACAGTTAAATAATGTCCATTGACATGATTATTTATATTTAAATGACATCGAATTATATTATACTAAATATTCTAATGGATTTCACTTTCTCAAATGTGGTTAACATGTACGGAAGGTCCAATCCTATATAGAGACGTGACAAATGATATATAGAGGTTTTTGACACGAGATCGATATAACTAAACTGTGTTAAGAATAATTATAGCTAGTTAATAGTTAGTCAAAAGTTTGCTTCTGGTCTATTAAACAGCGAAAAGGGAAAATGGAGTAATATATTATGAAATGCTATAATTAATAAATACCTGACATAATTTTTCAAAAAAAAAAACTTCTATCAGATATTTTAACAGTCAACTACTTTCTCCGTTTCAAAATATTTGTCCACGTTGTTTTTCACACAAATTTAAAAATGTAATTATTACACTCCCTATTACAAATGTACCCTTCATAAAATGTCTTGATATTTTAAATGTATATTGGAAATATAAATTTTAATTTTTTAATGGGGGTAATAGTGGGAAAAAAAAGTAAAAAATATTTTGCTATTTTAAGTGTACAAACATTTTGAAACGATATTTTTAATAAGTAGACAAACATTTTAAAATGAAAGAAGTAATAGAGACAACAAGTTATCTATTTAATATTGAATACATTCATTTATAATATAATAAATACCTTAATGTTTCGTTATTCAAAACAAAATATAATATTTGATAATTAATATTTTTTTATAGAGACTAACTCCTATTTTATGATGTGGCAGGAGGATTGCAAGGAATGGAGAGGCATGCGGAAGCCGTTTGGTGCGGTATGGGACATGGAAAACCCACCAAGAGGTGCATTAAAGTTAAGGATCCAAGTTAATGCTTATGGCTATGGTGACTCCAAATGGGTGCAGTTAGATAGTGTCATCCCTGATGAGTGGAAGGCTGGGGATACTTATGACACAACCATTCAGTTTAATTAATTATTAATTACATAATTATATCTTATAAATTATTGTTGTACTTTAAGTTTTTCTACATAGTGCATATTTATTAGTGTGGTTGTATGGTTGGTTTATACTTTGAGAAAACAGGTACGTTGCTTTATGATATAAAAAGTGCATGTTGTGTGACTTTTCCTTCTTTCTAAAAGTGTTTGATTAAAATAGAAAAATAATTCTATGAATACTCAGCAGTTTCGCAATTTAAATAAATAAGTATTTAACTTTACAAAAATTACTAACAAATATCTAACATTTTCTTTTTGTTCTCTATTAGTATATGTCATGAAATTTGATATTAAATGTCACATGTCAATAAATAACACAAGAACATTATTTACAAATAAAAAAGGTTGTGTATTCTTTTATCCATTTTTGTAAACTTGGATATTTCATTTTAGAAAGAAAATATAGCCATGTCATTGACACGTGGCATTTAACGACAAATTTCATGACAAGTACTAACAGAAGACAAAAAATATAACGTTGGGTACCTGTTTATCATTTTTGTAAACTTGAATATTTATTTGTTAAAATTTGAAACAATTGTTATTCAAGGGAAAATTTTCCCTTTAAAAATTGTATACAACTTAGTATGGATGATAATATATATTATGGTGTATACTTCATGCTAGAAGGTGTTTGAACAAAAATTAAATTTATTAAAAAAGTAAGACACAATAATAAAACCAGTTTATTTATTTTTAACATAAAAAATAATTTGCAAAAAAGTGAATTTTATTCTTGCTAAAAAAACTAATAGCATATCCTCTATACTCATGTCCCACATTTGTACCATGAACTTTAATATTTTTTAATACATCAGAAAGCCATTTTGGATTCGGAGTCATTGACCTGATTTGAATTTGTACCGGTTAGAAGGTAAACCAAGTCATGAATTTAACATTTTAACTTCGGTCATATTGTTGTTCCACCGGTCATTTTTACTATTCAGGTCAATAGTCTTCTTTTCTATTTTTTCTACATCTTAGTTGCATTTGCTAGAACCCTGTTTTGCTCTTCTTTTACGGTTTCTTAGTAGAAGTCTTTTCAGATTAATTAACAAAAACTTTTCAGTCTTTGTAGCCACGTTATAAGTCTCACCCCTTAGAGTATATGACTTCTCCATATGACCCACACTCGAATTGTAATTCTAAGATAGACGTAATTAGAGCTTGAGTTTGGGGTGGTGGATACGATTTATAGGAAACACTTTAAGTGTGCATCTGACTTGTATTTGTGTGCGTAATGTTGATGATGCACCTTCTATTGTAACCCTTTGCCGGGTCTATGTAAAAAAAATGAGTAAAAAATGATTAAATAAGTAGCATGACATCTTACATAAAAAAGAGTGTCATGACGCTCTTATAAAATAATGAATAAAAAAAATGGAAAGAAATAAACTGGTAAGGTGAAATTATTATGTAATCCTAGTGAATTGTTATAGGATTACTGGAGATGTTAATTAAGCGCATAAAAGGGCCGAGTGAGAACATATTTGAGTGTAAACTCAAGCTCTAGGGCGATTCATCGATGGATGGTGAGGAGAGAGCCAAAATCTCAATTCACATTATCCAAATATACATATCATATTGTCCCTAAGACAACATGACCACCTTAAAGACCTTATGGTTCTTAATTATGTAATCTAAAAATGATTGAGCTAATATAGAGTAGTTAAGTGGACAGTTTTAATACTATGGTAGGATCGAGAATCGACCTATAACCACCATATCGGACTAAGCGAAAAACCTACCCTTCTTCCATTGCGAAACTAATCTAATCAAGAAATTATATTGTGTTTATTGTTTATGTGTGATATAGTTTGTAGATATTATTACTTGAAACTTGCTAGGTAGTTTTGTGATCATTCTTTACATTCTTTCTCTTCCATACTTATTGACTTAGTTGAGACTTCCCTAGTTTAGTTCTTACTTCTTATTTTGTCGGGACGACTAAAGTTTGAGTTGGGCGTCTTGATGCCTTTATTTTTTTGGTAGATTAATCTAGTCACGAGACATCTTTTTAGGGCTCTGTTGTGCTTATCAGAGAGATTATTCCCTATATTTGAATAGTTTCTCAATTTTTGTCTAGTTTTTTGAGAATTGTTACTTTTAGAGCTATTTGTGCTTAATTTGTGTGTTAACTGTACAAATATTAGGTACTTGGATGACATTATATCCTAAGACACGAATAAGAAGTCTATAAAGAAAGTTCAACCCAATATCAAGGAGTTAAAGGACCAAAAAGCCACTTTTGGAGAGGAGCAGTTGTCCGCCAGATTTGGGAATCTACTTATTGGTGTCACCACGTGCAATTCATGAATATTATAGAGGATCCATTTGGTTTCTAGATATTAATTGAAGTTATGAGCGTGTAGGAGTTGATGATTCATGATTTGAAAATGAATTAAAGAAAATATTAAAGTTATTGTTGTCATGGCTCTAACCAGTTCACTCTTTCTCGAAAACATTTTTTGGTTGGATTAGGTCACTTAAAAGGGGCCCACAACCCATAAAACGTTTTTAACCCTTTCAATATCATAAATTAAGTTTAGAAAAGGGGTACCAATCATTATTGGTCAAAATTATTAGTTGGAGAGAGAGAGAGAGAGAAAATTGCCCAGAGGAGAAGAAATAGAAGTTGGAGCCCTACTACACCATTTCTACACTATTCCACCTATGTCATCAGAGTAAATTGTATTAGTTTCTTATCTTAAACATGATTCTAATCTTTTTACTAGTTAGTTTTATTTTCTTAATTATGAACTAAATTCCTTATAGCTTGAGTTGCGTAATTGTATGAACCTTGAATGACAATGGATTATTTGTAATGTTATTTCAGACATTTTAATTTGATTGAATTGGGTTCTTTATATTGTTGCATATAAATTGAATTAATTTATGCTTACTATACCCTGATCAAATATAGATTGACCATAGTATCTTAAACTGTCACCCTCACGAGGGGTTTAGGAATAAAACTGGTTCATACACGTCCAGTGTGCAGTAGTGATCATAACGGGCTTGCCTAGTCGGATAATCACATAGGTTAAGTAATTTGTAGTGTTGAGCTTTTTCATAGAACAATTTCACATAAAGACTCTAGTAAGAGTTAGACAACCTTCTTTGCTACCATGGTGGGAGTTAGAATAAAGTTAGAATCTCGATGAACAAAGAATTATCCAAAATTTACCATTGTACTAGAAACAATCATTGTCACGATAGCGGATTACTTGCAACTTGAGCTACATCTTTCATTTATATTCTTCGTAGTTTATTTACCTGTATTACTTAATTAATTCGTTTTAATTATTGCATCTTAGTTTACAAGAAAATCAAGCAAATATTTTTATTATATTTTTGTCTTTTAAATTAAAACAGTTGAATCATCTACACTATTTAAGAACACGAGCTTATATTAATGACTTAAATCCCTGTGGAGAACGATTTAATATTTACTTTATTACTTGCGAATGACTCGTACACTTGCGGGGAGTGATCTCTCAAGGTGTTGATTTGTTAGCAAATTTTATCTCACCTTGGGAGACGACAAACAACTACCACTCTCTATTCATCAACCTCATCTTCAACCCAATCCTCGACAATTACCTCATCGCAATTTGGCGTGTTTGGTTCTATCTTATTTAGAATTTCCACTACACTTGATATAATCGGTGGTGATCCCACGAACTTTCCAACTTGAAGACTAATTGCCTTACATGACTCAAACATGGTGGTTCCTTGTGTGTTATGAAATAATGCGTTAAAGATCAAGAACTCACAAGCCGCAAGTGTACGGTTGTCCAAGTAATAAACCGATAAATCAGATTCGTTCTTAGTGACGGATTAGGACAACTCAGGTGAATCAAATAGTGGATGAATATAATTGATCAGGTTATACACAACTATTCAAATAATTCATATAAACAAAATAATAAAACCCAATTCAATTAAATTAAACTATCCCAAAAAGCATTAAAACACAATTGGTTGTCATTCAAGGTTCATACATAAAGCAACTCAAGTTAATGGAATTTAGTTCATAACAAAATCAATAAAATTAAATGGTGAGAATATTGGAATCATGCTTAAAATAAGAAAATAACACTAATTACCCAAATACTAAAGGTGGAATGGTGTAGAAGTGGTTCAATAGGGCTCAAACTTCTAGTAATCTACTCCTCCCGACCGATGATTCTCTTCTCTCTACTAAATAAATGACTTCTAACTGACTAAAGACTATTGTCTAATGATAAAAAAATGATATATAAAGGTCCAATTATATTTTATAGGTAGTGGGACCCTTTTAAATAACCCTAGTCAACTCAAAAATATTTTCAGGGAAGAGTGGACTGGTTCGATCCACATAAGCTGCAACTTTAATAACTTTTTCATCATATATCCAAATCACAAACTTTAAATTCTCGCATACTTTTGAGTCTAAGGAAAACCAAGGGGAATCCTCCTCTTCATAAATTGCACTTGGTAGTTTTATCATGTCGATATCCAAATCTAGCCGACAACTGGTCTCGCTTTCCAAAAGTGAATTTTTGGTCTTTTAACTCTCTGACATGGGTTTGACCTTTCTTTCTCAACTTCTTATCCTCGTCTTGGGATATCATATCATCCAAGTACCTAAGAGATACACACTTAACACATAAATCACGCACAAATAGCTCTAAAAGTAACAAATCTTCAAAACTCGACAAGAAATGAGAAACTATCAAAACATAGGGAATAATCCATCCAATAATCACAAATAACCCCTAAAAGTATGTACAGTGACTATATTAATCTATCACATAACAGACAAATCAGGGGGGCACCAGTCTACACAAACAACAGTAGTTCACCGCGATGCACAATCAAAATAAATTTGTGCAAGGCATATGACTCGATCTCTTGGAAGTTTCTTCATGAGGTACCAAATAATTCAATTTTATGAATATATATTGGATTATAGAGTGTGTAACTTTACCTTCTTATTTGGTCTTTCTTAATGGGATTCTTCAAAGGTGAAAAAGGATTAAGGCAAGGTGATCATCTCTCGCCTTATCTATTCATCTTGTGTCTTAATTACCTTTCGAGGCTTTTAAGATAAATAAAAATGTTGTGTTCAAATTCCACCCAAAATATGGGATCATAAAGATAACACATCTAGCCTTTGTTGACGTTCTTATGCTTTTGGCTAAAGGTGGCCATGCTTTGGTTAAATTTCTCATGGATAACTCGAAGGAATTTGTGAATTGCTTGGGACTTCACCTTAATGTCCTCAAATCAAGTATTTATTATGTGGGGATTAAGAGTGAGGTGTTGAAGATATATTAATACTATGTGGATTGAGAAAAATGTTATGCCATTTTGTTATTTAAGGGTACCTCTTGGTGCTTCGATTCTACTATCGAGGGACTACATCCCTCTCATTGACAAGTTGGAAAGGTATGTTAGATCATGGAATACCTTGTCTCTCTCTTATGCAGGTCGTCTTGAACTCATTAGACCGACGCTTTAAGAGGTCGTGTGCTTTTGGCTATCTATATTTTTGGTTCCGGTTCGTGTACGAGATAGAATTGTGAGTATCTATAGGAAATTCTATTGAGATGGAAAAACACCGCAAGTTAAATGGAAGAGTATAGTTACTCCTAAGAATGAGGGTGGGCTTGGCCTTAAGAATCTTGGTGCATGAAGATGTTATGGAAGATTGTTGACAAAAAATACTTGTTTTGTATTAAATGGGTGTGTGGAAAATATTTAAAAAGTAAGTGCTTTTGGCTATGGCAAGTTAAGAAAATAGAATATCAATTTTTTAAACAACTTTGGAAATTAAGGGATGAGATTGAAACATTGGTTGGAAATGAGGGAGGAGAAGGAATCTTGCGAAAATGGTTCTCCAATTCTAAGGATCGCTCACCGCATATGAGCCTCTTAGCGGTGAGTTTTACTATTTGTATAAGAAGCCTTATGATATTTTTTTTCGCTAATACATTGTGTTAAACTCTTTTGTTGTGTTTAAACATGCCATAATTGTTTGGATGACAATACACTAGTGGTTGAGAACAAAGAATAGGATGACCTATATGGAGTTGGATCCACTTTGTGAAATGTGTGGAGAGGAGTTTGAGTAAAATAAACATCTTTTCATTGAATGTGCATTTGCGAAAAGTGTTTGGGATGAAATAGGGAGTTGGATAAGAATCAAGATTGAAATGAACACGATATTGAGCACTCTCAAGTGGTTCAATAAACTAAAATCTCATTGAAAATTGGTAGAGAAAAGTATAAAGAGTTTCCTTTGTCTCTACAATCGATCATATTGACGATTGAAGAACAACCTTGCCATGAGAAGAGAGGCCCATTGAAGGAAATAGCTCTCAAGGAGATTATACTGTGCACCTTTTCAATTTTATCCACTTTGTAGCCTACTCATGCCTTCACATATGAGAAAGTCTTTTTAGTTGTAACTCATTGATGTGTTTTGTATAGCGAATAGATAGGCACTATTTTAAGCTTCCCAGTTTATGTAGTTAAATATTTGTATATTGTATACATTATTTTTAATGAAATCGTTTACTTAACCGAAAAAAAACACCAACCATTTATTAGCCTTAACCAACCATTCATACTAACCCAAACCCAATAGTAAGAAGACAACAACAAAATATGGAGCAACCATAAATTTTACCAGAGATGGTGCTCCTGGCATCTCACGACCGTCTGTCTAGTTGCCTCATCTCGTTCTTAACTCCTTTTTTTTTTTTTTGGTTATTAACAAGGACGAAAAATTTGATAAACGATAAGTAATGATATGTAGGGTTTTTTTACTAACTTGAGGCAAAAGTGAAGATGACAATTAGATGGAGACTGATAAGTATCGCTTACAATGGAGTTATCCGACTTTTAATTAATTATTGAATAACGATATATGTCACTTTTTTTCATATTACCCTTTTATTATTACTCGTAATTATTGTTTCACTCTTTTATAAATCATTAATAATTTACTAAAACAAAATCATAATTACACGATTTGTGATAATGTAACTAAGAAAAAAATCAATCTAAACACAACTATTTCTTTTGTATCTAAAATAAGATACGCTAAGATATTGTCTTTTTTCAGTAAAAAGTAATATTTTTAATTTTATTTTATAGTCCTCGATATTTAAAATTTGTTATTAAAATTCTTCTCTATATACGTAAACAAAGGCCCGAGTTACGAGTTACGCACGACATCGTTTCATACAATAGCTTTTCGATGAAAAAAACGCGGGAACACTTATATCTAGAAGGCGGGAAGTTCAATGGTCCTCATTTTCCCGCCAAAAAAGAAAAATAGAAAACTATATAATAAGCAATTTATTTATATATAAATGTAAAATCCTTACACACTCACATACACACACAGAATAATCGAAGACTACATGAAAGCAGAAGACGAAGCTCCGGACCCGTTCATCACAGATATAGAGGTCGCCTACGTGTCGGAATCGCAGGAGGCGAAATTTCAAGGCGGTTTCGCTAGACCATCCATGACGTTCCCGGACTCAAACCCTAACTCGATGTCGCCATGGTCGCAGGATTCGAGTTTAACTGAGCCACTTGAAACAGTCGTGATGGTTTCACTACCGGAAAGCGTTTGTGAAGATGACCGGAATATCGAAGATCAATATCAGACTCCACCTGAGCAGTATTACTCGTTTGCTTCTGATTCTGATGATGCAAAACAACCAGTTCCTCCTTCTGGATCCGCCGTGCGCAGTGGAAATGCTGACCAAACTATGGCTGTTGATTTGGGGGCAGAAGAGCCAGCTATAGAGAAGGATGTTCATTTGGGTCACGACGAAGTTGATAATCTAGGGCGTCAATTGGAAAAAAAGCTGAATTCAAAGGGGGATTTTCTATGTCCATCATCAGACACCATGGAAGGCAGCGGAGATGAAGATCAAACAAGGAGAATCATTGAAGAAGAAAATCTAGGGATCTCAGATATTAGTTGTGATTTTGTGATGAAGGATCGCCATATTGAAGTTTTAGAGTGTGGATTGAAGGAAGATGGAGTAGGGAAAGATACTGTTTCTGCTGATAAGACACCACATAATTTAGATGCAGAAATGATTGATACAGAGCCAGGGACCCCTAAACAGGGGTCAGGTATTACTATCAATGCGGTAAAAACACCATTGCAGGGTGATGGGGTTAGTAAAGGTGCAAGCTTATCTATAAATGAAAGTGATGGGATAAGTAGAGGTAAGAGATTGAGAGGAAACACTGAAGAAGCATTTGAGCTTACAAAAGATAAAGGTATGAATGTTGAAAATGTAGTTTCTGCAGCTGAAAATTCAGGAAGTAGCAAACAGAGTGCTATGAATATTGCTTTAGAGACGATCAAGAAGTTTAAGTATGTTGATCTTGGTGAAATGAATAACACAAGAAAGCTGCCATTATCAATCACTGGAGAAGAAATGGAAAGTGCTAAAGAGGGCAAAAAAGACTCATTATCAATCACAGGGGAAGAAAAGGGGGTTCAAAAGGAGGTGGAAAGTGCTAAAGAGGGCAAAAAAGACTCAGAAAAGGGTGTCCAAAAGGAGGTGGAAGGTGCAAAAGAGGTAATACAAAAAAAAAATTTGATCGATCTTTTGAACTCTTTGAAACCGGATATGGATGCTCCTCAAAAAGATGATAATGATTTTTTCGAGATGGCGAAAAAGCTGGGTGTGGTGTTTCCATGCCCAAGGTGGTGGCCACCTGAGGGATATGATCTATAAATGGTGGTTTTGGTTTTTCGGTTCTTGGTTTTTGGTTTTGTGATATGCCTTAGGATTATGCATTTTCTGTTTTGGCATGTACTAACTTTTTATGAACATGAAAGCACTTTAAAAAACATCACAAAGGTGAAGCTGAAAATTTCTAGCAAAAGCTTAAATGAATGATAGATAATAGTAAAATGGTGTTTTATATAATCCATATATCATTCAAAAAACCATGTGCAAGTAATATCTCATCATTTCGAACTATGTAATAGTACAACCCTTTTGCCAAAGCTACACAAAAAAACCAGAGTCTAATAATGCAGTCTTTGGATATGAAAATATGTCTAATACAAAACTCGTAAATGAAGTGGGGTCCACCTAAAATCAACGTCGAACAAGATGTGGTGGGTAAACTGAGCCTGAGCCTGAGCCTGAGCTGCTACTATTACTACCTTGACCACCATAACTTGAAGAAGGAACATTAAGTAGTTCAGCTTGTGGGAAGAAACTGTTTGATGGAATGTCTAGCAATAAATCATGATCAGAGCTTTCTGCATAAAGAGAGCTATTATCAGGTGGTAATGCAAATAAGCTTTTTGGACTGAAGAATGATCCGTCATTATCTATAGGTTCCTTTTGTTCTGTCTTTATCATCCTTTTTGGGCTTTTTATAAACGTCTTTGCCCCTGAAACAAAGGGTATTTACGTACATTCGTATCTTTAAGAAAGAAATGAAAGGACTAACCTGCAATATTCGCAAATTGTCCATCTCGGGGTTTCTTAACATTCACAGAATACCCTGTTGGTATGATTGGGTTTGCTACATCACTAGTCATTTTACTCTTCACATCCTAACCAAGGGTAATATTTACGTTAAAGATTAAATTTTTAATTTTAATAAAATGGAGGAAGAAAATGATTTTTATGTTTATCGAAACCTTGAGGAGAGTACACTTTTCAACCCATTTAGATTTGTTTAAGTTGCATAAAATGAATCTCTTCAAGGTTTTGCAATCTTCTAGTTTAGCTCCGGATAATGTGTTATCGAAAACACCTTCGGAAAGAAGATTCTGGAAAGAATATATATTCTCCGAAAATTGAGTGCTCTCAAACATGTTTTTCAAGCTGTTCATAATGTGATTAAAGTTTTGATTTAGAGTGATAATGATTAATTGTATGGCTTGTAATGAATACAAACCTATCTGGGGGTGCAAAATTATCTGTAGAAGGTAAATACTTGAGTAGTGATTGTTGTTCTTCGATAGTCAAATGAGTAACAAATGTGTCGAAATTAAGAAACTCCTGCATTTAAGTACATTTGATGGGTTATATAAGCAAAAAGAAGGGAAAATAGCCCTAGAAAACCCTCATCTTTCACGTGTTCTCCTAAACATGGCCTAATCTTTCAAAATGTGCATCTCAGGCCATATCACTTTAGTGATCCGTTAAAAATTCGACAAAAATTTGCATGTTTATGATCTTATATTGGACGAGATTAGCACGTTTATGTTACCCTAAAAACATAAATGTGCCTTGTATGTGTCCCCAATAATTAACGCATCACAAAAAATAAAAGATAGGGCCTGAAATGCACATTTCGAAAGATTAGGCCATGCTAAGAATTAAAAAAAAACATGCGAAAGATGAGGACCCTTTGAAGTTCTTTACCCTTCTAAAATATATTTCTTAAGCATTAAGAAAAAATACCAAAGAGTTGAAGAGTTTAAGAAGCTTACTTTCAAGTCTACTTTACATAGTGGTGAAGTATGATGTCCCAAAATATGCAATTTCTCCAAATGATCCTTATCCCTAACATAAATAACAACGAAACCACATTAATTCATAATAAATAAACTCAATATTTCACAAAACTATCAAGAAGAAACTACTTTTTGATCTGTTCATGATCCAATGAAAGACCACTAGGCTTCTTCATAATCTCGGTTCCTATATTAGCCACTTTAACACCTTTGTTTAACATATTTACATGAGGCATAGTTGTCAAATTAGTACGCACACGTTTATTATCAACCGAAAGTGAACTAGCTTCAGATTCTTCATCACGAGCAATCGAACTAGGATGCCTAATAAGTACACTTCCATGTCCTATCTCAACTGAAACCATAGGCTTATCACTATCAAACAATAATTCCTCTTCAGAAGAACCAGACAAATACGATGATTGTTGTTCATGTAAGATCGTATATAAATCTTTAGTTAGTTTCTCAACTGAAGATGCCTTTGAACGTGACACACATGTCCTTTTTCTTGATGGCACAGATGTATCCCATGCATTGCCTTGTGAAGGACCTATACATACATAATACATATATCAATATCATTTCATAAGAAATAAAATTATAAAAATTATAAAATTAATCAAACCTGTTAAATCACTAGCATCAGTGCTATTAAATTGAGCGCAACTTTCGGAATTAGACACGGCTGAGCCTGAGCTTGAACGATTACTTGTATCTTCATCGAAAAGTTTGCTTGGGACATGATTATATTCGAAAAAAGGTCCGGGATTATCGTAAATTTGTTTACGTTTAAGGATTTTTGTGTCTTTGTTCTTGATTGGTATGTTAATGTTTTTCATTCTAGAGAATCTATGATCTTCAAGTTCATCAGGCTCGGCTCTTGAATGTAGAGGAGTATAGTTCACTAATGTTCCCTTTGTTCTCCAACGGGACCCACATGCATTGCATAGTACAGGCTTCTCGGGTGGTCCGTTTCTCCATAGAGGAGTGCCTGAAACAATATTTGAAGTTTATAAGTTCGTATATTCATAATACACATGAATTTAAACACAATTAGCTTCTAAGAGCAATGTTTTTGATATAACCAAACTTTTCAGATTCGAATTACTTAAATTATGCGTCTCAAATGGTTTAAACAACACAAGAATTTGATACATATAGTCTTGAATTACTCAGTTATCAATGCAGATATTCTTGAATTGTTATTTCATTACTCAGAAACTGTGCAAATTAGTCAAAGGCTTAGAACACATCAACACACCCAGTGAGAAAACCAAGAAGAAGATTACAGTTTTTCACACGAAACTGAAACCAAAATCGAGATTTATAGATTCATAACTGAATAAGAACACAATTAAACAAAACAGAGAATCCAATCAAAGCACAATTTTGCTTATTATTGTTCATTTGTTCGTTTGTCAATTTCATCTTTAAATTAAACATCCATTTGGGTATTCTTTCCCATCATTAAACAACTGATTTAACCAAAACAAAACATTTCATGAAATTGGAAAAATCCAAAAAGAAGAGATTTTGTTTTACACAAATAAAAGCAATTAAAAACTCACTTGTAACACCACAGTGATAGCAAGGTCCTTGCTTTCCCATAACGCACAAATTCTTATTCTCTTTAGATTATAAATTAACAAAATTCAAATAAAATTCACAATAGATAAGCACTTTTTTCTGTATAAAAGTTTAATTTCAAAATTTATAACAATTTTACAATAATATATTATATATTTGTGTTTGATTGTTAAACAGAAACCCTTTTGGAATTATATAGAACGGGTTGTGAAGACTTTTTTACTTTTCTTTATGCAAGAAAAAAAATTAAAAATTAAAAATTAAAAAAAAAACAAAGACCCGGAGAAGTTTTTGGTCTTA
The DNA here is from genome assembly GCA_029959085.1 of Nemophila menziesii. Lineage (NCBI taxonomy): Eukaryota > Viridiplantae > Streptophyta > Magnoliopsida > Boraginales > Hydrophyllaceae > Nemophila > Nemophila menziesii. Next base: position 22,567,523 of record JARWIR010000001.1, on the reverse strand, counting down.
AAGTCTGAGAAAAACCACTGAAAATAGAAAAAGATTTGAAGTAATGAAGAGAAAGAGATGGGTTGTTTAAGCTAAGATTATTTACAATTCAATGGAGAATTAGAGAAAAAACCATTGGAGGAATCTAATAAATGGTTGGGAAAGGAAGGTGAAATGGAGAGAGAGAAGAGAGAAGGGGGGGTTGTTTTGGTGTTGTTTGTGTATGACCTTTTGTTTATTGTTGTTGATGTTGTGTTGCTATGTGAAGTAAATGTTTCAACTTTATTTGGTTTCCTATTCTTTTTTTAAATAAAAATCTTCACATTTTAAATTCATTTTTTTAATTTTTCTGAATATATCGAACATGTTAATGGTCTGTTATTACTCCTTCTTTTACTAAATTATTAGGAAGGGACATGGTTCGTCGTCTCGGTTTTTCGCCACAACCAGAACCAAACCGAATATTTTAATTTTTTATAATTCATAAACCAAATTGAATGACTCATATTTTGTTTCACATTCGGTTTTGGTTTTGAATTGGTTTGTTTCGGTCCGGTTCTCTGGTTTGCTTCGAATTAGATACTTGGGCAATAATACTTGTCAATCAATTTCTTGAAATTTATTGTCCAATAACGACTAATATTGTAATACAATTATGCTATTATTACATGATGGACTATTTATATATTAATTAGATAAAAACATATCATCTAACAACAATTATCTTACTTTACAATACTAGATAAATTTATAAAAGTTAAACTAGTACTTCCTGATTCATACAATCATGATTGATAAAATCAATCAAATAATGATTACTTACTAATATAATCTTAAGCGATACTCCCTTCATCCCATTAATAATGTCCACTTACTAAAAATAGTGTCCTAAAAATGTTATTCATTTGGCATTTTAAGACACTTTATCTCACTTTTTTCCACTATAACCCTTATTAAAATATTTAAATTTATTTTTCAATAAATATTTAAAATATCAAGATATTTTATGAAGGGTGTTTTAGTAATGGTGAATGTAATGATTGTATTTCTTAATATGTGTAAAAAGCTAAGTGGACATTATTTTTGGGACAGAGGGGCATAAGAAGAAAATCTCACTCATAAAACCGCTGAATAGTAAAACAATATTTTTACATAGATGATAATTTCTTGCCAAAAGTTTTTTCACATAATTCTTATAAGAATTTTCTCACTTTCCCTAATTTTTCCTTTGCCAGTTTGGTTTTTGTTCGCTTTCTGCATAGTAAACCGACCCAGGCTGAACCGAACCAAAAAATTTGGATTTTGAAAAATTGAAACCCAAACCATTTAGTTTATCAGTTTTTTGTTTTGTTGGTTTGTTTGGTTTTCTAGTTTTCATTTGCTCGACCCTATAAATTATTATTGGGTTGTATAAAATAGTTATGTGTCCAATCATATTTATCTTTGGTGATAATACATCAAACACCATCTAAGGATCGACATATTGTATTGTCATCGTTTTTGCACCTTTTTTCTTCATTCATATATTGGAAGTCAATAATCGGTAAGACCCCTATGCTCACTACAAATTTGGTGTAGTCTAGCCATACCTTTTATTAGTGATATCTCTTCATAGTCCGTCCAAACTTTTGTCAACCAATTTGTATAACTATTTGTCTCTCGATAGAATGACACGCCAAAAGTTTTCGTGTCTGCTCAAGATATATTATGCATATTTTTGTATTGCCACATGGTACTGATCCCTAGTATCCATAACATCATTTACTAGTGCATGTAACCCTAACGAATAAGTCTGCAAAATTGAGAATTTCATCTCCCCAACAACTTTCCTTTCTATCCAATCGATACATATACTACCTTCTTAATAAATATGGTGCACTTCAAAATCCCATTTAAATATCCTTTTTATGTTAAACACATAATTTTACAGTCAGGGGACTTAGGGTTGTAAACTAATCAAACCGATCACGAACAACTAAAGTTCGTTTCCTAAAAAAGATAATTTGAGATTGTTAATGAAGTGTTCGTTTATATTAGTAAAAGAGAAATAAATATTTTGTTTATCTAATAAACATGTTATAAAAATTTAAGTATTAATCTAAATCATTTCATACTGTACTGTTCATCCATTACAAATTGTTAATGGAAGAGTCACTTCATCCATGAAATAAACAAACTACTCGTGAACAATTAACGCTCGATTTTAAAGAATGTTTTCTTTTGTTCGATTAGTTAAATGAACAAACAAACTTTGACAATTCTTATTGACTCGTTTAAATATAAGATCAGTTTGACTCGACTCTATTCGAGAGATTTAACAAACCTGGACATTTAGTTATCTGACTCATTTACTACCCTTAAATTTTATTATTCATTATTTACTAAAGGTTACGTTAATACTTTTATCTCATAAATGTTTGGATTTTACATTTTTCTCACAATACAATTTTCGTTCTTTTGTACTTGTTTATAAGAATTTTGAGTAATTATATAAACCACTCATTTCATACCACCTAGTATATCACTTATGATGTGGCATGATTTAAGTGAAAGTAATCCATCAATTTATTTATTTTTCCGATTTAATTGACGATTTATTTTCCCTCAAATCATGCCACATCATGGATGGTATATTGGTTTGTATGAATTTAAGTGGTATATATTATTATTCAAGATTTTTAATATTCAAAAAAAATAATGATATATTTATTTTCTCGATTTGAGTGAACTCGTTAATCTATTTTTTTCTCGATTTGATTGACGATTTGCTTCAATTCAAATCACGTCACGTCGTGGGTAGTATATTAGATGTTATAAATTTAGATAGTATATATCATTACTCTGTTTTTAATCACATAAATTTAAGGATTATTGCCCAAGAAACACCTCAAGTTAAAATTAATTTCCTCTCACCCCAACCATCATCTTTTCGCCCGTAAAAAACCACATATATTTTGTTTTTTCCTTTTCTTTCCCATAAAAAGAGTAAGCTTCCCATTACTTAAACTTTGAGTAATGGGAAACTTCTCATTACTCATCGTTCTTTAAAAAAAAACGGTGTCTTTTATGGGTAAGGGTGTAAGGTGGCAAGTACCTATTGAGCATTAACCTTAAATTTAAGTATGCCTTATTTTTCTCTGATTTATTTTGGATTTAAAAAAATTAGCTCACATAAATACAACCAATGGGTGAATCATAGAATGTATATGGACTAAAAAATAATATAAAGTGAACATAAAAATTTTAAGATACCTTCATTGTAGAAATCAGGGAATATCCTAAACAATTAATTAAATTATTTTAATATAAAAATTTGTGTTAACTCTGATGGGCTTTAAGGGTGTTGAGGAATATTATTGCTCATATCTTGTTGACTATAGACTTTTTTTGATATATGTCTAACATGTGCAATTTTTTCAAGCCACTTGCAGCATTTCTTTTACTTTTTCCTTTTGTTTCTTGTATTTTCCTTTCCCCTTTCATTCTTACTAAAAAATAATAAATAATTAAGTATTTATGTTTTTAACTGTATTTGTTTTCTTAAACTTAAATTTGAACTGAAAGTTAAAAATAAGAAGAAAAAAGAAAACCATACCCCCACTGAATAATACAAAGTGAGAAAAAACATAAAGACACTGTGGTAATTTTATTTACAATTTTCTGTTTTTTTAAGTTTTTCTGCAATTTTATTTGAGCCAATTGTTGATTGATGCCTATTAAAAAACTTATTTAGAAAAAGGTGCCTAGAAAAAAATATTTATTGAAAACAGCCCCCTTATAATTAACAATTAAAAAATAAGAAAAAAACTAATAAACACGCGCGCGCGTCCGTGAATTTTTTTTAAAATCGTCATAACTAATTCAAAAAAAATCAAAAAAATCAAAAAAAATTATATTTGGATAAATCAAATTAATATTTACGTCTATGATTTTTTTCGGAATTTTCTGAATTTTTTGATTTTTTTTGATTTTTTTTGATTTTTTTAATTTTTTTTTCGCAGACACGAAATTCCATGTTTAAAACATGGAATTTCATGTTTAAAACATGGAATTCCATGTTTATTTCACGGTTTAAAACATGGAATTCCATGTTTAAAACATGGAATTCCGTGTGTGCGAAAAAAAAATTAAAAAAATTCGAAAAAATTAAAAAAATTCAAAAAAAATCAAAAAAATTCATAGACGTAAATATTAATTAGATTTATTCAAAAATATTTTTTTTTTAATTTTCTGATTTTTTTTGAATTAGTTATGACGATTTTAAAAAAATTTCACGGACGCGCGCATGTGATAGAATTAATAAAGGTATAGAAAATATAAAGGGGATGTTTTCTATAAATAATTATTTCATTAGGCATTTTTTTATAAATAAGATTATTGAAGGCATAAAAAAACAATTAAAGAGTTTAAGGAGGATGTTTTCAACAATAACCCCATTTTATTATTGTCATATGATAATTAATATATTAATTAATCAAATTTATGACGACTAAAACGAATTAATTAGTTTTATACTCATATTTCTTAGTGATGACATGATGTTGATAATCTAATTTATCTATAGAAATGTTCGTTCTTTACAAGGAGAAAAAAGGGTAATCTATAGTGACGTGTGTTGCTAGAATTGGATTTCACAAACAAATTTTTCACCTTTCCAAGAGATTTCATATGTGGGGTCCACTTGTGGGAGCCAAATGATGTGTCATTCACTGACTTAGGGTTTTCAGTTTAACCCTTAATTAATGACACATGTATGCTCCAATAAAGAAATGAATTATCAAAGGGTAATACTTCCATCCAATATTGGATGGTCCAATATTTCTATTACAGCCATTAATTATTTTAGCAAAACACATGTCACTAGATTAATATGTTAGTTAATTTTGCAAGTTTAAAACATGGGGTATGTGTATTAATATCATTGGTGTAGGATCATCCAATATTGGATGGAAGAATTTTCCATCAAATTACTATATTTCAAAAAAATATTAGTCTAAAAATCCAAAAACTCAATAACCATCACTAACAAGTTTAGTGGATTTTTATTTCTTCAAAAGATCTAATTTAATTATTTTATTCTATTTATACCCTCAATTCACTAATCTTAATATGTGATGGATATTTATTATATTTTTTAATGCATAACAATTTACTTTCATTAACCATTGATCTTAATTAAAGCCTAAAATAATGAAAATTCTAATAAAAATTTAAATATGTTTCAAGCAAATAATTATTTTTCATTCAAATATTCATTCTTTAGTTTTTATTTATACTACCACTAAACAAAACAAAAAAGTTGTATCCATATATGATTGCTACCACACGACGTGAACTTCCGCTATTTTGATTTTTCAAACAAACTCTTCAAGGTAAGGTAAGGTAGTTATGTTTTCTTTTTTCTTATTTTTTTATACAATATATAAGTACTCATTTAATACCATGATTATTTATAATTTGTTTTCATGTTATCGAATACTGGCTTTTAAGTTTTAAGTTTCGTATTACTTTGTTTCTATTAGCACTTGACTTCAAAGTTGTATGACATATTTATGATAACTAAAATACGTTGCATTTGACCTATGATAATTACAGTTGTTACTTATTAACTTGGTATCCGACAGTTATAAGCCTACGACCTATTAATTATGATTTCACAATTCATCAATTTTACGTTTCACATCCGTCTTTCCATTACTCAACTACTGATTTCTAAGCATACACATCTGTTTAATTACTAATTGTCCATCATTCTTGTACAAGTTTTTTGATTTGTTGCTCACGGTTTTTGTATTGTCACCAACTATTTTTGTATTGTTAAAACCACTAACTTTTATTCAAGCTTTTTTTTTTGTTACAAAGGAGGCCAATACGGCCGGTGAATAAATTCCCAAATAAACTTAGCTAAGTAGCGTTAATCTAGGTAATGCCCACCCATAACGATCTCTAGCTAAGAGATGCCACAGACCATCCGGTGGATCGCGATAGGGTAACGGGCCTTCCTCGCATCTTAAACCGGACTTAGCCATCCAATCTGCGCTTCTATTCGCTTCACGGTAATTCCAAAATAGCTCGAATTGTGCGTTCCTTGACAAAATATCGCGACACTGGTGTATAATAGTACTTGAAAAGGCCCTTGAATTCGTACCGCGCTTCACTAGCGCGTACAATTCACTCGAGTCTATCTCAATCACTAGTGACTTATACCCACGCCGTACAACATGCTCCAGTCCAAAATGCAATGCAAGTACTTCCGCTTCAAATGGATTGTTACCCGCAAACCCATCCAAATAATCCCCTCTATTATTCCGGAAAAGGCCACCCACTCATCCTACTAATCGATCAAAATCAAAGGCTCCATCAACATTTAACTTTACCCCGGATTCCAGCCTATCCCATTTGACAAGAACACACTTAGATGCCATAACTAACCCGCCATCCCGTTCTCGACCCAAAGCCCTCATATAATCATTAACCGAGCTAAACACAATCGACTTCAACTCGTTCTCCGTTCTAACCCTTGGTTGATAAAAAATCATGGCGTTTCGATTTACCCAAATATGCCAAACCAAAGCTGCCAATACAAGTCGCAGTTCAGCCCCATTAACTAGCTTCTTACTAGCAAGCAATCCCTCCCATTTCTGGAAATATAAGGCCCTCGAAATCTGCTCATTATTCTCCTGAAGATTGGACCCAGGCTGTTGTATCTCAGACACTAAAACGCGCTGCTGACTAGGAAGATGCTGACTCGACACGGAAGACAACTCAACTCCCTCCAGGCGCTGCTGCGTTGACTAACGCTGGTCTACCCCACGAGACTGTAGCTGTTGTTGTCGCCGTTCTGAGGTGAATTGCTGCAGCCGAGTTGAAAGCTGCTGACGCAACTCCTCTCCCCGAGTCCCACCAGCTGCCCCAAACCGCTCCGACCATCCATGAGCCTGCTGCAACATCCTTCGAGACCCTATACTCCCTCCTGTACACTCAAAAGCCAAATCAGTATAAAAATTACAGTTAAAGAACAAATGACCTGCTGTCTCGTCTTCCACCCCGCAACTTCTACACTTCGAGTTCTCCATCACACCTCTAAGCTCAAGGTTCTTTCCGGTAGGAAGCCGATCCCACACCGCCCCCCAAAGAAGAATCTTAACCTTTTGTGGACATTTTAAATCCCAAATTAGATCCCACTTAAAGTCCTCATTCCCTTCTACCGCGGTTAACTTAGTGTAGCCTGTTTTGACCAAAAATTTCCCCGATGGTGTCAAGTCCCATCTGAATACTCTATCATCCCCATTCTCCACGATAGTTACACTACCTTCCAGCACCTCTTTACCTGCTAAAACATTCTTACAGATGCACGAATCCGAAGGTTTCACAACCCGCTCCATAAACCCTTTCTGAAAGTACTTGTGCCTTAACACCCTAACCCACAAAGTCGAATCATTACTCAACACCTTCCAACTAAGCTTCGCTAAAAGAGCTCTATTATAATCCCTTGCCTTCCTAAGGCCCAAGCCCCCATTTTTTTGGGTCGACACTGTATATCCGACGCTAACCAATGTATCTTCTGTCCTTCACTAGACGACCCCCATATGAAATCACGGATAATCCTATCAATCTCGTCACACACATACATAAGAAGTTTCATAGTCTGCAGAATATACGTAGGGATTGCCGTTAGCACAGATTGGGCAAGTGTAACACGTCTAGCCAAAGACAAATTACGACTCATCCAATTCGGGAGCTTTTTCCGCATCTTCACTGTAACATTCCTAAAGAAGCCTCTCGTAAGCCGTTGCGACCTAATAGGTGTGCCCAAATAAACCCCCAGAGTATCACTAAGCGTAAATCCACTCACGGACGCAAGCTCCTTCGTCCTCTCAGCTAGTACATTAGTCGAAAAGTATATCAAAGACTTCTCCTCGCTTACTGTTTGACCCGCCTCCTCGCAGAATACCCTCAAGACCTCTTTAACCAGTAGTAAATCATCTGCAAAAAACATGTGTGAGATAGGCGGACCCGGACGATGGATGTGGATGGGTAACCACTCCCCACCCTCGTAGAGCCCCTGTATAAGAATAGAAAGTCTTTCCATACATAGAACAAATATATAAGGGGCGAGAGGATCTCCCTGACGTATGCCGCGCTGAGGTGTGAACTCGTCAAGCTGCTCTCCATTCCAAAGTACTCTAACCGCATTGGTACTCATAGATGACATAATAAGACACACCCACGAGGCCGAAAATCCGAAATACGATAAAGTGTCCTCAATAGACCGCCAACTTAGCTTATCATAAGCTTTCGCTAAATCAGTTTTTATCGCCATATAGCCCTTCTTAGAAGCTAACCTTTGCATCCGATGATCAATCTCCTGAACCAACACTATATTGTCAATAATCGAGCGACCGGGCAGAAATTTACTCGGATTCGGTCCCACTTTCTCTGCTAACAGGGGTCTTATACGATTAACCATCGCCCTCATGATAAACTTAACCGGGACATTAATGAGACTTATTGGGCGAAACTGCCCAAGTTGTTCCGAATCCGGTACCTTAGGAATCAAATGAATCAAGGTCCCATTAAGATTTAAGGGCACCTTCCCTAAACGAATCGAGTCCCTCACCATTCTGCACACATACGCTCCCACTATATCCCAACACTTCTGATAAAACGACACCAAAATCCCATCTAGGCCAGCCGCCTTATTCGGGTTAGATTGAAAAAACGCAACACGGATCTCTTCATCAGTAAACTCCTCCGCCAGAATCGCCCTTTCTTCCCCACCTAAACTACTACCATGGGTTAAATCGAAAGGACCCTGAAAACTGTTAGGATCCGAGTACAATTCCATGAAAAACTCTCGAACTAATGCAGCCAAATCCTTCTCCTCCTCAACCCAGTCACCAACCCCATTCCTAAGCCGTTGAATTCTCGATATCTTCCTCCTCGTAACCGTGGCCAGATGATAAAACCTAGTGATCCTGTCACCTGAACGAATCTAATTCTCCTTCGATCGCTGAAACCAAAAGATTTCCTCTTCCTCCAACATGCTGAGGTACTCGTTTCTCAATTTCTTCCCCAGTCTATAAAGAAACGAATTATACGACACTTGCAAAGAAATCTGAATACCCTTGAGCCTTACTAATAGCTTACGCTTTCTCTTGTTTATATCACCAAACATTGTCTCCTTCCAAATCAAAACTGTTCCTTCATAGCTTCTATTGTATCCTCCAAGTCGGACGATATAGGATTCCACTTGTCTTGAAAAAATCTCTTGAAATCCTCATGCAAACACCATGCCTATTCAAAACGAAACCTTCTTGGCAGACGTGCTTGATCATATGGATTCATTTGGATCAAAATTGGAGCATGATCCGAATGCCTCCGGTCTAAATTAGTCACCTTAGGGAACAGGAAAAGAGACATGAATTCCAAATTACCATACGCCCTATCAAACCGATGAAGAATTTTCTGTCCAGTGTTCAATAATCACACCAAGTGAATTGCGGACCTTCGAAACCCAAATCCGTCAACTCACACTCGTGTCGCCACTCCTCAAACCTTTCCATCCTTCTATTAGTCCCTGGCTCACCCCCTTTTTTGTCTTCCTCCAACCCTACCTGATTAAAATCCCCTGCAATCAACCATAGACTTCCTATATCACTAAAAGCGTGGCGGAGTGACATCACACCTTTTTGTCTTTTAGTGATAGTAAGGGTAGGAAAGACTATTGTCAAAATTGAGGTCCCTAAGAAGAATGGCATTTTAGAAACTACTCTATAGAGAAGAGAGTTAGTCTCCAAGACCCTATATATAATTCACCCTACCAGAAATTGCCTCCTTAGTCCATGCGCTACCTTCCATTTGACCCACTGAACTTTCTGCAATAACATTATCAGCCCCATTCGAAAAGTCCACAACCCCTTGATTAACGTGGGCCACCTGTTCATGCAAATTCTCCACTCCATTTGACCTCCCTCCATCACTCTTGTCAACAACCCTAACATATTAGTCCTCTAATCAGTGGCCCCTACCGCCTGGCCACACTCCTCAGTCCCTACCCCATTCGCCCCAACAACCCATTTCTTGATCCTATTTCTGTTACGTCCAACTACCCGAGTCTGTGTTATATTTTCTGCATTCTTAATCGCCCCGAAATTTTCAATTTCCGGAATAGAAGCTAATTGCTTACGTATCTCGAAATCCGGCGCTACAATTATATTATGTCCCCCTCCTGGACGAACCGCACTCCGATCATACGTACCCGAAAAACCTACACTTTTATTACTACTATTCTTACTATAACCCATCCGACTCAATTCTGGCTGCTCTAAACTAACATTCCAATTCAGATGCTTACCTTCGTCTAGGAGGAGTGCGGTAAACCTCGATCCCAAGTCCTTGCTTAAGACCCCTCGTGACCCGTTCGCATTAAAAGCATTATTACCTTTATGATTCACCCGTTCCCTCCTCTTGACGGTCATTCATTCCCCATACATGGCGTCTGATACCTTGGATTTGGCCAACTCATTCGCTTTACTCATACCATTCACCTCCCCACTCATATCAGGCTCATACTGAGTTGATTGCGAGTTGTTGGTGTTACATTTACCCTTCTGGTGTCCGAATTTACCGCATCGAAACACACCAAATGAAGCCCCTCGTATTCGACTAAACAAATCTCTCCCCTGATGTAATCTTAGGTATCAACGGTTTCCCCAAGTCTAATTCAACCGCAATCCTAGCATAGTTCCCCTTTTTCCGGGCCTTAGTTAGATGATCAATACGGACCGTCCTCCCTACCAAGTTCCCCATCTTCCGAAGTATTCGCGTAGTGTAATTTTGCATCCCTACATTCGAGATCCTAACCCACGCCGTGGTGGTAGTAATTGAGTCCAAATGCGGCTTAAACGCAGGTGTCCACTCCCTAACTACGAGATAATGGTCGAATATCATCCAAGACCCCCCTGCTAAAGCAAACTCATAATCCTCCCTATTCGAAAATTTGACCATAAAGTACCCGTACCCAACATCCACTAAATCGAATAGTCCTTTCGGACTCCATCTTTGTTTTAATTTAGGTACCGGGTAGCCAAAACTTACTTTAGAACCCAAAAGCCTAATTACTACGGTGTTATTCCATAATTGAATCCCTTCTAAAATTTCCTCTCTAGACCGTAATAATTGGGGAAAATCTCAATCATTCACTCGTTCATCATCCTTAATGGAGCCCAGAAATTCCCTATCAAAGCTACTGTTTATGCTAGCCTTAAATTCCTCATCATCAACAATAATAGGGATAACCGGATCCTTACCCGTTAACGCGTTATGCCATCCAGAGATTTTCCTTGCCGGAATAGTCGAACGACTAAGACCACTTTTATGTACTGGTAGAAGCGCCGCCGCCACTGGTTCAGTCATATCGGGCCTAGCCCTCTTTACATTTTGCGCAGCAGTCCTGTCCAGCGGAGGGAAGTCCTCCATCTCTACCACCTCATCTCCTGGGTCTAATAACCTATGTTGTAGATATCGTCGTCTAGGCGCGCCTAGGCGTCAACTCCCCCCTCAGCCGCTTACGCCTAGTAAAAGTTCTAGGCGTTTTTGCCTAGTGCCTTAGTCGCCGAGGAAGAGGCGCCTAGTCCGCATAGGCACCGATTAATGGAGAAAAATGGCCGCCTAGACCCTACTTTAATTTTCTTTAACTCTAGGAAATTCTTGAATTGATATTATAACTCTAATTTTAGTATTTTCATATTCACTATAGTGGTGTTAGATGAATCTTATGACCTAAATAGATAAAATTGTTATTAATTAATACACATGTGTTACTAAATATATAAAACTACATAGCGGGATTCAAAACCGCGTAATCCCGACCAGACCCTGCGTAATCCCTCTTAGGTGCTAGGCCTCAGTCGACCGCTTAGGCCGCGGAACCGAAATCTACAACATAGCTAATAACATACCGTCTTCAGGCCCACGATCAATAGCATGATGTTGTTCATTCTCCACTATTCCAACCGGTGGAGCCACCATAATTTGATTGATGAGAGTTCTAGCTTTGCCGATAACGGCTAGTAACAAAGAGAAGCGTAAAATGTGGAGAAAAAAGTTTCAGAGAGAGATAGCGTTTTTATTCATGCTTTTAGCCCTTGTTTTTTGTTTTTTAGTTTTTATTCTAATGCATGTTTGACAATTAAAGGAAGTGATTTTACTCTCTATTATAAAATAAGAAATATTATGGAATAGATTAGCTTTACAATAGGGAATATTGTAATTATAGAAATATTTTAATTATATAGTTTTTTAGTTATAGAAAGAAAATATTTTCTTATGGATCGATTTGTTTGAAAAAGGGTATCTTGTACATTTGTTTGGATTTGTCTTCTTTGGCCGAATCTGGTGGGTCATGGACTTCATGAGTAAATCACTCTATTTCAAACTTATAAATTTCAATGACTATATTTAAAGGGTTTTTTGTGTAATTTTTACATATAGATTTGATATATATAATGGGTACGCATTGGCCATCAAATTAAATTATAGTGGTTCTCAGGCGCAACTTCTCCATTAAATTTTATCTATAACAGAATGCAGTTCATATCGATGTATTTGGGGAGTCGGTTTTCAGGTCTTGTTCATTTAGATTTTGGACAGAGTATTGTTCAGATTTTGTACTTGTAGTTTGTGACTAGCCTTGTACATGCGTACGACAAGGGTGATTTTTGTTATATGGTGGTTGTTGGACATTTTCTGGAGTAAGATAGGTAACGTATCATGGTAGATGTTGGAATCTAGGTTGGTGGAGGTCATGGGTATCTTTTTTGTTGTCCTTTTTGTTATTTTATGCAAGGATCGCTTCTATCTTGTTGGTTCTTGCCTTTTTTTTGCACCACCCGATTCAATTGTATTTACTTTATGTCTGCATTGTCCTTTGGTTTCTTCTTGGTCTCACCCAATCCCTTGCTTGGACTATTCCTCATCTCTCTCACATGAGCAAGTGTCTCCATTCTTTGCGTTATCTTCCATGACTCACAACTCAAAATCTTACCAATTTGAATCACTCGTTGATGTGGGTGTATTAGGTGTTATTTGGAGTGGGAAAAGTATAGGGAAGGTGTTTCCCTATATGGGTATGAAGGATTTGTGGTGTGGTGAGAAGGAATTAAAGAATTTAGGAATAAGGATTTTGATTTTTTTTGGTTTGAATCTTGATTTCTAATGAATTTGGAATGATTTGGTGGGCTAATTTTTGTTAGGGTTGATGTTGGGATGAATTTGGATGTGTAATTTTGGTTATTTGGGTGTGTTTTGATGGTAGGTCAAGGTTTGGGTAGAGCTTCAATGCATTTTGGGTGCGTAAGAAAGAATAAGGAGATTAGGTTTAATGTTTAATGTTAAATGGTATAACACTTAGCCTCTTTCTTTACGAAGTACGCGTCGCGGTGCGGTATACCGCTTGTGGTGCGGTGTACCGGTCACAGGTCCTGAAATTTCTGATCTTGTAGAACGTCGACCTCTCGTGGTGACGCTTTTATTTGTAGAGCGGTATTGCGGATTTGGCACGGTGTACCGCTCAATACCTCAAACTTTTTTACCTCTTTGACCATGTTGTACTCGTCACGACCCCTTGTCACGAAGCGGTATACCACCGGTATGGCACGATATACAGTGCGAGTGATGACAGTCTATGACCAGTTGACCTGTGGCATGTACGCGGCGACGGTTTGGCAAGGAGCGGTATACCGCTCGACTAGATAAAGAGCACGGTTTTTGCGTTTCTTTTACCCCAAACTCAATTCTCGACTAACCTGCACATTATAAACACCCCGTACCTTTCCCATTAACTATATTATAGACTAAAACAAGAATCAGGCTTACTAATAAACACTAAGAACTTAAATTATACGACTAAAAGCATTGAAAACATGGGTTGTCTCCCAAGAATCACTGTTGTTTAGCGTAGTTGAAGTTCGACGTGTTACCTTAAAATTATCTCTTTCTCACATTACCTCCGTAGCAATGAGTGAGGTCATAAACATCTACCAAGTGAAATTTGTATCCCTTGGATTCACTTCAACCATCTTCTTGGAAATAAGTCTATGTACTACGAATGATCCATCCCACAAACTCTTTTTGTTGCATGATATTTTTAAAAGAATTTGAGATTTCGTAGAGTCCTTGTTGCCTACCCCAAAATCTTTCTCTTTTATTTGTTCTCTCGAAACATTATCATCTTGTTTCAAGATCTTCTTTAAATGGGCAAAGGTTGGCGGTGGTTTCCTTCTTAGCTCTCTCTTCTCCGAGCTTAAGGTTCCACAACCTTAGTTGGATTTTTCTTTAACTTCTCAATAGTGTTCAAGTGGAAACAACATTTCGGCGAATCTACAAATTTTATAGCCTCGAACTCATTGAATTTATCCTCCGCGTCTTGCACTCGCATGATCAATTCACCATTCTCTACATCAATCAAAGTATGCCTCGTGGCTAAGAATGGCCGCGCTAATATGATTCATACATTCTTATCCGCGTTGTAGTAAAGAATAATGTAATAACAAGGAATTATAAAATTACCTATCTTGACAAGTACGTCCTTTATCTTTCTTTCAGGTTGGGAGAGCTTCCTATCCGCCATTTGTAAGACCATGGTGGTAGGCCTCACATCTCCAATCCTCAATTTCTCAAATACTAACTTAGGCATGAGATTGATACTTGCACATAAGTCACACAAATATCTCACTGCCCACTCTTTTCCAATGGATATAGGAATGTTAAATATCCTGGGATCTTTCAACTTTGGAGGCAACTTATCTTGATAAATAATACTACACTCTTCTGGCAAACCAATCATCTCTTTTTCCAAGTACTTGCATTTGTTGGAGAGCACATCCTTCATAAATTTTAAATACTTTAGCATGTTTTGGATGGCTTACACCAAGGGAAAGTTGATTTATAATTTTCTCACCATGTCCATGAACTTCTTGTACTCTTTGTGATTGTCCTTATTTCAGACACATGATGGGAATGGTAGAGGAGGACGATTATCTTTCGCATCTAAACTGTTCTTCTTTTAAGCCAAGATATCCTCAACATCTTCATTAACGGTTATCGGCTCAACTAACTCTCCAACAACTTCTTCTACCTGTTTCTCAACATCTTTTTCAGCTACTAAGGGAAGGGGTAGTTTCTTCCCACTCCTTAGTTCAACCACTTTACAATCTTCATAATTACGAGAATTCTCATTATTGCTTGGACGTTGACCTTGCGGCCGCGCATTAACAACATTAGTAATTTAAGAGACTTGATTCTTAAGGATTCTTAACGTGGCGAAATGAGAATTCAAGGTTCCCTCTATCTTGGTTGTCTTTTCACTAGATGTCATCATAAATTTATTCAAAGTCATATCCAAATCATTCATGGTGATCATACCTTCTTGTAGATGGGCATAGAGTGATTTTTTAGCAAGGCTATCGACATAAGCATCATAAACGAGAGCTCGTGGAGCTTGAACTCCATGGCTTAGACCTCATTCATAATGATTTTGTGATCTAACTTGATAATTGTTTTCTTGAGGATGAGGTTGATAGTTTCCTTGATTAGCTGCCCCATGAGGATTAGACCATTGAAGTCCCATATGGTTTCTATTTTGATTATTATATCCTTGACCACCCTCATGGTGGTTCCCTCGATTGGATATGAAAAATGCGGATTCTGGATTGTTGGTACACTCTTCCCACACATGATCATTTACCCCACAACAAGCAAAAATTCCAGGCTCTTGCACTACATTCACTTGATTTCTTTTAACATATAATTTCTTGATTTTGTTCTCTAAAGCGGAGATTTTGGTGTTCAATGCGGTTTTCATATCTAGATTAGTGATCTTGAAGGTTTCCAACTCATCTCATTCGTCACAATTCTATCTAGTATAAGAAGCACGTGATTCGCACTTACCATCACGAAACCTCTTCCACATAGTGTATCGGTTATTTATTTGGAGGTTACATCCAAACTTCTATAAAACAAACCCAATTGCAAATGTGGTATGTACCCATGAAGTGGACATTTCTTTAAACGTGATTGGTAACAAGTCCAGACTGCTCACAATGTCTCTCCTTGCTCTTGGCAAAATCTCGTCAAATCTAATTGACCATCCAAATGCACAATTTGCAAATAATATCTATCACACAAAGTTGTTTACAATTGTTCCCAAGTAGTGATTAACTCACTATGTTGTTGATCATACCACTAACTAGCTCTTCTCGTAAGGAAAATGGGAACATAACGATATACATTTGTTCTTGAGTCAATCCTGAGTGATGTATGCATCACATACCTGCATAAACTTTTGCATAGCTCCTACGGGATCTTCGCGAGTAGCTCCAGTATAATGGACATAATTAGGAAATTTATTGATCATACTCGCATTGGGCTTGGATATCACAACATGAATATTGGGTGGGAGAATCCCGAGCGGTGGTAAACGAAATGGTTGTTGATCTTGTGGTTGCAAAAACTAAGGCACGACCTCAGGTAAGACTTGTGCACATTGATTATTAGCTATATTATATGGATTTCCTCCATTCGCGTTCACTCTTGGTTAATTGTTTTGTTGACCCAAATGTGGGTTCACTTGATTCTCATTATTCATGAGACCTGTTGGTGGATCAAGATTAGCCATCACAATTGGCGCTAGTCTTTCCATTTCTCTCTTTCTTTGCTCTTGAAGCAGCTCCTTAGGATTTGAGAGCAAAAACCAAAACCTGTGAAAGCTGTAGAAAGATAAAAACAAGATCACAAGTAATGCCGACAAAAAATAAACAAAATTATACTAAACAAAACACAAAAAGATAACAATATAATTCTCGGTAGCGGCGCCAGAAACTTGTTGCCCCCAGGTGTGATGAATAATCAACACCTGGAAATGGGGTAGCTTCTCGCAAGTAAACTAGTCGTTGTCAAGTAATAAAGATAAGTCCAAGTATATATCGTCTCCTTAGGGATTATCAGCGTTATCTCAAGGTGTTTTCTAATATAATATTGAATATTTTGTAATTAGGAGGAACCAGAAAGAGACAATGAAGAAATATTTTTGGGTTTGAATAATTTAAAAGACAAATGACAATTAAGTAAACTAATGAAATAGAAAGACAATTAATTAAAACGAAGGTTTCAATATGAGAGTGCTTAAGGATTGCTAGTACTCGCCAAAATCGATAGTTATGATATTATAGATATAAGGGTGAATTGGTTGTTTATATTAAACGGGATTCTAAAGTCTTCCTAACTCCCGTAAGGGTTGACTTAGTAAGATCACGTACTCAAATTATGAAATATTAGAATAAAATTTAGCGGCTACTTGACTAGTCAAGACCCGTCAGTTCACTAACACACACCAAGCGTGTATAAACTATACGTAATTGGAACCCCTTCCGGATGCAAGCTCAATTACTTAGGCTAATCAATATTCGACCAAGATAAGATTAGTATTTCACACAAGTTGTATACCCAATAGATGCAAAACTCAGTTTATATAAATATAAATCCCAAACATCAAAAGAACATCAAATAAATCAATTAAGGTTTATACATAATCGCAATCCTTAAGCAATGTGAGTTTAGTTCATACTAAAATAATTAAAACTAATCATTTAATCATGTTTAAAAGCAAACATAAGAAAAAGTTACTCTTTGGAATGAGTGGATTCGGAACTCCGATGAGGATGAATTGTGGTTTTTGGTGAAAACCCCTTCCTTCTCTCTCTTCTGCTCCTGCTATGCTATTGCTCCTATTGAAAAACGTGTAAAATGAAATGTGTATGAGTTGTGTAAGTTTTGGAGCTGATATATACTAATTAAAAACGTTTAAGGTCTCCATGGGCTTGCTTAATTAGGTTAGATATGGCGCAACCTGTTTTTAGTTGGTGTTGGACTGGTTCGATTCTCGGTGAAAGCAAATACATACTTCAAAATATCTTACCAATTTTTCACGGTGACTGAAACAATATGATGTTAAGACTTTTTAAATAAACGCTCAAACTTTTTAAAGTGACTTTAACCTAATCTTGCACCTTGACTTGGGGCTTGACTTGACTTTTTTACATCTTCTCTTCATCTTGGCACCTTGTATCAACCATGTCTCTACAAGTTATACATACTTAACAAAACAATTAAAGCACAAAAACTCTATATATAGCAATAAGTCCCAAAACTAGAGAGGAAAGTGCAATAAACTCCCAAAAAGATGTCTTGTGCGTGTGAATTGGATGACTTTAGGCGGGAGCGTCATAAAACAGAGATTGGTACATGTGAATGATTAACCAAACGGTTTTTGGTGGCACATTACTCGAGATAGGTGTGGATGATCCACTTGAACATCCCGTAGACTTTTTTCTTCTAGATCGTTTTCTAACTTGGTTTTTAGACTTTACATTGGGTGGGTGAGAGGGGGGGGGGGGGGGGGGGAGGGGGGTTGGGGGGTTTGGGGAGAGAGAGAGAGGGAGGAGGGGGGTGGGTTGTCTAATAGTAAAGAAAATTATTTATCGTGATTATGAGATATTAAAATCAAATTTTACCCATTAAATCGATTCTTCGATGTATTAAAGACAATATAATAGAGAGACGTCAAGCTCAAATGTTTTTTCTTTTTTGTTCAAATAACTCAAATGGTTTGGTTGAGGGGGATTTTGTGAAAAGGGAAAAGTAGTAAGGAAACTTACAGTAATCATATCTTGATAGATCAAATCTGGTTGTATATTTTCCACTATGTACGCATGTGGTAAGCTAGCTCATTTTGTGGCATTGATCGTATTAAACAATATAAAGGATAATATGTTTGCATAAAGTTTATTAAGGCAGATGTTTACCCATTGTGTTTAATTATCTGATTTACATTTTGCGTCAAGATGATGAATATAATATTGTCAATGATTATTTTTTACAAATTGGCCTATTATAATTAATTAGTGTTTCATTCAAATTAAGAAAAAAAAGGAATATTTGTTAATTTTATTTTATAAAAGTACCTATATTATAAAAGAGTAATGCTGGGTATCACCCAAAAAGTGATCACCCCAAAATCACCTTCTTAGGTGGCCCAATTATACGGTTTCATATAAGAGAGAGAAAAAATGTAATTAGGAAAGAGAAACCGTATAATTGGGTCACCTAGGAAGGTGATATTTGGGTGATCACTTTTTGGGTGATACCCAGCATTACTCATTATAAAATTATGTTATTAATAATTTATTTAATAATCAATTCTTAATAAATAATTATTTATAAATAACATCTTATTTATATTTTTAATACGTTTACTACCTTTACTATTAAATATATAAGTATATTTTTAATACAATATTTATTTTTAAATATTAAACAAATAATATAATACTTTTACTACCACCCATTTCCTCCACACCACCACCACTAGGGCTGCACAAGGGGATCCGAAAACCCGCAAAACCGAAAAAACCGACCCCACCCGACCCTAACTTAACCGCACCCGCCCACCCGCACATCCGTTAGGGTTTTTTTTTTTTTTTTATATTAGGGTCGGATTGCGGGCTGGGCTACCCCAGATCCGCGGGTACCCAACCCGATCCGAATATTACCTTTTTTTTTTTTTTATATAATATGTATATTAGATATTTTATAAAACAAAAAAACAAAAACCCTTCCACATTCGAAGGGTCACTTACGCGTATCACACTTTATCTCTCTTTCTCTCTCATACCTTACCCACTCTGTCTTCTCACCACTCTCTCGAAGCCCCCATTTTCTCTGTTCTTCACCCTAACCCTAAATCGTAGCCAGCTTTACCTCTGCTCATCTTCTCCATCCCGTCAAATCCCGCCGGTTAAAAGGGGGCCTAGTACACCGCATTAAACATTTCCACCTAAATTAATGGGTCGCATTAATTGCTTGAATGATTTCCGTCAGTTGCTACCGTGGTTGTGTTATTTGACCATGGTTAAGGTGTTTGAGAGTTTATATGCTTGGTTACTAGGGGATAACAGATTAGTTGAAGCCTATAAAAGCTTTAACGGCTCGATTTGGGATTTCTTAAATCTTTGGCCGATTAAATCAGGTATTACGCGCCTAAATCTAATCCTTGTTTCTTGTTATTCATATGTGGTGTTAATGAATTGTTTGAATAGTATTGTTGTGTTTGAAATGAAAAACCCTAACTGATTTTGAGAAATTGAAAAGGAAATTATCTGTTTTGAAAAGAAAATTAGTTTAAGATTGGTTTTGTAATTGTTATAGCTTTGTTTTGATGTTGATTTTATGATGATTGATTTGATATTGATGATTTATGATGATATTTTTGCATGTACTCCTCTCGCAATGTTGGATTGGATGTTGGATTGTTAATCCTCTATGTGTTTTGTTAATGTCAGAATCAGATAAGGTAATTATTTCTCAAGATTTATTTCTAACTTCAAAGATACCTCAATGAAGAGGTTGAGGAAATGACAGACAAATTTGATGTTCTTAGTTGGTGGAAATTCAATTCTTTCAGATTTAAGGCATTATCTGAGATGGCAAGGCATGTCCTAGCTGTCCCTGTTTCAACAGTTGCTTCTGAATCTGCTTTTAGCACTAGTGGTAGAGTTCTTGACCAATTCAGAAGTTCTTTATCTCCAAAAACAGTGGAAGCACTTGTTTGTACTCAAAATTGGTTGAAATCTACACTACCAATTAATTTAAACACTTCAAAAAAGCTAATTGAGGATTTGGAAGCTGAATTAGGTATATTTCTGTAACATTCATATTTTTTTGTGATTTCATATTTGCTACTCAATCTGAATTTGTGTTGGTTTATACTTTTGTGTGTTTAACAGGTTATTTAGGCTTGGATGAGTTGAGTGAGACCACACCTGAGTCCACTATAACCCATCTGTAACCAATAACCTTAAGGTATATATCAGTGGCACTTTTATATTATCTCAAGAATTTCAATTTTCAACTTATATTGATTTGCATCTCCCTGTTTCCTTTCTTTTGAGGCCTATGATTAAGTTTAAAACTATATAGGTATGAGGCTATGGTAATTAGGGAAACCAAGGTTGAGTTGGCAACAATTTTAGTTGGAATTGAGACTAACTTGTGATATTTAAAAATATGCTTGACCCTTTGTCCCGAGGTGATCCCAAAGGCCTATGATGAACTTATAATCTGAGACTTACATATAACAACTTCCATTTGAATCTTGTTGATTAAAACAGGAAATTTGCATCTGGATTTTGGAAGAAGTAGCAAGGTTTTTGAAAGCAATGAAGATAATGCAACCAATTTTGTACATCTTCTCTATTTTGCACAATATAGGTTGCATTTAAACTTATTTGTATGAAAAATTTGTATAAGTAAAGCAATGGTTGCTTTGGTTTTGTGTAATCTGAAACTTCTCTAATGGTTTTTGTGTAACTTGTAATTTGTAATGGTTTGTTTGGTCATTTGTTGTAATATCTAAGATGTAATCTTAAATTGTAATCTGATTTCTAACTTGGTTGAGGAAAGTTACTATATATAGTAACTTTCTTATTCTGTTAAGTTTCTATATATGGAATGTTTTGGTGTTTTACAATATTTTTTGCGTACTTTGACTAATTGTTGACCAGACCCGCACTCGAGCCAAACCGCACCCAACCCGCGGGTACCCAACCCGTACAGATTTAATAATTTAAAATAGGGTTAGGGTTTAAAAATTCCAAACCCGCACCCCTCGGATTGGGTGAAGGGTTTAGCACTTCGGGTCGGTTAACCGACCCGTGTGCAGTCCTAACCACCACCACTACCATGTATTTAACCACCATTACAGCCACCACAACCATCACCACTACAACCACCACCACCACCACCACCTACTACTAATACAATCACACGCACGTCTGTGGTTTTTTTAAAATCGTCATAACTAATTCTAAAAAAATCAGAAAAAACAAAAATTTGCATTTTGGAAAAAGAAAATTAATATTTACATGTATGATTTTTTAATTTTTTTTTGTGTTTTTAATTTTTTTTCGTAGACACTGATTTTCATGTTTAAAACATGAAATTCATTGTTTAAAACATGCAACTTACTGTTTGAAATAGTGATTTTTTTTTGCAGACACGGATTTTCATGTTTAAAACATGAAAATCACTGTTCAAAACATAAAATGCCGTGTCTGCGAAGAGAAAATTCAAATAAATTTAAATTCAAAAAATTCCAAAAAAATCATAGACGTAAATATTAATTTGATTTATTCAAATATATAAATTTTTTATTTTTTTGATTTTTTTTATTTTTTTAGAATCAGTTGTGACGATTTTAAAAATAAATTCACGGGCGCGTGTGTTTATTCGTTTTTGTTTTTTTTTCTATTTTTTTAATTACTATTTATAGGGGTATTTTGGGTTGAGGCGTTTCTTTATAAAGAGTCTTATTCTAGGTACCTTTTTATTAATAATTTTCTTAATAGGCATTTTTTGATTATTGGCTCTTAAGAAAATATAAAACTATTAGAATTATTGTGAAGTTGTTCGTAATTCGTAACAAATTTGTATTTGTGACATTTGTTAGAGGTAATTATTTGATATTCAATGTATACCATGTCCAAAAATTACTCGTCATTGTTTTATTAAGACAGTGGGTAATGTGGCACACTTATATCTAGGCCAGGGTTATGGGATGGTACCCGTCCCGTGGAGGTATTTTAGAACTTTACACGAAGGTAGGGTGGAGTAGTCTAAAAAATAAAAAACAAATGGGTAATAAAAACAAGAGTTGATGGGTACGGGCTATCGGGCTGGGTGAAAGGTGGATGGGTTTCGGTGTTGGGTACAAGCTAGTCAGGTATTTGTCGGGTTTAAATATAAAAATTATCAATATTTAAGACTTGGATTAACAATGAAATGGCATGATCTAATATTACAACCTTAATTTTAAACTATAACTTGTCTGTTACTAAGTCTGGGAGCTATTGAATCGTAATATATGACATCAAGACATATTACATTAAGCTTTAAGTACAAAAAATTGTCTTGAGTCGAGGTTTTTGGATGATTGAACTACCTGAATGATGCACAATAGTCACATTAAACAAAATAGGTTAGAGTAAATGTGTGTGTGTGTGTGTATATATATATATATATATAAATTTAATAGCTTCAAATTGTTGCACTATCACCCGCTATCGTTAAGATTTCAGATTTTTCATCGTCATTAGTTCAATAGGGATATGAAAGGGGTCAAACAATAAAAATATATTAAATATGAAAAGTTAAGGACTTGGTTGCCAAATAAACATGGAATAAAGGTGCAACCAAGTCCTTAGCAGATAAATTAAGGAACCAAACCAATTCATTAGCATAGTTAGATTTACAAATCACATAAGATCAATCAAGATTAATGGTTAATTGACTCGATACTTAAGACCCGAAATCTTTTCCTGATCCAAGTCAAAGATTCCTACCAAATGAATAAAACAAACTCAGTAAATAAGTTATGGAATAAAAAGCTAAAGAATAGGAACAGGCAAAAGTTTTTTAAATAAATCATGTTTCATATTACCATTTTTGCCCAAATAAACCCATGCATAAATATTTAACTTCATATATCTACTAACCACAACCTATTTATAACATAAAACAACACTCAATCACCAAATACACATGTAACTAATAAAAAACAGAGACATTACCTGAAAACAACTAAATCATGCTTCAGATTATATTTTAAACATTTAATTTCGTGAATCAACTACCACCAACATAATTATAACAAAAACATTAATAAATCATCAAATAAACATGCTGATCATCAAAAAACAAAGAAATGATCTTAAAACCAAATAATTCATGCTTTAGATTATAACGTTAACTTAATAACTACATGCAATAACATTTAAATTCATAATTCAACTAACACCTACATAAATATAGCTAGATAACATCAAATTAATTGCAAAAACTAAAAATAACATATGCATTACTAAATAACAACTCTATAAATTTGCAACAGCTCAATAAATGTCAAATAATTAAAAACCAATACACTAATACTTTACAAAAAGCATATCTAAACCCTTAACATAATATTAAAAAAATAAAAATACACAATATAATTTCAAATCCATACATTAAGATTCAAAGAAATGGAAGAATAATAGAAATACAAATATATTATAGAAAGTGTATAGGAAATACCTAAATGGTTCAAAGCACAACGAAATGGGTGATATATACCTCATTCATATTCCAAAAATGAAATAAAATTATGGTCTTGGTACAAATCATAGTCAGATCAACCTTTTAAACCCAAAAGTTATGGAGTATAAGCTTTCAACTGTTGTCGAAATATATGAGTCCCAAATATGAAGTACCGATACTCCACTATTGACATTTAAGGTTTTCTTTAACTTACGAGAGAATAGATGGGAGATGAGAGAGTAGATTAAACAGTCGGTGAGAAAATGAGGGTTAAAGTGTAAATGTTAAGGATTTTATATTAGGCCATTACTTATGTGGACGGGGAGAAATATATCGGGGTTGGGACTTGGATTTAAAGCCCATTTTCGCAACCCGAAATGTGTGGGACAAAAATAAGAGACCCTCCCCATCAAATTAAATAATGGACCTATTTTTGGGGTGAGGTAGTCGTATTTGCAGGTGGGACAGGTTTTTTTGGGTTTTTACTCTCCATACTTATATCTCTTGATCTTGATACATAATGGATGACTAATATCTCATGAATCAGAGTTGAATTGACAAAGTTATGTGGGTTTTGCCATGAAGACCCGGATGTCCAGATTTTCCAAAAGGCTTTTGGGCCACATTTGACCCACCTAAGTGGGCCCAAACCAATGAATTATACTTCCTCATTAAAAGATAGTTTTTCCACTTTCGAAATCACTTTTCACTTGGAGGAAACACCTGAAGCAAAAAATAAAGCAAGGATGAGCTAGTTTCAACCATTCTATCACCCATTTCATTATTTCAATCTTTCGTTTAGTGTAATCTTTCACTTTCTTTTATTCTTTCGTTTAATTATGTTTTCCTTTTACTTTGAATTTCATAATCTTATTATGAACTGAAAATTGTATAGCTTGAGAGGCTTTTGTATGAACCCTAGAATCATGTTTGGTAATTATTTGAATGAATTTGGAAACGTTTTGTATGATTTAAATAAACCGAGAATTATTGGTGTTCATATTCAATTTTGTTCATACATTGATTTTGAGTTAATTTTGAACTATACCCGCAATATGGGGTTTAATTAGCAGAAATAACATATGAACATTTTACTTAGTTTAGAATTGGGAGGTCAAAATTGTTGGCATATAGCCTCCCTTAATAGGTTGTTTTAATGTGACAAATCCTCTTGTGTTTAGTGTGCTAATTACTATTATTATATACATTCTATCTTGCACTCTAATTCATCAAAAAACACATTCTTTATCATTTAGATCAAAGCTTTATTGTTTTATCTTAAAAAACTAATTCTCATACAAATAGTTTTAACCTTATCTTTGTGTACATTGAGAATTAACTACAAAGTTTATAAGAATGATGTCCTCTACAACTCTCGTGAAGAAGGTTTTCTGATCCGAGCATCACAGTAAAAGATATACTCACTAGAAGGTGTTTTAGACCTTTGGTGCGGTAGCCGGAAAGGTATACCGGCGGATTGAGCGGTATACCGCCCGAAGCAAGTGAAATAAGCGAGAGTTCATGCGGTACACCGCACGAGACCCGCGGTGCACCGCAGGTTAGGGTTTACTGCAGCAAAATGAAGACAAAAATGCATATATCCGTTGGGGATATTAATATATCCGTTGGAGACAATTCTTATGACCGTTGGGAGCATTTTGCAGCTATATATTGAAGGTCTTTCAAGGCTACAATTACACCTTCAACCCATATACACTTAGGGGCTTAATTGTTATCATCCAAGAAGGTGTCAAGAGCTATACATTGTTGTATCCACTCAATTAAGGAGTTAATCCAAGAAGCTTCAAAGTTATTATCTACTCAAGAGAAGTTTTAAGCTTATAGTTATATCATCTCTTTAGGAGTTCATTAGCAAAGTTGTTTCACCCTTTAAACACTTTGTATTTATCCTCTTAAGTCTAGTTCTTGTAATAGATAGATTAAGAGAGAAATTGAGTATCGGGAGTAAACTCGGTGTCCTTGTGTTGTGCTTACACAAGAGTTTCCTTCGTGGTTTCGAAGAGGTTGTCCTTCGTGTTATCGAAGAGGTTGTAAGGGTTATTGTGTTCTCGACCCGATTAAGAGAGACACGGGAGCTTAGGGAAAAGCTTGAAATCCTAAGGAGGCTTCCTTAGGTAGTGGATGTAGGGAAACCGAACCACTATAAATCGTGTGTATCTTTCTATCCCTACTCTATTTACTTTCCGCACTTTATATGTTTGATAATATGCTAGTATGAATATTGTGATATTGATTATCTAGTTTATCTAACATATTGTCATCTAGAGTAGTAAGAGATTAGAAACTCGTTTTACTTGTATCACTTATATATCGAACCTCTTAGCTTATCCATTGTATGATCCCTTAGGAGTTTGATATATTAGTTGACTTAGAAGTTTCTTTCTTAAACTTATAATTGTCCAAAAGATTTTTTAATTAGGCATTAATCTTATTAGTAATCCTATTCACCCCCCCTCTAGGACTATCAATTGGTATCAGAGCCTAACTCTACGTGAATAGCTTAACCGTTAGTAGAGTAAACGATTTGGAATTTAATCTTTTGGAAGAGTTGTTTTCTACACAACCTCCACTTTTTGTAGGTGATCGTTACTTTTCTTGGAGGAAATAAATGGAAGAATTAATATACGAAAGAACACTCAAATCTCGAAAAAGGAAAATCCGGTAATTTCTTTTCTTTGTCTCGTATATATTTTTGCGTTCCTCCTTATGGCTTGTGTTTATAATTATGATTTGGTTTTGATTTGATTAGTTGTGTTTGTTGTTATCATGTCTTATCTTTGGATATTATCTTGTGTTACTAATCATTGTTTCTATGTTATAAATGATATTGCATCAAAATCTCTTGAATCATGTTATTGCACTTTATCTCTTAGAATTTTGGTTATTGCATTTTAGTCCCCAAAATTTTCAAAATTGCACTTTGACCCCTCATATTTATTAAATTCTCCAAAGTGTCATAGTTTGGACTTCTTAATCTTTCACATGTAAAATTTGCCTTTTTAGTTCATTTTTTTGAAAAATTGCATTTTTAGTCCCTACTATGTGAAATTGCTTTTTAGTCCCTCAACTATTATAAATTGCATTTTTTATTCTTACAAGTTTTTATAAATTTTAAAAGTGCCTATTGATTGATAAAAGGGAAAAAGATCAAAGATATTAGTTTACACTTTCAAATCTTAATTTATCCTTGATCACAAATTTGCATTTTCATATGTTTTTTAGTAAGGGTGAGTTTTTAAAGAAATTGCTTTTTCAAAATATTTTTTCGATAATCTTTTGAATTTCCCATAGCTTTTCAAAAATGTTTTTATGCATAGAATTATGGGGAATTAATCCATTATTGGTCATTAACTCATTTGCATGAAATTGTTAAGCCTTACTATCTATATGTTGTGCTTCATTGTGTGCTTATATGGTTTATTCCCTATTGTGCAAATATCTTGTATGACTTGACCTTTTCATACTTAAAATTGCTTAACTTTGATTTTGGGTCTTTTCGTATTTTTTAGAATATATAGGGGTATTTGTGAAATAAATCGTTTTATTTGTTTTTGGGTTTTTCTTGTTGTATCTTTTCAAAACAAAAGCGTTTTTAGTAGTTTTAAAATATTTCTAAACTATTGGGGAGTTTTCGAATTAGTTTCGGGTGTTTATGCAAATTGCCTATTTTCTAATCTCTCTTCTTACACCTTTTTGTCGAGCATTAGTGCGGTGCACCGCAACAATGGTCCGGTACACCGCAATTCAGGGTTTATTGTTTTTTTTTGCATTGTGGTCCCTATTGGTTGAATATATTGCATTGTGATCCCTATAGGTTGAAAAATATTGTTTTGAGGTCCCTATAGTTTGAACAAGTTACACTTAGCTTTCTTTTGTTTGAAAATTGCACTTAGGGCCTTAAAGTTTTTCAAAATTGCATTTAGTCCCTAAACTTTTGAAAAATGCATTTTGACCCCTATACTTTTCAAAGATTAAATTTTACCCCTTGATTTCTTAAAATCGGTTCAAATATTCTTATTAGTAAAAAGGGGAGAAATTATTGGTCAAACTTTTTCAAAATTGAAACAAACACTCTATGCATTTTGTGAGGGGGAGTTTTTCTTAAATTATCTTTAAAAACTTAAATGCTTGATTAATCGTTTGTACTAATCGTTTATCTCATAAATTGCACTAATCGTTTGTGTTGTTGGAAAGCGTATAAGATGAAAACCTTTCGATCAAGAAGTTGGTAAAATGTCTCTATCCCTTATCTTGCTTCATGCTTTACATTGTTAATCTTTATGCATTTCAAAATTAAAATGTTTTAATTGCTCTTAACCCTTGATCTCTTTATGTTGTTTTTCAAAATCTATTCACTTGAGTTTTAGCTCTTCTATGATTAGTTGTTTGATTTTATTTTATTATCCCGTCTTTTTGATGAAGACAAAGGGGGAGAAATATGTGCACTAAAACTTTCAAAATTGCACTTTTTAATACTCACAAATGCATTTCATATCTTATATTCATTTTTACTTAAATGCTTATTGTGAGGGGGAGCTAAATTTCATAAGAGCTTAAACTTTCATATCATTCCTAAGGTGTTTTAGTGAAGGATTTGTCATCATCAAAAAGGGGGAGATTGTTGGCATATAGCCTCCCTTAATAGGTTGTTTTAATGTGACAAATCCTCTTGTGTTTAGTGTGCTAATTACTATTATTATATACATTCTATCTTGCACTCTAATTCATCAAAAAACACATTCTTTATCATTTAGATCAAAGCTTTATAGTTTTATCTTAAGAAACTAATTCTCATACAAATAGTTTTAACCTTATCTTTGTGTACATTGAGAATCAACTACAAAGTTTATAAGAATGATGTCCTCTACAACTCTCGTGAAGAAGGCTTTCTGATCCGAGCATCACAGTAAAAGATATACTCACTAGAAGGTGTTTTAGACCTTTGGTGCGGTAGCCGGAAAGGTATACCGGCGGATTGAGCGGTATACCGCCCGAAGCAAGTGAAATAAGCGAGAGTTCATGCGGTACACCGCACGAGACCCGCGGTGCACCGCAGGTTAGGGTTTACTGCAGCAAAATGAAGACAAAAATGCATATATCCGTTGGGGATATTAATATATCCGTTGGAGACAATTCTTATGACCGTTGGGAGCATTTTGCAGCTATATATTGAAGGTCTTTCAAGGCTACAATTACACCTTCAACCCATATACACTTAGGGGCTTAATTGTTATCATCCAAGAAGGTGTCAAGAGCTATACATTGTTGTATCCACTCAATTAAGGAGTTAATCCAAGAAGCTTCAAAGTTATTATCTACTCAAGAGAAGTTTTAAGCTTATAGTTATATCATCTCTTTAGGAGTTCATTAGCAAAGTTGTTTCACCCTTTAAACACTTTGTATTTATCCTCTTAAGTCTAGTTCTTGTAATAGATAGATTAAGAGAGAAATTGAGTATCGGGAGTAAACTCGGTGTCCTTGTGTTGTGATTACACAAGAGTTTCCTTCGTGGTTTCGAAGAGGTTGTCCTTCGTGTTATCGAAGAGGTTGTAAGGGTTATTGTGTTCTCGACCCGGTTAAGAGAGACACGGGAGCTTAGTGAAAAGCTTGAAATCCTAAGGAGGCTTCCTTAGGTAGTGGATGTAGGGAAACCGAACCACTATAAATCGTGTGTATCTTTCTATCCCTACTCTATTTACTTTCCGCACTTTATATGTTTGATAATATGCTAGTATGAATATTGTGATATTGATTATCTAGTTTATCTAACATATTGTCATCTAGAGTAGTAAGAGATTAGAAACTCGTTTTACTTGTATCACTTATATATCGAACCTCTTAGCTTATCCATTGTATGATCCCTTAGGAGTTTGATATATTAGTTGACTTAGAAGTTTCTTTCTTAAACTTATAATTGTCCAAAAGATTTTTTAATTAGGCATTAATCTTATTAGTAATCCTATTCACCCCCCCCTCTAGGACTATAAAAAATTAGTCAGATAATCAACACAAGTTTAGAATTTAAGCGTTAGAAGATTCGTTATGATCACTCAAGAGAGGTTCTTAAGATTGGATAACTGCCTCTACATACTCGGAAGAGACTTAGGGTAACCTTAGAATCCTTGTTAACAACAAACTCTCATTTTTTCCTTAAGCCACGTATAATCCTAAATCACAACTCGTGGTGAATACGAGCGTCTCGATCTATCTCTCCATCTATTTGCACTTTTAGTCCTTGCATGTATCTTTATTTGCTCTTCAAACCAACAATTTTAAGCTTTTATCATCTTGTAGTAATTTAATCATAAATACTAACAAAAAATATATAATTTAATTATTGTTTTGTCTTAACAAACATCCTAAAGTTTAATTAAAAACTCAAAATTAGCTCTATATTCCTTGTAGATAACAATAACTTACTATTTTTCGGGACAACTCATACACTTGCGAGGGGTATTCTCCAAGATGTGGCTTTTATAGCATATATCTCCGGGGACACGAATACTTAAATAAGCCTTGTAAGCTTTGGGATCCGTGAAAAAAGATGAGTTGTGTCTAAGTTTTTTTAGACGACGTCAGTTATTTAGGTGTTTACGTGTAGCATTCCTGACTGACCATGTCTCATGCAAACACAATCATTTAGAGCCAAAGAGAGATATACACCCAGATAGTACTCTAATACTCAAATTAGTAGGCATGTGTGTATTGAAATTAGAGAGAGAATAGAATGCCGAGAGAATTCGTAGATCTGTTAACAATGGGAGGTCATATTTAGACGCCTAGAGCCCATTCATCAATTTTCTAGGGCTTAGATCATCAGACTTTCCATATCATAGTATATTAGATATAAGAGGTGTGGTGCCTTTAAAATACCTATTGACATGGTATTAGTGACTAGTGGTTGTTGGCCTAACTTCCTTTTAATCTTGTTTTAGTATTTGCCAAACCATGTTTTAAATACCCCCAAAATAGTGATTTATACTTGTCCTAACTAAATAACGTTTCTCCATGCTTTTAACATTATTTTCAAGGGTTATTTAGTAGCCGGGCCGGCATACCGCCCGTAGGACCCGCATACCGGCGGAAGGAGCCGTTGCGCAACGGTCACAAGCCACGTTGGATCTTCCCGTTGACCAGAAGACAAGTCGGGCCGCTAGACCGCCCAGATCACCGACATACTGCCCACGGTTGGAATATTTGCTTATAAAAAGGGATTTTGAGCTATGCAATAAACCACCTCTTGCCAACACTTTTTATACAATCTTGTACATTCATTAGAGGTCTCAAGCTAATCAAAGTTATTAAAACCAATCTTGATCAATCAACTTGTAATATCTACTCAATCAAGGAGTTAATCAAAGAAGCTTCAAAGTTCCAATCAACTCAAGAGAAGTTTTATGCTTAGAGTTATATTATCTATTTAGGAGTTTATTAGCAAAGTTGTTTCACCCTTTAAACACTTACATTTATCCTCTTAAGTCTAGTTCTTGTAATAGATAGATTAAGAGAGAATTTGAGTATCGGGAGTATACTCGGTGTCCTTGTGTTGCGATAGCACAAGTGTTTGTCCTTCGTGGTATCGAAGAGGTTGTAAGGGTTATTGTGTTCTCGACCCGGTTAAGAGAGACACGGGAGCTTAGTGAAAAGCTTGAAACCTAAGGAGGATTCCTTAGGTAGTGGATGTAGGGATAACTGAACCACTATACATCGTTGTGTACTTTCTATCCCTACTTTATTTAATTTCCGCACTTTATATGTTTGATTATATGCTAGTATAAATATCGTAGTAATTATTATCTAGTTAATCAAACTTATTGTCATCTAGAGTAGTAAGAGAATAGAAATTCGATTTACTTGTATCACTTATATATCAAACCTCTAGCTTATCCATTGCATGATCCCGTAAAGAGTTTGATATATTAGTTGACTTAGTAGTTTCTCTCTAAAACTTATAATTGTCCAAAGTATTTTTAATTAGGCATTAATCTTATTAGTAATCCTATTCACCTCCCCTCTAGGACTTTCAATTGGTATCAGAGCCTAACTCTACGTGAATAGCTTAATCGTTAGTAGAGTAAACGACATGGAATTTAATCTTTTGGAAGAGTCGTCTTCTACACGACCTCCACTTTTTGTAGGCACATACTATTTTGCTTGGAGAACAAAAATTGAGGAATTTATCAAAGCCGAAGATCTTGATCAATGGAGAATAGTTATGGAAGGTCCGTTCGTTCCATACAAAGAGGAGTTAAATGAAGCGGGAGTTCTTAAGTTAAATCAAGAAGAAAAAGATTATGATGAACTCACCAATGATGATAATGTAAATCTCACTCAAAATGCAAAACCGATGTACACTCTAATATGTGGAATATCCGAAGAGATTTTCTCAAAAATGTTAGATTGTAATTCGGCAAAAGAACTTTGGGATCGTTTGGAATTTCTATATGGGATTGTCGAGAATGACGAAGAAGAAGAAAGCATAATCCATGATGAATATCATGATAATCCTAAACCAAACCATGAGGTAACAATCTATCCTAACTCTTTTCCACCTCATTTTATTTATGATGATATTAGGCATAATTCATCTCTTCTCAATATTCTTGACTCCCAAATCCATTTGAATAATCTTATGTTGAAAAAGGCTAAAATTGAGCAAAGAAATTGTTTTAATTGTTGTATCACTTTAGATGATATTTTGGGAAAAACTAAAAACCCATGTTTTGAAAATATTTTCTCTTCAAATAAAAGACAACATCTTATGAAGAAAAATATAGTAGGTTTTGAAAAAATGGATGAAGCCTTTTCCCTTGCTCTTAAAACTTTAGAAAATCATCCCTATTTAAGTGTCACTCCATTTGATGCAAATGATATTTTTAAAGAAAAATTATTTTTGAAAGAAAATTTGGTTATACAAAAGAACGAGAAAAGTTCGTGTTCAAAACATTCTCGTGATATTTCTATTCGAAAAATAAGTACTTGCAATTATTGTGGTAAACCCGGTCATCATGTTTCTACGTGTCATTACCACAAACAACTTGAATACGGGTCTTTAATACCTTCGTGGGAAAAACCGACATGGATCGTAAAAAGTACTAATCATAGTTCCGGATCCACTCCACCTCGGATACCATAGTAATATTTATTGTAGGTGTTGAGCGTCAAGAAAATGAAATGATATACAAAAGGACGCTCAAATCTCGTATAAGAAAAATCTGGTGATTTCTTTCTTTATCTCGTATTTATTTGTGCTTAATTATGTGTGTATATGTTTATTTTTATATGTGCTATTTTCTTTTAGGCTTTACACCTTTCTTTGCTTGAAATTGCTTAGTTTTTACTTTGGGTCTTTTTGTACTTTTTAGAAAGTATAGGATCTTTAGGCTATTATCTGTTTTTAATGTTTTAACCCTTTTTACTTGGTAGTTTTCAAAAACAAAAATTGTTTTAGTTATATTTAAACATTATCTAACTGTTGGGGAGGTTTCGGTTTGATTTCGGGCAATTTTTTATCCATATTTATGAGGCTTGAGCGGCATACCGGCCTGCTCTGCGGCATGGCGGGGCGGTAAATTTTTTTACGGATTTCTCAGGACCGGCATACCGGTGAAACGAGCGGCATACCGGTCGCAGTATCTAAATCGACAAAAAACGAGTTATTCCAGCTTTTTAAACCCATTATTTTCATTCTAAAACCCTAACTTCATCTTCTTCGTGGTTCTCTCTGCAAAAACGGTCTCCTACTCATCTTCTTTCATAAACCCATCTCTAAATCCTCTCAAAAACTCATCTCCTTCAATCTTCTTCACTATCTCTTGCAATGGGTCCAAGAAAGGAAGCTGCTTCATCCTCAAAATGAAAG
This sequence comes from Nemophila menziesii, assembly GCA_029959085.1. Taxonomy (NCBI): domain Eukaryota; kingdom Viridiplantae; phylum Streptophyta; class Magnoliopsida; order Boraginales; family Hydrophyllaceae; genus Nemophila; species Nemophila menziesii. The sequence continues at coordinate 22,533,469 of JARWIR010000001.1, read as the reverse complement.
AAGACCGGAAGCTCTTCAAATCCTCCTCTACCTTCAAAACCATTCGATATTAAACCGGGTAGAAAGGTTGAATCCTCCGCTTTCCCAAATGGTAATAGCTTTTTCACTCTTCTTGATTTTCAAGGGCTTATTACTTTTCTCTCAATTGAATCAAACTTAGCCACTAGTTTTTGCCAAGAATTCTACCAAAAACTCATTTATAATTGTGATATGAATACTATTTCTTCAAAAGTTAATGGGAAAATTGTGAAAATCGATGAATCATTTCTTAGTACCCTTTTTAACCTCAAAACTTTGGGTTTTAATACTTTTTGGAATGTTGGATGGGGTTCTCTTGATGATGATATTATTCCCCTTGTTTAAACCTTTATGGAAGCCCACTTAATCAATCCCGCCTCAATTAATTTCGAGTCTAAACATTGGAGATCGTATGATTTCACTCCGTATTTTCAAATAGCTTATAAAATTGTTTTAAATGTCTTATTTTTCCAAAGATAAACATGATGCTACTATATCCCCTTACGAAGCATACATTCTCTATCGTATTTATCACAATGAGCAAATTAATTTTCCGACTATTAGGATTAAAATGATGAACCATGCCCGTACTTACACCGCTAGTGTTCCATATGGTTTAGATCTTTCCGTTATTTTCGAACACTTTGATCTAAATCTCGATAATTATCAATTAAAAAGATTTAATCCAAATTGGGTCATCAATTACAAAGCCGTTAGAAAAATGAAATTTGTGATCTATAATGGTAAATATGTTCCGGAAAGTCTCGTTAATAACTTTGGGGATCAAGAGACTATCTCTAATATCCTTACATCTTCTTCTCGTTCCGAGGGTCCACCTATTCCAAACTCTCCTATCCAAGTTGAATTTATCCCGAATCCTTCTAGAAATGATGATTCTTCCCGTTTATCACGTATCGAAGCTACTATTGACCGGTTCGTTAATTTTGTGCAAAGAAAGCTTGCAACTTTGGAGACTAAGATTGAAAATATTATGGATGGAGTTTCATTCTTGAGAGGTGATGTTGCGGTTCTTCGTGAGGAGCGATAGATTGAGAGTGTTTATGTTGGGTGGTTTTAATTATCTTGTTATTCGTTTTGTCTTGTTTTTACTATGGTTCTTTTGATGATGTTCTTTATTTTAATATGGTGTTTTGAACTTATGTTTTTAGTTTGGGTGTTTTTTCGTTAAAAACTTGGTTTGTTGGATATTATCTTTCGGTTATTTATGTGATGCTATTTCTTATTATTGGATTGTATTTGCTATTCCCGTTAGTTATGCTATTACTCGTTCTAATCTCGTTTATTTCTTATAGGAAACTTTGCCTATTTATCCTCCTTGTTGTATAAATGCTCTTCATACTATATGTTGGATATTATTGTATTATGACATTTATATTGCTAACCTTTTCTTGGTGATATAGGTGCTTTTGAGTTTCTAATTGTTAAAAATTGCATCTTTATCCCCTACTTTTTTGAAAATTGCATTTTGGCCCCTTTAATCTTGAATATATGGTTTTAATATCCCTTCTTTAAAAAATGCATACTATTAGAAATAGTTATATTGTCTCAAAATTACACATTGATCTTCATATCTTGAGAAAATATTTTTAAAATCCCTACACTTTAAAATATTTGAAAATGGCACAATGGTCTCTTAAAATTTAATTTGTCCTCGATATCTCTTCTTTAAAAATGATTGTCAAATCCCCTTCTTTATAAGGACTTAATCTTTTAAACTCTTTCAAATTTGAAAAATGGTACTTATGTTTCTCAAAATATAAACTTTTACAACTAAGTCCCTCAAATTTTAGAAAATTACTTTCACCCCTAAAAGACTTTTCTTTTATTCTAAATTATTCACTAATTCTTTTTGTTGTTGACAAAGGGGGATAAAGATCAAAGATACAAACTTAAATGTTTTATAAACCTTAAAGCATCTTTGAACACAAATTTGCATTATTTTATGCCTTGTATAAGGGGGAGTTTTTAAATGAATTGATTTACGAAACATATTTATTAAAATATTTTATGCATAGAGTATGGGGGAGTTACTCCATTTACCGATCGATAACTCGTTTGAAGGAAATCATTGTTAAAAACTCTTTATCGGCATACTTGTGTTTTCAATTTGTCAAACATCAAAAAGGGGGAGATTGTTGGCCTAACGTCCTTTTAATCTTATTTTAATATTTGCCAAATCGTGTTTTAAATACCCCCGAAATAGTGATTTATACTTGTCCTAACTAAATAACGTTTCTCCATGCTTTTAACTTTATTTTTCAAGGGTTATTTAGTAGCTGGGCCGGCATACCGCCCGTAGGACCGGCGTACCGGCGGAAGCCGTTGCCCAACGATCACAAGCCACGTTGGATCTTCCCGTTGACTAGAAGACAAGCCGGGCCGGTATACCGCCCTAATCACCGGCATACCGCCCACGGTCAGAATATTTTCTTATAAAAAGGGATTTTGAGCTATGCAATAAACCACCTCTTGCCAACACTTTTTATACAATCTTATACATTCATTAGAGGTCTCAAGCTAATCAAAGTTATTAAATCCAATCTTGATCAATCAACTTGTAATATCTACTCAATCAAGGAGTTAATTAAAGAAGCTTCAAAGTTCCAATCAACTCAAGAGAAGTTTTAAGCTTAGAGTTATATTATCTCTTTAGGAGTTTATCAGGAAAGTTGTTTCACCCTTTAAAAACTTACATTTATCCTCTTAAGTCTAGTTCTTGTAATAGATATATTAAGAGAGAATTTGAGTATCGGGAGTATACTCGGTGTCCTTGTGTTGCGATAGCACAAGTGTTTGTCCTTCGTGGTATCGAAGAGGTTGTAAGGGTTATTGTGTTTTCGACCCAGTTAAGAGAGACATGGGAGCTTAGTGAAAAGCTTGAAATCCTAAAGAGGCTTCCTTAGGTAGTGGATGTAGGTATAACCGAACCACTATACCTTGTTGTGTACTTTCTATCCCTACTCTATTTACTTTCTGCACTTTATATGTTTGATTATATGCTAGTATAAATATCATAGTAATTATTATCTAGTTGATCAAACTTATTGTCATCTAGAGTAGTAAGAGAACATAAATTTGATTTACTTGTATCACTTATATATCGAACCTCTAGCTTATCCATTGCATGATCCCGTAAAGAGTTTGATATATTAGTTGACTTAGTAGTTTCTCTCTAAAACTTATAATTGTCCAAAAGATTTTTAATTAGGCATTAATCTTATTAGTAATCCTATTCACCCCCTCCCCCCACCTCTAAGACTTTCAGTGGTGATACACACCCGATAGTTAGGGACATGCCCAAGGCGGTGTCTTCTTGGCGCCAGATGACCTAAGCCCTTCTCTGATGGTCGATGCCTTTATGTGTTCTAGTGCCATAACTACCCTTCTTATAAAAATTTAAGGTCTTTTCGGGAAGTTACTTCTAGAGTCCTATTGACTTGATCGTGCCAGTGCTTCTTCTATCTCCCAATGAGGATCCTTTGTGACAGGGCATCAAATGTCCAACCATGACGAAAAATTAACTGCTTGAGGTATAGCCTCTCAGTGTATTGTCCCTTATCATGTGGGGTCTTCAATGCCTCTTAGGGCTTGTTAGACGGGGAAAGATATATCGATGGGTGTGGAGGTATTTTAGACCTATCGGTATCTAAGACCTTCATGAAAATGAAGAAAATTTATAAGAGAATAAGTTTAGGGTGGGACACATCGTGATTTGGAATAATCCATTACCCAAATAAAAGTGTTAGAGTTCTTACAAGTAATGGTAGGGACCATACTATGTGGTTTGAGTCTTACACTAAGACATGCTCGAGGTCAAGTTCCCCAGCAAGGAGGACACTCATATTGTGTTTATCAAGAATACAAACTATGCTGGAAAGGTTTTGAGTGTAACGAGATGATAAAATCACTAGGAATTTTTGCTTGAACTATGCGGAAAGAAAGTCAAACTTAAATAAACATAAACAAAGGTGATCTTCGGAGACAACCCGCGTTTTATATTCTTTTTTTAGATTATACTTACATGTTCTCATGTGTCTAACATAATACACTTGAGGAGAGGTATGTGTATTATGGTGTGTAGGTAATATAAGTGTATATTTGAGAGTTTAAGACCATATCGGTACACAAATTAGAAAATCACAGATGCTTAAACACGATAAAACTAAATAAATATGTCAAAAAACGAGTTTTAGGCCATACCAAGCATATCAATATGAACAAAAAGAAGAAGTATTGTATCAAAAAATTTGAATAAGAGTAACAATATGCTCTCCTACTGCTCGTCAACCTCCATTGGTTAAGGAGTGGTTGGAAATATGTCCACGACATGATTCGGGAGAAAAATTACCTAACTCTTAGAATCAATCCTCTGTTTGAGAGTACTTAATGAAGCAATTATGAGGTGTCATTTACGAAATCCACATAGGTTAGACATATTGTATAGCCTTTATTGTCTTCCCTAGTAAGCGAGTACTTGGAAAATCAACCAAAGATCAACAGTGTTAGCTCTCCTTTTTTTTTTTGGTCCAAAATATTACTCCATTAAAACAAAAATACAAATATTCAACCAATTCCCGAAGGAATTGATTCATTATGAATAATATTAGCTAACCTAGTAGAGTACGCAACAAGTTGCGAGCCATTCATGTTGCTAGAAAGCTTATGTTTGGCTACCTCATTGGCTAAGCTATTCCTATCTCGACTAATCCATCTAAAGATAGGCTTACACTCTTCCGAGATAAAGTAAATGCTTTTAATAATATTACAAATAATTGGAATGCTAATTAAAGTGTTTTTCTCTAAAGGAAGCATAATCTCTTGGCAGTCACTCTCAATAAAGGCTTGTGTGTCCTTGTTATCTCTCGCTACCACACAAGCTTTGAGTATTCCAAGAGCTTCAGCCTCAAGAGGAGAATCGGCATTAACATCCCAAGCTTCGCAATGTAGCATTCTTCCTTTATTGTCCCTGCTAACACATGAAATAGAGGCTTTCTTATTAATGTATGAGGCATCGCAATTAATTTTAATATGGTTAGTAGGTGGAGGTATCCATTTTTTCTTACTATGTATTGTGTTATTCTTAATTGTTTCACTTGGATAAATATCAGATATACCTGCTGAGCTATTCAAGATGGGACTTTGTTTTGTAGGATCCTTCAGTATATTATCAACATCACTAGGATAGTTTATATTTTGGTATTCATTCCATTCCATTCTTGCCTTTTCTATCACCAATATTGGTTCTAGTTTGACAAATTTGTATTTATTATCATTTCTCGCTTTCCAAATACACCATAGGAGTGTACATATCTGTTCTAACATAAAGCTTTTGCCAAGCTTTTTTGCTCTCATTTTGTCAACAATCATTGCCATCCACATATCTAATCTAGTAGATACATGGTTGCAAGTAAGAATGTTGAATGGTGAGGCAAACCATAATGCCCTTGTCCATTCACAGTTTAATAATAAATGTTCAGTAGTCTCAACCTCCTTGTTACAGAGATCACATATAGGAGATTTGATAACTTTCTTATTATATATATTAATATTAGTTGGAAGAAGGTTCTTAAGAGCCCTCCATATAAATTTTTTTACTTTGGGTGCTACTTTTAAATTCCAAACTATTTTCCAAACCCCACTATCAATTTCATGAGAAGAGGAGGGTTTAGAATTGGAATTAACCAAACAAGCCTTATCCTTCTCTTCTTTCATAATCTGATAACATTTTTTAACAGTATATATGCCTTTAATATCCTTAGTCCAGATGGGTATATCACTACCTCCTGAATAAGGTATAAGAGTGTTAAGTATGCTATTAGCAGTCTGTGCTTCAAATTCATCTTTTACTAATTGTATATTCCATATTCTATCATTACTAACAAATAAGTCCTTGACTTTTTTAAGATTCTCACTCTTTGGTTTTACTATTTCATTATGGTTATATATCCAAACATCACTGGATAAATCTATGTTATGGCCATTTCCAATTTTCCAACTTATATCTTTTTTAATCATATCTTTACCTTTAACTAGACTTCTCCAACCCCAAGAGGGTGAATGTCCAAGTTCAGCCTCCAGAAAGGTACAATTGGGGAAGTACTTCCCTTTTAATACCTTAAAAAGTAGTGAGTCTTGCTTATTAAGTATATTCCATGCTTGTTTGCCAAGCAGGGCCATGTTCATAATATGGAGGTCTCTAAACCCCAACCCTCCTTTCAATTTACTATTGGATAAGTCATTCCATTTACACCAATGTATTTTTTTTTTCCATTACTACCCCACCAGAAATTTGATATTTGTGAATTAATAAGTTCGCAAGTTTTTTTTGGTATTAAATACGAGGACATGTAATAGTTTGGTAAGCTTTGTATTACAGCTTTTATAAGTATTTCCTTACCTGCATTAGATAAAAAGAGATTTTTCCAATTTTCTATTCTTTGAAGTGTTTTATCAACTAGGGTGTTAAGGTCTTTTACTTTAGATCTCCCCCATTCAGTGGGGAGACCTAAGTAGTTACCCAAATTATTAGCAATTGGCATGTTTAATTTATTTGCCATATGGTTTTGTAAGTAGAGGGGAGTATTTGGGCTAAATTTTATACTACACTTGTTCAAATTCAGTTTCATACCCGAGGCATAACTGTATTTATTAATAGCATCTTTGAAATTTACTATTTCTTGATTATTGGCTTGCATAAAAAATATACTATCATCAGCAAAGAGCAAGTGAGAGACTGCAGGGGCCATTTTCGTAATTTTAATACCTTCCATAAGATTGTTTTCTTTCTTATCTTTAATAATACAAGACATGAGTTGTGTTGTGATGCAAAAGAGTAATGGAGATAATGGGTCCCCTTGGCGTAAACCACGCTGGGGTCTATCAATTTCTAGAGGATTACCATTAAGTAAAACTGCATAAGAAACTGAGGTTACACATCTCATTATTCTATTCACCCAAATATCACAAAAACCCATTTTAAGCATAATATCCTTAAGGCAGTCCCACTCAACATTTTCGTATGCCTTTTGTATGTCCGTTTTGATAGTCATGAAGTATTTTTTTGTACTTTTTTTATTTTTAATGAAGTTGATTACCTCATGGGCCACCATAGTATTCTCCTGTATGTGCCTTCCAGGTATAAATGCGGATTGACTTTCATCAATCAACACATTTATAACTGGTTGCAACCTATTTACAAGAATCTTGGCAATTATTTTGTAAATGAAATTTGAACAACTAATAGGGCGATAGTGCTTAATGTTAGTGGGTTTTGGTATCTTAGGAATAAGGGAGATAAACGTTTGGTTTATATCATCCAAAGATTCCCCATTATACCAAAAGTTATTAATGATTTTAATAACATCAAGCTTAATAATGTTCCAATACTTTTTATAAAATATACCTGGATAGCCGTCAGGGCCTGGGGCTTTATTAGCTCCAAGCTCATGAATGGCCTTTTCAATTTCATATATTTCAAGCTTTTTATTCATATTGTCATTCATTGTTTCAGTAACCGAGGGTTTGATAATAGAAGTAATAGATTCAAAATTTCTCGGGCCAATGGTTTTAAAAATATTATCAAAATAGTTTTTAATCTCATTCTCAATTTCATTATAAGACTCAACCCATTCACCATCCTCTCTAGTGATTCTTGTGATTTTATTAATTTTCCTTCTTTCTTTAGTTGAGGCATGAAAAAAGGTGGAGTTTTTGTCACCTCGCTTGAGCCACAAATTTCTAGAGCGAGATGCCCAAAAATCCTCCTCCTTTTTCCATAAGTATTCAACTTCTTTTATAATATCATTATAAACAACCCAATCCTTAGTATTAGGATCATTAAAAATGTTTTCAAGATTTCCAATAAGTTTATCTATCTTTTTCTTGTTATTATTAAACTTTATCTTACTCCATTTAGTAAGTAAGATTTTACACCTCTCAAGTTTAAAGGTTAAGGCATTTCTATGGTGATTTAATTTGGATTTCTTAAGGGCCCATACTTTTTTAATAATCTCAAGGCATTCTGCCTCTTCAGTCCAACTATTTTCAAAGTGAAATCTCCTATCTTTTTTAATATGGTCTTCTTTCATAAAAAGTATTTGAGGAGAGTGATCTGATCCTAAGGCAGGTAAGAGAGCTACCCAGGCTGTAGGGAAGAGATCACCCCAATTTTTATTACAAAATGCCCTATCAATCAGTGTTTTAACCATCTCTTCATTACTTCTTTTATTAGACCATGAGTATTTGCAACCTTTAGTAATAATCTCCTCAAGACAGTGATGTTTTATAAAGCCATTAAACATGTTCATCATTTTATTATTAGCTTTATTACCTCCTTTCTTATCAAAATTATATCTTATATTATTGAAATCACCAATCAGCATCCAAGGTTCATTGTTAATGGGTTTACAAGCACTATAAATTTTGAGGCAATTTTCCTTATTTTTATCAACGGGGGCACCATACACATATGTGGAGAAAAAGTCCATACCATTTTCTTTTATTCTACAATGTATATGATTAATGGATTTGTTAATAATTTCTAAATTGGTGCTATTCTTTATAAAAATTGCTAACCCCCCACTGGTACCTATGGGTTCCACAGTGTCAATAAGGGACATATTAATAATCTTCTCCAATTTTTTAACAATAGGGAATGTATTTTTAGTTTCGGAAAGAAAAAGTACCTGAGGCTGGAATTTTGCAACAAATCCAGCTAGGGTCTGGACTGTCAAGGTGTTGCCAATACCTTGACAGTTCCAGGAAGCTTGTATCATTGGTTCGCGTGGGGTTGATTTGGGTCAACCCCGCAAACCTCTTCAGTTTTTGAGACAGTAGCCATCTCCTCATCATCTTGTGAACCTTCATTGAGTTGAGTTTCTATATCTTTACCCTTATTCTTTTTCATATTCTTCTTACCTTCGTTTCTATCTTGGTCATCATCGTTCTTTGAATTGCTCAGCTTTCGTTTTCTCGATGCCCAAATAGAGCGTTGCCTTTTTTCATTAACCTCATTCTCTATGAACCTTGCTAACTTTGTACTCTTAGCTTTGACCGAGATTCTTTTGTTTGATTCTTCATAATTTTTTCTCGCCTCTTTCTTCTTGTTGAAAACCTTTTCAGTGCTGCAATTCTTAAAGAGGTTTTGGAATTGTGAATAGTAGGTATTAGAAGCCTTGTTATTAGGTGTGATAAAGGCATTTTGGTCTGAAGAGTTTTGGGTAAGAATGTTAGGGTAGATCGTGATCGGTGTTGAAGGAGATTTAGGGTTTTCTGGAGTTGAGGATTGGGGAATGTAGTCTAACGGGTTAGAAGTTGAACTGACCTACTCAGTTTCAAAATTTTGAAGAAAAAAATCCGATACCCACTTTAGCATACAACATCAACAGACTCCCCCCAAATAAGAGGATATATGAGGTTAGTGTATCATACCTTTCTTTAGGAGCAACTAGTAATTTATTTAGAATCTTTTCAAGTCGGGTGGACTCAAATCATTTTTGAAATTCTTGATGGTGGGTTTCGTTGTCCCTCATCCTTCTTCTTGTGTTTATTTTTTTGAAATGTCAAGAATAAAATACTAAAAGTTTAGAAGAAAAAAAATTGAAGAACCTAAAATCACAAGGAGTTAACTTCTTCTGAGATCCAATTATAAGTTTCAGCGCACAGTGATCCGAGGTAGATGGAGGGATGATCACCACATTAGATTGATAACTATCTAACCATTTACTATTATGAAGACCCTATCTATTTTGCTCACTCTTAAATCTCCAGAATTATTTTTATTTGTCCATGTGAAAAATTGTCCTCCATATTGATGTTCAAATAATGAAACTTCATCAATACACTCTGCAAAATCTAGAGAACTATTAGATAAAGAGTCATAGTTTAGTCTATCTTCATTATTAAGAATTTCATTGTAGTCTCCCATAAAAAAAAACAATGCTCCTTATAGTCTCGGCTCAACTTTATCACATCAGCCCACAATAATTTCCTATCATCAATATCATTACTCACATAAATATAACCCATAAAGAAAGAGATACCAGTAGATAGAATAGTAGCATTTATAAACACTAATTGAGAAGATTCATAGACCAGTTTTACATCAATGTAATTCTTGTCCCATAACACCCAAATTCTCCCATAAGCACAATTATTATAATTATGAATAACTTCCAAGTGCGAGAAATTATCCTTTATTATTTGCAAACTTTTATGCAACCTTACTTTAGTCTCAAGGAGTGCAATAAGTTTGACATTATTATCCAAAATAAAATTTCTAACATCTAACTGTCTAAGAAGATTATTAAACCCTCTCACATTCCATGATGCTATTTTCATAAGTTAGGAGGTCTTGTACCTTCCTTTTCACCACCTTGATTAAAAAATCTTAATACATCATTATCAATATCATTCATCTCATTCTCTTGTATTATGTGAAAAGAATTGTTACAGGATAAACCAGTAGAAGTAGCGGCATGATCTTTCTTGATTTGTTTTTTTTATTTAACTGCCTCCCACTGCCTATCTTCAAATTTCTCCTTACCTTTCTCATTACCATTCTTAACACTCTCTTTTGGTTTCCATACTTTAACCATATTAGGACACTTATCATCTACATGCCCAAATTTCATACACTTTGAACAAATTCTGGGTTTCCAATCATATTCTACTTTAACAACTTGTAACTCATCCATTCCCCTATCAACAAATAATTCATCTGGGAGTTCTTCATTAGTATCAATCTCAATACACACTCTCTCATACCCAAGCCTGGATCTAGACTCAGTCATTGTGTGGTATACCAATTCCACTCGGGATATAGCTTAGACCACGTATTTTCCATAGCGCCATAGGGATATTAACAAGCCTCACCCATATCGGAATCTTAGATGTATCAATTTTTTCAAACTGCATACCACTAGACCACGGTCTCAGTAACATCGAAGCACCATTAATATGCCACATATGTTCAAGTACTTTACTACGCATTTGTTCATTCTCAAATGTGAAAATATATGTACCATTATTACCAGATTTGACAGTAACTTTACCAAACTTAGACCACTGAAATTTAACAAAGTTAACTATAATGTAGAATGATGGCGGATAATCTAGAAATTGAGCAATAAGACAGTTTACCCATTGAATCGAACCTTCTTCTAGTACGTCTTTAGCAGGAGTAATAATTATTTTACCTTTCTGACGAATTGGTTCATGATAATCCAATTTCAGAGCTGGGATTTCACTTCCTCCAAACAATTTAGACCATGACTGCAGTTTATCCTTAGATTCAGTCGAATCCACGGCATTCACACTCGGTGTAACTTTAATCGGAGTGTTCTCATGAACCACAACTTCCTCATCATGCTAGATTTGCGATTACATGTACTAGGAAGAGTAACTTCAGAGCTTCTTTCAACAGGTGAGAACATCATCTTCATAATGTTTGTGTACCTTGTTTTACTCTTAGTCTTCGATGAGGCGTTCACACGAGAAGAGTTGAACATTTTAGTCATTATCCGGATCAAGGAAAGTGAACTAGAAAAGGAAAATTAAAAGAAAATTGGTGAAAAGAAGAGAGTAGGCGGTGATGGTGTTTAGAAGTGAGTGGGTGGGTGCGGAAGATGGGGTTGAAAGTTTCAAACAAAGTGTCAGATCCCAGAAAGTTGGAATATAACACTTAATCTGAAGAAAATAAAAGCAAAAATTGTGTAAAATAAGGGGAAAAAGGGTTTTAGGATAAGAAATTAGATGGAATAAACTTTTAGGCTATGAATGTGTAGGGAGAGAATTTTTTTGGTTGACTCTCATTGACCGGCTAAATCATCAGTTGCGGTTGTATTTACTTATATATATACATATGTGTGTGTGTTGTTATTAGGGCTGTAAATGAACTAATCCGCACGCGAGTAGCTCGAGCTCGGTTTGGAGAAAAGCTCGTTCGAGATCGGCTCGAATATAAACAAGCTCAAACTCAAGCTCTATTTTAAGCTCAATAAATAAACGAGACTACTCGAGCTTGGCCTGTGAGCTCGTTTAAACTTATGAATTATAAATTAATATATTATGTACTTATAAATATATTATTAACCCTTCACTATCAAATTGAATATTTTTAATTTCTTTAGACGTTTATTTTTTCATTAATGTTATGTTTCATATTTTTATACCACACACTCATAAAAGTCCCATTTCAACTATCAAAAACAAATTGTTCATGAGTAACTCGTGCTCGACTCTAAAAAATATTATTTTATAAGGCAAACTAACAAGTTCTAACATTTCTGATTTGGATCATTGGAAGCTCGGGCTCGGCTCGTTTAAATTTGAGCTCGACTCGGCTCGAGAAATTAAACAAACAAGAGTGTACATCTAATATTCAGCTCGGCTCGACTCATTTACAGCCCTAGTTGTTATGGTTCCAGGTGTGTTAATAATTTGCTACATATGGAACCCTGACTTCCCACAAGCGTACAAGTCGTCGTCATGTAAATATATGATAAGCTTAAGGTTACTGTTTTCTCAGGGACTACAAAGGTTGTAGTAATTGTGTTTCAAAAGTAATTTAATGTAAAGAATCGGTAAAAACAATAATAATGTAAATAGTTTTTGTTGGTTTTTGAATTAGGGATTAGATTACAATAAAATAAAGACTTAACTAAAGTGAAAATAAGTAAAATACTAAAGAGAGTAGAAATAATAAAAGGCAATGCTTGATCCTTGTGGGTAATTCTCCTAGTCAATTATCATCTTGTTATTGGGAGAAGGGTGAATTGAGTGATTTTCATTAGCCGGGATTCAACTATCCTCCTAACTCCCATCCGGGTAGACTTAGAAGGCAACCTTACACGCCTAAGGTTGTCGGGTGAGTTAAGTTCCAATCCTATTGACGACCTAATGGGCAAGACCTTCTGATCTAATACCTCGCACTAGGCGGTTATATACTATGTCTAAAATTCGACCCCCTGTCCGGGTGATAGCCAAAAGTCTCCGATTACCTAATACTTGATCAGGGCTTCAATTCATTTAAATAAATTAATATCACAAATACTTAAAACAATCATAATAATTAATTAGGGTTCATACCTGGTGTGGCCTAGGGGGTTATAAAAAGATTATATAATTTAGATGCAAATAAACACCCTAAGCTAGCACGGTTCTGCAAGTATTACAGGACGTATGCAAGTTTTAATGATAAGAAGATTCGTTCCTCAGAGACTACGAAAGTTAGAGAGAACTTATGCAAATCATCAAGTGCAAATATGAAAGATAGAAAAGATAATACGCAAGAGAAAGAAAGAAAAATAGATTTTTATTTTTTTTTATAAAGAGAAAACTAAACTAATAAATTAAAAGACAAAAAATTAAATAACAGAAAAGAAAAGAAGATAGTATGAACGTTTAGCTTGAATAAATAGCATGTAATCCCCACTAGTTTTGCCGTTCTAAACATGTAAGGGTGAATTATGTAGTATTTCAATAATCGGTTCCAATTACGCTAGGTAGTTTTAAATAGGATTTACCTGTGTCAATAAGGCTTCCTAAGCAAACTGTTCCTGTAATTAGTAAATAGTTACATGTACTAAACCATAGTGATTATCTCGTTAGGTTGATTTGTCAGATCTAAACGAATACTAGACGTTATGTGCTAAACATGTAATTAAACACCGTTGTCAATGGTGACCTAACTACTAGATGGTAATTCTATATGGCCTAGGTTCCACAAGAACACAAAATATAAATCCAAACACATAAACAGAGAATAAAAACAATAATTCAATTTAAAACATAGAATTCCCAAATTAGATAGATGTCAATAAAAACTAGGATTCATACATATATGCTAAAACTCAAGCTAATGGAATTTAATTCATACAAAGAAAAGAAAAAGAATTACAGAATCAAATGTTGAAGGAGACATATGGTATTCTGCTCCTTCCAGACTTCTTCTCTTGTGTTGCAGCTTCCTCTTGGCCTTAAGGTCTGGCCAAGGATGATTTAAGAGTGTTAAGAGGCTGTATTTATAGTGTATAGGTTGACCTAATTAGTTTCTTGAAGGAGAGGTTAAGTAATGGACTCCAAGCCCAACTCAAATTCGTATGGAAATAAAGATAATTATTGCTGAACTGTTTTGAGCATATCTTCTTCGTTATTGGTCGGTTTTTACTCCACAATATACCAAAAGAATCCTCACAGAATTATCTACGTCCTTATGAAAGGAATCTTCCAAAATCGTCTTGGTTTTGGAGTTATCACCACTTCTTTAGGCTTAGCTGCAGAAATTCAGATCTAAGGCAGCTTTTCCTTTTCCATGATTTTAGCTTTTATTTCCTTTATCTCCAATTACTATGATAATCTCTTTCCATATCTTGTAGTCTTTGACTTGAACTCTAATTAATCTCCATAATTATCTTTAAAGCTTCACACTAAATAAACAATTAAACCCAATATGCTCTAAAAAATATTATTTTACTAAATCAAGACTCAAAATAGGAAAGTGCACTAAATCAAGCTGAATTTGACCTATAAACTAATACATACGCCTAAAATGATGTCTCTGAATTATATTAAATTATCACAAATGAGGAGACATCAATACCCTTAGCAAGTCTCAAGCATTAAAAGTTTAGCTCATACTAAATAAATGAATATATCGTAAAACTAATGATAGAATCATATTCGAAAGATAAAATGGACTCGAATTAACCTAAAATACCGACTGATTTGGTTGTGGAATGGTGGAGAATGGTAAAATTTGGGTGGAAACCCTTCTTCCTCCTTCTCCACGCGTGTAGAGCTCTCTCTGCTGAAATAAAATGATGTATAATGATTGATCATGAAAATCGAAACTCTAAAATACTTATATACTTGGTCTAAAAATGTTCTGGACCTAATGAGCTCACTGGCTTAAAAGTGGCCCAACTCGTATTTGACCAATGTTGTCTAGGTGCGAGTCACGTTGGCAAAAATGACATAACTTTCTCGCCTCAACTACAAAGTGACTTATGTCACTTCTCACGTGACACTAACTTCAAGCTCCATCTTAATCAAAAGGAATTACTTCAAAATCTATGATAAATTAGTCGTAGTGAATGAAACATGTGACTTCAAGACTTTTGTGGTAAACGCTTTAGCTTCCCAAAAGTGTCTTTAAACTCTCTTTACGCCTTGGCTTGGGTTCGGACTTCAATTATTAACTTCTCCTCGTCTCTTTGGACTCTAGTTTCAATCATTTACCTAAAATCTACACACTTAACACACAATTAAAGCACAAAAACTCTATAAATAGCAAAATATCCAAAATAGTGTAGAAAAGTAAGATATGGAAAATATTAGGGAAAAGTCCCTCACTTAGATCTCGTAAACCCTCAAAAATATGTCTCGCGGATCGATTAATCTATCACAAAAGAAAAGACATCAAGACCCCCAACTCAAAGTTTTGTCGTCCCGACAAAATAAAGAAAAAGAAACTCAAATGGCCTAAGTCCAAATAGTCAATGGAAAAAGAAAAAAAATAGAAATATAATCAATAAAACTAAAGCATTTATTATAACAAGTCTCACATAGTGGTGTTTAAGAAATAATATGCAAATGCGCGTAATATACCAACAATCAACATCTAATAAATTTGAAATTGGATTAGTTGTAGAAAATTCAAATTCAGAAAATTCAAATTCGAAATTTTGTTTCTTAAATTTTTTTGTAGTGGTAGAATTACAATATTGTAGTTGTAGAACAGTTATAACTGCTATATTATAGTTCCTGAGTTGTTTTACAACTATAATACTATGGTTGATGTAACCACAGTTGTAGTTGTTGCAACAACAATATTGTAATTGTAGCTTGTTTCAATAATAGAACAATTCTTCGCTGAAGGTGGAAAAATTTAAAATAAAAAAATTCGAACAAAATCACAACGATAGATTTTTATACAAAAATTGTAAAAAAATAAAAAAACCGTCAGAGTTGACCAACATTGACCAATGCTGACTACCAGAGCTTACTAATGGCTGCTTCAAAACTTAAGAAAAATGCGCTAGAGTGGACCATTTACCACCGGAGATGACCGTCGCTGACTATTAGAGTTTATTGGCTGGCAACGATGATGATAAAATAAATAATTATATATATAACTAATAAGAGGCTAAATTTAAAAAAAGGATTAATGAGTCTTATGATAAAAATTAAGATCATACTTGGTTTAATTTTAAAAAAAAGTTAGCTTTTAAACTTAATTAAAAAATTATCATTTTAATTTAATAACGCAAACGATAAACAATCAACTCACACAACCTCACTCCCTACCCATACTAAAAAAAAAACCAAAATTAAGAAAACAAATAGAATAAACGACATACATATTCCTCGATCGTCAAAAGGTTTCCATTATTACTAAACAATAGTTTTGTAGTATAAAAATTTGTTACATTAGAAAATTAAGACATATTCTCATACTTAATATTATTTTTACACTTAATTAAATACGGAGTATAATTTTATGTTTACGATAAATATTTATGTATATATTAAGTATTTACTAACACTTAGACATTTTCTCATATTTTATATCAATTTTACTATAAGAGTTTAATTTATATTTTTAATAAATATTTAAGATATTAAGATTTTTTGTGGAAGGTATTTAGTAATTATATGATAATAAAGTAATATTTTTAAATTTATATGAAAAAATAAGTGCGACATATGAAAGGAATAGCATTTCAATCATATAGATATACTAGGTTCAGATCTCGTACGATGCACAGTAACACAATTCAAGTTAAAAAATTATAAAATAAAGTATAAAGAAAAAAAATTAAATAGTGATGTACTATCTTAATCGGAATTTTTTTATCTCGACGATTTTATATTACAAAATTTTAAGAAAAAAGATAATAAAAGACACATGTCATAGTAAGGAAAAATAAAAGATTTTATATAACAAAGTAAAATGACACTTGACAAAAATCAAATGACACATGACACATTCAACTATTGATCTTTCTTTTATATATTACTAGGTCCGGATAACGTACGATGCACGGGAACACAATTCAAGTTAAAAAATTATTAAAAAAATATATAAAGAAAAAATTTAAAATTGTAATATGCTGTATTAATCGGAAAAAAATTATCTTAAAAAATTTATACTATAAACTTTTGAGGAAAAAAATAAGAGACACATGTCATATTAAAAAAAAAATACGATATAGCAAAGTAAAATGACAAATGTAAAAAGTAAAATGACATATGATAAAAGTCAAATGACACATGACACGTTTAATCATTGATCTTTTTTTTATACTCTCTCCGTCTATTAATGTTTGTCATACTTTTTTATTTACATAGATTAAGAAAAACAATTAATTTTTTTTATTTAGTTTAAACTATTTTCAACTAACTAAGTAAATGAATTTAATGATGATAAGCTTTTGAATATAAAATAAAGATAAAAATGATAAAATACAAAACAATTTTTTGGTATTTTAAATGAATAATTTTTTATGGATATTTATTTTTAGAAATTATGACAAACGTTGAAGGATAGGAAAAATATATTATACCCAAAAGAAACGGGTTTTGGAGAGATAAAACAATAGGAAAGTGTTGAAACCAGCATGAATTAGTTGAGGGTTCATCATGTATTAAAGACCTTTATCTTATGTTTTCAAGGCAGCATAGGATTGCTAAGTCCACAACGCAGAAGTCATGGAAAGTAAGTAGCCATGACTTCCACTCTTTTGTGCCTTTGTAGACATCACACACTTTTTTAAATCAAGTAATTGTTGGCTTTTTAGCCGTCCATTTCGTCAATAGATCAATTCCTAGTATCATCTTATTTTATTTACATCTTAATCGTTATTCTTTTTTACAATCTAATTTAGTTTTCTTCCAACCAATTAGAGTTATATGGATTTATCACCTATTAAACTTGTAAGCATAGTGGTTCACTATTAGTCTACAAATCATTAATCATAAATAATATATTCAAGATATAAATTCTTAATCGATGGATGTAGAGAATTTAAATTATTACCACAAAAACTATTATATCCAAATTATCGACATTAATGATTTTGTTTCCGATAAACTAATCTACTCTTGATCCTATCAATAGGTTATCCAATCCTAAGTCTCGATAAATGGGTATTTGTTGAGTCTTCCCGCCTTGTTGCCCCTCACCTTTAGCATCTCCTGTTGTAGTATCAAATCTAGTGTTAAGCCGTCTTGCGATATGGTGAAAGTGCACAGTGTCATACCTTTCAGCCAATGTCGTAATCTTTCATAACACATGTTGAACTGACCACTTAACTGCTGACGGTAACGTAATACCTCGAATAACGTCGAGGTTGTCAGATAAATTCTTTCTCTGTATCTTCGAACCTCTCACAGAGTTATGTAGCCGCCAACATTGCCCTAGTCTTGCCTTCGGTTAACGATGAACCAAATATATAGTGTGAGTGTGAATACGAACTCAAATTGATTTATGAATTTATACGAACCCAATCCCATCGGGTTCCCACGATTCAAACAAAAGATGCATCACACATAAACACAATATTCCCAGGTCCTTCCTGATACGACTCTTCCTGAACTGATTGACTTGTTGGCGGTTCATGTCCTAATTCCTACGTCGAGAAGCTCCACTAGGTCTCGAAGAGTTTCATCATCAATTTCCCTGCTGTAAAAATCTCAACTTACACGTCAATCTTTACTTTTTCATGCAAAGATCTCATCTTGGCCTTCAAATAATCTATAACATGTAAGCACATACTCTCTTATAACTCTCGCATCCCACCCATTGCTCAAAGGACCTGGTTACATAGAGGGTCCAGTACCAAAAGCTTTCTTGCGTGTTTCCATCGATCCGAATATGAAGGGTCAATCCTACTCAAATGAGCATGCTAAATAGACCATTGAAATTAGTGATTAATATATGATATATCGTACATACCTTGGGTCAAAATAAACCCGTGGCGAACAAGATTAAAGAAATACATCTCATATCAATCAAAATAACAAGACAAGATTGTTGCCTTAGGAAATAGTCCCGAGGGGTGATAAATAATTTAACCCAACTAATGCAAATCCATCTATATAGAACAATATTTAAGACAATTAACTAATTAATATACGATATATGGATAAAGATGTGGATGAGACAAGTAATCGGTCTTTTAGCATACACAATCAATATCAATCACTAAGAAATAATAGAGGAGACATATACTCAAACACTCAATATAAGATATTTAGCAATGGGTAAGTCAATAGATCAAACGATGTTACATGTATCGAAGTAAAGAGTAATAAAAAATGATACACAATTTCAAGTGGTTCGACTCCCATAAGCTTAATCCACTTACTAAAGTCTGTTTGGCCCTTAGGATTTGAAAGATCCTCCACAATAAATTTGGTTTCTATTTAACAATGTGAGAACACAAAACATGTACATCCACTTCGAAAAACCCTTCAAAACAAACCCTTGTGCTATTGCAACACAATGGAACTGACTATACACTCGATATCAAAATACCACTTCAAAAGTTTGTGAAGCCTTCACTTGTGTATACACCAAACGAGAATTCGAGTATAATATCAAACCACTTCACACACATATTAAGTCTTCTCTCATGTCTACACCTACACGAGGTTACACAAATCACTCTCTCATAAAATATTAATGCTTACACTTCTCACCTAGAACAAGAGAAATACTAGGATTAAAGATTAACAGATGTACCTAGTTATATACTCCAATGAGTATAAATAACTACATGGCTAACAAAACAAATACAAAAGATAACTTCAGCTTGAAATGATTTGGGACTCTTCTTAAATATAACTTTAATTTTGGTGAATAAGGGAGCCATTTTTGCTGAAATTGAAACGTTTGATTTATAGATAGGAAAAAATCTATCATAATATATTCACGTGTCACCAAAATATTGGTTGAATTTTCAAGTATCGGAAGTCGTACACCGCCCTATCGGAGGCCTGAGGTTGTAATGACTAGTTTCTATATTTACTATTCAACTTCGAAGATTTGGCACACGCATCAACGGAGGTTCGACTTCTTGCCTTCTTAATTTGGAGAAATCTCTAGATGGCCTTAGACAGTCAGGTACTCTGTAATATCGATTGTCTAAAATTATGATCTTTCTCAGAAGATTTTGTATAGATATAATGTGGCACTCTAAGCTTTAGATATTTTTCACACGCCTTTATCAGGTGCTCTTCGGCGGACTGGAGGTCTACTTTGTTAGATATCCAGTCTATGAAACATTGCATCTTTGAGTTCCTTTTTATTTGGGTTCTCATTCCATGTCATTTAACACCTAATGATTGATCAAATATTATCTCGAAAATACAAGTGATTGATTAATATAATACAAGCAATATGGGATGTGTTTTGTCAAACACAACATCACCATAATATGTAATACACCAACAAATACCTTTGATCAAAACTTATGAAAACACCTTATATAAAGTGTCCTTAAAAAGGCCTGAGGGTCAATCCTCGGTGCCATTTCATAGGTAAACGAAAAATTCCCATTGAGTTCCATTAGGTCTAAAACAACCTATAAATTCCCTAACTTTTAAAGAGGAAACGTTTGAACTATTCACTTGAGCTGATTACCTTGAATTGATTATCATATCTGTTAAATATCTTATTAGTATAATATATTATTGCCATAATATATTATTACCTTATTAGATTAGTTTATTTCCAAATCGTATTTATTTCCTAATTAGTTTAGTTTTACCTTTCTTGCTCACCAAGTAGTTAGACCTATATATATGGTCTCATTCTATTATGTTAATCATCAACTCAATTCACAACGTAGTCTCTAGTAATTCTTGTTCTTTAACCTTATGGCTCTCTATTAATAATATATTATTTCTCTTTTCTCTCTTTCCATTATTTAAATATCTCACTTGATTTAAATATCTCACATGGTATCAGATCCACAATCCAAAGTGTTTTCTCGTTATCGTTTCATTCGCTTCCGTAATTCGTTAATCTATATCTTCTGTGTTACTCATTCATTCTCGTTTCAATCGCTTCCGTGCAAAACAAAAGAAAAAAAATATTTTCTCTTATTCCTCTCGTAGGAATCGAAATCTTAATCCTCGTAGGTTTCGTCATCTCGTTAGGCCATTCAAGGGTCCCATCTCGTTACGCCATACAATGGTCTCATCTCGTTAGGCCCTTCAGTGGTCTCATCTCTTTAGGACGTTCAATGGTCTCATATCGTTAGGCCGTTCAATGGTCTCATCTCGTTAGGTCGTTCAATGGTCTCATCTCGTTAGGCCGTTCAATGGTCTCATCTTGTTAGGTCATTCGATGGTCTCATCTTGTTAGACTATCCAGTGGTCTCATCTCCGTATCTCGTTAGGCCATCCAATGGTCTCATCTCGGTAATTCAATTAACACCCGGTTCTCAGTTCTCGATTTTTGGTTCTTAGTTCATGTTTCTCAATGCTCACCTCATCGTTCCACCTCACCACCACACCACTACTCCACCATAGCAGCATTGTCACCACGTCAACTCCTCTGTCATACTTCTCCATCGACAATGCTCAAAATACATCATCAACGTTCCATATTTCAAACTCAAGTTGCTCTCTCTCCGACCTACTTGAGTTTGAGGGGGGTGTTTAATATATTATTACCTTGTTAGATTAGTTTATTTCCATATCATATTTATTTCCCAATTAGTTTAGTTTTACCTTTCTTACTCACCAAGTAGTTAGACCTATATATATAGTCTCATTCTATTATGTTAATCATCAACTCAATTCACAATGTAGTCTCTAGTAATTCTTGTTCTTTAGCCTTATGGCTCTTTCTATTAATAATATATTATTTCTCTCTTCTCTTTTCTCTCTTTCCCTTATTTAAATATCTTACTTGATTTAAATATCTCACACTATAGATACTCACTTGACCATCAAAACCTCATCTATCTGATTAAGACCAGAAAACCTCATAGTATAATAAGCAAGGCACTAGAAGTCAAACCTGAGGAGAACCAACATATTTTTGATTTTTCTAGTAGACTATTATTCTATAAGTGGCACCATTACGGGAATCAAACGGTTTTTTCATTATGACACCCATTGAGTAGACATACTAACATCTACGTAGTAAGAAGTAGGGGTGAGCACGGGTCGGGTTTACCCGGGTTGGGGTTTAGGGTAAGGGTAGGGTAATATTGGAAAGTGGTAAATGTTGGAGGGTAAACCCGTGTTAATGGTAAAATAAAAATTACCACGGGTTAAGACGAGTTAACTAACGGGTTACCCAGGTTTTACCCTTGGTAAAATTCATAATTTAATCACAATAAAAAACATAAAACCAAATAAAGTTTAAATGCTACTATTCAATTAAAAGAATTTTTGTTCTTCAAAATAAAGTACATATTAGGTAAAATTCAAAGAAGAGACGAGGATAAGATTTCGGTGAACGAAGTAGCCAAATGTGTCAAATGGCCAGGTCTTGACCATACACACACACACACACACACACACACACACACATATATATATATATATATATATATATATATATATATATATATATATTAAATGAACAGTATACGGGTTGGAATTAACATGCCCAAAATTGAAGGGTAAGGTATGTTATAAAATGGGCTAGGGTAATTTTTACCCTGTTTTAGGTCGGTTTTTATTACTCTAACGGGTCGGTTTACCATTTACCACTATTCTGCTCAACCCTAGTAAGAAGTGTAAGGCACGTAAATGGTCAAATTAGTGGAAGGAGAGGACCATATGACTAAGAAGTTGAGTCTTCTGCCTCTACGCCCTAATCAAAAGCTATGGGGAAGCCAACATAAGGTATATGCCCTGAGGCAATTACTGTGTGAGGACCTTCAGTATTGAGATAAATAACATCAGAATATGCTTTCTCTGGATTTATCTGAAAAACAAAATGAGCGCGTTAAAAGATACAAGGTAATCTAGAGATATAATATTCTAAATATAACTCATCTTAGTTGTGATATTTAATATAATTTAACTAAAATAAACTAATCTAATATCGAATTAAGTGCCTTTTATCTAAAGCACGCCTTGGACAAACTATCGATCAATTTCAATTCTAGGTTGTGGCATTTATTTTTAGGTGACCAATTATTCGTTTAACTATATATAATTCTCATGCAATCATAAAAAATAATTGTCATGTATAATGTCATCCTTTTGCTGTTGTAAATCCTCTAAAACCATGTATCTTCAATTCAACCCCATAAAAAAAAATTCAAATCTTGATTTCAACCCTTGGGTATTTGAATATGCAAATTTGAACCTACCCATAAATTTCATAATATTTAAAAATTACCCTAAAGTTTCAATTTTTTTATAATTTTAATTATTCTTTGAAATTTTTGAGTATGTATTTAAATCCCAAACTTTGGCAATTCTAAAATATAGTACTGAACCTTATGGAACCATTGAAAATCTTCCTATGGATATTGATATGAAAGACTCTACCAGCTAGACTTTATCGACTTAAACAGGTTTGGTTTGAGCGAATGATTGCGTATAAGTGAGGGGTTTGGAGTGAAAGCAGAAATTTGATTAGGTAACATGATAAATACTCTTGATAAAAGATAAAATCTATTAATAATTTGACTTAAATTTAGCCTTGTAATTATATGAATAATGTATACAAGTGTTTGTAAGCTAGCTATTATCCTCTATCTTCTCTGAGAGCTCTCGTATCTTGCAAGTTGATCCCAATCTGGTATTCATACTATTCCTTGGAGAGTGAGAGGTTGTCTTAGCTCCGATATTCTTGCTACTACTTCTTGGATTTCCCTTTGTATGTGATCGTGTATCTCATTATGGACTTAGTCTTCCATATTTTCACTGCATCATGTCCTTATATCCGGCCACGGATTTACTTGATACCTACCCTAATTGATGGTTTGAGAGGTTTGAGGGGGTTTATTTTTTCTTTACCCGAGCTTGTCAACGGTTCCCCTTGTTTTGTCAAATCGAGGTTTTATCTTCTTTTTTCTGTATTTCAACTAGGTGTGCCATTATACCCTTATCAATTACACTTTTAAAACTAGGAACTACCGTTATGTAGGGGGTGTCTTTGGTTTGTATATATTGGTAGGCTGCACCGAGGTCGAGGTCATGGATTTTTTAGAGCCTTATCGTGACCTGCCACGTGCGTTAAGCATGCACTCTACTTCCCTTTTGTATTTTTTCACACTTTATCAAGTGAGACAACATTACTTTCTCAGAAAATGTGTCTTTGCGTGCTCAATAAGACTTTGAGGCTCCCACTAACTCTATACGAACATGTATCATTTTTCCAGCTTCCAAGGGGCTGTATCGTTACTTGTCCACAGTTGCCTCATCTTTTATGTCGATTCATGTGGGTGGGTCTTCTTTTGTATTTTGGACTTCTTCAGGACACACACACACACACACACATATATATATATATATATATATATATATATATATATATATATATATATATATATATATATATATATATATATATATATATATATATATATATATATATAACTTGGCTACACCCTTTCTCATTTTTATATTACTTTGCCTTGTACTAACAACATGGGTTTCAAACATATTCCCCACCTACTGTCTCTCTTCAGAAAATGATTTAGGTTCTAAACCTTATCACCGGGACTTTCATGATGATGTCTTGAAATTTAATGTGTTGGCCATGTTGTATAGAGCCTTTATTTAGGCTATGGAAGCGGATTTCAAATAGTTTATGCCTCATCCCAACTCTGAAGCAAATGTTATTCGAGATCAATAACAAATTTCCAAAGATATGAGAAAACTTCATGAATAGTTGGAGAAGAAAGACCGGATTATCAAGTAATTTCAAGAGAAGGTAGCTGCAACTCCTAAAGGCAGGAAGAGACTGTGGTCTAGTCGGCCTACCTTCGAGAAGCCTTATGCACGAAGCTTCAACGAGTGCCTGTTGCTTGATAAAATCTATGTAACTTATTGAAGTTCAAATGGGTTTTCAAGAACACCTAGTTTGTAACTTTGGTTGATGCTCCCACTCCTCCCTCTGAATATGACGTTACTTTCTCTTTCTTGGATTCTTCATCTGGATCATCGTCACCCACTTGCGGATTTCAACTTTTTGTTTATTTTTTCCTTTTCTAGAACTAATGTAACAATTTTTTTAAGGTCTTTTTGCCTTTATATATTAAAATCTTTACTTTTTTTTATGAGTTTTCATTTATCTCTTTAGGATTCATGACGCTTTCAAAATCCTGTGGGAGCCTTTTAAAGAAAATCACTCTCGGTTACTTCTTTCTGTGCAAATACGACCTTTTTGTGACAAATAGTTATATGCAAAAAAGGATGATTAATCCTTCGTCGTGTTTTAACTTCTTCGAACACCTTTGTTGTCTTAAGGTTCTAAGATCAGGACCTTAGTTTCTTTTTTGTCCTACCCCTCAGGGATTTAAGACTTAA
Source organism: Nemophila menziesii (assembly GCA_029959085.1). NCBI lineage: Eukaryota > Viridiplantae > Streptophyta > Magnoliopsida > Boraginales > Hydrophyllaceae > Nemophila > Nemophila menziesii. Next base: position 22,507,924 of record JARWIR010000001.1, on the reverse strand, counting down.
CACGTGACCATATAGTGTGTTTTGCTCAATTTTCTATGTTGATAGAACCTTTTTATAGGGTAATTTCTATATCTGATCAACCCGAGGTTTTTGGTCCAACCATGTTACCCCTAAAGGTTTATGTTCGTGGTTCCATTACGATGGGATTATTTCATACCCAATAACCCGTATGAGGATTGAGTTAGGGTTCTTATTTTGTCTGTGTTAAGATTTATGGGTTTTAGATCAAAGTTCCATATTAAGGGAATCTTTTCATTGTTCGATAGCCCATTTAATGGATTGAATCAGGGTTTTTAAGTTTAAATGTGTTAACCTTAATAGGTTTTAGGTCGAATATCCATATTGATGGAATTATTTCAGTACTCGATAACTCTTATGAGGGATTTAATTGAAGTTATTAGTTCGACGGGGTCAACCTTAATAGGTTTTAGGTCAAATTTATGTATTGGTAGAATATTTTAGTAATCGATAAACCTTATCAGAGATTGAATCGAGTTTTTTAGTTTGACCATATTAACCTCAATAGGTTTTAGGTCGGGGCTCCGTATTAATGAAATTGTTTCAGTACTTGATAACCCTTATGGGGGATTGACTCGAGATGTTTAGTTCAACCGTGTTAACCATAACAGGTTTCAGATGAGGTTCCATATTGATGAAATTGTTTCCATACTCGATATTTATTCTAAAGGATTTAATCGGGTTTTTAGATCTATCGTATTTACCTTAATAGGTTTTAGTTCGAGGTTCCATATTGTTAGAATTACTTTTGTATTCGGTAACCCTTTTGAGGGATTGCCCGGAGATTTTAGTTTGCAGGTTCAGCCTTAATAGGTTGTAGGCCAAAATTCTGTATTGGTGGAATAATGTCAGTATATGACGACCCTTCTAAGGGATTAAATCTAGGTTTTTACTAGAGTAACCCCTTAGGACTATCCCCAAACTCGATAACCTGTTTAAAGGATTAAATTGAGGTTTTACCATATCGACCCCTTAGGCCTATCGCGAAACTTGATAACCCATCTAGATGATTGAATTGAGGTCTTACAAGAGTGGCCCTTAGGCCTATCACTAGACTCAATAACTAGTTTGGAGAATTTAATCAAGGTTTTATCAAAGTGAACCCTGAGGCCTATCACTAACTCGATGAACCATATGGAGTATTTGATCGAGGTTTTACCAGAGTGGCTACTTAGACCTATGACTAAACTTGATAACCCGTATGGAGAATTTAATAAAGGTCTTACTAGTGAACCTTTAGGCCTATCCAAAGGACACAATTCCTAGTGAGAGAGACAAATTAATAATTTACCTACGCGACCACTTAGGTCATGGTTTCCCAGACTCGACCCCCTGCAAGAGGGTTGAAATGATATTTTCTATTAGTGACCCCTAAGGACTAGCCTACTAGGCTCGATAACAAATCTTAGGGGTTGAAGCGAGACTTATTTCGAGTACAAATAATTATGAAAGTAAGTTACACAAATCGTATGACTGAATCAGCATGCATGCAAGATTTTATATTATAGATACGCTTAGCAACACCATATAAATGCATGTGTAATGACTCGATGCTTTCCTATTACATATTAAAGCTAATTGTGATATTGCGGGCCATATATTAACTCGTTAAAAAACCTACTAGTAATAAAAAATAGTGTAATATAGTCGGACCGAAGTGGCATTGCCTAATTATGGTACATGTACCTATCTCCCTTAACCTTTAATAAGTTTTAGTAGGCGTGATTCACACCCTAAATTAGGTGAAACCTTCTCAACTTGTAAGTGAGACTCGTGTGTACCTTGTTTTGGTTGAACGGTGAGACCGTAATCATGACTTGGAAAGCGGATGGTTAAGCTCATCTACCTTGGAGGTTTTTTGATTTCTTTATCTGGTGTATCTAACAATTTTTGGCGAGCCAAGAACCTGAACCTACTCCTCTTGTATCTCTATTACAAAAATGTCAAGCCCTACGAGGGAGTTAAAGTAGCACTCCCAAGCTTGGGTTTGATTTCCTTGCACGCTAACTACCCTTTTATCGGTGGGGAACTTCATTGTGCGGTGGTACGTGGATACTATAACTCTAAGCTTATTGAGAGTAGTCCTTCCTTCCATAGTATGGTACACGGATCTACAATCCATTAGTATGAACTGTTCAGATGATGATAGGGTTATTCAGATTTCCTATCAGTAGGGGTAACTCAATATAACCGAGGGGAGTCACTTTCGGCCCGTTGAACCTCCAAATGGTGTATGGAAAAGGTAGTACGCTAGCGCGAGGAATCTTAATTTTATCAAGAATGGTGGTAAATAATAGTTCTACCAAAGTTTTTGTGTCGGCAAACACGCGTCGAGCGAGGGCGCTTCCTATAACCGCAGGGACAAACAAGGCATCGTTATGAGATAATATCAACCCCTCTACGTCTTTATCGTTGAAGTTGATGGCATAGTTATTTCGATGCCCTTCCTCGAGTAATACATCTTGGGATTGCTTGGTATTCTGATTCATGCACGAATGTGTAGCCCTAACAATAAAACCACATGCGCTACTATCAATTTCTATCTCGAAGCGTCTTCCCATAGGTTCGACCCATCCTTATACCTCTTGGTTCTCCAATTATTCTCCTCCCACCACTACATGAACTGTCCGACTCAGCGTGTATACTTTGTTCCATAGTGGGCGTCCTTATTCTTTTAATGGATTACTGGTTTGGTCTTCTCAACAATGTGTTGGCAACTTTCCTATTTTCTTGAGTCGTTTTATCTCTGTGAGAAGCAAGCGACACTCTCTAGTATCATGACCCACATCTTTGTGGATTGACAGTATCACTTCGATCTTGTTTCTCAGCATTACTTATCATTTTTAGAGGCCAGTTTAATCTAGATCGTGCATAATGAGTTTCAGTATCTCCTTGAGACTTTTTCCTAATGGGTACGAGGAGTGTCCTTAGTACCATTTCTTATCAGTCTTTCTTCTCTTAGGTCCCACTTGCATTTTTTCGCTCTTCCAACTTTCTCATCATCGCATGTTATCACTCTGTCCTTGGGCCTGATCAACATATCTTCAACCTTGATGTATGATTTGGATTTCTCCAAAATCTCGGCGAGGGTCATATTAGGCTCGGTGGCTAATTTTATCTAGAAATACTCCTTCAACGCCCACATATGAAGGCTAGCCATGCTATAACACAAGTCTCGACCTGGATAATGAACTTTATCTAGAAATCCTCCTGTTTCTCCATTTTGTTGATATTACTCCAACAATGACGACAAGTTTCAACTTGATTCCTTACTTCTAGAAAAGTGCATCTTTATTCTCCCCCTTAGCTACTTGAAGGTCCATATTTTTTTTGTTCTAATTTGAAGAACCATTGTTCCGCTCTTCCTAACAACGGGGAAGCACGATAAAATATGGCATCAGAGTCGGTGACCAAATATGCATCTTTCACATGCTGAGAGACTAGTCTGGATAGGATGATCCATTGTAAGACAATAATTGTGGCGGTTTGAAGCAACAAGGTACTAACATGGCCAAGATATCCTAAGAGAAAGTATTGTCTTGGGTTGCTCTTTGATCCACTCAGAGCTCTAAACTATTTGGTTCTCCGAGGGACCTTTCATGGTATGTTTGGCTCTAAGACCTCGACTATACTTGGATGGTTACGAGGGGGATCAATCCTCTCAGGTACATTGAAAGGTATACAATAAGTGTTCCAACGTTAGAGGGTCAAACTGGATTCCGGCAGGGTTGGGACACGAATGCGTTGACATTTGTCCTGAAGGGATCGGTCCCCAAATTTTCTGCGATAGAGCTTTACCACTTTTATCGGCTCTACTACTTCCTCCGATTCTAGTGATGTTGCTTATTCAAATTTGCTGACATGCAAATTTCTACGACGGATGATTGTGTTACCAGGGGTGGGATTACTTCCTGTTCTCCAAGGACTCCACGTTGTGCAATTCTTTGGAGTTGGAGGTGACCTCTCCATCTTGTTGATCCTTTTTATGTGTTCGTGTTCCGTCGATGACTCTGGTTTGAGAAATTATTGTGACATCTCAATATCAACAAGAATCCGAGCAAAACATATGTCTTCACTAATTTTGGTCATGCCATCTGTTTTTAGTGGACTTCCCACTTGTGAAGTAATTTTTTTCTATATCCGTTCACGATCTCAATTTCCCTCTAAGGTTATTGATAACGATCCAAGTAGGCACCACTGGAATTTCATAGTCCCCAAAACCTAACAAGTCTGAAATTTTGACATTTACAAGTCCCATGAAGAAGTAATAGGGCCCATCGGAGAGAATTATTTTTTGTACATCAACACATTCAAGCTTAAAGATGAGCTAACCACTTGGATGCCTATTCATCTTACATGGAACTTCTAAACCTTTGACAATTTGGTGTTTTCTCATCTACATATCCTATAAGAGAGAACCAAGACCTTGTTCGTGTGTTTTAAAATCACATGAAAGTAGTTACAATATCTTCCCATCCTTAGGTTCATAGTAGTCTAACTTCATTTCTTGAGAGGACTTCTGATTATTCGTGAGAATGCTATTAGAATCCAGTATCTCACCACCTCTAACATCCACTTGGGTCAAACTCGGATTGCTAAGTTTGGGGCTGAGTCACCGAACATGTTCATGGAGACTCGGTTGGTCGTCTCACACCTCAGTCCGACCATATTCTTTAGCTTACAAGGTTAATCATTTCTCAATAATAATCTCACAAGATGTTGGTTTAAAAAATTCAGCAAGTATATTAGTGGTGGTCCTTTATGTGTTCTAAAATAAATGCAATAAGAAAAGAGAACCACAACCGCAAGTGTACGGTTGTCCCAAGTAATAATAGTGATAAAACAGATTCGTTCTCAGGGACGGATTGGTTGACTCTAATGCTTATCCGATAGTGATTAATTGCACGTAAAGCAAGTAAATGATTTTAAGATTGGTTGTTTTTTCTAATAACTAAGACAAATAATGAAAAGACTAAATTGATGCAAATAATTAACTAGACGCAAGAAACTAAAGTGTTTACGCAAGATGAGAAGGCAGTATTTGAGAGATGCAAGGATTTCACCTAATTATCATTCATTTCATACACTGTTTAAGGGACAAATTGGTAATTTTTTATTGGTCGGGACTCAGAATTCTCCTTACCCCCGTTAGGGTGGACTAAGGAGCTACTCTCAAGTGCTACGAACCCCGTCAAGGTGATTATAGTACACTCTCAAGTGATTAAGTCTAATCTACCCAATAGGCCATATGTTTAATTATGCTCGTCAGAGTCAAATAATTTCTAACCTATATTCGTTAATTAGTTCTGTACCTAGACCCCCCGTCAAGGTGATCCAATCGCCACTAATTGGAATAGCCTAAATACTAAGTCCTATTATCAATTGATCGGGTCAATAATAGTAAATAAAATGCAAATTAAAGAAAAATATAATTTACCCAATTTGATTTAAATAAAAATTATCCCAAATCCAAACATATGAAACGAAATCAAATTGGGCTTAACCCATTATGCGTTCTCAAGCACTAAATGAAATTAGCTCATAATAATGCGAAAAACTAAATTAAACGAAATAAAAGTATTCATATTGTTTTACAGAATTAAAAGAAAAACCTAATTTCAGAATTAGATTAGCTGTGATTTGGAGATATAGACCGTATCCACCTCTGTAGCTTTTCTGCTTCCTTGTCTTGACTTCTCTCTGATGTTCTGCTTTGTAAAAAGTGAATTGTGTGAAAAATAGAAGTCAAAACCCTTATTTATACTCCAAAATTCGGAGTTGGACCTTAGGCAAGAGTTTAAATGAAATAATAAAGGCCCAAGTCCATTATCTTAGCCCAAAATCCAGTAACTGCTGCACCACCTCCACTAACACAGCTCTAACCGACTCGTTTCAACTCGGATTGACCTTATTCTAGTTGCTAAAGTTCCGTAACTCAATGGGGCACGTTTTCTCTTCACAAGTCAGCGGCTAATCTACTCTTAGGTGGCTCGAAATCAGCAATCTTTTGCAACTTTTCAGATTTACAGCTTTAAAATATCAATTCTTTCGGGATTCGCCTTCATGCTTTGACTCCATATCACGATCTCTGACTTTAATCTCGGATTCCTCTTCTAGCTAATATTCAAAACCTACAAACTTTTCACTAAAATACCCAATATTACGCGCAAAAGTTTAATAAATTAAAAATGCTGGAAATAAAAGAGAAAATTCGGATTATTGCATATTTACTCCAAAAGTCTATCAAAATAAACGAATAAACACAAAAAATGATGTCTCCCAAGGGCATAAAATTAGAACATTTAGGGAGACATCAACTAGGTGCATCTTATGAGCTTAGTTTATGCATCTTTTTATCCACTTTATATGCAACCAAAATAGCCCATGCATTGGCTAAAGAGGTACTCAATTTATCCATTACACTACTTATATTAAGAGCACTTTCCTATGCCACCCAGTTGAGTTTCTTCTTCTTCACTGGAAAATGTCTTTCTAGGCTACTCTAAGACATTGAAATGGCGGGTCTCAGCTTCAGCAGCAAGCTGGTGCAACTGTCTTAGTGCTTGATACCAAAAGGTCTACCCTTCCTTAGCATACTTGCAATCAATGCTTTCAAAGTTGGACCTCCGCCTAATTCCGAGTGAGGCTCAACCTTAGCAAAATGATCAACCCCTTTATCTTGAGTCAAAGTTAATGGTAAGCCATGATGATCTCGCTTTGCCGATTCATAAATAAGCGCGAGACTACCATGGTTGATGTTGTGTAGAGTTCCAAATTTTTTGGTGACATGAGATTATCGAAATCCGGTGGTATCTTAACAGCGACTTCAAAAGGAAAAATATAGAGGTCCCTGAGATCTAAATAACGTGGAGAAGAGCCTCGAATTTTGTGGCTCGTAACACGAGTGATCATGTACAAGAGAAATAAATAGAAATCCTTAATCAGAGTAAAAAACTATGTAAAAGGATACTAAAATCTTACGCTTTTAGTAGAGATTCTTTCTATAACCTCTATAACATTATGATGGGCAGAAAAATAATGTTATTCTGATTTGTGAAAAAAATCAGTTGCAAAGAGTTTAGGTTAATATTTATTTTATAAACAGGCTTACAATTTGAATTCTATAACTGAATATAGAAATCGATGTTTAAGAACCTTAGTTACGAATTTTATTACTATTGGCCACAATGCAAATATCATATATTATTACGTCAATATATTGAGCGTCATTCATTAATACAAAATGTTTACACCAAAAATTGTAATCCTTACGAAAATGGTTGGGTATTGATAAAGAAATGAATACTCTTCCAAGTGTTTTGAAATGGTTTAAGAAACTCAAGACTCACAAAATTTGAGGAGAAATGCTTGGAGAGTAGCTTTTAGAGCCACCGTATATTGTGTAATGGAAGACAATAAATTATCTTAATATAAGAAATGAAACTATTATTCGTGTATTAGTTATCAAGGAAACAGTGGCGGATGCAGGGGAGGGCTGGGGTGGGCTACCCCAGCCCACCCCAACCCATTAAAACACATTATAATTTAGCTTGTTTTTTTAATAGGTTCAAATATTAATAGAAAAATATTACAGTTCCACCTCAATTGAAAATTAGCCCTCCCCAATTTAATATACAGTCTTTTAATTGAATATATTTCTAAAATCAATTCATTATAAATCTCGAATTTTCAGGTTTGTCCTAAAATTCTTTCAATATTTTATACTGTTTGAATTAAAATTCTAGAAAATTCTAATTTGTCTATTTTAATTTTTGTGTTATGCATTTTATTAAATTCATTGTATCCTTTTAAGTTTTGGATTATATCGCTTTTATGTTTATTGAATTAATTTAATTATATTTGTGTTATTTCCACCTCTGCCGCTAACACCTAAAAATCGGGTATAATGTGAACAAGTATTAGAGATGTGATACATGATACAGATTACAGAAGTTGTAGCCATTTGTGAAATAGTCATTACTATAACTACTGTTTAAGAGCGTATAATAAATATCCATGAATGATGGTAAAATACACCAAATTGCATTAGCAGTTTAGTTTTTTTTTTTTTTTTTTTGCTCGAAAGTTTACTATCCCATCTATATGAGAATTTTTTTATATAGCTAATTAGTGAAAATGATTTGTTTTGCGCAATGGGTGTTCTTTTAATGATTTTGTTAGATATATAAAAGGTTTATTAGGTATGGGTTTTTTCGTAACAATAATATCCCTCCCCGACTCGAAATCCTGGATCCGCCCCTGAGTAAAGTGACATACTTTTTTTATTTTATTTTCCTTGTTCGCTCGTCACTCCTTCTTAGATGATAGTGGGAGATTAATATATAATATATAATTGTATAAGTTAGTTGTTTTTCTTTCGTTATTACTTCAAGTTTTTAAGCCTAGATAGGTGACTTTTTGTATCGTTTTATTCTCTTATTAATATAACGGTTTACACAACCCAAAAAGAAATTATAATCCTTAAAAATTTAACGCATTGCTGATTTTGAAACCAAAGTGAGACGAGATGTTACAAAATTAGTTCGATCCTTCAAATTTAATTTGATTTAACACGAACAATGTAACGTGATTTCTTAAGTTCACATTAATCAACTGAGTAAAAATATGTTCCCCACAATCCTAGTCAGATGGATTCAAGGAAAAGCGTAGTAGAAAACAATTAAATAGTGGGCCCAAGTCATGGATCATAAGTGTTGTCCTTTGCAAGATTATATCTTCATTCTTTCTCGATTTCCTTATTCATTTTCCCCACATACTCTACTTTGTCAACATTGTGGTGGCACCCTTGAATTGGCTAGGTTTACGGAGTGGTTATCATATATAATACAACTAGACAAATATGTACATCTCACAAATCAATCTTATAAATAACCTTTGTTGAAGAAATAATTTCATGAGATCAATATAGATTAAGGACGGGATCTATTTTTTGTTATTTTTGGGAAGAATAAGAGAGGGTTATGGATTATGGGTTCCTGTAATATGCACGAATTACATAATAAATCTTGATACTAATTTTTGAATTAATCATAAGTTAATTGTCCCAAAATTCAAAAAACATATCCTTTTAATTTTAACGCGTATAAATTTTAAATAATATATAAGTTATCTTTAGTTTTTTTATGGATTTTGCTAATTTTTAAAATTTAATATCCAAAAAACCCCTCAAGTTAGAATTAATTTTCTTTCTCCACAATTATAATTTTTTTCACATAAAAGGCATTATACATTTTATTTTATTTTATTTTTGCCAAAAAGAGTCGTTTGAGTTATAGAAAGTTTCTCATAACTAAAATTTTGAGTTATTGGAAACTTCCCATAACTCAGATTTTAAGTTTTGGGAAATTTCTCATAACTCATTGTTTTTAAAAAAGACAGTGTCTTTTATGTGATAGTGGATAACGCTGCAGGAGTTTATTGAGCATTAATCATTTTTAGTGGATTAAGTATATTTAATGGGTTAATTGTTTTTTAATGAGTTACACATGTGAACTTTATTAGATAATAATAATTTAATATGAACTTTTGGGATCAAACACCCATTTATTATAAGATTAATACCCAAGAAACCCCTTATACTAGTTTTATTTTCCCCTTGCCACAACCGTCATTTACTCTCCCATCAAAATCACCATACATTTAATTTTTTCTTTTTTATCCCTTTTTACCATAATTGTCGTTGATCTAATCTATATATTCCAACAACTTCCCTACTTCTAAATCATTTGAAAACGCTGTAACTGCAAACATCAATATAAAAGAGGAAAGTAAAATTATAATATTGAAGATGCAAGTTTAAAGATTGATGAATTATCAAGAGTAAAATAGATGCCACAACGCAAGAACTAATGAAGAAAAAATCATTGGCCTATTTATGCTTTAATTAAATATATATCAATTCGATCAACTTAAATATGTACGAGGTGGGGTAAATGATGAATCAATTACCTGGCCAACAATTTGAGCATTTTCGTTCGAGTGTGAGAACGAGCATTTTTACAGTCTCTTTAGTGTCTGAGCTTGTCCGACAATTAGTTATTGACAAAAATTTCCTTTGAGCGAGGTTATTTTCCGCTCCTATGTAATTATTACATGCCCGCCACACAATCCGACGAATTTTTGTTAGGACCTTGGTATTCCAGATTAAATGTCGAATTGTCTGATCGTTTCATGCTCTTGTGGATGATGATTGCAACTTCTTTTTTAAGCATGTCCTACACATGTGTATGATATCCAGATTTTGTAGTGCAAATGTCGTCTATCTCTTTTGGCCAGATAAACTTGTCCCACGTGTGTTGTTGTAAGAACTTGATGTTATTACTTGCTTCCTTAGCTAGTATGGGAAAATTTTATCAAGAAGTTTCTGATTACATCAATCTCCATATTGATACATCGATTGCGTCACCTTATTGAGGTTACACCCTTCCTACCTTTGTAGAGTAAAGTTTTTCCACCATCCATTTGTCTTTTCATATGTTGATTGACTATCCTGCGCCTACAACATACATCCTTTGTTGTTGAAGTATATCTTCTCAATGCACAATACTTGTCCATGACCATAATCTTGATTGTCTGACTAATGCTTCCTCTTGAATATGTGCAACCAAGTAATATGGGTTCTTCCAGATTCTCCAAACTTGCACTGCTAGTAGCGTTAAATTTATTTTATCAAAATATTTGAAGCCCAGGCCCCTGATGGATTTTTTGATAGCAAATCGATCCCATGCCACAAAATGAATTATGTTCCTAGTCCTATATCCCCACCAAACATTAGCTATCACACTAGTTAGTTGTTACAAAATTTCTAGGAAATTTAAACATATACATCGCATAGGTTGGGATAGCCACTAAAACTGCTTTGATGAACACTTATTTACCATATTCAGACAAGAGTTGTTGTTTCCATCCTTGATCCTTTAAATATACACTTTCTCTTATCCGTCTAAGTGCCTCAACTTTATATATTTGATGACCTAGACTCTTAGATGTTTTCCTACATCACCTCTTTGTTGGACATGAAGTACACTTGTAGTTTTATAAACAATGTCCTCTAAATTTCCCCTGCTAAAACAAATAGAAGATTTCTTAAAGCTAATACGCTAGCCAGAGCACTCATAATATATAGTCAGCACTTCCTTAAACGCTTCTACTTCTTGATCATGTGAAGAAATAAATAAGAGAGAATCATCTTCAATTAATAAGTGAGTTAGCCTAGGATTTTTCCTGGAATCTGGATTTTGTTAATTATTGGTTTGATCTCACTTTAACTTTTGAATAGCTTGCTCTTCCTGCATCTTTGCTGAATTCAACAAATAAGTGCATTAGTCATTAAGGAAAGGTGACAGAGGGTCCCTTCGTCGAATGCCCCTTGACAAGGAGAATTGAGGAAATGTTTTACCATTGAATTTGATTATAAACATACCTTGAAAGCTAAGTTGAGCAACACATGAAGAAGGAAATCCTACCTAACCTGATCATAAGACTTACCCATATTAACTTCAACTGCAAGATAATGTTTGTTACTTTTTATATTTTTTGGAGAAAGAACGACACCTCTTGCACAATAAGAATGTTGTCATGTATATAGTGGTATTGAATGAAAGTTGATTGCCTCGGTGAGATGATGTCATTCATGAGTTTCTGGAGCCAATTTGCTACAAAATATATATTATTTTAAAAGCTTAATTGACATAAGAGATAAGTTGATAATCCCCCCACTACTTCCTAATAATCCCATTTCTGAACGAGCATATAGTCGTATGGTTCAGTCCATGCGCTGACATGTTATATTCATAAACATCCTTGACTATAGTAAACATATCTGTCTTAACTATGTACCATTATATCTTGTAAACTTCCCACTGAATCCATTTGGTCCAAGTGCCTTTGTCACTCCCAAGCTAAACACTACATCCTTCACTTCTTCCATCATGTACTTTTGTGTCATGTCTGTATTCATTTTCTTAGTTACTTTCTTGGTAATGTATTTTGTTGCCTCGGTGGTGGTGGTGGTGGCAAAGGTGTGATTAAATAATAGATATAAATAAGAGAACTAACACCTTATACTACCACGATAAACTCTCCGCAAGTGAATGGTCGTTTGCAAGTAATGTGTAAGTAAAACAGATATCGGTCTCAAGGACTACTGATGTATCCCTATTTGTGATGAATTAATCTAGGTTGGAGACATCATTTTAGGTTTATATAGGAAAGTAATAGTCGATTTCTATTAGTATATTAGTATTTTCTTATTTTTTGTCTTGATTTGATGATTTATTATTTTTTAAGCATATTTGGTTTAATTGTTTGTTAATTGTGAAACTTTAAAGATATATGAAAATTAATTAGATTTCAAATCAATACCAAGAGATAAAAGAAAGAAGATATGGATGGAAATTGGAGATAAAGGAAGGAAAATATAAAATAGGAAAAGTAGGAGTCACGTCCACTAAAGTGATCATAACTCAAAATCGGCTAGGAAATTGGAAGAATGGTCTATGAAAATGTGTAGAGATTTCCGAGACGATTAGTTTCGATATAAAGAACGCGTCAATAGGAGCAATATTGAAGAAGTTACGGACAAAACAAGACAACAACGGTTTATTACCTTTTCTATATTTTAGGGCTACGAATTTGATTTGGTAAAGGAGTCCAATTGCTTGCCTCCTACTCTAAGAAATCCAAATTATGGCTTCCTATACTCCTATAAATACACCTATAACTATTGTAAACATGTCCTTTCCCATCTTTTCCTCCCACCATTAGTCCATAGGTTTTATTCATCATTAGGGGTCATTCAAGAGAGCAAGTTGATAGTATGTATCTTTCTTTTAATTAATTTCTTTCTCGTACGAACTAATTTTCCCATAGCTTGGGTTTTGCATATGTATAATCTATGAATTCTATTTTCTTCTATCTATGTTTCTTTGGGAGAACTATTTTAAATTGATTCTAGCTGCTTAACCATATATTTGATTTATTGTTTGTCTTAAACCTGATCAATTTAGGGTTGTGCTAATAGTAGTTAGATGGTCACCCGAATGTGTGTCTAATTATTGAAATACCACATAAGCGTCTAGTGTGTGGTAGTGATTCGGAAGGGCTTGCCTAACTCGATAGTCATTAGGGTTTGATTTAATCAATGATCATTATTTGCAGGCCAGTCTCATCTAAGAACCTAGTGGCGTAGGAGCACCTTAGTTGAGTCCCCTAGTAATTGTGAGGTCGCCACCTTAGTCCACCCGGAAGGGGGTAGGGAGGAATTTAGAATCCTGACTACTTATCTAAGAGATTTAATCACCCTTATTAACTAGTAGAAGAAATAGAAGAATTAGTGCATACTCGCAAAACCTAAGCTATACTTTCTCATCTTATTCTCTCGTATTTTATTTATTGCCTTTTAATTTTATTTAGTTAATCATTAATCTCATCATCAATCATCTTTATTTACTTTTCTTGTCTTTAACTATTATATGCTACGCTATTTTGTTTACCCATTCGTATAACGCACTAAGACTCTGAGGAACGAACCTTACTTACTAGTAAAACTTGCATACGATCTGTGATACTTGCAGTGAGTAACGTGTTTAGTCTAGGGTGATAGTGCACCAGATATCCATATTTTATTATCATATTTTTATCACACCTTAGGCAACACCAACTACGAAAGTAAGTTTGTAAATAGTGCAATTACTAAGTGAACTAGAAATAGTTGGTAAAATAATACGCAAAGACTCTAAAATATTTATTTGGTTTTTATGACTCTAAAAAACTAAGACTTAGATTAAATACGAGAAAATAAAATAGGATATATAGAAGCTTATGACAGTTTAGCTTGATACCTAGCAAGTAATCCCCACTGGCCTTATTCTATGTTTATTATCTAAGGGATAATTGTGTGATATACAATAGGAGGGATTCTAAATTCTTCCTAACCCCCTTCCGAGTGGACTAGGAGGCAACCTCTCCACTGCCATGGGACTTGGGTAAGGGGACCCTGCGCAATGATCGGAGGTTAAATTAAACCATATTGACTATCTAGCTAGGCAAGCCCGTTAGAATCACTACCGCACACTAGACGATTATGTGTTGTTTCTATGGTAATCCTATACGTTGCGCACCGCAAAACCTACAGACATTAATTCAAAGCACATAATACAGAGCTATCACTACTGAATTCTATTAAATGTAAAATGACATCCCAAATTAAATAACATATAAAAAAAGTCTAGGGTTCATACCCATATGTTAATCTCAAGATAAATATAATTTGTTCATAAGAAAGAAATAAAAATAAATAATTACAAACGGGAAGGGTTAGAATGGCATGAATAGCTTCCAAGCTCTTTCTTCTATCTTATATCTTGATTTAGGCTTCCTCTTGGTCTTTAGATGACTAGGTACTGGCCAAGGATGGTTTTCTTAAGTTACAAGAGCTGTATTTATAGGTTTTAGGTCAAAATCTTGGAGTGGAAGTCAAGTTATTGGAGTCCTATTCCTTTTCAAATTCGTTTCCTAAAATATAAGACATGATAGACACTGCTCAATGATTTGGTCATATATCCTTTGTTACTTATCGAATTTTCGCGCATTTTATATGGACACGGCTGTAATCCAAAGATCTATCTGATCATAAAATATCTCATCCATATTCATAATATATTTTCCGAAGTTCTCAAAACACTAAACGTCTTTACAGCATGGCAGATTTCTTTGGAAGCTTTTCCTTTCCTAATCAACTTTGTTTCCTTTCAACTCTAGATTTTGCTTATGATCTTATTTCCTTGACTCCTTGACATTAATTTTGGCCTCTAATTATTTCGTTTTACTTAAGAGTTTCACATCTAGTACACAAATTATACCAAAAGTGCTCTAAAAGTAATAATTTTCTGAATCAAGGCATGGATTAAGAATTTATCTAATAATGGAAAAAATCCCTTGAAAATTAATTTAATGCACCTAAAAGATGTCTCATAAGTGGATTAATTCATCACAAATATGGAGACATCACTCGGTAATGTATCCTAAGTCATATTGTTGAAAAAGGCCCTTATAGAAAGTAATGAACATATTATATACTAATTTTGGTTCTTCTTTGCATAGGCCATTACTATCCTCAAATCTTATGACCCCTTAATAGTTTCTTATTTGCTTTGTGTTTTCTTGGAAAAAATTGTATTTCGGCCTCCTTTATTTAACCGCAATTTCCATATCCTATCTGCCCAATATTGTTCCTACTTAACTCACGTCTCTTGGAGTTCATTCATAACCAACACCTCTTCAGACTATGATGTGTTTTTAATCGACACATTCTGGATAGAAATAATCGATTTTTGTAACTTGTCAATCTTTCATTTATTATTTTCAAATATCTCTTTGCTCCATCCCAATAAGGCTATTTCCAATGTAGTAATTTTATCTTGAAAGTTCTTAACATATTCCTCCGTCATTGGTTCTCCCCATGTTATCTAAATGATATCATAACATGTTATGGCGTTAATTTAGTAAGACTTAAACTTAAAAGTGATTGTACACAACTTCCCTTTAGGCCTATTGTTTAGAACTAGTGGTGAGTGATCCAATCTGATCCGATAGATGGTAGTATTATGATAAAAGCATTCAAGAATTTTCCAAACCAATTATTACTCGCCAAAGCTATTATATCCACTCCTGGACCAACTCATTTGCATGTCTCGTGTTAGACCAAGTGAAAAAAATAACCTTTTGTCGGTACTTCTACCAAACCATTTCACTTAATAAAATTTCTAACATACACATCATCAATGAGAATTTTACTATGTTTTTGTCAAAACCTAAAAACATTAAACACTACATGCCCATAAGTTGTTCCAACTTCATATATAAAATAATTGATAAAATTCTTGTGCTTAGGATTAAACCAATTATGCCAAAAATAATATCACATACTCAATCTTCTTTCATACCTGATAGAGCAATAAATGAAGATATTCTTATAGCACATGAAGCTTGCCACTTTCTAAAAAAGAAAATAAAAAAATCTTTAAAAAATATGTTGCAGTAAAGACAAATATCACAAAAGCCTTTGAACATATAGAATGGAATTTTCTGAAAGACTTAATGTACAAAATGGGTTTTCACCATAATTGGATTAGTTGGATCATGATGTGTGTTACCACTGTCACATATTCAATCAAATATAATGGTAAGATAACACAAATAAATAACCTACAAGAGGGATAAGGTAGGGGGATCCCCTGTCCCTCTCCCCTTTCCTCTTTTGCTTGGTGACTCAGGGATTAACTTCTTTGATTAAAGATAAGATGGAAAAAAAATTACTGGAGGGTATGAAAATAAACAGAAATTACCCTACTATTTCACATAACCTATTTATAGATGATAGTCTCTTCTTCCTCAAACCCGAGGAGGAAGACTTATATACCTTTAGTAATATCCTCTCTGAATATGGAATGGATATTGGTCATATTTGTTAACATAACAAAAATGGAGTTACCTTTAGTGTTAACATTCTAACTGAGGAGACAAATAAGTTAGCCAAAATAATAAGAATGAACCACCTAAAAGACTTGGGAAACTACCTGGGACTACCCTCAAATTGGGGAAGATAAAAAATCAAGTCCCTAAATTGGCTAATTGATAGAATTAAACAAAAAAAAAAAAATCAGTGGCACACAAAATTTCTCTCTGAAGGAGGTAAAGAGATTATGATAAAGGTCGTGATAAAAGCTATACCAGTCTATGTTATGTCTTTTTTCCACCTTCCTATAGATACTTGTGATCAATAGAGAGCCTTATTCAAAACTACTAGTGGGGAAATAGTGATAAAAATATAATATAATGGATTAATAAATAAAATATGAAGAATAAGAAAAAGGATGGAGGCCTTAACTTCAAAAATATGAAAAATTATGAACCAGTCTTTATTGCTATAATGTATGGCAAACCTTGAATAACCCAAAATCTATACTGGACAAGCTTTATAAAAGGTTATACTATCCTAAATAGGATTTTTTTTAAAGCAATATAGGAAATAACTCATCCTGGGAATGGAGAAGCATGCTCATAAGTAAATAAAAATTCATAAAAGATACAACCTAGATAATTAGGGATGTAAAAAAAGTGTAAATGTTTGGGACGCCTCCTTGATAACAGGGGTAGAAGACTAAAAAACCAGTAAACACAAATATAAAATGGGTACACGATCTATTTATAAACAATACTACATCATGGAATAAGAATCTGATTAACTCAATGTTTATCCCCCATATAGCTAAACTGGGTTTGGAAGTATATACTACTTATGCCCCTATAAAAGATATACCACTCTCGATTTATGTTTGGGATGGTAATATCAATAACAATATAATGTATGTCATATGTAAAAATGAACTGGATATGGGAAATAATAAGGAAAGAAATGATACACCATCTTTTTCACACGATCAAGCAAAAGAGCTCTCGAAGATCATATAGGGACTTTACCCAAAAATTAAAAAAAGTTCCTCTAGAGGGTATGTAAAAATGCTTTAGCTAGTGAGGATAATAAACTTACGAGAAAAATATGCCCTAAATAACTTATGCAAAATCGGTAGCCATGAAAAAGAAAGATGTTGAACACCTCATATTTGATTGTGATTGGACAAGGACAACTTGGCTTGCAACTCTCATGAGATTCCTCACAAAAAATCAATATACTCTTAAATTTGATGAATGAATCTTAAGCTTGATAAATGCTAAACAAATAACTCAAATAGGGATCCCTGTGGGTGAGTTGGTTGACATAATGACCTGGTATATTTGGAAAGCCAGAATTGATTTTCTATTATAATATGTGAAATTTGACCCTATTAGCATTGCCAATAAGGCAATAGCCTGTAATAAGTTCTATAACCTTCACAAAAGGACATATGAACCTGAGACTAATATAAGTAATGAAAATTAGCCCAAAAAACAATACCAAACACATTAATTTTACTAAACCTATGAACCTTTTAAAAGTCTCCATTAATATCCATATTGATACCAGATTCCTTAAAAATACTAAACAATGTAGGTCTGGTTGTATAATATCAAATTTGCAAAGGAAAATCATTAAAGGACATGCATGGAAGTATAAGGCAGAATCAACATTAAAAGTTAAGACACTAAGGATCAGAGTAACTGTTTTGGTTGCATATTTTATTTGGTTACGGTTATTCATGTTTTTAGTGATTGTAAAAATATTATTAGCCATCTCCCTAATAGACCCCTCCCCTTCCCGGTCTTTCATAGGACTATTATGATTTTGTATAATGATATCTGTAATATTGCTAGAAACAAGAGCATTAATTTCTTCTTTATTCTTAAAAGTAAGAATAGAAGTGGTGATTGCATTGCTAAAAACCAGTTTGCAGGTTTGCTGTTTGGTAATTGAGTCTACAACCCCTCTCTAGTTAGCTAGAGTAGTTTTTTAAGATTCCACACCCACACGAATATAAGATGATTTGTTGTAGTACTTTTAAACTCAACTTTTTTTAATATATATTTTAATTTGACTGAAAAAATAAAACTACCATTCTCTACATACCAATTAGGCAATTATACCAAATAAGATGAATGAATCTGACATGCAAATATGTACGTACAATTTAGCAAAATTGCCTAAGGATCGATGTTGACCAAAATAAATAGAAATGAGAATAAGACGATACAGTTAATTTTAATTTCACCCAAATTTTGAGATTTTCATTCACGTTCTTGCGCACTTTCACCTCAACAATGTCGGATTTCCACCTATCACAAAGACTCAGCCCATAATTTACTCATACGAGTACTATGCAATTACCAGCCTATTTACTCATACAAATTTGTAAGATTGAACCAAGTAGAGAATAAACATATTAAGGTTTTCAAACAAACAAAAAAAATATTAAGGTGGAAACATTGACCAGTAGGTTCCATATTAATGATTCCGTTTAATCCTGACACGTGGTACGATTCAGGAGTGGCAAGACTTCACAACATATATTTATTAAGAGTAAATGGATGTATATGTACACTTTAAGAGAGGAATGAACAATTTTTTCTTTAGTAGTTAAATCTCGTGACTCAAGCTCTACAACTTCGTTTAGAATACGCTTTTTCTTCTTTCACAATTCTAGTTTACCTTTATTAGAACAAGGTGTAACACTAAAGATTGAAGCTTTAAGGTGCCCGTAGTTCAACTGTCAAGGGCTACTTTCCTTTGTTACACCGGTTATAACTACCAGCTTCTTCAACTACTAAGGGAGGCAGAACGATCATAGAGAAGCGGGGAAGCTTCTTCTTTCCAAGGTTAATAAACATCTTAACTAGCTGCCTCAACAAGAACTTAGGGAGGATGGTACTCTTTGCTTCTTAAAACCCTGTTTAAAGGGCCTTCTTTTTCACACCTTAGTTACACGTTTAAGACTAAGTTCTTCGATCCGTAGTGAAACTCTTAGCTTCCTCTTTCCCTTGTTACACCGGTCAAATATGAGCAACTTCAGCTACTCAGGGATTAAGAACAAACCCTTCGGGGAAGCTACTTCTTTCCCGAGTTAACAGGAAAAGCGACTTCTTAACTTAATAGTTTAACACCTTATTCTTCTAACCTTGGTGTAACCCCATAACTAGCAACCTCAGCTACTAAGCATCTGAAAGCCCAAGGCTAAGTCCTTCCTCTTCTTTCCTTAGTCTAAGACCTCCTTCTTATTCCATAGTGATGTTAACAGTCAGCTTCCTCTTCCTTTCGGAAGAGATCTGCTTTCCTTTGCTCTTCTTTGGCTATGAAGTTAGTTTACACACCACCAAGCAACCAGAACCCAAGATCACTTATTTGTGCCTGTTTATAAAATAGGCAAGGAAAAGAGGTGATACATATTCAAAAACATATCACTAAGTGGGCAAGGAAAAGAATTCTGAATAATAGAATTCTAATTCAGAAAAATATTGCACACCTAGAAAAAAAATTCAATGAACCATACAATGATGAGAATGAAATCCCCTGCTTGCTATGCTATTAAAACCATCGAGATCAATTTGCTCTTGTACCGAAAATTTTATTTTTTTTGAATTTTGCAGTAAACTCCTTGAATTTGCTAACTGAACAAAATAATCAATAATCTTCAAAGATTTTTGTAAGTGAGCATTGTTAAAAAATTCATTCTTTCATTTTCACCCCAGGTTTTCTTGGAGGAACCGGCCATCAGTTAGCCTTCTACAAGTGTACATAATTTATCTTCCCTTTTTTACCCCTTGTTTGGATTGCACGTGCAAATATTACTCTCTTTTTGTAGCTTTTGGAAATTTACGAGTATAGAATTGCTGTAGAAGGCTTTCTATGGGGCATCATTTCTTTCGCTCAATGGGGAGTAGAATTAGGAAAGGTGTGCATTCCACTGTAAACATAGATGAAGATTGTCTTTACGCATAATATAGAGACACTCTCAAGACTATCTTTTATGTCTGAGAAGGTATTAACATGTTCCTTTCACCATAACTGGGGAACAACCCATGGATAAGTTGTGAACTTAACCTTTCTTGATCAACTTATATCTCTGAATTGTGAAATTCAAGTCCCCGAAGATTAATGGTGTGAGGTGTACGCTTAATCTCCCGTCAAATCTACACAACTTGACCTTGTCAGTGGTTTGGGCAGTATTTGTAAATACTTCAGATCTGAAAAGCAAAGCAAAGCAAAGACTAATAATGTATCTCAATTTCTTCCGTTGATTTCTCGACCATGAGCCAATATTCGCCTTCTATATCCTCAACAGAAAGGTGGGATGATAGTGGCTATCATGTACTTTTTACTACTATACTGACCCAAAATAGTTTCTATTTTTGCGATTTTGAAATATACAAATCCTAATGGTTAATGATATAATTTTTGTTATTGAGTACGAAGATGTTATAGCATCTTCTTTTGATAAAGGATCTTATACTTTGGTCAGTTTTATTTTTAGGGATTTGAGGAACCAAATAAAGATCGAGATACATTTAAATTTAATCAATCGAAATGCTTATTATGTTACGTTCTATTTCGAGAATCTCTACTAAGTTACATAGTTTTGTGCAAAGTTATTGTAACTCTAACTAATAATTGCAAAGTTATCTACTATTTCGGTGACAATGCTAATTATTTCTTTACTGATTGCCTTTTATCTTTTTTTTTTTTTTTTGTCAATTACATTCGGACCTAACCCGACTAGATTTTACAAAGATTATTCAAAGTCCTATCATACTTTACTAAGGAGCAGCCCATCTAGCTAGGAATACCGATATTCTTCCTTATACATTTGGCTAGAGCATCTGCCGTTGTGTTGTAGCATCTACTGATATGTTATACCTCCCACCCTGGGCACCGACCAATCCAGCTTTCGATTTCCGAAAGAATGGGTTTTAGACTCCAGTGCAGCCCGTTCTTCTTTTTAATTCCTTGAATCAATTCAAGGTTGTCAGAGTAGAATGACACTCTCTGACTGGTGAGATCATAGGAAGATCTCATGGCTAATAGTACCGTGATTGCCTTTTATCTTGAATGAGGATTTTATAGATCTCTTCCTTCAAAAGTGTCTAAAATAGTTGCTTCTATTTTTAAGTAGTTGACTCCCTCTGATCAAATGGTTGGTGCTAAGACTTTTGAGATTCTATCGTAGTTGTTGCCAAAGATGTATATGGGATTCGAAATCTGAAATGGTAAAAAAAGCAATTGTGGTTAGTCGGGTTGTCCCAAAACAACCCATTAGGGTTTATGATTACAATTAGTTCAATTTGTTAAGGCCTCGACACTCACTTAACAAGTTCTAACCTTGTGGATATCATTTCTCGTCATAAATCTTAACAAGTTCTAAACTTGTGGATATCATTTCTCGCCATAAATCCGAGACTCTTTTTTTCTCTGAAACTAAAAAGACCTACTTTTATATATTCTTTCGCTGGAACTATTAATATGAACCTTATAACGTTCGAGGAACCATATGAAAAATAGGGGCCTTAGCACTTTTGATTTGTGATTCTAATAATTTAAGAAAATTATCCTCTTCGAAAAACAGTATCCACTGCTCTTGCGATGTATCGGTAATTGGATTGGTTTTTACGTCTTTCTTATATGGGCCTCCAAATTATGGAAATAAAGTGAAGTCCTTAGAGGACCTTAAAGCGTGTAAGCATGTGTCCCCTTTCCCTTGATCTGAAATTTTAAGCTTTACATATTCACCTCTAATAAATTGGGTAGGGCATACGCTTATAGACATAATATGACAATATGTAATAATTTTATCAATTGCTTAAAATTTTTGGGTCACTTCTAAAGGAGTTAAGTTCTCGTGGTCTAACCATCATAGGAGAAATGATTTGATTAAGCAAACTCTTGATAGAGTCCTAATTAATAGATAATGGATCGCCAGTTTCCCCAACTCATGGCCGACCATTCTTCCAACAGTCGGTGCTAATCATTCGACATCGATATTCTTGTCGTCTAATAGGCTTAATAAAAATAATAAACGTTTTTTATTTGATAAATATTGGCTTTCCGACCTAACATGGTCACCCGTATTATCTCAAAATTGGTTGGATATAGTAAGAATAGTAGGTAGAGAATTTGTTAGGTTTGCTTATAAAATTAACATTCCTACACAAGTCTTTACTCTTTAGGCACGTAAAAGAATGTTAAATAATAAAACTCATACTAATAATATTATCGAGATCCTTAAAAAAACTTACAGACTTACCCTTTTCCGAATATACTTGAAATACATATGCATTTTATACCAAGAAACTTGAGAAATTTTGACTTAAGGAAGAGACCTACTGGACTCAAAGATACATAAATAATTGCCTTACCTTAGGTGACCATAACACTAAATATTTTGAGGCGATCACCAAAGTTGGACAAATTCAAATTAATATTTTTAGGTTAAAAGTAGTTGATGGAGAATGGTCGGAGAATCCCAAACTGATTCGAAAGGATATTATCAATCACTTCTCGAATATATCTCAAATAATTGGTATTCGAGATATTCAAACCGAATAATCAACTATGTTCAACCCAAGGTTGATGAAAAGATGAATTCAAATATTCTAAAACTAATCTCGATGGATGAAGTAAAAAAGAGTAGTTTGAAAAATATTTCCAAACAAAGCCTCAGGTTCGGAATTTTTCATCTATAAAAATTAAGATATGTTAAAATTAGATGCTTTGAGAGTCCCTTAAGACCTAATGATAAACAATAGTGACCCGAGTTCTATCAATTACTCAATAATTACTTGATTTCTAAGGTAGAGAGATACCTAAAAATATAGGTCAGCTGATGCCTATAAGCTGTGTAGACTATATGAATGTTTAGAATATATAGGATTTTTATACTACTATTAAGATACACTACATAAATGTCAGGTGGAATTTACTCGTTTCTAGGTTAATGTTTTAGTAGTATTTCTTAAACTCTTGGCTAATTATACAGCTAGTATTGGTTTACTATTTTTTGTTAATATAATCAACGGAAGCATTACTGAGGGATGGTTGGGCTCCACCAGTCTCCCGTAATTAACTAATTAAGTTATCACATAAAAATATATATATTTATTTTTGGAAGCGTATAAAAGCTGTCAAACAAATATCCAACAAATTTAGCAAAGAAAATTGATTCGCTTATTAAAATAAATGAAAAGTTGTATTCACTTTTCTGTAATACAAAACTTCATACACAAGAAAACCAATTCCTATGGTAAACTTTGCCATCATATCAAAATAAAAAACTTAGTTATCACTTATAACAGTGATATAATACCCTTTGTAATATTTCACAAGTCATACTAAAATCTCACAAAATTAATTAAGCAAGTGGTTTACAAGATTAACTCAGAGAAATTAAGGATGATGAATCATCTGGCTTCGATAGGAATAGTTTTGGTTGATTCTTTCTCGTCTTTAGTCAATTCTTTCTCATTAGAATGTTGGGTTAAATCAGTAATTTTCATGCTTGCGAGTTTTTCAGCTTCAGCTATCTCGTGTAAAGCTTGTGTTTGCATAGTTTTCATCCTTTCCTTCATTGATTTCTCTTCTGCTTCAAGCTGGTGTTTCATAATCACCTCTGCATTTCTGTCTAATGGCTTGAAATAATCTTCAATAGCAGCTTCCTATGAAATGAGATGATAAGAGGTGGTAAAAGAAAGAAATCTTTTTTAAGGGGGCAAAAAGAAATAATATTTATTTACCGTGTCCTCCAGTTTCTGATTTAAAGCTTTCATCTCATCCACCATTCTTCGTACTTCTGATAAAATAAGTTGTTCCGGCATTTTTCTCAAAGCAGCTTTTTTTTCTTCCGCCTAAATTTAGCAAGCATATAAGTCAAATTATATCTCATCAAGGGTTAATCACATCCGTTCTTTTCAAGAACTAGCCCTAACATTTAAATTAAAATTATTAAGCTACTAACACTTGAATTGGACTTAATGGTAGAGAGTATTTGCAGCTCAGACAAGGTATTTCTCAAATTGAAGTAGAATTAAGCTAAGTAATTCTAAAATCTATAATCCATCTTTCCCTAAAAGACAAGTACACTGTTCTTCAACAGTGCAAAAACCCTAATTGAAAGTAAATTGTAAGTATAATATAACCTCGAATTATCCATATATTGTAATTAATACTAAAATCAAGCTAGCGTCGTTTATAATTCATACAATTTATAATGCATTTAAATAAATATAATCCATTTCAAAATATAGAATATTGAAATTAAAAATAAAATCGTATAGAATTTGTATTACCTGCTGGACTCGTTGCTGAAGCTGTATTCGATAAGATCGGATCTTTCGTTCTTCGTAACCGGAGAGAACTCTAACGTAGAACATTGCTTTTCTACCAAACTCTATTAGCCTCTTCATTTTTGTTAATATTAAACTATAAAATTGGGTGTTTGGAGAATATCTTCTTGTTGATGGTGTGGCAGTGTTGTTGGTGGTGGAGAATGATCTCCGGTGTGGCGTGATGGCGGTGATTACGTGGGGCTAGGACAGTGGTCGCGGGGCTGGGTGTGTGAAGAAGACGAGTTTGAGCTTTTCAACGTTTTCTTAAGCTTATTTTATCTTTTACATTATTAAATTAATTTATAAACTTACTCAAATAGGTTAATGAATACTTTTAATTTTATTTTTCTTACCCCAAAATAAAAGTTGCTTCCATGTACTTTATTTCCCTGCTCCATGATTATCACTAAAAAAAAAATCCTTATCCTAGTTACTTGTAGTTTTCTCTTGTGTGTATGATTGATTTCTCTTACTTTCTAACCTTAACTTTTTTATGATTAAATTATTAGCCTTAGTTTCTTTTCTTGTTATTCCTTATTTTTTAGTTTTCAGATACCTAATTTTATCTATTTTTTCAAGATCTATTCTCTCTCTTTTCCTAATTATTACTTAGTTTTAGAACTTACAGCTTTCTTTATCTTTCCTTTTTCGTAATTACATATTATCATTTTCCTTTTACCTCTACACTTTTTTTAGTTTTTCCAAATCAGTTCTCTCTACTTTAGCCTTTAGAGTGTTTTCGTCTTCCCTGCTTTCTCCCCAACTCCATCTTTCTTTGCCCCTTTCTACAAACAATCTTGCTGCTTATTGTTACTATTTTCCATACAATGGCGTCTAGCCCGGTCAAAACTATGAAACTGAAACCCAAGGACGAAGATCATGAGATTTTAGAATATGATGCTTGCTGAAATACTTGATGTTCATGAAGTCAATCCTTTTACAGTGGAAACTGCTGCAAATAGATCGTGGAGCCTCAAATCTAACATGCATGTTTAGCGTAGGTTTAAACAAGCTCTTCTTGGCTTTTGACTCTCGCAATGAACTCATGAACACTTATCACTTTCATCCTTGGTCTGCTAATGGCTACATGTAGTCCTCCATGCATGGCACCGTGAGGTGGCCATTGAAGAGACAGACTTCTCAACAACCACCATGTGGCTCCACTTCAAGGATAGCTGTGACTTCTGAGAATGCCAAAGATATCTGTAAGAATCTTGATTGGCATATCTTAGCTTATGACATTGTTAACAAAATAGTGAAATATCTCAGAACTCGTGTTCTATGGGAAAAAACTTTAGTCACTATGTTCATGGTGGAACATCTCTCTTTCCCATATGCTGAAGCAAGGGTTAGATATGAGAAGATGAGTAAGCTCTGCTACTATTGTGGTCTCCTTAATCACAAAACTTGAGATTGTGAGTTATCCAAAAATTAAGCGAGATGTACCAAGGGTCCAACAAACTTCTATTCCATAAATTTGCTAGTGGTTGGCCTGGTTAAAAGGAAAGGAGGAAGAATTCAGATTGTTGATAACTTGGATGATCCCTCAAACTTCCTCAATGATTTGGTGAGAAACGACACCATATGACTGAAGAGGTTGGAGACAAAAGATATTATGGTCAAGAGGCAGAGGGTCTCTCATCCAGACATGGTGAACAAAGCTCATAAAGGAGGTACATGGAGAAAGATAGAGACAAAAAATGGCATGATCGTACGAGTAGTGGTTTGCCTAAAAATTATTCGATTATGATACCCAACCCCCTGGTGACACGTGTTCACCCTGATGATATAGACAAAGCAAGAAAAGATAACAAAGAGAGTGCGAGTGATAAAGCTAATAGTTTTGAAAAGAATGGGCCGAATCGTTGAAATGGAAAATCAATTTGTGGTGATAACAAGCCAATTATAGAAAAGTTAGGACTAAATAATGAATAAGGTAATTACTCAAGGTCCAAGAGGAATCTATTGATTAAGATCCCCCAAAATAGGACTAGCATGCATGGACCAACAAAAGTAGCGGAGGAACTTTGAGTCAACCCAAGATAGGAAACAGTTTGTCTATACATATATGATTAAAAAGACAACCCAACTCAAAGCAATACTAGTTCCTAATGGGTGAACCCAAATTTGAAGAACCCAATCTTGATTGAAGGAGAAATTCCAGAGTCAACTCAAAACTCTTCTCCTTCCTTAGCCAAACGTTTATCATCCCCTGTTAAATATATATCCTTTCACCTACCTTACCCTCATCCACCCCCGTCACCCTAACCTAGATACAAACAATCCTTCTCCAATCATAAACATATCCTCTGATGTTCCTCGCACTAAACTCTCAATTACAGACTCACATCGATTTGGTTCTACTATTCCTACTGATTCCACCAGCGAGCTTGTTATTCCCTTCCTAACTTCAACTTATATTTTTATCCCCTCGGTAGTAAAATCCTGCATCTGCCCTGAGTTTGACCGAGGGACTAAAAAGTTACAATAATACGCGAAATACGAGGATGTATGAACGGTTTTTCGGAGCAATTTCTAGTTTGGGAGGAGTGTTCTACTATTCCTACTGATTCCACCAGCGAGCTTGTTATTCCCTTCCTAACTTCGACTTATATTTTTATCCTCTCGGTAGTAAAATCCTGCATTTGCCCTGAGTTTGACCGAGGGGATAAAAGTTACAATAATACGCGAGATACGGGGATGTATGAACGATTTTTTGGGGCAATTTCTAGTTTGGGAGGAGTAAAAGTGTAAAGTGTAGGTTTAGAGGCTAATAGGGATAGGTTTACCAAAGAATTTCCCGATAAGTTAGCATGACTTATGAAGTAAACCTAACCTTATTGGCCCTTAGATCTTAAATAAAAAATTGACAAAATCCAATTTTAATTAAATATTTTTTTTATTTCTTTTAACTATTCATATATATTACAAGTTTAGATATTTGTATTCAATATTAAATCAGATTTAAAATACTTATAAAATTTTGTTAATCTAGTTTTATCATCTATATATTTGTTATTAGACAAAAATTATTTCATTAGATTTTTTGTTTAAATGGCAAAAATACCATCATGTTAATTTGTTTACAATTTAATATATATATTGATATTAAAAAATACAAATGATTTAAAAAGAAAAAAATTAATATATAATAACTAAAAGTTATATGTCATAATTAAATATTAAAGATACAGTTTAAAATGCTATAAGCCTTTCCCTAAAAAAAATGCTAATGATCCACCGGATTTTCTTCGAAAATTGATTACAAGAGATAGACTAGCAAGAGAGGGGGCATCACTACATACTCAACCGGTGATGCTTAATGATCCACCGGATTTTCTTCGAAAATTGATTACAAGAGATAGATGTAACGTGCAACTAATAGGGTTGTACTTGATAGCTAATAAACTTCTTTGTTCTTGATGTAATCTTCTATGTTTATTATATGAAAAAAAAAAATGCTAAAGTCTTCTCTCTCTCTTCATTAGTAATCACCATTATTATATTAATAAACCATCCAACAGGTGTGGTGCAAGTATTTCCCCAGCTGGCTTTTTCTATTGTTTCACTTCCTGCTTTAAAGATGGTTGATTTTTCTTTACAACCCATAATGAATCCTACATATTAATTTTGTTTTATTTTATATAAGTTATACCAAAGAAAATATTAAATACTTGGTCAATATGGATTATGGAATACCAAACAACTATCCGGTAATAAAATGCTAACAGTTCAAGTAGACAGCGAAAAATAATATAAAAAAACCTTGCTGAAAATAACCTTGTTGCTTAAAAAGAAAAATTAGTTTTTTTTTAACGTTTTTTTACCATTACAATGGAGTAGATTATATTTTCGGCAATATATCAAAAGTAAATTCATGAATCAAAGAGTTATATATATAGTCAACATACTCTACTCACTGAGTTCCTATTAACATCATCATGATGACAGTTAAAAAAAGAAAGCAACAACTTATAAACATCGTTTATTCAAATCTCTCATCTCATCTCTTGTTAGACAAACCAAACCAAACTAAACCAAAACATTCATATTCAATCCCTTCTCTTCTTCTTCTTCTCTTCCTTGGCAGCTGAGTTCTTTATCTACAAAACAAATTCTCAAACTCAATACAACAAAACTCAGACATAATTTATAATTTAATTGCAGTAAAAGTTTAAACTCACCATAATGATGAGAATTCGTACAAACACAGCCACAAAGTCAGTAAATAGAGTAAGTGAATGTTTCACATAATCTAAATCTCCACCATGAGCCTTCTCTATTATATCTTGAGTATCCACCACAATATACCCCACAAACACTAAAAGCCCAAAGTACAACTGCAAAACATACATTAATTTAATCCTCTCTCTCTATTTATAATCCTAATAATCAAAACACGTCAATTTAACTAATTTCTTACCTCAAACTTAAACATGGTTACGGACCCACCAAAGATCGAAGATGCAAAATGCAACCAGAAAAGAATCGATAAACCGGACGAAAGTACCCCTCCCAAGTACAGATATTCTCTACGCCTAGCCACCAAAGCAGCTGCTGAGAAACACCCAAAAGCCAGACCACAACCCACAAAAGCACCAACTAGAAGACTGCAATGACAACATAATAATGTAAATTGCACAATTGGTCCCTGTGTTATGCTAAATAAACAAAATACACCCACACGTACCTAGGGTCAACATCGATAGCCAATTTAATCAAAGGACCAATAGAAGCTCCTTCGAAAAGTGCTGCTAACATAAGAAGTCCAACCCTCTTTTGCTGTTCATACATATTATAAAGAAATGAGTATAATAATCAATTTTCATTCTTCAAAATACAAAATAATTTATTTATTTGTTTGGGAACATACCTCTTTATAAGTTGGTGTAGCGAGTAACCAAGCAATGCTTCCGAAGCATGCAATTGTGGTTAAAATGCCACCGATATTCCAAAGGATGTGAAGGTAAGCTCCAAAAGCAGATGCGATTAAAGCACAGCATAGTGAAAGATAGACCTGCGGTTATGATTTTATCTCGGATTAAACCCACAAGAATTAAATTGAGAATCATTTATCTTGCTTTTCAAGATATGTATATTCAAGTGGTGCAACGTTATGGGATATAACAGGAGTTTATTTCCTATACTTTGAAACATGAATTATATTTGGCTGTTTCATATAAAAACATAGACCAATTGTGCAATTAAATTCAAGTACTATACACTTCAAGGGACCAAAGAATGTAACAAATTAAAAGATTCAATATCTCATTCACACGGCGTTACATCACCAAACAAAATTAGCTATGATTGCACAAGAAATCATTGTTCAAACTAAATCAGCAATTATTACCTATAAATGTTCGGTTATCTATATTTTATTACCTAAAACTTCACATCCAAGGCTTAAATGGCAGAATATCGAACTAATTTCAACAAGTTTCTCAACAAAATTAAAGAAATGATAATATAAAACCTAGTTCGTTCTTAATCCATCAAAATTTGTAAAAATAGAAAGAATCGATATACAAACGGTTGAAATTCTTAAGAATAACCTAAAAATGTTAAAATTAACGTTAATCACCGGGTAGGGGTATAAATTGTTACCTGTTTGAGATGAGTCTGAACGACGGGAGAGATATGGCGGAGGTTTTTGAAAGAATCGTAACTCCAACCGTTTCTTGACGACGATTGCGAATCGAAGAACGATGTGAACGCGTCCATTTTTATCTTTATCTTCTTCTACGAACGTATCAGAGAGGGACTAAAATGCAACTTTGAAGACTTTTTAGGTGTGGAACTTAATTTGTTAATTGTCACGATAATTGTATGGGAGTGTGTTTATATAGGGTGAAGGGAAATTATAGGTGTATATTACTTGCTTGAGAAGGGGTTCAAATCTGCTCGTTTCTAGGAAACTACCAGAAGATAGATATATAGTTACGGATTTGCCCTTAGTTATGTTACGAGTAGTATTATATATATATGGGATAAGACCTGTCTAGAATTGTTTAGAAAATTCGTTATTTAATTTATCTGAAAATGATTCTATCTAACATTAAAAAATGAAAGTGCATCATCTCGTTTTCCTTAGCCTAAGCAATTTTTCTTTGACAGTTTTAGTCAAGACTCCACATATTGATAATTTCATAGTAATTAGAAAATCTCTCTAACATTTTTTTTTCATACATTTAAAACTTTAAAAAGTCAAAGTTGACTAAATAAATTAATTAATCCCTCATTGAGTGTCTAATACTAGTCTAATTATTGTACAATCACTTTTATCTTTAGTAATATTTTGCCATAAGTAGTCAGAAGGTTCTTCCAACACACAGGGACCTCTGCTCAATTCCATGCCTCTTTTTGCCAATAAATCTACACACATGTTTGCTTCCCGATAAATGCAATGTAACTCAAAATTTAGATGGTTTCTTAGTATCTCATTATAATCGCGCCCAATATGTCAAATCCAACATTTAGTACACCACCGTCCTTCACTATCTCGTAAAGTTCTCTCGAATCAGAATCTCTCTAACATATGTAGACGAGATAACTCTGATATTTTTGAAAACGGAAATTGAAAAAATATGAAATGGGACTTCTTTTAGATTTTGCGAATGTGTGGTTGATTTGAGTCTCATAATTGAAATGGAGATGTTTGATTATGGAATTTCTATGGTTTAGGCGTATTGTATGGATGCTAATTATTGATACGGATTACGTGGAAGTAATTGACTAATTGGCACATTCGGTGAACACGAGGGGTAGTTATGTGTTCAAGTAAGAAAGTGAGACGTAATAAAATTTGTATTAAGATGTGTATAACAAAAAATGTATGAATAAGTAAATTTAATGGTAAAAAAGCAAAATACACTAGACAATAGGGTAACTCGTATGAAGAATCGGTTGATCAAGATTGTGCCGGGTAACTCGTATGAAGAATCGGTTGATCAAGACTGTGTCTGAAATTTCAACACGATCATAATCGAATAAGTTTAGAAAATATTTTAATAACTTCAATCCGTTCAAAAAAACATCAAACAAGACGATATTAGACAATTAATATGGATCTCTAAATAAATTTTACAATATAAAGATATGTTAGATAGATTTTAAAGATTAGTTAACAAGAATTGTATGATTGTGTTACTCTTAAAATAACATAAAATGACATTAAATTTTTAATTAAGGATAAATAACTCTTTCTAGTAATTTTAATTTCTGATATATTTTAAAAAAAAAAAAAAAAAAGTTTACGCACTTGTTATCCAAGAACAATTAAACTATCCTGATTTACCAATTATATCAAGGTAGAAGATCTATCCATGTATATAAGATTGGAGAGTTGGCTAAATTATACATGTCAGTATAATCAACTCAAGTGCATATGTTATTGTAAGATCAATTAGGCAGCACGTTAATAAATGGATAGGGATAATAGGATTTAATTTTTCTCAGCTAGGAATAGATAACAGATAGTTTATTTGCACTAAAACAATTGTTGCTTTTTGTATAAGTAAATAATAAAGCATTTCTGAAAAAAAAAATGGAAATGTTTTGATGTTTTGTCCAGATTTTTTTTTAGCAATTTGACTATAATATAACAAGTATTCTCTCAGATTTTACTTTTTCAAACAAGATATTTGATTATGATGACTAAGTATCTTAATACTTTATACTAGCCAGTGGCATTAAAATACTACCAAGTCCACCAAAACGCTTTAATTGATTGAAAAGTGCGTCAAGGGCAAACTTGGAAATTAAACTCATTCCAGAAAGTTCTCGTAGTTGAATCCATGTACAAGTAGCTCACCACGTAATTGCACCAGTAGTATTATGCCAAGTAAGCAAAATTATGAAATTCATATTCAACTACCTAAGTAATAAACGCAACGAAACCATACCTAACACTTTGTAAATAAATTGGTAATACGCTAATAGCACAATTTATAGTACCCCGATTAATTTGGGATCAAAAAATGTAAATACAAGATGATAGTCCAAAAATATACAAACAATCAAATGCCGATTTACTGTAAAAATAATAATTAATGCAACAACATTATTACCATATCCGAACAGTAAAAAAAAAGTCAGTGACAAAGTTGTCACTATGAGATGTCTTCACATATTTGTGTCTGTTTTCCAATGTCTAAGGTGAGAGCTTGTCTGAGCATCCTTTTTTTCTCTATAGTAGCATGACACGAAGCGAAAAATTCATGTCTAAGAGCTTCTTCTGCACTTAACCTCAATCTCGGATTTACTGCTAAGCACTTGTCTATTAAATCAAAAAGTGATGAAGGGATAGTATCAAAGAAATCTGTCCTTCGTGTATATAGTTTACACCATTCTCGTAATTTTATAGATGGTAAATACTTGATATCAAATAGATCCTGTAAAAGAAAAATTCTCATCTTAAGCATTGTAAATCTAAAATGTTGAGAAAATAGTAGAGTGTTTTGCATTTTAACCCCCTAAAGAGCAGAACACAAATTTTGTAAAACTTAGGGGAGTAACATGCAAAAAAACCCAAAATAGTTTTAAATTGTAATTGTACCACTGGAAATGAAGATTCACGGTTGTGAAGTTTGGCAACTTCCCAGAGTTCTTCACTTCCTTTTAACTTTGCAATTTCCTTTATATTCCTGTTATGTAATTTAAAAAAGTTTAATAAACAGACTTGAGATGCGTTTTTTGCTTCATATTCAGGGAATATTACTCAGATGATCCTTATGTTTGGGGCTTTGTGACTAATTGGTCTCTTAGGCATCCATCCATAAGTTTACACCAATTTGTGTCTACTTGGTCCTTTATGTTTGAAAGTGACTACTTAGTCCCTTATGTTTGCCAAAAGTATCACCATTAGTCCTTTTGACTTTTTCCGTTTGTGAAGGAAAAAGTAAAAGGACAAACAGTGACACTTTCGACAAACAAAAGGGAGCTAATAGTCAATTTGAAATATAAAGAACCAAGTATCCACAAAATGGCAAACATATGGATGTCAAGGATACACTTTAAAGTTTAAAACATGAGGGACCAAGCAGACACAAAATCGTAAACATAAGGATCATTTAGGTAATTTAATAAGCAACAATTCTTACTGATCAGGGTCACCGATGAAAGTTGATTTTCCCATGATAAGGTAGAGTAAGGTAACTCCAACAGACCAAATATCAATCTTAGCACCTTGATGTGTAGATCTGAACAAAACCTGAAGAAAGAAAATCTTCATGTTAAAAGTCTGTTCCAGTAAAATAAAAAACATTTATAATCAATTAATTACCTCAGGAGCCCTGAAACCCTTTGTTCCTACACAGGGACCTTCTTGTTTTTTGTTACCATCACCTAAAACAGTAATATTAGGAGCATGTAGTGATAAAGCCTAAATATAAAGAGCATACCTTTACTTTTGAGCATTCCAGCACCAGAAACAGGAATACCAGTAGAATGCAAAGGCATAGGAGATAAATAAATTCGATTTCCAGGAGTAGCAGCAATTCTTTTTCTCTTAGAAGCTGGAGTATTGTTATTATTATTATTTGCTACTTCAGGGCTTGAATTATTATTATTATTATTATGCACATCCTGGATTATACTAAGAAGCTCTTTTCTCCCTTGCATTTGAATGGGTTTATACTCTCCTCCCATTGGAACTCTATTGCTTCTTATATCCTTTGTTGAGGTTACTCCAGATCTATCAGCACCTTGACTTTTTAATGAATTCCTAGTGTTAGTGCTATACTCCTTTGTTTCATCAATCTTTCTTTTTTGACCTTTAGGTAATGCAAGAGATTTTGAGGCTTTTAGTGCTGCTTCATTATTCATCAGATCTAAATGTCTTGAACCTCGTAATCTCTCATTCCTTATAGGAGGAAGAGAATTTGTGCTAAAAAGAGGAACAAACCCATGATTAGAAGAACTAAAATCATTGCCACCTCTTTTCCTATCTGCAAAAAACAAATCAGATTACTTAAATTCACATGTCTTTAAATGTTATGGGAGTTAAATATATTACTAATTACATATATGAACAGAAAATAAAAAATAATAATTATAGCTCACCAGTGATTACATATTTTTGAGGAAGATCCTGTTGCAATAGATTCAAGAGTAGAATTAGTGAACTATCTATAAGTCAACCTAATAACCGAAAACACGTTAAAGAAGGACAAGGAGAACTCACGATAGCAAGGTTAAAATCAATGAGATACCCTTTATTAGCCTTTCGAGAGAAGAGAAAATTTCCAGGTTTAACATCCCTATGAACAATACCCTGTAATAATCATGGACACATACAAAATTAAATATATTCTTCTTTCACATAAAGTATTTCATATCTCTCACCTGTTTATGTAGACCAGCAAGGGCTTTAAAAATGCAAAACCCGTACCATTGGAGCTGAGAAACATCTATTTCTCTCCTCAACACCTTGATTTATGGTAAAAGTGTAATTATTATACGATAATATTATAATAATAATAATAATAGTGTGATGAAAACGTAGTGAAAATTACCTCAGGTCTATCATGCTCAACATGTTCTAAAACAAGGCAATCCGAGTCTCCTAACTTGACAGAACCTTCGTATTTAATAACAAAGTTCTTTCCCCTAATGCAAAGTAGTACAGTGTCAATAACAAGTTTTCAAGATGAAAAATAAGGGTATAATTGTAATTTCACTAACCCAAATCGTTCCAGCATCTTCACCTCATTTTGGACATGATATTTATTAGCATTTGAATGTGGACCTGAAAATCCATAAACAAATAGTTTAGATTAACAAAAACAATATATAGAGAAGAGAGAGATAAGCCTACATTTTATAGCAAACTTTACTCCATCACTCTTTCTTTTAGCTCTATAAACTGTGCCATAGCCACCTGTGTAAGTGTATATAAAAATGAAGTTAATAACTATATTTGATTCTGAGATTATGTAGTTCAAACTGAAAATTGTACCTGAACCCTCCTCTTCTTCTACAACATACAATTCAAAGTTGGGAAATTCTTTACGCTCCTGTTTATTCTACAAAAACAAGTATTTATGATATAAGTGATCATAAAAAATATAATATAAAGAAAAAAATAGGATCTCACATTTGCAGATACAAGGACAGGCTTTTCTTTATGCTTTTGCTTTTTCTCCTTACAATCATTGTTCTCTTCACAAATGGTTTTTTGCTTTGACGAGATTTGCTTCTTTCCCCTTTTAGATTGATCTGTTGAAGCACTTAATACCTTGTTTTTCTCCAGCTTCTTGTAAATGTCTCGTGATTTACTATTTTGTCCTTCCTTTGAATCAATCTTTGATTCAGGCTTAGTGATTTCTTTCGCAACTTCCTGGGGCAATGATTGAGTCAACTCAGTAGGTTTGCTACATGTTTCGTTATGAATCACTGGCTCTTTTTCGTTTTCTTGCATCGATTCTACAGCTTCAAGTAGAGGTGTACAAGCATAAATATTCTCGTGAAATATTTCCTTGTCTGCTTCTAAGCAGAGTATAGCAGTTTTATTAGTAGGGTGATTTTCATCAATTTGTGTGCTAATTAATGGAGTTTTTAATTGATGAAATGTGAAATCCAATGGTCTCTCTATCATCAATGGGATTCTGTCATATTTCAGGTTAGTTGCAAAATGAAGTTCTTTCCTCTTCATACACAAATCAATTTGCTTCTCATTTTCTTGACCAACTTTTTCAAATCTCCGCCTTAAAGATCTTGCACATGATGGGTCACTCAACCACATGTTGAAGCTCACCTGCAAATTGACCACAGTTTCGAGCTGATCATAGAATTGTTCAAAGAGAAAAATCTTAAGTTCTTAGAAACACATGTACACTTTAAATGTTCTTCACAAAGTAGCAGTGACAAGACTTGAACCCATAATCTAGACTCTAATAACGTGTTATGTTACCTACTAATGTCATCACAAAAGTTCCATTCAATCCTTCTACACATTTTTAACCTTGTGCACTACACTCTGGCACCAGGTAGGTTCAAACTGTACATAACTTTTGTATAGGAAGCCAGATGCCAAACATTCTTACATATGCAGTAAAATGCATAGATTTAATGAAAACAATTTTTTTATGGGTAAATGTGGCAAGATCTAGGTTTGCTACAGACAAATCACAAACACTCTTTGTCCTACCATTCTTAATTTGTTGTATAGATACTGTGAAGTCCTTTACCATCACAATAAGGACTAAATTAAGTACATCGCAAGCTATGAGTAATTTATTTCCCTAACTTCTAGATTAAACTCTATTGCAAATATATCACTACTATTTAAGTTACCTGAGAAGAAGAAGCACTCTCTTTTCCACCACAAATCTGCGGGGCTGCTTGGTTTTCTTCATCATCTGCGATTCACATCCAGGAAAATAATACAAATCAGCAATCGATAATTCAACAAACCAAATCAAAACAAAATTGAAGTAGAGATATATCAACAATAGCTTACAAAGAATAAGTAAAACTCTATTAATTCTTCTTATACTGAGAACTAGGTGCCGTTTGATAGAAAAATAAGATAAGTACGATAAATCCAAATCCAATTCAAAAGTACCTTCAAAAGAAGTTCTCAATTTCACCAGAGGGGAATAATTACTGTCCGATCCAGTCCTCTTTCGCTTCCTATGATTAGTTCTCAGCTGATTATCTACCCCGAAGACTCCACTCTGATTCACAAGCTCAAATTTGAACCCTCGCTGCGGCAAAATAGTGAAATTCACATGCGCATTTGAAACAAACTGTGAAATTGCGCCATATCCAGTCGAAGAGATCGTGACAGAGCAATTTCGCGTCAAATACAGTGGAGAATTAGGAATTTCACAAAGGAATCGAATGAACTCG
Source organism: Nemophila menziesii (assembly GCA_029959085.1). Classification (NCBI taxonomy): domain Eukaryota; kingdom Viridiplantae; phylum Streptophyta; class Magnoliopsida; order Boraginales; family Hydrophyllaceae; genus Nemophila; species Nemophila menziesii. The sequence goes on along the minus strand of JARWIR010000001.1, from coordinate 22,470,226 downwards.
GGATTTGCACGGAACAAAGTGCATTTCGAAGCAAGCTCTGAGGCCGGCGCTGGACGGCCGAGTGAAAGTAGAAGTGCAAATATGTGCCATGCCTTTTGCGAGTCTGTGGCGGTTGCAGTGATGAGTGGAGTGAGTTGGAGGGCGAGTTGTGATTCGGAAGCTTGAGTTTCCATGTAGAGTCACAGATCTACAGTATGTACATGTACTCGTATAGTCGTACGTATATATTATGTATGTATAGGTCTAGAGAGAGAAAGAGTGAGACTGTAGTGAAGTGAATTTACAGAGAGTTTGACTAGAAAAATATTGCAGATATGTGCGGAAGAGAAGCGGGAAAAGAAGGGTTTGAGAAAATTGACACGTGTAAATTCCCGCCATTTGCTCTTGAAAAATCAGAATTGGGCTTTAATGTCCATATCTCGAAGCACAAGCCCAAATTGAAAGTTCACCTAGCCCAAGCTTGATTATAGTAATAGTTGATCGAGCATTGCACGGCACCTAGGGGTGTGCGCGGGTCGGTTTTGGATGAAAAATACTCAACCCACAAATCGCCCGTTGTTGTGCGGGTTTTGAAAAATGAGACCCACACCCGCCCAATCCATTATATAAACCATTGAGTTTCGGGTTGCGGGTGCATTGCGGGTGATTTAGTTTAATAAATGAACCGAAATTGTATCCATAATCATTCGGCATGATTATATTACAAATGCGTGTTGCAACAAAAAATATAGTTTATGATACTCATTAACATTTTAAATCATCTCTGATTTTAAAAAATATAAAATGAGATCTTAGAAAATAAAAATATAAATTAAACAAAAAATTGACATAATATCATAACTGAAATGAAAACAGATTCATTTGAAAAAATATATTTGAAATACCAAGGGATTTAAAAAATTTAAAAGAGAAGAAATAAAAAAGGAATATAAAGTGAGAATCACATGACCATACAAATTTATATGAATAAAATGAGCAATACATTTTTTTCCAATAATTTATACTACATGGTAATCGGGTATGCGGGTTTCAAGTTTAAAATCCGCAACCCGCAAAAAGTGTATACTTTTTCTAAAATGTAAACTGCAACCCACCCAATAGAAAACTAACCCGTATTATTTCGGGTTAGTGTAATCGGGTTGGTCGGGTTATGCGGGTTTTCTAACCCGATGCACACCCCTAACGGCACCCCTAATTTGTCACTTTACTTTTTTTTTTCTAAAAATTTGTCACTTTACATAAAATATAAAGAAAAGTTAGTTTAGAAAACAATAAATATAATTGGTATTTAAAAAATTTATATGAAAGGTGGAATAAAGATGTTATATATTTTACTCTAGTTTTTTATTTTTATCTAACACTAATTTAGTTGCCAATATATCTGTTCAATGAAAAGGGTTTATTTAGAAAAAAAAAATCTATTTCAATTTTGTTCTATACAAAATCGAAAATGAAAAATCTATTAAGAATTCGAAAAAATTTGGAATTTCTGAATTTTTATTGGAAATTTAAGAATTATATATTATTTTCGGAACAAAATTTTATTTTCGGAACAAAATATTATTTTCCAAAAAAAATAAGATAATGATTATCAATTCTACTAAAAAAATTATCATTTCAAATGTAAATCAAACTTTAAAAAAAATATAACTATATAATTGTAAATTACATCGCAATATCAAAAGTTCAAAACCAATTAGATAAAGACCAACATCTAGTTAGCATTTAAAAGTTAAATAAAAATAAAATTGTAATAAAAACATTCAAGTGAGAAGATTTACAAAATACAAAAACAGGGTTCTAAGTTCCAACCAAGTAAAAATTAATTTAGGGTTGGCGTTGATTTGTAGAGTAATTTGTTTAATGTAAGAGTCAATTGACTAGAGTGTATGCAGTGTTCTAAAAAGCGTAAGGCCGGGGGTCGACCACCATCGAGTGCTGAGGAGACTAGACGGAAGTCTAGGCGGAGCCTAGGTGTTCTCGCTTCCACGTTATCTTTTCTCGCCTTCATGTTATCTTTGTTGACTTTCACAATGTATCACATCAATGTTATGTTTCAATAAATTTCTCGACCAATACGGTAAACGATAAAATATAATATTTTTCTTCCAATTAAACTCTCTGGGCCATGTTTTCTTTGTCACTTTACCACCAAAATCCTTGTGTTTACCGGAAAACACACACGTCAACCCATCTAACTGCATCTGAATATAAACGGAACTATGTTTCCTAGGCGGGGCCTTTTGATCAACTTTCATGTACGAAGATGATGGTCAATAGGTAACCACCATCTGTGATTGAAATAAACAACCCATTTGTTCACCTACATGGACGGAGTAGAACCATGCATTCGGGGAAAGCTAAGTAACCTTGACCCCACCATCCTGAAGTGTACGATCTAGACGGGTAATCATTAATCGTGAACAACAAACAAACCTTCATCACAAATTCCCCCTTCATATGTGCATCGTATCTAACGATTCTCATGCCCCGCAACATTTCCAAGTCATCTGTAACAAGACGGAGAAATACATCCATATCTTTTCCAGGTGAACTAGGACCCACAATCAAGAGTGTAAGCATAAAGGTGAATTATTTCATGCATAACCAAGGCATGAAATTTTAGATTGTCAAAATAACCGGCCACATACTATATGAGTTGTTTTGCATCGGGAAAGTACAAAAACTATCTATGCTTAAACCAATGCATACTTTATGTGGTTCGCTAGCAAACTCGTGATTCCTCTCGTCAAATGTTGTCCAACTAGTACTATCAACTGAATGACGCAACAGATTCCTCGTATGTACTCTTTTCGGTATGTTTTCAAATCATATATTTGGCGGTGGACCTCAAAGCATACATTCTCTGCAACCTAGACGCAATCGAAAAATAACCCAGTTTCTTATGTGGCACTTTCCTTCTTTTCTTCGGGTACCACCTTGATTCTCCACATACTGGACATTTCTCAAGTTTTTTATTTTCTTTATAATATAAAACACAATCATTCAAACACACATAGATCGTGATGTATCTCATGCCCAAACTTTTTAACTTTTTATTGCAATCCGCATGAAAGAGGTAAAGTATGGACTTCTGGCAAAACATGACCCAACAATTGAAGAAGTTCAGTAAAATAGGTGTTTGTCCACTTGTTTTTTACTTTCACGTGCATTAACTTGGCTATGAAATCCAAGGAGCTCATCTTAGTGGAACCGGGGTACAAATCTGTTTCTATTTCCTTGAACAACGCGTCGAAACAGACACGATCCTGTCCAGTAAGATTATTGTCACCCATCTCGGTGCCACCGGAGTGGCCACCAACTTCAATAGTGGGTCTCAAATCTTTTAGCACATTAAACATTTTATTATCTATAATTGGTTCATTCACATGAATTACTATTTCTTGACTGTGTTTCGTTCAAACCTCATACGATGACCAAAACCTCCATTTAAAAAGATGCTCTCTAACCTCGTCAATATGGTATTTTTTAAACAACGATTACACAGGACAAAATATTTTAGCGAATGAATTCATTTGTTTTTTCACAAAATTAATAAATTCGATTATACGCGACATATATATATTCCCCCGTAAAGAAATCATTTGATTTAATCTAACTCTTGTCCACAGATCCATTATCTAAACAAAATTAATAAATTCGATTATACGCGACATATATATATATATATGTATTCCTCCGTAAAGAAATCATTTGATTTAATCTAACTCTTGTCCACAGATCCATTATCTAAATTAAATTATACAATTTATTATAATTATAACCAAATAAAAATAATAAAACAAATTTCAAAAATAAAATTATATTCCAAAAAATTATATTATATCACCTAAAAAACACTCAATACTACAATTTGCATTTATATAATAAAAAATACAACAATAGTTACATAATTTAAATAAAAATAAAAGAAGATTAAAATTTAGATCTACCAAAATTTTGGAGAATTTGATGAATATTTTTAATTGAAAGTGGGACCCGCACGTGTAAAATGTAGTGGAAAAGTTTTGTTAGTAATGGAACCGAAAAATATTTGTGGGTTAGGAAAAAAAAGTGAGAATTTAAGTAGGTTTTAATTTATTTATTTTTGGATAGATATGACCATTAATGTGTTCTATCCTTGTAGCTTTTATATTCGTCGTTTTTAGCGACTACATTTTGTCATCACTAAACACTGCCTTTGTCCTTGTGAAAGACCCATACTTGCGACGTCATTAGTGTCATCGCGAAAGAATTTTACTTTCGTGACGACTTTTTTTTATAAAATATTTTCTTGTATTCAGTTGGCCGACAACATATGGGCAAGAACATTTGTCTTTGCAGAAATATGTTCTAGATAAAGATCGAGTCTTTCGCGACGACATCATTATCATCGCTAAAGATCTTCTCGCGAGAAACGGGGCACGCAATAGTGATGAGAGTTCTCCAAGATCGTTGAGAAATTATCTTTTATTTCTAACAGAAACTTGTAACTTGATTTTTAGTTAGTAATATGAAGTTTCTTTAGGTGGAAAAAAACATTTGTTATAGAATTATACGATAGAAAATTAATCAACAAACAAATAATGAAATTATCGATTTACAAGGAGCCAACAAAAAAGACCAAGATTATTTAACCTTGGACAAAACATTATAGATTATACAACGATAACAAAAAAATAATTCCCAGTCATGTCAACGAAACCAAAGTTATCATGCAGATGACGATGACAACAATTTTAAAAGAAAACCAGCCATAATCCCTATCAGTCCTGCAAACATCGCAAATTTCAACGAAAAACCTGCATCACTTGTCTTATTTCTTCGTCTTTTCAGAAGGTCCTAACATCATAAAAGAATGTTGTATTCAATTATACATACCAACAATTGTTGTCATATGAATTGTTTTTTAAAAAAAAAGAATTACCAGTTCTTGATGGAGTTGATGTGTTCGTTGGACCGCTGAATCCCTTTCATCTTTAAGACGTTGCAAAGCCTGATTCGAAATACATAGAATAATAAAAACAAAATTAAAAAAAAAAACGAAAGAATATTATCACGAGCGACAAGTATATAAAGGTATGATGACTACTCAGTACTCACACTAGCATCATCATAATTTGCAAACTGACGCATCTGCGAATGAAATGAAAAGGGAGTAAAGTTACAAAGAGTTGCACATAAGAGTTGGGTAAGTGAGGTAAAGTGAACTGACCGAGTCATAATTTTGTTTAAAGCTGTCGTCTGATTGTCCAGAAGGAAGACTATACACGACTCTTAGCTTGCATTCATCTATTTGTTTACCCGACTCCTTATTAAACTGTCCAAAGCAAAAGCAAAATCATAATCATAATCTTGTCACTGTATTATACTCAATCGGGTGAAAAATTTCTTACTGTATCAGCGGGAAGCTCATCCACGTCAGCATTTGTAGCGACAGCAGTGCTCTGTAAGAGAAATTTATCTTTGCATTGCATATCTGGAGGATACTCTCGTTGAGCTTGAAGTGTAACTTTAAATTCACAAGATAATTAGATTAGTAATTAATGACATGTTCAAAAAATTCGGTTGAAACCTTGAGAATTTTTTGAACTCGGTACCTCTTATGACACATGAATCCCATGGATGTATAATACCAGTGTTTGGTCGTACAAAATACTTCTTTGGAGAAGTAGTTTTTACCTAAGTGGAAATTGAACAATTGAATAAAAATTTGATAGAGTATGCATAAAATAGTGAATGAGATGGAGAGAAGGTACCTTGAAAGCAATATGATTCTCGGTTTTGTTTGAAACTTTTAGATCACAATATGTTTGTTTTTCCAGCTCAACTGACAATTAAAAAAACCATACCCTTATTCCCATTAATAGATGAAGCATTTTGTGATATATAAAGTAATATCTTAATCAAGAAATTAGAATTCAAACTAAAATGAATAAAGATTCATAGACACGTTCAAGGCTATTACTTTTTTTTCCTTCAATTTGATAACAACTACATCTAGCACCTTGACAAAAAAAAGTGATATAGCACAATTGGTCCTTATGTAATGAGAAATATCCAAATATATCCCTATGTTCTAAAATGTACCCAATTATTCTCCTATGTAAATCCAAATAATATGAAGTATGCCGTGTGTTGTTGTGTTATATGAAAGATGCCTATTTTGCATAACTCAGGGACCAATCTTGCAATTAACCCAAAAAGGAAAATAAGAAAAGGAAAAACTATATTAGTTTGTGTTATATAAAAGTTAGAAAAACAACCTTAAATTTTATTATGATAAGTCTGGAAAAATAACTTTATAATTTGAAAAGCTAAAATTACTTGATGTATATCTAAGACAAAAATACCATTAACATTATATTTTTCTAATTTTATTTCCTTTTGCTCCATAAAACTATAACAAAAAAAATCAGCAATTCTTTTTCTTGACAGGACGGGGTAGAATCGGGATGCACCAGAAGATACAAAAAAGTTTCTGAATTTTTTTTGTTTTGTTTGATATCATTTTGATTTTGAAGTAGTTTCTCAACCCTTCTAATTCACATGGTTGGTTTTTACTGGTCTTTTGTATATTACAGCCACTAATAGTGCGTTTTACACCTAATTCAATTTTATTATTTTTATAATAAAAATTATTCATTTCACCTCCCATCCAAAACAACCAGGTCCAGAATCTCACAATAATCTTAAAATTAAAAAACCACAAAACACTAATTGATATCCCAATCACAAATAAATTAAATTAACGGATCTACCAATATAATAATTACTAAACGTGAGTTAATAATTTACTAACAAGTTACAAAAGAAGATATATTTTAATTTCTAATACAAGTTACAAGAATAAAAAGTAAAATATCAATTCATATGAAAGTATAAAGAGACGATTACTTTGAAACTTGAGCTCTTCGGGTTGAATAGAGATCAACTGGTTAGTACCACCAGCCATCCTGATGATGCATACACCAAATCACACTCTCAAATATCTAAAATAATAAGCAAAACTTTTCGTAAAAAATAAAAAGAAGAAAAGAAAATGGCACTTCAAACAGAGATGGAAAGAAAAAAAATAAAGAAAAAAAAGGAGAATTCGCAAATATTAAGGATGAGAGTGGCTAACATACATTTGATTTCGGAGGTGTAAGGTTGGTCCAGAAATTTCGGTTTGTCTGTTATCGTGTAAACTTATGAAAGCATGCGAGAGAAGGAGAAGCTTTTATTAGTTGTATGAGGCTGGCTTACATAAAATTATTGTTCGATATGTGAACACTTTAATGGGGAACACGTGGATGTAAAGATATGTGAAGTCCGATTCTATAGGACTTTGTGGGGCTTGCCGATTCTGTGTTGGGTTACAGTTCTTAATTCCATGAAAGTGACGAGGCGTCAATATTTTTACCACACTCAGTTACTTTTTTTTTTTTTTGGTCGAAATGCACTTAATAAAATAATAAAAATTACATCAGCCTATCCCTATGGGATGAAAGTCCAACAAGAGTAGTTTGGCTAATTGGGGAGGGGGAACAAGGTTCCAAATACTAAACAAGGAGCCCTTGAGCTTTTGTTTAGTAACCCAATCAGCACACGAGTTTTTAGACCTCTTTACAAAAGAGATTTTAAGTTTACATGCCAATTTACATCTAGCAATATAATTTACAAAAATTCTAGCATTACAAGAAATTTTGCTTCCAAAAACAGTTTGATCCACAAGACCTTTGCAATCACTCTCAATTTCCACCTTCCCTCGGGGGTAAGTAACTGCTATCTTGCATGCCTCCACCAGTCCCCTAGCTTCAGCTTCCATTGGAGAGTTAACTGCTATAAGTAAGGCCTTTCCATCAATCATCTTCCCAAAAGAGTCCCTAACAATACAAGCGCAAGAAGCTTGTTTAGTATTATAATTAAAAGAAGAATCACAATTGATTTTAATCTTTCCATTACAAGGTGGATTCCACCCTGTTTTACTTTCAATAAACCCATTTCTAGCCTCTGAATTGTTAGAATTTTCATTCTCAGCTTGTCTAGAATTGTTAACCTTTTTAGCCTCAGTTTTGTTTCTTGTAGCAAGAAAATAATCATCACTGGCTATTAGTGCCTCTTGTACTGTAATCATAGGGTCAGGTAGCACACCTTTGAAAATAAATTCATTCCTTCCTTTCCAAATAGCCCAAGCTATAAAAAAGGCATTTTCACCAAGTCTAGTATCTGAAATATCAGTTTCAATAGTGCATAGCCTTAAAAAATTAATCCATCTTTTCACATTACAAGTTGGTTGAGTAAGAGCTCTAAAGCTTAGTGGACTAGCCATCCACACAGCTTTGGCCCAAGAACAGTGAAACAAAAGATGTTCCACATTTTCAACTTCTGATTCACAAATAGGACAATTTGAACTTTCAATAGACTTTCTTTTTTTCCTGTTTTCATTTGTAGGTATAGCATTTTCACAACTCTTCCAAATAAAATTTTTAACTTTTGGTTGAACTTTCATTTGCCAAATAAAGTCCCAATCCTCAGATTGTAAATTAAAAGAACTTTCAGCTTCTTTTTTATTCTTTCTTTTTTCAACTTGATGTTGTGCCTTCCATAAGATCTGATATATATCTTTAACACAAACCTCTCCATTCATAGAGAAGGGCCAGAATGGAGAGTCCTCACAAGAGAATGGAGGGATATATATACAAGATATGGTTGCAACTACATCAAAGTCAAATAATTGATTAAGAATATCTAAATTCCATTCATAAGTATCATTATGCATCAAATCAGACACATATTTCAGTTCACACCCCAAAGGCTTGGTAAGATAGGATTTGTTAGGGACCCACAGGTCCTCCCAAATTTGAATCTTTTTACCATTTCCAACATTCCATCTCAGGGACTTAAGAAAACAGTTTCTTCCCTCAATCAAACTTTTAAAGCCCCATGAGCAATTACTAGGTAAAGTAGCTGCAGAAAAGTCAGATAAAGGGAAATATTTACCTTTAAGCACTTTAAATAATAATGAATTTTTCCTATTCATAAACTTCCAAGCATTTGAAGATAACAAAGCCAAATTCTGGCAATGAAAATCTTTGAAACCCAGGCCACCATCCTGTTTTGAAGTCATCAAAGTGTTCCAATTAATCCAGTGGCACTTACCTTGCCCTTGATTATTCCAATAAAAATTAGAAATGAGAGAAGTAAGGTGAGTAGTGACTTTTTTAGGAATCAAAAAAACTGACATTAAATAATTTGGAATGGCTCCAATAACAGCTTTAATTAGAATCTCTTTACCACTTTTAGAAAGTAGTTTGGTATCCCAGCTTTCCATCCTATTCATAATTTGTTCAAGTAGCCATTCCAAAGATTTAACCTTAGATTTTCCCCAAGAAGAGGGAATTCCAAGATATTTTCCAAGATGATCCAGTTTACTCATATTCAAAGAAGATGAAATATTATTCTTAACATCTAGTGGTGTATTTTTACTAAACAAGATACCACTTTTATTTAAGTTAATTTTCTGACCTGAGGCAAATGAGTAACAATTCATAATATTCCTAAAAATATCAATATTGTTTTCTTCTGCTTCCATAAAGAATAAGCTATCATCTGCAAATAGTACATGAGTAATCATAGGAGCTTTCCTAGCAATACAAATGCCTTTAAAAAGCTTAATCTCCACATAATAATCAATGAGATGAGTTAAAGCTTGAGTAACAAGACAGAATAGGTAAGGAGATAAAGGGTCCCCCTGCCTAAGTCCTTTTTGAGGCTTATCAAGTGTATATAACTGCCCATTAATCTGAATTTTATAAGTGACTGAGGTAACACAGTTATGAATCCATCTCACCCACTTTGAATCAAAACCCATCTGTAGTAAAAGATCAATAAGAAAATCCCACTCTATATTTTCATATGCTTTAGACATGTCAGCTTTAATAGCCATACTAAACTTTTTAGAGTCTCTCTTATTATTCAAGAAGTGAGTAACCTCCTGAGCCAAAAGAATATTTTCAAAAATAGACCTATCTGGTATAAAAGCTGTTTGTGTCTCAGATATTAAATCACCAATATAGACTTGTAATCTCGAAGTCAAGATTCTGGAGATAACTTTGTAAATAAAGTTTGCGCAACTAATTGGCCTGAAAGAGGCAATTATATCTGGATTAAGACATTTGGGTATTAAGGCTATTATAGTACAGTTAATAGCCTCAATAGATACATCTTCATTCATAAATTCATTCACAAGTTCAAGAAGATCAAATTTAATCTCTTCCCAAAACTGTTTATAGAAGAAGCCCCCATAGCCATCAGGGCCTGGGGATTTGTCACTCCCTAAAGACCAAACTGCATTTTTAACTTCATCAAGAGAAGCTTTTACAATTAAATCCTCATTAATCTCTTGAGTTACTACTCTCTTAACTTTAGACAGTATAGGGGAGTAATTTCTTACTCCTACTGACTTAAAAATGTTGTTGTAATAACCTGTGATTTCTCCAACAATTTCATCTTTATTACATATCCAATTCCCATTACAATCCTTAAGTTTAAGGATTTTATTCCTAGTTCTCTTCACTTTTGTTATAGCATGAAAATACTTTGAGTTTTTATCTCCCAATTTCAGCCAATTGTTTTTTGACCTAAGGGACCAATATAATTCTTCCTTTTTCCAATATTCTTCAAGCTCAATACTCAGAGAATGTAATAAAGTGTCATTCTCATCACTGTATGGCTCATTTATAATTTTTTCCATCTTTGATAAGCTATTATTGATGAGTTTCCTATTATTAAGGATTCTCTGTCTAGCCCACTTAGAGATATGTTTTTGTAATTGAGATAATTTGTATTTAAATTTATAAACACCTCTCAATTCCAAATGATAACCTGATTTCCATTTCCTTCTTATCATTTGACAAAGATCTTTATCAAAAATCCATCCTTTTTCCAGAACAAACCTCTTATTGAAGTTATTATTGTTAATACCAAAGTTTAAAATGATAGGAGAGTGGTCAGACCCTGTAGGGGGCAAAGAATCATTCCAAGTATCAGGGTAACAATTCATCCACTCTTCATTTACCAATATTCTATCTAGTCTTTGCTTGATTTGCCGGTTGCCATTTCGCTTGTTAGACCAAGTGAAATTACATCCAAAGGCAGGGACATCAAGCAAAGAGTTAGACTCAATAAAGGTATTAAAAAGTAACATATTTTTCTTATGATTAGCGTTTATTTCTCCTCCCAATTTTTCAGACGAAAATCTGATCAAATTAAAGTCTCCCATAAAACACCACAAATTAGAGACATGTTTCAGATCATTAAGCTTTCTAATAAAATTGCCTTTATTCTCATCCACTGGAGGACCATAAACAAAGTTAATTTCACATAGATCCATGTTTGGACCCAAGTAAGTGCACTGTATCAAATTCTTATCAGAGAAAATAAGATTAAAAAGAGTAGGTTCCTTAACAAAAACCGCTATACCACCTGATAAACCTTCCGGGTCAATTTGAGCAACTAAAACTAAACCAATTTTCGTGCTCAAGGAAAGTAAAAAATCAAATTTACGCTTAGTTTCAGAAAGAAATAATACCTGTATTTTATGAGCCTTGATCATGTCTATCAAGCTCAGCTCTGTCAAGGCTGTGCCAATGCCTTGACAGTTCCAGGCTTCAATCATTGTTGGTTTTGGGGTTGATTTGGGTCAACCCCGCAAACCTCTTCAGCTTCAAGACCTTCCATCAATCCTTCTTCATACCACTTCTCTATACCATAATCATCTTCACCCTCAATGATTTCTTTATCAATATCTTCTTGTTCAGCCATCTCATCATCCCCTCCTATTACAGAAGTTATGAGAGTTGCTGGAACAAGTGATTCAAGTTCATCATCCTGAGATAGACCTAAGTCCTCTCTAACCTTCTTAGTTCTTTCAATAGAACCAAAGCTTATAGAATCAGAAGAATTTAGAGTTATAGAAGGGTCAATTGTGACTAATTGATCTAAAGCAGCTATTGGGCTCAGTTTTGGATTATCTTTATTTGAACCACATAGCTTTAAAACCTCATCAGTGCCCAAAGCCCTTGTTTCAGATTTGAACTTAGGGCCTTTAACTACCATTGTTCCCAACTGAACTGTTGGGATAATAAGAGAGTTTTGAACTTTGTTGTTATTCTCATCAATACCTGATACATCAATTTCTCCTTCCTCTAATACTTTCTCAACCTTCTTATACTTTTTCTTTAAAGGCTTTTTAACCTTTTGAGTAACAGCATTGTTCTTCACAGCTTTAAATACAAATTTATCCTGGACTGTATATCTTATCCAGTTTCCCAATCTCATAGTTAACTTATTAGGATTGTCACAATCCTTCTCTTCATGTGATAGAATTCCACATTTAAAACAGAAGTCAAATAACTTTTCATACTGAAATGAAATCCACACTTTTTGATCCTTAGAGATCTTGAAATTCAAGCCAGATTGCAAAGGTTTATTAACTGAGCATTCAATTCTTGCTTTAACAGAAGAGTCCTCTTTAAAATTAAGAGGATCTGGTAGTACAACCTGAATCACTTTCCCAATTTTAGATGCTATTTTCTCAACATTAGCCTCTTTAATAAACAAAGGTGGAATGCCTGTAAACCTAACCCAAAATGCAGTTTCATCAAGCAGAGATGGAAACTTAATTGTGTCTGTGTATTTCTGAACAATAACATGAAAACCAAAGATATGATATGGTCTGTTATTCCAAATAAATTCTAAATCCTTCTCACTATCACATTGAACTGTAAAAATATTCATACCAATCCTTTCCACATTAATTCTACCTTTAACACCCCAATATTGGATAATAATCTTCTTAAGATAGTTAAGATTTATAATACCTGTTGCCACCACTCGAACCAAGAGTTTTGGCTCGTCATATTTCGAATAAACAGCCTCTTTATCAGGAGAAAGACAGAAATCATCTTCCGACTCACCATTATCAGCCATAGCTAAAATAGATTAGAAGATTAAGGTAATAGAGAACTCAACAAAGCACTGGAAAGTGATTTTGATAAAGCGTATACTTGCAATAGTAACAAAGAACACTTCGAGTTTCATAGATCTTTAAAAGATCTTAAGTGAAATCGATAATGTGAACTTTTCAGATTAGAAACGGAAGAGAACTAGGGTTTCCTAGGGTTGAAAAGTAAGGTAATGGATACCGATAACTTATTTGGGTTGAGTAATGTGACGGTGTAAAGGAGAGAGAATGGTGTTTGGCGGTGGTTTAGGGATGTAGATCGGGTTTCAGATCAAGGGGAAGGGTTTATTGGTAAACGTGCCTGAGAGCATTTTTACCAAGCCTAATGAAATGGAATTTTCCAGGCTTTTGAAGTTTGAAGGAAGAGATATATATGAGAGGTGGAAAATATATGAAGGCGGCTAGAAGGTCACACTCAGTTACTAATTTATTATAATGTTTAAGTTGTTCTTATTTTTTTATTTTTTTTTACGTGAGAACAATTTTAAATTCGAAGTCATTGACTCATTTGAAACCTGCACCACTAAATTCAATGACCAAGACCCTGACCAGTGAACTAGAAATCCCAAGTGGTTAAGTTGTTTTTATTTCGTGCTCGACTTATAAACTACTTGAGTAATGATATATTCCACCCATAACCATACCACCTAAAAAATACAACCCAATGATATAGTGTGAATTGGGTGGTTATAAATCGTTAATTTATTTATTTTCTCGATTTAATTAACGATTATAACTAACCAATTCACGCAACATCATGGAGTAATATTTGGATGGTATGATTTTGGGTGATATATATCATTACTCAAACTACTTTTACTATTTTTTTTTATTACTAAACTAAAAATCTATAAGTTTTTTCTTTCTTTTTCCATTTTAATGTTGCTCTTTTTATTTATTCTCCGACCAAAGAAAAAAACTCTTTTTTCAAAGTTTAAAAACACTGATCAATTATTCGATCAAAAACTATTTTGATAAAAATTAATGAATTAAATTCGTTATTTATTAAAAGTTAAAAAATTATTGTTGAAGATAAAGTCAAGATCACGATATATCACGCTTATGCATAGAAAGTGTTTCAAAGCATATACGATCGATTGGAATATACTGATTAGACAAAATTAAACGATCGACTTGGATATACAGATTAGACAAAATTAAGTGGTCGACCGTTTTTATAAATTTTAATATTTTTACTAACAACGCATAAATCAATTTTATTGTTAGGGATGAACAAGAAAAGTTTGTGAATGGTACTACTTGAAATATTGTGGCGGTCTTTCACGAAAAACACAATAGATGGGCATTTAAAAAAAAACATAACAAATAGGCATTAAGGATATGGTTCTTTTAGCAAGGTCTTGCTCAGATGTTTTGAGATCAATGTGGAGAATAATTGGAAAGTTTTGATGAATACACTTAGTAACAAGATAATTTGTTGTAGATCGTAACCCTTGTGATTTTATTCCAGAATAGTTGAGTAGAATCATACATTATGTTCTCACGTATCGAGAAAATTTAACGTTTAGTCTGGACAGGTCGTCATACAATACCTGCATAGATTGTTGTTGGGAGATTGTATAAGTTTTCTCGATATGTGAGAAAATAATGTATGATCTACTCAACTATTTTTGAATAAAATCACAAGGTTTATGATGTGGAACAAGAGAGTTTATTACTAAGTGGTTTCATAAAATCCACAGTCTTTCTCCAAAATGGTCTCAAAATACCCAAGTAAGACCTTACTATTAGAACCACGTCCCTAATGCTTATCTCTTAAGTTTGTCTTGAAGAGTCCACCATAAAAAATTTGGTAGCACCGTTCACAAGGTTTCCTTGTTCATCCCTAATAACAACTAATGTTGCATTGTTTGTAAATTTTAAAATTTATATAAAACGGTTGACTGCTTAATTTTGCCTATTCGGAATATCTCGATCGATCGTTTGTGTCTCAAAACACTTTCTAAGCATAGCCATATCATGATTTTGGCTTTATATTTTACAAATAAATTTCAAACTTTTAATATATGACAATTTTGATTTTTTTTTTGTCAAAATAGTTTCTGATCGTATAATTGATCAATGTTTTTAAACTTTGAAAAAAGTTTTTTTTTCTCTGTTATAAAAATAAATAAAACATCAAAATTAAAATAGAGGAAGAAAGAATTTATTTATAGATTTTACGTTTGTAAAAGAAAAAATAGTAAAAGTAGTTTATATGCTACTAAATAAAAACAACTTAAAGCATTTTAATAAAGAGTCAATGACCCAAACAATCAAGATAACAAAACACTTAGCCCGACATATCAATAACTAATTCTGGTAGTGTAAGATTACTTTTTTACCTTCAATCTACTACATTTAATACAATTACTGCTACAAACTACTCTAACCCACCACCACCGTACTCCAAGGCCAATCTAGTAGTGTTTAAAGCCCAATCGACATTGCTCGCTCTGTTATTGATCTCAACAACTCCATCCAATACTACGTCTAATATCAGATCACTATTGGGTTGGACGACGTATTTTTTGCTTCCGTAAACGAATTAGAAGAGAATTAGTCGATTTGAGGTGGCAACATTGAAAATTTTATGTGAAAGTTTTTGAATTTGGAAAATTAATCGGTGATATTCGAGTTTTTGGTTATTAATTTGAGATGTAAGAATAATGTTTGCGAAACAAACGATTGCAATTGATTTTCCAAAGTTAAGCATTGTAGAACTGGCAAATTACCAGCGAAGTAAGTAGAGTACGAGAAGCAAAAGGTTTTAAAGAACAAATCTTTTTAGGACTCTTTTGGAAAAACGTAAAGGCTAAAAATTAATGACCTCTTTAGGACATCAATCATAAAATACTAATTTTTCTTTATCTACAAACAATATAAAGTTTTTTTCCGTGAAGTTGTTTGTATTATATTGTATCTAATTAAACAAAAAATGTTTTTTCCAAAAATAAACTACTTATCAATAAATATAAATATAATTATAAAAAATCAAAAATAAAAAACTAAGTTAGCCTACAAACTAGAGCCAGTATTCAACTAAAAATAATTCCATATTTTCATTCTCAATTTGTAATTTTTTTACAATATTTACTATATAAAGATTTTTTAATGATTTCTTTAACTATAATTTTATACCTCAAAATTTCATAAATAGTTGGCCTAGTGGTTAGGCTACTCCGCAGAGACCAAGAGGTCCTGGGATCGAATCTCATTGGAGTCAAGATGACTCTGAGTCCAAAGTGGCTCTCTTATGTACTAAAAAAAAATTACTTATAAATAAACTATAATATAATTAAAAAAGACTTCAAAAATAATTTCACTTTAGGTAGCCTCCATCGACATGCCGACCCTGCTATCAAGCAAAGACTCTGATCAGTGATTTTACTTAAACTTTGGGTCTTTTTGTATATATATGATGTTGTCCGACTGAGTTGACCGAGTAATTAACCATATTAAACTTTGGGTCCTAATTTTAATAAGTACATTGGATGATATAAATTTAAATGGTACATATCATTACTTTTGATTAAAAAATAAAATTTTCTTGATACTTTCATATCTATCTATTGAAAGGATAACGTCTATCATTAAGGATTAATACCCAAGAAATACCTCAAGTTAGAATTAATTCATCCTCACCCCAACCATTATTTTTTTGTCCATAAAAGACCACATACATTTCGCTTTTTCCTTTTCTTTCCCATAAAAGGAGTCGTTTGAGTTATGAGAAATTTTCCAGAACTCGAATTTTGAGTTATGAGAAGGTTTCCAAAACTCATATTTTGAGTTTTGGGAAACTTCCCATAACTCACTGTTCTTTGAAAAAGACGGTATATTTAATGAGATAAAATATAAGGTCGCAGATGCCTATTGAGTATTAACCCTAACATTAATACATATTAACTAATTAAGGCCCTGGTTAAGAAAGAGCGTGTTTTTGGTAGAATTACTACATTACACAAATTACCAAAAAAAAAATACATTTGTATCATATATCATTGGTATACGTCGATGATCGTTTGAACTATCTCACATAAAATTTTGTAGAAGTTTTCTCCACCAATAATCGAACATTGGACTGAATAAAAAAGGAAATTGCACAAATAAAGTAAATAACATGATATTTCAAAAGAGGACAGTAAAAACTCGCAGTGCAAGTCAAATAAGAGGAAAAGAGAAAGTTCAGAACTAATGGAAGACATTTTCAAGACATTCCGTGCTATTGGTGGTCCTATTGAAATATCTGAGAAAGAATACCCAGTTCTATACAAGGTATTCAGAAAGGAATTGGGGGATATAGGCATGAGCATAATAGTTAATAATGAGACTATTACTAACGTGTTAAATGCTCACGAAATGGATGTGGAATCGATGTATAAGCGGTTTACTTTGGATCAGCAAGGAGGATATAATTCAACAATTGATGGTGGGAGTTTGGCTAATAACAACAAGATGGTTGAAAACTTGAACGTGAACGTTGGATGGACTCTAAGCCCGATCTCAAGAGACACATTTTGGAAGGGTCAATTTGAGGTTGGAGGCACTTCTGGACATGGCGTTTATACTGCAGAACACAAGGATGAAGACCAGGTTAAGAAAATGCAAGAAGAGGAGGAGGACTATGAAGAGTCAAGGAAGGCCGATGTTACATCACCAAATTCTCAATCAATCCATATCAGTCAATTCCCTAGAGAAGAAGAGGAGAATAGAGGCTGGAAAACAACACCTAGAATGAGAGTTGGGCCACCTATTACAAAATTCACCTGGCCTAAGACTTTGAAGCGTAAGGTGGCTCCAAGTGGGTGTCTAGGAAACTTCAAATTGCAGAAATTTACACAGGATGACTTCACGAAGATGGAAAGGAAAATTAATGATTTAATGGGGTTTGTGTCTGAAATTAGCGATAGTGTCTATGAAGTTCGTGGTCAAATGGCTAATGAAGGAAGGAGTAAGTTGATTGAAAATGCTAACAATGAGAACATGTGTGGTTTGGGAGATGGAGAGAATCTGTATTTTTGCAGAGGAGATAATTGCGGAGGTCATTTGGAAGCTATTTCGGAGAGTAGTCAAGATGCGGAGGACGAAGTTTGCCACAGGGCATGTCCCATGATGGCAAACGAAGTCATTAAGAAAAAAGGAGGCGACAGCCAGCCTCGCAATGTGGCTGGTGGTGATGGATAATTTACTAATTTGGAACTGTCAGGGAGCTAGGGCACCCCTGACAAAAAAATCGTTTGAGTCCCTAACTTCTAAGTTTAATATTTTGTTCGTGTGTTTGTTTGAATCGAAGATTAGGCAAAAATATCTTAAATCTTGTTCGCATTTAAGGAATTTTAATAAATCATTTGTAGTTGAACCCGGAGGAAGATCGAATATGTCCGGGGGTATATTGCTTTTGTGGAAGGAGTCTAGTAATATTAGTATTTTGTATGCTTGTCACCATTTTGTTCTTGTTGAAGTGTTGGAAATGAATGGAATGAAATGGGTTTTGTGTTGTGTTCATGCTCCAAATGATGATAAATTAAGATGGGATTTATTTGATAATTTCACAAAATGGAACCAAAAAATCAACCTTCCAATGATGTATGTGGGAGACTTTAATGACATTACAAGGTTCAACGAGAAGAAGGGGAAAAAACAACCAAATATTGATAGAATCATAAGATTTAATGAATTCATAAACAAAACAACTTAATTGATTTCCCTTCAAAGGGATGCTTCTACATATGGAATAACGGGAGAAAAGGAGAAGAGGATATAAAAGAAAAACTCGATAGAGCATTACCAAACATGGAGTGGTGCGAGGGTTTCCCTAATGCTAATATATACATACGCCAGCCATAGGATCCGACCATTCTCCGATTATCATCCAAAAGAATCCAACTCGGAAAAAAGGGGGGGAATACTTCATGTTCGAATCTAGATGGATGGAGAATGATCAATGTAGAGAAATTATTGAGAGGGAATGGAATAGTAAACAAGAAATTTCATGTGTACAGGATTTTTGTTTCAAAAGAAAAAATCTTTGCAATAAATTAAAGGGATGGAGTAAGACTATTTTATCAAACAATAGGAAAGTGATTGATACATTGCAAAGAGAGCTTGAGAAAATACAAGACGAGGATATTTCGGAGAATAATCACAAGAGGGAAATTGAAATTAGAGAGGAAATAGAAAGAAGATGGGAAGATAAAGAACTCTATTGGGCGGATAGAGCAAGGGACCAATCAATAAAACTGGGCGATAAGAATACCAAATATTTCTTTGCGAAAACGATAAATCGAAGGAAAATTAATATAATTGAGGCGATTAAAAATGATAAGGGGGATTGGATTTATGACCAAGAAAATATTAACGAAATCATTCAAGATTATTACATCAGGTTATTTAGTGAATCAAGTACGAGTGGAGCTGATGACATTGTAAATTTGATTCCTACAAAAGTTTCATGGGAAATGAATGAGGCACTTACAAAAATACCTGTTAAAAGAGGAGATTAGAGCAACGGTATTTAGTATGGATGGTTCGAAAGCGCCTGGGCCGGATGGCCTCCCAGGGAAATTCTACCACGAATTATGGGATATTATGGAAAAAGATGTGAGTAAGATGGTCATTGATTTCTTTATGTATACCACCTCCCTTGAAGGAATAAATTATACAGTTATCACTCTAGTGCCAAAAGGGGATAAGCAGGAATCAATTAAAGATTATAGACCTATCTCTTGTGTCAATTTTTGCTATAAAATTATCGCGAAAATTCTTGCTAAAAGACTACAGCCTTATATGGATACTATTATCTCACCTACGCAGTCAGCCTTTATTTAAGGTAGGAAAATCCAAGACAATATACTTATTGCCCAGGAAGTATCGTATTTCTTGAATACAACGCGGAAGTCTAAAGTTTTTCATGCGGCTGTCAAAGTTGATATGGAAAAAGCATATGATAAAGTCAACTGGGTGTTCCTTACTAAATGCTTGAAAGGATTAGGTTTCGACTCAAAATGGATTAATTGGGTGGAGAGCTGTGTTTCCTCGGTCAGTATGCAGGTGAAAGTTAATGGACAGAGACTTAAAAAATTTAAACCTAAACAAGGACTGAGGCAGGGAGACCCTCTCTCCCCCTTGTTGTTTTCATTATTGACAGAGAGCCTGGTGAGTACCATCAACTATAAATGTAGAGAAAGGGTGATTCAGGGGATCTCGATTACTAGACAGTGTCCGAAACTCAGACACCTCCTTTTTGCCGATGATGCTCTGTTTTTTATTAAAATTAACAAGGAGAAAATTAGCTCTTTCAAAGAAATATTAGATAGGTATTGCCGGTCATCGGGACAAAGGATTAATTTAAATAAATCGGCTATCATGTTTAGTAAAAATACCCCAGAAAATGTTAGACAAGAAACGATGAATATACTAAACATTGGATGCACAAATTCTATGGGAAAATACCTTGGCATTCCCTTCACAATTAGAAGAGCACGATCGGAAAACCTAAATTATATTAAAGATATACTGATCTCTAGAACGGCGTCTTGGATGTCTTTACTACTTTCAGGCGGAGGAAAAGAAACACTTATTAAAGCCGTGCTTCAAGCTATTCCTAATCATGCGATGTCTATCTTCGAATTTCCAAAAGTTTTGTGTAAGAAACTATCAAGCCTCGTTGCGAATTTTTGGTGGGACAGTGGTAATAAAAAAAGAATACATTGGATGGCTTGGAAAAAGATTGCGAGATCCAAGAAATTGGGAGGGATCGGGTTTAGGGACTTCCAAAAAATGAATTTGGCAATGTTAGCTAAGCAAGCTTGGAGAATCATTAATAACCCGGATACACTCGTTTCTAAAGTCCATAAAGGCATTTATGCTCCAACACAAACTTTTTTGGACACAAAACTTAAAAACGCGAGATCATGGAGCTGGGCCAGCATTTACAAAGGGATCCAATTCATTAAAAAGCACGCAAAATGGCAAATAGGAAATGGACTTAAAACAAATATTCGGGAAAATAATTTGATCAGTGAAAACATGAAGGTGGAGAAACCGTCTAACTGTTCTGTTAACTACGTGGCCCAATTATTTAATGAAGATTTGTCGGGATGGAACATAGAGCTACTCAAATCAATATTCCCACCGAATATTATAAGTGAAATTGTTAGAATTCCGGCCACACACCTTAATTTAGAAGATAGACTTATCTGGCCTTTTAATAAGGATGGTGAATATTCTACGAAATCAGGATACCATACACTTGTGAATGAAGAAATTAAGAGCGAGGCACAATCATCAACAGCGGCGGAAAAAAATGACCCATCACTTTGGGATCTTATTTGGAAGTCAAATGTCCCTCTTAGAATTAGAGATTTTTGTTGGAAGGCAGCTAATGGTATTCTACCATCTAAAGTCAATTTGAAGAAAAGGAAATGTGTTCAAGACACTCAATGTGAATGGTGCGAAATGAATGAAGAAAGTAGCGACCACATCTTACTTAATTGCCCATTCAGTATGGCAGCATGGGCTTCTTCAGATCTTCAGATTAAAATTGATAATACCACAACACAAGAGTTTGGTAAATGGTTCATGGGAATTACAGGAAATTATTCAAAAGAAGGGTGGGATAAGAGGAGAGTTACGACATGGAATATTTGGAAAGAAAGAATGAAAGGTTTCTTCGAAAGACGAAGATGGGCAACTGAAAATATAAAGAGGAATTCCGACGCAATTATCGATAAATTATTTGAAGGAGTAAAAGTAAATAATACAATGAGTACTAAAAATCATAAGGATAATGGTAGTAGGATGGAGGAAAACCCTGTGCTAAATGACACGGCGGATTTTATTTGGTTCAGTGATGCCTCATTCACCAAAAATTGGGAACCAGCTGGGGTGGTGGCAATTGGAATAGATAGAGCAGGTAGAATAAATCATAGAAAAGGAAGTAGATGCCTGGTGAATAATGTTATCGAGGGTGAGACTTGGGCCCTTCTTTTGGCCCTGAGGACCGCAGGTTCTATTAAGGCACTGAATAGCTCTTTCTATTCCGACAACCTTGAATTAGTTCAAGGTATTACAACAAATAAAAAGTTTCACTGGAGGCTTAACTATATGATTAAAGAAATTAAAGGATGGTTTCGCCTCTTTCCAACATGGAAAATCGCTTATATCAACAGATGCTATAACAATTTAGCGGATCAATATGCGAAAAGTATAAGACTGAACAGAGACCTATCAGGATGGAAGGATTTCTCAGTGATGGGAGCTTTTAATTACTTTAACTGTCTTTGTAATTAACCCTATTGTGCTTCTTTATTATGACAAAAAAAAAGATATCCTAATCATGAATAAGCTTAGTAAAACCCGTTTGGAATTATTTTTTTAAAATAATCGCTTGAAATGATTTTAGATTCGTACTAATACTTTACACTTTTAAAATCACTTTTAAAAAAAATACTAGCTAGATAATTATTAAAAAAATCACTAAAATAATTTTAGATATTAAAATATTTTTTAATATTTTTTACAACTACTAAAATTTTAATTGAAAAGTTAGCTTTAAAATAGTCAATCCCAAACGAACACGTATTCAACAATGATACCAGGCACCCTCTTTTGTAGTGTAAGTTTTATAGATGAATGGCCATTGGCCCACCCCATCTCTTTTGCTTTAAAGATACAATTTTAATAATCAAGAAGATATGGAAAATTCTTGTGTAAACCCAACCCTATTTGTAGGGTCGTGCTTTTGTATTATAATAATAATATTATTTGTGTACTAAAAAGAGAGAAACGTGAGTCAAAGTTCAAAGTTGCTTTTTCTTTTCTCTTTTTCTATTTTTGCTTTTTTTTTTTAGTCCGCCACTATTCCTTTTTGTTTCATTGTAGTTAGGGCGGTAATCGAGTCGAGCCAAGCCGAATAGTAGATGTACTAGCTTGTTTATTTATTTATAAATTTAAACGAGCCGAGTTCGAGCTCGAGCTGAGCTTTGAAGTTAGTGTTCAAGCTCGGCTCGTGAGAATATAGCAAAACTCGAGATCAAGCTCGAAAGCTTGTTTAAAAGTGTTTCGAGCTCGAGCTCAAAAGCTTGTTTAAATCTGTTTCGAGCTCGAGCTCAAATGCTTGTTTAAATCTATTTCGAGTTCGAAAGCTCTTCTTTTATCTTGGGCTTTTATGGATTAATTATAAGATAGATTAATTATATGATAGATTGTTGTAAATCTTTTAATTATATAAATTTTTAATTAGAACGTAATTGACTATTGTAAACTATCATTTTATACAATCACGTATTCTTTCTTTGGATTGTTAAATTTTGAATGGTCTTTTATAATTAGGTAGGTAGAGGGGGAGAGTGACATGTAAGTGTTGGGATAAGATAAGTTTTTTTTATATAGTAATTGGTTTTAAAATTTTGAATTGTAATTTCATTATATTTTTCACGAGCTTTTCAGAAAAGCTCGCGAACAGGCTCGACTCGTCTCGTTTAATAAACGAGCTCGTTTAGTTTAACGAACGATCTCGAGTCAAGCTTTTTCCGAGGCGAGCTTGAGCTGCTCGCGAGCAGCTTGGTTCATTTACAACCCTAATTGTAGTAGTATTTATGTTTGTAGATTTTTTTTCTTTTGGCAAAATTATTGTAGGTTTAGAAAAAGAAGAAACAAATTTGATATAAAAGATTAAATTTTTATATTTTTTTCAAAAGAGATAGGTAGATTTTTTTAGATTAAATTTTAAAATAGATTATAAATTATATAATTGATATAAAACAAGATTAACGTTTTTTAAGACAATCAAATTGAATGATAAATTTACTTTGTACTAGGGTTATAAACAAATCGTTTTGAATATTAAATATGGAAATTTGTTTGTTTAATTTTTTAAACTGTCAAACTCAGAGGCACATCCAGAATTTTAATAACAAAGGGAGGGGGGTTGTGTTGTGGTGATGGTGCTTGTGGTCGTGGTTGTGGGAGTGGTGGGTGGTGGGGTAGTGGTGGTATTAATAGGGTGATGGTCGTGGTTGTGGGAGTGGTGGGTGGTGGGGGTAGTGGTGGTGGGAAATCAACGACTGTGAAGAATAGCCAAACTTCTTAATTCTTGGGTGTATGTGTTTGAAGAGAGAGGGAGAAAAGAGTATCCATGAGAGGGAGAAAGAAAGAACCGTGACTGTGCCTGCAATTAACTCCCTTGAGAGATGTAATCTTCCGTCGTGTATGTGTTTGGAGAGAGAGAGGGAGAGAAAAAAAAAAGGAGAGGACGTTATGTTTTAATTTTGTGTTTATATACTAATGTCTGGTAGCCTACTTTTTAAAATAAGCTGGCAGCTCTCCTCCCCCTAATCCTCTGTTTGATTTACAAAACTTCATTTTAACACCAAAATTCTCAAAAAAATAATGGGTGAATTATACATAGGGTCTTAGAGACACTATTTTTTCTCTATAGAGTAGTGTCTAGAAATCTGTTCTTATTAGGGACCTCATTTTGTATAATAGTCTTTCCTACCCTTACTAACACTAAAAGACAAAAAGTGTGATGTCACTGTTTCTCTCTCCACTACCTACCCCTACCCACCTACCTCCAACCTCCCACCGACCTCCGACCACCGACCTCCGACCTCCGACCACCAGTCACCGGTCACCGGAAAAATCATAGAGTATCGGATAAAATTGATGAGTATCGGAAAAACTAAGAGTACTCTATAAATTTGCTGAGTACTCTATATATTTTAATGAGTACTCTAAGAAAAAAGTCGGGGTACTCTAAGAAAAACTAGGAGTACTCTCTTAAAATGTAGGAGTACTCTTAAAAATTGGGGAATACTATCAAAAAATTACAGAATAATTTAAAAAAAAGCAATGAGTCTAAATATTAGGGAGTATTATTAAAACACATATATTATTACACAAGCAAAAAAAAAAGGAAAATCTAACTGGTTTGACCAGATCTAGATCTGGTCAACCATGTCTACCAAAAAAAAAGCGTCGTGAAGCTCAAGCGCCGTGAAGATCAATGGAGTTGCAGTGAAGTGAATCAAGTCTCGTCGGAAGTGGAGGTGGTGGTGGTGGCTTCGTCGAGCGAATCAGGAGGTGGCTCCGAGCTTCCCTTCTCCGGCGAGATCCAGCAGAGCAGGAAGCTTCGGTGGTGCTGCCTTGGTCTCAGCCGAGCTTGAAGGACCAGTGTTTGAAGCTTCGAACTGCTGCAGCTCAAAACTAGTGAGCACCGTTTGCAGTGAGCAGCCATGGCGGAACCCTAGGAAGCAAAACGAAGCCGTGCAGTGAGCAGCCATGGCGGAACCCTAGGAAGCAAAACGAAGTCGTGCAGTGAGCAGCCATGGTTCACGAACATACCTCTCGCTTGAGCTTTCCGTTTCACGAACGGTGCTTGGTGGTTCACGAACGGAGCTTGGTGGAGCTTGAGCTATATCGCCTGAGCTTCACGGACGGACCTCGAATCTCGAATGAAGCAGCACCGGAGCTCCATTAATAGCGGCGATGGTGATGGTGTTGGTGGTTTTTAGCATTTTCGGTGGTGGTGGTTGTGTTATGGTGGTGGTGGTGGCTGTTTGGGAGTTGGGGGAGGAGAGAGGTATGAGAAAATGGATCTGAAATTATAATGGTAGGGTTTCTAAATTAGTATATATAGAAGACAAAAAATAAAACGAGGGTAGTAAGGTAATTGGAGTTTTGGGTTTCATGTGTTAAATACTTTTTGAGGTCTTTAGTAAAAAGAGACTCCTCGTGGGAGTGCTATCTCGAAGAGGGGAGTGTGTTCAAGACCCTAAGTGGCATTTTCTCCTGAGATCGAATTTCATTGGAGTCAAAATGACTTCGAGTCCGAAGTGGCTCTCTCATGTATTAAAAAAAAAAATCAAATGGGCAACCAAACCGAGCTCAAACTTGGAAAAACATTAATAAACCAAACCCAAATTTTAATACTGAACAAACTCAGTAAAATGTTACTTAACATAGGTAAAGTTTGTCCATCACAATTTGTCAGGCCTAAGATCGTTCCGTCGGCTCATTATTTCAGTCTAGCTAGAAAAGCCTGAACTACCCTTGGTATGATCGGAGAGGTTATAAAAGCAACAGTTTCGAATTAATTTTACTAATTACCCAAAAAAGGGAGTAATTATACATAATTACAAAAATGAAGTGTAACAAAAACAATATTTGTTCAGAACCTGGCAAAATGAATACAACTAAAAACAAAGCACCACTGCTTTCTTTATATTTCTATTATTTGAAAGTTGAGAGCCTTGGAAGCTTGTCTCGTAAATAATATAGCCGGGCCCGCCTCACTTTCCTGTGACTAAGTACTTTCAGCTCCTTGATATTTGGCGAGTACCTATAATAGTAATACAACAAACACAATTTGCAGATGAGTCCTCATTATCTCAATTTCAAAAATAGGTAAAGGGACCTATAATGCAATTAACTTACACTGGGAAGACAATCTCAACACCTACACCAGCAATAATTCTACGAATCCGTATAGTAGTATGTATACCAGCATTTTGCTTCGATATAACTATACCTTTGTAAACAGATAATCTACGTTTGTTTTCAGGGACCTCCTATACAAATTAAGATTGGGCAATTATGTCATTTCTTTAAAGACAAGAGGTTGTTGAATAATACTAAAATTACCAGTTTGATTTGGACTACATCGCCTGTTCGAAGATCAGGTGTGGCTCGAATCTCTTCTGATGCATCTATTGCTTTCTTATTCAATATCTATTCCAAGAAAAACATAAGTTTCATCAGATTTTACCAACAATTTAGAAGCTATGTATTTTTCCTTTAAATTTTAATTAAGTAATTAGACCGTTGGTTTTGAGTCATATACAATGTAGCCAAATATGTGTAGACATTTTTAAGAAAGAACATGAATAATTTGATTACGATCAATTTTCAAATAATATAGGGACCTAAAGTGCAATTATGGTATAATGCAGGGGGCTATGATGCAATTAACTAACAAAAATCTGTAATGTGTAAAATGGACTAACAACTACACAAGGAGCTTGCTTGCAATTTATCCATCAATAACCATAACATAAATTGAGTAATTAAAAGGATAAGAATACTCACCCCCATTACATCTCCGAGCTTGGTTCTCGGCTTAAACGGTGTCGTTACAACGATTGCAGCTTCTGCTTCGGAATCGACACCTTCCTCTGCATTCTCTGAGCTCGCTGCTGGCTCCACTTCTGAATTTTCTTCGGCTTCGGCTCTAACAACAAAAGAACGATTCTTCAACGACAAAGAGTTAAACGATGACGTAATGGAGAGAGGAGATGCAATGAGACGGTGAGATATGAATGCAGAGGAAGCTAGCTTCTTTGGTGGCGGTGTTGGGCTTCGTAGTACCATAAACGGTGCTGCGTGGGGGAGGATAACATTGGAGCTCATGGTGTTTGTTTGATGTTGGGAGTGAAGTGAAAAGTCTTATCCATTTTCTATTGTTAAATGGGTCGGATTTAATGCGGATCTGGGTGTAATTCGATTGGACCCATCTTATTTTATCTTATAAAAAAAATATTGGAAGTGTTGGATAAAATATGATTTTGAGATAGATATTTGGTGTAGTGGTTGGAGTACTCCGTAGAGACCAAAAGGTCCTGAGATCGAATCTCATTTGAATCAAAATGACTCCGAGTCCAAATGGTTCTCCGACGTATAAAAAAAGAAAAATTAAACCATATGTCTTCAATCACCGAAGTAACTAATATGATAGTTGATTGGGTAGTTAAGCATAAACTCAAGGGTAAAAAATTTGGCGGCACACACTTCCAAATAACTTATCTAAGTTAGATAATGCGAAAGTTTTACCTTATGGAATTGGTTAATGTTTAGTAATGACGTTTATTTATTAATTAAGAAATGGTTGAAGAAAAAACTAACATTTCTTCATTTAACACTAGAATGATATCTAATTTTGTGTGTGATGATTAGTGGTAATCAAATGGGTCGTCTGCGTAAATTCGGTCCACACGGCTTGTGCCCGCGAATTTTGGAATTATATTAGGTTTTAGTGTTAGCAAAACTCGTGGTTTTATATTTATACAAAGCCTTAATATACGGAAACCAACACGATCCGTTCTGGACTGTTACATATATATGTATATCCATCATTATTTACTTCTCGAAATCTCTCGATTGTCCCAACTACGAAGAACCATTACATTATATTTTGCACAATGAATAATGTCAAAACTCGACTTCATGTGATATTACAATTACTTAGTAAAATGATACTCTATCTATCCTATAAATAATGTCCACTTATTATATACAGTGTCCCAAAATCAAAGTCCACTTAGAATCTCAGGACATTTTTTTCTGTTCTTCCAGTATTATCCTTATCAAAATATTCACACTTATATTTCCAATGTATAATTAAAATATTAAGACACTTTATGAGTGATATTTTAGTAATGGTGAGTGTAATAATTGTATGAAAGATTTATCCAACAGGTCTTGAATACTCCTCCTCAAGACCCAAACACCCCCACCCAATCTAGTTTCCTTTTTAAATGTCTATTATCCCACTACCCATTATACTCTTTTTGTTTCTTACCTACTAAATATGATAAATTATACACATAAAATTAAAAAAATCTAAAAACACATTCCACACCCTTAACCCTTTTCTCCCAACTCTCGATCTGTCGAGCCAAGGCAGTAGCTCCGGCGAGATGACAGTAGGCGGAAAAAAAAGCTTCTTCTGGCTTAGAAGAAGCTCTGGCGTTTCGTTCGTGCTTTTTCCAACTATTTATTTACCTTTGGATTAATCAATCATACCACATATTCCATGATTATTCCTCCCGAGTCCTCATCGTAAATTTAGAGAAATTATCTTTTATACCTTAGGATTATCTATCCATTTTCCCTCGCTATCCATGATACTAAGGATCTATGTAGTAGAAATTGCAACCTAGGTGTCAACTCCCTCCACAACTGCTTACACCTAGTAAAAATTCTAGACGTTTTTTCCTAGCGCCCCAGTCGTCGTGGAAGAGGCGCCTAACCCGCCTAGGCGCCGATTAATGGCAAAAAATGGTCGTCTAGGCACCGATCAATGGCAAAAACTAGTCGCATATGCCGTCTTTTTGTTTTGCTTATTTTTGAGAATTCTTGAATTGATATTATAACTCAAATTTTAGTATTTTGATATTTCCTATAGTGTTATTAGATGAACTTTATGTCTTAAATAGTTAAAATTATTATAATTACTAAGTATATATTACTAGATATACAAAATTACACAGAGGGACTCAGAACTGTATAATCCCGCCTAGGCCCCGTGTAATCCCACCTACGAGCTAGGCCCGGTCAACCGCCTAGGCCGCAAAATCGAGATCTACAACATAGCTAATGATACGATTAATATTTCTACGTTGTGCTGTCATAGCAAAGAAATACTTTGTATTCCATTCACCACACTTAATCCACATTTGGCATGCTCAACCTGCACAATATTTTTCCTAATTTGCCCAGTCTTGATTAAGTTTGGCCCTGATTCGTTGCTCTTCGTCTTGTTCCTTCTACGTGTTTGGTTCATTAGTTACCCTAGTAAGTTCCTCTTCCAGTTCTTTAATTTTTGCGCTGTTATTGTGGAATGTATCCTTGTTCCACCTTTTTAGTGCATTTGTTGTGTCATTCCGTTTATAAAGAAAGTTGTCTATTGACTCCTCGTGTCCTGGGTCACCCCAATAATGTCGTACAACCATTATACAATCTTGATAATCCATCCAGAAATATTGAAAACAAAAGAATTTATTTGTTTGCCATGTTGTCATCGCAAGAGTACGATGAATAAATCGACACCCTTGAGAGGACTTACTACCCGCAAGTGTACGGGGGCGTTAACAAGTAATAAAAGGTAAGTACAAAGGGATATCGTCTCCACATGGACTATGAAGTTTATAATGATTGTTTTTACGAGTATGGTAGATTAAGTTGCGAATACACGTAAATTAATGGAAGATATTTGTTGGGTTTTTATTCAATAAAGCTAAGTGCGGTAAATAAAGATCAACTTTAATGGTTGATAAGATTAGTAAAGTAAAGAAATAAAGGAGAATGCAAATTAAATAAATAACGAGTTAGATAGGATAGAAATATACTTAAGTATTGCTAGTCATTCTCAAAGTCAACTAATTAAAGTTTCTAGATACTCCCTCCATCCACTTTTATTTGTCCATCTTTCTAAAAGGAGGTGTCCAACAATATTTGTCCCTTTTATATTATCAAGACATTTTTTCTCCAATTTTTCCAATATCACCCCTAACTAATTAGTTAAAAGCAATGGTGCATTAAATGACATTCTACTCAATGAATAAGGGCAACTTAGTAAAGAGAAAGTGTATTTAATGTCTTTTTTAATATCTGTGCCACAAAAAGTAGGACAAATAAATAATGGACGAGGGGAGTATAAGATAAAATTGGTCATTTCATGTTAGTCGGGATTCAATATTATTCCCAATCCCTCATGGGTAAATAAAAAGTTATCCTACGACACTAGAGACCTCTTCCGAGTGACCATACAATACTTTCAAATGCTATTCTATTCACACCATATCGACTACTTGGCTAGTTAAGACCTCCTAGACCACTAACGCACAGCAAACTCCTATATGCTAAGTCCGTAATTCGACCCCCCTCTGGGGCGATAGTCTAACTACTAACATTACCCAATACTTGATCAAGGTATAAGTAGGAACAAGTCACACGCATATAGTCAAAAGAAACAAACTCAATTTATTTAAATATAACAATCCCAAAATCCAAATAACATCAAAGGTTCATATTATATTGCAATCCTCAAACAAGAGGGTTTTAGTTCATAATGAAATACTGAAAACTAACGATTAATAATGGAAGAGTCATGTTTAATTCTATATGGGATAAAATTACTCTAATGATCGATGTAAAATGGAGTTCGGATGATAAAGAATGGTGGAAATTCTTGGAAAACTCTTCTTCTCTTTTTCTTCTCTAGCTCTAGGCGTTATTTTCTCTTCAAACGTGTAGTGTTTAAATTGTTGTGTTTTTTAGCTCCTAAAATGATTATATATCAGCCTAAAATGTTTTTGCGTCAAAATGGGTTCACTTAGATGAATTAAAATGGCCTAACCCGTTTTACTTAGTGTTGGACTAGTTCAAGACACGGTGAAAGCGTTGACATACCTTCTTCATCTCAACTCGAATTGACTTCTGTCACTTCTCGCGCGTCACTGACTTCAAGCTATATACAAAAAAGGCAATTTGTTCAAAACCCTGACCAATAAATCGTGGTGATTGAATTAAGTGACGTCAAGATTTTGTCGGTAGATGCTTTAACTTCTCCAAAATAACTTTTTACTCTTTCTACGCCTTGACTCGGGTTTGGACTCGACTTCTTGAATTCTCATCATCATATTAGTGTCTCATGTCAACCATGTACCTAAAATCTACACACTTAAGACACGATTAATACACAAAATCTCCCAAAATATCAATATGTCCAAAATGGGACTAGAATTGAAGATATGTCAAATAATAGGGAATAATCCCCCTCCGTAGGTCCACTAAAACACCAAAAATATGTCTCATAATATGATTATTTATCACAAAATATGAAACATCAAGACCCCCAACTCAAAGTATTATCGTCCCTACAAAATAAAAACTAATTAGGGGCCAAAATTCAACTAATCATGGAATAAGAGAAGGTAAAGATTGATCTACAAGTATATTTATCATACCTATCATACCCAAGTATACCTATGATTAATCCAACTAATCATGGAAAACTATAACTAAACTAGTTTTATGAAGTAATATCTGTTACAAATAATTAACACAATAAAAATATCAAGAATAAAACCAGCATTGCAATGCAAGAAGAGGTCGACTCTCAATTAGTATGAACGACGGCTATAAGTATTCCTCGATCGTTCCGTGTTGTCCAATAATCCAATCAACTACACCCTATACATTCAATTGTTACTTACACAATTAACTAGAAATCTCAAGGTCTTAAGGTGGCTGTAAATGAACCAAGCCGCTCGCGAGCAGCTCGAGCTCGGCTCAGAGAAAATCTCGTTTGAGATCGGCTCGAATATAAACAAGCTCAAGCTCAAGCTCAAGCTTCATTTTAAGCTCGATAAGTAAACGAACCTGCTCGAGCTCGCCCCATGAGCTCGTTTAAAATTATAAATTAATATATTATCTACTTATAAATATATTATTAAACTTTCAATATTAAATTGGATATTTTTTTACATCTTTAGACATTTATTTTTTCATTAATGTGATGTTTCATATTTCCATACCACACACTTCATCAAATACCAACAGTTCATGAAAGTCCCATTTAAACCATAAAAAACAATTAAAAAAGATTATTCTATAAGTTAAACAAGCAGGTTGTAAAATTTCTGATTTGGATCATTGAAAGCTCGGGCTCGGTTCGGCCCGACTCGTTTAAATTTGAGCTCGGCTCGGCTCGTTTACAGCCCTACGGCGTAGCATAGGCTTAAGGTAAGGTGTGATAAATTTTGGGATAATTTACATTGGGCTTTTGGCACTCTCCTCACTATCCATCAACTAATCACCATAGAACTGAGTTTAGGATCATAATCATGCTCACTCAACCCATTTGATGCCATAGCGTTGCATCCCTAAGTCCCTCCAATTTCAAAAATATCCTATGCCAATTGAATATTTTTTTAAAGTAAAACACGAGACCCAGCGCGAGATAATTGAATATTTACCCACCCACTATATCCCACGATCACATACACCCACCAACAGGGGCGGAGCCAGGATTTGTTGATAGGGGGCCAAGGGGGTTCGGGGGCAGCGGCCCCGAAAAAATTTTAAAACTTTTTTTCACGGCAGGTCCATATATTGTGCAAAAATTACAATAGAAGTCTTATCTTGTAAAAAATTACACTATATTTCCCTATATTATGTAGAAAATGCACTATAAGTCTTTATATAAAAAATTTAAATTATTTATCGTATAATATATAAAATAAAATTTATTTTGCTATAAAAAAATTAAAATATCTATATATGTACAATAATTATAGGGGTAATTAGAGATAAATGCCTCCTTAATGATGTCTTTAATTTTTTTAAGCCTCTAATTTTCTTATTTAGAGATAAATGCCTAATAGAACAATTATTTATAGAAAACATCCCCTTTATATTTTTTATACCTATACTATCCTTATTATTAAATATATTATTTTATTTTTAATACAATATTTATTTTTAAATCTTAAACAAATAATAGGATATTTCCACCACCACCACCACCACCACCACAACCATCACCGCCTCCATCATCACAACCACCACCACCACCACCACTACAGCCACCACCCATCACCACCACCTCCACCACCACCACCACCACCACCTACTACTAATTTCATCACACGCGCGCGTCCGTGAAATTTTTTTAAAATCGCCATAACTAATTAAAAAAAAATCAGAAAAATCGAAAAAAATCATATTTGGATAAATCAAATTAATATTTACGTCTATGATTTTTTTCGGAATTTTCTGAATTTTTTTGGTTTTTTTGATTTTTTTTAATTTTTTAATTCGCAGAAACATGGAATTCCATGTTTTAAACAGTGAATTTCGTGTCTGCGGAAAACAAATTCCATGTTTTAAACAAACATGGAATTCCATGTCTGTCTAAAACATGGAATTCCATGTTTAAAACATAGAATTCCATGTTCTGCGAATTAAAAAATTCAAAAAAAATTCAAAAAAATCAAAAATTCAAAAAATTCTGAAAAAAATCATAGACGTAAATATTAATTTGCTTTATCCAAATATATAAATTTTTTATTTTTTTGATTTTTTTAGAATTAGTTATGACGGTTTTAAAAAAAATTCACGGACGCGCGCGTGTGTTTATTAGTTTTTGTTTTGTTTTTTTCTAATTTCTTTTTCTTAATTGTTAATTATAAGGGTAGTTTGGGATGGGGCATTTTTCTATAAAAAAACTTATTCTAGGCACCTTTTTTTAAATAAGTTTTTTAATAGGCATTTATCTCTAATTGGCTCTTATTATAAGTCTAATATATAGATTTTAAAAATTTAGTGGATTAAAATAAGTATTTTAAAAGTTTAGGAGGGAGCCAAATATATAATATAGAGTAATGATATATACCACCCAAATTCATACCACCCAAATGTCACCCAATGACGTGGCGTGAATTGGTTGGTTACATATCTTTAATCAAATCAAGAAAATAAATGCATTAACAATTTGTAACCAATCAATTCACGCCACGTCATTGGGTGACATTTGGGTGGTATATATCGTTACTCATATAATATATATATATTTTTTTGTTTATAAAAAATAAAAAAAAATTAAAGTAATTTTTTTTTTTTAGAAAACCAGGGGGCCCATGGTCCCCCAACCTCTAATGTGGCTCCGCCAACTGCCCATCACCTCAAACTTAAACTCCAAGACAACTAGTCTTAAGCATGTAATTGGAGAGCGAATTATATGGTCAAGTTTCAAAACTAAAGGATATTACATTTCATATTTGGTGAGCAAGCTAAAGGTAACAAAGAACTAACAAATAAATGACTCAATCATTTTTTTACAAAAACTCATGCCTCAACCCTCTAACGATCTCTAATTAATCTCTGAAAACCTGCCACAAACACTCGTGTCTGACCCACCACGTGAAGAACCAACGAACATTCCTTACACTGCTTCTCCACAGAACTCTAGTTTTGATATTTAAAACCCCCACTCTTTATCCAAAGTCTCATCGAGAGTCACTAATGGTAGTGCATGTTGATTTTTTGAAGACATTGTTAACAAATAAGATAAAGCAAAATGAAACCTACTATGCGGACTAATAGTAATTTGACTACGTGAATGAAGAAAAAAATGGAGTTTGCACACAATATCACGGGTTGAGCAAGTATAATGGTTGTAAGTACATACATAATAAATAGCTAAAAGACTCACCTTTTATGGGTTAATAAATATAATAGAACCTGAGTATATATAGTGTTGAACTTGCAAATGAACCATTTTATGTGTTGAGTGGGATTCCAGATGTGGTCATTGCATGAAACACTGATAAATGTGGTGAGAGTCTCTTAACTTTCTAGCGTGTATAATATTAGGGCTGAGCATAACTTTGGGTTTGGGTAATGGGGATAAAAATAGGGGATAAAAAAAGGGGGATAATGGGTATTTTTAACATTGACCCAATGTTAACTCGGGCCTACCCTTTGAAAAATTGGACCCGTCCAAATACCACCAGGTCTCTCTTTAACTTCTTAACACTCGGGTTGGACCCGTCCAACCCGACACTGTTCATCTAAAAAAAAAAAAAAAAAAACATATATATATAATGTTGCAAAATAGCAGAAACCCTTATTTTACTTCCGCCTCTCTTCACGATATAGCCAAGGTTCTCTCTTCTTCTCTCTGCCAAAAACCAAAACCCTAATTATCTAATCCATCAAATCTACTCCTTTAAATCATCGCCATATGCTGCTTTTAATACCTTAATACCCTAGATATGTTACTACATTTCTCTTTCGATTTCTCGGTTTCAGATTTGTTTTTTAGGTGAGTTTAATCTTCATATTCGTTTTTCAATATCTTTAATCTTAAGTTTCTTTTGTTAATTCATTCCTATTTCTTTTTCAATTCGGTTGTAGTGTTAGTTGATACATACTAATGTTTTTTTTGTTTTTGTTTTTGTCACAGATTCAAGAGGTTTTCAGTATTGTTTTCTAAGGTGAGGATGAATCTTAATTCGAACTAGCTAATTTTTTGATTGTGAATTGATTGTGTTTATGTGATTGTGACTTGGTTGTGTTTATGTGATTGTGAATTGGTTGTGTTTATGTAATTTTTTAATTTTCTGGTTCCTATGGTTATTAATTGACCGTTGACTTGATAAACTTGGTTCCAGGAGAATGCAACCTTGACTAAAGAATCTAAGGCTGATTTCATAAACAGGTCCTATATATAATGATTAGTTGTTATTAATTATATGTAAGTTGGTTAATTTGACAGAAATGGAAGCTCACATTAAAGTCCAATATTGTGTTCAATTTTGCAGCCTCAGATACCATCAGTGTAACTTTTGCTTTTGCTGCATTTTTTTTGAAGGTAACATTGCTAAATTTCTTGGATACTTTACTTGAGAACTCGTAGCTGGAAAGTTTCCTCTGTTCTCGCCACTTTTCTCCATCAACTGTGAAAATTCCATCACCTAAAAAGGAAATTTTAAATCAAACACAAATAACACAAGTATTTAACAACTTCTTTATGGTTCTGTTTATTACAGGCTCTTGTACACAAATCAGAGTTGAAGAACTAGAGGCTAGAGGCTGAATTTGGTAATTTGACTTGTGTTTAATATATACTTACATTAATATATACTTAGTTACTGACTTGCACTAATATATACTTACATTCTGACTTGTGTTTTTAGGTGCATTTGACTTAACACCAAAGGAAAATGTTGGATAAAATAGTAAACAGATCATTTTGGGTAAGCCATACCTTATTATCATTGTGTTTAATAAACATGTATTGGTAGCCGCCTTTTGTAGTAAGTTGCCTACTTGTTTAAAACACAATCAGGTGATGAGGTGTAGTTGGTTTTCCAGGAATCCCGTGCTATTTTTCAACTATATCTGAGGCCGATGAAAGTGTTTATAACACGAGGCCTATGATGATCTACTCAATTATAAGCTATCTGCTATTACAAGCCTATGATGACACTTTACTGAGGCTTAAGGGTTAAACCTTAATATGTTTAACTTATATAACTTACCGATATATTTGAGAATGCTTTTAAGTAACAGGAAATTGGAATTGGAATGCTCCAGGAAGTGATTGTGCTGAATTTGAAGTTGAAGCTTTTGAGTGTTGATTATGATTGAATGTGTTGTAATATTTTTAATGAATTTGATTGTGTTGTAATATTTTGGAAGAATTTCATTTAGTTGTACCTTTTATTTTGTGAATTTGAGTAATTCGAGGGATTAAGTTGCAATTTGTAATAGTTAAGTTGTAAGATTTTATGAATCAGAGGGTATTTTGTGATTCAAGTCAATTATATGGGAGAAATTTGCAATTTGAATTAATTTTTTAGCTTTATATTATAATTTCTTTTCTGATTTACAGGTTTAATTACCCTATAGGGTAAACCCGGGTAAACCCGAGGGTAACCCGTGTTTGGGTAACCCGAGGGTAGGGTAAAATTTAACCCTACCCTTACCCTTGACCAAACCTAGACCCGGCTAATCTACCCTACCCTTACCCTAGACCCCAACCCGGGGTAATCCCGGCCCGTGCTCACCCCTATATAATATACTGTCAACTCAATTTCTTATTTTTCTCTTACAAATGCATTGAAATCTCACTGCATATGGCTGACAATTTTCAGATGCCAACTTATGCATGCCCCCGCTCTTCCTTTGCTTTCCTTGATAAATTACTCCCCTATCTATATTGTATATTCTTTTTTTCCTGATATTCACCCTTACTCCGGTCTATACCCCCACTAATGCAAACTCCACTATCTTCCTCCATTGAGCTTCCCAAAACAACATCATACCTTATACACCTTCTGCCTTTCCTACTATGATCACTACTACTAGAATCTACAGACCTATTACCCCCATAAAGACACATCTTACTATCCCACTACCCTTTTGCAGTCTTCTCGGTTACCAACTTCTTTCTCCAGTTTTATTCACCTCGTCTTGAAATCCACCTCTAACTATTTTTCTGTCTGTTATTTCTTACCCATTCAGTGACATTTCTTGTTATATTCATATTAACTTGATGTACAAAGAAAACCCACCAAATCTTGTCTCTCTCAAGTCTCACCCTCATCTTGTGCTAAAGCACAGTTACCAAGTAACCCTATTGTTGAATAATTCATCACCATAACCAATGTCTATGTTTTCGTTATAGCTCTCATCCCCTTGCGACGGACCCAACACTACTGGATTCGCGTGGTTTCGCGACGACACGGGTCATCGCTAAATTCACGCAATTCGTCGCTAATTGGGGTTAGCGACGACATTTCGTCGCTAACTTGTCGTCTCTATCCCTTCGTCGCTATTTGGACCATTAGCGACGAATAATTGTGATTTCGTCCCTAATCTCTCAGACTTTTAACCACGAGGCTTGGCGTTGGGAATTTAACCTGTTAGCGACGACACGTCGTCGCTATTTAACGAATTAGTTTTTCTTTATTTTTAATCGCTAATTTATTAAATGAATTTGTTTTTAAATAACCTAATCACGAAACATTAGCGACAGTTTAGTCGTCGCTATTTTTTTTAAATTTTTTTTAATGTTTCCGTAAATCAATATTTATTTTTTAATTTATATGTTATCGACGACCCATTTGTCGTCGCTATTCATAATTATTATTATTTTTTAATTATTTTTTTTAATTTAAATTTTAGTTTTAATTAATTAAATTTTAGTTTTATTATTATTTCAATTTTAAATATAATGCAAAATTACAAATAAATAAAAATCCAAAAATACATATAAAATACGATAATTCGATAGAAATACTAAACGTGAAGCCAAAGTCAAACGTAGTCAAAGTCAAAATGAAAGTCAAACATACGGAATAAACTTAAAAGTCTTAAAATTACAAACCAACCAAATTAAAAAAATAAGATAACTTAATCATCACTCAAGTGGTGCTCTTCTTCATCTTCTCCTCTATCCTCATCTTCTCTCTCTTCATCTCGTTTCTCTTCCCTAGTGGGCCCGGGTTTGCTGATCGACTGAAGTCCTTGGGCGATTCTCATGTCGTTTAATGCTTCGAAGAGAGTGTCTGCCATGCTCGGGGGTTGACTCGGCCGACTAGAAGAAGCAGTGGGCCCGGACGATGCGGAGGATGGATCTGGTATAGGTGCAAGTCCTTGAGCCGCACGAAGCTCGTTCATCCCAGCCAGAATCACCTTAAGCAGCTCCTCGTTCTCCCTGTCCAGCTGTGTAGGAGTCCTGGATCGTTTACAGACCGGACCAATGGTAGGCACCCAGTATTTAGTCTTGGGTGGGTGCGGGACCTCCATGATAGTCTCGAGCATAGCATCCATCTGCTCCTGGATGGTAACTTCAGCTCCTTCCGCTCCGGCCTGCACAACCTTCTTCTCCATCTTCTCCCGAAGAACACCCTGTAATTAGATTTCAATTTAAAAATAAATTAGATTAATAAAAAAGTAAAGTTAAAAACAAATAATTAATTTAAAGCAATTTAAAAAAAAAACTTACACTAGCTTTCTCCAAACGCTGGTCACACCAGCTATCTGTAGCTGCATCGTACGATAGGTGGTCGAAATAGCCGCTTAAAGGAGGAAGCTCCATCTCCTCCTGGGTCTCGTCATCCACAAAAGTCAACGGCTCTTTCGTCACCGTCTTCAGCTTCCCCTGGACAGTATAGAATAACAAATATTAATTAGTTAAAAATTAAATTAAATTAAATACTAAATTAAATTTTAATTATTAAAACTTATACCTCAATAATCACTTCCCGAGTCTGGGACCAGTTCCTTGACCCCGCCTTGCTCGGAACTGTCTGCAGCTCTCGATTCTTATTGTTTATATCAGCCTGACTCTGTTACAAATAAAAAATAAATAGTTATAAAATTAATTAAAAAAATGTATAAAATAATTAATAAATTATTTTTTTCTACCTGTTTCGCCTCGTCATCCAACATCTTCTTCGTCGCCGCCCAATGCACCGGGTCAACATCTGGTGGATCTTCACTTGTGTAGTAGTAGTCGTTCTTCAAATCCGACTTCCATCGCCTGTAGGCTCCAGAAGTCATCGTATTCAACCTCTTAATAATCTCGTCCCAATCGTCTCGCCTCCTCCACTCCTCCAAATCAAAAAACTGGTGCAGTCGCTGCATAATTACCCCTTTGTTATGGTCGGGGACATCTGACCATGATTTGTAGCACGGGGGAACAGCTTCTCGTACTGCATTTCCTACCACCTGACCCACGTGTTTGCTATGTTGGCCCACAAAATTCCACGTGCCGTCTATAATAGAAAAGTCATCTGGAATGGGCCAGCCGACTCTCTTCATGGTCTCCTGAGCTGTCCGGATAAATGTGGCAGCTTTAGGTCTTCTTCTTTTACGTTGACCAGTTTTAGTGAAAAATATTTATTAATTATATATTTTCTTAATTAATAAATAATATTAATTGAATTTTTTATTACCCGATGGTTGGGCACAATCGGCCATAGGACGGTTAGGACCCCTCGGGGTATCGTTACCCATCCCGTCTCCGTCATGTGATCTACCCATAACAGCAGCCATCTATAAAATTTACTAGTTAGTCATTTACTAGTTATATTTTAGTCTTTATATAATTTCATAAAATTGAAAATAAGTCCAAATTTTATAAAAATGCAAATTAACCCTAATTTTTTTAAAATTGTATTTTTGTCCTTATTTTTTTTAATAATTGCAAATAAGTCCTAATTTTTTTTTTAAAGAGGTAATTAGAGATAAATGCCTCCTTAATGATGCCTTTCATTTTTTTAAGCCTCTAATTTTCTTATTTAGAGATAAATGCCTAATAAAACAATTATTTATAGAAAACATCCCCTTTATATTTTTTATACCTATACTATCCTTATTATTAAATATATTATTTTATTTTTAATACAATATTTATTTTTAAATCTTAAACAAATAATAGGGTATTTCCACCACCTCCACCACCACTACCACCACCACCACCACCACCACCGCCTCCACCATCATAACCACCACCACCACCACTACAGCCACCACAACCATCACCACCTCCACCTCCACCACCACCACCACCACCACCACCACCTACTACTAATTTCATCACACGCGCGCGTCCGTGAATTTTTTTTAAAATCGCTATAACTAATTCAAAAAAAATTAGAAAAATCGAAAAAAATCATATTTGGATAAATCAAATTAATATTTACGTCTATGATTTTTTTCGGAATTTTCTGAATTTTTTGATTTTTTTAAATTTTTTTAAATTTTTTAATTCGCAGAACATGGAATTCCATGTTTTAAACAGTGAATTTCGTGTCTGCGGAAAACAAATTCCTTATATCAAAACATGGAATTTCATGTTTAAAACATGGAATTCCATGTTTCCGTGTTTTAAACATGGTATTCCATGTTTAAAACATGGAATTCCATTTTCTGCGAATTAAAAAATTCAAAAAAATTCAAAAAACCAAAAAATTCAAAAAATTCTGAAAAAAATCATAGACGTAAATATTAATTTGCTTTATCCAAATATATAAATTTTTTATTTTTATGATTTTTTTAGAATTAGTTATGACGATTTTAAAAAAAATTTCACGGACGCGCGCGTGTGATTATTAGTTTTTGTTTTGTTTTTTTTCTACTTTCTTTTTTTTAATTGTTAATTATAAGGGTAGTTTGGGATGAGGCATTTTTCTATAAAAAATCTTATTCTAGGCACCTTTTTTTTAAATAAGTTTTTTAATAGGCATTAATCTCTAATTGGCTCTTTTTTAAATTGCATTTTTGTCCAAATTATTTAAAAATTGCAAATAAGTCCATTTTTTTTAAATTGCATTTTTGTCCACGTTTTTAAAAAATTGCAAATAAGTCCTAATTTCTTAAAAATTGCATTTTTGTCCTATTTTTTTAAAAATTCCAAATAAGTCCAAATTGATTTTAAAATTGCATCTTAATCCTAAATTTTATAAGAAAATTCCAAATAAGTCCAATTTTTTTTTAAAAATTGCATTTTTGTCCCTACGTTTTTTAATTGCATTTTAGTCATATTTTCTATATAATTGCATTTTAGTCCTAATTTTTATATAATTGCATTTTAGTCCTATTTTTTATGAAATTTCATTTTAGTCCTATTTTTATGAAATTGCAAAAAAAGTCATTTTTTTATAAAATTGCATTTTAGGCCTTAAACATACAAATTAAACATATTGCAAATAGGTCCCTATATCTTAAAACACAATCAAATTAAAATAACACACCAACTATTACAATAAAAATACAAAAATCATATCAAAACCCTAATTTTAAACAAAGTCCAATTACATGTTGTTTTTTAACACAAAAAAATTACCAAACATCCCAGAAATATATACATAAATCTCGGAATTAATCAAATCATACAAACAATCATGAATTTTTTCAACCCAAAAAAAAATAAAAAAAATTGCAAGTTTGATCCGGAAATTAGAACCAGTTACGTAGAAATGGTGTAGATTTCGTCCATGAATCCATGCCAAGAAGAAGGAATCATACAAAAAAAATACAAAAAAAAATAATTAGAAATTAAAAATGAAAAAATAAAAAAAAGTAGAGATTAGAATGTGTATTTGGACTGGAATCATTACCTTAGCGTTGGATTTGGTGTTGTTACTCCTCGAAATTGCTTGGCTATGGCAGAAATGGAGCTTTTGGGTGTGTTTTTGGGTGTTTGTTATGGCAGAAATGAGCTCGGTTAGGGCTTTATAGAAAAAAAGATTAGCGACGACACGTAAGTCATCGCTAATTTGGAGATATCGTCGTTAAATGGAGACACGTGTCGCCCCACGTACACACGACCATTGCGTGTCAAGGGTTAGCGACGACCACTTGTCGCTAAATTTAGGGATTTCGTCGCTAATTTTCGTGGGCGGGAAACTTGACCGCCCACGCTGACCAATCAAATTTTTTATTATATATTAGCGACGAATTTCCTTTTGAATGTCGTCGCGAAACCTTTGAATGTCGTCGCTATTTTTTTTTAATTTTTTTTTTGTAAAAAGTTTTAGAAGCTTTCCCTTTCTTGCTTGTTTTTTTTTTCTATTTTTTTCTTGTTCCTTTTCATGTTCCTAATTTGAGGTGTTTAGTCAACAGTTAGAGTCAAACTTGAGTGTTTTGGGTGTTTAGGTAACAGTTAGAGTCAAACTTGAGTGTTTTGGGTGTTTAGTCAACGTTTAGAGTCAAACTTGAGTGTTTGAGGTGTTTAGTCAACAGTTAGAGTCAAACTTGAGTGTTTGAGGTGTTTAGTCAACAGTTAGAGTCAAACTTGAGTGTTTGAGAAGTTTAGTCAACAGTTAGAGTCAAACTTATGTGTTCAAATCCAAACTGATATCCAAAAACCAACAAAAAGTTTTAATACAAATAAACTAAAATAAAAAAAAGCCTAATCAGTATCATATCCACTAATAACTGTGGGTTCATCATCGCTATCAACCTCTATAGGTTCTTCTTCATCACCGTATTCATCCAAGGTGTAATCATGAATTTCCTCATTTTCATCAATAACCGTATGAAAAGACAATTCAATAAAAAAATGAGCAGGGTCAATCTCGATCTCCTCGGTGGATGCCAAAGGTATGATGATGTTCTCATTCCTCGTGTTATCCAATGGTATGCTGATTCTCTCATTTCCAGTAGGGAGTGATTCGGAACCCCATAACTCAGGACTCCATCCATGTCGATCGTTTATTTCCCAAACGGCTTTCCACCCTTTCACTGATTTCTTTGAACTAATCTCGTCGATGTAAAACACTTTCTTGGCCTGCGATGCTAAAACGTATGGTTCGTCGGCCCACTCAAAGTTTGATGTGTTGATAAAGGTTACCCCATGTTCTGGCCTCGATTCAGACTTTTTGTACCACTTTTTGTCCAAACCTTATAATCATGGTTAAACCCCTCTTTTAGAAGGTGGGCCATAACAACATCGGTTTTTAATCGACAGAAATCATTACACTTCTTACACGGGCAAGACAAGTAACCGGTATAACCTCTACTTTTCTTAGCAAACTCGATAAACTTAAAAACCCCAAAAATATATTCTCCATTGAACAAATTCGTCGATTCGATCCAACTCTTATCGATACTCATGTCCGAACTCGATGCCATCTCTTAACAACAATTTGATTAAACTATGCGACTACATTCATATAAAAAAATAAAATACATAATTATTACAACCCAATAAATAAAATAAATAAAAATTACAACACAATAAACAAAATAAAAAAAATTACAAACTCATTGAATGAATAAATATTACAAACCATTGAATAAATATAAATTACAAACCATTAAATGAATAAATATTACAAACCATTAAATGAATGAATATATAAAAAAAAACAAGTAAATAAACAAGTAAAAATATATGAGCACAAAATATAAATTCACACAACACATGCATAATCAACCAACAAATATTTAATTCATTAACCTAATCATATGTTATATCAACTTGCTAATATAATCAAATAAATAAAAAAATTAAAAAGCATGAAATTTAATGGAAATACCTTGAATTGGATGGATAAATTGAAGAGTGATGTTAATTCCCCACCAAGAAATTGTATTAATTCACCTAATCAAACCATATAGAAAGAATAAAACACAATTAGAAATAAATAAAAAATTAAAATTAAAAGGTGAATTTCATGCAATTATTACCTTAAATTGTGTGATGAAAGTTGATATTAATGGAGCCCCACCTTGATTATTGAACCTAGAATGATGCAAGATGAAGTGGAGAAGCAATTACAAATTTAAAAAAAAAAAGAATTTAGTT
This sequence comes from Nemophila menziesii, assembly GCA_029959085.1. Taxonomy (NCBI): domain Eukaryota; kingdom Viridiplantae; phylum Streptophyta; class Magnoliopsida; order Boraginales; family Hydrophyllaceae; genus Nemophila; species Nemophila menziesii. Next base: position 22,425,608 of record JARWIR010000001.1, on the reverse strand, counting down.
GTGTTTTTGGGAGAAAATTGGAGGATTATTTTAGGTGTTTTGTGTGTTAAAAACCTGCTGTCTCCATTAAATAGGATTTTAGATTAGCGACGAAATACGGGTTGTCGTTAAACAAAGATGTGTCGTCGCTAAATCTACAAAATAACGACGACAGATCAGCGATTAAAAAAAATTCAAAAATAACTAAAAAAGAATCAGCGGCGAAAATCAATTAAGTAGCGACGAATTTGTTTGTCGCTAATTAACGACGCCAATTTCTTCGCCGGTAAGATTTTGTCGTCGCTAATTTTAAAAACTTAGCGGCGAATTACGAGTCGTCGCTAATATTTCGTGGGTAAACAGCGCGAATCTAGTAGTGCAACATCTTATCCTCCCACTAACTTGCTTCTGAAATTACGGTATTTAAGGGAATTAATCTATCATACTCTCTGGTCCATCCATCTTCCTTCCACCCACCTCCTCTATCGGTGGTTAAGCCCATGTTTGAGATGACTTCACAAATTTCTCGCTTGAAGAGCAAGGACCAATTAATTCAAGCCTTATTTGTACTAACACTACTACCCTATTAAAATTAAGAAGTTTATGGTAAAATTATTATGCCGAAATTGATGAGATTTTTGGAAAAAACTAGGATTTCAAAGAATACTTGGTGTTAAAGTTCTTTTAGAAAGAATAGAGAGAAAGAAAGAATCGAAATTATGTATTCTTCAGAATTATCTTATTATAGAGTTCTTGATTTTTTATTTTTTTATTTTTTTATTTTTTGGACAGGTATATAGAGTTCTTGATCATTTGGTAGTTTAATTAGTACATTTGGTAGTTTAATTAGTTTGGTTGTGGTTGTGGTAGTGAGTAGGTGATAGGCTTTTCTATACAATTTCTTCTATACAATTAGTTTGGTTCTCCGTCAAAAAAAAAAAAAAAAAAATTAGTTTGGTTCGGTTGTACTCTCTTTGTAACTTTTACTTTTCAGTATTCCGGTAATAATTTAGCTGGAGTATTGAGTTTCTAAGAATATTCGCATCTGCAGATGCTCTTCCTCTCTCTCTCTAGGCTAAAAGTAACTTTATTATAACATGGTATTAAAGGTTATTTTTGTAAAATCAGTTAAAGGACTATTTTGCAAATACAAGAATACGGCATGTGTTTGCTTCTGATTGGCTCTTCCCCTTTTTATACGCCATTTGGCACGTTTCCATTCGTTCAGCTGTCCACATCACTTCCCTCCTCTTTCTCTCTCTTCAATTAATGCAGCCGTTTATTGCATTGAAGAATTTCCCCTCTTTATAGCAGTTGTCCCTAACAAAGTCTGAAAGAACACTGCACGCTAAATTTAACACTACTATTATTACTCTTTGTTTGTCCATTTAATTGTTCCATCAACCATATACTTTTTTTTTTTTGTCGAAGATAGCTCATTAAACTTATTTGTCTGAATTGATAAAATATCCTCGATACACATTACAGAATGTTCACACAATCGAATCCCAACGCGTCCAAAAGAAAAAAAAAATCGAATCCTAACGTGATTGTTCAAAAAAAAGAAAATCCCAACGTGAACACAACTTTCATCTTATATTTAAATAAGACCAAAGTTTTTGTTAGTGGCTATTGTTATTTTATTAGTATAAGAATGACTACTACTCAAAGGTAGAGCATTGACCGAACTAATTTGATATAAAAAAGAAACCCGACCTGGTCCAAATTGGATTAACCCAGATAAAAAAATTAAACTTATGTCAAATTAAAAAATAAAAATAGAAAAATCGACTATTGCGGATCATGTATCAGGTTAGTAATTTTTAAAATATGTTGGGTTAGACCTGGCAACCCGACTTGTTATAATAAAAAATAATCATGTAAACCATTGATACTAGCTCAATGGCCAAGACTCTGTCTTTCAACTGGAGGTACAGGGTTCGAACCCCCTCAGTCTTGTTATTTCTTGAGCCCTTAAAGGGGGTAAGCAAGAGGTGTCAGGTTCGAGTCCCCTCCCTGAACATGGGTAACCTAGTTCTCATTAAATGGGAGTATGCATGAGGAGGCGTGTATATTTCCTATGGAAATAGTCGTGGTGCGCGTAAGCTGGCCCGGACACCCATACATCAAAAAAAAAAAAAAATCATGTATAGAAGTATGAGATTTTCCTTGTAATTTTTTAGTAATTTATTTGATCAAATTTGTATAGACTAGTTATAAGGACAAGATTACAAGATTAAAGTATACGGATGGGTTCTCAATTTAAAGCATAAATTCTCCCTTGAGTTTGTCTCTATCTTCTACAAATAAGTGAAAAATAAATATTATATAGATTAGGTAAGATGTATCTAATTTAATAAAAAAAAGTTATAAAAAATAATTTATAATACAAACAAACCCGAGTAAATTTGGTGTGTAACTTTAGTCAACCCGGTCAGTTGAATCTGAGTGGATTAAGTATAAAAAACCCAAGCTAGATTTTTCAAACCCCAACCTGAAATGTTACATTATAGGGTTAACAAAAACTTAAACCCACGTATCCCTCTCAAAACACCTAGTTCTGACGTGCCTAGGGGTATGCTTGGGGAGGGCGAGCATATTCTCCGCGGGACTAGTTGAGTGTGCGAAAGCTAGCCCAGAACCCACTTATAAAAAAAAACTTAAACCTGGTACTAACCCGGGATATGCTTACCCTACTACTACTTAGTAGTACAATAGTATAAGTGCCCGGAAGTGCTTTTGTGAAAAATCACTTAAAAGTACTTCTAGAACTTTTAGAGTGTTTAGACCCTCAAAAACACTTTTATGAGAAGCACCAAATATGTGCTTCTTAAAAAAAGCACTCAAAGTGATTCTAGATTTCAATATTTTTTTAAATAATTTTTCAAATTACAAATTTTATACTAAAAGCGCTTTTCTACTCTGAAATAAGCACTTCCAAACGGACCCTAAGAACCTTGCTATTTCTCCAACCCTTAAATGGGGGTAAAGCAAGAGGTACATGGTCCGGATCTCAACCTGAACATGAGTAACCTAGTTCCGATTTACCTGGGAATATGCATGGGGAGGTGTGTATTATTTTCCATGGATATAGTCGTGGTGCGCGAAAGCTGGCCAAGACACCCATGCATTAAAAAAAAGATTCAAGAAACTAGTGGGTGACCTTCCTCGTAATGGCTCTACTAATTCTATAATTGAGTTGATTGACCTTTCTTATAGATTATATGAAATCCAAGCCTGATAAAAATAATTGTACTGCTGAATTAACTGCAAATGTGGTTTGATTTATATAACTATATGGAAAAAAAGGAACAATAGTGTGTTTAGAAATAAGATACCTGACCCTATCCCTACTATAGGAATTATTGTAAAGACCTGTGATGAGTATATATTAGCTAATTTTAAGGTCTATGAGGACTCACATACACATAGTTGTACTATGCATAATACAAAGGCAATTGTCATTAGTAAAGGGAATGATACAGTTGATATTATGAGTCGTGTTAGGAGCAATTCAGCTCAAAATTTATCCAAAACTGGGTGGACCCCTCCACCCGTTGGAGAGGTTAAAATCAATACAAATGCGGCTTATGAACTCTTATGCTTCTTGTATTATCAGGGACCTAATGGAATTTTTTTGGATGGAAATGCTAGACGCAGGGGAGTATTGTCACCTATGAAAGCTGAAACTCTTGGAGTCTATCAAGCTTGCAAAATTGCTTCTCGTTTTCAAGTGGGAACAATTACTATAGAGAGTGATAGTTCAATTGTAATAAATTATATAGTGTGTACAAATGTAAAAATCCCTCAAACTATTTTTCATTTGATTAGGGATATTATAGAGTGTTTCATCACTCAAAGACTTAAGTTCTCTCTTGTTAAAAGAGTAAGAACTTTGTTGCTGATTGGGCAGCTAAACAAAGGTTTAGAACAATTTGTTTGGCTTAGATTAGAAATAATCACCCCATTTGCAAAATTGCTTCGTAATGACCACAATGCTAAAAGCATTGGATAATTTTTGGGACTAAATCTAATATAATGTTATTCGATTTTAAAAAAAGAAATCATCATGAAAAACGAACCAAAATTGATATTCCAGAAAGCATAGTTTACACATTACTCACAATGATCTCAACAAATATGTCATATCCTGACGAACTACTTTTGTTTCTAATAGTAGAGCATATATTGTTGTTCTCTTTAAATAATTATATAATCTATTCCGATCACTGATAAACGATAACTATTTTAAAATCTATTGATCGATCTTACAATGTACTTTCTAACAAGTGGTATATATTCCATTATTAAATGTTTCCTTGACACAAATGGAACCCCAATATAGTCTATATACAAATTCCCTTCCCGGATTTCAGTTTTTAGTAGTGCTAGAATCATAAGGTGTAAGTATCTAAAACCTAGTCCCTCTTCATACTTAGATTTAGTTAATTTTTTTCTATTCACACCAATATATTTTCTTTTGGTTTTTTTCACCCCACTAGAATTATTCCAAAATTTGGTGTATTGTCTCACATATATATAAGGGAATAAAGTAAGATGATATATAATTGTGTAGGACCTGAAGAATAACTTCTATTAATGTTTCTTTCCATCCAGTTGATAGGTATATACTTATAGTGTTTTCCATTTTTTTAGTATATTACCAATTGTAAATCATAGGTCCTTTGATTTTACTCTTCCCCACTCATTAGGTAATCCTATGTAGTTCTCTAGCTTTTGTACAATTTCTATATTAAGCCTTTTTGATATCATATATTTAATAATTTCTGCTGTATCTGGACTATACATTGCCCCACATTTATTCAAATTGAGTGTGAGGCTTGTAGCTTGTTTGTATTTGCTTATTATATCTTTGAAAGTTTCAATCTCTAAGTTATCAGCATTTAAATAGAAAATCATATCATCTGGAAAAAGTAGATTTGTGATTTTGGGACACTGTTTACTAATTTGTATAACTTTAATTTCTCCCTTTTCTATTTTCTCTTGTACTAGTGTATTTAAATTGTGATATTATTTAAACGGGGAGGGGGATAGTAGTTCCCCCTATCTAACTCCTCTAGTTAAAGATTCCACCATATGTGCTTCTCCATTAATATTAACAGAATAGGTAACTGAGATTACACATTCCATTATTTTTATAGCTCAATTTTCATCAAATTCCATTTTTAGCATTAGGTCTTTCATAAAATCCTATTATATGTGTTCATAGGCTTTCTTCATATCAGCCTTAACAACTACATAGTATTTTTTTAGTGTTTTTCTTTCTTTTGATATATATGACCATTTTATGTGCACTCATAATGTTCTCTTGTATAAACCTTTTGGTTATGAAGGCAGATTAGTTATTATCCACCAATGATTGCATATATGGTTGTAATCTATTTACTTATTTTTTGTAGTTATTTTATAAATAAAGTTGCAACAACTTATTGGTCTGTATTGTTTTAGGTTAACAGGTTTGTTAACTTTTAAAATAAGTGATACAATTGTATTCTTAATTTCTTTCAAACTTCTATTATTAAGCCAGAAATTATTAATTACTTTGATGACATCAAGTTTAATGATATCCTTATATTTTGTCAATAAAAATTTCCTATGTATCAATCTGGGCCTAGGGCCTTGTTGGGCCCTGATTCCTATTTTGCATTTTTAACTTCTTTTTCAATTATTTTTTTATTTAATTGTTCATTAGTTTAATTTTTGATTGTAGATTTAATTAAATGCATCATGTTATCATAATTTTTTGGTCCTATAGATATGAATATATTATTAAAATATTTAGTAATTTTCTTTTATACACTATTTTGATTTTTTATCTAATTTATTTCACTATTTATAAATAATTAAATCACATTTTTTTCTTTTTTTAAACTTTCATAATAGTATTTAGAGTTTTTATCATATTTTTTTTAACCACAAATTTTTGGATTTATGTTTCCAGAACTTTTTCTCTTTCTTTTTTTCTCAGATTTTTTTATAATATTATTATACTCATCCTAATTAAAACTGAGTGAATTTGGTTTGATATATTTTCTAATTTTGCCACTAACAAATCAATAGTCTTTTTCCTTTCTATAAATTCTTGTATTGTCAGTTTTTTTGATAAATTACTATAATACTTAAGTTTGTAATTCATAATTTTAATTTACCTCTTTAATTTTTATGCTGTGTTTATAATTTTTTATTATCTCTAAGCAAAATTTTTTGATCTAATAAGACAGAAGTATAAGAATTTTTCTATTAGATTTTATATTAGAGTCTAGGTGAAAAATCATGTAAATAATAGTAGATTTAAAGTTCTCTAGAGTATAATTTTTGCTCAAATATGACTAGAATATATATTATATATATTTGAAGGAAAAAAAAGTTTCGTGTTGTGGCTCCGACTTTGTCCTAATGTGCGACATTTCATACAAAATTCGAAATATTTAAAGCTCCATTTAGATTGTGAAAATAATGAATATTTTTAGTTTTCATTCTATATTTTCAAAATACTAATAAAAATGTATTTGTCTAAAGAAAATAAAAATACTTTTTCGATAAATTAAATGAAAACGATACTATATCTTAGAGAATGAATCAACGTTTTATATTTTCTAATAATATTAGAATAATCAATTTTTCTTTTAGAACGAAAATAAAAAAATATTTTTGACAGGTGTAAGAATCCAATGAGAACATGTTTTCATGTGTCACCCTTACAAAATTAAAGAAATCAGTTTATTTAAATATTACGTAGTAGCTTGTGGAGTATTTAGGACTAAGAAAGCTTTAAATAGTGTACACCTACACCGCTATACGATAGTGATAGGTCCTATAATCATATAAAGTCTAGACTTAAAGTGTATATACAAATAAATTTATTTGGTCCATTTAATTTTAGAGTCCAAATAAAAATTAAATCTATTTTACTATAATATCAAAAAAGTATAAGAAAAAACCTATTAATTATGTTAAGACCCTTTTTCGTATTGATTTAAATAAGGACAAAATGACCCCAATAAAGAGAAACAAAATTTATGATAATGAAAAGGCAATAACCTGACCAGAACAAAAACAATACTACTAGTAATCTGATTACTTGTCGTATTTTTTTTCTTCATAAGATTACTTGTCGTATAACAATTTAACTTTGAACTTGTGGTGGTTGTACATTAATCATTTAGCTAATCGTTTTAATCACTAGATAAAGGGATAAGAGGTAAAGAAAATCGCATAGATCAATGTGGCAATAGATGGTCAAATAACACTTGTAAATTGTTTTTTCTTTTTGACGCGTAGGAAATGTGAGCCAGTTTATGCCTATCATGACTAATTTTACGGAAATATGCAAATCTTCTCATGTATATTTCCAGATAAATCAGAACTAGAGTACCTATGTTCAAGCTTTTACCTCTTACTTTACACCCGTTAGTGAGGGGATTCGAACCATGTACCTCTCTTTAAGTGCTGAAGAAACAGTAAGGTCCTGTCCAGTTGACACTTCAATTTCCCTACAAGAGAAATAAGATTTCGAATCCTACAAGAGAATTAAGAGAAAAGAGATTTTTTTTGTACGAAACGAGTGAAACAATAACGAAAAGAGAAGCATAGATGGTGAGTTTAATACCATGTGATATATTTAAATAAGTGGAAAAGAGAAAATAAGAAAAGAGAAATACTATATTAATATTGCGAGAGCCATAAAGGATTCAGAGAAAGAAAAATTAGAGACTACATTGTGAATATGAGTTGTTCTAATACATTATAATAAGATGGTATTTATGGTGAGTAAGAAAGTTAATACTATGTTAACAAGAAAACAAATATAATATGAAAATATACTAGTCTCATAAGGTAATAATAAATTACGGTAATAATATATTTAACAGTCTAATAAGGTAACAATATATAATGGTATTAATATATTGCATAGAGGGATTCGAACCCTGTTCTGTATAAATAAATTGTCCTAAAAAATCTATATTTAGTTTAGTAAAATCATCACTAGTCTTTTCAAGTATTTCTAACTCACTAATCTCTCTAACTAAAGATTTTATGCATAATTCAATACAATAACAATATGGTCATAGCGCTCTCTATTATTGCTTGGTAAACAATCTTATTTTATTTATCATATTTAGTTATTTTTTTACATTCTCGTTCGTTTATTTTTATCTTGGTTCGCTAACGTTCAATTCCATGGAAGATTATAGGCGACACTCTTCGCCTCTCCTCCTCGAGTCAGGTAGCCCCTAGAGGTGTTCAGACCCTAGAAGGGTATTTGACAAGACGATCCCATTTCACTTTACCTGTCTGTACTATGCATAGAGAGATTATCACTCATTGTCTAGCAGTTCTTAGAGAATGGATCATGGCAACCACTCTGGCTTTGTTTAGGGCTGGGAAGGGGTGTTATGGTACTACTATCTCATACATTCTTTGCGGATGATTTAATTCTCTTCAGTGAAAATTCTGTTCACAACCTTGATTTATTGCAGGAACCGTTCAATGTATTTTGTCATGACACAGGCCAAACAATCAACAAGGACAAGTCCTATATCTACTTTTCAAGGAACCTAAATTTTGAACTAAAGGCAAGTATCTCGGCTCGAAGTGGATTTGCAGAAGTGAAAGATGGTTGTATTGAAATGACATGTTGAAAGTCTGTTGGATATAAACCAGTATGTAATTTTTCAGCACTTACTTGATCAAGTATTGAGTTGGTTAGTGTTTTGACTACGTCTAGGGTGGGGGTGGGGGTCAAAATACGAAAACAGTTTATATACCTTCTATGTTAGTCTAAGAAGTAAGAGGTCTAGGCCAATCAGATAATTACATCGGGTTAGATTTTAAGCATTTGAAGACTTTGTAGGGTCACTCGAGGGAGGTCCCTAGGGGCAGAAAATAACCCCTATCTACCCGAGAGAATTTAGGGTGATAACGAAATCCCGGGTAATGCGTAGTGAGTCACCCTTATGTCAAGAAATAGGGGGGTGAGAACGGTTCGGTTCGGCTCGGTTTTTAGCCGTAACCGAAACCAAAACCGAAACATTCGGTTTTTAAAGGGGTCGGTACCGAACCGAACGGTTTTCATCGGTTCGGTTTCATCGGTTTTCGGTTCGCTATATGTTCGGTTCGGTTTTTTCGGTTTTGGTATATGTTTTATTCGATAGTTGGATATATTTTATTTGGGACATTTTATTTTCTAGCAAATCCATATATGAAGTGTTTGATCTTCATGTTATTGATTCATGTAAGAAATTGCATTTTTGGAACTCAAATATTATATAAGTCGTAAACAAATAATAATATCAAAGGAATATTTATTAAATTTAATGTTTATGCTTTACCTTCAACAAATATTAATAAACGAAGGATTTTTTAAAATATATCGACTCGTGACTTATGTAAAAATATGTTGCATATTATAACATTTTTAGGGGCGATTCATGTCATATATGAACATTTTTGTTTTAAAAAATTACTCCATTTTCTATCCAATTGTCATAATCTTGTAAAGAATATGAATTAAATTCAAGAATGTTTTAGTTTTTATATTTTTTTTGTTCGGTTTTTCGGTTCGGTTTAGCATAGAAAAACCGTACCGAACCGAACTTTTCGTTTTTTTAAAAAGCTTATACCGAACCGAACGGTTTTGTCGATTTTCGGTTTTTGCGGTTCGGTTTTTTCGGTTTTTTGGTTTGGTTCGGTTTTTCGGTTTTGTTTTGCTCACCCCTATCAAGAAACATATAAGTTGACAATTGGGGATTATGAGCAACTCTCAAGCTATATTCTTCTTATATTTAACTTTATTTCATTTTAGTATCTTTCTCTTTTCCATATTAGTACTTGAAACTTTTTGCACTCTATTCCCTTAGTAATATTTATATTATAGATTTTTCCAACCAAAATCATTAATTTTTTACTTTCTTTATTTCAACTAACACATAAGTACACTTTTTAAAAACAAGGAAATAGTTGTATAGTACATGTGGAGAACGATACAATATACTTAACACTTTATTACTTGGGACGACTCGTACACTTGCAAAGAGACGTCCCAGAGTGTGGTTTTTACATCACGCCTCGTCGCCACCAATGTGTTCGACTACCTTCCCCCTCACCAAAATTTGAGCTGTCAATTCTACTTTCGTCAACCACATAGATTGAATCAAAACTATCACATTTGGAACCATGTATGCTCGTAAGCCTCCCAATTCTGTCTCATGCTCGACCTCTTTTTTGTGAATATATATATGCGCTCCATCATATTAGTAACCACACCCGCACTTGGATTCTCCACCTAGTTCTTGCCTACACTACTCGTCTCCCATGTCTGTAATTCTGGTTATCCATGGTAGCTGCCGCGTTGCTCACATCCTAAAAAAAGTCATGTTTTAATGTACACGTGTTGATATCTATCCACCATTCTCTCACCCCCTCCTTGCCCTCTCTGGTATTCACCTTTTATTTTCTCAATAACTGTCTCACATGGACAAAATCTCTACGTTTGATCCATATTTGTATTGGGTGATGGCGCTGGAGGTGGTGGGGACTGTTCATCGTCCTTGTTCCATCTATAGAAATGGATTGGGTCGGTGAAATCCCCGCATATCTTCCATCAAATTTCACAAATAGTTGTTGTAGGTGGAACCCAAACAACATAATCCACTCCCAAGTAGCAAAACACTATGCATCCCCATCTTCCATATCCCTAACTACACGATCCTTGCGTGCATCCATTTTATGACCAAGCCTTCAACATGTAACAAAATACACAAACATTCTCATATAAAAAAATAGCCCACCCACCCACTCTTCCCGTTGCAGATAATATCTTGAGGGCAGTGGTTCAAAAATATTAAAAAAAATACAAAATCTTAATATTTTAATATAACTTCCAACCTCCTTCGGAAAGTCAACTTCCTCTAATTCGACAAAACATGAAGCTAAGGTGACCATTGTCTCTAACTTATTTGTATAAATTCCAAAACTTTTCACTTGTACTTAAACCAATGAATAGTTATATGGAATATCATTAAGTCTAGCCAACGATGGCCATTGGTTCAACCCTACAGGCATGCCTTGAAAAACCTTCGTACAGAGAGATCATAACCTATTGAACTCCTCCGCACTCTTTATATCAAGCTTGATCAAATTCCTCCACATCTCTGTATAGTCAAACTCCCCTGCAATCTTCCATTTATCCTTGATATGTTTCTTAAATCTAGGGATGGAAACGGATCGGATTATTGCAAAAATATCCAAAACCATGTTCATATCCATTTAATTTATCAAAAACCAAACCCTAACGGATTTAACCATCAGACTTACTTTTCAAAACCGTATTCGAATAATTCGGATTCGGTTTTTTAAACGGTTTTTCGGATTTTAACCATAACTAAACTATAACTCTATAAGTATATTGAAAATATTCTAACAAGATCACAAATACAAGAAAAATCTCCAATATATAAAATATTATATTGATCTTTAATTAAATAATTCGTGTTCTTTCAAGTTTTTTAACATATGGACAAAGCATGAGGAATTTTCAAGCTTAGTAGAGCAGACTTGGAGAACAAAAATTAATGGGAATTACATGTTTGTCTTATGTATGAAACTCAAGGAGATTAAAAAGGTTTTGAGGAAGTTCAATACTAAACAATTTAAAAGAACCCTTGAAGACATTACCAATATTAAACAACAGTTAGACATTGTACATATGAGAATCATGGAAGCGAAACATACACGTGTGGATTATGCTTAGGAGAAAGTTCTGATCAAAAGGTTAGAGATTAGTACCATGAAGCATTATGAGGCTATGAAACAAAAATCAAGAGCACTTTTTATTAATGATTATGACTGTAGTTCAGAGTATTTTTACAGGATGATCAAAGAGAGAATAGCAAAAATCCACATTGCTACTATTATTCGTGATGATGGAACTATATTAACAAGTTCAGAGGATATCAAGAATGACTTTGTTAATTATTATAAATTTCTTCTTGGTATTGAAGATCCTAATCAAAAGAGATGCTCTATCAACACTATTAAAGCCATATTACAGAAAGAAGTACCTGTTAAATTTCTTGAAATGCTTACAACTCCTGTAAGTGATGTGGAGATTAAAAATGCATTATTTACTATTGGTGATGGTAAAATCCCTGGCCCAGATGGATTCAAGGCATGTTTTTCCAAAGCAGCGTGGAATATTGTTGGAAAAGATTTCTGTGATGCTGTGAAACAATGCTTCAATTCAGGTAAATTACTAAATCAAGTAAATTCTACCAAGACTATTTTAATTCCTAAGGAGAAAAAGCCTTCAAGTGTGAAGAAATTCAGGCCCATCTCTTGCGTAAATATTATATACAAAATTATTGCGAGAATTATCATGAATAGATTGAAAAAAGTTATGGATTCTATAATCTCATTAAACCAAGTTGCGTATATAGTGGGTAAAAGCATAGGTGATAACATACTAGTAGCTTAGGAAGTGGTGTTGGGTATGAGAAACTCTCTTTTAAACCTTCTTGTACTATTAATTTGGATATGCAGAAAGCCTATGACAGTGTCAATTGGCAATTCTAATATCTACTCTTTATGCCCTGAATTTCCCTAAGAAGTTTATAGAATGGATCATTATGTGTATTTGCGTACCTTCCTACTCTATTTGTGTGAATGGCGAGATGTGTGGCTACTTTAAAGGGAAGAGAGGCCTAAGGCAAGGGGACCCCCTCTGCCCCTATTTATTCGCTATTACTTTAGAGGTATTTTCATACTTATTCAAAATTGTTTTGGAGAAGAAAGCGTTTAATTATGAACCAAGGTGCAAAGAGGTGCAATTAAATCACCTTATATTCGCAGATGATTTATTAATTTTCATGAAAGCAGACATTAGTTCTGCTTATACAGTTAAAGAAGCGCTGGATTTATTCTCGAGATGCTCAGGTTTGCGCATTAAGTTTCAAAAAAGCGAATTGTACTTTGGGGGTGTTAAAGATGATATAAAAACTGTAATTTCAAATTTTTTGGATATTTAAACAGGTTCTCTACCTGTGAGATAAATTGGAATTCCTCTCAATTCTAAAAAATTAAGTGTGAAAGACGGAAATGTGTTAGTAGAGAAAATATGTGATAGTATTAAACTATGGAGCTCTAAGCTCTTTCTTATGCAGGAAGAGTGGAGCTTATTAGAGTTGTTTTAATCAGCAAAATTATGCAATGGTGTAGAATTTTCTTATTACCAAAACAGGTTATTTACAAACTGAATCAAAGAATGGCTGGGTTTATATGGAAAGGTTCATTAAATGATGCATCTGGTGCTAGAGTTTCTTGGGATAGTGTATGATGTAGTAAAGAGGAGGGTGGATTAAATATTCCAAGCATTGAACTCATGAACAAGACTTTCCTCTTATTCACTTTCTGGAGATTCTACTCTCATGGTAATAATCTTTGGAGTAAATGGGTTAATATTAATATATTGAAACAGAAATGTATATGGGCTCTTGACATAAAGCAACACCATTCATGGTTATGGAAACAACTGCTCAAAATCAAAAAAGTGGCTTATGAGATGATATATCAGGAACTTGGAGATGGAAAACTCACTTATATCTTGCGGGATAAGTGGGTGAACAAAAGGAGTCTTCAAGAGCTGCTGCAGATCCAGTTTGATGAATCAAACCTAAATTGTAACAAAACTGTTGGTGAGTGCTTTGAAAGGGGTAGGTGGAGGATTCCACCATGTATTGGTAAAGCTCTACACCTTATTAATCCTATAATGTTGGTGGAGAAATCTGACATTGTAGTGTGGACTGAATGTGATAAAATGAAATTTTCATATAAAAAAACTTTGAACAGAATTACAGAACATAAACTTAAGGTTTATTGGAGTGAGATTATTTGGGCTAAATCATGTGTTCCACGGTGTTCCTTTATTGCTTGGTTGGCAGTTTTAAACAGGTTACCTACTAAATCAAGAATGTTTGAGTGGGGGCTCAATGTGAATAAGGCTTGTATCTTATGCAATGATGAGGATGAAGATATTGACCATCTATTTACAAAGTGTAACTTCTCTAATACAATTCTGCGGCGCTTAATTGGTAATTGGTGTAATCAAAGCGCTGTGACCTGTGAATCTTGTTGAAGAGCTGATCAAGGAAAGTTTGAAGGCAAGTGATAATCCTGAATCTTTACTTGTGATTAGTGCGTGTATTACTACATTCATGTACTATATTTGGAGCGAGAGAAACCGAAGGGAACATGGGGAGAGGGAGCTTAATGAAGATAGATTCTATAATTGTATTGTTTCCTTTGTTAGTGTTAAGCTTAATAGTAGAAATTTTAAATGTGATAGGGCTAGAAATCTATATGAGTTGATTTGTAATAGTTAGCCTATTATCCATGTAAAGTGTTGTCATTTACGGTATCCTTGTAATAGTTGTTAATGTAGAGGGTCATTTTGTAATGGGTCTTAGGTGTAAAAACATGAAGTTGGTGCTTAATATATAAAGTTTGATTTGCTGATAAAAATAAAATAGATGATAATAAACAGGTTCTTGGTTATTCGGTTTTATTTTTATCTAAACCCATAACCTAACGGATTTAACCATCGGTTAATTTTTCAAAACCATAACCTAACGATTTTATCCATAGTTGCATAATCAATTTTTTATCGGTTCAGATTTTTATCGGTTTCAGTTTTAAACCATAACCATTGCCATCCCTACTTAAATCCCATCACAAAAACTCTCTTGGAGCCTATAACATGCAACAACATAAAACAACTCTTTATCCGAGACTCTACCGATCTTGTCATTATCCCTATGTTAAGTACATTGAGTCTCTGAGTGTCATTATCCCTATGTTAAGTACATTGAGTCTCTGATTGTCATTATCCCTAGTGTTATCGAGGGAGAGGCTTGGGCTCTCCTTATTGCCTAGGAATAGTTCTTTCTATTCCGATAACCTTGAATTGGTTCAAGGTATTACGACAAGTAAAAAGCTTCACTGGAAGCTCAATTACATGATGAATGAAATAAAAGGGTGGCTTGACCTTTTTCCAACATGGAAAATATCTTATATTAGCAGAAGGAATAACACCATTGCCGATTATTATGCGAAAAATATCAGACTCAATAGAGACCTATCAAGATGGAAGGACTACTCGGTGGGAGCGCTCAATTTCTTTAGTAGTCTTTGTAATTAATCCGTTGTATTTTTCTTTTTGACAAAAAAAAAAAAAAAAAGAAGCAAGCTAAAGTGCATACCTCTCTCTCTCTCTCTTTCTTGGCCATGGTTATATTATATATATATTCGTAAGATTAGTGATCATAACACAAATTAATATTCGTAATTTACATTTTAACGATTCAAATTAAGAGGTATATAATTTTTTATTAATATTAAACATAGAAACAAAACTAACTGCCACGCGTCTTTTTATTTTGGTTACACTGCCACGCGTCCAATTCTTCTATTCTCTTATGTAAGCACCGTCTCTCCCGCCATTCTCTCTCACCCCATTTTTTACTAACCTCTTCATACACATTTCTCGCACACAGTAGATGAAAGTATATACCAAAGAATATACCGTAAGCATCTCCATATCTCTTTCTCTCTCCCTCGTCACATTATACATACATATCTATGCAAGATAATTCAACAGAAAGGGTCATGACCTCATTGCCACTCGTCAAACATGTCAACCCTACTCGATACACCTTCATCATTTTCATTTCAATAAACTCATATTAATAAAGATATATTATTAATCTTCAATTTTCCAGATTGACAAGATTGAATTTTTACATAAAGGGTGTGATTCAATTGTCTTAATTCGTTGGATTCCGAAATGTCTAGAGAAAACGACGCAAAAATCATGAAAATCCCACCTGGGATTTTGATAATAAGGAGCATAAGAGGTAAAGATTGGAGCTTGAAAACGTATCGATACGCGATTTTATTCGTTACATTCGTAGCGTATACTTGTTATCACGCTTCAAGAAAGCCAAGTAGTATAGTTAAAAGCGTTCTTGATCCCGAGCCCGGGAAAAACAAGACACTCTTGCATCAACCATGGCCTATCGGCAAAATTTTCATTCCACAAGAAATAATCACGGAAAATTCCAGCGTTTTGGGTGATGAAAACAAAGGTTGGGTACCCTTCAATGGAAAAGATGGAACATCGAAATTAGGAGAAATCGATGTAGCGTTCTTAGCGTGTTACTCAATGGGTATGTATGTAGCAGGGCATTTAGGGGATAAGTTGGATTTACGCTTATTCTTGACTACAGGAATGATCGGGAGTGGGATATTCGTAGCTCTTTTCGGTATGGGTTTTTTTTGGAATATCCATGTCTTCTATTTTTTCTTGATTATGCAAATGATAGCCGGGCTTTTTCAAGCCACGGGCTGGCCTTCGGTTGTAGCTATAGTCGGTAATTGGTTTGGGAAACGAAAACGAGGTTTGATAATGGGAATTTGGAACGCTCATACATCGATCGGGAATATAAGTGGGTCCCTCATGGCAGCTAGTGTGTTAGAATATGGGTGGGGATGGTCTTTTATTCTTCCTGGCGCGTTTATGTGTTTTGGAGGGGTATTTGTGTACTTATTCTTGGCTCCGTATCCTGAAGATGTTGGGTTTTCATTTTCGAATGAATCAAATGTTGAGGGGCAAAATGGGAGGGTTGCTAATGATGAGGAAGCCCAACAAGTGCAGAATGGTAAAAGTGAAGATGTGAAGAGTGGGACCCACACGGGTAGGGGAAGTGTGGGGCTTTTAGAAGCTACTATGATACCTGGGGTTATTCCTTTTGCTTTGTGCTTGTTCTTTGCGAAATTGGTTGCGTATACGTTTTTGTATTGGTTGCCGTTTTATATAAGTCAAACAGGTATGTTTCGCTTTCATGATTTGTGTTTTTTGCGTGCATGATTGAACATTGTGTGTAATTTTGTTTGTATTCATCTAATTATAAGTTGTAATGCTTAGAAATGTTTAACCAGATTGTTCATATTAGATGCTGATTTTTGCCCCCATAATTCTTTTGAGAAGTTTCACTTGGCCCTCAACTTCTCAAAAACTCTATAAGTCTACTATTTTTTTGCTTTTCAATGAAAAATGAACCTAGTTTATTGAATTTGAAATCTTAATCTATGTTGAATATAACTTATTTTGCATACGGTAGGGGCCTATAGGAATTTGTTTTGCTAAATATAGGGACTTATAATGTATTTTTGCAAAACATAAGGACCTATAGTCCAATTAATAAAATAAAACGGACTGTTGAGTTACTTCATAATTGCACTACTAGACTGTCAACTGCACTAGGTAATTTTTAATTAAAAAGCAACAAAACACTCGGCATTTGGTGTTTTTGAGAAGGTAAGTGGGAGGAGGGGAAGTGAATTTCTCAAAATATTAGGGGCTCTGCTATTGGTACAGTAGTACACCATTCACCATGTTGTTTAAATCTAAATATTTTTACAGCCATCGGAGGAGAATTCATGTCCGTAAAATCCGCGGGGAACCTCTCCACTCTCTTCGACGTAGGAGGAATCGTGGGCGGAATCCTCGCAGGCTACGTCTCCGATCGGTTACGGGCCCGCGCAACGACCGCAGCTTCATTCATGTACGCTGCCATCCCGGCCATGCTTCTCTACCGATTATACGGCTCCATTTCACAAACATGGAACATAATCCTCATGATGATCGCTGGTCTTTTTGTAAATGGGCCCTATGCTCTTATTACAACTGCTGTGTCAGCTGATCTTGGTACCCATAGTTCCATTAGAGGTGATTCGCGGGCTTTAGCTACTGTGACTGCTATTATTGATGGGACTGGGTCCATGGGGGCTGCGTTTGGCCCTTTGTTGACTGGGTTTTTGTCTACCAAAGGGTGGAATGCTGTGTTTGCTATGTTGATTTTGGGTGCTCTTGCAGCGGGGCTTTTGTTGACCAGGTTGGTTATAGCTGAGCTTTCTGAAGTTGTGGAGAAACGAAAGCGAGGTATGTCGGGCATTTTTTATCTTTTTTTTTTTTTTTTGAAACTATAAGGACTTATAGTGCGATTAACTTGTTTGTTTGTAGGTACTGCTGGATCTGAGCCGTTGCTTGGTGAGGAAACGCGGTGAGGGTGAATGGTTTGTGAATCGATGCTGTATCGGGAAATAGTTGAAGGGGTTTAAGATACTTGTTGATTTTGTTGTGCAATTTTCTGTGTAATATTTGTTGATTGAGATGTAAAATATTTTTTTTCACATTTTTTCTGCCTTTCCTCTTGATATCCAAATCTTAGTTGAGGAAACTTATATGATTTTCTTTTTTTCTTTTTGTTATATGTAACAAAACTCAATATCACTCTTTGCATTTTCCCTGTATTGAGTATTGACTATACAATGAGCTAATCAACGAACACCCCCAACCACACTTCTTAACACTTTCCTGAAAAGAATACTGAATGTCTAACAAATGAGCGATTTCTATCCTCGTCGCATTGTAATAGAACTCGTACAAAGTATTTACTAGTAATTCAATTCAATCAATCATTCTTGCTTTAGTTGACCACCTATCCAAACATGTCAACCATTTGCAAAGACACTATGTCAAGGCTTGAATACCAACGACAGTACCCTTATCATTGGCAAAAAATACATTATAAGTCCCTATATTAAATTTGTTTGAATTAATTACACTATAAGTTTCCGTATTATACAAAATAATATTTTATCATAGGAAAAACAAAATATTTTTACAAATAAAATAAAGCTGAATAAGATAAAACTAAAAAATTAGAGGACCGAGCAAAGATTCTGAAAATTTGAGGAAGGGGTTGGGTGGCGCTTGTTTGTTCACTGGTGGTTTGGTCATTTAAGTATGGGTCAATTATCCAAGGAGAATTGAGGAGAATCAATGTGTCATATAGGAACCAAGTGATTCCTCTTCCTACTTAGAAACCAATAAGATGTTCAATGTCATAACTACCCTTATAGTGTATATAAGACAAAAAAATAGATTTCTCTCTCCTCCACTACCGTTACACTCTCTCCTCCTTTATCATTTTTCTCTCTCCTTCTTCATTAATTATCAAATAATTTCCACCTCCGACCACAACCACCGATCACCGCCGACCAGCGCCAAAAAAGTTCTGAGCGTGGAAAAAAGTTATGAGTCTGGAAAATAGTTCTGAGTCTGGAAAAAAGTTCTGAGTCTGAAAAATAGTTCTGAGCGTGGAAAATAGTTTTGAGTGTAGAAAATAGTTCTGAGCATTGGGGTATTGGGCATGCTCAATAACTTGCTGATCATTTCTCGTATAATTAGTAAACTTCCTGAACATTTCTCGTATAATCAGTAAACTGCTGAGCATTTATACAAAAGTTATTGAGTTTAAATATTTTTTTGATTCAACACAAAAAATCAACATCACCACAAAACTTCTGAGCATTTAACAAAAATTTTGAGCAAAACACAAATCCGACATTTCACGTCAATTTTGGAAAAAAATTAATCTAATCTAACACAAATCTATTACACTTCTGGAAAAAAAAGTAATCTAATTTAGCTTAACGATGTGGAAACTTCTGAGCGCAGCCTTCTAGAAACTTCTGAGCGCAAAAGTTCTGAGCACAAAAGTTCCATTGCCAGATTTGTAATCGCCGACAATTCTGAGCGCAAAAGTTCCATTGCCAGATTTGTAATCGCCAAAAATTCTGAGCGCAAAAGTTCTGGGCGCAAAAGTTCCATTGCTAGATTTGTAATCGCCAACAATTCTGAGCGCAAAAGTTCTGAGCGCAACAGATAAATCCCAGAATTCAAAAGAGCAACAACTGGTACTAGCAAAATTAACAAATAAATCGTTTCCAAAACATTTACCTAATGAAGATGTGCAATTCAAGCTATTATTACCTTCAATAACAAAGTTTGCAGCCTGCAATTCTTCCTCACGGTTATGATTTAGAAGCTGCAGTTTTAGGGCTTGAAAAGAACCAACATCTTCATCACGATTTGGACTTATGGGTTGTGATTTGGAGTTAGCTTCTTCATCAACATCACTAAAAGAAACCCATCTTCGCTAACATTCAACACTTCTAAAACCTTAGGCGCATCTAATGTTCTTCAATAAGCAGTTGTTTCATTTCTATTGCCGAAACTTCGTCACAAATCCGACTTCATTTTTGGAACTCAAACCCTAATTTCGAGCTCCATGGATTTTCGGAGGAGAGGGTTGAGCTTCAAAGAGAGAGGAGAGAGGAGAGAGGAGAGAGGAGAGATTGAGCGTGTTTTGGGTTTTCATTTTTGTTTGATAAAAGATAGTATATATAGGCAAATAAAAAACAAAAGCGGGTAAGAAGGTAATTGGTTTTTTGACTTATAGTGTAAAAATTAGTTTGTGGCCTTTAGTAAGAAGAGGCTACAGAGGCGGTCTTGTTAGGTCACGAGGTGGTGTCTTCAAGACCCTTTGGGTAATAATCTCTTTAAGTAATAATATCTTATTTAAAAAAGGAAAAAAAATAGTGATAGAAGATGAATACAATCAAATACTGGTCTAATTAGGACTGATCAAGGGTTAGGTAACCGACCCTTAGGGGGTTAAAACTAATCATATTCTTTTTTGGTCGAGTCTAAAGAATATATGTATCGTTGAAGTACAATAATCAATTCACTAACATCCTTTGATTTTCTCTTAAGCAAGTATGTCATTGGAGATAAGTTCGCATACTATTTCCATAGGAACGAAGTAGCGATTAAGAGGAACAAAGAGATAATAAAAAAGAACGAGTGCCTCACTTGATAGGAGTACGACCTTACTCGAAGCTTTCGCAATCCACTTGAGAAATGCGGTGATGGTGAATGGTTTTTGAATCGACATTGTCTCGGGAAAGCCTTAATATTGCATGGAGTTAATACTTGGGAGAAAAAGGTTGGAAGGTGGTGTATCCCAAGGTGTGATTAATAAACGATATAAAAAACACACACCTCGAGAATCACGATTAACTTTCTGCAAGTGCACTGGTCATTTCCAAGTAATAATAAGTAAAGTAAAAGTTCATTTTTAGGGATTTAGTCAGTTAGCTAAAACTCGTGTTTAGTATAAGCATAGATGGATTTACTTGTTTTAAATAAAACAAAAACAAAACATGATATTTGTTTGGTTTATATTAAGAACTAAATGCAAGAAATATTAAACTAATAAATACAAGGAGATAAGATGAATAAGAATGAGATGAGATATAGCTTAGGTATCCTAGAATGCACCTATTCTACTAAGTTTCTATTCTAATTATAAGGTCCAATTGAGCTAATATAAGTAGTCGTGATTCTATAATCCTCCCAACTCCAGTCAGGGTAGCTTAAATGGAAACCTCAACACTACCAGGGGACTTGGGTAAGGGGACGCTAGGCAATGATCAAAGAATAATTTCTAACAATAATGACAATCTAATTAGGCAATCTCGCCAGGATCACTACTGCATACTAAACATATATGTATCATTCTCAATAACCGAACTCCCCGTCAGGGTGAAACTTTTAATTACTAAGTATAATCCTATACCTGGCCAGAGTTAGGGATGGAATTAACAAAAAATACACAATACATTTACAAAATAAATTGTTCACTCAATAAAAATCAATCCTAAATAATAGATAGAAAATAGTGATAGAGAGTTATACACAGTGCAAACCCAAGTTATGAGATGGTTCATGATTGCAAATAGAAAACTAAAGAGTAAAAAGATTAGAAATATAGTTAAGTTACGAATCTAGTATGATTTACCCTAATGGTAGCGGTAGAATGACGCAGAAGTGTTGATGTGATTCTCCAACTTTTGTTGCTTCCTCCTCTAGTCGATTTGCTCTCTCTATGGTGGACAATTCTGAATAAAACTAAGAAATAACTTGTATCTAAACTCAATTATTGATGTAAATAGGTTCGTGGATGTTTTATGAATCATGGGCTTCATTTAAATGATCTAGTGCAACCAAAAATTATTTCCTTCCCAAGAGTAGACTGGTTCGAATTCCACTAGCTACGAAATTTATAACTTCTTCGTATCAGCTCCAAATCACAAACCGTTAGCGTCTACGCATTCCATCATGGGGATCTTCCAGATTCTTTGTCAATCTCATGTGTCATCTCGGACAATTCACTTTCTAAATCTGGCCGATAGCTTTGGCACTTTCGTAATATGACTTCTTTTTTCCTTTAACTCTTGCTTTCTAAATTGATCTCCTTTCCTCGAATTCTTATCCATGATTTGGAATATAATATCATCCTTGTACCTAAGATATTCACATTTAACACATAAATTATATCTAAAATACTCTAAAAGTAACAAATCTCCAAAACTAGGCAAAAAACAAAAATATATCAAATAACATGGAAGAATACCTCAGCTAAGCACATAATGAACCTAAAATGATGTCTCGTAACTAGATTATTCTATCACAAATATGGAAACATCAAACCCCTTACTCAAAGTTGTGTCATTGTTCGCTTCAAGGTATGGTAATAAATCGACACCAATGGAAGGCTTAACTTCCAGCAAGTGCATGGGTAGTTGACAAGTAATAAATTAGATAAGTATGGAGTTATCGTCTCCACACGGACTATCAAAGTTGATATAAATGTGTTTTGTAAGTAATGTAATGTGAAGTTGCAAGGTAAATGCAGTTATATAAATGATATTTGTTTGATTTTTTTGAAATAAAATAAATGATTAACTAAGATGCAAATAATTAAAATACTAAAAATATTATAAAGGATGATAAATATTGCTTTATTCTTGCGAGTAATCTTCCTGAACAACTATAAAACTTATTGACTACCTAGTTAGGCACGACCTCCCGGATCACTACCACACACTATACGATTATATACTACGTCTGAAAGACGACCCCCCCGGGTGTCAGCCAAAAGTCTCAAAGTACCCATTACTTGATTAAAGCATGAGTAAGCAACAAACATAAATATATAAGTCAATGGAATAAATAAAACCTCAATGCATTTCAATAATATAATATCCCAAATACTCAAAACAAGAATAATAATTAATTAAGGCTCACACTCAGTGTAAGCCTCAAGCAAAAGAGGTTTAGTTTATACTAAAAGAATAGAAATAAATTAAAAATAATAATAAAATCATGTTCAAGATATACAATGGACTGAAATTAACCTAAGATACATAATGATCTGGTTGTGGAATGGTGGAGAATGATGAAATTGGGTGGAAACTCTCCTTCTTTCTCCTCCGGGTGTTCTTGCTTCTCTTTGTTCGAAACATTTGATACCTATTGATATATTCTGAATAATGATGCTCTAATATGCTTATATACTTGGCCAAAAACATTTTGGGGCCTTATGGGCTCACTTAAGTGGGTTACAAATAGCCCAACCCTTTTTTGGCCAATGTTGTCCAGGTTCGAGTCACGGTGGAGAAAATGACACAACTTTCTCGTCTCAACTCCGAATTGACTTCCGTCACCTCTCACGCGACACTGACTTCAAGATCCATCTTAATCAAAATTAATTTCTTCAAAATGTCTGACCAATTTGTCGTGGTGATTGAAGCGATGTGAGGTCAAGATGTTTTTGGTAAACACTTTAGCTTTCCAAAGTGACAGTAAGCTCTCTTTACGTCTTGGATAGGTTTTTCTCTTCTTGACTTCCCCTCATATCCTTGAGCTCTATTGCCAACCATGTATCTAAAATCTACACACTTAACACACAATTAAAATACAAAAACTCTATAAATAGCATAATGCCAAAAGAAAGTAGAAAAGAAAGATTTGGAAAATATTAGGGAAAATCCCTTACTTAGGTCCTATAAACCCTCAAAAATATGTTTCAGAAGTAGATTAATCTATCATAAAAGAGGAGACATCAACACCCCCAACTCTAAGATTTATCGTTCTGACAAAATAAAGAATAGAAAACTCAAAGGGGCCTTAGTCCAAATAACCAAAGAAGAAAGGGGAAATAGAATGATAATGAATAAACCTAAAGCAACTATCCTAAAAAGTCTCATATAGTGGTGTCCAATAAATAATAAACAAATGCACGTAATATACAAACAACCAACATTCAACATATTCAAAATTAGATTAACTTCGCAATGCAAGAAGGAGTGGTTCTCACTTAGGTTGATTTGGAGTCTTGATGTCTCCATTTTTTGATGAACTAAGACCAATGTGAGACATCTTTTTACGTTCCTTTAGTGCTCAGCTGAGATATTTTTCCCTATTATTTGATATATTATCATTTCTTGCCTTGTTTTGGATAATTGTCACATTTAGAGCTATTTGCGCGTAAGTTCTTTGTTAAATGTAAAGCTATTAGTTACATGGATGATATAAGATGCCAAAATATGGATAAAAAGTCGAGCAAAGAAGATAAAAGAAGGAAACCAAGAGTAAAGGGCAAAAGAAATTGCTTTTAGAAAGTGAAAGAGTTGACTACCAGAATTAGAAAGTGAATTATTTTCGATGCCATGCGACATTGATGAAGAATTTGGATGATACCTTTGACATAAATATAGGGATCTGAATCACGCTCGTGTGGCCGCTGATATTTTGAAATTCAGAGCTATAACGAAGAAGTTATGTATTCTCCATGTGGCGTGACTCGAACCGGTCCCCTCTTGGACTAAAACGTTTTTGGGATGGAGTAGGTCCTTTTAATGAGTACAAAGCCCACCCAAACGTATTAAACATTATAAATATCAACTCATATCAGTAGTAACTCATATTTTGTCCACCAAAGCTCAGGTTTCAAGAAGAAATTCAACCATAGAAGCAATCAGGAAGATCTAGAGGAGGAAGAAACAACGCTAGAGATTTACCACAACATGTCTATGTTTCTCCATCTCTAAACCTTTTGGGTAATATAGTATTAGTCTTAATTTTTATATAGATTATTTCTAAACTATTTCATTCAAAAATTGTATTATGCTTAATTGCATTTTTGCTTATACTTATACGAGAGATTGATTATTGTTTTGTTGTTTAGTTAATTTGGGATATTTGTATTTAATTGAATTGGGATTAGGATTTCAATTGTTTCATATATTTGTGCTTGTTTCTATTCAAAATTGATCACACGTGGGTAGTGTGAGACTTTCAGCTGAAAACCAGATGGGGATCAGATTTTCAAACATAGTATATAAACGCCTAGTGTGCGACATTGAACCAGGCGGTCTTGTCCGCTAGGTATAAGGTTAGCTAATTTAATTCATCGGATAACCAGTTTGGTGTATAAGGCTGAGCTCTAGGTTCACCCGGATGGAGAGTTAGAGTGCATTTGCATCCTGGCTAATGTGGAACATCACAAATTCATTCTTATTCCTAGAACGCAATTTAATAGAATAAATTATTACTAGCATCCTTAGCGTTATTCTTTCGTGCATAATTAGTTTATTTTATCTAGAGAACAAAACATTCTTTCTCTTTTCTTATTTTAATATAAACACTTAAACCCACCTAAGCTAATATCGAACACGAATTAAAATAACTACATAAATCCCTGAGGAACGAACTCCATTTACATAGTTATTACTTGTAACGATTTGTACACTTGCGGAGAGTTAATCTTGGTTTCCGAGGTGTGTGCACTTGTCACCATATTATTTTATCACAAGCCCGGGCCCAACAAGTTTTTGGTGCCGCTTCTGGGGATTTTATAGTTATTTTATTTTGTTGTTTAAGGTAGTTAAGTAGTTTTATTTGTTTTCAGTTTTACATTTGTTTTGTTTTAGTCTCTTTTCAAGGCTTTCTTTAGGTATGGAGAACTCTCTTGTGCCTTTTAATGTAAATGGCGAGTATGGTTGTTCAAGTTGCGAGTTAGTTGGGCATCGTTGGGAAGAGTGTTCCTTCCAACGATAAAATATGAGTGGAGTCGTAAATCAAAGCAATATCTATCCGCCAAGACCGCAAAATTTTTATGTAGGAAGTCCAAGCTATCAAATTCAAGCTCCACCATAACTAGCATATTATTAGTCTCTTAATGAACTTCAACAAACTATACAATATTTCATGAACATGACGCAAGAGGGCGCGAAAGCTAATGAAGAAAGGTTCAATAATTTAGAAGACTCTCTCATTCGTTTCATCTACACTTCAATGGACAATATTAAGAATAGTGTGGCGAAGATCAATTATACCACGTCATTAGGGAAAGACATGTAACAACAACATCAAAGTATGGAGCAGTGATTAGCGCAACTCACTGAAACGATTCAAAAATTACAACAAGGACCATCTATGAAATTTGGCCAAGGTACAATTATTGATGATGAGGCAATTAAAAATAATAGCAATGATAGGTTTGAGGTGTTAGAAGAGTGAAACCATCAAGATGAGAAGGAAGTGGAATCGCCACAAGTTGAACCTAGTGAACTATAGATTCCAAGGAGAAAAGAACCAACCACGCTATGCATAAATGAGGTAAATGTTGATAATAAAGTTGAAGATGAATCCAAATATTGTACATATAATATTTCTGCCATGGAAGATTTAGCCAAGTCGAGTTTAGAGGAATGAACTGTAGAGACCTTGGTTGAAAAAGAGATAGAAAAAGAAGAGACTAGGGTGGATTCTCCACCTAGTACTCCATCAATGTCACCCCTAAATCCTATTAAGACTGCTTGTTCAAACAGTGAGATCTTCAAAGCATTTGTAGAGGCATTCAGTGAAGATGAAAACTATACCCAAACGCTTGAGATTGATGAAGAAGGACTAACACCGCAACAAGATTTTATGGAAGATATATTAGTAATGATTGAGAATGCGAGTGTAGAGATCGAGGTTGAAGAAGTGGCCCTCAAAATTGAAGAGAAATCTAAAACAGTTCATGTTTTGGACAGGAAGTGTGAGGAGGAGCCATTTGAGTTCCCCATTATTCCTGTAATGCCTAAGGAGGTAGAGAAGGACCATCACTGTGAATTTGTGAAGAAGAGAGCAAAAGATGAGTTTGGGGACCAAGGTTGCTTGGAAAGCCTCCAAACAAGAAAACAGGCCACGTAGGTTCCAGAATGTGTGGATGTGACCATTTGTTGTTACTGGAGTGGTGACTGCAAAATTGATAGAGAAACGACCCATGGAGAGGTCAAGGGCTTTGAATTGTAGATGTTCATAGCCTCAGCCATAGCTAGGGGGCCACATAATCAAGGAATAATAGAGGTAATACATCGGACTTTAAACAACGTTAAATAAAAGTTCTCTTGGGAGACACCCCAAGTTTTAATTGCTTTATTTGTTTAGATTTTTAATGCTTATAAGTAATTTTTATGTGTTTTGCTATATCTTACTTTAATGAGAAATGTACAATGTATTTGATGTACTTGTAAGTAAGTTATTGAGTTTGGGTGAAAGAAATCATGCTCACAGGTCTAAAACAGGTAAAAAAATAGCAGACTTTCAAAGTGCACCGCAGGATTCGTGGTGTACCGCATGTCTCAGCTGACAACACTGAATAACCTTCTAGAGGCCAGAATTTGTGCTCGGGTGTCAGAATTAACTTTTCCTCAAACCCAAACCACATATTTTTCGAGATCTATCCAATGGAGAAGATTAAATACTGATAGGAGTTATAAGTAGAAAGTTATAGCGTGTCCACGCCACCCCATGCTCGAATTGAACAAAAAAAAATTGAGGTGTATGCAAGGTAGGTGCGGTACACTGCACCATACCTGCAGTACACCGCATGACGAGAAGTAAAAGCGTGGGGATAAAATCTATATGGTACATGTCGCAAGAAGAAGCAAGTGTAGTGGCGCGGTATACCACACCATCCGTGGTGAACTGCAAGATGCCAAAGAGTGTCCAGGGTGGTCCACGCTTTGGAAGGTCAGAATATTTGAGTTGTACACGAGTTAGGTGCGCTATACCACACCATACCTACGTTACTGGTGGGTCCTTGTGTGTTATAAAATAATGTGATAGATAATGAGGACTCACAAACCGCAAGTGTACGGTTGTCCAAGTAATAAACCGATAAATCAGATTCGTTTGCAAGGACGGATTAGGTACAACTCAGGTGTGGATCAAATAGTGAGATAATTGCAAATACAGAAAAGTAAATAATATAAAAGTTTGTTTGGGTTTTTGTTTTAAGAACTACGATGCAAAAATAATTTAAAGACTAAATTAATTATACTGATATTAAAATAATGCAAGTAAAAGAGTTGGACGCAAGGAAGGGAGTAGTACTTGAGTCTCGCTAGGGTTTCACCTAAATCTATTCAATCAATGTTTCTGTTTTAGGGCCGAATTGGTATTAAGTATTAGTCGGGATTCTAGCTTCTCCTAACCCCCGTCAGGGTGGACTTAGGAGCTATCCTAGGGTGTTACAAATCCCGTTAGGGTGATTATAATCCAACTTCGAATGATCAAGTATTTTACCCAATTGGATATAAGGTTAACCAAGCCCGTCAGGATCAATGATTTCTACCTTACGTCTATTACCTAGTTTCGTAATTAAATCCCCCGTCGAGGTGATCACTTTGCCACTTAAGTGAATAGCTTAATTACTAATTCCTATATCTGATTCATGACTTCAAAGACAGTAATTAAATGCAAAATAATAGTCAATACGAAATTACCCAATTCAATTTAAAGTTTTCAATCCCAAATTCAAAAACAGTAATTAAATAAATTGGGGCTCAACCCATTAAAGCGATTCTCAAGTATAATTAAATTTAGCTTATAATTGAAATAAAAAATAAAGAAATAAAATTAAAGGAATTCATGTTTTACAGAAATAAAATACAAAAGAACCTATTTAGGGAATTGGGTTTGGCTGCGATTTAGAGAAGATAATTTTCTTCAACTCTTATCTTTCTTCTTTTCCTTGCTTCTGATTTTCTCTCTGGCGCTTCTGACTTCTATGAATTGAGTTGTGTGTAAAATAAAAGTCCAAAGTTCTATTTATAAGGTGAAATTTGGACTTGGGCTGTACTTAAGTGAATTAATGAAATATTAAAAAGCCCAAGTCCAATTTTTAATTACAAATCCCGTAACTGGTGTACATCCTTCACTAAAACGGCTGTAACTTTCTCAAATCAACTTCGAATTGACCCGTTCAACTTGCTAAATCTTCGTAATTCGATAAGGTATTACAACTCAAAGTCTGAATCCACGTTTAAGTAGCTCGAAATCATCAATTACCATTAGACTTCCAGATTTGCAGCTTCAACTTGTCAACTATTCGGGATATTTCTTCTCGCCTTTGACTTCTTTACACGATCTAAGAATTTAATTCTTGATTCCTCTCCTTGCTAGCATCATGGACCTACAAATTTTGCACTAAAACAACCCATTTAACGTGCAAAAAATAAAATATAACGAATTAACACTAAAAGTCTATCGAATAAGTCAAATAATCACCTAAAATGATGTCTCCTAAGGGAATATAATTAGAAAAAAAGAGGAGACATCAGGTACAATGCACGAGTATCGTGAGAAAAGTCAACGAAAGAGGTTAAGTGTTCTTTCTTTACATATTACCATCAAAACCTAGCCTCTTTCTTCTTCCCCAGCCACCCAAACTCCATTAAATATCAACCCAAACCTTCACCTCACATCCAAACACCACCAAAACACCAAAAATTCATAGACAAGATCATCCTTACATCATTCCAAACAAAAATCAAACACCCAATTCATTCCAAAACGCCTGGAAACAAAGATTCCATTCCAAAAATTTTCCAAACCTTTTTCAAAATTCTTGAACCTTTCTCACCCAAATACAATACCATTTTACCCACATAGAAACACATCTTCCTAACACTTTTTCCAACTCAAAATTTACCTATGCTGTAATTTTGAGTGAGAGGTCTTGGGAGATGACGCGAAGAAGGAGGACACACATATTGTGAGGAAGATGAGAAAAGAATCAACACAAAAAGGTGGGTAAGGACTAGATAAAATTGGAAAGGTAAAGGGATTTATAGAGTTGAATTATTGGGATGGACTCCTTTTGGCATTTTGGGTGTGATATAAATATAATGTAAGACTAACACTAATGAAACTAGGACTCCCCGCAATCGTACGGGTTATCACAAAGTAAAAATGTGATAAGAATAGAGCTATCTTTCCTCTGGGACAACTTGTGATGTAGTAGATATGCTCAGCTTGTACAAAAGTGTAAAGTTGCAGTACAAATATGAAATAAGATATGTTTGTTGGTTTTCTTACTACAAGGACTAAGATGCAATTAATATAAATAATTAAGTCAAAAGATGAATAATGGTAAATGCAATAAGAGGTATGATAATGGAATGTTTGATTCTTGTGGGTAATCCTCCTAGATGACTATTTTTTTTTTGACATAATGTGATAAGGGTGAATTGATTTGTTCACATTAATCAAGATACAAAGGCATTCGACCCCCTATTCAGGCATCTAGAACATCTACCTTAACTAAACTAATAAATATTACATTTAATAAAAAATCCATCTTTTGGTCGCGAATGACAATTGAGGCAGACAACAACTTAAGTTGTCGGTAATTTAATTTTGTCACTAAAGACATACTTTTAGTAACGACTTGCATGTAGTCGCGAATGATTTCGTCACTATATAAGTGCATTGTAATATACAATCTCTCCATGTATAAAGTCCAACTAAAACATCTAAGAAATGAACAAGCAACCAAAAGATTATGCGACATTGCAACACTGAAAAATGGTGTTATTGGTGTGAAGAAAAAACTGAAACGACCACACATCTACTTTTATCTTGCTATTTCTATAAACAGGTTTGGGCTGGATCGTCACTACAAATCCGAATCATGGACAACTTACTAGATAACATCGGGGAATGGCTCACAAAGATATATGAAGGGGCCGATCCTGTTCAGTGGAACAAAAGTAGGGTCATTGCATATATAATGTTAACTATATGGAATATTTGGAAACAAAAAATAAAATAAATCCACGAGAACTCACAACTTGAGAAATAAAATGTTTTTAAAACTGTTCATGTAGCTATGACTAATTTGTTTGGAAACAAATGGGATGGGCTTCCAACTTCATCTTCAGTAGGGCTGTAAAGGAGCAAGGCGAGCCGAATAGTAGATGTACAAGCTTGTTTATTTATTTATAGATCTAAACGAGTCAAACTTGAGCTCGAGCTGAAATTTGAAGTTAGTGTTCGAGCTTGGTTCGTGAGAATATAACAAAGCTTGAGCTCGAGCTCGAAAGCTCGTTTAAAGTGTTTCGAGCTCGAGCTCAAAAGCCCGTTTAAATTTATTTAAAGCTCGAAAAATCTTTTCTTATCTCAAACTTATTTGGATTGATTATAAGATAGATTGTTGCAAACCTTTTAATTATATCGATTTTCAATTAGAATAATTAAACTATTATTACATACAATCACATATCATCTCTTTGGATTGTTAAATTTTGAATGGTCTTTTATAAATTGGATAAGGTAGGTTTTTGAATATATTAATTAGTTTTAAATTTTTAAACTGTCAAATATTGGGGAAAAAATATTTAGTAGATATTTATAATTTTTTTATTTCACGAGCTTTAATGAAAAGCTCACGAGCAGGCTCAGCTCGGTTTGTTTAACAAACGAGCTCGTTTTTTGTCTCGAGCTTGGCTCGTTTAGTTTAATGAACGATCTCGAGTCTCGTGAGCGGCTTGGTTCATTTACAACCATAATCTTCAGGGTCCTAACCCAGGAACACATCAAACCCATGGACACCAAATAGCTGAATGGTACCCATACGATCTTTACTTGTGATGCATCATTTGAAAATAAAACGGAACACAGTGGAATTGGAATTATAAAATGAGACACACAATCAGGCAACATTATAATCTTCTCGAAAACAATTTGGGTGGACTCAGCAGGTGAAGGAGAAGCGATTGCGGTTCTTGAAGCCGCAAAAATGTGTCGACAGGAGACTAGAAAGAAAACCATCATATGCTAGGATAACCTTGATATTAATCAAGATATTTAGTCACTGCCAACTGCGTGGTGGAATGTCAAGTAGTTCGTTAAACAGTTTAAACAGATAGCGGAAGAGCATGGAAACATGGACTTCAGACATTTGTTGCATCGATTTAACCGAATGACGGTCCTTGCCGTGCGTAAAGCTACGTAGAAAACCGGAGCGAAAGAGGGGCATCACTTGGTATCCCAGTTCTCAAGACTCGGGATCGATTACCTTCTTAAATCTTTTTGGATATGAGTTATTTTCTCCAAAAAAAAAAGATTTAAGCACATAATCTACTAAATAGGCGTCACATAGAACAGAATTCAGTACTGAACCTAGTATTTATATTTTCTTTTATATTCTAAAATTAATGTATAAAACAACCATCACTTCCTCCGTCAATGAATCGATGAAATAAGTACAAAAACTGAGTTTCTTGTAAATATGATATTAAAACACGTTAAGAAAATGATTTAACGATGATAGATAGAAACTCACCAACATCTCCAATAATTTTGTACAATTCATGTTATCACATATATCGGTCATTCTATTTAAATAGTTTGACAAAAAAAACTCATTCTATTTAAATATAGAATGTTTGAGATTGTTTTTTTTATCAAATTCTTTTGAGAGTACATACTTACTATAGGTTATTTGACAACTCATCTCTCATTTTTTTTCTTTGTACTGGTTACTTCCTATTGTTAGTTTTTGTGACTCGTTCCCCTGTTAACGGAAATCGTCAAATCGCCATTAGTTGGTCACGTGCTGGTCAGGTGGGCAAATTTTCGTGACATTTTACCCCCTGCACTAAGTTTTCGTGACATTTTACCCCCATTTTACCCCCTTGATTTGGCAGCTAAAGTGTTCTTGAAAAATTGGGTGTTTCTTTGGAGGCTAGCAAAAGATAGATTACCAACAACTTACAATTTAAACAAACATGGTTTATTGGAGTCTCAAGAGTGTGGGATATGGGATGCGGAGGTGGAAAATAAATCTTATGAGACGAGGACGTAATAGATCACTTATGAGACATTAAATGGTTTCAGGTGCATTAGACAGATCAAAAAGCATCACTAAAAACTCATAATGACCTTCATGCATTCTAAATAGTGTTTTAGTAATATCATTTTCATATACAAGAATTTGATGATACCTAAACCAATTTGGAATAGAATTGCGTTCCATGAAACTCGTCCAATAATTCATCTATTATCGGAATAGGATATCTATTATTTGCAGTTAGTTTTTAAGAGTTCAATTATCAACACAACAACGCTAAACTCTATCTACTTTTTTTGCCGACAAAAGTGTGGATGAGAATAGACTATTACTCAGTCGTATTACCCTAGTTTGCAAGAGTTCTTGTACCATCGTTTCCAACTCTCTTTTTTGATAATAGATATAACGATATGACCTCATAGTCACAAGTCCAATATTCGATTGTAATCATATTATATTTTTGGAGGTAGGCTTGATGGTAGATCAAATATTGGGATCTGAAAGTGCATGATATCCACTTAGACTAGAATAATAACTAACTACAAAGAAGACACTTAGTACAGGGGGTAAAATTTCACGAAAACTTAGTGCAAGGGGTAAAATGTCACGAAAACCGTGCACATGACCAGCATGTGACCAAATAACGACGATTTTTTAGTCTTGAAAACTAACAATGGGGGGTAACCAGTACCAAAAAAATTGTGGGGCGTAAGTTGTCAAACGGCCCATAGTACAGGGGGTAACAAATGTATCCTCAAATTCTAGTATATGAGGTACCAACCTCCAAATCCAACTCATATAACTACACTAAAAGAACAAATAATCTCTAATTTCACAACCAAGATAGAAAAAATTATCGTGGGTTCGAAATTGTGTCTCAAGCCTAGAGTCTATATTTAGTGAATATTCTATAAAGAAAAGCAAACCACACAATAAATTCATATTTCAAGTAGCAATTTTTATACCAAACATATATTAAACCAAGTTACATATGGTGAAACGGTTCTTCAATGTGTGCTTGAAGGGAAATGATCATGTTGGGGATGGGAGCCACCAAATAACATAATACAATGTGGATGGGCAGATATCTCAAGACCTCGAGTGGAGGTGAAAAAGAAAAAATCTATGGAGTTCCTCTGTTTTCATAGATTATATGCATATAGGGTTTTGATTCTTGGCCTAGATCGAATTTATAGGAATCTTAGGAATTTCTTGTTAAAATATGATCATTGTCAAAAAAACAAGGGATGCATGCACACATTATGATTGACCATAAGGAATTTTCTTTCCTATATTTGTTAATTCAAGTTTACTGAAATGAAAATAATCCACCTCATAAGAATTATTGGATAGATAAGTTCTTGAACTTTTGTCAAGCCTATTTTTTATCAGCATACACCCAATACTAAATTCTACTTGTGTAAGATTATATACTCATTCACATGAAATTATATTACTATTGTTCTTCACAATATATTGTAAGACATAGATCATGATGTTATTCTTTTTTTTTTATCGAAACAACTACATCACACATATACATTCAATCTTAAAAATCAATGGGACAACAGTCCAATTACATGGTGAATATGGTATAACAAAAAACCTTGTTAAGTTAATACATTACACTTCGATAATGAAATAAATAAATAAATCAAAATACAACTGGACTCCACTATGCCTACTTTCACCGCCTGAACTAAATAAAAATATTAAAAATCATTCTACAAAATACAACTGGACTCCACTATGCCTACTTTCACCGTCTAAACCCAATAAAAAAATTAAAAATTATTCTGAGACTCAAATTTTCTTGTACTTCCCCATACCATTTATTGCCTCGTCCCTCTCAACAACTTTTACATATACCCTCATTAGATACACTTCACTTCCTTTAATTAATTTTAATATAACTCTATCTTTATTCTATAAGCCCTCTCTACAAATTCTCTATATCTTCACCATCCAAGTTTCCTCCAGACGTTGTTCACCACCGTAAAACGGATGAGATGTTATGCTTATAACAATTCAAGGTAAAGTAATCTCATAAACAACTCAAATATATTATGCTTGTTAAATATGTGCTAAGGGTTTTAAGAAATAGATTGACATTTTAAGAAATAAATAGGCTTTCTCTCAGTTTCTCTTACAAAGAGAGCTTCTGAATCAGATATATTGGTAGATCTAGTAAAATATTATAGAATAACCCAATGGTATACGATTTCCATAGATCTTTCATGATAGATCTAGAGTTCTCAGTGGAGATCTAGATGGTAATTGGTTTGACGTTATTTTTTTCCACTTAATTTCATGTTTTAACTACCATCTGCACATTTCAAGTATATTTTTGTCTAATTATATTGTTGTGTACTCCTTAAGTATCATAAGTGAGAATACATATTATTTATGCAAATGCAAAATTTTGTGCACCGATTCTTCAAAATATTGGTGAATCACGAATCAAAGAAATTCGTCTCTAATATAAACTGATTCTCGAATTAGATTGTCAAAAAAGTTTTTAGGTATTAAATATCTTATGGCCAATCTTCAATGCGCCGACACATTACCTGTAATTTCTTAATACATTTGGGATCCAATATGGAAAATTAGAAAGAAAGGATTAATGTAAAAAATAATATTTTTTAATGTCTTTTTATTACCTAAAAAGTTAATTATTTGAATTTCACGTAATTGAGTAATTTGTTTTTTTTTGTATATTTATAATTATATAATGACAATTCTATTTTGTAAAAGTATATTTGAAGTTGTCAAATAGCCATACTAAACCGTATCATATCGAAGATCCCATTCTCATTCCTCCGTAACATGGGTGTCTAAGTGTATTTCAGATGTTATGCTCACATATAGTATGTATGATATACCAGAAATATAAGATTATTAACTATAAATATATCATTAATTTGGAAATATCCTTGAAAAAGTAATCAACACAAACTGAAAGAAAAAGAACAACGATTGACACCGAGTGAATGATGTATACACACTATCAGATTATATTAGTACTCAATTTCTTAATTTGTTATTTCTAATATTCATTTAGTATTCATGTATTTCATAATTATTTATTTACTTCATAGGAAAAAGATCGTTGGCCATGTCATTTCAACAATGAGGACATTCTTCACAACCAATTTGGTAAGTTTTACCCCTTCTTTTAAATTATATGACATGTATAGTATTAAATTAGTGGTAGACTTCATAAGTGGAGTTAGGGGGTTTAAGTAATAATTAAATAGGGAGATCATTTGCTTAAGTGAATTTGAAACACAAGTAATTATATTTTAAACCTATGATTATCTTGTTCACAAGTCTGAGGATCATAAAATGGGGCATGATAATGTTCGAGTGGAAAATGTTTTTCTAAGGTACTTTCTTTAGTGGTTAGAAATCTAAAGAACACGACTTTAACTTAGCATTGCTTTGCTAGAAAGAATATTTATATTGATTAAGAAAAAGAGAACCCAAATTAGAAAGCCTCGGAGAATAAATTCCAAATCAAAATGTCTATTAAATCTCGAGTAAATGCAGCTATATCATCAATTTAATTATATGCATTAGCTTTTGAAATTAGAATTCATGTCCTCAAAGTATAGTTACACACTCTTTTTATGGAGTTAGCAACTTCTATTCATCGTAAATCTGACCATAATTGGAAAGTGGAAACATATGTGAAGTTGAGAGTACCCCAACAAAAGATCATTTATTATTTGAGTGTATTTAATTGAATTTTTCATGTAGACATGTTAATTAGGGTTGTCAATGGAGTGTGGGTTTAAGGGTGCTTGCACATTACCACACTAAACACGGGACTTTTAGGGTGATAATAAGGGGATTAGATAGGTGGTGAAGATTAATTCATAAAATCCACGCGGGGGCACGATGGATTATGGAGATAAGCATTCCTCCTCACCACAAACTCTACCCATAAGCCTGTAAAGGAGACGTAACAAAAGAGAAGCGTGACAATGATGGAATAAATCCTATCAAAGTCTTTTGATAATCTCCAATAGTTTTTGTTCTTTAGTATCCTTCCAATCACAATTTTTGTAGTTTGGGATGGGAATACAATCAACCTCGATCTTTAAATAATGTCAATCAATGTCTGGTAATATTTATTTATCTCATTAACTGATTTTCAGGGGACTCTGGAAGCAACAATTTTGTAAAAGCTTGGAGATTAAGGATGATATTCTGCCAATGCTCTCTCAAAGTGTTTGCTCCATTGTTCATCTGCAAGTTGCTGAATAATGTCGGTTTAGGTGTCAGTCAACATATTGTAAATGTGTTTTGATTCATGATAAATAAATTGTATGCATATTACTCATTATTACAATTGTTACTTATGATATATTATGCAAAAAAAAAAATGTTACTTGTTAAAGTAGAGTCTTCAAATGCCAATATCAATGGAGTAATTATAAGTTTGAGTTTATATATTGAATTAAATAGTAATTATATACATTGTGTTGATTACATATTTATTATTTATGTAACTAAATTAATTTTATATCGACAAATTAATTTAAAAAATTACAATTCTACTTTTGGTAACTTTTGTCATGAGTTACAAGTATATATATTTGTAGTCAAATTTAAGAAAAAAAAAACATGAAGATAATGTCTTTATATTAAAATTCGATGAGTTTCTACAATACCGTTTCTGTTGGTTTTTTTGCTTATTATGGTTTTGGATTTTCATATTCCGTAAGACATACCTAGAAGCGATATTAAGGGCTGAACCTATTTTTTAAGACCCTAGGCGAAAACTAAATTTAATGCCCCTGGTGTATAAATTTATTTATCTTAAATTTATTTTTTCCAATCTTTGTTGAGGTAAAAGTACTTATCAACTCTGTATTATTCTAATTTTTTATCATAATTTTAATTAATAAAATAGATAATATCCACTTAATTATTTTAACAAAATAGTCGACCGTAAATGTATTTTACAAATTTTCAACCTGTAAGAATTCTCTCAGTTGACGTAACATGTACGGTAAATATATATTATATAACAAAAACCCATATTTAAGTTTAAATATACTACTTTTATATAATTAATATTTTCTAAATATTTTAAATCTATACATATAAATTATAATTATTAACTAAGATATAAATCTCGGCTTAAAGTATTATCAAGTTTAATCAATTGGGCAACACCTAATTAATTACGGAAAGTGAAATTATTCCTAATTAACTACAACTTTAAGTTAATTCCCACTTAATAACAAAAAGTTTGAAGATTACAAAAATACTCATAAGCCTATTAATTATTACTTTAATTATATATATCATTAATTCTTACCATTTTCACCATTTATTATATAATATCTACCTATTTATTTTCTTCACCACAACCACCCTCACCACCACAACCACCCCCACCCCCACCACCACCTCCACAACCACCCCACCACCCCCACCCCTACCCCCACATACCACCATCACCACCACCATTCTCCGCCAACCACCACCTTCGCCCATAACCACCACCGACTAGTTCCGTCACCACCAATCACCACAAACTAATTCCATCACACACGCGCGATTGTGAATTATTTTAATAAAAATTCATAACTAATTCTAAAAAATCGTAAAAATAAAAAATTTGCATTTTTGGACGAGACAAACTAATATTTACGTCTATAATTTTTTTTGATTTTTTTAAAATTAATTAATTAATTTATTTATTTATTAATTTCGACAATCCATTTTATTTTTCTAAATACCAGAACACGCGCGCGTCCATGATTTAAGAAAAAATTAAATCCAACAGAATCAAAAAAATTAAAAAATTGTATTTTTTACGGGGAAAGTTCATATCTACATCAGCTGATTTTTTTGATTTTTTTCTTTTATTTTATTTTTAAATTTCAATATTCAGTTATATATGTTCCTACAATACACAAAAATATATTTATATATTCCTGTAACACACAAAATTGTAAAATCAATCTAAAGCATTCTCTTCTTTAACAAAATCGTTGTTTTCTCTTTATTAATCAAATATACACTATTTTTTACTCGTTCTTAACTATCTTGATGTATTAACTTTTTTTCTAACCCTTATTTGTTATTTTGTGTGTTGCTATAATACACAAAACAGTGATTTGTGTATTACATTAACACACAAATTCATTTTTTCTCTTCCAGTCAAACCGATCGGTTTGTGTGTTCATGTGATATACATAATCACATACTGAAAAGGGCATGACTAAAGGGAATACATGATAATGTGTGTTGTTGTAATACATAAATGTCTGTTTTATCGATTAGATCGGCACACAAAATAACAAAAAGAGGTTGGACAAAAAGATAATACATCAAGATAGTAAAACACAAGTAAATATAAGGTATATGCAATTAATAAAGAGAAAAAAGATAATTTTGTTAAAGAAGTGAATGTTTTAGATTGATTTTATAATTTTGTGTGTTACAGGAATACATAAAATATATTGTTGTGTATTTTAGGAACACATAAAACTGAATATCGAAATTTAAAAATAAATGAATCAAAAAAAGATTAAAAAAATTCGCTGATGTAGATATGAACTTGTACTGTCAAAAAATACATTAGATTAAAAAAAAATCAAAAAAATTCATAGATGTAAATATTAATTAAAAAATGCAAACCTTTATTTTTACGATATTTTTAGAATTAGTTATGAATTTTTTTAATTTTTTTTACGGATGCGCGCGTGTGAAAGAATTAGTTGGTGGTGATTGGTGGTGACAGAACTAGTCGGTGGTGGTTATAGGCGAAGGTGGTGGTTGATGGAGAATAATGGTGATGATGCTGGTAGTAGGTCGGGGTGGATGGTGGTGGGAGTGGTGGGGGTTGTGGGGCGGTGGGGGTGGGGGTGGGGGTCGGTGGAGAATGTATGAGATGGTGGTAATAGTCAGTGGTATATGCATGAGGTGGTGGTGACCAGAATTTATAATAAAATAATAATAGTAATATATTATGAATATTATATAATTAAAATAAAAAATAAATAATTATTAATTAAAAGGATTATTACCCAAGAAACACCTCAAATTAGAATTAATTCCCTCTCACCCCAACCATTATTTTTTTGCCCATAAAAGGCACATATATTTTTGCTTTTTCATTTTTTTTTCCAATAAAAGAGTCGTTTGAGTTATGGGAAGCTTCCCACTACTCAAACGTTAAGTAATGGGAAACTTCCCACTACTCAAACTTTGAGTAATGGAAAGTTTCCCATTACTCGTTGTTCTTTAAAAAAAACGGTGCCTTTTATGGGCAAGGGTGTAAGGTGGCAGGTGTTTATTGGGCATTAACCCTTATTAAAATGACATTAAAGGTAATAAAAGAAGGTAAATATGACAAAGTGTTTAATTAAAAATTAATTATTTAAATTATGACTAAGTAGGAAGGATTTTTCTCCTTTAAAAAAAAAAATTGAATTTAAAAATTCGTAATTAATTGATAATTTTTTTTTCATACAAATGAGGCTTTAAAAGCCGATAGTTGGACAAAACAGTACAACTAAAATTAAAAAGGCCCTAACACTAGTCTAGGTGCCGTACAACCACTCTTATCTCGAGTGATATAGTTCCATAAGTAGTCCGGAGGGTTCTCCAATACATGGGGTTCTTCTTCCATCTCAGAACCTCTTTTGATAATTATCCCTTAATAAGTTTTACTTTTATGTGTGATATATATTTTTATTTATTTCTACACCTAAGCCTGATTCGATCCACAAATATCAAACATATCTGCACCAATATACCATTTTCACCGTCTCCCCTAATGGTGTGTACAACTTATATATACCTTTTTTTTTTTTTTTATCACGAGACTAACTAAATCAACAATCATATAAGTTAATTTCTCAAAATATGTAATAACTAGAATAGAATATTTATAGAAATAGGTTTTGTTTTTGTTCCAAAATAGAAATAGGTTATCATACAATATTTATATATAGAGTATACAGAAATATAAATATAAGAAAACTTAAAAATCAACTTTTTTTTCTTGTTAAATTCGTACACTAAAACCAACTAGTTAAGGCAATCTCAATTAGGTGAGATTAATCTATATTTTTGTAGACTTATAGAATTTTAAAGTATTGAAATTGAATTCTTTATACAATTATTAAATAAAGAATGAAAAAACAGAATAAAAAGATTCAATTGGAGAAAATAAATTAATATATAATTTTAAAAAATATAAAATAAATAATTATCATATAAATATTAAGGTGAATGTCCGATAAGCACATGTCACATTAGCCAATTGTCCATAAAAGGCACTTAAGGTAAATATATCTTAATGCCCTTAGTGCTGTCTACTGCTGTCTGCTGCTGCTGCCAAGGGCGAGTAATGAGAATGTTTCCCATCACTCACTCGTGCAAGTACACTTTTGTACTTGTGGGCTAATATTGAGTAATGGGAATGTTTCCCAGCACTCGTGCAAGTACACTTTTGTACTTGTGGGCTAATGTTGAGTAATGAGAATGTTTCCCAGCACTCGTGCAAGTACACTTTTGTACTGTCTGCTGCTGCCAAGGGTGATTTTTGCGTGTAATTTGAAATTTAAACGGTAATGAAGAGAGATGAATGAGATAGAGAGAGAAAGAGATAGAGATGAAAGCGAAAGAGAGAGAGACGGAGGAGATATATATAACTAACTCAATGTATACGAACTAACGACTAATAAACGGACGACGGCTGGGGTGAGGGGGTAAAATAGGAAAGAAAAAAAGGAGTGCCTTTTATGGGCAAGAAGAAAACGGCGGGGGTGAGAGGGCATTAATTCTAATTTAAGGTGTTTCTTGGGCAATAATTCTAAATATTATTATTATAAAGGAAAAATAATTAATATATGGAAGTAAATATCACAAAAGATAAAAAATGAATATGATGGAATGTTAGGATTTCGAATATAAACAAATAATGTTTTCTAATATTTTGGGGACCCTATAAAATTTGGGTCGTAGGTGGTTGCCTAGTTGGCGTAGGCCCTGGAGACAGCCTCATTTGGGAATTATATGATGAAATAGCAATGCACTAAAAAAAAAGATATTTACCAAATGAGTAAATACCTCACTTTCTCCAGTATTATGGGTCGTTTCATAATTTACCTCTCATTGTTTTTTGGTACTGGTTACCCTTTATTGTTAGTTTTCTTGACTCGTTACTTGTCAAAAATCGTCGTTAGTTGGTCACGTGCTGGTTATGTGGGCGAATTTCTGTGACATTTTACCCTCTACACTAAGTTTTTCGTGACATTTTACCCCATTTTACCTCTGTGATTTAGAAGCTAAAGTGTTCTCCAAAAATCGGGATGTTTCTTTGGAGGCTCGCAAAAGATAGATTACCCAAGACTTACAACTTAAATAAACAAAGTTTATTGGAGTCTTAAGAGTGTGGAATATGCGTTGCGGAGGTGGAAAATAAATCTTATGAGATAAGGATGTAATAGATCACTTATGAGACATTAAAAGGTTGCAGGTCCATTAGTTAGATCAAATAACATTACTAAAAACTCATAATGACCTTCATGCGTTCTAAATAGTGTTTTGGTAATGTCATTTTCATATACTAGAACTTGATGATACCTAAACCAATCTGGAATAAAATTGCGTCCCATGAAACTCATCCAATAATTATCTATTATTGGAATAGGATATTTATTTATTTACAGTTAGTTTTTAAGAGTTTGATTATCAACACAAAAACGCTAAATTTTATCTGCCTTTTTTACCAATAAAAGTGGGGATGAGAATAGACTATTACTCAGTCGTATTAGCCTGGTTTGCAAGAGTTCTTGTACCATCTTTTCCAACTCTGTTTTTCGATAATAAATATAATGATATGGCCTCACAGTCACAAGTCCAATATGTGATTGTAATCATGTTATCTTTTTGGAGGTAAGCTTGATGGTAGATCAAATAATGGGATATGAAAGTGCATGATATCCACTTAGATTAGAATAATAACTAACTATAAAGAAGACATTTAGTACAGGGGGTAAAATGTCACGAAAACTTAGTGTAAGGGGTAAAATATCACGAAAACCGCGCACATAACCAGCACATGACCAACTAACGGCGATTATTGACGAATTCCGCTAACAGGGGGTAACGAGTCAAGAAAACTAACAATGGGGGTAACTGGTACGAAAAAAAATCTGTGGGGGTAAGTTGTCAAACGATGCATAGTACAGGAGGTAACATATGTATTTACTCCTATGTTGAAGTGCTTCTATTTAATTTATTCCAGTATTCTGAAAAACATGAGGCTTTAGGCGCGCGATTGAACACCTTCAAACGCTAAGCGAATTAGGCGGGAGCCTAGGCGTTTTTCTTTAAGCGGTTTTGAATTTTATTTATAAATATTATACATTATTAGTTTATTCATTTTTAAATCCACATTATGTATTAAATAGAATAGGGAAACATATTTAAAAAATACTTAGAAATTTGAATATTATTTTATAAATACATAATTTATAAAATGTAGGTGAATGATATTCGATTATATTTGATAATTTTTAGGTCTATATAATTTTTAAAATAAGTTTATATTTTTTTGTGTTAAAAAGTAGAAATTTTTAATTTTATGTGTTAAAAATGTATTTTTATTCCTTTTAGTTTCCAGATCGCGTAGGCGGATGTCTAGGTACGCCTAAGCCCGTGTGGAACCTTCTGAACCGCCTGAAAGCCTCCTAACCCTTTCTAAAAGAATAGGTTACCTTGTAGCGTTTAGACTAATTTTTAGAATAGAAAGATTTTGACATATTATAGTGTTTGGGATGGTTTATTATATCAAAATTATTTGAAGTATTTCTAAAATTTTAAAAAGTGATCTAAAACATGAAAAATAAAAAAAAATATATTATTTTTAAAAATTCACTTTCTAGATTTTAAAATATTTCTATAAATATTTTGATTTAATTAAAAAAATTAATTCTAAAATAATTATTTCCAAACGGGTTTATAGTATATACTTAAAATAATAATTAAAAACCTTATGATTTATTCTGTTGAAAATATTATATTAAACCTTGGGCGAATATTATTTGGGACTCGTGTGTATTTCCTAAACATGCAATTATTGTATGGATGGCTTTGCGAGAGAGGCTTAAAACTAAGGACCGTATCACTTATTTGGAGTTGGATCCTCTTTGTAATTTATGCAAAGAAGATTTTGAGTCAAACAAGCATCTCTTTTTTGATTGTGCTTATTCGAGGGCTATTTGGTTGGAGATAAAGTCTTGGCTAGGATTGGAAAAGGAGATGAACACGCTACTAAGTGCGTTGAAATGGCTCAAAAAACTTAAAGCTAGAGAAAATTGGAGGAGAAAAGCATGGAGGATTGGTTTTGGAGCTACCGTGTATTGTATTTGGAAAGTAAGAAATCCCCTAGCTATAAAAGGTGATTCTTCATCTAGAGAAACGGTTATCAAGGAAATCAAGTGGTGCATCTTTTCCATTTTATTTTCCTTGTTCCCTCATCATTCATTTTTAGATGATGGTGGGCGATTAGCTTGTATTATTTTAGTATGAGGTAGTCGTTTTTAACTTCTTAGTTGCTATCTTTAGCCTTTTGGCTTAGGTAGGTAACTCTCTTGTATAGTGTACAGTTTTTTATTAATACAACCGTTTACCCAACTCAAAAAAAAAAAAACAAAATATCTTATAGTAAATAAAAATTCATAACATATACAACTAATTAGATAATAATTGAAAATGACATGATAAATTTATATTCTGAATTCCTTGTTACGTTTTGAAACATTAATTGCACTATGTATACCTATCATTCATTTCTCCACTTGATACTATGCGCACCTAACTAGATATTTCTGAAAGAAAATGTACTAAATATACCCCCTCCATTCCATAATAATTAACTCTTTGGCCAAAATAATTTATTCCACAATATATGTCATATTTCAAGTTTTAAAACAAATTAAATGATCTTTTTTCTATTTTATCCTTCTCTTAAATTTTTTTAATATTTA
This sequence comes from Nemophila menziesii, assembly GCA_029959085.1. Classification (NCBI taxonomy): domain Eukaryota; kingdom Viridiplantae; phylum Streptophyta; class Magnoliopsida; order Boraginales; family Hydrophyllaceae; genus Nemophila; species Nemophila menziesii. The sequence continues at coordinate 22,380,658 of JARWIR010000001.1, read as the reverse complement.
ATCATTAATTTTTTCTCTCTTAAAAATATGAATATCTTAGTAATTTTTAACTAAACTTTCCCTACTTTTTAAATTCCTTAATATATGTGAAAAACTTTAAAACGTCATATATTAAAGAATGGAAGGAATATGTTCAATAAATATGTTTGTTTTAAAGTTTCTCATAATCAACTACTATCTTTATTTCATAATAATTTATTTTTTCAAGTTTTTTACATATATTAGAAAAATTTAAAAAAATCATTTAAAATAACAAACATATCCTTAATTATAAAAAAAAGAAAATTAAATATTTAATTGGTTAAGGATTTACAAAAAGGGTAATTCGAAGATGTAGTTTGATTTTTTTTTAAGTGATAAACACTTAATGCTGAACAATAGATGAATAAAACTTATTCTGTTAAGTGACAGTGTTTTAATGAATTAGACTTGATTTGAAATTTTAATAAATAGACTTGTTAAGAGGTATTCAGATCTGAATTGGTCAGGAAAAACAAATAATTTTATTAATCCAGTGTCTTAATGAATCAGATTGATAGCTCATTGAATGCAAACAAATATCCCTAAAATGTGACACATATTATAGAATTTTTTTTATACAAAACTATTGTTGTAAAATGGAGGTAGTATATTATAAATTTGTGAATGGTATTTTGTAACTAATTAAGTTCGTACTACATATTTTCTACTAAACTTTTTGTACATTCAAATTATATATAAATATATATACCATATAGATTGAAAATCATTTATAACATGCCTACGCCTTATGTAACTTAACTCTTGCTTGAACTTCCATTCCTATTTATTGGGGTCTTTATATTATAAGGCCCAAACCATTTTCATTTTGTGTTTTAAATCCTACCACAACTAGCCCTTGTAACTATTCCAACTAAAGAGTAATTGTACCAATATACCCTCCCACCCCTATCATACAGTGAAGCACATTAACCCTACCCCAAAACACCATTATAGATCTGAAACCCCCCCACCCATTCACTCTGCTCTCACTCTTTCACTCTCCCTCTTTCTCTCAAGATCCCGGCGAACCCCCACCCCACATCCACCTTCCTCACCCCATCGCCATGAACACCGCCACCATCGAGCCCTACCTTCATCACCCCGTCGCCATTAACACCGCCACCATCGAGCCCCCACCACTCACCACCTTCTTCCCCAGCCGAGCCCCCACCATCAGCTTCGTGACCAAGACCGCCACCCACCCCCTCCCGTCACAGCCACCACCCCCAACCCGCTGATGTTGCAGATCCACCACCATTTCTCCGCCCTCTCTCTCTGAACCGCCGCTGCAAGAACCAACCCCACCCCCTGCCGCTTCACGTCGATCTGCAACACCAACACCACCCAAACACTGCTGCTTCTCTCCAAGATTTGCAGAAACCGAAGCTTCACCATTCACCACCACCATCCTCTCTCTGCGTGAAGAAGACGAAGCGTTGCTGCTCAACCATCACGAACAAGATCTCGAAGCTGATATTCACCACCATCCTCTCTCTGCGTGAAGAAGGCGAAGACCGATCTTGATGGGCCAGACCCAATAAGGGTTGTTCATGGTGGGGCCAGCCCTGTTCTTCACACTCCACCGCCACGACGACGAAGAAGACGAAGTCACCCACCGCCGCCATGAATAGTCCATCTCTGATCTCGTATGAAACTGAGATTCGCAGGATTTGGGTCCAGCCCCATTGGGCTTAAATTTGTTAGTGGTCCAGCCCCATTTGGGCTTAGTTTTTTGTTGTATTGTGTTTTGATGTATTGGATCCAGACCCATATAGTTGTAGTAGGGTAATGGGGCTGGCCCATGTAGTTAGTATAGTTGTTAATTTTCAGTTGTAAATTTTTGTGGTCAATCTGGGTACAACCCATCAATATAAAATGAGATCCAATTATATTATCTATTTATTTTGTGTGTTGTTTATCTAGGGGCTGGCACGGGTTTTTACCCTGCGGTGCACCGCGGCTGAGGTCCGGTGTACCGCACTTGGCAAAAACCTCCCCATCAGCTAGATCTCGAAAAGTTATGCAGTTTAGGCTCAAAGATCACCTGATTCCGACATCCGAGCGCAAAGATATGACTTGCCGAAGTTTCTTCGTTCCGAAAATTTTTGCTCGCTTCCCTAACTCGATTTCTCCAATACCTAATCATCAAAAACACTAATACCTTCCTCAAATATGCAATATCAACTAAAATTAACTAATCTAAACTAAAACTAAAAACATAAAAACATAAAAACATAAAAATTATTATGGGATGTCTCCCAAAAGGCACTTTTGTTTAACGTCTTTCAAAGTTAGACGAGTTACCTCGGTTATTTCTTTTTATAGCCTCCCCAGCAGTGAGTGATATGATTAACACTTAGCAAATCGAGCTTGCAACCTTTGATAGCCTTGATTTCGACCACTCCTTCTGAGATAATTTGCGTGATAACATAAGGTCCCTTCCAAGAACTGCTCTGTTTGGGGTTGGGAGGTTTCCATGCCACCTCGTCTCCTACCCCAAACTCAATCTTTTCTCTATGGTTTCTTGGAGACCTTCAGGTTCTGGCTTCTTAGTTACTGCTCTGATTGTATATAGTTCTTTTGACTTCTTTTTCCTCTTCTTCCCCGAAACATAGAATGTTTCAGAATCGTTTTTAATACTAAGAGTCACGGTTCCTTCATTCACATTCACTATAGTATCGCTGGTGGCTAGGAATGGACGCCCAAGAATGAATGGGACGTTCTTATCTGCTTTGTAGTCAAGAATAATAAAGTCCGTTGGAACAACAAGGTTACCTACTTGAACGAGTACATCCTCTATTACTCCCCACGGCTTAACAGTAGATTGATCCGCAAGTTGTAAGATTACGGATGTCGGTTTCGCTTCACTAATACCAATCTTCTTGAATACACTTTTGGGCATGATATTCACACTTGCCCCTAAATCACACATGGCTTTTCCATGAAATATACCACCTATTTTGATTGGGAGATTGAAACTTCCCGGATCTTTACGCTTCGGTGGTAATCTTCGTTGAACTCGTGCTGATACCCCTTCGTTGATTGCTACAGACTTGGCTCTTGTGAATCTTTTCTTATTAGAGAGTGCCTCCAGAAAGAATCGATCATAGTTTCTCCTTCCTTCCATAGCTTCGAGTAAAGGGACGTTAATTTTCACTTGTTTTAACGCCTCTATACACTTCTGATGTTGATCCGTGGGATAGTGGCAATGCATGGGTGTTTGTCTTGCTCTACTTCTCTCTTAAATTCTTGGTTCATCAACCACTCTTGGCTTCTTAATCTTATCCTGTTCAACTTCTTCAACCCAATCCTCAACAATTATCTCATCTAAGTTCATCCGACTTACGTTTGACTTGTTTGCTTCGGTGATTATCTCACCGTGTTCTTTTATCTTTTGAGCTTGAAACTAATAGTCTTAACCTTGTCGTCAACGTATTGGATCTTCTTCATGTTAGTAGTTGTATCTTGGGTCAATTGTAGGAGTTGACTTTGCATTTGTTCTATGATTGTAGTGAGCCGCATCACATTCTTCTCTAAAAGTTGATTATGTTGTTTAAGATCTTGGTTCTATTGTTGCAGGCTTTGCACTACTGATGCATCGATCTTTGATTCAAGTTTGCTCATATTTTCCTTCGAGAAGTTGATGAATTGACTAATAGTCTCTTTTAACTCAATAATCTCATCTTGAGGACGTGATTGAGCTTGACTTACATTATGCACAGTATAGCTCGGTGGTTGATCAGCTTGATTTTCATAGGCTTGCTCTTGTAGGTATAACTGTTGAGGTGGCTTTGGGATGCTTTCCTTAACAGTTATAGCGAGTTGTTGTATTTGATCTTGCAAGCTTGAAATCCTCGCATTATCTTCTTCGTTAGTGGTAGGAGTCTTTCCTTGTGGCCAACTCATGTTGTTCTCAATGATTGTTTCCATACCACTTTTTGCTTCTTTTGGATCCATAGAGACAAAATTTCCACGACCCATGTTATCTGCTCTCAACCTTGACTCTCTATTGAGTCCATTATAGAACATGGATAATTGTAATTGTGGCGTGTATCCATGTAGTGGACATCTTGCCAACATCTTTTGAAATCTCGTCCATGCTTCACCAACACTCTCTCCGGCTTCTTGTAAGAAATTTGTAGGCTCCAAGAGTTCCTTCACTCGCATACTTGTAGGATAAAATTTATCAAGGAATCTTTCTTGAAGCTTGTCCCAATCGGTTATTAGCTCGGGAGGTTGATCATCGAACCAATCGCTTGCTTTCCCGGTCAATAAAAATTGAAACATTAAATAATACATCTGTTCTTGCGTAACACCTTCATTAATGTAGGCATCACAAAATTGCATGAATTTTTGAACAGATCTGACCGGATCTTGATTTGTATCACCATTAAATTTCCCATAGCTCGCGAATTGATTAATTAAGTCAGGATCAGGCTTGAATCTAACGGCTTGGATAGTTGGGACGCGAATCCCAATGCGTTGAACTCGAAATTTACTAGGTAAACCTAGCTCTAACCGTTGATTATCCATCTAAAATCCTGAGAAAGACTAAAACAAAAAGAAAGCGTAAAACTGAAAACAAATAAAAACTTCTACACTAAATAAACACAAAATAGATTTAACTTAAAGATAAATCCTCGGCAGCGGTGCCAAAAACTTGGTGGGAATAGGTGGTAACTCGATTTCAAGTGTAGCATTACACTCCTCTGTTAATCCATTCATCTCGAATCTTCGTTTGTTAGAAATAATGTCCTTCATGAATTGACCGTATTTTGACATTCTTGTGAGAGCTTCTACAAACGGGCTGCTGATCTTTAACTTGTTCATCATGTCAACGAACTTCTTGAATTCCAGGTCATTGTCGTTTCTGACATGTGAAGGGAATGGTGGAGGAGGACATGTGTTGGTTACCACTGGGCTCTCTTTCTTTTATGGTGTCTTCTCTTGGACACTTCTTTGTTCAACTACCTCTTCGACCTTATCTTCTGTTGTTTTTTCTCCCCCCGTTTCTGGAATAGGGACTGGTTCTGGTTCTGGTCTTGGTGGAGGTAGTTGTTTTCCACTTCCTAATTCAACTGCATGACAAACTTTGTTTTCTGGAGCACTAGTATCACTTCGGAGTTGCCTTTCTGCAAGGATTTTAGTTTTTTCCACCATTTGTGACACTGTTTGCACGAGCTTTTCAATCGCATTATCTGAGTTTTGGATTCTTTGCTGGTTATTCTCCATCTTTTCAATTAGGTTCATCATCTTAGCCATGCTTGAATTCAAACTCGGAGGTTGTTATTGTATGGTTTGATGCATTGAATAAGGATGTGGTTCTTGATAAGCTTCATTATAAATCGGCGCTTCTTGATAGATAGGTTGTGGAGGATAGTAGGATTGTGGTCGTGGTTGATAATAATCATCATAATAATGATTATTATGATTATAATTCTGTTGATCTCCGACCCAATTGTAACTCTGTGGGGGTTGATAGTCAGCGTAATTTCCTTGAGATTGATAATAACCATCATAATAATGGTCTCTTTGATAAGGCATGAAGGAAATTGAGGCTGGATTGTTCATGCAATGTCCCCACGAGTGATCTCTTGCTCCACAACTAGGACATGAAGGTGAGGCATGTACTAGATTCCTCTGAGCTAGTTTCCGCGATTGTTCTCGTAATTCCTCAAGTTGTTGGCTTAACTCCTTGAGCTTTAGATATTCCATCTTGTATTAGCTTCTTCGGGATCTAATAGCACGAAACCTTTATCTCCTAATAAATCTGCTCTCGCCTAAAAGAATCTGTAAAGACAAAAACTAAAAAGAAAAGCGTAAAATAGAACTAACTAAAATAAAAGCACAAGATAATTGCACAAGGACTAACGATGTAGTCCCCGGCAGCGGCGCCAAAAACTTGGTGTGGCTTAAGGTGTGATAAATTAATGATATAAATAAGTGCAAATACACACCCTAAACTAACACTGTACTGCAAGTATTACAGGACGTATGCAAGTTTTAATGATAAGAAGATTCGTTCCTCAGGGACTGACGAAAGTTAGAGAGAACTTATGCAAATTATCAAGTGCAGATATTAAAGATAGATAATAATACGCAAGTAGAAAGAAGAGAAAGATAGATATTTATTTGGTTTTTAATAAGAAAACTAAACTACTAAATTAAAGACAGAAAATAAATAACAGAAAAGAAAAGAAGATAGTATGAAAGATATAACTTAGGTTTTACTAGTATGCACTAATCCTTCTAATTCTATCTATTAAATCTAGTTCATAAGGGAGAATATTAGCTCTTGGTATACTTAGTCAGGATTCTAAATTCCAATACCTTAGACCTTGAGAGCGACTAAGGGGGCTACGTCACAACCAAGAAGTGATTTCAAATAGGGTTATCAAACGCCACTAAGGCCCTAAGCAAATACTGCAATCTTGGTGATACGGTGATTAAAACAAACCTTAATGACTATCTAGTTAGAAGCATGTTTTGTCAGAACTACTATCGACACTAGACGTTATGTGGTGGTTCAATAGTTAAACACCCTGTCAAGGCGACCATCTAACTACTATTAAGGTAATCCTATACGTTGCGCACCGCAAGGAAAACATACATTAAATCAAAACACATAATCAAATATGAAGTAAGTAGCTAATATCAGATTAAAACATATAATTCCCAAAGAAACTTAGATAGAAGAATTAGAATTCATAGATTATACATTATGCAAAACCTAAGCTAATAGAATTAATTTATACAAGGAAAAGAAGAGAAAATATTTACAAAATAAGAGGTTGAAGGAGACAAAATTGATGCACAACTCCTTCCAGACTTCTTCTCTTGTGTTGCAGCTTCCTCTTGGCCTTAGGGTCTGGCCAAGGATGATTTTTGAGTGTTAAGAGGCTGTATTTATAGGGTATAGGAAGACCTAATTCGTTTTCTTGAAGGAGAAGGAAAGTAATAGACTCCTAGTCCAACTCAAATTCGTATGGAAATAAAGATAAACACTGCTGGACCGTTTTGAGCATATCTTCTTCGTTATTGGTCGGATTGAGCTCCATAAGATACCAAAAGAATTTCAACAGAATTATCTTGACCCTTTAGAAGGAAATCACCAAAATCGGCCTATTTCTTAAGTAAAAACGCATATCTTTGGACGTGTATGCAGAATCCCAGATTTAGGCAGCTTTTCCTTTTCCATCTTTTTAGCTTTTGTTTCCTTATCTCCAATTTCAATGCAAATCTCTTTCCATAAGTTGTAATCTTTGACTTGGACTCTAATTAATCTCCATAATTATCTTTAAAGCTTCACACTAAATAAACAATTAAACCCAATATGCTCTAAAAATAATAACTCTATAAATCAAGACTCAAAATAAGAAAGTGCACTAAACTAAGCTAAAATCAACCTATAAACTAATAAATAAGCCTAAAATGATGTCTCTGAAGTATATTATATTATCACAAATGAGGAGACATCATTTGTCTATATAGGTACAACCCATAGTTGTTAAAAATGTTTTCTTTGTTCATACTGGGGCTGGCCCGTATTTGATCTATGAGGTAATGGTTGTACTGTTTTTTTGTTCATACTGGGCCTAGCCTAAATTCGATATGCACTAATGGTTGTTCTGCGATGTGGGGCCGTACCCATAACGAAGAGGGGCAAAATAGGAAAAGTCACAAACCAGCTAGTTAGAAATGGGTCTTAAAAAATAAGTTTTCCAACTAGAATTTAAAATACAAAGTTTTTGCTCTTTTGGGCCTTAATTTATAATTTCCTCCTATTTATATCCGTCTTTTTTTGGGCGGGTAAAATGCCCGAAGGCACAAAAGAAAAAATAAAATATCACACATTTATTCAATACTTGTCTTTTTCAAACCTGCCATCAACTTAAAAAGATTATCGCCGATCATGTTACTTTAAATAGCTCTACGCCTAGCCTTTTTTGCAAGTTTATCCGTTTGTTCGTTGAGTTTTCAACAGATAAAATTGAAATTGATAGGACCCAACTCAACGGCCATCTGGCCGGTCTTCTTGATAATCAGATGGATTTTCTAACTCGCGATTGTCACCCGCCTAATACCTTGAATAATTCTAAGGTTGTCTAAAAATATTATTATCCTTTCATAAGGAAACCCCTGGCATATTTCTGTAGCCTATAGGACCGCTAAGGCTTCTCCTTCTAAGATCGAGTCATAGAATACCGTAGAATTATGAAGGATCTTGCTTCCCAACTCTTTATGAAGTTGTAGTATCCCTATTCCTGTTTTTTCATATTTTTGCCTGAGGATGCATCACATGTGAAAATTATATCTGCTTCATTTTTAAGGTGTTCTCATCCAATTCGGGTCTATGTTGACGAATACTAATATTTGCTTTTTTATCTTCCCTCAATTCAGTATCGTGTAGTTCTTTCATGAGTTTATTGGTTGATAATTATGTTATCTCCTTTCATATTGCGAGATCGTGTAATGATTTCGTTTTTACTTTCCAGATTTTCCATAAACATATCACAATATAATTTGATACTTTATTTCTATCCCATCCTCCTTCTGTGTATACTTCAACTATATTTAACATCGAATTTTCCAGATCTTGTATCTAATCATCTTCAATCTTCAATTAGCTGTGGTCACATTACAATTCAAGAGTAGGTGTTCTACCATTTCAGTGTTTCCGTAACACCAAAGACATTCACAGGAATCTGCACATTTCTTTTTGAATAGGTTTTTCTTTGTCGGTATTGCATTGTTACATGCTTTTCAAATAAATATTCCAATTTTCTTCGAATATTAGACTTCCAGGTATCCTGCCATAGTTTAGAATTGTATATTTTTGGTTCCTTAGTACATTGTGGTTGTTGTATAACTTGTTCATCTGTGAGTATTTCGTAACCTGTTTTAGTTGTATCACATCTATTCGTAGATAAAGACCAGATGAATCTGTCATTAATATTGGTATTAAGCAAAAGAAATCGAGTAATGCATGGTATAATAGGTATAGGAAAAATATTATCGAGAATTTCGAGGTCTTAACTTAGAGTGTCATTTTTTGATAGTTGGTTAATAATTGTAATGTTGCAGTTAGGGGTTTTCCAAGCTTCCAATCTTTATTAATCCATTCATATTTCTAAATATTGATATTCTCCCTGTGAGATATTTAAATAAGGGGAAGAGTGAAAATAAGAAAAGATAAATAATATATTAAAAGTGATAGGTGCTCTAAAGGCTCAATAATAAGAAAGACTTTAAGCACTACATTGTGAATAGATTTGTTCTTGTACAATAGAATGAGATCCTATTTATAGGACTAACTACTTGGTGGACAAGAAAGGTAAATCTATGCTAAATAGCAAACAAGTCTAATATAGAAATAAATTAGTCTAATAAGGTAATGGTATATTATAGGTTTTAATACATTATGTTAATAATATATCTAACACCCCCCTCAAACTCAAGTAGGTTTGACAGAGAACAACTTGAGTTTGAAATCTGGATCGTTGATGACGTGTCTTGAGCATTGTTGATGGAGAAGCATGACAGGAGTTGATGTGGTGACAATGTTGATATTGTGGCATGGTGGTGTCTCCTAGTGTGTTCTAAATAAACACACCTAAAAAGGCAAGACACGTACCGCAAGTGTACGGGCCGTCCAAGTAATATCCGGTAAACGGGATCGGTCTTAGGGACGGATTAGGTATGATTAAAGTGTTATGCAAAAATGGAAATAGTTGCTCGAATGAAAATTAAAAGTAAAGAAAATAGATTTTTATTTGATTTTTGTTTAAAGGACTAAAGTGCAAATAAAGTAAATATTAAACTAAAAATAAAATTAATGCAAGAAAATAAATATGAAGAGATGAAAAGATGAAAAGATGAGAGAATAGTACACGAGTCACGCTAGGTTTCACCAAAATCAACTTAATCAATACTTCTTCTAAGGGACAAATTGGTAACTAGTAATATTCGGGATTCTAGATTCTCCTAACCCCCGTCAGGGTGGACTTAGGAGCTATTCTCAGGTGTTACAAACCCCGCCAGGACGATCATAATCCACCTTCGAATGTCAGGTTCTCTACCCAATTGGCTACAAGATTAACTAAGTCCGTCAGGATCAATAATTTCTATCTTACGTTTATTACCTATGTCCGTAATTAAACCCCCCGTCAAGATGATCACTTCCCCACCAAAGTGAATAGCTTAATTACTCAAACCTATGTCTAATTGATCAGATTAAAAATAGTGAAATTAACTTACGATAACAAACAATACTAAATTACTCAATTTGAATTAAATTATAAAAATCCCAAATCAGAAAATATCAATTAAATAAATTAAGGTTCAACCCTTATAGCGATTCTCAAGCACTTAAGAAGTTTAGCTCATAACGGAAAATAAAACTAAAACAAATAAATTAAAAGACATAATGTTTTACAGAAAGAAAATAAATAAACCTAATGAAGAGGTTGGGTTTGGCTTTGAATTGGAGAAGATGGTTGCTCCAACTCTTAGCGTTCTTCCTTCCTGCTTGCTCTGACTTGAATCTTTAAGCCTCTTTGATAATTATATGAAGTATCTGTAAAAGAGGAGGCTAAGGGGTGTATTTATAGGTGTTAGAAAAACCTAGGTCGAATTTACTTGGAGTGGAAGACAAGTTAAGAACTCTTTAATTCGTAACCCTAAATTCTAGGTAAAGGCAAGATTCTGCTGCTGATTTGATTTGGTCATATATCATTCAATACTTATCCGTTTGAGGAGTTCCAATATATGAAACCGTTTGTCTCGGGAAGAGATTTCTATTGGTGCAGACTACTCGTCCAGATTCCTAGCCAATCTTTAGTTATGGACTCGTCTTTGAAACGTGGCTGGAATTTCAGATTCATAAGGGAGCATTATCTTTTCCTTCTTTGCATATATCCTTTCTAAATCTTCTTATTTCCATGTAAATCTCTTTCCCTTCCTACTCTAACTCGACTTGGTCTCTAAGTAATTACCATTTATCTTTTAAAGTTTCACAATAAGTAAATAATTAAACTGTATATGCTTAAAAAGAATAAATTAATAATTCAAGAATTAGAAATAGGAAAGCACACTCTAAAAATAGAAACTCGAGTAAAAACATTTCCTAACACTCTAAAATACACTAAGACTCTATTCTCACTTTTCCTCCTTGGATTGGTCTTTTATGAAATTCAAGAACCTAATAACTTTGCACTAAAAATAGTCAAATTTACGCACAAAAGCTCAGAATCTGCAAATAGTTAATTTCCAAGGGGAGAAAGTGCAATATGATTAAATAAGCCTAAAAGTCTAGCTAATAAGTCAATAATTCACCTAAAATGATGTCTCCAAAGGGCTAATATTTAGAACAAATAGGGAGACATCAAGACCCTCAACTCAAACCTTTGTCGTCCCGACAAAGTAAAATTAAAACAAAGGCCCCTTTTAGGTGAATGCAGAAGGTGGAATCTAGAAAATATTCCCAAAGCACAACTTAAAACAAATCTCATATAGTTTAATCTAGGAATTAATATACACATACACTTATCATGCAAAATCGAATACAAAACAGTATCAATCCAAAATTAATTTCACAATGCTAGAAGGTTACGCTTATTACTTATCTCAAGATGGTGGCTATAGGGTGTTCCTCGATCTTTACTTGCTTTGAATGCTCCACTTAGCATACTCCCTATTAACTCACTGTGCATCTAGGAATCACGAGGTCTTTACGGTTTTAGCGTAGGCTGAAGGACGGTATGGTATGTATATTTGGTAAATTTGAAGTGAGCTTTTGGCTCTCTCCTTACTTACCATCGACAAACTGTCCAAGAGCTTGAGTTTACACTCAAATAACGTCATCACTCAACCCAATTGACGCGCTTAGTTAGCGTCCCCAAATTAACCCAATAAGCACTAAGGATGATTTACCTAAAAATTTCCACTTTGCCGGTCCGAATATATATTCTTTTCAAATCAGTTTTTTTCTTTTCTTTTGTATAGCTATGATTCTCTTTTTAATGTTGAGATATCATGCTATATTTTATAGTTATGCCTTTCCATAAATTTAGTTCGTAGCTTCTTTTCCATTCACTATTACCCCGACAAAGGGTTACAATATCATAAACCTGTGAATCATCATCAATATATAGAACGAGCACAATTGATAAGCTCAAAAATCCCAACCCAATAAATTCCCATAATAGTGGACCCACCACCCCAAACTCAAGCTCAAGACAGGAAGTCTCAGGATCGTGATTCAAGTGCGGGTCATATGGTCATGCCTAATAATCTAAAGGGATATTGGCTTATAATGTAGCGACAAAAGAAAGGCTTAAAGGCTAAAAATTTGGCTAAGAAGGATAAAATTAATTCAGGGATAGATGACCAAAAAGGATTCAAAGGGCTAACAAAGAACTGCCTCTATCATTTTCCTATCTACACATCTTGCTTCTAGTTCATACCTAAGTGGGTTCTCTACTCATTTAGATCTCACGTTCTACAAACCACCCATTATCCTTAAGCACAAGTTTACTTCTTTTGCATTGTTCATTAATTCTTCCTATCAATTATCTCATGTTTGCATGTAATCAAAGTGCGTTTTACACTAACTCCTAAAGTCAACTATTTTCTATCATAAATTCATAAAAAGCATGCTTGATGGGGGCATTTAAAACACTCTACAGTCAAACGTAACCCTAATTTTTTTTTTCTTCTGAAAAGCATGTAAAACACAAAAAATTGGGATGAGGCAACGAACCCCACCCCACACTCAAAAGTGAGTCGTGTCCCCACGATTCGAAAAAGACTCAATAAAGCAATTAAAATAAAAACTAAACTACCTAGTGCCTACCATCAATTAAGAAGAAGAATTAGAACGGGGTACCTGGCCATAAAGATCCATCATATCCTCCTCCTCCTCCGAAGAATAATTATCAATATCCATGTTCGACTAAACTGGCTAGAGCCTTGCTATTTCTTTAGCACTTAAAGGGGAGGTCCATGGTTCGAATCCCCTCCCTAACTGGTGTAAAGTAAGAGGTACAAGGCTCGAACCCCTCCCTGAACATGGGCAACCTAGTTCTGATTTACCATGAGAATATATATGGGGAGGCATGTATATCTCCGTGGGACTAGTCGGGTGCGCGCAAGCTAGCCCGGAACCCATGTAACCAAAAAAAAAAAATCCATGTTCGAAGTTACCTTACCCCTTGTTGAATTCATTTTGGCAATTTCCTCCCAAAGTGCTATGTTTTGTTTTCTTAGATGATTGATTTGTTGTTGAAATTTGATAGCACATGGAGGTGTGCAAGAATTATTCTGAGAAGAAGAAGAAGAACCTTTATCTTGGATTGGTGTCTTTTCTTTAGGCTTTGATGGTACCCTTATCCTAGCTGTGAATTTCTTGTGTAGTGGTTGTGCAGGTGCCTCTTCTTTTTGTTTTTCTTCAATAGGATCATCAAGATTGATGGCCTTTTCAATTGTAGAACCAGGCAAATTTTTGTTCTTCCCTAGGATACAACACTTCCTCTTATGATCCATAGCATCTGTTCTGTTTGTCACGGTTGATTTGACCCCAAACTCAAGTTACACCAAGGATAGAATAAAGTTAAGAAAGATTGGTGTAGCTTGAGTTTCTAGCTTGGATTTGATGAAGAAAGAAGGTTTCTTGATGAATCCTGAAAGAACTCTTGATAGCTTGATGATCTTGATGGTGATTTATGGTGTGGTAGGATGAATTTGATGAAGAAATTGTGTTTATGGAAGATGGAGGAGAGAATTATTGATGTTATTGTGTTTGTTGTGGAGGTTTAATCAAGCTTCAAGGTGTATTTATAAGGTTGGGAGCTGGAAAATTCGTAAGGGAAGGGCTAGGGTTTGCTTGTGATAAGGTAAGAAGTGTATTAGGTAACAAATTCTTCAAACCGCCATGCTGACCGGCATACCGGCGGATCTGGCCGGCTAGCCAATGCTGGTGTGTTTTTTTTTACCTCTCAGCAAGAAACCCGAGACTCCACCCCGTGGCCACGGGTTTTCTTCTGGCCGGCAAACCAGTCGTGTGACCGGCTAGCCGCTGCGCTTCGTGTGATTTTTTCTGACTCTCGGCAAAAAAACCCAAGTCTTGGACCCGTGGGCACGTGTTCTGTTCCGTCGGCATGCCGGTCAGAGCAGCAGATTTTTTCCTCTTTTGTTTCTCAGCACCCCAAACTCAATTTCCTGCACACTAACACACTACCTTTCTCATTTCTTTTAAAAGTAGACACTAAAACTCGACACTAACTTAGAATTATACACTAGGAATTGAAAAACATAAAGCAATAAACTAATATACAAGTAACTGGCTTTTGTTTAACGTCGTTAAGCTTGACGGGTTACCTCTCACATCACTTTTTCACATAACCTCCCCAGCAGTGAGTGAGGTCATCAATGTTTGCTACACAGAACTTGTATCCTTTAGCTTTTATTACCACCAATTGATCAGAGATAACCCTTGTGACCTTGAACGGTCCTTGCCAAGAACTCTTGGCTTTGCGCGCTTTCGGAGGGGGATCAGGCTTCTTCATTGCGACCTCTTCGCCTACACTAAATGCCCTCTTCTTTCTTTCTTTCTTAGGTTATTTTGGAACCTTTGTAGAACGCACCTTTTCTTTCTTTTTAGCATGGTCAAGGTGTGGATCTCTCTTAGGATATGGAGGATTTATGTTAGGTGGTTTCTTTCTGAGCTCTTTTTCCTCCATAACTAAGGTTCCCACAACCTTAGTTGGCTCTTGTACAATCACATCTATCCGGAAACACTCCTCCTTGGAGTCCGGAAACTTCATTGGTATGAACACGTTAAACTTCACTTCCTTGTCTTGGATTCGCATAGTCAATTCTCCATTCTCTACATCAATTATAGTACGCCCCGTGGCTAGGAATGGTCTTCCCAAAATAATGGGGACATTCCAATCCGCGTCGTAGTCAAGTATAACAAAATAATCTGGAAAAATTAACGTACCTACCTTGACGAAGACATTTTATACTCTTCCCTCTGGATGCACGAGGGATCTGTCAGCCATTTGCAAGACCATAGAGGTTGGTCTTGCGTCTCCTATCTTCAACTTTTCAAAAATTGATTTGGACATATGATTAATACTCACTCCCAAATCGCATAAATCTTTTGCTTGCCACTCATTACCAATAGAGATGGGAATAATAAAACTCCCAGGATCAAGTAACTTCGGTGGTAACTTACTCTGACATATCGCACTGCATTCTTCTGGAAAGCCTACCATTTCATTCTCAAGATACAAGCGTTTGTTTGTGAGAGCTCTTTTCAGTAATTTCAAATATTTTGGTACCCCCTTGATAGCCTCTAAGAAAGGTATATTAATATTGAGCTTACTCACCATGTTCATGAATCTTTCATATTCAGCCGTATCTCCTTTCTTTTGAACTCTGGAGGGGAACGGTGGAGAAGGACGGGTTTCTACAACATCTTTCTTCTTTGGCTTTTCCAAGATCTTCTCCACTTCTACCACTTCAGTTTCTTATTTTTCTTCCACCTCCTCTAACGGTTTTTCTTTTCTAGTTACTTCCTTTTCTTTCTTAACCGGGAAAGGTGGTGGTGGAAGCTTCTTCCCACTTCTGAGTGTGATCGCGTTACAACTTTCAAATTTCTTAGGAACCTCTGTATCACTTGGAAGTTGGCCTTGACCTCGAACATTCAAACTATTGACGATCTTTGAGATTTGAGTCTCTAAGACTTTTAACGAAGTGGAATGTGAGTTTAATGTTTCTTCCATCCTATTTTCTCTCGTGTGGGTTTCATCCATGAATCGCGATAGCTGGTTTTCAATTTTCTCTGACCTCTTATCCGAATGGGATATGTATTGCATCAAAGTAAGTGCAAACTCACTTGCGGTAGTTGCGCCTTCTTGAGGTCGAGAGGGAAGCGCCTTTTGAGCTAATGTGTCGGCATAAGCATCTTGATCGGCTCTAGGTTGATTTTGTGATTTAAACTGGTAATTGTTCCCTTGAGGCCTTTGTTGATATGTCCCAGGATTGGCTGCCCCATGTGGATTCGAATACTGAAAGCCCGGATGATTTCTATTTTGATTTCCATACCCTTGACTACCTGAATAGTTACCTCGCTGATTAACGAAATAAACGGATTCTGGGATGTTGGCACATTCTTCCCAGCCATGATCATCTCCTCCACAACTAGAACATAATTCTGGTTCATTAACAGCGTTTACCACAGCTTTATTCGACATAGATAATTGTTTCATCTTGTTCTCAAGTGCGGCAATCTTAGCGTTCAATGCAGTTTCTGTATCCAAATTCAAAGTACCTCTTTCAGAAGCTCTAACCGATGATTTTGAGGATTGCCAACTCATTTCATTCTTCACAATTCGGTCCATGATGATCAGAGCTTGATCAGTTGTGACCATCATGAGACCACCTTGGCACATAGTATCGATTTTGTCTTTCGCAGTATCCCAAGCTGTAATTCAAGAGAGTACCCATGTAATGGGCACTTGCGTAATAAGAATTGAAAACGAGTCCATGCAACACCTACAGTTTCTCCTGGCTCTTGGCGAAAACTAACAATGTCTAATTGCCCACTAAGTCGAACACTTTGAGGATAGTACCTGTCGAAAAGGCTGTCTGGAGTTGATCCCAAGTTACAATCGCATTGTGTGGCTGTTGATCATACCACTCACTAGCTCCTCCGGTGAGGAAGAATGGAAACATATGAAAGTACATTTGCTCTTGGGTTACTCCAGGAGTGACATATGCATCACAGATTTGCATAAACTTGTACATAGCGCGAATAGGATCTTCACGAGCTGCACCACTATACTGTCCAACGGTTGTAAACTGATTAATCATCCCCGCGTCTGGTTTGAATCGAATTCCTTGAATTACGGGAGGACGGAGTCCTAGTGGTGGTATACGAAAAGGTCCATGGTTGTTCGGTTGGAAGATTTGCGGTCCATGATCTTGAAGTACTCCACCATTATTATTGAATTGTTGTTGATCTCCGGGAGGAACTGGTAATTGGACTCATACAGGTGGAATTGGTAGTACTGGTGGAACCAGTAATACTGGTGGAACAATTGGAAGACCGTTTTCATCCAACTGAATCACGGGATTCTCAACTAAATTTTCCATTGCTTCTTCTAACCTTGCTTGTTCTCTTGTTTCTTTATCTCTTTTGTTTTTCTCTCAAACTAGGCTTTCGGGATTATCAACGATTATGATATCTCCAAGCATATACCAGAACACTGTAAATCTGAGAAAGCAAGAACAAAACCAAAGCGTAAAACTGACAAATAAAAATCAAAACTAAACTAAGAACTAGCAACTAAAACACTTACGACTAACACCGTGGTCACACGCTACTGTCCCCGGCAGCGGCGCCAAAAACTTGGTGTCTCCTAGTGTGTTCTAAATAAACACACCTAAAAAGGCAAGGCACGTACCGCAAGTGTATGGGTCGTCCAAGTAATATCCGGTAAACGGGATCGATCTCAGGGACGGATCAGGTATGATTAAAGTGTTATGCAATAAATGGAAATAGTTGCTCGAATGAAAATTAAAAGTAAAGAAAATAGATTTTTATTTGATTTTTGTTTAAAGGACTAAAGTGCAAATAAAGTAAATATTAAACTAAAATTAAAACTAATGCAAGAAAATAAATATGAAGAGATGAAAAGATGAGAGAATAGTACTTGAGTCACGCTAGGTTTCAGCAAAATCAACTTAATCAATGCTTCTTCTAAGGGACAAATTAGTAACTAGTAATAGTCGGGATTCTAGATTCTCCTAACCCCCGTCAGGGTGGACTTAGGAGCTATTCTCAGGTGTTACAAACCCCACCAGGGCGATCATAATCCACTTTCGAATGTCAGGTTCTCTACCCAATTGGATATAAGATTAACTAAGTCCGTCGGGATCAATAATTTCTATCTTACGTTTATTACCTGTGTCCGTAATTAAACCCCCCGTCAAGATGATCACTTCCCCATCAAAGTGAATAGCTTAGTTACTCAAACCTATGTCTAATTGATAAGATTAAAAATAGTGAAATTAAAAATAGTGAAAACTTTCCTAAAATGGAAAGTTTCCTAAAACAGATAAAGGTAAGTAATATTTTAAGAACTCGTCGCTAAATCTCGTCGCTAAGATGAAGAACTCGTCGCTAATTTTTTTTTCTTTTCTTTATTTTCATTGATTTAAATTATACCTAGTTATGACACCTACAATTTAAAACAACAAAATTAAACATCAAAATGAATCGATAAGTAACATTTTAATAACATTTTAACAACCATAAATTTAAAATCAAATCCATGCTAAGAAAATTTGAAACTAAAACAAATAACGCTTAAAAATAAAATATCTAATCAGTTTCATATCCGCTAGAATCTACAGGCTCCTCATCACTATCAATCGTAATAGGTTTCTCATCTTCGTACTCCTCCCATGTGTCATCTAACATCTCCTCGTTTCATCAAAAACTAAGTCAACATGCAAATCACTGATGAGTGTCTCCGTGTCAAACACGATCTCTTTGGTAGTTGCCACGTCCAGTCGTGAGTAATCAGTTTGCGTGTTAACCAAATAAATCGTGATACGCGTGTTATCAGTAGATACTGACTCCGCACCCCATAACTCGGGGCCCCACCCGTGACGATCGTTGATTTCCCAAACGGCTTTCCATCCTTTCATTGTTTTCTTTGTGCTGATCTCGTCAATGTAGAACACTTTTTTGGCTTGAATTGCTAAGATGTATGGTTCTGTCTCCCACCAAAAAGTAGATGTGTTGATGAAGGTTACACCGTGTTCTTTCCTTACCTTCGATGTATTATACCACTTACAAGCGAATAACACAACGGAACAACCATCATTGAATGTAACGTCTATAATTTTCACTAAATCACCGTAAAAAGAGGTCTCATTATACATGGAAGATACTCTGTAATCTTGAGTCACTCTTTTTACTCCTTTTGCCCTCGTAACCCATTTAACACCATTCACGATACATGAATCATATAAATGGGCCAGACCATAAGTTATGCTGGCCAAGGACACTATCTAAGATGTAGCTATTGGATTACCATCCGCGAGCATGGCATGAATCTAGCAAATGTAAAAAGGGTTGATTAATTGTCAAATCAGGAAAGTTAATAGGGAAAGTTTCCAAAAATGGAAAGTCTACAAATAAAAAAGTTTCCAAATAAGGCAAGTTTTCAAATAAGGTAAGTTTCCAAATAAGGCAAGTCTCCAAATAAAGAAAGTTCCCAAATAAGGTAAGTTCCAACTTAATATACATGTTACGTACCTTTTCCAAACACCACTCCTTAAATGTTTGTCGGTGCATCTCCTCCACTACTTTAGGCGTCTCTGATAGCATGGATTTGTATTTTCTAAATTGTAAGAAAATAATAAAAATTAATGAGCGAAAAAAATTTAAACATAAATTACGTTTACTTACATCAGATATGTTTCGATCTCGTCGCAATTATTCAGAATGTACCAGGTGATTTGATCCTTCATTTTACGTGGTATATGACCAAACTCTTTTTTACCAACGGGAGTACACTGACTCTTAAAAATGGATAGTTCTTTTGGTTTGGGCAGTGGGGCGTTGTATCTACCCGGATCACTGAAGTTTGTCTTTTCTTCTCGAAGATACCGTGATATGAATGTCAACGTCTCTTCGACAACATAACCCTCAGCGATTGAACCCTCAGGCCTAGCAAGGTTCCGAGTATACTCTTTTAACTTTTTCAAATACCTTTCAAATGAATACATCCACCGGATTTGAACGGGACCCCTTAATAATGCTTCGTCGTATAAGTGTATCACCAAGTGGATCATTATATCAAAAAATGCGAGAGGTAAAATCAATCCTAGTTTGCACATCACTTCAACCACTCCCGCCTTACCAGATTACAACTCTTTCCTACTCAAATTCTTGTTACAAACGACTCTAAACACGATAGCCAACCCAATGATCGCTTTTCTAATTGATTTATCCCCTATTCAAATCAATGGTATGCTCAAGGTAAAAGCTATGTATGATGTGGGTTCTGTTGTGAATCTTATGCCTAAGTCCGTGTTCGAGAGACTTGGACTTCAGAAATCAGAAAAAACTCCAGTGAAGTTGCAGTTCGCTGACAACTCAGTGGAAAGGACATGGGGAACAGTGGAGGACGTCTTAGTCCGAGCGCCATCCCTACTGACTTTGTTATTCTTGAGTTTGATGCAGATAAGCAGGTTCCAATCATACTTGGACGGCCCTTCATGGCCACAAGTCAAAGTGTAATCAAGTTCCAAGAAGGGACCATCACCCTTCATGCAAAGAATGTGTCTGAGACCTTCTATGTCTTGGGTAAGAAACCAAGGAAGTTAGAGCCCACCTTCCTGTCATCCACAACCTTTCACATCACAAAGTCCCTCCTGAGAAGATCCACTTAAAGCCTGTGGATACTGAGCCAAACATTGAGTTTGGGGTTGGCCATGAAGTTCTATGGAAAGCTCACAAACGCGAGAATAGGCCATGAAGTTTCAAAGACTCATGGATAGGACCATTCATTGTCACTAAGGTTGTCTCAGCCAAGGTGATAGAAATTCGACCCAAAACTGGGATCAAGCGCAGATTAGTTGACGTTCATAGCCTAACTCGTTGTTGGGGAGTCTATATTCGCAAATCTTGATAGAGGTAACACGTCTAACTTTGAAAGACGTTAAATAAAAGTGCTGTACGGGAGACAACCCGCAAATTATTAGTTTTTATGTCTTTGACGTTTTTAGTTTATGTTTAGTTTAATTATTTTTAGTTGATATTGCATATTTGAGAAAGGTATTAGTGTTTTTGATGCTTAGGTATTGGAGAAATCGAGTTAGGGAAGAAACAAAAATTTTCGGAAGGGATACACCATCGGTGCGGTATACCGCACCTCAGCCGCGGTGTACCGCAGAGGACAAAATCCCGTACCACGGGTTGGAGCCGTGGGTTTTATATCGAGACGAAAAATGACCCGTGCGGTCTACCCCCCTACACCGCACGGCTAAAACACGTGCCACGGGGTGCTATTACGGGTATTTTGCCGAAGGATGCTACAGAAGCCACGGTACACCCCTGCGGTGTACCCCCTATACCGCGCCTATGGTCCGCGCGCCCAAAACCCGTGCCACGGGGTAGGTACCACGTGTATTTGGCCGAGGCAAAAATTTTGAGCAACAGAAGCTGCGGTGTACCCATGCGGTACACCCATGTACCGCAGCCATGGTCCGCACGGCGCCGCTGGAGAGAGAAAGAAATGGGATTTAAGTGTATAAAAGAGGTATGAAGCCATTATTCCGAATTTTATAAACCTTAAGCCTTTTTCTCTTCTCCAAAACTCTCCCAACTCCATTAAAGCTCATAAAAACCTTCACCAATCATCAAAACACTACCCAATCATCAAGAAAAACACATCAAACCTTCTCTCCACATCATTACAAGAGAGATTCAAGCACCCAATCCTCACCAAATCCATCAAATTGAAGAATCAAGAGCTCAAAATTTCACAATTCATCCTACAATTTCTTAAATCCAAACCAACCCATTACAAATCCACCTCACCCACATAGAGATTCATCATCCATTCATATTTCCTAAGCCAAATCAAGCTTGTTCAACCAAAAATTCACAAGTTCAAATTTCAAGAGTTGTTAAAGCTTTGAGTTGGGGGTTAATTGAGGATGACTAATAGAACAACAATATTAGCTAACAAGAGGGAGGTGAATAAAAGCAAGGGATTGGATTTAATCAAGAAGAAATCAAATAACAAAGGTTCTAGTTCTAATTCAAAGGGTAAAGATAAAGTTGAAGAAGGTGCAATAACTTTGTGTGATCGTAATGGTAAAAAACTTTACTTTTATCCAAAGGAGAAAACACAACTTCCACAAGGTCCTACACCCAAGGAGAAAGAGGAAGCTTCAAGGGCCCTGAAAGCTTCTGCAGAGAAACAGTTAAAAGAACTTACTTTTGCTTATGATAAAGTATTCAAGGAAGAAGTTGGTACAGGAGAATACGCGAGATTCTTAGAGCTTGGTGAGAAATTGGGTTGGTCTACGTTCATGGTAAGACGTTCTGAATTATGTCATGAGTTAGTTTTGGAATTCTATCTAGGCCTCTTTAGCCGAGATAGTAAAGGTTGTGTTCCGATTAGAGGAAAGTTAGTTCCTTTCACCGTTGAGGAGATTAGAGACCACTTCAAGTTTAAGAAATTGAAAGGTTATTGCAAATTTGAAGAAGAGGTTGCTAAACGAAAAATCTTTGATGAGGAATTACTTTTTGAGCATGTTTTAGACAAGGAGAAAGTGCAATCACATAAGGGAGAATTGAAGGCACCTTAGCCTTACAAATATCTTCAATCGGACGCGAGAATTTGGCACAATTTCCTTATTCCTAATGTCTTTGGAAACACATGAACTTTGGATGTGACTATGAAGTACGCTCTACTTTTGGACTGTATTTTGAGAGGAGAAGAAGTAGATGTGGCACAGTTGATCTATGAGGAGGTGATTCGATTTTTGGTCTCTCCTAAATCAGTTTATAATGTTAAATTTCCGACTATGATCACGTGTCTTGTGCGAAAAGCGAATGTTATATTGGGTGAAGAAGAGAAACTCGAGTTTAAGACGAGTTATATTGATAATGCTTGGATCAAGGATATCTTTTGAAGAGCGGGTTCTACGCAAGTCTCGAAAGAATAAAAGGAGCAAAGTTGGCAAGAGAAGATGGAGGAGCGTTAAACGAAATTCGAAGCAGCTCAAACTTCCTTAGTCAATGATGTGGCACAAATCAATGCTAATCAAGTGCACATCATGAAACTCCTTGAGCAATTAACGAAAGGTCCAGCAAATCCTACCTTGGATATCAATGATGCGAGGCAATAAGCCTCGAGAGTATGTTCTTTTTCTTCCTTACCATTTCTTTAAATATGTTTATCTGCTAATTTTAATTTCTGTTTCGAGTCTTTTTCGAGTCGTGGGGACACGGCTCATTTTTGAGTTGGGGTGTGGGGATTCGTTGTCTCTCATCTCCATTTTTCTGTTTTTAGGTAGAAATTAAAATTTTTGATACATGGGAATTAGATGTAGAGTGTGTTTAATAGCTTGAAAGCATAAGCTCAGTGAATTAATGATAGTAATTAATATGTTTATGGGCTATGTTATTTGTATGCTTTGAGTATTTGCAGGAAAACACACGTTGATAGTAAAGAAAAGATTAGTGAGCAATGCGATAGAAATTTTGTTCGATCTCAGGGAACCTTGAGAAGTGTGTAGGCCGTGAAATCCAAGCTAGTGGACAGACCCATTTGATGAAAGTGCTAAAGGTAAGAAAATAACGAAATTACATAGTGTAGAAAGTGATTAAGGCGGTTCTTTCATATTTGAATCCTTTGAAGCCTTTTTATACCTTCTCACCTTGTGATTTTGATTTTATGATATATCCTTCTCAGCCCCTTCTAGCCTTTCTAAAGCTTTTTATTGAAACACGTTATAAGACATATCCCTTTAGATTATAGGACTTTTCCATATGACCCGCACTCGAATCGCGATGCATAGACAGTTGTTTTAGAGCTTGAGTTTGGGGTGGTGGGTCCACCATTATGGGAATTGTTATTAGGTTGGGATTTTTGAGCTTATTAATTGTGCTTTGTGCTTTATATTGATGATGTTTCACAGATTTTTATTGTAACCCTTTGCCGGGGTAATAGTGAATGAAAAAGAAGCTACGAGCTATATTTGCCAACAAGGGCATTAAAAGAAAAAATATATACATGAGAAAATTAGCGTGATATCTCAACATAAAAGAGAGTCATAGCTATAGAAAAAATTGACTTGAAAAGAAAAGAAAATATATATATTCGGACCGGCAAAGTGGATTTTTTATGTGAACATCTTATGCTTTAATTGGGTTATTGGGGATGCTAAATTGTGCATCAAGGAATTCATTGGGTTGAGTGAGAAACGTTTTATGAGAGTAACTCAAGCTCTAGGGCGATTCGTTGATGGTAGTGAGGAGAGAGCCAAAAGATCACTCTAAATTATCCAAATATACTATCATACCGTCCCTAAGCTTAAATTACGACCTTAAAGACCTTTTGATTCTTTGCTATGTAATTAAGAAGTGATTGAGCCATTAGAGAGTAGTTAAATGGATATTTGAACACTAGTGAAAGTCGATGAACAATCTATAGCTTCCTTGGGGAACTGAGTAAAGTTACAATCCTTCTTACATTGCGAAACTAATCTGATCTTGAATTCAAGCCGTGTTGATTGTGGATATGAGAAGTGTACAAGTATGTAGTTTATGAATATTATTGCATGAAATTTTCCGAGTTATGTGCTTTAGGTTTATTCTATATATTCTGCTATGCTTTTCCCATTGTATTGAAAATTTTATAAGTGTGTATTTATAGACTTCCCTTTGTTTTTATCTTTATTGTATCGGGACGATACAACTTTGAGTTGGGGGTCTAGATGTCTCCTCATTTGTGATAGATTTATGTTAGGATGAGACATCATTTTTAGTGATTTAGAAGTCTTAAATGTCGATTTTCTTGAGAAATAGTGCACTTTCCTATTTTGAGTCTTGATTTAGTAAAATAATATTTCGAGAGCATATTGGATTTAATTGTTTATTTAGTGTGAAGCTTTAAAGATAATTATGAAGATTAATTAGAGTCCAAGTCAAAAACTACAAGATATGTAAAGAGATTAGCATGGTAATTGGAGATAAGGAAACAAAAGCTAAAAAGATGGAAAAGGAAAAGCTGCCTAAATCTGAGATTCTGCAGCACACGCCTAAAGAAGTGGTGATTACTCCTACAAGGAAGCCGATTTTGGTAATTTCCTTTCATAGGGACGTAGATAATTCTGTGAGGATTCTTTTGGTATATTATGGAGCAAAAACCGACCAATAACGAAGAAGATATGCTCAAAACGGTCTAGCAGTGTTTATCTTTATTTCCATACGAATTTGAGTCGGGCTAGGAGTCCAATACTTTATCTCTTCCTCAAGAAAACGAATTAGGTCTTCTAAACACCTATAAATACACCCTTATATCACTTGTAAAAGTACCCTAGCAATCCTTGCCTCATAGTAATTAGTTCTTAAGGTTTTATTCTTCCAGTTTATTGTAGAGAGCAAGATGATGTCTTTTATAATTTCTTTTAGTTTATTTCCTTCAGGTATGAACTAAACTCCCCATAGCTTGGGTTTTGCATCATGTATAATCTATGAATTCTAATTCTTCTATCTAAGTTTCTTTGGGAATTACATGTTTTAATTTGATATTAGCTTCTTACTTTATATTTGTTTATGTGTTTTGATTTATTGTCTTTCCTAGAACTGATCACTTTAGGATTGTTTTAATAGTAGTTAGATGGTCACCTTAGCTGGGTGTTTAACTATTGAACCACCACATAATGTCTAGTGTCGATATTACTTCTGACAAAACATGATTCTAACTAGATAGTCATTAGGGTTTGTTTTAATCACCATATCACCAATTAATTGAAGTGTTTGCTTAGGGCCTTGGTAGCGCTTGATAACCCTATTTGAAACCACGTCTTGGTTGTGCCGTAGCCCCCTTAGTCGCTCTCAAGGTCTAAGGAATGGGAATTTAGAATCCTGACTAAGTATCCAAGAGCTAATATTCTCCCTTATTAACTAGATCTAATAAAAATAATTAGAAGGATTAGTGCATACTAGCAAAACCTAAGCTATACTTCTCATCTCATATTCTTCGTATTTTATTTTATTGTCTTTATTTTCTTAGTTTAATTCTTAATTTCGAAAATCCAAATCTTTTATTTTCTGTCTTTTAATTAATTATTGCTTACTCGTTATCGTTACCTATTCGTATAACACACTTAAGTCCCTGAGAACGAACTCAACTTACTAACTAAAACTTGCATACGTCCTGTAATACTTGCATTACTGTGCCTGTCTAGGGTGAGAGTGCGTAGTTTCTAGACCTAATTTTATCATATTTTTATCACACCCTAGGAGACACCACCCGCCTAGGCGCTAAGCCCCGGTCGACCATCTAGCACCCAATACCGAGATCTACAACATAGGCAAGGACCCGTTTTTTCGTCACTTTGCCCCCAAAATCCTTGTGTTTACCAGGAAACATAATGGGCAACCCATCTAGGTGTGTTTGAATATCTGTTGGATTATATTTCCTCAGGGGGCCCTCATTTCTTCACCGGATACAAATTTTTGTCTTTTTAAAGCCAGTGTCTCGTAGATATCCATCGTCTATGATCAAAATATACTACACCTTTTTTCACCCTCAACGACAGAGTAGAATCCATGCATTCTGGACATGCTAAGTAACCTTAACCCTGCTAACCTGATGTGTATGACTTAGCGGGGTAGTCATTAGTGGTGGACAACAAACAAACTTTCATCGTAAACTCTTGCTTCGTATGGGCATCATACGTAAGGATCCCTTTATCCCACTACTCGTCCAACTCATCTATCATAGGGCGGATGTAGACATCCATGTCCTTACTGGGTGAACGAGGACCCGGAATCAACAAACAAAGATGAAATATGGTTTCCTTCATGCATACCCACGGTGGCAAGTTGTATACAATCAATGTAACTGGCCACATGCTGTACGAGTTGTTCTGCATAGAGAAAGGACAAAAACCATCGATACCGAGGCCCAAATATACATTACGAGGTTCACTAGCAAACTCAGGATGTAGCGCTGCAAATCTCTTTCAACTATCACCATCAACCGGATGACGCAACACATCTGGACCGGTACTCTTTCCGGTATGGTGCCATATCATGTCTTCGGCTGTATGTTTCGATGTGTATAGACGCTGCAACCTAGAGGCAATCGAAAAATAACGAAACTTTTTATGAGGTACTTTCTTACCCTTTTTCGGATCCCATCTAGACTCACTACATACTGGACACTTGTCTAGAGATTCATTCTCCTTGTAAAAAATGGCACAATCATTCAAGCAACCATCAATAGTAGTGTAACCCATACCTATACTTTTCAACTTCTTCCTCGTAAGACCCAGGCAAGTTGTAAGGTTTGGGCAAAACACGCCCAACCAGTTCCAATAGCTCGGTGAAAGATGTGTTAGACCACTTGTTTTTTACCTTTATGTGCATAAGCTTTTCAATGAAAGTAAAGGAACTCATCACTGTAGACCGTGGATATAATTCGGTCTCCATTTCCTCGAACATAGCGTAAAAAATGCCACGACTTGGTTGATTTGCTTCTGTCATCACGGTATCACCCGAATGTCCACCAACATCGTAATTGGTTCTCAAATCGTCATATGCATTTAACATTTCATTTTCTAGATTTGGCAAGGTTTCTTCGGGAATGTCTAGTGTTTGACCGTGTTTTGTCCAAACCTCATACGTGGACATAACCCCATTAGTTAAAAGGTGAGCCTGAACCGTTTGTGATGGATAGCGACGATTATTCGCACAACGAGTAAATGGGCAAAGTCATTAAAACTATCTTGTTTGGCGGCAAACTCGACCAAATTTGTTATACCATAAATATATTCTTCCGATAGAAGATCGGTGGCTTTGATCCAACTCTTATCAAGAGTCGAAGACATCTTTTAATAACAATATGATATAGCTAAGCAACTTCATTAATATGAAAATAAAATAAATAATTATTACAACCTAAATGATAAATAAATAAATTATACTGCGACGACAAACCCTACGCGATAAAATACAGCAACCTTCAATCCAAATCAATGGTAGAACCGCCCCCGGAGATGGACCCACCTCCCCCAATGCCGGCGCTGGTGGGGCAACCACATGACGCCATGATAACAGATGAACCTATCCTTCAGGAAAAAGCTGCAGAAACCTTCCCCAGCCATTGAAATACCGCTTACCTAAACGCGCAAGGTCCGTGAATACTCTCAGAAACGACGGCAGTGGAACCTCTTCACAAGCGGCGCAGGTTGAAACTACTCCTCCGCTGAAAGCTGCGGGGTGGCACAATGCGTTAACTGGATCAAATATTGTCATTCCAGCCATTGTTGATTCGAACGAGGATAAAGGGAAGCTACCCTGCATTGAAGAGGAACGAGATTATTCCCTTTTGGTAGAAGATGATAAACTCATTGAAGGTATTGAATTTCCCCAGGTCTTGAGATCAAAAGAAGAGATACTGGAGGGCATTGAACTCTGGAAGAATACTGTTGTAATCCGACTCCTTGGCTATAAGGTCGGATATAATTACTTAGCTAATAAGTTACGGCAAATATGGAGCCCTAAAGGAGTATTCGAACTTGTCGACGTTGGTCATGGATATTTTATGGTCAAGTTTTCAAACCGAAATGATCTTATTTTCGCGCTTGAAGGAGGTCCGTGGATGATTTATGACCGGTATCTAGTGGTGCGTGAGTGGACTCCGGATTTTAGACCTCAAGAAGCTTCAATCACCACTACTACCGCCTGGGTGAGAATATCGAACGTTGGTATGCAAAACTATACCATGCGCATACTTCGAAAGATGGGGGATCTGGTTGGGAAAACGGTAAGGATCGATCCGTTGACTAAAACTAGGAGAAGAGGGAATTACGCAAGGATTGCAGTTGAGCTGGATTTGAACAAGCCTTTAGTACCGAAGATACATATTGGGGGAGAGACGTGTAATGTAGAATATGAAGGCCTTCATATGATATGCTTCGATTGTGGTAGATTTGGCCATCAAAAAGATAAGTGTCCACACAATAAGGAGCTTTCGGCTGAGACCGTGAATGGTCATGGTAAAGAGGTTGTGAGTGGTTCTGAGATGGGTAAAATTGAGATGGTAAAAGAAGCACAACCCGCGTTTGGGGAATGGATGATGGTTCAGAGATATGGTAATAAAAATGGAACGAGAAGAAATGGATTCAATGGCCGAAGTAACGCGAAAGTAGACCTGAATAATAGTTTAGGGTCAAGGTTCGAGTCATTATTTATAGAAGAGGAGGGGAGCGAAGAAAGGATTGGTCACAAAAGTATATTTGGGGCGCAAAACAATACGGGAAAGAGCAGCTTGAATGGGAAACAAAATCCCAAAGGAGTTAGTAATTCAAAGAGAGGTAGTAGCAGTGGTAGCGGGCATAATATTATTGCGGATACGTCATTTGAAAAGAATAGAAAATAATTGGGGATGGGAAAAAGGTTGGTGAAATTGGAAGTAATAAAGTAGTTCAGTTTGTGAGTGTTAGAAATACTACTGGTGCAAATAGGAAGTCAGGGAAAAATATTAATAACAAGATCAGTAATGTTGGGCATAATTTGGAATTAGTAAAAAATAGTGGGGCTATAAGTGCTGATGGCGGTAATATGTGGGCTGAAGGATCAATGATAGTGGGTGGAAGTGAGCACAACAGGTTCGAAAATATGGAAGGATTAATTGGAGAAAATGGGAAAATTCATGCATTTACAAATATTGAAAATGAAAAAGCTGTGGCCAGGGAATTGCGTGAGGTATCTGGCACTTCGTCAGGTCCTACTGAGGTCGACCCAGGACCAGTTTTTCAAGGGGCAGGCTCTGTTGGTTCAGATTCGGAGCTACTAAGTCAGGTGCCATCTTCTTTGATTTCGGAGACCGAGTTGGCAGCGCTAGCTCAAACCAAGAACGGGGTGGATACTGACACGAATATGTCCGTGTAATGATCTCCAAGCGGTACCTTTACCCTTTCTATTTTGTTTTAATGTGTACACCTGTTACTAACGCTCAGGGATGGAATGGTCTATCTCATCCACTGAATACTTTAGTATGGAACTGTCATGGAGCTTGTGCAGATAATTTCCGCAGAGTAGCTCGTGAGTTGATTCACACACACAGAGTTTGGTTGACAGTAATTGTAGAGCCCCGTGCGAGCGGAGATAAAGCTAGCGAGATAATTCGGAGTCTAGGAAAGTCTAATTCTACGAGAGTAGAGGCTGAAACCTACCGTGGGGGTATTTGGCTAATTTGGGATGACAGCGAGGTGAACATTAGAGTCTTGTCAGCCGGAAAACAAGTCATAAATATTGAGGTTTCGAAGCAAGGATGCGAATCATGGGTTTTTTCTGCAATTTATGCGCGCACTAAAGCTTCGGTACGAGAGGAATTGTGGGTTGCTTTGAAAGATGCCTTCCAAGGCCTTGTTGATCCATGGTTAATTGCCGGAGATTTTAATCAAGTTGGTAAGGAGGAAGATAAGAGAGGGGGGAGTTTAGGAGTCAATAGACGCATGGAGAAATTTGAAGAATGGAGGCATGATTGTGGGCTGATTGATATGGGGTTCGAGGGTCCACGTTTCACTTGGAGCGACTCATGGAACACGGGCCAAAGAATTATGCGATGGTTAGACAGATCATATGGTAACTCTAACTTTATATCTTTATTTCCACAGGCCAAAGTTACGCATCTTGATCGCGCCCACTCTGATCATATGCCTATTCTTATTCGGCTAAATGGAGATGTAAGGACACATAGAAGAGTTAATCGTTTTAGATTCGAGTCAGCATGGTGTCTTCACAAAGATTTCTCTAGTTTCGTTCAATCTAAGTGGAGGGCGGAATGTAATGAGTTGGGTGAAAATATTAAGGGTATGCAGGATCACTTCAGAGTATGGAAAGATGAGGTATTCGGAGATATTAATCGGAAGAAGAGGTTTCTTATGGCGAGACTAAGAGGTGTTCAGAAATCTTTGGATAGAAAATATAATCCATCCATGGTCCAGCTGGGAAAGAAGCTGAGAGATGAATATCTAGAAGTATTGGAAGAGGAGGAGGTTTTGTGGTTTCAGAGATCGAGAGAGCAGTGGGTCCGATCGGGAGAACGCAATACTAAACTTTATCACCTTTCTACTATTCGGAAGACAAAGAACGCTAAGGTAACAAGACTGAAAAATGATGAGGACATTTGGGTCTCTTGTGATATGGGAATCAGAAATCTAGTTCGAGAATTTTTTGAAAAGTTGTATTCGTTAGAAGATGAATTTGTGGGTCCATTCTCATTACCTCAGTTAACACGTATTGAGGAAATTGAGGTGGATTTTCTGAATGAAGAGTTTTCGGATGAAGAAATCAAGGCGGTGGTCTTTCAAGCGAATCCAGTCAAGGCACCTGGTCCCGATGGTATGTCTACATCCTTTTATCAAAAGAGCTGGCATGTGGTGGGGCCTTCCGTTTGCAAAATGGTGAGAAAATGCATCAATAAGAGGGAGGTCGAACCGGTTCTAAATGGTACTTTGATTCACCTAATTCCAAAAACTAAAGACCCAGAGAAGGTGAGTCATTTCCGACCCATTAGTCTTATTAATGTTCCGTTAAAGTTTGTTATGTCCGCTATGGTAAATCGATTATGGCCTCTACTAGCTGACCGTATTGGGCCTAATCAAACGAGTTTCCTACCAGGGAGATCTACTACGGATAATATTGTACTAGTACATGAGATAGCAGCGATGATGCATAAGAAAGTGGGTAAAGTGGGTTACATGGCAGTTAAGATTGACCTTGCTAAAGCTTATGATAGGTTGAGTTGGCGTTTTCTGGAGGATACTATATCGTCCTTTGGTTTTCCTCCATCTTGGGTACAAGTTATTATTTCAGCTATGCGTACTAATACTATGCAGGTACTTTGGAATGGAGAACCCTTAGAGGCTTTTACCCCACAGCGTGGAATTCGGCAAGGGGACCCCTTGTCGCCTTATCTCTTCGTGATGTGTATGGAACGCTTATCAATACTGATTAATAGATTATGCACTGGCAAGCAGTGGGCGTCGATAAAAAATAGTAAGAATGGTCCTCCGATATCTCATGTCTTCTTCGCAGACGACCTAATTTTATTTGCAGAAGCTACGGAGGTTCAGGTTGATCTTCTGAAGATGGTGATGCAGAATTTCTGTGTTGAAGCAGGTCACAAGATTAGTGAGGAAAAATCAATAATCTGTTTTTCAAAGAATGTATCGCAGTCGGACAGATTAAATCTTGCTAACAGAAGTGGTTTTGTGCTCAGCGACTCGCTAGGTATGTATCTAGGGACTCCCATTGTTTCGGGACGCCCCCCAAGAGGTTTCTATCGTAAAATTATAATGAGTATGCGGAGTAAGTTAGCTAAGTGGAAAGCTCAAAACTTATCCTTAGCTGGAAGGGTAACTTTGGCTAAGTCGGTTCTAAGCGCCATTCCTACTTATATCATGCAAACTTTGAAGTTGCCGGTCTATGTTTGCAAGGACATTGACAAGATAATTCGTGATTTTATTTGGGGTAGTGGCGAAGAGACACGGAAAATCCATTGGCTATCGTGGGAGAAATTGTGCCGTACAAAATCAGAAGGTGGTTTGGGTTTTCGAGAAACTAGAGATTTTAATAAGGCGTTATTGGCGAAATTGGGTTGGAGAATTCTGAAAGACGACCACGCTTTGTGGGCAGTGGCGTTGAAAGATAAATATTTTAATGAAGGGTTACTCAATCGGGTCTCAAAAAATTCAGACTCTAGGATGTGCAAAGGAATTCTAGAAGGTAAAGAAATACTACTTAAAGGTGTGGAATTTAACCATGAGGTTCAATTGGGTGGTTGTAAGTGGAAGCATGAGAAAGCTGGATGTTTTTCCGTGAAGTCGGCTTATAACTCGACTAGAACGCCGGTTAATGAAGTAATGTTTAAGTGGGATAAAGTGTGGTCTCTAAAGTGTCCACAAAAAATAAAGATGTTACTTTGGAGGGCTGTTTGGGGAAGGCTACAGACTGCTGTTAATCTTGCACACTGTGGGGTAAATGTTAGTGGAGTTTGTACGGGCTGTGGGGTCGAAATGGAAACGGAAATTCATCTTTTTCGGGACTGCAGTAGGTATGCTGACCTCTGGAATTGGTGGCCTGATTTAGTTGTGTTACAGAATAGGTCCCGTCAATTAAATATGGTGGAGCGAAATGGACCTGATCACTCAGCTGCTGGAGGGACCCGCTGGACAACAGGTCTTGAGGATATAGAAGAAGATGGCAGCTTCGCTGCAATAATGGGAAATAGAATTTGTTATCTCCAGTGAGTTATCTTGATTCATAAACAAAAGGAGATAGAACAAAAATAAAATGCAGAAAAATTTAAATAAACAAAAAACCTGTTACTGATCGAGGCTAGGATTGGATCCTATGTCTTTAAGGTTTATTAGCCACGCACTGGTGTCTTACGTTTTTGTTTGGCTTCAACCTCCAGGATACAACGATCAACACTGCAAATATCAGACACTTGAAAATCTGCAGAAACTTCGAACTTTCAATGGTGTTTTATCTCTCTTGCTTTTATGTAATTTGTTTGCAAAAACTTAATGAATGAAAACTAGTTTTGGCCATGTATTTATAGGTGTAGAAGCACCTGTTTAAATCTGACCCGCAATGTTTCAGACATGGGAGATGACGTTTGAGGAAGAAGATGTTTCAGGAAGGATTAGAACGTTACAATTCAAAATTGAAATGATAGCCCAAGCCCTTTTAATTTTACAAAAGAATAGTCCAAACCAAGCCAAGCCCAAGCCCAAAAGTGGATGCCCTTAAGGGCCCAATTCTTAAGTGCTAGGAACTTTATATTGAGTGACTATATTTTTTTTTCTTTTTCTAGTTCATAAAAAAATCTTTCTATACCTCAAATTAAAAACTCAATTTCTCATTCACCTTTCATTTGTTTTACACAAGTGAATACATAAAATTCATTACCGAAGTAAGACGAACAACTTTCGTTTTTGTCCTGACTTATAACGAGGTTCGAGACCCACGAAAAAATTGAGTTAAAGTAAGCAATTTCACTTGAGTAAATTACCCAAATGATAACATTCCCCACATGAATGAAATTGACTGGTCATAATGCATATGAAAAACAAAATAAGAGAGAAAAACATGGAAGAATACTACGTCGAGAAAGGTAGCTTTTGGCCTTGAACCTTCTCTAGT
Source organism: Nemophila menziesii (assembly GCA_029959085.1). NCBI lineage: Eukaryota > Viridiplantae > Streptophyta > Magnoliopsida > Boraginales > Hydrophyllaceae > Nemophila > Nemophila menziesii. The sequence goes on along the minus strand of JARWIR010000001.1, from coordinate 22,346,658 downwards.
AAGGGCTATCGGATTTACTTGCTAACCCGTGAACTTGATGTCTTGAACTGTTCAGTTTTGATGTAAAATCAAGTCAATAGAACTTACATAGTACCCTGCCGACCATTATATGGTTCTCACGGTTGTGTCCATTTTTGGCCCTGGACAACTCCTGGATTCATGAGTAATTTTTCAGAAAATCAGCCTTTCAAAATTTTCTTAGGAGCGGCCCTCACTCCTTTACTCATATAGGTGGTCTCTTGTCAAGAATATCATATAATACCCTATCTTTTAATTTAATATACAAGAACCATTAAAAGCTTTGCTTAACCTCATCTTGGTATAAGAAGCATTGTATTTAGGTTCTAGGAATGGTTTCGGGAGAAATCTCCACAATGCTTGGCGCCGAGTTGCTTTTTGCATAATTCGGTTTTCCCTTTGAACTTAGATCATGGGATCTCCAATCTACTAAGTAGGGTTTCCATTATGGCAACTCATTTCAATAGGCTTTAGACCCATTCCCCTAGATAAGTTACGCACTTGCTCTTTCGGTAATCCTTTAGTCAAGGGATCTGCAATGTTATCCTTTGACCTCACATAGTCAATTGTGATAACCCCATTTGAGAGCAGTTGTCTTACGGTATTGTGTCTACGACGTATATGTCTAGACTTACCATTATACATTTCATTTAAGGCTCTACCGATGGCAGCCTGACTATCACAGTGTATGCAGATAGCTGGCACCGGTTTTGGCCAATTAGGAAAATCTTCTAGGAAATTACGAAGCCATTCGGCTTCCTCACCAGCTTTATCCAAAGCTATAAATTCAGATTCCATGGTGGATCTAGCTATACATGTTTGTTTAGAAGATTTCCACGAGACTGCTGCTCCTCCTAACATAAAGACAAATCCGCTCGTGGATTTTGAGTCAGAGGAATCAGATATCCAGTTAGCATCGCTATATCCTTCTAATACAGCTGGATCTCCAGTGTAGTGCAATCCTTCGTTCAGAGTGTATCTCAAGTACCGTAGAACTCTTACTATTGCAATCCAATGATCTCTTCCTGGATTTATTGTAAATCTACTTAACTTACTAACTGCATGTGCAATATCAGGCCTTGTGCAGTTCATTAAGTACATTAGACTTCCAATTATACGAGAATACTCTAACTGATTGATTGTATCGCCAGTATTCTTTGCCAAGTGTAGATTTACGTCAACTGGAGTCTTTGCAATATTAGTATCGCCTTTACTAAACTTATTTAGTATTTTTTCAATGTAATGGGATTGATTTAATACTAACCCCTCAGATTTTCTCATTATCTTAATACCTAAGATAACATCAGCAATGCCTAAGTCTTTCATGTCAAACTTACTTGAGAGCATCTTCTTTGTAGAAGTGATTATGTCATTATTACTCCCAATAATTAACATATCGTCTACATATAAACAAACAATGACATATCCTTTATCAATGCCTTTTACATATACACATTTGTCACACTCATTTATTTTAAAGCCATTACCAATCATGACTTTATCAAATTTTTCATGCCATTGTTTGGGTGCTTGCTTTAATCCATATAAGGATTTGATCAGCCTACACACCTTCCTTTCTTTTCCCGGAACTTTATATCCTTCGGGTTGTTCCATATAGATTTCTTCTTTAAGTTCCCCGTTGAGAAAAGCAGTTTTAACATCCATTTGATGAATTTCAAGCTTATAGATCGATGCTATTGCAATAAGCATTCTTATGGATGAAATTCTGGTTACTGGTGAAAAGGTATCAAAATAGTCAAGTCCTTCTTTTTGACTATAACCTTTTACTACCAATCTTGCCTTATACTTCTCGATAGATCCATCAGTTTTCAATTTTCTTTTGAAAATCCATTTACTTCCCAGTGGTTTACTCCCAGGGGGAAGATCTACTAACTCCCACGTATGGTTCTGCATGATAGAATCTATCTCACTTTTAACCGCTTCTTTCCAATAAGGAGCTTCTGGAGTAGACATAGCTTCTTTGAAAGTTCGCGGTTCATCTTCCAATAAAAAGGTAAGGAAGTCAGGACCAAAAGAAGTAGAGGTTCTCATTCTCTTACTTCTTCTCGGTTCATCGTTATCTTGTAATGCTTCTTGGTCCTTCTTTTGATGACCATCTTCTATGTCAACATGAGTCCTTTTTAAAGAACTTTGTTCTTGTGTAATTTTGCAAGGGAAAATTGTTTCAAAGAAATATGCATTTCTTGATTCAATTACCGTGTTAACACTGATGTCAACATTGTTTGATCGATGCACAAGAAACCGATAGGCTGCACTATTGTGAGCATATCCAATGAATACACAGTCTATCGTTTTTGGTCCTATCTTGACCATTTTTGGTGCTGGAACAGCAACCTTTGCTAAGCATCCCCACACTTTTAAGTATTTGAATGAAGGCGGTTTTCCTTTCCAAAGTTCGTAGGGGGTCTTATCTAGTTTCTTGTGGGGTACTTTATTTAAGATATGATTTGCACTAAGCAAAGCTTCTCCCCACAAGTTTTGCGGTGCTCCCGAGTTTATCAAAAGAGCATTCATCATTTCTTTTAATGTACGGTTCTTGCGTTCCGCAACACCGTTTTGTTGAGGCGAATAAGGGGCTGTTGTTTGATGAATTATTCCATGTTCGGCACAATATCCTTCAAAAGGAGAGACATATTCTCCTCCCCTATCTGTTCTGAGATTTTTGATCTTTTTACTTAGTTGATTCTCAACCTCAGTTTTATATTGCTTAAATGCTTCTAAGGCCTCATCCTTACAATGAAGCAAGTAGATATAGCAATATCTTGTACAATCGTCTATAAAGGTAATGAAGTATTTCTTACCACTTCTAGTTTGCACGAACTTTAAGTCACATATGTCACTGTGAATTAACTCTAAAGGTTCTGATGACCTTTCAACATTTTTAAACGAGTTTCTTGTCAACTTGGACTCTACGCATATCTCACATTTTTCTTGAGATTTAAAGTTAACATTTGGTAACAAACCATCATTTACAAGTTTAGTTAATGAACCAAAATTAACATGTCCTAATCTATCATGCCATAAATTAGGTGAATCCAACAAGTAAACAGAAGAAATATTCTTATTCATCACATCATTTGTTACATTTTTAGGAGGTACCACGGTCATTACATTTAGCTTAAACAGACCATCACATAGGTACCCCTTGCCTACATACATCTCATTTTTAGACAGTACAAATTTATCAGCTACAAATACAAGCTTAAATCCGGCCTTGTTAAGTAAGGAACCAGAAACCAGATTCTTACGAATATCAGGTACATGTAGCACATTGTTCAAGGTTAACTCCTTTCCAGAGGTCATCTTCAGCACAACTTGCCCCACTCCTTGAACTTTTGAGGTTGACGAATTTCCCATATAAAGAATTTCTTCATTTGGAGACGTCTTGTAGGTCTTGAACATGTTTTTCTCTGAACACACATGCCTTGTTGCTCCGGTGTCAACCAACCACTGTTTAGGGTTTCCAACGAGATTCACCTCAGAAATCATTGCAGCGAGATTCATCTCTTCAACACCATCAGAAAGCTCTGTCATATTTGCTTGACTATTGTTACCTTTCTTCTGGTTACCTTGTGCCTTCTTGTTTCGACAATCTTTTGCGCGATGACCATGTTTGCCACAGTTGTGACAATTTCCGTCAAACTTAGCCTTCTTCTTGTTGTCATTAGATTGTCCTTGCCTTTTCCGTTTGTTGTTGTGGTTAGACCTCGGTTGTTCCACAACATTAACCTTGGCTTCAAACGAACGAAAGTTACTTCCTTTCTCGGCTAGTCGGGTGTCTTCTTCAATCCTCAACCGAACGATTAAATCTTCAAGACTGATTTGCTTGCGCTTGTGCTTCAGATAGTTCTTGAAGTCTTTGTACATTGGTGGTAATTTTTCAACCAATGCAGCAACTTGGAAGGATTCCACCAATCTCATTCCTTCAGCATCTAACTCATGTAGTATTAACTGAAACTGCTGCACCTGCGACATCAGAGATTTCGAGTCTACCATTTTAAACTCCAAAAACTTACCAACCACAAACTTTTTAGTACCGGCGTCTTCAGTTTTGTATTTTTTCTCTAGGGAATCCCAGAGTTGTTTAGCCGAATTCATAGTGCAATACACATTATACAGAGAATTGTCTAGACAATTGAGAATGTAGTTTTTGCACAAAAAGTCTGAATGGTTCCATGCTTCTACGGCATGAACAGTTTGAGCATCGGGATCATCTCCCATTTCTGGAGCATCTTCTTTGAGAAACCTTGCAAGACTCAAAGTAGTCAAATAGAACAACATTTTCTGTTGCCATGTTTTGAAGTTTGCACCACCAAACTTCTCTGGTTTTTCAGCAGGACCCATAGGTGATGTCATATGCATGTTATGCCTTGAACTACCACCAATTTCATTTTGCTTTTGCATTGTTGCAGTAGCATTTGCATTTTCTGATTCTTTAGACATTCTGTTATTTTCAACAAAATAACCCAACATAAGAGATTTAGTATGTGTTTGATACAGTAGATGTATACAACACGAAATAATATAGTTTTAAGACTGGATATCCAGATTCTTGTCTTTCCCAAGAGTTTATCTCTTGTTAGGCAGACTAAAGTCCCAAGTTTTAAAATCTTGTTGTAGAACTTAGAATTTGGATTATGCAGTTGAAAAACCGAAATGAGAATCAAGATAACAGTAGCGATAATAAACCTTAAATTGTTATCTCCAGTGAGTTATCTTGATTCATAAACAAAAGGAGATAGAACAAAAATAAAATGCAGAAAAATTTAAATAAACAAAAAACCTGTTACTGATCGAGGCTAGGATTGGATCCTATGTCTTTAAGGTTTATTAGCCACGCACTGGTGTCTTACGTTTTTGTTTGGCTTCAACCTCCAGGATACAACGATCAACACTGCAAATATCAGACACTTGAAAATCTGCAGAAACTTCGAACTTTCAATGGTGTTTTATCTCTCTTGCTTTTATGTAATTTGTTTGCAAAAACTTAATGAATGAAAACTAGTTTTGGCCATGTATTTATAGGTGTAGAAGCACCTGTTTAAATCTGACCCGCAACGTTTCAGACATGGGAGATGACGTTTGAGGAAGAAGATGTTTCAGGAAGGATTAGAACGTTACAATTCAAAATTGAAATGATAGCCCAAGCCCTTTTAATTTTACAAAAGAATAGTCCAAACCAAGCCAAGCCCAAGCCCAAAAGTGGATGCCCTTAAGGGCCCAATTCTTAAGTGCTAGGAACTTTATATTGAGTGACTATATTTTTTTTTCTTTTTCTAGTTCATAAAAAAATCTTTCTATACCTCAAATTAAAAACTCAATTTCTCATTCACCTTTCATTTGTTTTACACAAGTGAATACATAAAATTCATTACCGAAGTAAGACGAACAACTTTCGTTTTTGTCCTGACTTATAACGAGGTTCGAGACCCACGAAAAAATTGAGTTAAAGTAAGCAATTTCACTTGAGTAAATTACCCAAATGATAACAGAATTAACATTTCTGCAGCACATGGATTACTAAATAATAATGATCCACATGGCCATCAGCACTTCGCTCAAAGTGAGCATCCAAGGAGTGCACGTGATGTTGACCTGCTACAAAATGAAGAAGATCAGCAGCTGCATCATGGCACGAGAGCAGCCTGGTGGAAGGATATTCTGGAGTGCAAAGGGGTAGCTAATGGATTAGAATTAAGAACAATCGCGCTCGCTATTATCTGGACTATATGGGTGGACCGAAATGATCGAATTTTCAACGGAGGAAAAAAGAATAAATCGACTCAAACACTGAGATATGTTGTTGAAAATAATGCGATTAATTATGTTCGGGCCTGGGGCAAGGAAAAAGATGGCGGCTTGATCATTTCCGCAAAAAGCACTTTGATTAAATGGACTAAACCAGCAGCGGGCTTTAAATTAAATATTGACGAGAGCTATAGACAAGGTTCTTTGGACGCGGGTGTAGGTGGAGTATTTCGAGATACAAGGGGCATTTATATAGGAGGTTTTGCAGGTAGATCAAAGGTAAGTTCGGCTTTCGATTCAGAGCTTTTTGCATTGCACTTTGGGTTATCTCTGGCTATTCAAAGATCTTATGAGGTGATGGTTGTCGAAACTGATTCGCTAGAGTTACACGCGCTAGTGAAGGGCGGTGGGAACAATGGGAATTGGTTAGACGCGATACTGAAGGAGTGTAGAGAGATTTTGGCTACTCATAAAAGCTTTGAACTAGTTCATGTCTATCGGGAAGCGAACTATTGTGTAGATTATATGGCTAAATTGGGCAATCAACTTGTGGGTGATCCAGTTTATTTCGATAACCCTCCGGAAGGCTTGAAAAGGTTAATTATGAAGGATAAGTGTGGAATAGCTACTCCTAGAATTATATTGTGCTCTCCTTCGGGAGATTTGTAAGTCATTTATGATTTATCGGTCGCTTTAGACCTCAGTTGTAACAAAAAAAAATGATAAATAAATAAAAATTATAACCCAAATAAATAAAATAAAATTACAACACATTGAATTAATTAAAATTACAAACGGTTACATAGAAAAACAACTTCATATACAACTAATTAAACACACACACACACACACACACACACACATATATATATATATATATATATATATATATATATATATATATATATATATATATATATATATATATATATATATATATATAAGAAAATGATAAACAATTGCATGAATTACCACATATCAATCAAAAATATAATCATAAAACAAGTATTTATTAACCTAATCACATTATATACAATGTGATCACATATTTATTAACATTATAATCAATACAATCAAATTATAAAAATATGAATTTTATTAAAAATATCTTGAATTGGATGGGAAGATTGAAGATTGATCATACCCCAACCTTGAATATGGACCAGTTAATGGTGAACAATTATTTATTAACCTAATCAAACATCAAATCATGCAATTCACCATCAAATTCAACAAAAATATATATTTTTACAAAAATACCTTGAATTGGATGGAAAGATTGAAAATTGGTCATACACCACCACCTTGAATGTGGACCCGTTAATGGAGTAACAATTATTTATCAACTTAATCAACCAACAAATAATGCAATTCACCATCAAATTCAACCAAAATAAAAATAAAAGAAAACTGAATTTTTGGAAAAATACCTTGAATTGGATGAAGAGTATGTAGATTGACCTTGCCCAAACTCAAAAATGGACCTAAGAATGGTGTTAGATGACTTAGAGAAGCAAGTAGTAAAGTTTCGAGAAAATATGAGTTAGGTTTTTAAAAGAAAGTGGGAGAAAATAATAATAATATGGTATTTTCTGTGTACAAAAAACTGTTTGCGTTTTATTTTATGGTTTTTTATTAGCGACGACTCGCGTTTTCGTCGCTAAGTTTTCAAATCTTCGTCGCTAGTAATTAAACATAGCGACAACATTACTCGTCGGTAATTACAAACTATAATTAGCGACGACCTTTTAATTAAAAAATTAATTGAAAAAAAATTAAATTATTAGGGGCGAAATTTGTATTCTCTAACGACGAAAGATTGTCGTCGCTAATAAGGATTGTTATTAGCGACAAATATTTAATTCGTTAGCGACGAAATCGCGATGTCGTCGCTAATCTCTTAAAACTAGCGACGAACGCGGGTAGTCGCTAACTATGTCTTCCCTAAAAAGCCGATCTGTAGTAGTGTATGCGACATGTTTTGTCATTAATCGGTGCCTAGGCGGCTATTTTTTACTATTAACCGGTGCCTAGGTGGGCTAGACGCCTATTCCATGGCGACTAAGACGCTATATAAAAATGCTTAGAATTTTAACTAGACGTAAACGACTGAGGGGAAGTTGACGTCTAGGCGCACTTAGGTTAGAAGATCTACAACATAAAACTACATAACAAATAATGTATTAGATAGTATAAACTTAAATGGTATATATTATAACTTATAAAATAAAAAGAATTGAAAGAAATAAAACAGAAGTTGGTATATAATTTATAAAAAAAAGAGATAAATAGTAAAAATGGGAATTTATTAGTCTTTTTCCTTCTTTTTTTTTTTGGACGGGTAGTCTTTTTCCTTTTATTAGTGAAAGACCTTACTATAAGCAGAGCCGGCCCGGGTCCAAAGCAGCCAAGGCGGTCGCTTTGGACCCCACAATTTTGAGGGTCTCAAAAAAATTATTCTTCATAATATATATAAGTTTAGATTGTAAAAGTAAGCGTATGTATTATAGTTAGCCCAGCGGTAGTATTGTGGTCACCAACTTGATAGGTTGCGAGTTCAAAACTCCCTTGTTCCATTTTTTACTTACCTCAACTCCATGCAGCGTCGTTGCATTCTTTTGCCCATGAAGCATAAAAAATTAAAAGAAAACATCAACCACCAAATATATTTTTATACAAATTTTTTTTTTTGAAATTAAATTATCTTTTAAATATATTTATTACATGTTTAATTGACCTATTTCAAATTACTAATGAACGAATTTTGTAAATACAACACAAAATGAAAAGGACTAGTTGTGGTGTATACAAGTTGCCCTAAACTAGCCACATATCAAAAAAATCACACGAAACAAAAAATTATTAAAGAGCTTGTCAAATACACAAGTCATATTATTCTACTACTATTTTACCAATTCATGATTTTTAAGTAAGATTATAGGATGTTGAAAAAAAAAATTGTGAACCTAAAAATTCGAAGAATCGGAACATAAAAAATATTAATAAAAATCATGATAATGTTTATATTGGTAGAAATACTGAGCATATGAGTGTTGATGTGTTATATGATACAATATTTTATCTCAATATTTTATTAATAAATGTTAATTTCATAAATTTTTGTATAAATTATTTATATAACAGTTTTTTTTTCACTTAAACGATAAAAGGCCCCATTTTTCTTTTTCGCCTTAGGTACCCGAGACGCTCGGGCCGGCCCTGACTATAAGAAACACCTCTATCTTTTTCTTTTTTTGATATGTAAGAAATCGAATTGGATCATTTCGGTCCGTCTATTCCCAATTTCACAAAAACACCTCTCTCTAATACCTCTACAAAATTAATCACCGTTGAATTTAATTTCCATATTCTTAAGTTTTCAATACATAATTTATTAGTATAATAGGAGGGTATGTTAGATACTCTAAAACTAAATGATATCTACGTTGGGAGTTTTTTCTAATGTTAACATTTTTTTAATAAATAATTAGCCATTTGGCATAAAAAGGAAAGTAATTTTAGATTTAGCATAAGAGCGGTATCCTGAACACCGCTCTTAGATAAAATTGTAAGGGCGGTCATTCAACCACCACCCTTAACAGAAATACAATTTTATCTAAAGACGGTATTCAAGATACCGCCCTTTGTGCTAAATTTAAAATTACTTTCTTTCTTATGCTAAATCGCCAATTAATTATTATAAAAATGTTAAACTTAAAAAAAGCTCCTACTTTGGCTAAGTGCCTGTTTGGGATTGATTATTTTGGAGCTAAAAGCGCTTTTTGATTAAATTTAAAATATTTGCAAAAAACATTAGAAAATATTTTGACATCTAAAATCACTTTAAGTGATTATTTTAATAATTACTAATCTAGTGCTTTTTCTAAAAGTGATTTTTAAAGTTTAAAATATTGATATGGATCTAAAATCACGTTTTAAGTGATTATTTTAAAAAGCAATCCCAAACAGGCACTTAACTCTCCACATTTTGCCTTTATATAGCAACAATAGTGTGCTCTTAATTCAAGAATTCAATCTCTCCTTACCAACATGGCTCTCTCACATGCCATGCTAATCCTTACCTTATCACTTACACTTGTTACTTTCTCCACCGCCCAAGCTCCAATGCCCATGACAATGCCACCGTCTATGGCTCCAGCTCCTCCAACTACGATGATGTCACCACCTCCACCTCCACCTCCACCCCCACCTCCACCACCACCCATGATGATGTCACCACCACCACCTATGATGGTGTCACCACCACCACCCATGATGATGTCACCACCACCAACCATGTCAATGCCACCATCTATGGCTCCAATTCCTCCAACCATGCCACCAACCACCACATCACCACCTATGATGGCACCAATGGAACCTGAAATGCCTACATCTCCACCAACAATGTCAGACCCATCTATGAGCCCGATGGGGATACCAGGACCAGCTCCAGCTCCAACACCAGTACCATCACCACCACCTTCAGGTGCTTTCATGCATGGAAGTAGTAATCATTACATGCCCATCTTGGCTTTGCTTGGTGCCGTGGCTCTCATTGGTTAAGGATTTGGCCTGCCTCATATTTGATTTCTTTACTTGTGTAGATTATTTCAAAATAATTATTATTTGTGTATTCCTTTAGATTATGTGTTTCATATTTAAATTTTTTAAGAGGATGTTACACTCATGATGTGTACTATATTTTGAGTAAATTTAATAAGAGGAATTGGTAAATTTCTTCTTTCTGCATTTTACAATATTAATTGATTATTCACCATTTATATGTTTAGTTGACTATGGTGCTTTATTAAACAGAATTATGGAATGTTCCAATATTAAAATATTATTTCAATTAATATCAAATGACTAATTCAGCAAGGACCAATTTCGCAATACTCAAATATCAAACAAGTAACTGGTAGGTAAAACCAAATATTGGGGTGAAACTAAGCATTTTGAATGTTTTAAGCGTGACCCCTATATCGCAAGGATATGTATGTGTTGCATTTCACTTTGGGCTTCAAATGATAGAGGAACAAGGTTCACTAAACAAAGCACTTAGACTGATTTGTTAGAACCGATCAATAAGATAGTATGTGACTGTCAAGATTCATGAACAGAAACTTAAATATGTGGTGTACTGGTGTGTCATATAACAAGAATCAAATGCAAGTGAAGGAAACATTACACACCTTCACTATACCTAACGTTTCTCCTAGAGTCCTTTTTTCATCGGAAAGACTCTCTAGATCTGTCCCTCACAAATCTTTAGTATAAGTTTGTATACAATCAGAAAGATAGAAATAATTGACTTGCAATTCATATTGATATTATAGAAAAATCATATTCATAAATATTAGATGTAAGACTTAGTACCCTTTGTAGATTGGTGTTTGGAAGAAGTTAGAAGAGTTAGTTGGGAGATTAAATTGATGAAATAAGGAAGAAAACGATGGGGAGATCGAACAAAAAAATTGCATGTATTGCTAGCTGTAAGGATAGAAATTATGTGTGGAGGTGATGGCAAATAGGAAATGAGATGCATGTTGTCCTTGAGGACTTTTTTGTCATACTAGACTAGACTACAGAGTGGAAGAGATTAAAAAAGAGAATGCCTTTAAGGAGCTAACTACAAGGTGCCCTGGAATGGACAACAGTTGAACAAATTACGACAGTGATGTGCACATGGGAGGGGGAGGGGACCGACCGGAGTGACGGGGTCACAAATGAGCATATATGTTTTTTCGAAATTTTGAAAACTGTTCCACAATAGTTTCTTACTTTTTGTATCTAGTAGATGAATTTTTTCGAACAAAATAAAAGTAGATGAATATCATATTTTTCATTTTAAATTTGAATATAAAATTACAAATCCAACACTAATATTACATGTAACCTATTATAATTTATAAGACTAAACTAATATTTTCATATTCATATCTAAAGTCATTTATAAAAGAAAGAATTATAAACAAAGACCCCATGACTTTTAAATTAATAAAATAAGGCCTACCTCCTAACTAACCCCAACTACCCATCAGATCCTAACTAAAGAGAAGAAAAAGACCAAAAATCCACCCCTAACCCTCTTATACACTGAAAAGCTTTTACTCAAAACAAAACCCACTATAGGTTTGGATCAACCCAAACCATTTCTCTTTGTGCCTTCTCTGTGACCGCCCTTCCCCCTCCCTCTTCCCCTACCCACTTTCTCACCTCCCCGGCAAAACCGCCACTAACCCTGGCCACCTTCTCACATCCCTTCCGTTACAGCCTACTTTCCATCTCACCTTGCTTCGACAGGACGCAACACACCACCACCATCGAAGCCTTCAGGATCTGCATAATCGCCACCTTCAGACCAACCAGCAGTAAAAACCTTTTCTAGATTTGTGGAACGGCCTCCTTCAGACCAACCAGCAGCGCAAACTGAAAGCCTCCTACAGTTCCACCACTGCTGCTGCGGAGATCCACTCCACCACCGCTGCAGATATCCGCTCGGGTCAATCAGTGACGTTGCTGCACCACCTCGCGCGAGTCAGATCCACAACAACCTCAACCACCAGCGACAACAGCCTCCATTTCCGCCACCAACCTGCTGCACAACCAGCGACAATATCCTCCATTTCCACCACCAGCGACAATTTCCTCCACTGCTGGGAGAACTTGCACTCTGCACCGCCCCCATTCCTCCACCAGCACCGCGAACCTGCAGTCTGCACCGCCCCTCCGCTGTGACGCTGAAATACAACACCACCATCATCTCCTCCATCTCCTCCGCTGCTCAGATCCACCGCCACCATGTTGCACCCACCGTGGCCCTTCAGATCTACCCTACCATCCCCTCCAGCGCTGCAAATCACCTTCTCCATTTTAGATGCCTTCAGATCTCGTTTCCAGGTCGAGCATGGTCCAGCTCTATCATGGTCTAGCTCTTGTGGGGTTTCAGTCAAGTTTTTTAAAGAAAAAACCTTATATATTTTCTAACAATTCTGTTTAGGTCCAGTCCATTAGTAGATCCCTCCGGGTCTAGCCCCTCCTATAATTAGATTGATTTTGGTTTTTTAGTTCCTATGCAATTAAAGAGTACATCCCCTATGGTATAAAGTCTACATTGGATATGGACAGAAAAAATTATTCATACACCATATGTACATTTCTAGGGTACAACCTCTAATGTATAATGGACACATTTTGACTTATTAAGTATGGATTTATAAAAAAAAATATCTCTGGTACAACCTTTAGTATATTCGAACTTTATAAAAAAATTCACACAACTTTAAAAAACGAAAACCCAATATAGGTCCGTACGGACCTATTCGCTAAATGTAAAGCATAGAAATATTAAAAAAACGAATTTCTAAAAAAAAAGGAAAAGGATAACATTGGAAAAAGTCCAACCAAAAATTTAAACTAGGCCTTAGTTAAAACTATTTTCTAACTAGGCTTTAAAAAATAACTTAGATGGAATCTAGGCCTTGATTTGTAGTTTTCTCTTTATAAAACTACAAATTAATAGGATTATAAAAAATCTTTTTTTTTCAATAAAAAGAACGAAGAAATACTACCCCGAATTACTAGTACATTTTAAGAAAGAAAGACTAACAAAAAAATCAACCATAGAACCCGTCGGACACCTAGAGATGTCGATATTAAACCTGCCGCATTTTGCAACTTTATCCGCTATCTGATTAAGTTCTCTTTTGATGTGAATGACATTCCATCCTGGAAACCTCTCAATCCAACTAAGTGCTTCACCAATCATTAGGCGTATTTGCCAGTTAGTTTTTCCTTTTTTTAGAATACCTTGAACAACTTCAAGGTTATCAGAGTAGAACGAGCTACTCTAGAAATTGAGATCTGCTGCAGATCTCATAGCCTGAAGGACGTCCCAGATTTCACCTTCCACCGCCGTTTTAATCCTTGCTCTCTTGATAATTTTATGCTTAATTGCCCCTTCCTTATTAACTCATATTGACGCCATACATGTTGGCTCCCACTATTGATAAATGAAGCATCATTCATCTAAATATAGTATGCATCGTCATTAATGAGAGGATTTGTATCGGTTTCATTTGAACTACCCTTATTGCAATCGGATCGCCGCTCGCTACTTATCCCTAGATCGTTTGAAAAAATATATTTCAACAATGATTTTGATTTTTCGTTGATCTCCATTATGTTCCATGCCTTTTTCTCGAAAAAACCTTTCATCTGCGCCTTCCAAATATTCCAAATTGTTACAAACACTGTAGCTGTAACCGCTCTCCTATTCCATCCATTTTTTGAATAATCGTCAATAATACTTACTCACTAATAGAACCATTAAAGGAATCGTCGATTTTGCACTGGAGTTATGAATTAGCCCAAACACCCATACTAAGTGGGCATTTAATAAAAAGATGTGTAATAGATTCGACTTCCTTCTCACACCATTCGCAAGCATCTGTCTCAATGCATTTTTTATTTTTGAGATTACTCTTAGTTGGGATGGCGTTATTATGCAATTTTCATATAAAATTCCTAATCTTAAGAGGTACATTCGAATCCCAAATAATATTCTACATTTTGATATCATTCATTTCACCATCTTTAGAATATTCCTCTTCCTTATCACCCTCTTTTTGCACCAATATATGATATCCAGATTTGGTCGAATATTCCCCATCTTTAGTTTCTGGCCAGATAATTACATCCTCTTATTCCAGCTGCATAATCGAAATTCTTCTAATTTCCGCAATATCCCTCGATGTACAGAAATTCTTCAGAATATTGAAATTCCAATTAGTAAAATTATTATTGAAGCACTCTGCAAGCTTGTTGACCTTACAATCCTTTGGTTTTTCTAATTTGTATCCCTGCGAGATCCAGGCATCGTCCCACAAATTAATACTAAGACCATATACCAAGCTGCCAAGTGCATTCACCCTTAAGAAACATTAAACCTTTATAAATACTCCACCAGCTCCAAGATCTCTTATTTTTGAGTTTATCATTCCACATGTCTGACTTAGGGAAATAAATCCCCTTAAGTACTTTCGCGACCAAAGAATCAGGCTTATGAAGTATTCGCCATGCTTGTTTCCCGAGTAAAGCCAAATTCATTTTATGGAAATCTCTGAAACCAATCCCACCCATTTTCTTAGCTTTTGCTAGCTTTTTCCATTTAACCCAGTGAATTCTCTTCTCGTCACCTGAATTCCACCAGAATTTAGCAACGATGCTACTAAGCTTCTTACATAATGTGATCGGGAACTCAAAGATAGACATCGCATAATTGGGGATCGACTGAAGAACGGCTTTAATCAAGACTTTTTTACCACCATCTGAAAGTAAATTCAAAATCCAACTTGCCAATTTAGCCAAAAGTTTATCCGTAATGTACTTAAGTTCTCAACTTTGGATCTTAAAAGGGTCATCGGTATTCCAAGATATTTTCCCATTGACATAGAATGTTCAATGCTTAAAGAACAAGCAATGTCCTTTGCTTTATTTATGAGAGACCATTACTAAACATAATAGTTGACTTATTAACATTGATCTTTTGACCCGAAGCGCTATAGTATCTTGACAAGACATTTTTGAATGCGTTAATTTCCTTGTCATTGACTTCCAGGAAAGTCAAAGAATCATCAGCAAACAAAAGATGTGTAAGTATAGCTGCTTCTCTAGCAATTGATATTCCTTTAATGTTTCCTTCACGACATTCGAAATTAATAAGGCATATCAACCCTTCCGTGAGCATAGAAAATAAAAGAGGGGAAAACGGGTCACATAAGTAACTAATTTACATAAGTAACATAAGTCATGAATACTTTTCATTTTGTGTAACAAATTATATTTTTCGATCTTGCATTCGCAAGTGATCACTTAGCGTACATTTGAGAATAAAGTAACATTTTGTCGGGATTAAAGTTGAGGATTTTAACTATATCTTTTTACTACTCATGTTTGGAGTGGTAAATGGATTGAAGCATTAAGTTATGTAGCATTAACATGCGTCAAATCTTATCAAACTCATAAAAGATTATGTCAGAATCAATATCATAACATTTTGTGTTGGTGACAAAGTGATTATTTCACAAAGGAAAAAAAATACAACAATACATGTACATGAACTATTGTAAAACAAAGGTATATGAACAAATAATAAGCAATAAGTACAATTTTCAAATTTAAGTAATAGACAATTAATTATAAAAAGGAATACAAAATAATTTACTATAAATTATTGCTACGATATGTTTTTCATAAAATATTCAAAATATTAGATATAATATATATCATATATTTGGTTTGTTATTGGTTATTTTTGAAAAAAAATGTAAAAAGCCCAAAATTTGTTTTCTAAATTACAATAAATTAGAGAATTTTTTTAAAAAGGAAATTATATACAGATAAAGGAATAGAATATACTTTACTTGATTGACAAATTTGATAATGGAATCACTTGAATTTTGTTGAAAATTTGTGTTTGAATGTTTATTCTTTTCTTCACTAGTTTCTCTTTTGGTGATAGAAGTAAGAAGATAACTAATAAAATGGTTTGTGTTTTCATTTGTATAATGGATGGGTTTTTTAATTTTAAATTGTTTATTGAGCTTGTCCACGCGTCTTGTATTGATCCAGTGGAAAAAAAACCAAAACCAACTTTCCTGGGATGCTTATAAACCTAAACAAATATTAGTTAGCTTAGGCGGGAAAAAAGCGCCTAAGCATCTAACTAGACAGAAAAACAAGTCCGGACGCGCCTAGATGCTAGGAATTTTTTTAGAATACTGTTCCTAAGTACCAGTTGCAAATAGGCACATCAAACTTGATCATATTATTTTTCTATATCCATCTTGATCGTCGCGAAATGTTATGGTTTGTTCCTCTTTTTCTTTATAAAATACTATACCTTTCGTGCTATCAAAATATTGCCATGCATATCGACCCTTAATAAAAATTGCTTGTGTTAGTGGAATGAGTTCTCCCAAAATATCATGTAATCTTGTAGCCAGAAACTTTGAAATGACCTTGTAGCTAAAATTGACACATAAAATTAGTTGGTAGTCTCCTACCTTTTCTCAACAATCCCCCTTTGGTATTAGCTTCATCAATGTATAATTTAGCATTTCAATTGAAATGTTATTTATAATGAACACCTATACCATGAGTAACAAATACCACTTTATAACATCCCATTATTTTTTATATAACTTTCGGTTTAATTTATCCGATTTTAGTGCTTTCGAACCAGACACACTGAAGACCGCCTCCCTGATCTCCTCCATTTTGGAAATTTGGTTAGCTTGTCATTTATAGTTGGAGTGACTATTGCCTTGACGAACCATGCTGATTTTGTTTAATCCCTAGTATTTTATTATAGGTTCTTCATTGTACAATAGTCGTATAGAAAAACTTCGTGTTCCTTTCACCTTTATGAGTCCACTGCATCCATGATCTATTCACCCAATATTATTTTTCATTCTCTTGAAGCGACCCTAGTGATGTTTTAACTTTAACATCTTGTTCCCGCGCATCTGTTGTAATATCTCTATTTTAACGTTTAGTAAGTCACCATCTAATTTGGAAGTTTGCTTTTTGTTGTTTGGAATTCCTGAACACTCCATAATGTAAGTACATGTGTTGTTACTTTTCACTTAATATAGAAAGTTTGTACAGACCGTTCCTTCCCTGGATCTCCCTAAGCTGCTTGTACTACCCCTTCACATGTTGGGTCATCTAGCCAAAAATATTTCAACTCGAAAGCCAATTTTTTAGACTATCTTTCTGGTCTAACTGTAGGAGTTATTGTTAATGGTTTGAACCGATCACCGGTTGGACTAACACATTCATATTTAAATAATGAAATACTTGAAATAAATAGAGTGGTTATAATTAATAGGGTTTCTACTAAATTTCTCGCTGGCTTTAAAAACATCATTTAAGTCCATCCAGGGGTGAGGGTGTGTCGTTTTCCAAGTAGAAAATTCCAAACATAACTTGGTCCTATCATTATAACAAGTAGGATGGTTTAGAGAGGTAGATGAATGATCACTAATAGGCATATCAGTATTAGCATGCAAGTTGTTATCAATAGGCATAATAAAAGGTATAAAAGCATTAATGTTCACATAATCTTTCATAGGTAATATGTTATCAAGAAGTTCTACATCTCTAGATTTGGAAATAGAATTATTATCTAAAGTCAAGAATCTATATACCACACTATTTTGAGTATAAACCATCAAAATAGAATCTATTGTGTTTGGTAATATTGTTTCTTTGGAAGTTGAGTAAACCTAACTTATCTAAACACCCCATACTCTTAAAATTTTAGGTTAGATGGAAAGACTTTCCACAACGTGTAATGGTTCTTATTTGAATTGCTATGATGGTACTCTATTAAGCATGTAACCAGCATATAAGACAACTGTACCCCATACATATGTTATTAGGTAAACCTGAACTAATTTTAAATTGAATTGAGTAATCTTATATTATAAATCTATCTCGTTATTTCAATCTTAGTGGTTTTAGAATTCTCTCGCAACAATCAATAATAAAGTTCCGAAAATTTACTACCAGACAATAATTTTTAATAAAATTCACCCTAACTCTATAATTTTTTAATTTAACTCATTTTTCTAAATATTTTTACCGAATAAAAAGAGCCAATTATAAATTAATGCCTATTAAAAAACTTATTTAGAAAAAGGTACCTACAATAAGATATTTTATAGAAAACAACCTCATCCCAAACTACCCATATAATTAATAATTAAAAAAAAAGAAAAAATAGATTAAAAAAATACAAAACAAAAACTAATAAAGACACGCGCGCGTCCGTGAATTTTTTTTAAAATCGTCATAACTAATTCTAAAAAAATCAAAAATATATATATTTGGATAAATCAAATTAATATTTACGTCTATGATTTTTTTTGGGTTTTTTTGAATTTTTTGAATTTTTTTGAAATTTTTTAATTTTTTTTCACAGACATGGAATTCTATGTTTAAAACATGGAATTCCGTGTCTGCGAAAAAAATCACTATTTTAAACAGTGAATTTCAAATTTTGAACATGAAATTTTATGTTTTAAACATAGAATTTCATGTCTGCGAAAAAATAATTAAAAAAACAAAAAAAAAACAAAAAAGACCAAAAAGATTAAAAAAAAAGTCAAAAAATCATAGACGTAAATATTAATTTGCTTTATCCAAAAATGCAATTTTTTTATTTTTCTGATTTTTTTGAATTTGTTATGACGATTTTAAAAAAAATTCACGGACGCGCGTGTGTGATGAAATTAGTAGTAGTAGTAGTAGTAGTAGGTGGTGGTGGTTGTGGTTGTTGTGGTGGTGGTGCTTGCTGTGGTGGTGGTTGTAGTGGTGATTAAATATATGGTGGTGGTGGTGGTGGAAGTACCCTATTATTTGTTTAATATTTAAAAATTAATATGCTATTAAAATAAAATAATATATTTAATAATAAGGGTAGTAAAGGTATGAAAAATATAAAGGAGATGTTTTCTCTAAATAATTACGGCATTTTTTTATAAAATAAATTATTGAAGACTTAAAAAAATAATTAGAAAGCTTAACGAAGATGTTATCAACAATAACCCCAACAATCAATAATAAAGTTCCAAAAATTTACTACCAGTTTTAATGAAATTCACCCTAACTCTATTATTTTTTAATTTAACCCGTTTATCTAAATATTTTTACCGAATAAAAATATCTCCATCCTTAAGAGGGAGAATCGTCCAATTTAACCTCAAGAAATATAAAATAAGGATAATATTAAATTTAAAGTTTTTTTTGTAAGTAACCAGGGTTAGCTCAACTGGTCAGAGCTTTGGTTATCTTTCTAGACAGTACATGATCGAACCGTGTCAATGACACCGAGTCTAATAGTGGCTCTCCCATATAAAAAATAAAAAAATTTGTAAAATGGTTTAAACTATTAAGAAATTCGCAAGCATTAAAGGCAAAGGCAAGTAATTCATATACATATTATAGAAATATCTAACCCCTAAATTCCTTTCATCTTTAGAGAAAAATATGGCATCCTAATTTATCAAGTTAGTCTTTTTTATTTCTTTAATTTGTTGACCCAACAACGGTGGGTATAAGAGTTAATATTGTTACAAATTGCTAAAGATATTTAAAAAATAGACCAGATATAAGTGGGGAGTTGCTTGAATAACAAATTTTATAAGGGTTTCATTTTCCCCTTTGAGAAAAGCTCTAAGAATTTAGTTTATCAAGTAGTTCATGGATTTAATCTTAAATTGTCCCAATCAGGTGTAAGCTAGGCAAAATGTAAGGTCTTGTAATATACATTTTAATTTCAAGATAATTTGTAAATTAGGAGGGATATTAACATTGCAAATATAATAAATGTTCAAATTATATTTTACCTCCCCAAATGTATTCTTGGACACCAATTAACTCGGGGATTATCGAACACATAGAATCAATGTTCACATTGCATTTTTATTCATTTATAAAAAACTGCATGTGAATTTAATATCATCAAATTACACAAAAGACTCACATTAGGAATTGCAAATGCAAGATCTAAGGGTCTATCATAATAACTATCATACATTTTAGGCAACCTTTCTAAGAACTAAAATTGTCAGATGCCAATAGAAATTGCAGTCTAGCCTGATGACTAAAAGCAACCCAAAGGTGGTATTACTCTGTTAGCAACGCCTTTCACATTCGAACACACTGAAGTTGCTGGTCCTTTTTCATTACCCTTATAAACCAAATCTATGTTTATAAGATTAATATTTTTACAAGGCACCGATGAACTACAGTTTAATGTCAGCGCTACTTTTGAACTCGAAGTCCCATTTACATTCATGAATGTCACGTCGTATAGTTTTACCCCAGCATTACCCTGAAAATAAAATCAACACATTAGTATTTTTTAGCTAAAATTAATTCAAAAACACAAATAAGTAGGGGGAAATACCCTAAATTCAGGGGACTATCGTCTCACAAGTTTTCAGAACTTTCTCTTGTTTGTATGAGAAATTTGTTGTTTACTATTGGTATATATATGTTCTCATACTTCCTTTGTTACGCACTTACGTTTCAAAGTAATTTTGGTCCTTTATATTAGATAAAGTATATTTGTATTATATATAAACATAAGTCATAAGGGTATATATTGTTTAATTGGTGTGTGGAATAATTTTTAAGAAAGAGAATCTATATAGTAATGCTATACTGCTATCTTTGCATATAATATAGGACATATAGAGCATTTTCCCCTTAATGTAGAACTATAGTCCAATCAGCTAATTAAACTTCTTTTAAACAAGAAAAAAGACCTATCTCCACCTTTATCTAAAACAAGACATGTTCAACACGTACCTGGTTATCACACGGAGGAAAAGGGCAGTACTGCTGATCAATAATTATAGGATTGTTTACATCCACCATGTTGATATCGCGAAAAACAATATTAGAAGCAAAACTTGGGTACGTAGAAGGCCTGGTTTTGATCCTGAGACCATTATCAGTGGACTTAAAAGTACAATTTCGAATGGTTACACCAGTCACAAACTCTTTTCTAATGTTATTTCCCATACTCCCTATACTTATACCATGTCCCGGACCACAATAAACGTTTGTAATATTAATATTTTGACTTCCCGTGACCATCGAAACACAATCATCCCCCGATCCAATCACAGAATCCGAGATTCTAATGTCAGTTGACGTTCCGATATGTATTCCATCGGTGTTCGGACTGTCTTCCGGTGCAGTAATATTAATATCACTAACATTCATGTTGTGACATCCAAAGATATTTAAATGCGTGTTCTTACTATTGATTAATTGTATATGACTCACAGTTGCTCTTGTAACGGAATCAAATCTTAGTGTCTGAATCAATCAATACCAAATATCTTTAGTTAGAAATTTTAGTAATACAATTTAAGAAATTACCCAAATTATTCCTAAACTATAGGGACATTTACTCATATTTCATCCATTTTTACCATTAAGTCCACATGGTCGCTGGTATTTTTCATACTTATGAATGTTTGATGAAATTATATGCCAAGGGGACAAAAATGAAGGTTGTAATTTTTTGAAATCAGATTCTTAGCTATAAACAATGAGCTATATAATTCTAGAATCTTATTTAAAAAAAAAATTTCTAGAATTTATTTGACCAATATAACATAAGCGAAACTTACAGTTGGAAGAGTGCGGCAATGAGAATTCTTTTTACAATCATTGTAAGGCCAACCCGATGCGCCTTGACCATCCAAGACTCCACCGCCATTAATTGACAATCCATCAATGTTTCGAAATCCGATCCAAGTATCCTCCATGAACAAAGAAGGGGAAGTTGGAGCCTTGAGTACACCGTTAATCACAACACCTATGTATCCTTTGCATGGTCCGTTTAACCTAATTGTTTGCAACATATAATTTCCCTTTGGAATAAGCATTATACTATTTGTTCCATTTGTTTGACATATATCATTCCAAGCATTTAGAAAGGCCTTCACAAAAAAGTATTAACGGATATCAATTAAATACTAAAAGGCATAAAGGGATAAATATGTAGTATATAACAAATTTTAATTAAAGAAATTAAAATGAAATAATTTTCCGTTAAATTTAATTATTTTATTGAAGAGAATATACGAATATACCCAAAAAAGAAATCCTTATATTTGAAAAAAAAACTTATTAGAAACAACAAGAATGAATACTTCTATAATAAATTCTTAACTATAATTATCAAAAATAATGATATTTGTCACCTCTATTTTCTTCATTCTTTAATAACCTCTTACATGAAAGATTGCATAACATGATATATAAATAATTTATTTATTTATCTAAATTAATTATTTTATTCTTTAAATTAAATATCTCCTTAATTATCTTTTTTAATTATTTTATTTTTTACATGTGATGTTATCAGTCATGTAGGATATGATAAACGAATTTTTTTTGTCCTTGATAAAAGAATGAAGAGAATAGAAGTGACAAATATCATTACTCAATTATTAAATTATCACAAAATTATAATAAATATTATTTTCTTTTCTCATAAATCTATAAGGTAGTGATTGGTATGCTGTAATAGATTTAGTCAGTAATGTAATGAGTTCAGTAATGTAATGAGATTGGGAATGTAATGAACTTTGTAATCATTATACAATGCTTGGTATGCTATTTGAACATGGATGTAATAGACTGGTTGTTTCAACCTTGTGCTAATAACTAGTTTAATTAAATAAGATTGTAAATAAATTATTTAAGATATACGATAATTATTTTATTATTATAAAATATAAATAATTTTAATAAAATAGAACATGAAAAAAAATTATTTTAATAATTTTAAATAATTTGTATATATAGTGCGATAAATCTTAGATTTATACATTTCGGTTTTAACTTTTATTGAGAATGTATGATAGTAGTATGATTGATGTAATTTTAAAATTTAATTGGTTAGTTATTGGTTAGTTATTGGTTAGGTAACTTGTTTAACGGTTATAGAGAAGTAAAATTTTAATAATTTAATTAAAAATTTAATTTCATGTTAATATTTTGATAAATATATTGAAACATAATTTATGAGTATGTGAGAAATAATAAAAAAATTGTTATAATTCAGTATATTATGGTGAAATATATCACCTATATATAAAGATTTTATATAATTATATACGATTTATGTATGTACGTAGTAAATATAATATAATTTTTTTTAGTTTCTAAAAATAATAATATGAATTTTTACATATTTGATTTAATGAAAAAAAATATGATAAAAATGTGTAATATATTAAGTTTAATAAAATTATTTTAGTTTGTTAAAAGAAAATATCCATTACGATTACGATTGTAATGGGTCATTCATGGGTAGTAGCTATGTAATGAAAAACCCCATTTTCGTTGTAATGTGATTAGTGATTACGGAAGGAATGGTATTACGGAGTTGATTACGACGTACCAATCACCGTAATCATGTCTAAATCAGTAATACCATTACATTACTGATCTCATTACAGCATACCAATCACACCCTAAGATTTCAACTTATAAGTATTATGATTCAAACAATTCCTTTTAACCACCCTAAAAACAAAAAGATTAACATTGCTTAAGTTTATTTTAAAATTAGTTATAAAATTATTTAAAAAAAGAAATTATAAAAGGAAATAATTTCAAGTAAAGTAAAGATTATAAAAATAAAACGATATTAGCTTTTAACATTAAAAATGTAAACGTCACGGTTTTTATTTTTTAAAACTCAAACTGGAGTGGACCATGGGCCCCTCTACTTCCTGGGAAATTCTTTGACCTTAGAATTAAAAATCAGTAATTTAATATATAAGCTAACAAAATACAATCTGATCTTTCATTAAATTTATTTATATGATAATATCATAATTGGGCATGCATGATATAAAAAGTAATTATTTTTTGTAGTTAAAACAATTTTGAGCTAATAAACTGAAAGATGTCTTTCTTCACTATCTTAGTAAATACTTCTTGTATTAAAATAGAATAAAAATTCATACATAGGATCAACCGGAAGAATTTTCCTAAACATAAATTTATAAAAAAAATAAAAATTGAAACAATTCAATATAAAAAAATTGAATAGAATATTTATAACCGGTCACAATGTGAAATACGTGTCCATAAATATAGTGAATCATACCTTACTATTATCAGTTTTGCCATCAGGAATTGCACCATATGACATGACATTAAAGAATTTTGATGTAGATATTTTTGATACGGAATATTTTTTATATAGATAATCAGATGGTTTTATAATTTTTTCAATATTTGCATTTGAAATAGAGATGAAAATGAGATTTAAAGCAAAGAAAACTTCAATAATCAAGTTTGAAGCCATTTCTCAAATATGCTTAATTTTCTTTAATCGTGTATCCATTATATTAGCCCATTGCCTATTTATATTCTTTCAGGTTGGTTGAGAATATAGAAAGAAATAATGAAATTTGTTACTTCTATTTTCTTTATCTTATTGAGTAATGATATATGTTACTTTTTTTTATGTCACCCTTTTATCACCTTTCTATATATATGTTTTGATTTCCTTCAATAGAAGATAGAAAAAAATTAAATAGGATAGAGAAATCCATTCATTGGTACATGTAGGCATACACGTAGGAAGGTGATAAAAAGGTGATAAAAGGGTGACAAATATCATTACTCTATCTTATTTTTTACATGACATGATAGGTAAGAAATTACATAATTAAGAAATATAATTAAAGAAATGTTTAATTTAAGAATAAAATAATTTTTAAGATATCATTTTACTTATATATCATGGCATGTAAGTAATCTGTATGTAAATGACAAAAGAGTAAAGAAGATAAAGACGATAAATATAGTTACTCTATAAAAAGTTGACAAAATATTATTCTCACTTTGATCTCTCTATATATACTTAATGAAACATGACTCAACTATGGAAAAAATGCAAATATGACCCCACTTTTCTTGTCAATTTATATTACTATTACAATTAAAGATTATTTTATGGTCGATATTTATCATCAGCAATAAATTTATTTAATAATTTTTTTGTAAACATAGAAGGTTATCATTGAAAATATATTGCTCATATAATAAGTAAGTAATTAACAGTTACCGAGTTTCTAATCATAATTTAATCATTTTTTTTGGGCGCATTTAATCATTTATTTAAATGACCAGTTAATGAAATTAATTACTTGACATAATAGTAAATTTCCATTAATGAATCAATTATTATGGATATGTAATTTTATTTATAGGTTATCGTAGAACAGAACACTCTAACTAGGGATGGCAATGAATATGGTTTTAAACCGAAACCGATGAAAATCTGAACCGATTAAAAACTGATTATGCAACCATGGATAAAACCGTTAGGTTATGGTTTAGAAAAGTAATCGATGGTTAAATCCGTTAGGTTATGGTTTTAGATAAAAATAAAACCGAATAATAAAAAATCCGTTTATTATCATCTATTTTTGTAAATTTTGTAAATTTTATAATATTAGATAAAAAAATATTTTCATATCTCAAAACTAAAATTTAGATATTAAATTTAACAAAAAAAAGTAACAAATATGTTATTTAGTTAAAAATCAACGTAATATTTTATATATTTTAAAGTTTTTTCTTATATTTGTGATTTTATTTTAAGAGTTTTTAATATATTTATAGAGTTATAGTTTGGTTATGGTTAAAATCCGAAAAACCGTTTAAAAAACCAAATCCGAATTATTCGGTTATGGTTTTAAAAAGTAAATCCGATGGTTAAATCCGTTAGGATTTGGTTTTTCATAAATTAAATGGATATGGACATGGTTTTGAATTTTTTTGCAAAAATCCGATCCGTTGTCATTCCTAACTCTAACCCGTTAGGGTTAGTGAAACTAGTTAGATTCTTGGTTTTCTTTTAAACGTATATTAATATACGTTTATTTTTATATATTTTAATATCATTTTTTCAATTTCTTTAGTTATATAAAAAATTAAAAAATAATAATTAATTTTTAATATCCTTATTTACTTTGTAGATCATTTTACTTTTATTAATAATTATATATATTCTAATAACTTTAAATTACATTGTTATCCTTATTTAATTTACTAATAATTCCTTTTTTCGGCTCATAATCCATTCCTTTACAATTCGTAATTTCCTCATTTACGGTTTGTAATTATTTCTTTTATGGTTCTTAGTTCATTCTTTACGGTTCGTAATTCCTTATTTTAAGGGTCGTAATTCCTTCTTTTACGGTTCGTAATTCCTACTTTTACAGTTCGTAATTTCTTGTTTCACAGTTAATTCCTTCTTTCACGGTTCGTAATTCCTCATTTACAATTCAAATTTTTTTTCTTTACTATATGTATTTTCTTCTTTTATGGTTCGTAATTCCTTGTTTACTGTGTATAATTTCTTCTTTATGGTTCATAATTCACTCATTATGGTTTGTAATTCCTTCTTTACAGTTCGTAATACACTCATTTACAGTTCGTAATTCCATTTTTTACGGTTCGTAATTCCTTCTTTACAGTTCGTAATTCACTTCTTAATAGTTCGTAATCCTTCTCTAAGGTTCGTAATTCCTTCTTTTACGGTTCGTAATTCCTTCTTTTACAATTCATAATTCCTTCTTTCTCGGTTCGTAATTCCTTCTTTCACGGTTCGTAATTCTTTCTTTTACGGTTCGTAATACCTTTTTTTACAGTTCGTAATTCCTTCTTTCATGGTTCATAATTCCATCTTTTACGGTTCGTAATTTTTTTTTTCGCGGTTCGTAATTCCTTCTTTACAATTCGTAATTATTTCTTTTACGGTTCGTAATTCCTTCTTTTACGGTTCGTGATTGTTTCTTTACGGTTCCGAATTCCTTATTTTACAGTTCGTAATTCCTACTTTACAGTTTGTAATCGATTTTTGCGGGTTGTAATTCCTTTTATAATGTTCGTAATTCCTTCTTTACAGTTCGTAATTCCTTCTATACATTTCGTAATTCCTTCTTTACAGTTCGTAATTCTTTCTTTACGGTTCGTAATTCCTTCTTTACGGTTCGTAATTCACTCTTTTACAGTTCGTAGTTCTTTCTTTTACGGTTCGTAATTCCTTCTTTACAGTTCGTAATTTCTTCTTTAATGTTCGTAATTCCTTCTTTACGGTTCGTAATTCACTTCTTTGTAGTTCGTAATTCTATCTTTACAGTTCGTAATTCACTCATTTACAGTTTGTAATTCTTTCTTTACAGTTCGTAATTCCTTCTTTTATGGTTCGTAGTTCCTTCTTTTACGGTTCGTAGTTCCTTCTTTTACGTTTCGTGGTTCCTTCTTTCATAATTTAATTGATACAATAGGTGAAGTAAATGAGGGAAATAACAATAATAGGTTACTGGATAATTGGATTTCCCCTGATAAAGGGGAATTTAAATTTATTATAGATGTAACATGGAATAAGTTGAGACTACAATTTAATGTGTGGTTAGAAATTTTGTATGTAATCTTATTGATGGAGGAGATATAATGGTCAAGACAAGGAGTATTTTAGAAGTTGAGACGAAGGGGATATGTTTGAAGCAACCATATTTTTGCAGTGAATGACTGAAAGATATGATCCGAGGATATTGTTCATAGACTGTGATTGTTTTTGTGTTGTAAATTTTTTGAAAGATTCTAAACTACTGAAAAATAGAATTCTATGCAATATAAGTAGGACAGAGCAAATTAAACTGTAACGTGAAATTTAGGTCCTACCCGAACAAATCCAACCCGGAAAATCTCTTTTTTAAACTTAATTTATAAACAGGGTCGGACCAGATATCATATTAACTCAACCCGTGATAACTTGGTCCAGGTTAAATATTTAGATGTCATTTCCCGGATTAACTCGTGAAACCGGCTCTTTATTTATAAGCAATGTATTTCACATGTTCCTCTCACATTTTCGACGTGGGACAAACTTTCTTTACACTTCTCATCAACCAGCTTGTGTTGTGTTTTATTTTTATTGAACTTCTCTCCCACATCGGTAGTACACTCAGGAATTTCCAAAGTTTTTTTATAAATACTAAGCTCCAAGACGTATAATTGTATAAAAACCTCACCAGCTCCCTTACCTCTATATATGAGTTTGAGGTTGTTTTTAGTTTAAATTTTAGTATAATTTTAAACTTGCAACCCGGTATAAAACCTTAGGCAATCCGATTTTTGGAACCCGGGAGGGTTTCAAAAAAAATAAAAAAGGTAGGGTTTTTTAAAGCCTAACCCGAGATGTTGTAACTCAAGGTTAGTGTTGTATATGTGAAGTATTATTATTCTTATTATTGTTATGAAGAGTTGCTGATCTTTTATTTGACATACCACGTGGACACATGGCTGTTTCTAAGTGGTCTTGCGTGTTACTTATGTGGCACACTCGGAGCTTTAGATCTTGGATGATTTGGACGGCTGAGATTACTTCTCACTTGTGTGTCTTATAAAAGGCTTCTTTTCAGCCTTTACTCAGACTTACTTCTTCGATTACTCTTCCTCTCTCCTCTCTCGCGCATAAACCCTAGTTTAGTAGAAACCCTTGGTTTCTTTATTAATCCTTCGATAGATTAGTTACGATTTAGCAAATCTTTATAGATTGAATCCACTGATTCAATTCTTAGTTGTATTTCAGCGTAGTTGTTATACTAGATAGATTTGTGGAAGAATTGTAATATTGCGATAACTTTGAGGGGTTCTTTGTGAGGTGTTTCAATCTTGTAATCCGAGGCAATTAGTGGAGCAGAGCCTTATTCATCTGGGCTCAACGTGGATCTAGGTCCTTTTGTGACTGAACCACGATAATTTCTTGTGTTCTTTACTCTTTGTTTGCTGATATTTTCTTTCAAACTTAAACTCTATTTTCAATTGAGGTGTTCTATTTACAACAGTGGTATCAGAGCTTTGTTTTTTAAATCAATTCGGTTTTCACCTCTTTCGGAAAATTAGGGTTTTGTTTTTCTTAATTAATTTCCTGGAGATCTCTTTTGATTTCCAAAATTAATTGAAGTTTCAAAATCGTTTCACTGCGGGTTTTTTCTTTATTTCTTGATTAACCTCCTACGATGACGACGTCAACTCGTATTGATATGTCGGTCTTCGATGGGAAAATGGATTTTGGTGTTTGGCAGAAAAAGATGAAAGTCTTATTATCTCATCATAAAGTGAGCAGTGCCTTGTTGAAAGATATAAAAGAATGGCGAGAGGGCGAGCTTGATAGAGAAGCTGAAATTAATGAAGTGGCCTATAACATCCTATTCTTGAACTTATCAGACTCTGTGATACGCCAAGTAGATGGTGCTGATACAGCCCTTGAGCTGTGGGGTGAACTCGATTCTCTTTACTCTACTAAATCTGTGCTCAATCTTGCTTTCTTGAAAGGTTCTTTGTTCAATTATAAAATGGATAGAGCTAAATATATTGATGAAAATCTTGATGAGTTTACTAAGACGTGTCTTGTTTTAAAAGGAACTAATATGGCCCTTGATGATACTAGTAAATGTATGATTCTGCTAAATGCTATTCCTGATTCTTTTCAAGTTGTTAAAGATGTGTTTCAATATGCTACCTCTGTCCCTGAATATGATCAAGTAGTAACTGCTTTGAAAACTAGAGAAAATGAACTTAAAACACAGAAAAGAACTGGTGCAAATATGTGAAACGAACTGATACTACCTTTGTCCCTGAGCCTGTTAAGGATAAAAAGAATAAGAAAAATTCTAAGGGAAAAGAAACAAGAAAATGTTTTCATTGTGGTAAGGTAGGACACTTAAAGAAAAATTGCTTTAAGCTGAAAAACAAAATGAATTCTCTGAATAATGAATCAAATGTTGCCTATATGCCTAGATCAGATGATGTATGTGAAGTACTGAATGTTACTAGGGTGTCTAATGGTGATAGTTGGATTCTTGACTCTGGTTGTACCTTTCATATGTGCCCCAATATTGAACTATTTCATGACTTTGTTGAAACTTGTAATGAAACTGTATACATGGGAAATGATAACACATGTGTTGTTAAAGGCATAGGAAAAGTTGAATTGAAATTGAATAATGGTAAAAGAATTATTCTGACTAATGCTAGGTTAATACCTGAGTTAAAAAGAAACCTTATTTCCCTTGGTGCTCTAGATGATTTAGGTTGTGTGTCTAAAGTTCAACAAGGTTCTATGCATGTCTATAAAAATTCCAAAATGATCTTGACTTGTACTAAACTGTCTGGTTTATATGTGTTAGATTGTTCTCATTTATCTGCTTTTGCCAACCATGTCACTAACAAGTTCTCACAGGGTGTCACTGAAAAATGGCATCTAAGGCTTGGTCATATGAGCCTTCAAGGTTTAACCATACTCAATAAACAGGGTATGTTTGGTAAGGAAACAGTTAGTACCCTCTCCTTTTGTGAAACTTGTGTTCTTGGAAAACAACATAGACAAAAATTCAGTGCTGGTACTCATAAATCTAAGTATTGCCTTGAATATGTTCATTATGACTTGTGGGGTCCTGAAAAAGTGGATGCTCATGGAAATTTCAAATACTTCGTATCTTTGGTGGATGATTATAGCAGAACAGTGTGGACTTTTCTCTTGAAATCTAAGGATGAAACCTTTACTAAGATCAAAGAGTGGAAATCACTACAAGAAAAGCAAACTGGTAAGGTGCTTAAAGTCCTTAGAACAGATAATGGCCTTGAGTTCTGTAATGAGGAATTTGATAATTATTGTAAGGAGAATGGTATCTTGTGGCATAGAATTGAAAGACACACCCACAATAAAATGGTGTGGCTGAGAGGATGAATAGAACTTTACTTGAAAAGGTGAGGTGTATGTTGTTCACTTCTGGTTTACCAAAGGCATTTTGGGGAGAAGCTCTCTATACAACTACATATCTGGTGAATAGAAGTCCTAACAGGACTCTTGATTTTAAAATCCCTATGGAAGTTTGGAAAGGGACTAAACCAGACCTTCATCACCTAAGGGTCTTTGGGTGTGCAGCTTATACACACACTAAAGATGGGAAATTGGATCCAAGGTCACTTAAGTGTATCATGTTGGGTTATCAACAACAACATGGTGTGAAGGGTTATAGGTTATGGGAAAAAGATGCTAGAGGCATCAAAATTATATGTAGTAGAGATGTAATATTTGATGAACTGACTTTTCCTTTCAAAGTTTGTGATGTTGCAGGTAGTGATGCTCAGCCTGAACCAGTGCCTCAAACTGTGGGAGTAGAGCTGGAGGTGGAGCCTGAAACTATAGCTGATCATTTGAATGCAGCTCCAACTGATGAACCTGAGGGTGATGTTCAAACCAACCAACCTGATGATGCAACTGAAACTGAGAGAAATGAGCCACCTATACAACTTAGTGAGTCATCAGTAGGGGAGCTTCATGATTACCAGTTGACCCGAGATAGGCCAAGAAGAAATATAACTGCCCCCTCCAGATATTCTTATGCTGATTTGGTATACACAGCACTTAGTGCTGCAGTTGAGGTTAAAAGTTTTGAACCTTACTCTTATTTAGATGCACTTGAATCTCCTGATTATGAAAAGTGGTATGATGATATGTTAGAAGAGATGAACTCTTTAAATCTGAATAAAACATGGGTTTTAGTTAAATTACCTGAAAACCAAACTGTAGTTGAGTGTAGGTGGTTATATAAACTTAAAGATGGTGTCACTGAGCATGATCCCGCTAGGTATAAAGCTAGACTTGTAGCTAAAGGGTACACCCAAAGGGAAGGGATAGATTACACAGAGATTTTTTCACCTGTAGTTAAGTTTAAAACCATCAGGTGTATGTTGTCTTATGCTGCTTGTTTTGACCTCGAGATAGATCAGATGGATGTGAAAACTGCCTTTTTACATGGGGAGTTAGAAGAAACTGTTCATATGAGACAACTTTAGGGTTTTGTGAACAAAAGGTACCCTGATCATGTGTGTTTGTTGAAAAAAATCTTTATATGGCCTAAAACAATCACCTAGGCAATGGTATAAAAGATTTGACTCTTTCATGATTAGTATTGGGTTTGTAAGATCTGAATATGATGCTTGTTTGTACTTCTTACTGAAACAATCTGAAAGTGTGTATGTTCTCTTATATGTTGATGATATGCTTCATATTAGTAAATCTTCCCATGCTATAAAATCTTTGAAACTGTCCCTAAGTAAAATGTTTGAAATGAAAGATTTAGGTGGAGCAAGTAAGATTTTGGGCATGATTATCAGTAGAGATAGAAAAAATTGCATGTTAAAACTACATCAGGGACCATATTTGAAAAAAGTAGTATCCAAATATGGTAGTTTGAATTGCAAAAATGCCTTGACTCCTTTGACTGGTCATACTGCTTTGACTAAGCAACTTTGCCCCAAGACTCAGTCATAAATTGTAAGGATGAGTTCAGTCCCTTATGCAAATGTGATAGGTTCTTTAATGTATGCTATGATAAGTACTAGGCCAGATTTATCCTTTGCTATATCCTTACTTAGCAGGTATATGTCTAATCCTGGTTTTGAACACTGGCTTGTACTGAAACATGTGTTATCTTATGTTAGTGATACTTTGAATATTGGGTTATGTTATGAAGATCATAATATTCCTTTTGAGTTAACAGGTTATGTGGACTCTGATTTTGCTGGTGATAAAGATAGTAGAAAATCTACAACTTCCTACTGCTACACTTTAGGAGGCAACTGTATTTCTTGGAAATCACAGTTGCAACCACTTGTAGCACTGTCCACAACTGAATCTGAGTATGTGGCTATCACTGATGCTGCTAAAGAGGGATTATGGTTACAAAACTTGTTAAATGAGCTAAAGTTACTTAAAGCTAAAGTTACTCTATATTATGATAGTCAAAGTGCTATTCAACTAAGTAAGAATCCTGTTTATCATGAAAGAACTAAGCACATCGATGTTAAATTCCATTATATAAGGGATGTACTTGAAAGTGGAGAACTGAGGTTGTTAAAAATTGCTACTGAAGAAAATCCTGCTGATTTTGGAACAAAAATTGTGACTAATACTAAGTTTAAGCATTGCTTAGACTTATTATTTCTTGGTTGAGTTGTATGCAGGTGTCCAGGTGAAGAAAGGAGCTGTTCCATGCCAATGAGGATACAAGGAGGGTTATTGCGAGTGGTTTTGTGGAGGAATAATTATACTTCAAGGTGGAGATTGTTGTATATGTGAAGTATTATTATTCTTATTATTGTTATGAAGAGTTTCTGATCTTTTATTTGACACACCACGTGGACACATGGCTGTTTCTAAGTGGTCTTGCGTGTTACTTATGTGGCACACTCGGAGCTTTAGATCTTGGATGATTTGGACGGCTGAGATTACTTCTCACTTGTGTGTCTTATAAAAGGCTTCTTTTCAGCCTTTAGTCAGACTTACTTCTTCGATTCCTCTCTCCTCTCTCCTCTCTCCTCTCTCGCGCATAAACCCTAGTTTAGTAGAAATCCTTGGTTTCTTCATTAATCCTTCGATAGATTAGTTACGATTTAGCAAATCTTTATAGATTGAATCCACTAATTCAATTCTTAGTTGTATCTCAGTGTAGTTGTTATACTAGATAGATTTGTGGAAGAATTGTAATATTGCGATAACTTTGAGGGGTTCTTTGTGAAGTGTTTCAATCTTGTAATCCGAGGCAATTAGTGGAGCAGAGCCTTATTCATCTGGGCTCAACGTGGATGTAGGTCCTTTTGTGACTGAAACACGATAATTTCTTGTGTTCTTTACTTTCTGTGATTTACTCTTTGTTTGCTGATATTTTCTTTCAAACTTAAACTCTATTTTTAATTGATGTGTTCTATTTACAACAGTTAGAAAAAAGCTAAACCCGGTGTCAACCCAGGTTATGATCTACCCTAAATATAAGTATGGATTTTAGATTAATTAGCAACCAGTTAAATTTAAATCCCTCTTGTATTTTAGGAGGAAGAACTGTATAGTGAATTGGATTGCAGTACAAAAGTTAAAAGGTAGTATTTTGGTTTGTTGTTTAATTTTCCCAGTTAAATTGTTTGATTGCTAAGGACAAATATCCTCTAGGCATGGATGATGTTTTGGCTTTTATTTTGTAATGAAGTAATTTATTCAGACAAAAAAAAAGTAATGATATTCGTCACCTTTTTTGTATCACCATTTTATCACCTCCTACGTGTATGCCTACATGTACCAATGAATTGATTTCTCCATCCTATTTAATTTTTCTCTATTTTCTATTCAAGGAAATCAAAACATATTTATAGAAAGGTGATAAAAGGGTTACTCAAAAAAAAACTCTAGTTATACATTTAGCCGAAAAATAAACGGAAGCTTTCACGCATTTAATTGAAAGAATTCAGTATACAACCCAATACGAACGAATGGATAAAAAAAATCGTATGAAATTGTCCAGAATCACACACTTAGAGACATTTTTAATCAATCTTGTACATCTCTAAATTGACGATTTTTTATGGAGTAAATACTTTCATTAACTAAAAAAATCAGTGTATTGTATCCTGGGAGAAGAGAACAAGCCTTTGGCTTGGTTGCTATAAGCCTGTGATCAAGCTCCTTTATGACTTGTTGTGACTCTTGCAACAACTGAATTACCTTTACTCACCACATCATCAACTGCAGTGTTTGTGATATACATAATATTAGACAAATAATTAAATAAATATAATATAATATAATTGGAATATATGTAAAAACACCAACGCATATATTGTGGCTCAAATTTTAGTGATTTACTGCGATTGGGGTTAAATGTTTCCAAATAAAAAAATAGAACATCCATAGGAAAAGATATAAAAAAGAATGGTATATAAAGTTGCTAACTAGAAAAATAATCATTATATCTCAAATTTTTTGGTCCACAATAACTAAGCAAAATTATTAATAAAAATAATAATTATATACATCATTTAAAACCATACCCTTCAATATATTATTCATCATTTGATCGTAATTTGGTAAAAAGTAAATTATCAATCATCCTTGATTTAATTGATAATTTAGATTATATTATTTTGAATTATATATATAATTATTTTTTAATCATCTAAAAGTATACCATTCAATATCATATTGATTGATATATATCTAAGAAAAATTAGTATTTGGAACTGAGTATATTTTACCAGTTCTTTGTTTAGTGGACAGAGTTCGAACTTCGAACTTCGAACATATCTCAAACAATAAATAATGTGTCGGCTGTATTAATTATCGTCTTGTAGTAACAATTCTTTTTATCAAGTTGTGTAACATTAAACTTAGGAACCCGATCAATATGTTTCTTTTTACTTCGAAAGACTCGATCCCAATTTATTATTGAATCAATGAAATAACATCATTCACATAATTTTATGGAAATATAAATAGAAAAATATAACATTAGATAAAACTACAAAATATATATTTTATAAATAAAATCAATTGATAACATTTGAAAGGAGATCCCAGGAATCGTATGTACCTGGAGTAGAAAAGATCCATAAAATGAGGGTACAAAGAATCAAAAGAAGAGGGATTAAATGAATAGCGTTTTCAGCAGATCTGATACGATATTTTTGTTTCTTTGATTGTGGATTAATATATGTCGGAAGTTGCTCGTTATCGTCATCGTCATGTTCACGGTGGTGTTGATTGACTAGTAATAAAGGTGACGCCGGTGACGGAGATGTTGATTGATGATGATCTTCAGATGATGGCGATACTATGCTTGAGCTTGCTGATCGATACATGTTTGAGAAGAAGTGGACGATGATGGTTCTTCAAGTTTGGTATATATGATAAATACTTCTATTTGGTAATGGTTTTGCTTTGACTTTCTTGGCTTTTACTTTGACACCTTTTTTACGCGGGTTGTGTAGGACCTGTACAAGTCTTTGCGCCGACTTTTTAGTAGTAAAAAATTTCGGCTCTTATGATTTATACTCTCTTCACAAAAAAGAGAAAAAGATTAATTTACTTCTAGGATATATTTGGATTTTTGATTGTGGAGAGATTCTTTTTTTGGTGTATACAGGAGTCGTTAGCTGATAAAAATGTCATTGCAGTCCGTCAATAGCCCAATAGCAACGTCCCAAAAAAAAAATAGCCCAATAGCAACTTAGACGCTAACAACCTTCTGAATTTAAACCTACACCACTATGTCTTTCAATTTCATATTCTTACAAATTGCAAAACTTACTTGCATACACATAAACATTGACATCTTCATCAAATTTACAATTACTCTCATATTCTAATCATAAATCCTATTTCACATATTTCACTGCATCTACATTTATTACTTTTCTCTACTTTCTCTTGCCTCATTCAATATGGAATTCTATACAAGGCAAAACACAAACACAGCTGATGAATCACTTATCCTTACTGCTGATCCAAACTCGGTTTACGCCCAATTTGAAGGACCGAAACTTTATGCTAAAATCATTGCTGATAAGGCTGTCAGCTTCAACTACCTAAGAAAAAACATTATCAATTCTTGGGGAGTTAAAGGAAAAGTTCACACCAAGAAAAGGGGTTTCAATACCTGCATAATAACTTTTGATTCTGATGAAGACCTTCAGCAGGTATGGAACAACAGGCCATGGAATCTTGTTGGAAGACATGTTCTACTGCAAAAATGGGATGTGGCTAAATCTCAACCTGATATTCAAATCACAACAACTTCTTTCATCATTCAAATTCATGATGTTCCACCAACTATGATTACTGAAGACAATGCAAGAAAAATGGCCTCTCAAATGGGAAATGTAGAAGAAATCATCTTACCTGCCATTGCAACCTTCAAAGAATTTAATGCTATCCGTGTTAGGGTTGACTGGAACATCTTCAAGCCAATCAATGGTACCTACAACATCAATCTGGGAAATGGTCAAAAAATTCGAGGTATGTTGAAATTTGAAAAACTATGTGATCTATGCTTTGTATGTGGCTTATTAGATCATGAGGAAAGTGATTGCAAAAACAAAAATCGATTGAAAACAAAACTTACCAAAAGAATTTTTGGTCTTGAACCAAAATTTGCTGAGAATAAAGCCACCGAGTCAACCCACCAAATCAAAAATCA
Organism: Nemophila menziesii; assembly: GCA_029959085.1. NCBI lineage: Eukaryota > Viridiplantae > Streptophyta > Magnoliopsida > Boraginales > Hydrophyllaceae > Nemophila > Nemophila menziesii. The sequence continues at coordinate 22,309,213 of JARWIR010000001.1, read as the reverse complement.
ACAACAAAACTCTACCTTCACTCACCGAATCAAATCAACTCATCAAAATCCACCGAGTCAAATACCCAACCAAACTCGCTCAATTGCCGTACATTCTGAAAATCCCGCCTCTTTTACACCTAACCCTATCTTTCTTGGTCCAATTTCAAAAATCGATTTGACCATACCTCTCTCATTTAATGCTTCTGACACCGATATGGCTATAGTCTCTGAACGAAAAGGAATTTCTGCTTCTCAATATTCCGAAATGGTGAATGATAGTGAATATAGCCTATCTGCTATTAAAGATAGGCTGTCAAAACCAAAACCCATCACTCAATCGTTTAGTGGGCCAAATAAAACTTGGGCCGAAATAAATGAAGAGCTGAAAAGAAATGTTTTTAAAAGCCCACTACCACAAACAAGAAATAACCCAAACCAAAATACACCTAACTCTATAACATTCGGATCCAATGAAGACCCAGTTATCATCACTCCGAAACATTATCTTCCTATTAACAATACTAACCTCGATCAAAATAATCCCCCAAAATCTCAAGAACAAAATCAAACTCAAAACCCTAATCCTTCTGAACAACAAGAAATTCCCACTCCTATTAACCAAATTACCTCTATTCCTTTTGCTCTTTATGAAGATAACGAAACTAATTCTCACCATCGAATCCACGATTATAAACCCACAAGCTCTCTCAAATCTTCAATCAAAAGTGCTAGAGTTATTTCAAAATTCGATAAGCTTTGGGAAACAAGATGGAAAGAAGAAAAGGATTCACAACAATCAAAAGAACAGCTTACCTCAGAAAATCAATCAATAAAAACCGAGGATACAAATATCGAAAATGTGGAGGATCAAGACACGGCCATGATTAATGGAGACAAATCAACTACTGAACAGGCTTCCGGGTTTGACCTAGATCAAACCCATAGAGGTATATGATACAACTATGTTGGAATTGTCAAGGGATTGGTACCCCCTTGACAATTCTAACACTCAAAGATGCGGTCAAAACCCATCAGCCTGAGGTAATCTTCTTAATTGAAACTCTTAATGGCAAAGAAAAAACTGATTCTCTTATTAACTCTCTGAATATGAAAAACATTTGTACTATCGAGCCCATAGGAAAGGCAGGGGGTTTGGTTTTAATGGCTAAGCATGATTTTGATATAAAACTTATTCATGCTAATAAAAACTTCGTTCACTGTCAAATAACTGATGAGAAAGGTATTGCTGGATATTATACTTACACTTATATCTCTTCACATGATGAAGAGAAAGAAGGAAACTTTGAACAAATTGAAAATCTTATGAATAATAAAAAAGATGAGCCTTGGTTTCTTATTGGAGATTTAAACATGATAAGATACAGATATGAAAAACTTGGTGGTAACATTGACAATGATACTGATAATAACCTTCTTAACACCTTTATAAGCGCTAATAATCTCACTGAAACATCTTCTAAAGGGTGTTTTTATACCTGGAGTAATAGGAGATGTGGTGATAAGCATATAAAAGAAAAATTAGACAGGGGATTAGCCAATCGAGCTTGGGATAATCTTTATCCTGATGCATGGATTGCAAATCTCCCTGCCATTGGCTCAGATCATAGCCTCCTTATTTTACACTGTAATAAACCAAAATTTAAAAAATTTGAAAGATTTATTTACAGAAAAGAATGGAATAGTGATGTTGAAATTTGTAACATGATTAAACACCATTGGAACACTTACACTAATACTATACAAAGAGGTATTATTAGATTTGGATCAAAGCTTAATAATATCTCCCACATTATTACTAAATGGAACAAAAACAAAAGAACCAATAATAGAAATATTATCAAAGACATCATGAAGAAACTTGAAGATATTAATGAAATCTCTCATGATAATTGGGATCATAATAATTTCTTAACTGCCCAATTAGAAAAATTTTGGAATAAAGAAGAATTATACTGGAAGGAAAAATCTAGAGTTCAGTGGGTTAATTTTGGAGATAAAAATACAGCTTTTTTCCAAAATTCGACTAAAACTAGAAGAAAAAACAATAAAATACTTAGGCTTATGAACTATGAAGGCATTTGGATGGATAAAACTACTGATATTGAAAATCATATCATATCTCATTATACTAATACTTATACAACTAAAGGGCCCAGAAATTACCAAAACATCCTTAGAAAAATAAAATCTACTGTAACACCTTCTATGAATAAATCCTTTGAAGCCCCAATCTCTTTACAGGAGATCAAAGAAGCTGTTTGGGACCTGGGGAAAAATAAATCCCCAGGCCCTGATGGCTTTACTGATAATTTCTATAAAAAAATTGGGATATTATTAAATATGACCTCATGAGATTTATCACTGACTTTTTTTGGAATAAAGGTGATTTATCCTCTATTAACAAAACATATATCACCCTAATACCAAAATTTAAAACACCAGCCTCTATTACTCAACTGAGACCTATAAGCTGTCCCAACTTCTCTTATAAAATAATTGTTGCTATCTTAGTAAAAAGGCTAAAACCTTTCATGAACAACATTATTTCCAAAGAACAATCAGCTTTTATTAAAGATAGAAACATCACTGAGAACATTATCATTGCTCATGAAGCAGTTCATTACTTAAAAAATAAAAGAACTTCTAAAAACTACTCAACTATTGTTAAAGCTGACATTTCTAAAGCTTTTGAAAGCATAGAGTGGGATTTCCTTTTTGACACTATGAGAGCTCTCGGTTTTGGCCCTATTTGGATTGATTGGATTGAAAGATGTGTCAAAACGGTTTCTTACTCTATTCTTTTAAACGGTTGTCCTATACATTTACCAAAACCTTCAAAAGGGCTTAGACAAGGGGACCCCTTGTCCCCTTTTCTCTTTTGTATTGTCACTCAAGCTCTCACCTCCCTCATTAATGATAAAATTAATAATGGTTTAATTAAAGGTATCAAATTGAGCAGAAATTGCCCCACTCTCACACATATCCTATTCGCTGATGATAGCTTATTCCTCTTAAAAGCTGATAGTGATGAATTTTATCACTTTAAAGATACTATGAACATGTATAGCTATGCATCTGGCCAAAATGTTAATCTAAATAAAAGTGGGGTAATTTTTAGTAAAAATACCCCCACTAACACTATTACTGAGCTTACAAATATTCTCCAAATGAATCACTTAACAAATCTAGGGAATTACTTGGGATTACCCTCAGATTGGGGAAGATCTAAAGTTAGGGCCCTAGATTGGCTTATTGAAAGAATCATCTCAAAACTGGAAAATTGGAATTGTAAGCTTCTATCTGAAGCTGGCAAAGAAACTTTAATCAAAGCCATTATTCAGTCAATTCCATTCTATATTATGTCCATCTTTCAAATCCCTGATTCAATTTGTAATAAAATCTCCTCACTAATTGCTTCATACTGGTGGGGAAATAATGGAAAAACTAGAATTCACTGGAAAAATTGGAAATATATGGAAATGCCTAAAACTGAAGGGGGTATGAATTTTAAAAATTTTATCCAACTAAATATTTCATTGTTGGCCTCTTCTGCATGGAAATTTAATATGAATAAAAAATCTCTAGCCTTCAGTGTTATGAAAGGAATTTACTTTCCTTCTACTCACTTTGAAACTGCTTCTTTGGGTTATAACCCTTCTTGGGCCTGGAGAAGCTTACTCAAAGGTAGAGATACCTACCTAAAAGACACAAAAATGATTATAGGAAATGGAAAAAAAACCTCTATATGGCATGATGATTGGATTCCCAACTCGGAAAAGCCTATAAATCACTTAAATCTCCCTATTTATAAAGTGTCTGAACTCATTAATGAAGAAAAAAATTGGGATGAAAGAAAACTTCTTATTACCTTGGGTAGAGAAAAAACTGAAAAAATAAAAAATCTTAATATTAGTATATCAAATGCTAATGATACTTTAGTGTGGAAACACACTAATAATGGAACTCTTACTGCTAATAATATGTATAAACATATTACTGACACAATGATCAAGAATAAAAATCATACAGAAAAATTACTTCCATCTTGTTCCTTCAAGCTAAATGTGAATTTCTGGGATATCATTTGGAATTTAAATATGCCTCCAAAACTCAGAAATTTTGCATGGAGGGTTATATCTGATGCACTACCTACTGAGAATACTAAAATTTAACAGGAAATGTGCTTTAAATGGTACTTGTAAAGTTTGTGGCTTGGATATTGAAACCACTGAGCATCTATTACTCTTTTGTCCAAGTTCAAAAGCCACCTGGTTTGCAACTCCTACTGGTCTTATCAACTCACATGAGAAAAATATTAGCTTAAAGCATTGGATACAAAATCTTATTGAAATGAAGCTTAAAAACGATGAAAATGATAGACCAGTAGTAGAGATGGCATTCTGGATTATGTGGTACATTTGGAAAAGTCGCAATAAATATATCTTTGAAAATCATATCATTTGTCCCTTAATTAACATGAAAAACGCTTATAATGCCTATGATGAATTTGTAAAATATAAAAACACATACTCTGAGGCATATACAGGTATCAATACAGAAAAAATCACAGGTAAAACGACTTATAATAGCAATAGCAATACTTCTAATTCTCAAAACACAGTAAACATTAATAATCAAACAACTTACATTAGTGTAGATGCATCTTATCTTAATGCAACTAATTGTGCTTCTTCGGCTTGTATTTTTAGTGACAAAAAGGGCCAATTTTTGGGAGGAAAATACTGGAAATTCAAAGCTACATCTCCTCAAGAAGCAGAAGCTATTGGTATTCGCAACGCTCTACTTGAAGTTTCATCCTTTCAAGATGCGCATTTTGTTCTAAGAAATGATTGTCTTAGCCTCATCAACCCGTTAATGAAGGGCACTAAGTTTGAGAATCGTCATCTTCACCACGTTTATGAAGATATTCAAAGTTTGATGCGCAACATTAATATAAATTTCCATTTCGTTTCAAGGAAATTCAACAAAGCAGTGGATTTTATTGCTAAACAAGGAAGGCTTGCCGACCTAAGGAGTAATTGGATTTCTAATCCAACCCCCTATTTTCTTAAATTACTTGAGCTCGATTTTGTAATAGAGGGTATAGGCTAAGAACATGAATCCTATCTTATTGTATTCGTTTTTAATTAATTTAAATTATGTTTAACGTCAAAAAAAAAACTTTTTATTAAAATTGAAAATTTAAAGTTACGAGATCGATAGTTAGCTTAGTGGTGGCTTTCTCATGTATTCAAGAATCTCCAATCTTAAAATTTAATGAGGAATATACCTTTTGAGGCCTAAAATTCAAAATAGAGAATTTTAAGAACCCAGTTTTTTTTTTAATGTTTTCGAAGGGCTTAACTAGAAATTTTCCTAGTTAGGTTCATGTTTTTAGGGGGTACACACCCGCTATTTTTAATTTTTTGGGGGTAGATTCCCTCTATTTTAGGGGGTACACACCCGCTATTTTTAATCTTTTAGGGTAGATTCCTCCTATTTTAATTTTTCGGGGTACGTTTTTTAAGTTAAGTCCATATTATTTAGAGTCCATATTGTCCAAGGCAGTCCAAAATAAACAGCTTAGTCCAAAACAGGGGGACATACCCCCTAAAATATAGGATTACCCCCTAAAATATCATTCTTACCCCCTAAAAATCATGGTTACCCCTTCAAGTACATGGTTACCCCCTAAAATACCAGGTTACCCCCTAAAATTGCAAAACAGGGGGTATTTACCCCCTAATAACCAGATCTGAAAATGGCCCCTGTTGCAAAAAAAAGAACAATATATAATTAAAAAAAATTAAAACAAACACAACCAATTTCAGATCGGTGGTGGTGTTGAGGGGATGGTGGTGGATCTCCAGGGGGCGGCGAGGGTATGGTGAGTGGTTTGGGGTGGTTCGAATAGTAATTGGTGGTGCGCTGCTCGTGGTGCTGGTGCGGTTCTGGAGGGGACGAAGTAGAGTGGTGGCGTGGTGGCGTGGTGGTGGTGCGGTTATGGAGGGTTGGTTGGGTTGCAATAGCTGGTGGTGGTGCGAAGGGATGCAGACCTGCTCCTACGGAGGTCGTGGTGGCCTCGAAATCACAGCAGCAGCGTCGCCGTCGTAGTTGCAGAGCTTGGTGGTGGCCTCGATCTGCGCTTGGTAGCCTCGATCTGGTCTTCGCGTCACCCTGGTCTTCGATCTGCGCTTGGTGGCCTCGATCTGCGCTTGGTGGTGGCCTCGATCTGCGCTTGGTGGCGGAGCTTCGCGTCACCCTCGATCTGGACGCGTCGCAGGGAGAGAAGCAGATGGGAGGGCTGCGAGGGGTGGATCTGGGTTTTGGATGGGCTGTTCGATGGGTGGTGGATCTGGTGTCCCACCGAAAGGAAGATAGGTCGGCGACGGAAGGTAGGGCTGCGGGAGAGAGAGAAAACTGGGGAGGGGGTGGGGTTTCAATTTTCTGTCGATAGGTAAATGGGGTGGGTGGGTGGGTTTTTATTGGTTTTTTTAAGTTGGATCCTAACTAGGTAGTTGATATCTAATTGGGGCCCTATTTTATAATGTTAAGGTTGTAATGGGCCTCTAAACCTCTTTTACCCAAACTTAATGGACTACTTTTCTATTGCTATATCTGGCGACAAAAAAAGCTAGCTACATTTTTTTTTTTAATTTTTTTTATATAGTAATATAAAATTCTCTTTTTTTTGGACAGATTTCTTTTTCTTTGTAGAGTTTTTTTATTCTTTTTTTTTTGGTTACATGGGTTTCGGGCTAGCTTGCGCGCACCCGACTAATCCCACGGAGATATACATGTCTCCCCATATATATTCTCATGGTAAATCAGAATTAGGTTACCCATGTTTAGGGAGGGGTTCGAGACTTGTACCTCTCACTATGCTAGTTTTTTTATTCTTTAAAAGAAATAACAAACTTCATACAATAAAAAATTATTTAGATAAATATTTAAAATTTTAAAATAAATTGATAAAGTTTATAATTATTAAAAAAATTGAGAAAATATCTCTAAAATTTATAAATATTTGAGAAATAATTAAATTGTAAATATTTAAAACAACTTTTAATATTATTTTAAATTATACAAATACAAAAATTTCATTAAAAAATTATTTAGCTAACTAGCATAGAAAAAGTATAAAAATAAAGTAAAGGTATAGATTTAAACAATTAGGAATATGAAATTAGGTAATTGGAGCAAAGTTATTATAGAGAGTTAAAATTTAAGAAAAAACAGTGGTTTGACTCCTGATTGTGGCTATCGAATTAGGTAGATGTTGGACTTAGCCTTAGGCCCAAAATGTTAATTCGTCAGGCATCCTAGGCAGTGGCGGATCTAAGTGGAAACTAAGTGGGCTTAAACCCAATCTCAAGATTCATTAAAAAAGAAATAGTTATATATTTTGACTTCTTTTTTTCTTTGTTTTTGGCTATTCTCGTTCATCTCTGGATTTATTTCTTCATATTTATTATTGTTAATTCTTGAAAAAACAAAAGACACTCATGATGAGATCAATTGCAAATAGAAAAACAAGGAAAAAGGAAAAAAAATTAAGATTTGTTTCATGCGAATATATATCCTTCTTATATTTGAAACCTACCATTATATATATTTCTGAATTCGCCACTAACCTTGGGTTCTTTTGGTTGATTAGTCACCTGAGGTGTGCAATAAACAAGAAAAACCTCCAGATCAGTCTCCTCTCCTCTCGAGCCATTAAGTGGAGATAAATCGGAAGGATTAAACATTGTTTAACATGTTACGGTTACTTCGAGATGAAGAAAAGGACATTACGAGTGATATCAACTAAATGCTAATGGAAACTATTTAAATTCACGTATTACATAATATTATTTCAGTAACTGGCATCATTGCTTCTAATATAAACACGCACGTGGAGCTGCGATAACTTATATTCGACTCTCGATTAATGACTCGTTACACGATCGTTAGTACTATCGCCTACTCTTTTTCTCTTCGGCCCTCTAGGCAACATATAGGCCCCCACATAACCATATTCATAGTGTATTTTTTCACCTATGACACAACGCAACTAAACACGTCCTTAACCTAATATTGTTGGTATATCACACCCTTGACAATTTCACCCATCAGATAGGTATCGCAACTCTAAGAATCACATAACATGTATTTGACTCATACGTAATTATATACCTTCAACATTATAATTCAGATTTCCACAAAATCTCAATATATCAATTCCTTATTACAATTTACTAAATGATCTAATAATTTATACATAGTAACCACATAAGTAAAGGAGACCAACCTACCTCATCCGTGATTTTAATTAAATTCACGATCATCCTCAAGCTGTAGGAAGAGTTAAGAATTTCAATATGTAACTTATATTAATTTAACAAGGAAGGGGTCACGACATCCTCTTTTCTCTTTTTGGGGTTGGGTCCATTACTGTTTTATGTTACTCCCCCCGTCCATTTTTATTTGTCCCACCTTCTAAAAGAGGGTGTCCAATATTGTTTGTCCATTTTTTATTACCAAGACACTTTTTTCCTACTTTTTCCAATATTACCCCTAATTAAATAGTAGAAAAGGTAGCGTAATAAATGATCCCATGTATATTAATTAAGGGTATTTGTGTAAAGAGGGAGAGTATTAAATGTTCTTTTTAATACTTGTGCACCAAAAAAGTGGACGGAGGGAGTATTTTTCTTTTGTTTGTTTAAAGCTACGTATCTCATATATGTAATGAGCACATGTCAAGTTTACAATTATTTACATAAAAAATAAATATACGTAGCAGGGGCGGAGCCAGGAATTTTCGTAAGGGAGGGCCAAGGGGGTTCGGGGGCAACGCCCACGAAAAAAAAAATTTCCGCCAATATTTGCACTATAAGTCTAAATATCATACAAAAATCGTAAAATAGGTCCCTATATTAGGAGAAATTGCTCTAAAGGTCCCTATAATGTATAAATATTACAATATAAGTCTCGATATTGATTTTTCTAATTAAATTTGTTATAAATTTCTTTTTTAATATAAAATAACATATATTTTGTTATAAAAAATAAAAAAATCTTATAAATAAAATAATTTAAAGCTTAATAAAATAAACTTTTAAAAGTTAGGGGGGGCCAAATAAATATTTCTTAATAATTTAGGGGTTATTTTACTTATAATTTTTTTTTTGATATAGATATAATTTTTTTTATTTCAAAAAATCAGGGGGGGCCATGGACCCCCCTAAGAGACACATGGCTCCGCCCCTGATACGTAGTACCTCATAATTTAAATAAACCTCCCAATATTTTATTTAATTACTCAAAAGACCCATCAATTTTTTTTACATTTTAATTGGGTAAGCAATAACCTGGGTATCACACTTAATGCCTCGAACCATGATTTAGGCCTCATACCAGGCCATCCCCCTGAGTATTGCACCCCAGTGTAATTACCTCTTTCATCTCCCTTGTATTCTCTTTTTTAAATGTCATTCACTCACCAAAATTTGGTTGATCATTTACCGTATGCATTCTCCAAACCTCTTGTAACGTCGCTGGTGTATGCAACGTGTTCTCCTGATTCGTGTATGGCACTGGTGCACTAGATTGATAGTTATTCTTACGATGCCCGAACTTGTTGCATTCAAAATATATGAGATATATCCCTTCATATGCAACGCTACAAACGTCATTATTGATATATATATATATATATATATTCTCGACTCCAACAACTAACTCAAATCAAGTTCCAGTGACAATCTCTCATAGTTGTTGTGTATCCTTACTATAGTAAGTTGATCAGTACGAATAGTCATTCCAAGTTTATCCCCTATTTTCCTAAATATATGAGTATAATAATTGTGAATCTCGCCATTAGTTACACGTACCCAAGCAGTCGTAGTATTCACCGCTGTCAGCTTGAGTTTAAATTCTGGTGTCCATTACTTAACAATCAAGTAAATCATCCAAGGTCCCTCGAAATAGCGAAGTTAAAATCTCACTATCTTTAAACTTAACAATAAAGTACATGTTTCCTATAAAGTAAAACTTGGTTTCGGGGCCTAGGTGGACGTCTGAGGCCTAGCGCATAGGCAAGATTACACGGGGCATATGCGAGATTAGGCAGTTTTGAATTCCGCTATGTAATTCTAGGTATTTAGTAATATATATGTACATATTAATAATTTTTACTATTGAAGTCATAAACTTCACCTAACAACACTATGATAAGTATACAAATACTAAAATTGGAGTTATAATATCAATTCAAGAATTCCCAAGAGTAAGAAGTATAAAAGGAGGGCCTAGGCTATTTTTTTCTATTAGTTAACACCTATCCCGGCTAGGCACCTCTTACACAGAGACTAAGGTGCTCGGAAAGAATGCCTATCCTTTTTACTATGCTTAGGCGACTGAGGGGGGAGGGAGTTGATGTAGGCGACAATTTCTACATCATAGCTTGTTACCAACGTCGACAATTTTAAATATACCTTTGGGGTTTCAAATATTATGAATCTTTGATGGAAGGTATAGATATCCTACCTTATATCCTAAAATCTTAATAACTATCGTATTTCTGAACAATTGTAATCCCTATTGAATCTCGTCCCTGGTACGCATAATATTTGGATTGTCGATATCCCCATAACCTCATCATCCTCAGTTAAAGTTTCAAATTCGGAAATATCCTCCTCACCCACTATCTTACATCCTTCCAATTATTCCATAATGATGGGGGTCACTGTATTATGACCAATAAAACTGTCTTTCCAGCCACCCATCTTTAAAGGAGGGTTCGTATTTAGGGATGGCAACGGATCGGTTTTTTGCAAAAATTCCAAAAACCATAACCAAAACTGTTTTTATAATTAAAAACCATATCTTACCGGTTTTAACCATCGGTTACATTTTCCAAAACCATAACCGTATTATTCGGTTTTGGTTTTTTAAACGATTTTGCGGTTTTTAACCATATTCAAATGACAATTTAATAAATATATTAAATTTCATAAATACAAACTTCACATATAAAATAAAACTACAAAGTTTATAAAAAATTATGTTGGTATTTGATTAAATTGCATATTTATTATTTAATTGGTTAAATCTAGTATTATGATTTTGTTTTTAGAATTTCAATATATCTAATTTAACCTAAATTATTATAAAATTTTAAAATATATATGATAATAAACGGTTTTTGGTTTTTCGGTTTTATTTTTATCAAAAACCATAACCTAACGGTTTTAACCATCGGTTACACTTTTCAAAACCATAACCTAATGGTTTTAACCACGGTTATATGATTCGGTTTTAAATCGGTTCGGTTATCATCGGTTTCGGTTTTTAACCATAACCATTGCCATCCCTATTCGTATTGGCGGGTTCAGTAGTAGCGATTCCCATACGTTGCATAGTAACTTGTTGTGCCGCCATTACAGGTTGCTTCCTAGTCAAAGTAGAAACATTCATATTTGAACATGCTCTTTTAGATAACTACCGTCCTCCATGGTTGTAACAATTTTTGGGAATTCCTCAATTTACTTGTCACTTATAGGTTCACCATTCTTAAACATGGGGTCAGACAAACCCCAGGTTCTAACTGGATTGCCAATGGCTTATGATTGGTTGAAGGAGTCGTTGTATTTTCTCTAAGATTTCCTATTTTTATGGAGCATATTTTTTCTTTATGATGTAGTAGTTTTATGTATGAGTTATTTTTTTTTTAAATTTGGTTAATGTATTTTTTGTCCAATATAATCATGTCATTATTCGAAAGATCTGTTTATAATTATTGATTTAGTACATATGTTCTTAATTGATACGTAATTTGATCTCCACCTTACAATTTAACTAAATATTTGGCACAATAAAATTGAATAATAGATTATATGTTGTCGAGTTTTACACTCATATTGTTTTAAAAATAGTCAAATATTATATATACAAATATACATGATATAAGAATCACTTATATAAAGGGGGTACATGGTTCGAATTCCCTCCCTGAATATGAGTAACCTAGTTCTGATTTACATGGGAATATGCATAGGGAGACGTGTATATTTAACATGGGATTAGTCTGGTGCGCCCAAGTAGGCCCAGATCACCCATGTAAAAAAAGATTTATATAAAAAAAGTGGCATCTATCATTATACATTGAAAACCTCTATAAATGATTACCCGTGGGACTAGAAAAAAATATTTAGTAAAATTATTTATTTATCAATAAATAAATAAATTGTTTATTGTAAATGAATTTTTATTCATTTCAGATATTTTTATATAATATATTTTTTAAATTATTAATTATTTAACATATACATGCACCCTGTATATATAAGATTTATGAACAAAATATTTTTAGAGTCTATATTTAGAATACATGTACCACATACAAATATAGTCTAGGTACATGTATCATTAACTAATAAAAATCTATGTATGGAATATATACTTAGAGTCAACATTAGAAATACATGCATATATGAATATGCACATGCATTATTTACTAATAAAATTATTTGTATGGAATACTAAAAGACAAACAAAACATATATAATTTACACTATAAATATAGTTTTAGAGTATTGATTTGGTAAATCATTTTTTTTGTCAAATAAAACATATTAATCACGAGTTTTATACAAAGACTTAAGGAAAATATAAAAATCGCTTAAAGATCCATTCTTTTATGTGGAGAAATCGATATTACGTCTAGCACTTTTTGCTGCGAGGTCCGTAACGTTATTAAGTTTCCTGTTGACGTAGTTAACCTTCCAAGATGGAAACTTCAGAAGCCAGCTCCTCATTTCGGCAATGAAAGGGTAAATTTGCCATCGAAGACCTGTGCATTTAGAAATACCTTGAACAAGTTCAAGGTTATCGGGGTAAAAGGAAAAACTCCGTAAATTACAATCAGCGGCCTTTCTCATAGCCAGAAGGGCCGCCCAGCATTCACCTTCAATAGGGCTTCTAACGAAAGATCTGAAGATGACCTTGTGAGTGAGTTTTCCTTCCTTATCCACTGCGATAGCTGCTAGTCCCGAGGGTTCATATTCTTTTTTAAAAGATGCATCGCTCATAAAGATATAATCTGAATCATCTGTTAATTTTGGGTTATCCTCTAGCTTAATTTCCTTATTCTCTTTATCTCTTGCATTATTTTCATCTTGAAATCCTTTCTCCGTATTCTTATTAGTAAAGAGGTCGTTCATAACCGAGTGAATTTTGAATAAAATGTCTTTGGTAATCCATGGTGTGTTTTCATGAAATCCCTTCATTTTCGCTTTCCATATGTTCCAAATAGTGAGTAGAAAATAGGCCGTAAATTCATTCTGGTCCCATCCATTCTTCGTATATTTTTTGCGCATTTCCAATAGCCAATCTCCTAATTGATATTTCTTCTCTTTATCAATATGCATTTGTAGCCTTGAATTAGCCCATATCGCCATACTTAAAGGACATTTGGTAAATCATTCATTCTACTATATATTTCTTAATATTCTATTTGATAGCCTTAACGATTTACCTCCACTCAAATCACGCCACGTCATCGGTGGTATGGTGGGTGATATGAATTTATGTGGTATATATCATTACTCAAAAGAAAATCGATTATGTAATACATATTATGAGCGAATGGTAATATAAGCGAATGGGTAAGTGCAATCATCGAGAACTATACTAGAAATGGTTGGGATAGAATATTGGTTACCGCTACAATTTTTGTGACAATTTGTATAGAAAGCTAGAATGAGAGGTTTTTTTGAGAAAAAAATTTGGAATATTATCAAAAAAAAAAAGGAACTATTAAAATATCTATTTTCGGATAACAGTGAGGGTGCACGACTAGGAGAAAAAACTTCATCGAATAAAGAAAACACAATAAATCCTTTTATAAAAGATGATGCAGAATTAGTTTGGATGAATGATGCATCTTTCCTCAAAAGTTGGGAACCTACAGGTATTGTTTGGAGTTAATAAAGAAAGGAAGGTGGCTCATAAATTCATTAAGCGTACAAGAGTCGATTCAGCCCTCGAAGGAGAAAGTTTGGTCGTCCTTCAGGCCATGAGGTCTGCAACATGTTGGACATCTGTTATGTTCAAGAAGTCCATTTGTTTGTCAAAAATGGTTTTGAAACTCTTCCCACATCGGTGGGTGGTGAAGAGTTAGAATGACTTTTATACAATGTGATTTTAACAAAGTCCAAATGGCCAATACCCATGCACATGGCAAAGCACTATTCTAGCCCACACGCGCGCACCACCACCACCACCACCCACCCGCCCGGCCCGGCACCGGCACCGGCACCGGCGACGGCGACGGCGTAAGGCGTGGGGCGTGGGTCGTGGGGAGTTTGGGGAGTTTGGGGAGTCAAAAAATGAAAAATGAAATAGATTTTGTACCAGCTCTTATAGTGGTGGTTGACTACTCCAACTTGTAACGTAGAGACAAGGCTCCACTAATCTCGCACGCGTTAAAGGGAAAGGATATTCAGCTCAAGTCAAAAGTCAAACACGTGGGAAATCAAATGGTCACAGCTGTTACAGAAAATTACAAAACGTGGGGGTTACTTAGCAATCCTAACGTCAACCCAATCAAGACTAATCCGGGAGAGAATCATGGGATTCAATAGGGGCGTTTTCTGAAGGCTTGTCCACTCCTCACCCCTATAAATAGAGCTCCCATTCCCCTCTCAACAGCTACGAATTACAAAGGAAAAAAACCAAAACACTCTGCCTATCTCACTCTCTGAAACACTAAACGCTGTTCGTTTTATTCTGTTAGAGATAACCGGATATCCCCCGGAATATCTTTTTAACAACCGAGGATTAGGCTCGCTTTATTTTCCGTGTAAGTTTGTTTTTCGTAACCATTTCCGTGTAATCTTTAATTCGATTTTGTAATCGCATTTCCGTGTATTGTTATTCGATTTCTTGTAATCGTTTTTTCAGTTTTATTGTAATAGTTAGTTTATGTTAAAACTGTTTTTACCTTTTTTCGGAATCCATTTCTTTTTGTAAAACCGGTGATTACTTTTAATCACATTTAACAATTTAAAAAGATATTCGTTTTCTTTTTTCACCGGTTATTTTTTGAAAATGGCTCTTCCGATTTCGGCTGTTGGTTCCTCTTTGAACACAAAGCCAATTCTCGACGCAAACAAGTTAGAGCCCCTTAATGGTTCCAACTATAAGCGTTGGGCGCAAAAAATAATGATATGCCTTGAACAGTATGAACTTGACTTTGCTATAGTCGAGGCTCCTCCACTTTTGGAGATTGGAGCTCATACTGAACAAGAGCTAGCTAGGCATGCTGCCCTCGAATCTAGGTTCAAAAGAGCTAATACCATGGCTCGGGGCTGGATGTTGAACCACGTTACTAATCCCATTTTTGACCTCCTTGCCAAAGAGAAATCGGCAAAGGTCATATGGGAAACTCTTGAGAAAAAATATGGGGCTGATGATTCGGGTAAGAAAAAGTACGTGACTGGGAATTGGTATAATTTTAGACTTACGGATCAGAAACCCATGACTGAACAACTCCATGTGTACGAGAACCTATGCGCGGAAGTTATCGCTGAAGGCATGAAGATGTGTGAAATTCTTCAAGCCAACATCTTGCTTGAGAAATTTCCCCCATCTTGGAGTGAATACCGCAACCACCTCAAGCACAAAAAGAAAGAAATGACCCTCCAAGAGCTCATCAGTCACATCCAAGTCGAAGAAGCGAATCGACTAAAGGATAAGTCAATTTCTTTCCCTTCTCATTCCTCCAAAGCTAATCTAGTCGAAGGTTCTGGCCAAGGTAACAAAGATAGGTTCAAAGGGAAGGGAAAGCAACAAGGGTCCAACAAACCTAAGTCTGGGGGAAATAAGAATCGCGGCAACACCAACAAACAAGGTGGAGGATTCAAGATCTCTGGTAAGATTCAAAAAACTAAAGGGGCCTGTTACTGTTGTGGCAAAGAAGGGCACAAAGCTTTTGAATGTCCCCAGAGAGCTGGCCAGGGTCCCAAAGCTGCCGCGAATCTGACTGAGACCGAAGAAATCATCGCTGCGGTAATGGTTGAGGTAAACTTGGTAGAGAACAAGAGCGAGTGGATCCTTGACACTGGAGCTTCTCGCCATTTCTGCGCAAACAAAGCCTTGTTCAAGAAATTCGAAAAAGCAACTGATGGTGAGTGTGTGTACTTGGGTGACTCTTCCACCGCTACTGTTCTTGGTAAAGGTCAGGTTCCACTCAAACTCACCTCTGGTAAGACTCTTGAACTACATGATGTTCTCTTCGTTCCCTCTCTCCGTAGGAACTTAGTTTCTGGGGCTCTCCTTAATAAAGTTAGTCTCAAACTTGTGTTCGAGGGGGGTAAAGTCATTATCACCAAAAATGACGAATTCGTGGGGAAAGGGTACCTTAATAATGGCTTGTTTGTTTTAAACACTGTAACCCTTAATGAGAATGCATCTAATTCTGCTTATATTGTTGAGTCCGTTCAAACGTGGCACGGTAGACTAGGCCATTTAAATGTTGCGTCTATTAAAAGGCTTAAAAATCTTGGACTAATACCCGTTAACAACGTGGATGAATTTGAAAAATGTCAAATATGTGTAGAGTCCAAACTTGCGAAAAAACCTTTTAAACCCGTTACCACGAGACAAACTAAACTACTTGAATTAGTTCATTCGGACTTAGCTGATTTTAAAAACTCCGCTAGTAGAGGTGGAAAACTTTATTACATAACCTTCGTAGATGACTACTCTAGGTTCACTAAAGTATATCTTCTTAAAACTAAAGATGAGGCGGAAAATGCGTTTTTAAAATACAAAGCCGAAGTTGAAAACCAACTAGATTGTAAAATCAAACGACTTAGGTCCGATAGAGGAGGCGAGTATAGTTCTAATTCCCTTAAAGAGTTTTGTGAAACAAATGGGATTATCCACGAACTTAGTGCCCCTTATACACCCCAACAAAACGGCATAGCAGAAAGAAAGAATAGGTCCCTTAAAGAGACTATGAATGCCATGTTAATAAGTTCAGGTTTACCAAACAACATGTGGGGGGAAGCTGTCCTTTCAGCTTGTTATGTACTTAATAGGGTACCTCATAAATCCCTAGGAAAGACCCCGTATGAAATGTGGAAGGGTTTTCCACCAAACCTGAAATTTTTAAAAGTGTGGGGGTGCCTAGCCAAAGTCAAACTACCTGATTTTAAAACTGTCACCGTTGGTCCCAAAACCATTGACTCAATTTTCATAGGGTATGCTCAGAATAGTGCGGCTTACAGATTCTTGTCATTAGAAGATAACTCTATTTGTGAATCTAGAGACGCTGAGTTTTTTGAACATGTTTTTCCTTTGAAAAATTTAAATACTGTCAATGCTTCTTTACCTGTTGATAACTTATCTACTAATGATCTTGTACCTATTTGTGATGTTTTTCCTAACCCCTCCACTTCCATGGAGCCTAGCAGTATTCCCGAGGAAGAACCTAGGAGAAGTAAGAGGCGCAGGATTGAGTCTAGCTTCGGCCCTGACTTTATAACAGCCTTTATCACAGAAGGTTCTCACATTGATCTATTAGACGAACAGGTAGTCAATTGCTTCCTCATGGAGGATGACCCAAAAACTTATGATGATGCGTTAAAATCTATAGATGCTAGTTTTTGGAAAGAGGCTATCAATAGTGAACTTGAGTCAATTAAAAGTAACCATACATGGGAATTAACCGACTTACCTAGGGGTAGCAAAGCGATTAGTAGCAAATGGATTTTTAAGAAAAAGTTGAGACCCGATGGCTCAATAGAAAAATTCAAAGCCAGACTTGTTATTAAGGGCTTCACCCAAAAGAAAGGTCAAGATTATTTTGACACCTATTCCCCAGTGACCAAAATTGCCACGATAAGAACCCTTATTGCCTTAGCCGTCATTCACGAACTTGTAATACATCAAATGGATGTCAAAACCGCGTTCTTGAACGGAGATCTAGATGAAGAGATCTACATGGCTCAACCTGAAGGGTGTGTGGTCCCTGGTCAAGGGGACAAAGTGTGTAAGTTGAAAAAATCCTTGTATGGCTTGAAACAGGCACCGAAAAAATGGTATGAAAAACTAGATAGTACTCTAATTTCATATGGGTTTATAGCTAACACTTCTGATTCATGTGTTTACTCCAAGGTAACAAATTCAGAGTGTGTTATCATCTGCCTTTATGTAGATGACATGCTCATCTTTGGTACTACTATTCATATTATAAATGAGACTAAACGTTTCTTGTCTTCCAGATTCGACATGAAAGATATGGGAGAAGCTGATGTGATACTTGGGGTAAAAATCATTAGAAGCAGTAATGGTATTACCCTGAATCAGTCTCATTACGTAGAAAGGATGCTGAAGAAGTTCAATTCCTTTGATGTAACGCCTGTAAATACTCCTTATGATTCTAGCATTAACTTATCTAAACATGTAGGGGATGCTGTATCCCAAAATGAATATGCTAAAATCATAGGAAGTGTAATGTTCCTAATGAACTATACTCGACCCGATATTGCCTATGCCGTGAGTAGACTTAGTCGCTATACTCATAACCCAAGCAGTGATCACTGGGTTGCACTTCGCCGTCTATTGAAATACTTGAGGGGTACCATCGATCTAGGCTTGCACTATAACAAATTCCCTGCAGTCCTTGAGGGTTTTTGTGATGCAAACTGGATCTCTGACAATGACGAAGTAAACTCCACCAGTGGTTATGTGTTCTCCTTAGGGGGAGGTGCTGTATCGTGGAAGTCTTCCAAACAGACTTGTATAGCACGCTCCACCATGGAGTCTGAGTTCATAGCACTAGAGTTAGCTGGGCAAGAAGCTGAGTGGTTGAGAAGTCTCTTATCAGATGTGCCGCTTTGGGAAGGAAGTGCCACACCTGTATGTATCCACTGTGATTCACAAGCAGCCATTGGAGTCGCTCACAATAGCGCCTACAATGGGAAGAAGAGACATATTCGCATCAGACATGGGTCAGTAAGACAATTACTGAAGAATGGTGTGATAGCCTTGGAATTTGTACGATCAGAGGAGAATCTAGCTGATCCGTTCACCAAAGGCTTGACCAGGAGACTAGTCCTGGAGACGTCGAGGGGGATGGGACTAAAACCCATTAAGTGGGAACATGTGACTAATGAGTCAATGTGATTTCACCATCCCTAAGGCTCAAACCTAAATCGTCTTGTTCATAGCCACTTGTGGTGGTCCTCTCGAGAAGGACTTGATGAAAAAGGCGTACCGAGTGTTGAAACTCACATTTTGAATTCATAGCCTTTATGGTGGTCCTTTTGAGAAGGACTCGATGAATTCAAGGGTAACTCTGAAACCCAAATATTCATGGTAGAGTGCTGAGGAGACGTCCTTACACCACTCTCAAAATGAATAAATCCACCAAGTTCATAGCCCGTAAAGGGTGGTCCTTAGAGAAGGGCTTGATGAACTGAAAGGTGAGGTTAGAGGGAACCATAACCTTGAATCGGGTAGAGTATGTGCTGTGAGGGTCTCGATCGATAACCGTTAAAGTTCAAGAGTAAGTTCACTTAAACGGAAGTCGGTGGTTGCCTCGCTTCACTACGTGTCAATTCAAATCGCAAGATATTGACACTTAAGTACAATTCACCCATTCTTCTTTCTGGAACCTTCTCACTAAACCTTTTGTTGACATTCAAATGTGTGGGGGATTGTTGGACATCTGTTATGTTCAAGAAGTCCATTTGTTTGTCAAAAATGGTTTTGAAACTCTTCCCACATCGGTGGGTGGTGAAGAGTTAGAATGACTTTTATACAATGTGATTTTAACAAAGTCCAAATGGCCAATACCCATGCACATGGCAAAGCACTATTCTAGCCCACACGCGCGCACCACCACCACCACCACCCACCCGCCCGGCCCGGCACCGGCACCGGCACCGGCGTAAGGCGTGGGGCGTGGGTCGTGGGTCGTGGGTCGTGGGGAGTTTGGGGAGTTTGGGGAGTCAAAAAATGAAAAATGAAATAGATTTTGTACCAGCTCTTATAGTGGTGGTTGACTACTCCAACTTGTAACGTAGAGACAAGGCTCCACTAATCTCGCACGCGTTAAAGGGAAAGGATATTCAGCTCAAGTCAAAAGTCAAACACGTGGGAAATCAAATGGTCACAGCTGTTACAGAAAATTACAAAACGTGGGGGTTACTTAGCAATCCTAACGTCAACCCAATCAAGACTAATCCGGGAGAGAATCATGGGATTCAATAGGGGCGTTTTCTGAAGGCTTGTCCACTCCTCACCCCTATAAATAGAGCTCCCATTCCCCTCTCAACAGCTGCGAATTACAAAGGAAAAAAACCAAAACACTCTGCCTATCTCACTCTCTGAAACACTAAACGCTGTTCGTTTTATTCTGTTAGAGATAACCGGATATCCCCCGGAATATCTTTTTAACAACCGAGGATTAGGCTCACTTTATTTTCCGTGTAAGTTTGTTTTTCGTAACCATTTCCGTGTAATCTTTAATTCGATTTTGTAATCGCATTTCCGTGTATTGTTATTCGATTTCTTGTAATCGTTTTTTCAGTTTTATTGTAATAGTTAGTTTATGTTAAAACTGTTTTTACCTTTTTTCGGAATCCATTTCTTTTTGTAAAACCGGTGATTACTTTTAATCACATTTAACACAACAGACCTTCGTTTACTCAGTAGTTCTTTCTACTCCGACAACCTTGAAATTGTACAAGGTATTGTTAATGGCGAGTGTATTAATTGGAAAATTTGTCCAATGGTTAATGAAGCACTCGGTTGGATGAAAAGATATTCGAATTCGAAGGTTTTTCATATTAAGAGATATTTAAATCAGATTGAAAATATGGTCGCCAAAGTCAGCCGTCGAGGAATCGATGTGTCTAATTGTCTGACGAGCTCGATTATTGAGTTCTATAATAGTTTATCTAAATTAGATTGTAGTAGGTGGTAGGTTATTTCCTTATTCGTAAAAAAAAAGTGTAATACATATTATAATTGTCCAGCCACCGTGTACAAAGATGGAATCGAAGAATATATATTACAAAATTTAATCTCAGGATTAGGGGTGAAAATATAAAGTGGAATAAAATGCATCATTTATTGATTCTCGCACAATCATTCTAATGATTGAAAATTATGACTTCAGAAATTATTGCACAAATATCAGGTATCAATATTCTTACTTAAATTTACGCCTCGAAAGTGCTATCTAATAAAATGAGAGTGTTGTACGCTTAAAGTGCGATGTGTATATTTGGTTCTAAAGATAGCAGAACGAAGCAGTAATATAAAAAAGTTGCTAGTTATGAGACTTTTGACATCTTATGAATGTCAAGTAGTATATATAACTGAGAACGTAAAATAATTTTATAGAGTATTAGGTACCTGATTATAGTTTGAGATCATTATCAAATATTTACATACACGCGCAATAACTATTGATATAAGAATGAAAGTGAGGAATTTTTCTTTTCTAAAATATCTATATAAAAATGGTTGTTCATCAGTCAAAAGACATAAAGAAGACAACTTTTTATAATTTCACTTGTACGACGTGAAATTTTTACATTTGTGAAATAAATGTGTTACAAGGGAAAGTCTCTATATAAGATAGTATGTTGTAACACAATAATTTATTCATTAAGGAGATATAGTCTTAGGTGGTGGATGCACTTTATTTGTCAATAATTTCTATGAAAGACTTCATATATGTCTTGTGTCGAGCACTTTATACCATTCTATATGAATAAAGTTTTGATCAATTTAATGTTGTATTATTTGTTACTCCTATTAAATATATCAATTTATACACGATGTGTTATATTTACATTAAGGTGAGACATATACGCAATGCATTTTTTTCCCTTAGCATAGGTTTTCATCCCACTAGGTTTTCCTAACAAGGTTTTAAATGAGTAAGTTTTATAAGTCTATTAAAGAATATTGTACTTTTTTTTCTTCTCTAATATTTTATCTCACTGAGTTTTTCTTAGAAAGATTTTAATAAGTCATGTTCTCCTTTTAATGCAATTTTTCAACAAGCAACAAAGTCCAATAATATTATACGAAGATAATGTTGCTTGTACCACTCAAGTCAAAGGAGACTGCAACAAATGTGATCGAATCAATCATATATTACCAAAGTTCTCCTCTAATACATGAACTCCAGAAGAAACTTGAAATAGATGTTCATCAAATTCGATCAAGTGAAATCTGGTCTATTTATTTAGAAAAGCATTACATACATCTACGTCTAATAAATTGTTACACAATAATGGTAGGCAAAAATATCGATATCTTTCCCGAGATGTTGACAAAAGTGAAAGACAAATATGCACTACACTTTTTTCCTTCATCAAGGTTTTGTCCTAATCAGTTTTCCTGATAAATATTTTCAATAAACTAGTTTTAGAAGTGTACAAAAAATTTACGTTTTTTCCTCTACTAAATATTTTCCTACTAGATTTTTAGGAAGGTTTTAACAAGGCATATTCTTACGTTTGAGTATTCAAGGTGGAGTCTATAAACTATTATGTGGATATTCAGTCCAGTGTATTGACTTGTAATCTAGTTGTCATCTCTCAAGGTGTGTAAAATAATCGACTAATTGACAACTCAAGAGAGCTTACTACCTGCAAGTGTACAGATTGTTGACAAGTAATAAATAGTAAGTATAAGAGTTATCATCTCCTCAAGGGCTATGAAAGTTACTTCTGGATGTGTTTTTGTAAGAAAAATTAGAATACGTTGTCAAAATACAAGTAAAGGAGAAATATTTGTTGGGTTTTTTATTATTAAGGACTAAAGTGAAATTAAGAGAATTTAAACTAATGGCTAAGAATGAAAATAACAAAGTGTGATATGAGACATATAGCTCGAGAATCCGCAAGTAGTCTCCACTAGTGTTGACTTTTACATTTATTGGTTAAGGGTGAATCGGGAAATATCCAATACCCTAGACTCTATCTTCTTTCTAACTCCCATCTGGGTAGCTTAGGAAACTACCTAACACCATTTGAGACCTATTTTGAGTGAACTCTAAGTGAATGATCGATATTAATGTCTCTTCTCATATTGTCTATCCGGCTAGTCAAGACCGTCAGGTTCACTTATGCTATCACAAACGCTTATGTATCGTTATTCGTAAACCCGAATCCCCCATCAGGGTGATATTACTAATTACTAAGGGAATCCTTATACTTAGCCAGAGTAGAGTCTGAAATTTAAAGTCAATTACATATTTAAAGCATAAATATTAACAATTTATTGCAATAATTAATATCCCATATTCAATAATAACATAAATTCAATCGAGGGTTCATACATCATTGTTGTTCTCAAGCTACAGAGTATTTAGTTCACAAAAAAATAATTAAAACTTACAACTAAAAGTATAATATTCATGTTAATTGTTGCAGAATGATGATGGATATAGATGGAATGGCATGCAATGCTCTAGTTCTTCTTCTCCATTCTTCTCCTAGGTGTGTAAAGTTGCTTCCAAAATTGTAACCCTTAATTTGATCCAAAACCCTAATATATTTTATTTCCAAACGTTTTTGGAATTGTAGCCTTGTAGGCCCTCTTTAAAAGGCCCAAGTAAACCCAAAAATGTTTCTAAGGGTGTGCGAAATGGTTCAACCCACGACAACATCAAATTGAATAACTCTTTCATCATAACTCAAAATCACAAACCATCACTTTTCACGTGATCTTGACTTCAAGTGCTACCATGAACCCCAAGGGATCATTTCAGAATCCTATCTGATTGGGCGTGGTGACTCTAGTAAGTTTATTTCCAAGTCTTGCCATTAAACACTCTAGTTGTCCAAAAATGGTTGAATTGTCCTTTAACGATGTGACTTTGGAGTTAACCTTGGCTTACTGACTTCTTATCATCATCTCGGGGTGTCATAGCATGCAAGTACATAAGAGTTGCATAGTTACCACACAATGAACGCACAAAAGCTCTAAAAATGACATAAAAGCCAAAACGGGACAATAAATCATAAAATGTCTAATATTAGGGGTAAACCCTCAACAAATTCCTAAATACCCCCAAAACGATATCTTGTTACACGATTATTATATCACAGAAAACAAGACATCACTAGTCCATGAAGACTAAGATTTAGGGTAGCTACTTGTTCTTTACAAATAAGAGTCTCCATTCTTTAATTCATACACTCTAATTCTTGATAAGATTGTTATCTTTCTTTCTCATCTCTTTCTTTTTATTTTAAATTTATATGAAGTTCATAATAAAGAAAAGTTGAAAAAATTATAATTTACTTAAGTATTTTATCCTACAAAATTTAATCTTAAAATCATTTTAAAACTCTCCAAACTTTAAGATCTCATAATCTTTTATTTTTTTAGTAAAAAAAGTCCACTAGAAATAAAATGATTACAAAGATCTAACCAATACCAATAGTATTGTGATCATTACAAGCAAGTTTGGCTATTTGGGGTGATTGTAACAAATCAAAAATAAACATATTGCATCTAAGCCCTTGTTTAGCTACCCAATCCACTAGCATATTCTTACTCCTAGAAATAAGGGAGTACTTAATGTTAAAAATACACTACTAACTCTAATGTCTTCAAACAAAACTTTAATGCGATGATTTGGATTTAATTTATTACATAAAAAAGGTTTCAAAAGAGTTGAACAATCATTCACAATAGTGACTAATCCATTAGGATATGAAGTCGCCAATCTATAAGCTTGGTAGATACGTCTTGCTTCTGCCTCTAATGGTGATAAAGCTCTCACACACTTCACAATCCCTTCCAAAATGTTTCCTTTGTGATCCCTAACAATAGAAGTCACACAAGCATTAGGTTTTTGAATATCAACAGCAACATATTAGTTTATTTTGATTTTACAATAGCTGGAAGGGTCCCAACATGTGTTAGATAAAAAATAACCTGAGTGTGAAAGAGCACTGCTCATTTAATTTTGTTTCTCAACTGACTAGCTTGAGTATTATTTGATACCTCATAAATCTTGACATTGTAAATTAAGTATTTATAATTGGTATTTAAAGCACTTTTAATTGTTATCTCAGGGTCAGGTATAACTCCCTTGATAATAAAATTATTCCTTTCTTTCTAGATGCTCCATGCCAAATTAGTTGCTAGTGCAGCACTATATTCCGTCAATTGGATACCATCCTATATATAATACATTAGGAATTCAACCCATGTGATCATATTTTCAGTAGGACCACTCAAAGAAAGAAAATTGAGTGGAAAGGCTAACCATACAGTTCTAACCCAATCACAATGGAACAAAATATGCTCAATAGATCAAGAGTTGATCTACATATATCATAGCTGATATTAGAGGCTATCTTCCTCTTGAACCTGTTTTCATTAGTT
Source organism: Nemophila menziesii (assembly GCA_029959085.1). Classification (NCBI taxonomy): domain Eukaryota; kingdom Viridiplantae; phylum Streptophyta; class Magnoliopsida; order Boraginales; family Hydrophyllaceae; genus Nemophila; species Nemophila menziesii. The sequence continues at coordinate 22,283,794 of JARWIR010000001.1, read as the reverse complement.
GGAAGGCCATTCTTACATTCTTTCCATAAAAAATTCCTAACTTTGGGAGACACGTTGGGTTTCCAAATAAAATTTCAAACAGCCTTAGGGTAGTATGTGAAGACTCCTCTTTATTAATTTATTTACGCATCTCTACCCTTTTTTGTTCCATCCTAATTTGAGTATAACAATCCTTCACATTAACACTTCCTGAGGTAGAGAAAATCCACATAATAGAGTCATTATGTTCAGGAACAAAGTGTACACTCAAAACGGTTGCAACAACAGAGAAAGTAAAAGTATTATTCAAGGTATCAATGTTCCGACAAGTACATTCATTGTACATTCAGTCCAATAGCCCTAACCGGGTAAAGCATATTGACTTGTTCCTTTGACCAATTTTGTGCTTCCTTCAAAGCTTCTACTCCAATCTTGCGACTAACAACAATTTTATTTTTCTGAGAAACCTTCATGTCAGTAAACATATTACCCAAAACAAGTATATTCCATCCTTGCATCTTTTTCTTAGGACCCCTAATTTGTTCTGGGCCCAACTCAAATTTTTGTACTCCAACTTTGAAAACGAAACCACCACCACCACCCAATTACCAAGTTTAATTAGCAATATTGATGGATTCTCACATTTAGTCTTCTCATGGAAAACCATTACACAACCATAACATAAAACAAATAACCCCTAAAAATTTTAGGTCACCCAACTGGGTTCACGATGCTTTTGGGAAAAATTGAAACCCCAATTGCATAGGCTTGTTGATTGGCCATGATACACGCACTCTCACCATCGAGTATTCACAATATTTCTTCGGATTAGATAGCTCAATGTCTTCAACTCTACCCATTTTTTTGCTATTTTCCTCACGTTGAGCTCCTTCAAGAACAACGCTGGTTTCCATCCATCTTTATCCAAAAATATGTAAACTCCAGAATTTCAGGGTTCCAAATTCCCTCATTCCATTACTGTACCAAAATGTGAATCCGAAGACATGATAAGGGCGATTTTTCCAAACTTTATCACAATCGCAGGGCGGAGCCAGGATTTTTGTTTGAGGGGGGCCAAAGGGGTTCGGGGGCAACGACCCCGGATTTTTTTTAGTTAATTGCACTATACATCCGTATATTTTGCAAAAAGTACGTAAAGGTCTCTATATTTAAAAAAATGCTCTAAAAGTCTCTATATTTTGCAAACGACTATATTATTAACTTAGTGTGCTTAAAATACGCGAGACGGTGGTGGATAAATGATTGACTTTATGGGCTTATTAGACGATGATTAAGAAAATGTGGTACTTAGCAGATGTTTTATAGAAGAAATTCAGGAAGGTAAGTTATTTTATGGGGAGGTTATGATATTTCGTAAAAGTTAAGGGATTATGTTATATATATATTTTTTAATTTTTTAAAGGTTATAATTCTTTTTTTAGAAACTCAGGGGGTCCATGCCCCCCCCCCCCCCCCCCCCTACCTAGGTTATGGCTCCGCCACTGCAAAATCGTCTAGATTCTCAAATTTGATTGTTTGGCCCTTTATTCTCTGTTGATAATTTGCCGTTGATACCCCGATGCTTAATAGAAATGGTGCGAAGGTAAGTAAAATTAGTATAGTTTGAAGCAATCATTCGCAAGAATAACTTAGTTTCATCAAACGCAACATATTTACCATTTTCATCGGGTGAAAGAGTAAATTCATCATAAGCTTCTACGTTCAAATTGTTTTCAAAAAGTTTTATATTCGAAGCTGGATATTTTGCCATGAAATAAAAGAAAAGGAGAGAAAAACAAAAGAGAGGTGAAATGAAATGAAAAGAAAAGAAAAGATGAAGAAAAATAGAGACAACTAGTTGGGATTAGCTCACTGGTCAGAGTTTTAGTTATATAATTTAGTGATGTAGGTTTGAATTGAGTTAATGACTCTGAGTTCAAAATGATTTTGTTACGTAAAAAAAAAAAAATTAGAGACGATAAGATAGAGAAACTAGAGAAGATCTCATAATCTAAATATTATTATTTTTAATGTCATTAGTGGACGGAAGGTCCCTCTCCATCCTACTTAAATAGTTACTCAATAGTATGAATTCGATTGAAACATGGCACGAACTCCCCGGCTCATGCCATCCGCACGTTGTTGGTGAGTTGGTCTACTCTTGTAGGACGTTAGCCATAGCCAGCAAGGTAATCTCCATCAGTATTAAAGATACTTGTTACAATTAAAAAATGGACTAATTTGTTACAAACTAAATTAGAAAAGATAAAGATATAGAAAGAAAATTATCTTGTATTTTAAACCAGTAGTACTATTATAATCAAATGATCTTATATAAAGTTACATTTGAGGGTTATCCTCTCCCTTTTACGCGCATCTCTCAAATTTCAGAAACCCTTAACTTTATTTTCGGACGTCGTCGTCGGGTTTCTTTTTCCTGGTGATGGCGCCCCCTTTTTCCTTTCTTGTTTTCCTTTTCTTCTTTTTTCGTCCTTCATGTGTTTTCCTTGTTTCATAGACCCACAAACTTCCGCATCACTACTTGCTCCTATCGTCGCCTCTTCCATATCCAACCATTGCCTCTACGTCGTTTTTTTGTCTGTATTAACAGGTTAGTGCTGTCTCATGGCCGATCTTGCTGGGAGCTTCATCTCCCCTTTGGGTTTTGGACTTTTGAGCGTGGAATGGTGTGGGCTTTTTGTGGACCTTTTTGCTCATGCAGAAATTTTCCAAGCCAAATCGATGGTTTTTCAATAAAGCGAAGAATAAAGAAGAAAGGGACGCTAGGGTTTGCTAGTGTTGGGCTATTTTGGGCCAACTGATGGGAAATTAGATTGGGCCCGCAATGTGAGTACTGATATGGTGGCTTTTGGGTTTGTAGTTTATCTTCTTTTTTGCGCGCGTGGTTTTCCAGCGATCTGTTTAGGTATTGGTCTTTCTTCCCTTCTCTTTGTTATCCTTTACTTGTCCTTTGTGGTGATTCCCTTTGGGCTAGAATTTCAGGGTTAGACGATTTTGATAATTGGAGGTCCGGTGTTTGCCGTTCACTCGGTTTTTTTATTGCTCGGACATTATTTATACTAGGAATTTGGCTTGCGCTTGTTTGTGGTTGCATAAGGGTTGGTTTTGGGGTCGTGTTGTTTGTTGGGTTTGTTTCACCTTTTCTTGCAGAATTTTCTACATTCGTCGTTGGTGGTGATTCACATTTGGCTAGGGTTTATCATTTAGTTGGGCCCGACATTAGGAGTTCTGAGTGTTTGTCCGTTCAGTCAGGGATTCTGGTGCTCGGACTTCTTTTGCCTGATATATTTGGCTCGCGCTTATGGGATTTTGTTAGAGAAGTAGTGCTTATGGTTTTCAGTTTGTTTTCGGGACAAACTAGTGATGGTGGTTAGGTGTTTGTGGGCTCGATCAATCCTTCCTGTTTTGGTTCGCGTTATTATCACTTGGGCTAGTTATACATCTTATGGTCTGAGGGCTACCAAGATCCTCGTTAATGCAGCTATGATTTTTACTATGGATAGTAAAGTCATCTAGTTGATAATTATGGTGGACACTAGAATGGTAGTCGATATTCTCCCCCTCATCTGGAAGCTTGAGTTTGTCTTTCTTAAGAATCATGTTTCTTCGACCCTTGACGGTCTAAGCCCGCTACTTAGGTGGCATCTTCGTTACTGTTTCTTTGTAGGAAGACGTTGTTATTTAAGCTCATATTACTTTATCCACTTCCTTGTCTTCTGGCAATTGGCGGCTGTTTAGGTTGTACCTCATTTCTATTTCTGTGTTTTATTGTCTTCTTGTTTCGTTATTTACAGGGTTGTTTGGGCAACCCATGTATTATGCAATCTCTTTTAATTTTAATTTTAATTTTAATTTCTTTTGACTAAAAAAATGATCTTATATTTATAGGAAAATGTGTTATCATTCACTAGTTATAATAAATAGGAATATAAAGTTTTAAATCTTTGGACATCCAATATTAATAATATAATTTATACATAATACCCCACCCCCCCCCCCCCTTGGATGTCCATCAATTATGAAATATAAACTGTTAAAACCTTGCCAAAAAAAATGATGGGAAATAAAAACTTGGTCGATGGAAAAATAGTACATATAGATGGAACTAATAATTTTGAAACACTGCCTCATTAAAACCTTGTCAAGAAAACTTAGTGGGATAAAAACTTGGACGAAGGGAAAAGAGTACAATCATGTTTACGCTTCCCCTGATGATGGTAAAAGATCTCTGAGTTGTCGTATTCCAATATTGTGGATCACTTCTTGAATGTTGTGGTTGACAATGATATTGTAAGAAAAAATTTGCAAAATTCTTATGTGATTGTATATGTTGAGTGTCAATATCCACATTCTTCTGTAGCTCGTATGTGTAGGAGACTTTGCTGAAATATGTTTTGTTCTGTCTCTTTTGATGTAGCCATTTTAATTATGTGGTACAAGTAATTGTATCCTCATACAATATCATCGGTATATTCTTGTTGAAGATAAACCGCACTTCTTTTGTGTATGTTGAATCATCCACTTAAGTAAATATTTCATACCACTCCCCATTGGATATTCACTGGAGGACATGCCTCATTAAAACCTTATCAAGAAACCCCATTAGGACAAAACTTGATGAAGGGAAAAGGGTACATCAATCATTGGAGGTTATGACACATATTCAATATGTCTCGTTAAAACCTTACCAGGAAAACCCAATGGGAAAAATCGTGGTGAAGAAAAAAATGCAGAATTTCAATATATTATACCCCCTCATTACGACATTACATATTTCTAAATACATTAGATACTTGCAAACTTGTACCCTGATGATATTGTTAATGAAACTTTTATTAGTAAATCTTCTGGATTTTCTCTTGAGTGTATGGAGTATTAGTAATATATTTTTCTTGATCGAGAAAAAGAGTATATACCTTTTGACAATGAATATATGGCATGTCTGATTAAAACCTTACTAGAAAACCTTAGTAAAGAAAAAAGAGTACAACACACATATATCACATCCTCTTCATTATAAAATGAATTATGACAACAATTATTCTAAGTATCCTTTCATAATTCAGACACATATCTCCCGTGCTAAAAATAAATTATGTTCTTCAGGACCGTTTATACTCTAGGCACTTCTAGATATATGTGAACTTAAATTTCAGACGCTCTAAGTGATTCTGGAACCTATCGTGCTTCAAGTACTTGTTGTGCTTCAAACACCATTCGTGCTTCAAGCACTTGTTGTGCTTCAAACACCTTTCGTGCTTTAAGCACTTGTTGTGCTTCAAACACCTTTCATGCTTGAGAACACGTCGTGCTTCAGGCACTTATGGTGCTTCGGGTACCTACTGTGTTCGTTAAGAACTTTAATATCCATCTAATAACCACTATATTATATCAATGATATAATAATGAGACGTCTCCCCATAATTAATTCTAGGTTTCTTCAAGAACCTCTGTGATACATGTAGGGTTTTAGATTTCAAAATTCACTATTCTCTGTATCATTGTACATATTTCACCACTATTGTGGTTTAGGATCCTTATTATTTATTTCAAGCACTATATTAAATTAAAATATATTAATTACATAAACTGTCTCACAGTTTTAAATATTTTTAGTACACAAATAATCTACATAATTTTCCTTGTATTCAGGTATCTTGGTCTTTTCAATGACCATTACTCCCTTTAAGAACAATTCATGTACCAACATTAGTTGGCTCAATAATTCCTTTCATATCACGTGGAGTGCACATTCTACAATATTTACCATTTCATCACTTACTCATTTCGGAGCATGGTATACTTTGAATCGACAATCTTACCACGCTTCATGCGTTACTTATATGCATTACAGATCTACCAAGCTTCATGCGTTGGTTAGATGCATTAGAAGTTTGCCACGCTTCATGCATTGGTTGGATGCATATGCTAGATTATTTGTTATGTTTCTATATGGGAGAATAACTTATGTTGGAGCATTTACAACATATTTTTGGGTATTTAAAATATTCTACATACTTGCGAATGCATTAGGCATATAATTTGCATTACTTTGCGAATGAATATTCCGTTTAACTTCAAGTTCCTATTCTTTAGTTCGTGGATAAGTTACACAACTTCAGGTTGCCTTGACTCTCCCCCTAATAAGGGAAAATCATTTCTTTTAAATGACACTCTGCAAAGTGTGTTTTAAGTATCGACTTTTAGAGATTTGAGTTATCCAATCATTTAAAGATAATCAAATTCAACATAAATCCTAAATCTCCATTTGGAATAGTCAATAATTTTTTTGTAATATAAAACATATGTAACCTTATCTATTTTATCTATGTAATATAAAATAGATTAAATTTTATCTGTTTTAAATATATGTAATAAAAAATAAAACTTTATTTATCATTAGATTTTAGAAGCAAACTTTATTTCAATCAAAATAATTATTTTGAAAAAAATGTAAAATGTTTTTTTGTGTAAAGTTCCAATAACCACTACTATAATATATATATTATATCAATTTTGGTCATATTTTCTGTTGTACTCAGTTTTAACCTTATTTTCAATTGTGTTCAATATTGATCATAAAATTTATAACTTTGTTGTAAAATTAATAGAATTGAAGGATAAATTAGTTATTTAATGTGTTATAGCTGTAATGTGTACAATTTGATCCAGATTTTCAATTAATCATTGAAAAGATAATACATTGAACTAACTAATTCTTTTTCATTCTTAAAGTCAGATAAAAATGGCTAAATTTATGAAAAATTGATCAATATACTTAAAATTAGATTGTCAAAAAATATAGCGAAAATTGGTAAAAAGAATATATAAGATAATATTCTTTATGTTTCAAAATATTTTTCTATTTTGTTTTTTATACATATTAATCAATGTAATCATGACATTCTTTTTTTTTTAATATATGGGAGAGCCACTTCTGACTCGGAGTCATTTTAACTCCAATGAGATTCGATCCCAGGACCTCTTGGTCTCTGCGGAGTAGCCTAACCACTAGGCCAACTATCGATCTCTAATCATGACATTCTTTATGGTAAAGCTGTCTTTTAAAAAATATCTTGATATTTTAAATATGTATTGAATATATAAATTATAATATTTTAATAAGAATAACAATGAAAAAATAGAAAAAATATATTAATATTATAATTGGATAAATATTTTAAAATTATATTTTAATAAATAAATAAATATTGAGAAAAGGGAGGGAGGAATATTTATTGGAACTTTACTTTATTTATTTTTGGGAATATTCTCTCGTGGATACCCACTGTTTCAAATTTTGACAAATAACTACCCAACTTTTCAAAAATGATCAATAGATACCAAACGTTTTGTTTTTTCTTTTGTTAGTATTCACCGTGAAGTTTGTCATTGAATGCCACGTATCAATGACGTGACTACCTTTTACTTCCAAAATGAAGTACCTAAGCTTACAAATATGGGAAAACAATTACTCAATGTTCTTTATTTGCAAATAGAGTTCTTGTGTATTTATTGACACGTAGCATATAACGCCAATTTTTTCGACATGTACTAAAGAAAGACAAAAAATAAAATATTATATATTTGTTTATTGTTTTTATAAATTTGGATACGTATTTATCCAATCGGGAAACAATGAATATCCATGAAATATTTTCCATTTATTTTTTTAAATCCAATAAGCGACCAACAAAAGAAAAAGGAACACATAAAGAAGAAGATGGATAAATTTTGCTATTCTTGTCTTAACTGACATTCATGCGCACGTAATATCGTGGGTTTTCTCTATTTCTCCTAAAGTTAAGCCCAACAACTCCTAACTTTTTAGCTAGAATCGGGAACCAAATAACCAATTTTCTCCAATATCCACTCCCTAACACAACTTTTTTTTTTTGTTCCAATATCACAACTTTACTCCAGCAGCTTCTCAATTTTAAAAATCTATATTTTGATTTTAATTGTAATAGTTTTTTATTATAATTTAAATGAATTTATTTTCTAAATTTTTATAAAATTTTATTATTTATAATTTATATATCTTAAAAAATATTATATATTATTTTTAATATTTAAATTATAATTATAAATATTTTTATAAATTATTTATAATTTCCTAATTATTTTTTTTGATAAGATTATTTTTTGGTTGTCATAAAGTGTATTAAGAAGAAAAAAAGGTTAACTCATCAAACTATCAAATCAGAATTTTTAAAAAAAATGCACACTTTTTTTTGTATTACAAGGGAGGTCTAAAGACCAGCAAGAAAACTTCTTAAATTAAGTTATTGATCATCAATGATTATCCTAGGCACCGTTCAACCACAACGGTCATGTGTTAGGAGACGCCAAAGTCCATCCGGGTGATCCATATACGCAATTGGTATATCCGTGTTACAACTACCGAATTTTGCCATCCAATCCGCATATCTATTCGTCTCCCGATAGTTCCAAACAAACTCGAAATGTCTATTAGTAGCTAGAATCTTTTGGCACACTCTCTCAAAATATCGCTCGCAATTCTCCTTGAGTTTGCACCACCCTTCACTAGCGCATGCAACACACTCGAGTCGGTTTCGATGATAAGAATCGTGTCCCTCCTGGTTAGCGCCATACAGAGACCATAGTGTAACGCAAGAGCCTCCGCCTCTAATGGTGAGGTCGCAATACAATTACCGGCAAATCCACCCAAGTACTCCCCCTCTTTATTTCGAAATACTCCACCCACTCCCGCGGTGGCTCTACTAGTATCAAAGGATCCGTCTACATTAAGCTTCACACCGACCTCTGGTTTTAACCACTTAACTAGCATGCTACGGGACGATACAATTAGTCCCCCATCTTTTTCCGCGCCCCAAGCTCTAATGTAATCGCTCGCCATGCTTTTAGCAATGGCTTTCAGCTCGATCACGGACCTTTCTCTCGTGGAAGTATCGAATAACCGACTGTTTCTATCTATACATATTGTCTACACCATCGCTGCTACCCAAATCTTCCTCTCAATACCACATAACATTTCGCTCCTTGACAGCTGATGTCTCCCTATTTGTTCTAATTCTTAGCCCTTTGGAGACATCTTTTTAGGTGAATAAATGAGTTATTTGATAGACTTTTAGGCTTAATTGATCATATTGCACTTCCTCCCCTTGGAAATTAACTATTTGCAGAATCTGAGCTTTTGTGCGTAAATTTGACTATTTTTAATGCAAAGTTAATTGGTTCTTGAAATTCATGAAAGACCAATCCAAGGAGAAGAAGTGAGAATAAAGTCTTAGTGTATTTTAGAGTGTTAGGAAGTGATTTCTAGTCGAGTTTCTATTTTTAGAGTACACTTTCCTATGTCGTTTTCTTGATTTATTGATTTATTCTTTTTAAGCATATGCGGTTTAATTATTTATTTAATGTGAAGCTTTAAAAGATAAATGGTAATTACTTAGAGACCAAGTCAAGATGAGGATGAAAGGAAAGAAGATTTACATGGAAATAAGAAGATTTAGGAAAGATTTATTCAAAGGAGGAAAAGATAAAGCTGCCTTGTGAATCTGAAAATCCAGCCACGTTTTAGAGATTAAATCATAATAAAAGATTGGCATGGATTCTGGACGAATGGTCTGCACCAATAGAAAGAGCTTTCCAAGACAAGCAGTTTCATATTTTGGAACTTCTCAAACGGATAAGTATTGAAAACGATATGACCAAATCAAATCAGCAGAATCTTATCTTTTAGAGCTACGAATTTGAGAGTCCTTGACTTGTCTTCCACTCCAAGCAATTTCGACCTAGGGTCTTCCAACACCTATAAATACACCCCTTAGACCTCATTATTCAGTACCTCTCACAATTCATTCAATATATATATCCTTAGAGAGAGCGTCAAGAGGCGGAAGCAAGAGCAGAAGCTGGAGACTGTGTATATCTCCAACAACAGTTCAAGCCAATTCCTCTATCTAGGTTCTTATTTTATTTTTGTTATTAGGACATGTATAGTATTAATTTCTTTATTGTTTTTACTTTCAATATGAGCTAAACCTTAATTACTTGATAATCGCAATAAAGGGATGAACCCTAATTAATTTAATTTATGTTTTGAATTTGGGATTGTTATGATTTAAATTGAATTAGGTCTTAGATATTGGATATTATTTTGTTTTAATCACTATTTCTTTTCCGTACAACTAGAAATAGATTTTAGTATTTGGGCTATTCACTTTAGTGGCGAAGTGATCATCCGACAGGGGGGTTTGAATACAGATCTAGGTAATACCCGTGTAATGTCCGTTATTGACCGACAGGCTTAACTAGTTACATAGCCAAAGAGGTAAAATCATATCATCCGAAGAGGCATATTCGACCATACAGGTGTTTATGATACTTTAGGATAACTTCTAGGTCCACTCGACAGGGGGCTAGGAGATATTAGAGTCCCGACTAATATTATAATTCCAATTCTACCCTTAAACATATCATAGATTATATTGATTAAATGGATTCCTTGCGAGACTCAAGTATAGCTCATATCTGCATCTAGTCCTTTAGTATTTATTTTCAGTTATTTATTTTCATGCATTCTTAGGATTAATATAAAAACCAAATAAATATTTCTCATCTTTTATTTTCTGTATTTGCAATTACTACTACTTATCTGTTGAACACTTGGGTTATACTAGTCCAATCCCTGAGAACGAATCCGAATTGTCGGAGTATTACTTGGACAACCGTACACTTGCGGTATTGTGGTTCCTTAATCTTTATCGCATTAATTTATAACACACAAGGACCCACCAAGTTTTTGGCGCCGCTGCCGGGGATTGCAGCGTGTGACCCCGGTGTTTAATCTTTAAGTAGTTTTAATTGTTTATTTATTTTTATTTTTCAGTTTTACGCTTGGTTTTTGTTTTTTGTTTTCTTTTACAGGTTCTTTATTCAGGTAATGATCAAGATATTTCATTGAATATGTATAGAGGACATTACCCAGATCCCGATCCATATGACTATTGGGAAGACTCTTCGGGACAACAGCAATGGGGTAGTAACTTCTACCAACAACCTTATCAACACCCGCAAGAGCAAGGTTGGAACAACCAATGGATCGGGAATAATCAACAACAATCGCCGTATCACTATCATCAAGAACAACCATCTTATCACTATCAACAAGATCAAAGATGGAGCATTCAACAACCTCCACAAATAACTCTTGCCTATTTGAATGAAACAATTGCTAAATACCAACGCGAGAGCGAGGAACGTAGTGCAAAAAGAGAACGGTTGCTAGAAAGAGGTTCCAGATGTAATTCTCATGACTTTGCCGAGAGCAAAAGCAAGTCCTATGAAGACCACACATTCGAATGCTGTGACGAAGAGAAAATCATGGGAAGAGATCAAGAGCAAAAGGCAAGAGATGAGGAAAGCAATGCTAGACTTGAAAGAATAAATCAGATGCTAGATGATCTGGCTTCCCAACTTGCCAAAAGCAGTAGCAAATCTTATGAACCGGAAGAAGTAGTGGAGGATGTGTTAGAAAAAAATGATAGTGATAGTGATACGACCACCGTGCCGATTATAAATGGAGACCACCATGTGGTTGAAAATCTTGTTAGCATGGTAGAAGAAGGAGTAGCAACGCAATTCCTAGAAGTTAACACAGAAATTGCTATTCCTATGATGTATGCGCATGATCAAGATTTAGAACACTAAAAGGAAGAGGTGGTGATCGAGGTTACAGAAATTACAAAGCAAAAATATGACGAGGTAATAATGGAAGATTAGGTTGACAGCGAAAACGAATCTGAAGTGGTTGGAGAATCAATTGAAGAATTCAAGGTTCATGCTAAAACAGAAGTTGAATCTCCACCACAAAAAGTTCACCAATTACCATCTCTACCCCGAATCATGAAAGAGAATAGAGCTGAGAAATTCGAATCACCTCCACCACCACAAAGTTCAGACATGTGCCATACAAACAAGGTGCCACACTGCGAGAGTAAAGCGGCAAGGAGGAGCACCTACCCACCAAATTTTAAGGAGGAATATGAGATTGAAACAAGGAATAAAAGTGAGCTTATACCGTGGAAAACGGTCATCTACTATTGTGTGGGGGAAAATGAGTTTCGTCGCGAAAATAAGAAGGCAAAACGAAGTACTTACCCACCCCCTTTCAAAGATCGATTAAATAAAATTCGAGGTGGGAAAGTTCTTAAGCTTACATATCAAGGACGAGGCGGATTTAAGCGGAGGAGAACCGCAAGGGCCTCAATATCATCTTCATGGAAGGTAACGCGTCGAACTTAAAGACGTAATACACAAAAGTGCTTCTTGGGAGACAACCCATGTTTAATTTGCTTTCTGTTTTCATTTCCTAGTGTATAATTTTAAGTTAGTGTCGAGTTTTAGTGTCTACTTTTAAAAGAAATGAGAAGGGTAGTGTGTTATTAGTGCAGGAATTGAACACAAGGGAAAATTCAGCGCGAAGTCCGGTATACCGCCCTAGAACCCCTGTATACCGCAGGAAGAAAACCCGTGTCATGATATGTCCGGTATACCGCAGGAGGAAAAACCCGTACCACGGGTTAGGTAGCGCGGGTTTTTGGACGGAGAAGAGAAATTGAACAGTGGCGAAAACCCGTGCCACGGGGTATATACCGCGGGGTCTTTGCCGAGACGAAAAAATGAAGACCTGCTGGGTCCGGTATACCGCACAATTCCTCCGGTATACCGCAGCTAGGTGGGTTTGAAGAGTTTGTGCCTTATAAACTTCTTACTTCATCAAAAAGTAACCCTAGCCTCTTCAAAAACGAATTTTCCAGACCTTAACCCTTATATACCTGCACAAAGACCACTACAACACCAAAGAACATCAAATCCTTCCTCCCATTTCATTCTAAACACACATCTAACACCACAATCCTTCAAGAAAATCAAGAAACCTTCTCCTTCAACCTTAAACCTCTTCATCAAAGCTTCAATCCTATTCATTAAACCTTCCCCAAGCTGTTACATATTCATTACCCATCTCATATGACTCCATAATACTTCATTACAAATCCTCAAAACATCAAATATCAAAACTCCTCTCTAGTTTTTGATTATTTGAAGTTTTGAGTTTGGGGTCCATTGAGATGTCAAAGATTGGGAGGTCAAGAATACCATGAAGAGAAAAGAGAAGTTGGAGAAGCTTGTATTACTTTTGGGTGTTAAAGATGTAGTTGAAAGAATGAAATTTTTTGAGGATATTCATGAAGAGGTGTTGCCAACCATAGGAAAGTCACAAAAGAGTTGGAGCTTATGCAAATCATATTGCGTGGAGTGAGCAATGTTCAACATGCCACCTACGTAACACAAGGAGCTCAACCTACACGCAACAATGGAAACCAGCTTCGTGCTGGTTCAGATACGTTTTCCTATCCCTTTCTTATTTGTTTTAATTGTTTAATTGCTTTCTTGAGTCTTTTTCGAGTCGTGGGGACACGACTCATTTTTGAGTTTGGGGTGGGGTTCGTTGCCTCATCCCAATTTTATGTGTTTTACAGTTTTTTTTAAATTTAGGTCGAGGAATGTTTTGACTGTAGAGTTGTAGAGTATTTTAAATTCCCCCATCAAGCATTCTTTTTGTGAATTAATGATATAAAATAGTTGACTTTAGGAGTTAGTGTAAACTGTACTTTGGTTGCATGCAAATATGAGATAATTGATAAGAAGAATTAATGAACAATGCAAAAGAAGTAAAATTGTGCTTAAGGATAATAGGTGGTTTGTAGAACGTGAGATCTAAATGAGTAGAGAACCCACTTAGGTATGAACTAGAGGCAAGTTGTGTAAATAGGAAGATGATAGAGGCAGTTCTTTGTTAGCCCTTTGAATCCTTTTTGGCCTTCTATCCCTGAATTAATTTTATCCTTCTTAGACAAATTTTTAGCCTTTAAGTCTTTCTTTTGTCGCCACATTATAAGCTAATTTCCCTTTAGATTGTTAGGCATGACCATATGACCCGCACTTGAATCACGATCCTGAGACTTCCTGTCTTGAGCTTGAGTTTGGGGTGGTGGGTCCACTATATGGGAATTTATCATTGGGTTGGGATATTTTTGAGCTTATCAAGTGTGCTCTGTGCTATACATGATGATGATTCACAAGTTTATTGTATTGTAACCCTTTGCCGGGGTAATAGTGAATGGAAAAGAAGCTTCGAGCTCAAGTTATGAATAGGCATAACTATGAAAAATAGCATGATATCTCAACATCAAAAAGAGAGTCATAGCTATACAAAAGAAAAGAAAAAATGAATGATCTGAAAAGAATACACATATTCGGACCGGCAAAGTGGAAATTTTAAGGTGAATCATCCTTAGTGCTTATTGGGTTAATTTGGGGACGCTAATTAAGCACTTTAATTGGGTTGAGTGAGAACGTAATTCGAGTGTAAACTCAAGCTCTTGGACAGTTTTGTTGATGGTAAGTGAGGAGAGAGCCAAAAGCTCACTTCAAATTTACCAAATATACATACCATACCGTCCTTCAGCCTATGCTAAAACCGTAAAGACCTCGTGATTCCTAGATGCACAGTGAGTTAATAGGGATTATTATAAGTGGAGCGTTCAAAGCAATTAAAGATCGAGGAACACCCTATAGCCACCATCTTGAGATAAGTAATAAGCGTAACCTTCTAGCATTGTGAAATTAATTTTGGTTTGATATTGTTTTGTATTTGATTTTGCATGATAAGTGTAGGTGTATATTAATTCCTAGGTTAGACTATATGAAATTTGTTTTAAGCTTTGCTTTGGGATTATTTACTAGATTCTACCTTCTGCGTTCACCTAAAAGATCCTTTGTTTTTATTTTACTTTGTCGGGACGACAAAGGTTTGAGTTTGGGGTCTTGATGTCTCCCTATTTGTTCTAATTCTTAGCCCTTTGGAGACATCTTTTTAGGTGAATAAATGAGTTATTTGATAGACTTTTAGGCTTAATTGATCATATTGCACTTCCTCCCCTTGGAAATTAACTATTTGCAGAATCTGAGCTTTTGTGCGTAAATTTGACTATTTTTAATGCAAAGTTAATTGGTTCTTGAAATTCATGAAAGACCAATCCAAGGAGAAGAAGTGAGAATAAAGTCTTAGTGTATTTTAGAGTGTTAGGAAGTGATTTCTAGTCGAGTTTCTATTTTTAGAGTACACTTTCCTATTTCGTTTTCTTGATTTATTGATTTATTCTTTTTAAGCATATGCGGTTTAATTATTTATTTAATGTGAAGCTTTAAAAGATAAATGGTAATTACTTAGATACCAAGTCAAGATGAGGATGAAAGGAAAGAATATTTACATGGAAATAAGAAGATTTAGGAAAGATTTATTCAAAGGAGGAAAAGATAAAGCTGCCTTGTGAATCTGAAAATCCAGCCACGTTTTAGAGATTAAATCATAATAAAAGATTGGCATGGATTCTGGACGAATGGTCTGCACCAATAGAAAGAGCTTTCCAAGACAAGCAGTTTCATATTTTGGAACTTCTCAAACGGATAAGTATTGAAAACGATATGACCAAATCAAATCAGCAGAATCTTATCTTTTAGAGCTACGAATTTGAGAGTCCTTGACTTGTCTTCCACTCCAAGCAATTTCGACCTAGGGTCTTCCAACACCTATAAATACACCCCTTAGACCTCATTATTCAGTACCTCTCACAATTCATTCAATATATATATCCTTAGAGAGAGCGTCAAGAGGCGGAAGCAAGAGCAGAAGCTGGAGACTGTGTATATCTCCAACAACAGTTCAAGCCAATTCCTCTATCTAGGTTCTTATTTTATTTTTGTTATTAGGACATGTATAGTATTAATTTCTTTATTGTTTTTACTTTCAATATGAGCTAAACCTTAATTACTTGAGAATCGCAATAAAGGGATGAACCCTAATTAATTTAATTTATGTTTTGAATTTGGGATTGTTATGATTTAAATTGAATTAGGTCTTAGATATTGGATATTATTTTGTTTTAATCACTATTTCTTTTCCGTACAACTAGAAATAGATTTTAGTATTTGGGCTATTCACTTTAGTGGCGAAGTGATCATCCGACAGGGGGGTTTGAATACAGATCTAGGTAGTACCCGTGTAATGTCCGTTATTGACCGACAGGCTTAACTAGTTACATAGCCAAAGAGGTAAAATCATATCATCCGAAGAGGCATATTCGACCATACAGGTGTTTATGATACTTTAGGATAGCTTCTAGGTCCACCCGACAGGGGGCTAGGAGATATTAGAGTCCCGACTAATATTATAATTCCAATTCTACCCTTAAACATATCATAGATTATATTGATTAAGTGGATTCCTTGCGAGACTCAAGTATAGCTCATATCTGCATCTAGTCCTTTAGTATTTATTTTCAGTTATTTATTTTCATGCATTCTTAGGATTAATATAAAAACCAAATAAATATTTCTCATCTTTTATTTTCTGTATTTGCAATTACTACTACTTATCTGTTGAACACTTGGGTTATACTAGTCCAATCCCTGAGAACGAATCCGACTTGTCGGAGTATTACTTGGACAACCGTACACTTGCGGTATTGTGGTTCCTTAATCTTTATCGCATTAATTTATAACACACAAGGACCCACCAACAGCACACTACCCCACACGATGGGCCCGTCCACTTGGGAGTTTAGCTCTTCGGAACCTACTGCCAAACCATGCTGATTTCCTCCGATTCATGTTGCTGATCCAGGCTGCTCGAGCTGCTATCCAGGTCCCGCGTTATGGTCAGGCGCCTGAACCGGTTGCAACCAAGTGTTGTGCGACTCGATGCCTAGAGCTGGCGCCTACTTGCTGCAGTGGACCCCTCAACTTCCGAACCAAGGCTGATGACCTGCTCCAAAAATTGCACATTAGCCCCTATGCAATATCTTATCAATTCCTTATATCTGCATTTTGGAAAATGTGAGCAGTTGTCTCCACTTCTCTCCCGCATCCATTACTTCTCTCCCGCATCCATTACGAGTCGAATCTTCTATCACACCACGCGCAACTAAATTCCCTCGGGTAGGAAGCCGCTCCCATATCGCACGCCATAACAAGACTTTTACCGTTTGCAGGCATTTAAGCTTCCACAACAGACTCCAATCGAAATTTGGCGCACTAGATTATTGCAACAACAATCCATAGTCTGACTTCATGGTAAATACACCAGACGGCTCATTATTCCACTTATAAAATCGCTCCTAACGCCACTTCGAAGTATTTCACATCCTTCTAAAATATTCTTGACCATCCTGGAATCAGTAGGCTTTATTACACGTTCAAGTATCCCATTACGGAAGTATTTCTGTCCCAACGCCACTTCCGACAAAGCCGGTTCCTTACGTAACACTTTCCATCCTAACTTAGCTAAAAGCGCCTTGTTGTAGGCACGTGCACTACGTAAACCCAATCCTCCAAATTTCTTCGGACGACAAAGTTTATCCCAAGCCAGTCAGTGGATTTTCCGACCCTTCTCCAAGATCCCCATATAAAGTCTCTTATAATCCGATCAATCTCCTCACACACATAACCCGGAAATTTCATAGTTTGCATTAAATAAGTTGGTATAGCCGACAAAACCGACTGAGCCAACGTGATTCTCCCAACCATTGAAAGGTTTTGACTCTTCCAATTGGTTAGTTTACTTTTCATATTCACTGTTGCTCGACTGTAAAAACCACGTGGTAATCTTTGCGATCTAATCGGTGTAACCAGGTAAGAACCCAGTGAATCACTACGAGTAAACCCGCTCCTCCTAGCCAGTTCCATAGCCTTCTCCTCACCCACATTCCTCAAGAAATAGATAATCGGCTTCTCCTCACGTACTGTGTGCCCTGCCTCATCACGAAATACTCTGAGTACTTCCTTAATAAGATCAATTTGCTGATCATTCGCTTCCGCAAAAAGCATTAAATCATCTGCAAAAAACACATGAGATATATGGGGACCTTGACGATGGAGATGAATGGGTGACCACTCATTTCCATCGCAAATCCCTTGAATCAGTCAAGATAATCTCTCAATACAAAGAACAAAAATGTAAGGGGACAGAGGATCTCCCTGTCGTATGCCCTTTTGCAGGGTGAACTCCTCCAGCTGCTCTCCGTTCCACAAGACGCACATTTTATTTGTTTCCATTGTGTTCATTATGAGGCGGGTCTAAGAAGCCAGCAACCCAAAGTATTCGATAGTGTCCTCAATGAACCTCCAACTCAATTTGTCGTAAGCCTTCGCTAAGTCAATTTTAATATCCATAAACCCAAATTTTTACGCGAGCTTTTGCATTCTGTGATCTATCTCTTGCACAAGTAATATGTTAACAATAGTAGACCTACCCAGAAGAAAGCTACTCCGGTTAGTCCCGATCCTATCTGCTAACAATGGTCTAACTCGATTAACCATCGCCTTCATGATCACTTTAATCGGCACATTAATAAGACTGATGGGACGAAGTTCACCAACCATCTCTGAATCTGTGACTTTCGGAATTAGATGAATCAAGGTCCCAGTAAGCTTAACTGAAACCCTACCATTCCATACTAAGTCTCTAACCATCTGACAAATGTCTCCCCAACCATATCCTAATATTTCTAATAAAAGGAAGTCGCTATACCTTCCGGACCCGTTGCTTTATTAGGATTAGATTGAAACATCGCCACTTTAATCTCTTCGTCGCTAAACTCTTCTACTAACAACCCTCTTTCGACTTCCCCTAAGATACTACTATGTGGTAACGCAAAAGGACCTACGAACTTTCTAGTTTCCAAATACAACTCAATATAAAACGATCTAACCTAAATACCAAGGTATGGTTCCTCTTCAACCCACTCCCCGGCCGAAATATTCAATCTATGTATCCTAGAGGTCTTTCGCTTTCTCATAGTTTCCAAATTATAGTAACTAGTATTTCTGTTTCCTAAACGGATCCATGTCTCTTTCAAATGCTGAAACCATATGTGCTCCTCCTCTGCTAGTACACTAAGATACTCTCCTCCGAGTCCCTTCTTGAGACTAACTAGGGATGAATTGTATTCGCGCTGCAATGAAATCTGTATTCCCTTGAGTCTCGCCAGTAGTCTCCTCTTCTTTTTGTTGACATCTACAGAAACCATCACTTTCCAATCCGAAAAGTGATCTTTCATTTTAACTATTATGTCACCCAACTCCTCGCTAGTTGTTTCCTACTTGTCCCGAACGGCCGTTTTAAAATCTTTGTGTAAGCACCAAGCCGATTCGAATCGGAACCGCGGGGGCGGTCGTTGAGTTCTCAAAGTAAGTTGAACCAAGATCGGGGCATGGTTCGAATGACGACGATCTAAATGCATTACCTTCACGAACGAAAAAGTGACAATAACCCCGTATTCCCATATGCTCTATCTAGCCTTCGGAATATTCTTTGACCTCTATTCCAAGAATCGCGCCAAGTAAACCTTGGTCCCTCGAAACCCAAATCTATTAAATCACAACTTTCCCTCCATTCTTCAAACCTCTCCATCCTACGAGTAACATCGGGCTTTCCGCCCTTCTTAACAACTTCATTACCTACTTGGTTGAAATGTCCTGCTACTAACCACGGACTATCGACCCTACTGAAAGCCTTATGAAGTGCTTCCTATTAAGGTTCCATGTCCCGCGTCTTGGTCTGCGCATAAACTACTGAAAAGAACCAAGGCACACAACTATCTCTAAAAATTTCAATATTTATTACCTGTTTTCATGCTGATAGTACACGAATCCCGATCACTGAATCATCCCAGAGCATCCATATACCACCTTTGAAATTCTTCGCTTCCACTCTCAATGAATTCACCTTACCTAAGCCTCAAATTATCTCATCCGCTTTGGATACACTAACTCTTGGTTCGACTATAATTTGTTAGTCACATTTGATGGGTTCTTATCATTTCTCGAACCACCCTTTGAAAGTTGGTAGACGCCGCGCCATGACAATTCCAAATTAACATGTTAGGAGGTTGGAAAGCCCATCCCAACTCCCACTACGCCAGTTGTTTATACACATGGAGAAAGAGAAAAAAACTAGTCGTGAAAAAGAGGTTTAGGACGAACCCTGAATCGCCTTCTCAGCCGTTTCTAGTACTATCTCCATTAGCTCATCATAGTCCCCCTGTCCCACATGCGTTTCTGGAACAGATGTGATCTCGCACTCGCATAGGTCCGGAGGAGGAAAGTTTTCTGTTGGTGGGCCCCCTGATTTACTACCATTGCCGAATTGAGAATGAAGTACTAGTCCAGCCTCCAGTTCCGCGCAAACAGCAGGACTTCTCGCCGCGGTCACCCAACTATCTGCATCATCCCCCCAACTTTCCATATTAATAGTTCGGCCCCTGGTGTGTTCCGTAGCTGAGGCACTAGCTAAAACTCTATTCCCAACTCGTGTATTACCTGCTCCTTTCCCGCCCAATCTGCCTCCCTTGCCTTTCCCAACACAATTTGATTCACGAATGATCAGTAGCCCCACTACAGGCCTAGCAGAGTGTGCTTCTTCCGCTGCAACAACCTCTTTTCCATGCCTTTTGTTCTGCTCCACCTCACGAGTTTCCCCTGTCTCAGCATTGATATCCACTCCTAACTTAGCCGCGAAACTAATTACCTCTGGGGCTGCTTCTCTTTGCTTCCGCACTTCAAAGTCAGGCGTTAAAAGAATCTTATGTCCACCACCTGACTTTGATTTATTTCTATTAAGAGTCCCTGAATTATTAGCCCGATTTGATTTCCCTATCAAACTTGTCGAAGCTCTATTCGTATCAGCATCTTTTCTATTAATTTCGTCCCCCATGTCCCCACCTCCATTAACGCCTAACACATCAAACCTTGTTCTGAATTCTCTATTCAACCCACCCTTATACCCATTCGAGTTGCACTTTCCGCTTCTGTTATTAACCCGGTTGTTTCTTTTGACAACCGTCCACTTGCCATGGAATTGTTCTCCTGCCCCTCATTCTTATTTGGTCCCGGCTCTCCAATATAATTCACCTCCTCTATTACCAAACCTTTCGAAGAGCTATTATTCCCCCTACACTTATATTTCTGGTGCCCGAATTTCCCACAATCAAATCAAACTAAGTGGAGGCCTTCATACTCTACTAGGCAAATCTCGCCGTCAATATGGATCTTAGGTGTTAACGTCTTCCCCAAGACGCGCGTAGTTACCCTTCTTTCTAGTTGTTGTCAACGGGTTTATCCTAATAGTTTTCCCTATTATATTACCCATCTTTCTCAAAATACGTGCGATATAATTTTGCATTCCAACGTTTGAAATTCTAACCCAAGTTGTAGTGGTAGTGATCGAGTCGGATTGGGGCTTGAAATCTAGAGACCATTCTCTCACCACTGGGTATGATCGAATATCATCCAAGGTCCCCCATCAAGAGCAAACTCATAATCAACCTTACTAGCGAGTTTAACCATAAAATACCCATAGCCCACATCAATAAGTTCAAACAACCCCTTTGGGTTCCAAATTTGTTGAAGCTTAGACACTAAATACCCAAAACTTACCTTATACCCAAAGAGCGCACGACTAATGTATTATCCCACAATTGTATGCCTTAAAAAATCTCATCTTTAGTCCTAAGCACTTGAGGAAATTCACAATTGGGGATGGGTTCATCATCTCTAATCGAAGCAATAAAAGTCTCATTTAATCCATTAATTCTGTTTGTTCTTATTTCTTTATCATCAACAATAGGAGGATTAATGTAATTTTTTCCCATAAGAGCAGATTGCCAACCTGAATTTTTCTTTGGAGGATTGATCGAATTAAAATTATTGTGTAACCCAACCGCCGTAGGATTATGTTGTTCGCCTGACACCTCCCAAGCCCCATTAATTACGCGGGCTCTCTTAGCCTATCGCACCTCCTGTTTATCCAGCGAAGGAAACTCCGTATCTTCGTTAATGGTCGGCAAGCCATCGCCCATCAAGGTATCCCCGCCTTCCGGCAACCGCGGTTCTTTCGTAGCCATCATGTCCGGAGGAGCCTCCGGTGTTGGATCAAAGGGAGAAGCTATTTTACCTGATAACAACTAGTTTTTTGTTTTTCTTTTAAAAAAACGTTTTTAGTGAAAAGATAAACAAAAAAATGCACATTTGACACTTTAAATAAACAAAATATAAGCTGTTAAAAAAAAGTAAACAAAAGGAATATTTTTTTTTTACTATTAACGCTGCTAAGTTATATAAACAAAATGAATTAAGAAAACAATGAGACTAGCTCAATGGCCATGACCTTGTCTTTCATCTAGGAGGTACAGGGTTCGAATCCCCTCAGTCTTGTTATTTCTTGAACCCTTTAAGGGCTTAACTGGTAAGCAAGAGGTGCAAGGTTTGAGTCACCTCCCTGAACATGGGTAACCTAGTTCTGATTAAGTGGCCTTATGCATAAGGAGGCTTGTATATTTCCTATGTGAGTAGTCGTGGTGCGCGTAAGTTGGCTCGGACACCCATACATAAAAAAAATGAATTAAGAAAAGAACATGCCGCTGCAAAATGTGATCGCAGATATAGCTATAGAAATTTAAAAAATTGAAAGTTTTAATTGAAAAATAGATATTTAATTTTTAATTTTAACTTTTTACTAAAATTGAAAGTCTCTTACCCTCCGCCTAAAAAAGAAAATCTTTGGCCGACACGTAACGTAAGTTTTCTTTGGCCGATGTTTGCCATAAAAAAATAAAGGGGTATTAACTTTATAAAGCCAAATGGCCATATAGGTTTATAAAATAAGTCCACCACTCTAACTACTAGTTGGGATCTAATTGGTAGTGATAAAAAACCCAAAATGCCCCCATACTCTAACCCTATCATTGAAAAACAAAAAACCCAATCCCCATCCCCATTAAGAGCCGAACCCATCCCACCCCACCCACCCCATTCGTTCTCTCTCTCTCTCTCTCTCACTACCTGCAACAACCGAAACCCATCCCACCCCCCCTCGATCTGAGCTTCATCACTGCTGCCGTGAAGATGCTGCTGCTGCTGCCGTCGAGATCCACCACCACCACCCTTCCCTCCATCATCACCGTCACCTAGCCCACCTCGATCAGAGCTTCATCACAGAGCTCCCTCTTCGCCTCCCCTCCCCTCTCTGAGCATCATCACCACCGTACTCGCTCGAGAAAACAACACCGCCGTTTGGGATCGAGCATCACCACTGAAGATCCGAGATGAAGCAGCACAAGGCCACTCAAGATCTGACATCCATGGCTCACCTTCCTCTCGCCGCTCTCCTGCCGGATCTTCGCCTGTAAATCGCAGCTCCGTCGTGCATATAGTTGTTGGCCCAGAATCGCACCACCACCAGATTCGCTCTTCACCACCGCGCTGGAGCTTCACCACCACCGTAACCACACTGCTTCACCATCATTCCCGCTCCAGTTCGTGGATCCACCACCGTACGCGCTCTTCATCGCCAGCTCCCCGAAGCCCAAAGCCGAGATGGGTCCATTCCAGTTAGTAATGGGTCCAAGCAGCGAGTAAATGGGTCCAGCCCCATCTTGGAGCGACAGCAGGGGGAATCAAGCTTCATGGGGCCAGCCCAAGAAACATAGCGTCGTGGGTCCAGTCCAGCTAGTAATGAGTCCAAGCCAGCGAGTAAATGGGTCCAGCCCCATCGGGGAGCGACAGCTGTGGGTCTCATCTTCCCAGCAGATCAGATCTGAACATTAGAGGTACAGTGTTGGGTTTATTGTTTCACTGTTTTGTTTTTGGTTTCAGGTTTGCTGCGTTGCCGGAGAAGATGAGTTGGGCTGGGCTGCTAGCATTCCGTGAAGAATGCTGGGTGAAGGGTACAGCCCAATAACGGTGGTTTGGGTCATTGGGGTGGTGGGTTGGGTCATGGGTCTGTAACCTTAACAACATGGGTCTGGACCCATATAGACAAATAACAAATGACTTAAAAAAATCAAAAGAAAAAATTAACTAAAACAAGCTATGGGTCCGGACCCATTGTGTATATTCCGTGGACTACGAAAAAATGGACGTGGGTCTGGCCCCATGCCGAGGTTATTTAACAAAGATACAGGGTCATGGGTCCGTACCTTTATCGGCAAACACAAAATGACCAAACCAAATAAAAAACAAGGTGAATCAAAAAATAAAAAATTTGCGGGTGCGTACCCATGACGAACAAAGGGTAAAACGGGCAAACCCTTAACCAGAAAACAAAAAAATAGCTTTAAAACATAACTTTTCCTAACTAGGCTTTATTATATAAAGGTGGTAGGTTTTTGGCTGCAATCTGTATTTTCCTCAAAAATAAAATCTTAGGCCGGCACGTAACAGGATGCAGCCAGGAAACTAAATGCAAAAATCTGATCCATGTAAGAATGCTAGCTTAGAATATTCTTCGAAATTACTCATCTAGACATTAAAATCTCAATATTACGAGTATGGTTTTATTTCCTTTTATACATCAGCCCCTTTCACCTTTCCTTAAATTGGTTGAAAAGATATGTAAAGTGTAAACCATTTATAAAGGTTGCGAGTTGCTCATCTCACTGAATTATTTTTAACTTCCTTAAAAAAACTATTGACGAAAATATAATTTAATCAACAATTTCTTTTTATTATAAATAAGTACAAAGTCCCTATTAAAGATTTTATATCCGATACTTAGTTTCTAAAACGCATCACAAAGTTTTGGTATGTCCCATAGAAAGGATATGGTTGTCCTCTGTCTACCGGTTCCGTAAGTCTGTCTGTTTGCCTATTGAAGCGTCTCGGAACATGTTGAAACTTCACTGGCTCTCCAGTACTATTGGACTGTCTTCGGATTTCCAAAATTGTTGGATAAATTGTCTAGCTTGCCGCTGACAATTGCTTAATACCTTAAATTAGTTCAAGATTATCTAAAAAAATAGTTTTCGTCTTATATAGAAAATCCTAACAATTTTTTTATTATTATTAACCTACCTTTATACTTGTATAATTGTCTTTCATATAACATATTTAATATTAATGTACTAGGAATGTTAGCTTCTCTGCTTCGCATACTGATTTTCATTTAATAATATTTTATTGACCTATATATTTAAAAACAAACAAAATAATTTACATTTTTATTAAAAAGTTATATTAATTTATAAATTTTGTGACTGTTTATAAAGAATTTTACACGAGACTGAAAGGAAAAAGTTATCTTTATAAATTAAATTTTCAAACCATATTTAAAGTCATTTTGATTTTCTCGAAAGTTTTCTCTCTCAACTTAAGAAAACCCTCTTATGAAAGTTTTTTCATAATCTTTAACCTAGATCTTCGTCCGATAGGTGGCCATAGCGGTGGCAAAGGGGCAAAAGATATGGGTACGAGAGATTTACTCAAAGATGTGAAATTAAGCTTCATTCAATGACATAACAATGATTTAATGGGTAAGATGATTTAGGAAAGTAATTCAATCAAATTTTGCCAAGTTATTATACATACTACATGGTTATCAGTGATGGTATTAAGAAGAAGGAAAACAATATTAATAATAATGTTATGGTATCTAGGTTGCACAGTAGACGTAAAGGAGAATGAATGGGGTTATAGGAGTTTGGTGAAAATTTGCAAAGAAAGGATAATTATAAGTATATAATAAAAGTTGTGTTCTCTTCTGCAAGTCAGTGAGTGATAAGGGATGCCGAAAATATATATATGAAGGTGAAATTTTAACCAAAGTAGTGAAGAGAACTGTAAAATGGGGTGAAGAGTTTGAGAAAGAAGGGTGTGTATAATGATATGGGTGTATGGCTCAAGGAATATTCAAAGAGACTTGGAATAGGATACAAGGAATATATGTACAATTCTCAGGCATGAAATGACCTAACGTTTAGTATATATGAAGAAAGGATTGTTGAGTTTAGTTGTCAAGAAAGCATGGAAAGTTGTGTGTATGCAGATGAAGGACATGTCATAAGATCACTTCTAATCACCGCACACCTGGATTCCAACTTAGTACTTCAGCTCTTTCATCTCCATTTCAAAAATATATAAGCATTAGTGTGGTCTCAAATTTTCCCACTGGTAGTTGGATAGGTTATCAAGTTAGAGAGTATGTGTGATCTTGCTACAATTATATTACTTGCTCAATTATTTATTTTGTGTGCACAATCACTTATCTTCTTTTTTTATGTTATAAAAATAGTTCTCTTTTGCATTCTAGCAGTAAATTTACTCTCAATATTTATAAGTATGGCCACCAAGCATAGACATAAATTACCTCTTATAAACTTATATGATAATTCTACTAAACAGTTTGGGTTTCTGAATATTGAGACGAGGGTGAGATGCGTTGAACAACAATAGGAGGAGTGCACTTTGGTCTTGCATGTGGTGGGACAAACTAAGGTTTTTGCTATAGGTTTTAGAATAATTATTTATGATAGTGCGAGAAGGATTCAAGTGTACGAAATTTCAACATAATATTTTCAAATTGGAGATTGAAAGCAAAGATAAACTCACAAGGCTATGGAAACTATGACTTGGTATTGTGTTGGGGGTGCATGCGGGAATGAATCAATGAATACCTCATGTTGGGTTCCAAGACATCACTACCGATTATGCTTCAATGTGGGTTCAAGTAACTGGCTGGGTTTTTCATCAAAATACAATGAAAACTATTTGCACTTTAGCCACTAAATTCATGAATCTAAAGGAGGTCGATTATCCAGTAGATGAGTCAAACAAGATTGAGGTGTTGCACTTTTGAGTTTGTTTCAATGTGAATGCTCCATTACTCGCGGGAACGTACATGCGTCAAGAAGATGGAGTTGGTTGTGCTCACTTTAAATATGAGCATGTGGAGGTTTTTTGTTATTCATGTGGTAAGCTAAGGCATCTTAGTGAAAATTGTAAAGATCCAGCGAATAGGGAGATGTAAAAAGTATCAGATTTGTCACTTGGGACTTGGATAATGTGGTACACCCCCCCCCCCCCCCCTCCCTGAAACCTATTTATGGGATTCATAGAAAGATTGGGGATGGGTTTAAGCCTCACGTTAGGTTTTACCGATGGAATAAATTTGATAATAAGTCGCCTTCTCCACATAATCATATAAATGGATATGATTATAGGACTGGGAAGGCTATTGGGGGAAACAATGCTGACACTAGAAAGCAACATGAAAAGGATATGAATAAAGGGACAAGAACCAACAAGGATAAGAGGTAGATAAGTACAGGTTACATGGGGATAAGGATAGAATACAAGATATTGTTCCAAAGGCTTCAAAGAAAGGGAACTATCGGTGTAGACGGGGCATACTATCTTGACTAATATTACTATGGATACGCAAGGGGAGATTCCTAAGTAAGGATGGTAGGGATCACATGGTGGACTTGGGAAAGTTGGATACAAAATTATTCCAAGCATTATTATCTCGAATCAACCTGGGGGGAACTAATATTGGTAAAAAGAAAGATGACTCACATGGAGGAGTGAGGGTGATACGGCTGGGAAATTAACAGTTCATGAGAAAAAGAAAGGGGTGTACGAGGGGAGTGGTTCGTGGGGAATGTTTAACAGAAGGATGAATCACAAAAAACATTTTAAAGGACAATACGAGCAACATAAGGTGTACTCGGGGTCTTTTAAAGTCTAAGGATAAAGATTGGTTGAGGAGAACATATATATATATATTAACATTAACTTGACCTCGGACGAGGAAGATGATGAGGATACTTCAAATTTAGAACCAAATGACGAGTATTTTTTTGGAATTATTAGAGGTTAGGGAATAGGTGAATGAAGACGGGTCTAACGAGGATCCTGAAGAGGAGAAACCGACAAACGTGTTTAGTGGAGATGGTAATGAATATGGTGGGGGTAGTAATAAAATCGGAGAGCACTAATGAGTCCAGGCAAGAGTACTAGAGGATAAAAATTTGAACTCGGAATCAGATAAACTAAAGGAATACTTATGGGAAGCGGCAACCCCTCGACTGTGGTCGCAAGGGAAAGTGACGATTTGTGTTTCTAATTATTGGGGAATATAGGCTCACATGATGGTTTCATGGTCAAGTATTTTCTCAATAATCATAAACCTAAAATTGCATGTTTTTTTGAAACAATGTTAAGTGTGAATGATGCGCCTTTGGTTGTTTGATAGTTAAATGATTATAAGCATTTTGTTAAAGACCTTACCGGAGTTGCAATTCACTACGGGGCATTTTGTTGCTTTGGCAAAATTTTGTGAACCTTAGTTTCATAAACGTAAGTCACTATTTTGTAATTTGCCATAACAATGATAAATGTTTTCTAGTATTATTTGGTGTATCTGCATACCCCATCTGCATATAAGGTCCACCTAAATATTTGGAATGGATTTTGACTAATTGGAAAGATTACCATAACTAGTCTTGGGTTGTATTAGGTGATTTCAACGATGTGTTAAATACGAGTGAAAAATGTGGTCAAAACCAAATAAACATTCAAAACGTGCTTAAATTTAACCATATAGTAGAGTCTAATTATTTACATGATTATCAATCATATGGATGTTATTATACCTGGTCTCACCATAATTTTGACTCTGATCTCGCCAAGGTCAAACTTGATCGGGCTTTCTCTTGTAATGAATGAACTGACATATTTCATAATAATATGGTATATGTTCCACTGGTTGTTGGCTTTGATCATTCCCTGCTTATCTTACATCTCGATAGGAGAACTAGACCGACAGAGAAATCTTTATGTTTGGATCATTCGGGATTTATCACTTCCTGGTGAAATATGTTGTGCATGATTCTTGGAGGATTCCACGAAGCAAATAATCAGTAGACAATTTTATTGGAGAACGAGATAAAATGACTAGATATTTGAAACAATGGAGTAAGAACACGTTTCCAAATAATAAGAAAATGATAAAAGAACAATAAAATGATAAAAGAACTAGAAAATGAGCTAACTGGGATCACAAATGATCTGCACACACAACATTCCCAGAAACATGAACAGAACATCAGGGCTCAGTTTAATTTGGTTTGAGCAAATGAGGAAAAGTATTGGGCAAATAGAAAGAGACAACTTTGGATTAAATGTGGCGATCAAAATATGAAATTTATTTAAACTTTATTTTTTGGCTCAAAGACGCAGAAGGTAACTGGGTTGATACGCCTCAAGGGATAAAACATATCTTTACATGCTTTTACAAGAACTTGTTGAGTGAAGAAGGAGGGTCAAACATGTTGGATGTAGTATAATGTGTTAAAATAAGAGTAACTAATATAATGAATGCTTTCTTAACACAAGAAATGATGGTGGGAAAAGTGAAAAAAGCAGTATTTGACATGTCCCCCAACTAAAGCGCCAGGGCCCAACAGACTGGACAATAAGTTTTATTAGTATTT
Source organism: Nemophila menziesii (assembly GCA_029959085.1). NCBI lineage: Eukaryota > Viridiplantae > Streptophyta > Magnoliopsida > Boraginales > Hydrophyllaceae > Nemophila > Nemophila menziesii. The sequence goes on along the minus strand of JARWIR010000001.1, from coordinate 22,254,416 downwards.
TTGGGACATTATTAAATGAGATGTTTTTTTTTTTTTTAATACATATGAGAGCCCCTTTGGACTCGAGAATCATTTTGACTCTGATAAGATTCGATCCCAGGACCTCTCGGTCTCTGCGGAGTAGCCTAACCACTAGGCCAACTATCAATCTTAATGGTATAATAATTATTTAATAACAACATATATATATATGGGAGAAAATGGTAGTTGCAAAATGTTTAGGTGGAATGGGGTTCTGGGATTTCAATAAAATGAATACTCCCTCCGTACCACTGAAATTGTCCACTTACTAAAAATAATGTTCCAAATATATTGTCCACTTAGAAGTTCAAGACACTTTTTTTTTCCTACTTTTTCCACTATTAACCTTAATAAAACATTGAAATTTATATTTCCAATACACATTTAAAATATCAAGATACTTTATTAGGGGTATTTTTGTAATAGTGAATACATTTATTATATTTCTTAATATATGTAAAAAGCTAAGTGGACAAATTTAGTGGAACGGGGGAAGTACGACACTACTAGCGGCATGTGTCTTGAAAGATATTTAATAACTAAAATGTGAATTTTTTATATAAATTTGTGTCAGTGGATCTTGGTCATTGGCAAGCATCCTGGAAGGCAGGGATTTGATCAAGCAGGAAGAAATTATGCAAATAGGAGATGGTAATTCAACAAATATTTGGAATCACATATGAGTCATGATGGACACTTGAATAACCACTTAATACAAATATTTAAATGGTTTCACAACTCATGCAGGAGAATGAGGATGAATGGGATTCAAAGATCCTTGATAATATATTCCAAAGCTCGATGATAACAGAAATTTCTCAAATGTCAGTCCTTCAGCGCAATGAATCAGATTAATTTGTCTGGCCTCACTCTAAGTCATGTCAGTATACAACTAAAACGGCATATTAGGTTCTAACTAAGAAGGGAATCAAAGTGACTCCATAAACGTCATGGGTTGTGGAATCGATAAGCTCAGAGAACTAGTAAAAATATTGGGAGTCGAATGTTCCTAATAAAGTGCATATTTTTGTTGGGGAAAGGATGTAGGAACACACTACATACTCTAAGGATCCTTAAACAAAGGAAATATGCAAAAGATGTTTGCAGTTATTAGTGTTAGGATGCACCAGAATCAATAACTCTTTTATTGCTCACTTGCCTGGTTTGTTTGCAAATTTGGGTAGGATTATCTCTATAAGTCTGGATCAAGTCAGAGGCCACTGGGACCTTGGGACACTGGGTAGTACACATTGGCAAGAGTACAAGACAAGGAGATGGTCGTCGAGAATTGTCACAACATACTATGTTATGGAACATAAGGAAGGCGAAGTTGGAGGTGGACCATGAAAATGGAAATATAAATATAAATAGTATAATATAGTCTATAAGGAAAGGTATGGTTGATATGTTTTGTACAGACTAGTGTACGACACCAGAAACAATAGAGAGTCACCCTGATGAGTAGGGGTGAGCAAAATGAAACCGAAAAACCGAACCGATCCAAAAAACCGAAATAATCAAACCAAAAAAACCGAAAACTAAGCTTTTTAAAAAACCAAAAAAGTTCGGTTCGGTATGGTTTTTCTATGGTAAACTGAACCAAAAAACCGAACCGAAAAAAATACAAAAACTAAGACATTCTTGAATTTAATTTACATTCTTGAAGATATTATGATAATGAGATAGAAAATGAAGTAAATTTTAAAAACAAAAATGTTCATATATGACATGCACCGCCCTTAAAAATTTCATAATATGCAACATATTTTTATATAAGTCATTAGTCGATATATTTTAACAATTTCTCCGTTTATAAATAATTTTTGAAGCTAAAACATACACATTAAATTTTATAAATATTACTTTAATATTATTTGTTCACGACTAATATATAATATTTGAGTTCTAAAAAATACAATTTCCTACATGGGTCAATAACATGAAAATCAAACACTTCATATATGGAAAATAAAATGTAATGCCTTTGAAATCTATCAAACTATCGAATGAAACACATATCAAAACCGAACCGAACATATAGCCAACCGAAAATCGATAAACCTGAACCGATAAAAACCGTTTGGTTCGGTACCGACACCTTTAAAAACCGAATCATTCGGGTTCGGTTTCGGTTACGGTAAGAAACCGAGCCGAGCCGAACCGTACCATGCTCACCCTTACTGATGAGGCTAATAAGCATATTCAGTATGCAATTAAAGGCCACGACAGTGAGATCTTTATTACAAGTGACACACCATTTACACAAAAACCGGAGCCAACTAACATTGTGATTGTAAGATTTGACAAAGTGTATGGGACAAGAACGATTCGTTTGTAGGCGTGTTTTGGATCCTCTGCTATTGAGGGAGAAGAACAAGAGGTTTTGGAAGTAATGGAATTAAGTAAGGACTCACCAGAGACAAGCACGGTAATATTTTTTGATAAACTTGAAGTAATCTAAGGTATCAGGCACCATCAGCAACAAATTGGTTGGTACAACCAATGATAAAAATATAGTGGACGTGGCTGAACAACTCACTACGGTCTCGTTTCATCATCTTTCTAGAAGTTTCAATGGCCAAGATGGTCGTATTGTAAGAAATGCTAGGTGAACAACCAGTGGTAGAGTGGACCACTGGGAGGTGCATGCGTGTTTCTCAAGATAAGGTATTGGTTGATTCACCTTTTCTATTTGTGCTATTTAACCAGTAAAAAGAATAATTTCAAAAATCTTATATTAGTGTAACCCGTTTTACATCTAACATTTTTTTTCTTACTTTCTTTCTTTTGTCATTACAATATTTTATTTATAGGAAAAAATGAGATTAAAAATGATGCAGCCAAATTTACATAGTACCTTAGGATCCATGAGTTGCAATTTACCATGAACACCCTAAAATGGACCTTACAAAATAAATTACCAGCTAACACATCTAAATAAAAATATTCTGAATTAATATTTTGAACAAAAATACGAAAAAGCGTTTTCTTCCCGTCGAAAGTCGAAAGACTTTTATCAAAATAGATTTGGTGTTTAATATAGTTTAAGGCAGATTCAGTAAGCCAAAAGTTCTATCCAAACAATCTGACACAATCACTAATAAGTAAAAGTTTATAAACTAACATACATCCAAATGTCACTGTTTCACCCTATAGAGTTGAATTGCACCATATTTTTGTACGGTTTCTTGCAGTATTCCCTTTGTCCTATAAAATGAGTTCAATTTGTTTTTACATAAATTAAGGGTCTGTTTGGGTTTGCTTTTTAAAATAATCACTTAAAAATGATTTTAGATCTCTAAAAATACTCTAGACCCTTAAAGTCATTTTTTAGAAAACACTAAATATGTGATTCAAGAGCTCGTTTGGGATTGCTTTTTAAAATAATCACTTGAAGTGATTTAAGATTCGTAATAATACTTTAGACCTTTAAAATCACTTTTAAGAAAAGCATTAGCTAGGTGATTATTAAAAAAAATCACTTAAACAGATTTGGGATGTCAAAATATTCTTTCATATATATTATACAAATATTAAATTTTTTAATTAAAATGCGTTTTTTGCTCTAAAATAATCAATTCCAAACGGGCACTTAAAAAGTCGCTTAAAGTGATTTTAAATGTCAAAATAATTTTTAATATTTTCTAAAAATATTTTGATTTTAATCGAAAAACGCTTTTAACTCTAAGATAATCAATACCAAATGGGCTCTAAGAAAAGTCAATTATGAATACCACAAATACTAAAATACCATTTATAAAGTGTCTTGATATTTTAAATATATAAAAAATAAATATTTAATATTTAATTAGGGATAATAGGTATAAATTATTAAAAAAATGTCTTGTTTTTTTAACTTAACACATAGTATGGGACAACTATTTTTAGTAATATGGACACATGGGGAGTGATAATTTCTTTTGCATTCTTGAACACAACCACAATACATGTGGGGTTAACGTTTGAAACATGATAATTATCATAGTGAATGGTAAAATTACCCACCTTCGTTCCATTAGAGGATGATGTCTAGACTTGAAAGATCAACACTTTAAGGGGAATTGTGTAACGTATCTCGAGTATAGAGTACATTCATCATTAATTTGATGGTTTTTCAACCTTTTATCATCCCATGCTAAATCATAAAAGTAACTTTTATCTTGACCACCCAAATATTCCAGCAAGACGTGGAGACAAAGATCTCATTATATTTCCTCAACCAACCAATAGTTTTACAAGTTTCTAAATGTGTGTCTCCATTTTTCAGAGTAGAACATATATGCAGGAGCAAGTCAAAGGAGTGGTATTGATTAATTCGATTATCTTTCTATATCTGGGCATGTACACAAATTTTGAGTAACACCCTTATTCTCGTCTAAGTAAGGATTACCTCCAAGAAATTGGCATAATTCCTTCTAAATATTGTTGGTTGGGCAATTCATGATATGTTTCCATACAAAAGTCCTTAGTGTAATATTTATAATTCCAAACAAGACCCCAAATATCTAACTTATGAGTTTTTGATGAGGAGAAAGTCCCCTTCATCCACCCGTCTTTCTTAATTTCTTTATAATATACCAACTTAGTTAATAAGTAGTATCCTTATTTGGTATAGTAATCACTAAAAACATAATGCGACAAGTAAAACTATTGACATGCTCATTAAAAGATAAATGTTCCATCATAATAATTTCTGCAATACTTGGATGATATTTGATGATAACATCAAAATTCACGTTCGCCAACGGGTGGTTAAGTAATTGTTGATCCACCATTTCAAGTTCACATCAATAAGGTTTTGCAATGATGACATATTTGCAAACCAGTAATCATTCTATAAGGAAATGTTCCTCCTCCTATTATCAATAGCCTTAATATCCCTAGTTTAATGACATCCCTCTTTGTAGGCAAGCTAGCACAAACCCAAGATGATATGTTATTCTCTTTGTACTACTAGAAAGAATAGTTAGAGTGAGACACACCGGTTATATTATTAAAGACATAGGTCTTCAAAATCTAGAAAAAACTTCATGCAGGCTTGTTAATATAAGTTTTATTCATGATGTGAAAATACAAAAGCCAAGTCACCTTTCAGTCTCAAGGCTATCCAACGTATCTCAAGCCACCTAATGGATCTATTTTTAGTGTTTGTGACCCACCAATATTTCTACATAAGGTTAGACAACATTCTACATTATTTCTTGGATATAGTAGAATTGACATGGCATATTTGGAAATTACGTTGAATATCAGTTTAATAAGTACCTATTTATCCCCCTAGGGGAACAACTCATTTTTCCAACCTTGAGTTACATTGATGAACTTGTCACTACAACTTTAAAGTGTTGAGAATATATTAGAATACTCAGATACTTACTCAAAGAGGTGGATTTGAGACATTTAAAATGCCAGTTGCCTCCTCCATTTCAACCCTGGGTGTTCCCTTTTTAAAAAAAGATACATTTGAACTTATGGATTTTTATTTGTTGACTAAAATAGAAATAATACATACTCCTTCCGTTCTACATAAATTGTCCACTTACTAAAAATAATGTTCCAAATTGTCCACTTAGGATTTCAAGACACTTTTTTATTAATTTTTCCACTATTACCCATATAAAAATATTAAAATTTATATTTCCAGTACACATTTAAAATATCAAGATAATTTATTTGGGGTATTTTTGTAATGGTGAATGTAATTAATATGTTTCTTAATATGTGTAAAAAGCTAAGTGGACAAATTTTATGGAACATTGAGTGTAAATATTTTCTTATAATGAATTCTTACGAATAATATTAAATTGTCTGCAAAGAGAAGATGAGAGGTTTGGGAAACAATATGAGCTAGCTTGATTCTCACAATGTTCCCAAATCTTATTTGGTGGTTCAAAAGGCTAATGGGAGCATTAGTAAAGAAACTAAAAAAAAAAGGTCAAATGTGAGTCTTTATTAAGAAAAATTAATAAGTAACTTAAATTATACTGTTCATAACCTATGCGATCCATTATTCATGAAAACCTAATTTTGGAAGCACAAGCCCAAGAAAGTCTCATTGTAATGTGTCACAAGTTATAGATGTATCAAGTTTGATCGCATCATAATGCTTATTTGACCGGCGTTTCCCCTAAATAAGTAAGCCATATCCCACACAACATTAATAGTATCATGAAAGTGCCTAGATGAGATAAATGCATACTGTGTAGGTGAGATAATATCATTCAAGATATGTTGTAATCTACGTGCCATTATTTTTTATATTACATATTAGGAAAAAATTGCACATGCGATGGGATTACAATAAACCTAATGGTTAAAAACCATATAACCGATGGTTAAACCATTAGTTTATGGTTTTAATAAAATAAATGGTTATAGTTTTTGATATTTTGCAAAAAAAAAATTGTTGTTAATGTTGCTTGCAGAGAAAGACAATATGATCCCATGCAGGTTACCCTTCACGGAAATCTTAATATAGTTCTGATAGAAAGTTACAAAGAAGCCATTTATACCTAGTGCCTTGGATGACCCCATGCTGACACATCAAACATTATCAAAGTTTGGTATGTGAAGAGTACCTATAATGTTAAATGATTATTTTTAATGATAATTAGATTTTGAAATTAAATTTTACTCATTGCATACGACTTTACATCCAAATTGAGGTTTTGGGCGCAATGGTTTTAAATATTGGGTGCATTATTTCGTTAGGATTTTTCTAGAAATAAATATATGGATAATTATGTCAATTAAGATTTTTATTATTATTATTTATATTGTGAAGGTTTGTTTCCAAACAGTAACAAAATGGGAGTATGAGTTTCTCTCCAAGTAAAGCATGAAGTTGGTGGGCAGTTAAAGTATTAACATTTTCAATAAATATTACCAATAAATTTCTTCATAATTTATTTGTCATTATTTATTAGTGTAATAAATTCTAAGGGTGGAGCCCCCCACCTTAGGAGCACTCTACGCCTATACCTTTGTGAATGTATGCGAAGTAAATTGCAATATGTACGTTTATCAACCAGGTTCAAAGAGTTTCCACCATTGATCTCACTATACAAGGGTCCATTTCACATAAAATTCAAACAACACCCTTTATGTCATAAAAAAAGAATTATTACAACTATATTCTTAACCTTTGTTGATTGAATTATGCCCTAAGACGTTATATTAAAAAATAATATGTTATATTTAAGGATCAATTACCAATATGTCACCATTTTTGACATATATGATCATTACATACACTTTTTAAACCTTTTTGTCGACCTAAACACTACTTTTATACAATCATCATGCAGACTTTCTTTAAAAATTTGCAAACATTTAATTTTTCTTCTTCTTCTATCACTATGTTCTTCTCTGATACGTCTTCTCTACTTTTTAAAATCTTACATATCTATCAACATCACAAAATCTTGCACTAATAGCAAAATCCATAATCCTACTACCCCACATAAATTCATATCCCATACAACTAATTTTTTTTTTTCTAGTTTTTTTTTTTTTTGTAAAGATTTCATAGAAGTTTTGTCCAGATAAAAGATTAGAGTTTTTTACCGAAAGTTCATAACTTCCAGATATCCAGTTGGAGTGGGTGGGTATGGTAAAGATGGGTTTGAGTTGAGATTTAGTTTAATAATTTAATATTTTAAGAATAATATAGGTTAAAAGAATATTTGATATAATCTTGATAATTAATTCAGAAATTTGTGAAATTTTAGTAATTAGGTTTCTTAAATGTCTTTTGATAATGAAAATATAAATAATATTTTTTAATATATCAAGAAATATTTCAACTAAATAAAATTTGATTAATTCTTTTTATTTGCTAAATCACTCTATAATGCAAATAACCTAATTATAGATACTTGATGTAAAAATACTCGTCGGAGAGTTGGAAATTAATCTTGAACTCTAGGTGTCGTTTATTTATTATGTAATAAGTAATGAATGCTGAATAAACCACTTAATATGACTTATTATGTTAAAAGATAGTATCTAAATGAGACTAAGGTGTCGTTTGATTTTTAAGTGATAAGTGTTGAATGCTGAATAATAGCCAAATAATGACTTATTATGTTAAGAGGCGGTGTCTGAATGAAATCTTATTAATACAAACCAATTCAGATCTGAATCGGTCAAAAAAAAATCAAAGAGTCTTATTGATCTAGTTTCTAAATGAATTAGATGAAGATCTCATTAAGTGCAAACAAACACCTTCTTAGTTTGAAATCTTAATGAAACTGACCATTAAAAGTCATTCGGATCTAAATTGTTCAAGACAGGTTATCTTACTAATCAAATATCTTAATGAACCACATAATACAACAAACCTCAATTGCCACCTTTCTCAATTAGTAGAGTAATGTAAATGTATTTTCTGTAATATCAGGAAAAACCCATTAAAGTAATTAAACCAAAGTGCATAAACACGTGGCCAGCACTTATTCACTTGCCACGTCATGGGTCCACCTTCACAGCTCCGACATTTCATCCCTCTTTAAGAAGACTCACTACCAAAAACTCCTCTCCTTATTTTCCTTCTTACTTTCTCTCTCTATCTACCGGCGATATTTCTCTCTCCAATCAAAATTCTCGCCGGAAAACACCGATCTCCGTTGAACTCGTGTCTTTCCTCCGCCCTTCCTCTCCAACCTGATCTCGAATTTTCAGACCAATCATGAATCCTGAATAGTAAGTTTTCCTCATATCATCTCCTTGCTCAAAATTCATTATTTTACAACTAAATTTTAATTTCTTTGCTGATTTTTATATAATCGGTGTGATATATGATACAATTATTATAGATCTGTTATGTTTTTTGCTATATACCTGTTTTATCATAATGCTTTGCGCTTAATATTAGGGTTATTAAACAAATACATAACTATTATCTGAAAAAACCTGATCTTTTGCTAAAGTTTCGGTTATTGTACAGTAATTTGATTCTATTAGCAGGATCAACCAAATTTTGCTTTGATTTAATTTTTTTTTAAAAATCACATAAATTTGAATAGAAAATAGAACTGGAGAAGAATTGAATCACAAAGTTGCACCATAGGATCAGATTAATCGGCTGATATTGGTTAATTACTCTAGTTCAATCTAATAATGACAATTTGAAACATATCTTTGGTAATTTGATTTTGAATTACATAATATATCTTTAAAAAACTAGATTTAAGCTTTATTATGTAAATTTTTTTAAAGATGTAAAGAAAACTAGTAAGCTGTTTCAATGTAATAGTGAAAATGAAGTTTCATATCATCATAAACACACAAGTATATGCACATGATGTGAATATTCCTGGGGTTTTCTTAGTGATGAAGCAATTCACTATTGATACGCACTTGTGTTAACTAAAATTACTAGATGAAGATCTTATAGCTTGACTCGGTTTCTTTTTTAACTTTATGTGCGTCATTAATTGTTACATGGTTGGGTTAAATAACGACACGATCTTAACGTATCAAATTTGTCGTTTCTTGTCACCTTATTTTGTCGTATTAAGTTCCCAATTCATGGCTTCATTACTTATAAAACAACGAATTTGTGAGTTTTTATATTGTCGTGTATATAGTAAGTTTAATAATATATTTTGACTGTGCAGCGATTACCTTTTCAAGCTTTTGCTAATCGGAGATTCTGGTGTTGGGAAATCATGTTTACTCTTGAGGTTTGCTGTAAGTTATTGATTCTTCTCTATCCTTTTTTTATACTTTCTTCAACAAGAAAATAATGTTTAGTCAAATCTTTGGTATATCTATACTGTTTTATTTGTGTTTTTCAGGATGATTCGTATCTTGAAAGCTACATAAGTACCATTGGCGTTGACTTTGTAAGTTTTGACTTTGACTTTGACTTTGACTCCCTAATTCCTTGAATACTAATATTTTTACACTTTTTTTTTTTATCTAGAAAATCCGCACTGTTGAACAAGAAGGAAAAACTATCAAACTCCAAATCGTAAGTAATTTGATTTCAAAGTTATCAAATTTTGAAATGTGTATATTAAGCTAATTTTGTGGGGTGGTACATATACAGTGGGATACTGCTGGTCAAGAACGTTTTAGGACAATAACAAGCAGCTACTATCGTGGGGCCCACGGTATCATTGTAAGTATATCTGAGTTAATTCAGTTTTTAATAAGAGTAAGTGATTGATGGTATTATTAATTATGTGTTTGATTTGAAGGTGGTGTATGATGTAACTGATCAAGAAAGCTTCAACAATGTGAAACAATGGCTAAATGAAATAGATCGATATGCAAGTGAGAATGTGAACAAACTACTTGTTGGTAACAAAAGTGATCTCACTTCTCAGAAAGTTGTGTCAACAGAGACAGCCAAGGTTATTATCGTCTTTTATTTAATAATCTTATTATTCTACGATTGATTTATATTAATGTTTTCTTTTATTGATATATTTAGGCATTTGCTGATGAACTTGGGATTCCGTTTCTTGAAACAAGTGCAAAAGATGCTACAAATGTTGAACAGGCATTCATGGCAATGACTGGTGCTATAAAAAACAGGTAAGTAAAATATGAATAAAGGTAGGGGTAAAATTGGTATATAATATTAACATAAAATGTAAATTAATAATAATAGGATGGCGAGTCAACCAGCAATGAACAATGCACGTCCACCAACAGTTCAGATAAGAGGACAACCAGTGAATCAGAAATCAGGATGTTGCTCCACTTAAAAAGGAAAGGGTGGTGTGTTGGTTGTTTGGGCTAATAATATGGTGTTTCTATAATGGGCATGTAAAATTAGTCTCTCTCTCTCTCTTGAATGTTGAAAACCTTTTATGTGAAAAACTATTATCACTCAGATTGTATTTTTCTTTTTCTTATTTCTCCCTACATTGTTTAAACCATTCATTTTTTTTCTCTTCTTTATCATCGTATACAACATTTGTACAAATTTAGTAAATTTGGTAAATACCATTATTTGCCTTCCTTTTTTTTTTAATGCATTGCTATTTTATCATATAATTTCCAAATGAAGGTTAATATATCAGTCCAGGGTCTAGGCCAAACTAGGCAACCACCTAGGGCCCAAATTTTATAGGGTCCCCAAAATATTATTTGTTTATATTTTGAATTCTAACATTCCATCACATTCATTTTTTATCTTTTGTTTGATATTTATCTCTATATATTAATTTTTTTCCTTTTATAATAATAATATGATAATTCTTTATTTTATATTTTTCTAAAATTATATATTAATTTTATTATCTCCAATTAAATCTTTCTATTTTGTTTTTACCATTATTTATACAAATAATTTTATAAAGGACTCAATCTCAATACTTTAAAATTCTATAAATCCAAAAAATTATAACTTAATCTCATCTGATTGAGATTGCCTTGATAACCTATTTCTATAAATATCCTATTCTAGTTATATATTTTGAAAAATTAACTTATATTATTATTGATTTAGTTAGTCTTGTGAGAAAAAAATTGGTATATTTAAGTTGTATACACCATTAAGGGACAGAGAAAATGGTCTTTTGGTGCATATCATCTTCTATGATTGATATGGAAACAAAATAAAAATATATCTCACACCGAAACTAAACTTGCTAATGCTTTAAGCCAAAATTTATATCTTAAATTGATAATTGTAATTTATGTCGTAAATTAAAATATTTAGAAAATTTTAATTTTATAAAAGTAATAGATTCAAATTTAAATATTGGTTTTTGTTATATAATAAATATTTACCGTACATATTTCTGTTAACAGAAAGAATTTTTACAAGTTGAAAATTTGTAATATACATTTACGATCAACTATTTTGTAAGAATAATTAAGTGGATATTATCTATGTTATTAATTGTAAAAAAACTATGATAAAAATTTAGAAGGATACAAAGTTGATAAGTACTTTTGCCTTTACAAAGAATGAAAATAACAAATTTAAGATAAACAAATTTATACACAAGGGGCCGTAAATTTAGTTTTCGCCTAGGGTCTTCAAAAAATTAGGTTTAACCCTTAATATCGCTTCTAGGTATGTCTTACGGCATATGAAAACCAAAAAACCATAATAAGCAAAAAACAATAAAAGTGGTATTGTAGAAACTCACCGGATTTGAATATAAAAACATTGTCTTCATATTTTTTGTTAAATCTGACTACAAATATACATACTTATCATGACCGAAGTTACCCAAACTAGAAGTGTAAGTTTTTAAATCAATTTGTCAATATAATTAATTTAATTACATAAATAATAAGCATAATGTATATAAGTACTAATTAATTTAATATATAAACTCAAACTTTGACTGACACCTAAACCGACAATATTCAACAACCTCTAGATGGACAATGGAACAAACTCTTTGAGAGCGCATTGGCAGAATATCCTGTTTAATCTCCAAGCTTTTACAATCATGTTGCTTCCAGAATCCCCTGAAAATTAGTTAATGAGATAAAAAAAACCAGACATGGATTGATATTATTTAAAGACCGAGGTCGATTGTATTCTCATCCCAGAGTACAAAAAATTGTTTATCGGAAGGATACTAAAGAACAAAACCTATTGGAGGATATCAAAAGACTTTGATAGGATTTATTCCATCACCATCACGCTTCTTTTTTTACGTCTCCTTTACAGGCTACGAGTAGAGGTTGTGGTGAGGAGAATGCTTACCTCCACACTCCATCCTGCCCCCGCGTGGATTCTATGAATTAATCTTCACCACCTATCTAATCCCCTTATTATCACCCTAAAAGCCTCGTGTTTAGTGTGGTAACGTGCGATCACCCTCAAACCCAAACTCCATTGACATCCCTAATTAACATGTCTACGTGAAAAATTAAATTAAATACACTCAAATAATAAATGATCTTTTGTTGGGGTACTTTCAACTTTGCACATGTTTTCACTTTTCAATTATGGTTAGATTTATGATGAAGAGAAGTTGCTAACTCCATAAAAAGAGTGCGTAACTGTAATTTGAGGACATGAATTCTAATTTCAAAAGCTAATGCATATAATTATATTGATAATATAGCTGCATTTACTCGAGATTTAATAGACATTTTGATTTAGAATTTATTATCCAAGGCTTTCTAATTTGGGCTCTCTTTCTCTTAATCAATATAAATATTCTTTTTAGCAAAGCAATGCTAAGTTAAAGTCGTGTTCTTTAGATTTCTAACAACTAAAGAAAATACCTTCGAAAAACACTTTCCACTTGAACATTATCATTCCCCATTTTATGATTCTCAGACTTGTGAACAAGATATAATCATAGTTTTAAAATATAATTACTTGTGTTTCTAAATCACTTAAGCAAATGATCTCCCAAGTTAATTATTACTTAAACTCCCAACTCCACTTATGAATTCTACGACTAATTTAATATATTATACATGTCATATAATTTATAAGAAGGGGTAAAACTTACCAAATTGATTGTGATGAATGTCATCTTTTATTGAAATAACATGGCCAACGATCTTTTCCTATAAAGTAAATAAATAATTATGAAATACATGAACAATAAATGAATATCAGAAATAAGAAATTAAGATATTGAACTAATATTCTGTGATAGTGTGTATACATCATTCACTCCGGTTCAATCGTTGTTCTTGTTCCTTTAGTGTGTGTTGATTATTTTTTCAAGGATATTTCCAAATTAATGATATATTTTTAGTTAATAATATTATATTTCTGGTATATCATATATACTATATGTGAGCATAACAACAGAAATACACCTAGACACCCATGTTACGGAGGAAGGCGGACGGATCTTCGATATGATACGGGTTGGTATGGCTATTTGACAACTTCAAATATACTTTTACAAAATAGAATTTTTACTATATAAATTATAAATACACGAAAAAACTAAATTACTCAATTACACGAAATTCAAGTAATCAACTTTTTAGGTAATAAAAAGTTATTAATTAGAAATTATTCTTTTTACATTAACCCTTTCTTTCAAATTTTTCATATTGGATCCCAAATGTATTAAGAAATTAAAGGTAATGTATCAGCGCATCGGAGTTTGTACTTAAAAGATTTAATACCTAAAAACTTCTTTGACAATCTAATTCAAGAATCAGGTTATATTTGAGACGAATCTCTTTGATTCGCGATGCACCAATATTTTGCAAAATCGGTGTACAAAATTTTACATTTGCATAAATAATATGTATTCCCACTTATGATATTTAAGGAGTATACAAAAATATAATTAGATAAAAATAGACTTGAAATGTGCAAATGGTAGTGAAAACATGAAATTAAGTGTAAAAAAAACGTCAAGCCAATTACCATCTAGATCTCCACTGAGAACTCTAGATCCATCATGAAAGATCTATGAAAATCATATACCATTGGGTTATTCTACAATATTTAAATAGATCTACCAATATATCTGATACAGAAGCTCTCTTTGTAAGAGAAACTAAGAGAACGCCTATTTATTTCTTAAAATGTTAATCTATTTCTGAAACCCTTAACACATATTTAACAAGCATAATATATTTGAGTTGTTTATGAGATTAATTTACCTTGACTTCTTATAAGCATAACATCTCATCCGTTTTACGGCGGTGAACAACGTCTGGAGGAAACTTGGATGGTGAAGATATAGAAAAATTTCTAGAGAGGGCTTATATAATTAAGATAGAGTTGTACTAAAAATGAATTAAAGGAAGTGAGGTGTATCTAATGAGGGTATATGTAAAAGTTGTTGAGAGGACGAGGCAATAAATGGTATAGGGGAAGCACAAGAAACTTTGAGTCTCTGAATAATTTTTATTTTCTTTTATTTGGTTTAGATGGTGAAAGTAGGCATAGTGGAGTCCAGTTGTATTTTGTAGAATGATTTTTAATTTTTTTTTTATATGGTTCAGGCGGTCAAAGTAGGTATAGTGGAGTCCAGTTGTATTTTGTTTTATTTATTTATTCCATTATCGAAGTGTAATGTGTTAACTTAGCAAGGTTTTTTTATTATACACTATTCACCTTGTAATTGGACCGTTATCTCGTTGATTTTAAAGATTGAATGTATATGTGTGATCTAGTTGTTTTGAGAAAAGAAAAA
Organism: Nemophila menziesii; assembly: GCA_029959085.1. Taxonomy (NCBI): domain Eukaryota; kingdom Viridiplantae; phylum Streptophyta; class Magnoliopsida; order Boraginales; family Hydrophyllaceae; genus Nemophila; species Nemophila menziesii. Next base: position 22,239,297 of record JARWIR010000001.1, on the reverse strand, counting down.
GAATATCATCATGATCTATGTCTTACATATATTGTGAAGAATAATAATAATATAATATCATGTGGATGAGTATATAATCTTACACAAGTAGAATTTAGTATTGGGTGTCTGGTGATATAAAATAGGCTTGACAAAGTTCAAGAACTTACATATCCAATAATTCTTATGTGGTAGATTATTTTCATATTCAGTAACTTGAATTAAAAAATATAGGAAAGAAAATTCCTTATGGCCCCCTTGTTTTTTTAACAATGATCAACTTTTAGCAAGAAATTCCTAACATTCCTATAAATTCGATCTAGACCAAAAAATCAAAACCCTATATGCATATAATCTACAAAAACAGTGAAACTTCATAGATTTTTTTCTTTTTCACCTCCACTCGAGGTCTTAAGATATCTACCCATCCACATTGTATAACATTATTTGGTGGCTCCTATCCCCAACATGATCATTTCCCTTCAAGCACACGTCGGAGAACCGTTTCACCATGTGTAACTTGGTTTAATATATGTTTGGTTTAAAAATTGCTACTTGAAATATGGATTTATTGTACAGTTTACTTTCCTTAATAGAGTATTCACTAAATATAGTTTCCAGGCTTGGGACACAATATTGAACCGATGGTAATTTTCTATCTTGGTTGTAAAATTAGAGATTATTTGTTCTTTTAGTGTAGTTCTATGAGTTGGATGTGGAGGTTGGGTACCTCATTTTTACATGTCTTTTCTTCCATTGACAAGTAGGAAGACATTACATTATTCTTATAGATGTGTTGGTAATATTTGATCTATCATTATTCGTTTACTTTTTGGAAATTATATCTACTTGGTTTGGAGGGACCCTAACTTTCTAATCGACTTCAACAGTGCTAAATAGGAAGAAACTAGTAAAGAGGATAGGAACAAAATATAGATTGGAAAGAAACTCCAAAACACTTGTTGTGTTATTGCTTTTGGCATTCTCCTTGTGGAGGTTGTTCATACACCTAGTTTGATTTTCTAAACCTTTAAAAGTACCAAGTATTAACACGCTTAGAAAATAACATACCTATTAGACAATTAGTTATGCCTTAAATTTTTTTTAACAAAGGTACAACTTAAGATAAGTTGTTACATATTACCACTTACAAAGATTGGATTGGTTTAAAAGACAATATTATAACCAAATATGTATTCTGTTTGAAATTAATGTGTCTTATTTACCCAAATTTGAGGTAAATTAAGATCCCGTTTGGGATTGATTATTTTCGAGTTAAAAGCGGTTTTTAATTAAAATTAAAATGTTTGTAAAAAATATTAAAAAATATGTTGTCATCTAAAATCAATTTAAATGATTTTTTTAAGAATCACGTATCTAGTTCTAAAAAGGATTTTAAGGTTCTAGAGTATTTTTAGGGATCTAAAATCACTTTAAGTAATTATTTTAAAAAATAACCCAAATGGGCCCTAAAGCATTCATGTTTTGAGCTAAAAGATCCTTAACATGAAAATAATAAAAACGTCATCCTAACTTTTAAACTTCAATTATCGATTTCTTTTGGTCGAATAATTATCAAATATTTATTTGGATGAGTTACAACTCAAGCTCATAAAAGACCTTTGTAATTTGACACTTAGTATCTCTTTAAACGGTCTTAATAGCATAACTCTGCCTATAAATATATACGGCATGGTCGGTATGTTATAATAGGACAAGTAGTACTCAATATGAGTAATGTTAGATATCACCCTAATCACATTACCCTTTTATCCGTCTTTATGTGAATCTTAAGTAGAACAATTACATAAGTTCTCTCTCCTGGTTTATTATTTTCTATGGTGTTAAACCTAAGAGGTGATTACTGGGTGATTTGATTTGAGGTGATATCCAGCATTACTTAATACCATATTAATGATTGAATTTATTTATTTTTGTAATTGGCACACCGTAATCAACATTGTAATATTATTCCTTCGGTATTCACATTACAACAAATTTAATTTTTTTCATTACGTAGAAACCACTTATAAATGATCCATTAAAATCGTAATAGTAATGGATTTAAAGTAAACAACTAAAGGAATTATATAAAATTTAACATATTTCATATCTTATTTCCTCCATTTAAATATTTTTTTTGTCATTCTCTTTGATGAATAATATGTATAAAAGACTTATATTATTATTTTTAAAAGAGACCATTACCATAAGCACCCTCATGTAACACACTAATGTATGTAACAATCATGTCTTATATAAAAGATATAATAGACAATAATACCCATAAATTATTTTCATCTCACCAAAAAAAATTCTACCAAATTTTTATGATGTTATTTTGTGGATCAAAAACCACAACAATATATTTAGGTTTATTTTATTGTTTGGTGGAAAATCCCATCAAACTATATTTAGATTTATGTTGTTGTTTGGTAGGACAAATCCAATAAAATGCATCCGATTATATGTTGTTGTTTGGTGGAAAAATCCCACCATACTATACTTGGGGTTATGTTGTTGTTTTGTGGAAGAAATACTACAACAATACATTTGTGTATATGTTGTTTTTTGGTGAAAAAATTAAACTGTATTTGGGTTTATGTTGTTGATTGGCGGGACAGTACCTATAAGAATGTATTTGAATATATAGTGTTGTTTGGAGGAGAAATACTACCAAACTACATTTGGATTGTTGTTTAGTAGGACAAATCCTACAAAAATGCATTTGAGTATATGTTGTTGTTTGGTTATAAAAATCCCAACCAAACTACATTTGAGTTTATGTTATTGTTTGGTGGGACAAATCATCCAAAATTTCATTTGAGTATATGGTGTGATTCTCAGTTCCCGTGCAACTGAACAATGTGGGTAAATGATGTCATGACGACACTGATAGTGGTGGTGTTTCAAATGCTAAAGAAGATACTGGATAACCTAATATTTTGCATTTGCTGTAAGTTTTCTATTTACCAAAATTTAATATCATATTGGCTTTGATGCTTTTTGTTTGATTGGTTCCTCATCAATGGAGGATAGCTCATACCTCGTTAAATAAAGAGCTCACCAGAAACAATGAAATAGCATGGGCATACACGAGTATTCACCTCAGTAACTTCACATCATTAATCAAGCATTGGCTGCCTTTTCCTCTTTTCTCCTCGGGTCCTATATAAAGAGGACATTAGGATATAAATTGATATGCAATCAATATTGAAAGTCCTAGAGGGAGGGGTGAATGAGATACTAATAAGATTAATGCATAATTAAACATCTTTTGGACAATTATAAGTTTAAACTTCTAAGTCAATATATATCAAACTTTCATGCAATGGTGTAACTAGGTCTGATATAATTTAAAAGACGAGAAATCAATATACGATAAGTAAAGAGATATGGGATAGAAAGTACATAACTGTATAGTGGTTCGGTTATCCCTACTCCACTACCTAAGGATGCCACCTTAGGATTTCAAATCTTCTTGACTAAACTTATGTGTCTCTCTTAACCGGAGTGAGAACACAATACCCTCACACTCTTTCTTAATCTATCTATTACAAATACTAGATCTAAGAGAATAAAAACAAGTGTTTGATTGGTGGAATGATTTTTCTAAACAAACTCCTAAAGAGTGAATATGACTTTAAAGTTCAAACTCCTTGTTGAGTGGATTTGACTTGAATGCTTCTTTGAATTAAACTCCTTAATTGAGTAGATTAAACAAGCTTAATGATCAAGCTTATATGGATAAACTTTGATAGTTTGAGACCTCTTTGATTGATGTATAAACTTGTAATAATTGTGTTGGAAAGAGGTGAAGAATTGCACATCATAAAACTCCCATTTATAAATAACTTTTCGGCCTCTGGTCGGTATGCCGGTCCGGTTTGTTTTCTAGTCCAATGGTAGAATCCAACGTGGCATGTGACCGTTGGGCAACGACTCTCTTCACCAGTATACCGGTCTAGGCGCCGGTATGCCAGTCCGGGTAGATGAAATACCTTGGAAAATAATGTTTAATTCATGGAAAATATGTATTTAGATATGACAAGTGTAATCTATTTCGGGGATATTTTAAACACGATTTGGAAAATATTAAAAAAAGATTAAAAAAGACGTTAGGCTAACGATCTCTCCCTTTTTCATGTTTGACAAATCGAAATGCACAAGTTTGCCGGAAAAGATTTTTTAACAACTTTATCTTTTAAAAATGATTTTGGACATTTTAACAGAGTAAAGGACCGTAAAATAGAGAACCCCCCTTTCTCTATGCATAAAATTATTTTTGAAATAACAAGGGATTTTAAAGGTTATTCGTAAACATGTATTTAAATTATTTAAAAAAAAAAACTCCCCCTTACTCAAGGCATAAGAGGAAAGCAAATTTGTGTTTCAAAGATACGTTAAAAAACCTTTGTAAAAAATGCAAGCGAATACCTTTGATTCTTTCTCCCTTTTTGTCAACAACAAAAAGAAACAGGGGGCTTAACTTTAGAGTTAATAATGCAATTTTGTAAAGTCGAGGACTTATGTGAAATTTTTAAAAGTTTGAGGGACCTAAGTGCCATTTTTCAAATACTAAATATCTAAAAAGATAAGTTCACAAATTAGGGGATTAAAAATCATTTTCAATAAAGAAAGGGGCTATAAGGTCAAACAAAAAGTTTGAGGGACCAAAGTACAATTTTATAAAATTTTAGGGATTAAAGTGCAAATTTTCAAAGTGTATGGAGTATAATACAAAAGTTGATTTTGACGGATTATGAAGTCCAATTTTGAGCACTATAATGCAATTTCAAACATTGAGGGACTAAAGTGCAAAATTTTAAAGTATAGGGACCAAAGTGCAATTTATTAAAATATGGGGACCAAACTCAATTTTATTTACAAAGTAGGAACTTAAAAATGAAATTTTGAGAAATATAATTATTCCTAATACAAGATAGTATGCAATATTCAAAGGAGGTAATTTAAAATGCAAATTTTCAAGATAAAAAAGGACAAAAAAGAAAATTATACAATTAAGAAGCATCAAATTGCAAAGTCACTTATAAGATATGAACGAGATTAGTGACGAGCAAAAGCATAACTCTCGAGAATAGAAAATACATACCCAAGATAAAAAAAATATAGCACAAAATCTAAACAAGATTATACTAAGATAAACAACATTAAATAAAATATCAACCAGAATACTCGAGAGCAAATCGTAAAACAACGTGGTATGAAACAATCATAAGAAAAATAACCACAAATTCATAAACCATCCAAAAACAAACTAAAACAACTTAAAATATAGTTTAAACCAACAAGAGATAAGGAAGCATAATAACGAGATAAAAACCAAGAACCCAAAAAGAAATATCCGCAACCTAACGATTTTCATGAGGAGAACGACTTCTAGAGTGACGAACGAGAGATGCACTAATGCACGAAACATCACTCCTAATGCACGATACTTCATTTGCAAGGTTCTCCATCATACTTTCAAAAGCATCAAACTTACGTTCCACAAAATTCATAAACCGGTTTATAGTGGCTTCAAGACGAGAAAGATGAGTAGAACCGTCATTTGGAAGAGGCTTTTGAATGTGATTATTTCGTATAGGAGAGAGGAATGGGACTTCCTTCGAAATGAGATGTTGAAGCTTTTATGTTTGAGATAACTTGAGGATCCACAAAAAATTTCTACCAAATTTTCATTATGTTATTTGGTGGACTAAAAACCACAAGAATATATTTAGGTTTATTTTATTGTTTGGTGGAAAAATCCCACCGAACTATATTTAGATTTATGTTGTTGTTTGGTGGGACAAATCCAATAAAAATGCATTTGAGTATATGTTGTTATTTTGTGGTAAAATCCCACCATACTATATTTGGGATTATGTTGTTGTTTGGTGGAAGAAATACTACAATTTTATAAAATTCTAGGGATTAAAGTGTAATTTTTCAAAGTGTATGGACTATAATACAAAAGTTGATTTAGACGGATTATGAAGTCCAATTTTGAGCACTATAATGCAATTTTAAACATTGAAGGACTAAAGTGCAAATTTTTAAAGTGTAGGGACCAAAGTGAAATTTATTAAAATATGGGGACAAAAATGCAAAGTAGGAACTTAAAAATGCAATTTGAGAAATATAATCATTCCTAATACAAGATAGTATGCAATTTTCAAAGGAGGTATAAAATGCAAATTTCCAAGAAAAAAAGGAGCAAAAAGCAATTATACAACTAAGAAGGATCAAAATGCAAAGTCGCCTATAAGATATAAACGAGATTAGTGACGAGCAAAAGCATAACTCTCGGGATAGCAAATACATACGCAATATAAAAAACAATATAGCACAAAATCTAAACAAGATTATACTATGATAAACAACATTAAATTGAATATCAACCAAAATACTCGAGAGCAAATCATTTAACAACGTAGTTTGAAACAATTATAAGAAAAGTAACCACAAGTTCATAAACCCTCCAAAAACAAACTAAAACAACTTAAAATATAGTTTAAACCAACAAGAGATAGAAAAATCATAATAAACGAGATAAAAACCAAGATAAACCCAAAAAGCAATATCTGAAACCTAACGATTTTCACGAGGAGAACGACTTCTAGAACGACGAACGAGAGATGCGCTAATGCACGAAACATCACTCCTAAAGCACGATACTTCATTTTCAAGGTTCCCCATCTTACTTTCAAAAGTATCAAACTTACGTTCCACAAAATTCATAAAGCGGATTATAGTGGCTTCAAGATGAGAAAGGTGAGTAGAGTCATCATTTGGAATAAGATTTTGAACGGGGTCATTTCGTATAGGAGAGAGAGAGGAATCGGACTTCCTTCGAAATGAAATGTTGAAGCTTTGATGTTTGAGATAACTTGAGGATCCCCAATGTTATCAGGATGATTGTCTGGAATGTATTCATTATTGTAAATGATAAACTTCATATCCTAATGGCTTTATAACGAATATTCAATTTGGATTGAAGTTTTTAGTTTGTGAGCGAGAGGGGTTGAGACCAAAGTTGTGAGTTATAAGCAAAGAAAGGGCTAAACCATACAAAACATTTACGGTATTATTTCTAGCATAAATTCATAATTTTAATCATAATAGCCGGAAAGTTTATAGATTCGGAGTGATATATGTGATATGAAATTTAGGCTCTATAGAGATCATTCCATTGTGTTTTTCTTTGCAAAAAAAGTCCAATAAACAAGTTTATAGGCTACTTGAAAATCGGTGTGTAAAGTTACAAGTTTTCCAAACGGTGGTAGTGGTAGAAATTAAATGGGATTCCATAAAAGTCATAACCCGGTTAGTAGTATCATCATCTAGGCTCCCCCCACCCCCAACAAAAACCCCAAAAGTTTTCAAAATTGGTATTTTTGAGATGCGAAATACGAGTCAACAAAGCTTAATTTATGGGGTAACGAGTCACGAAAACATAGTATAGGAGGTAAATAGTCGCATTTTAAACATTAGGGGGTAAATAGTCAATCGCCCATAGTATAAGAGATAACAGTTGTATTTACTCTATTCAGTATTTTAGATTGTTAATCCATACGTAGTTTCTACCTTCGCTTTAAAAGGTTTTTTAAGTAAAATTTTGGATCGTTTACTTCCTACCTTTTTTTACCTATTTATATCACACAAAACAAAAAATATAGGATCAATTCTATTTCCACTACATTTATTAGTGACTTTTTTCAACATTTCCAATTAACTAACCATCACCTTTTACACTTTCATAATGTCACTAAATTGAGTAATGATATATGTCACCCCTTTTCATGTTACCTTTTTATCACCCTTCTATATATATGTTCTGATTTCCTTGAATAGAAGATAGAGAAAAATTAAATAGGATAGAGAAATCAATTTATTGGTACATGTATGCATACACGTAGGAGGTGATAAAAGGGTGATACAAAAAGGGTGACAAATATCATTACTCCGCTAAATTTCGTTCTTTCTTTCTTGCCAACCATGTAGATATGTACAGATAACCACCAAGTACAAACGTCAAAATTAAATAATTTGTCATCCCAAATCCCAATATCAACTACAAAACAACCTCCACAAGAGCAAATCACCCATTGAACACACCAATTACTCCACACTTGTGCAAGAACCCATACAAGATATCCAAGTCAAATAACAAGTAAAAAATAGATTTGTCTCCTCTAGTATAATGGGAAAAAGAACATAAAGTCTACTAGACGGCCCACCCTAAATCAACATTCGGTCTTTGGTTGGCAAGCTTATCAAAACACACGGGGCAACTACCGAAGCTATATATCTAGGTACATTTGTACTTGTACCAAACAAACTTTATGCCATCTAAGGCTGTAAATTCTTGAAATATACAATTTACCATTCTCATCAGGCTTCCAAGAGATAATATCATTATCAAGACTCGAAAGCGGTAGTTTCACCAACAAAATTGCCTATGCTCCCTAAATTAGGAGTGGAATGTCAATTTAGGAGAAATTGTTTACAAAGGAAAGAGGAAGGTGATTTAGCGGTTGCTAGTTTGATCATGTTTAGTAAAGTGTGTTTAATGAAGGTATCGTGAAGGATGTATAACTTTTGAAGCCAATGGGCTCAGTATAATATGAGTAAAGGTACAGTGTATATGGGACCTTAAAATGCACTAAAATTCTCCTTATATGTGGAACAGATTATTGAATACTGGACATGAAGTTAAGAAGTTCATTAGTAGCTCAATGTTCTTTTGCCCTTGGATGAATGGTGTAATGGCAAAGATGTAAATATGAGATGTGAGAAGTAATGGTTCATGTGTTGCTTCCTGTATCAGGAATTTAAATATTTTGCTTAGAAGTGTTAAGTTAATGGTAAGTGATTTGTTCAACATTAGTTGTTCTGATCATAAGTGAAAAAAATACCTCCTCTTGAAAGTGGATGTATGCTTTAAGTGCTTGTGAGAAAAAATTACCTTGTTGACCTTTTTAGAGGTGGTGTATCCTGAGCAAGCACTACTTTAATCTATACTAAATTATGTAAGTTAGGGTGTTAAATATCAGAGATTGTCCGTAACATTTTATATACCAAATTCCTAAGATGGTACAAAGAGCTAAAGATGCTCGACCAAGTGGAGAAAGAAGAGGAATGTGCCTATATCTTCTTCTTTTTTTGGGTTAGGTAAATGGTTGTATTAATAAAAAAACTGTACACTATACAAGAGAGTTACCTACCTAAGCTAAAAGGCTAAAGATAGCAACTAAGAAACTAAAAACGACTACCTCATACTAAAATTAATACAAGCTAATCGCCCACCATCATCTAAAAATGAATGATGAGGGAACAAGGAAAATAAAATGGAAAAGATGCACCACTTGATTTTCTTGATAACCGTTTCTCTAGATGAAGAATCACCTCTTATAGATAGGTGATTTCTCGTTTTCCAAATACAATACATGGTAGCTCCAAAACCAATCCTCCATGTTTTTCTCCTCCAATATTGTCTAGCTTTAAGTTTTTGAGCCATTTCAACGCACTTAGTAGCGTGTTCATCTCCTTTTCCAATCCTAGCCAAGACTTTATCTCCAACCAAATAGCCATCGAATAAGCAAAATAAAAAAAGAGATGCTTGTTTGACTCAAAATCTTCTTCGCATAAATTACAAAGAGGATCCAACTCCAAATAAGTAATACGGTCCTTAGTTTTAAGCCTCTCTCGCAAAGCCATCCATACAATAATTGCATGTTTAGGAAATACACACGAGTCCCAAATAATATTCGTCCAAGGTTTAATATAATATTTTCGACGGAATAAATCATAAGGTTTTTTATGTAAAGAATAAAATTCCTTACTCGATATCCCAAGTATAATGTGCCTCGCATTTCTCGAGGAAAACCACAAAGCCAAAATACTCTCTCGGTCTTCCACTCCTAAGGACCCACAAATAACATCCTTTAACTCCCAAACATTTTTCAATAAAGGAGAATCACTCTTTCTCGGTTTCCAATCCCAAAATCCACAAGCTTGAAAATATTATCCATGTATTCATTTAATCCAAAGTGAATTTTTATATTCTACAATTTTCCAAAGCATTTTTAATAGTAATGCATTGTTCCATGCTTCTAAATTTTTTAACCCAAGTCCACCTTCATCTTTTGGTATAAAAATCTTACTCCAACTAACTTGAGGAGGTTTATTTTCCCAATAAAAATTCCGGCATATGCTAATCACACGATCTCGAACACCAATCGGAATCGGAAAAATACAAAACCAAAAACAAATAACTCCTTGGAGAACCGATCTAATTAATTCCAATATCCCCGCGAAAGAAAGAGACGAAGCTCTCCAAGACCTCACATAACCTTCCAACTTATCAAAAAGAGGTTTATAATCTCTTGAAAGCAACACGAAGGAGCCAAGCGGGACCTAAGATAACGAAAATGCATGACACCTCTTTCCAAGAGGGTAGGTGTCACACCATTTTCAATATCATCATTCGATACACCAATATAATAAATATTAGACTTTTCAGCATTTAATCGAAGTCCCGAACAATCCCCAAAAGTATTTAAACTATCCATAAGAATTTTTATCGACTCCTTGTCTCCTTTTGAAAGTAGAATTAAATCATCCGCAAAGGCTAAATGAGTGATCTTTTGTTTATCACATTTAGGATGATACTTAAAATTAATAATCGTATTTTTCTTTAAAAGCCTATAGAAGTATTCAAGACAAAGGATAAAAAGATAAGGGGAAATAGGGTCACCTTGTCTTAATCCTTTTTCGCCTTTAAAGAATCCATGAATTTCTCCATTTATAGCTACCGAATAGAAAGGAGATGAAACACAAGCCATTATCCAAGACACAAATTTTTCCGGAAAATTTAATCCCTTTAATACTTCATGAAGGAATTCCCAAGAGATCGAATCATACGCCTTTCGAAAATCGATCTTAATAGTGCATCTCGAGGAGCTACTTTGATTGTTGTACCCCCTTAAAAGCTCTTGCATGAGGTGTATATTTTCGATCATAGATCTTCCCTCCACAAAAGCATTTTGAGATTTATCAATTAAATTATTAAGCATCGGTTTAAGCCGATCAGCCATTATCATGGTAATCGCCTTATACACCACGTTACAACACGAAATAGGTCGAAAATCATCTACACATGTCGGATCATCTATCTTGGGAATTAAAGCAATTATCGTAGTATTTAATTGACGAAGTAAAAATCCGGAAGTGAAGAATTCACGTACCGCTAATAAAACATCTTCTCCAATAATATCCCACGAACGCTTAAAGAAAAGAGACGAAAATCCATCGGGCCCGGGAGCTTTATCATTTGCTATTCTAAAAATAGCCTCCTTTATCTCACTATCGGTAATATCTCTACACAACTCAACACCTTGCTCTTGTGAAAGTACACTCCCCCAATTAAAAACATCGGATTCAGTATGAGATGTTGTATCCTTTGTTCCCAATAAAGCTTGAAAACGATTAATAAACTCTTCATACACTTGGGTACTTGAATTTGATAATTCACCGTTAGCACAAATAATATTAGGAATAAATCTCCTCCTTTGTTTACTTTTCATAAGCCCATGAAATAATTCGAACATCGATTACTTTTAAGAGTATAGCCAAGCTTAGCTTTTTGTTGAAGAAAGCTAATCTCGGCTTTCTCAAGAAATCTTGCACTATTCCGAAACCCAGATAAAACATCAAAACTACAATCATTATTTAAATTTTGTTGGAAAGTTACCTCGGCCTTTTCAAGATCCTCCTTAGCTTTCTTGGCTCTTGCGGAAATATGAGAAAAGTGTTCTTTATTAAGTTTCCGCAAATCAAATTTCAAAGCCTTGAGTTTTTGGCAAAGAATATATTGTTTAGTACCCGAGACAACGGTCTTATTCCATCCATTTTCCACCGTTATATTATAATTATCATGTTCCACCCACATATTAAAAAACCGGAACGGAACTACTCTATTCACATTTCGTAATAAAATATTTACCACATAAGGCGAATGGTCGGACACACTTGATTTGGGTAAGAACTCCGCTTGAATAAAGTGATCGGATTCATATAATTTCCGATTACACAAAGCCCAATCTATCTTGCTTAAGACATGATTATTATCCCAAGTGAAGAATTGACCGGTATATTGAATATCTTCAAGCCTAACAAATTACAACAATCCGCGAATTCCTCAAAATCACCAACCGTTACATTTCTTCCTCTAATTCTTTCATTCGAAGCTAAAATATTATTAAAATCACACAAAAGAAGCCACGAATCATCAAAAGTAGTGGCAAAATCTTTAAGGTTTTTCCACAAATCTCTACGCAATTCTTTATCATTCAAACCATATATAAAAGAGGTGTAAAGGCTTAAAGAAGTTACCTTGCACACAATTTTACAATGAATGGCTTGTGGTGTCCTCTCAATAATCACCACTTGCACCTTATCCGGGTCCCAAACTACAAGAATTCTCCCATGTTCATCAAGATCAAAATTATTTACACACTTCCATCCTCTAAGCATACTATTCATGAAATAATCTACTCGAACCGTGTTACTTTTTGTCTCCAAAATACCAAGAACATCAATATTTTTACGCCTTATAAGATCAACTACTCCTCGCCTCTTATGGGTTGAGCCGAAACCCCTAGTATTCCAAGTTGTAATGATCATCAAAAAGTCTCAGAGGGTTTCTACTTATTTGCGCATTTAAGTTTCGCGCTTCTTGCCTTCCAATATTGTTTCTTTTGCCATGCGTATTCTCTTCTAACAACCGTAAGCTTCTTATAACTTGCTTCGCGTTTTTACGTTTTCTTGTTAATTACCATCTCAAAAGGACGGACTTTACTCCCTTCTATCTCATGTGTAATCGCTTCAAGGTCCGAGAATACTACCATAGCACCGGAGCGAGAATTAGAACCTACTCGGAAAGCACGGATCTCGCAACTACTATCCAATTCCGGGATGAAATTTAAATCCAAAGCCTTTTCACGGATTGGTCGTACTGTTACCGGAGAATTATTTATTTCTGTTGCTGATTTAGCTGCTAATTTAATGCCAACAGTATTACTTCCTGGAAGATGCTGCTGTTTAATTTTAGGTGCTGCACTATTTATTAATTCATTTTCTCGAATGGAGTTGTAATGCTCCACCGTAACAGCAGATGTAGCTTCACTATTATTCGGACATGTGGCAAGTTTGCTCGGCTCATTAATGCTACCCTTAAGCCTTGCAAAAGCTTCAACAATTGGGACATCTAAAGGTGTAACGGTGTGCACCTTTTTTTGACCCAAATATTCCATTGGTTCCTTTGTTTTAAGCAGCAGCCGAGACCTATGTGGGGGTATTACCAAAATTCGCCACCTGTCCACTTGAAGAGGTGATGAGCCGAGACCCATGTGAGGCGCTGCACTATTCATTTATTGGAGTAACAGCAATTAGCTGTACCCCTTCACATCCTACTTTAGATTTAGTTTGCAGTATAGGTTTTCTTGTATAATTTAAAAAAATTCCTTTTATCCCGTCTCCAAATTTATGAATATTCCCACTCCTATCTTTATCTGAAACATAATAGCATTTATTACTTTCGTGTCCAAAAACTTTACACTTTGAACAACACGGTGGTAAATTTTCATATTCCACTAAAACACAATGTTTTTTACCCTTGTGTGAGCCAAATTCCACCTTTAATTTTCTAACCTAACTCAAATCTAACTCAATGAGAACTCGTGCATAACTAATATCCTTACATTCAAAAGTAATCCCATCCGTTCGAATTGGTTTTTCCACTTGCGAGGCAATCTTGGCTAATCCTTCATCCGTTATAACTTGTTGCGGGAGATTTCTCAAAATGATCCAAGTAGGAATCTTGTTAATCTCAAGATTTCCAAAATCGAAAAAGTCTGGAATCTCCGTTAGAAGAAGGAGTCGACTATACGAAAGATAAGGACATTTTAAGAGAATATTCTTCTTATCTCCGTCCTTCTCGAATTTGAATATTAACCATCCAGAAGGGTGTTTTCGTACTTTACATTCAACATTCCATGCCTTTACGATCCGTTTTATATCTTCCATATCCGGGGATTTTTTTCCGGCTACGTAACCTATAAGAGAGAATCCAAAAGTTTGCTCTATTGTTAGAACATCCGTCTCCAAAAGTTGCAACATTTCCCCTTCAACGGGTTCATAATACTTGAGTTCTCTTCCAACCGATGGCTTTCTATTGTTCAAAAGCATATCTTTATAGGCTATTCTCTTCTCCTTATCACACATTGAGAGGGATTCACCCGAGCACTTCATGTTGACGTCAAGTATTCTGGTCGTAACGGATTTCTTGGTGGTCGTTTCACGCCCTAGATTGACCACATTCTTTAACATGGAAGCACCCTCAATTTCTTCTTCATTTGGTTCCTCAATCACTAAAGCGTGTGACTGAGCAATTTCGTCAAACACTTGGCGTGCCACTAGTTCTTCCTTATCCTTTTCTCCAATTGCTCCTCCAATGAGACCATTTCCCGGTGGGTTATGGCCTAGCGTGAGGCTAGACATGCCCAAGGAGGATCCGGGACCCGGGTTTACCCATGTCGTGAGGATCGTGGGGTCCGGTGGCTCATTTTCAGAAGGGACGTGGGGAAGGAGAAGACCATCTTCCGTGTCCAAATCGGACGAGGAAAGTTATCGATCTTGAGACGAGTGAATCGGATCCGTCATTTTGGTAAGGTTCCGTGAAGAAATTTCCTTGAGATAGGCACTAGATCGGAAGATCTAGGAGAAAACACTCTAACCTCTCTCTAGAAATTTTTAATATGTTGGGGAAGGAAGTTTTACCTGCGTTTCTTCTCGATATATAATTTCTTTATGTCTAATGTGCCATAAAGCATACCAATCGGTTTAAAGTCCAAGAGGGAGAATAATGCGTTGGGACAGACAATAGCTACACTCTTGTCCTCATTACAATTAACAACTATCAAGCATCAACAACCAAGATGGACTGGACTAAGACAATACCTCAAAGCAACCACTTACTAAAGAACTAGTAAGAGATGGGTCTTCTAGAAGAATCCAACGGACTAAAGGGAAATAAACCAATGGAAGGACATAACATATAAGAGGGTCGACATCCAAGATGGAAGCTAAGACAACTAAGGACAACAAGACTATTATGCCATACTACTATGACAAACTACTAATAGTAGTATATAAAATAAATGTGCATCACTTCATATCAGAAAAATTCTAGAAGACCTGCTTTTTTCTCTGATTCTACTTTAAAAGCATATATAATTAACACTAATCAACTAAATCAAATAAAAATGCAAAAGGGATAGATAGAAAATCAAAATTGATCCCACAACAAAAAAGTATCATCATCCAAGAAAAGACTAGTAATAAAATCTCTAAAAATTATGAAAACGATTCATGCAACACATATGTAGGGGCAAAGGAAAAGACATATCTAAATGTACACTCTTTTAAAAGCATTTTCTGGTAGTCTATAAATAAAAACTCAAACACATCATTCATTCATTCATGTCCTTCCCCTATTAACTTGCCCAAACACTCACTTCACTTCACTTCCCACCCAATGATGGAAACTGCCCCTGATCTTGAATTGATGGAGCTGCAACATTTGTCTGATAACCACCACCCCCATATCCTCCACGACCACCACGCCCACCTCTTCCTCCCCTACCCCCTCTACCACCTGACCTGTAATTCTCCCCTTCAGCTGGTTTCAGAAATTCATTGATACTCACAGCACCCTTTTTCACCTTTTCAGTGACTTCCTTCTTCTTATCCTTTTCCGCTCCCTATAACCATTAAAAATAATTAATAATACTCTTTTAATTTGAAAGAAACATAATAGGATAAATAAATAAAATTATACCAGTTTAGCAAAGATCTCATCGTTATTCTTCTTGCAAGAAAGAAGCTGCATAGCTTTCAACTCCTTGTCAAGAACAACTTTCCTCTCCTCAGGCTTTGAAGCAAGTAAAGCTTGACGCTTTTCTTCCAGAACCTTCTCATACTCTTCAAGAGTCATCTCCTATTATAACAAAATCAAATTAAATATTTAGAATCTATAATTATATAATAAGTATTTAATTAATTAATCTCACCTTCTCCTCAGCCTCTTTAGCTGCAGCAGCTGCTTTAGCTTCAGCTTCTTTTGCTTCAGCCTCCTTAATTGCTTCAGGAGAGAGCTCCTCTTCAGGCTTTTCCTCAATTTCAGCTACTTTTTCACCCTCAAATATTGCAACTTCACTTTCACTAAAAAAGAATTAAAAAACATTTAAACACAAATCATACCAAAAAAAATATAAAATGAGCTTAAAAAAACACTTACGGAGCGATATCATCAGAAGGAGTACCCCAGTTTCCACGGCCAGCACCGTCTCTCTTAACTTCGTTACTATAAAGAAAATAAAATAAATATTAAATTATAGGGACTAATAATGCAATTAAAAGAAACTAGTACCCATAACCAGAGCCGCTACGGCGATCATTGACACGGCGGGGACGTTCACCATCAGCATCACCGTTATTGTAACCACCACGGCGACCACCACGGAAGCCACCACCACCACTACGGGGAGCACCACCGTAACCACCACCACGACGTTCGGTGTTCTTTCCAGCCTCACCGTCTTCAGGAGGTCCTCCGTATCCACCGGAATATCCACCGGAATATCCATTGCTTCTGGCAACTGAGTTGTCACCAGAGTCAGAGTCACGGTTGTATCCACCGCGTCCACCACCACGTCCTCCACGGACAGCTCCTCCACCACGGTTTCCACCACGGCCACCTCCTCCACGGGGAACCTCAAAGTTGGAGTCTTTTCCTGTTCATTACAGGTTTAAACACACATTAATATTACACCACTAATGCAAATAGCCAAAGATTCAATCTTTTCAAAAGATTTCAACTACTTTACATAGAAAATAGAGAAACTATACATATATAAACATAAATTACATCTTTGGTGTACAGATTTATGCAAATAAAAAATATTCCTCTGTTTTAAAAGATCTCAATTAGCAAATCAATCAATTGTGCAATTAACAACATATATATACAAATTTTATACATATATACACAAAAATTACATCTTTAGTGTCCAGATTTATGCAAATAACAAAATACTCCTCTGTTTTGAAAGATTTCAATTAGTAATAAATCAATTGTGCATTTAACAACATATATATACACACTTATATAAAAAGGAGATTCTAATCAAAATTTATATAATTGTATACCCACACAATATATCCAGATAGAAGAAAATATTCATATCATATATTTAAACTCTAAAAACAGTAATTCTATGAATATAGACACGATTTTATATACACATATACATATAACAAAAAGTTCAGATATAGATCTACTTATATACGCAGGCAGAAACTAATTAAACAAAAACATCATAACATATTAAAAAGGAAAATTCAAATCAATCAGACAGGATTAAATCGGGTGAGAGTTACCAGCTTGAGCAGGTGGAAGAGCCTTCGATGGAGCCTTAGCTACAGTCTTAGCGGGGTCAGCTGATTTAGCCGCCGTCTGAGCAGCCGGAGCCTTAGCAATTAGCTGGGTTATGTCATCGGTATCGTCATCACCCAAAAGATCAAACGGATTAAGACTTGCCATTTCTCACTCTTAATTTCTCTCTAGATATATATAAATATATGTTTATGTATCTAAAGCTCGATACTTGAGATTGTTACTGTTGAGAAACCATTGAAAATTATTGAAACCCTAGAAAGATAAAAGTAGCGGCTGAGAAAGAAGAAGAGGGTAGTTTGTGTGAAAGGAGAGTGATAATCTAATCTATATAAACCCTAGGGGGATAGTGGTAAGGATAATATTTAGAAATTAATTGATTCTGATGGGCTGGGCGTAAACTATTGTGTTACATGGGCTTTACGGGGTAGGCTTTTCTTTTTTTCTTTTAGTTAATATAATAAAGTTTCAATTAAAAAAATGTTTTAATTAATAAATTTATTTATTTTTATTGAACAATAATTTAATTATTTATTCAAACAAATGTAAATTTATTCACATACACTAGTTTCCACTGAAGTAAACCTAGAAAATGCTACCATATTTCATTTTTCAAAAAATTAAAATTAAAATTTCCCTCATGATTTTTTATACCGTTTCTCTCATTTTCTTTTTTATTTATCAAAAAATTAAAATTATTATGGATTTTATTTCGCATATATATGTAATGGGGAATTAAGAGTTATTATAATTTTTGAAGGAATTTATATGTTATTTAATAAAATTAATTAATTAAAAGGTGATTTCCTTATAGAGTCCACAAGTAATCAGTGATTGCCCATCAGGTCCAGCCCACTGCAAATGACAGACTTGCCCCTAGTTACCCATTAATTGGAGATTTGTTACCAAAACTAAAACACTAAAATCATGCAATCAGTTAAAAATTAAAACAAACAAATTAAAACAAACAAAAATCGCTAAAATCATGCAATCAATCAAATCAATAACCCAGAAAAATTACAATAGTAACCAATAGAATTCAAATGCAGCAACTGATGAAAAACTTGAAACTTTTGTTCAAATGGTGGGTTGTCCATTAAACTCGATGGGTAATGCTTTGTAATATCGATGGTGTGAATGTTGAAGTCGTTGGGTTAGCAAAAACTGGTGCAGACTATGAAGGCGGGAATGAAGATGATGGGTAATTGCTTTGTAATATCGATGGTGTGAATGTTGAGTTCGCTGGGTTAGCCTTTAGTGCTGTCGTCTATTCATAGTGGGTTATGTGTATGATATTGATGGGTTGCATTTTAAAACGAATGGTTTACGGTGGGTTCTTAGCTTTGTTTTGATGGGTTCTCTGTCAAAATCGATGGTGTGTATCTGCATCACACCGACAGCCATTCATCACCATCGTTGACGCACTCTTCTTGTTATTTGTTCAATCAAAAGACGAAGAAATGAGGCTCAATTAGTTAGATATGGGATAATGGGTCAGTGGTTTGGGATTAATTAGATAACAATCTACACAAACCTGTTATGTTGATGATGAAAAGAAAGATCAGTGGCTGAGGTTTTTGTTACAGATACAATCTACACAAACCCGTTAATGGAGCTATTCTCCTATTTCAAATCCCTTGTCGCTGTTGATGGAGCTCCGACGGGAGCTGTGATTATGCAATACCGGAGAATGATGACTTACAACGTACCTTGCATAAACTAGCTGATGAATGTCGTGTTGTGTATTGTTGGATGTGAGAAGCATTGTTTTGTGTATGAGAATAGATTTGTTAAATTATTAATTGAGTTTCCCGTAATAAAAGCAATATTTAAGGGATTTAAATTAATTAGCTAATAATATAGAGTTGGTTACATGCGAGAATCAAGCGAATCAAATATATGATCTGGTCTCGAACAGGGGCAACGATGGTATAGGAAAAAATCAGCTGGACCTGGATGGGAAGAAATGATGGGTTGGACCTGTTAGGTATGGATAGTTGGGTTGGTGGACTTAATTGGCTAAAACTTCTTAATTAAACTCCACAATCCTAAAGACATGTGAACTGGTTTGAACCACGACAGCTACAACTTAAATAACTCTTTCATTGTAACTCTAAATCGTAAAATGTCATTTCTCACGCTCTCTTAACTTCAAGTGAAATCATGAAACCAAAAGGAATAACTAGAATCCTAGCCGATTGTGGATGGTGACTCTCGTAAGTCAATTTTCAAGTCTTGTCGGTAAACGTTCGGACTGTTCAAAAGTGATTAAATTGTCCTCTAACACTGCCTGTGACATTGGTATCACTCTTGTTTCTTGACTTCTTATCATTGTCTCAAGGTATCTTAGTACCAAGTACCTAAGAGTTGTTCACTTAACACACAATTAACGCACAAAAACTTCAAAAGTAACATAAAAGCCAAGATGGTATGAGAAATCATACAACATCAAATATTAAGGAATAATCCCTCAAATAAGTCCTAAATAACCCCCAACATGATCTCTTGTGGTAGGAATTTTCTATCATATAAAACAAGACATCAGCTACAAATATATATATATATATATATATATATGTGTGTGTGTGTGTGTGTGTGTGTGTGTGTGTGTGTGTGTGTGCGTGTGCTAAAATTAATGTAATGGTGAGACACTTATCATACTAGATAAGAGAGTTATTATATACAAACTCATTGTTAATATGCAAAATAGACCATAGACTAGCATTAATATCCATTAAGCTTGGGGATTTGAAATTTCCAAAATGGAACAAGGAAAGCATTTTAATCATCCAATTATCAATTCTAATAGTAATAGTAATATCAAGGATATGCTATAGTGCAAAGGGGATAGACACTAGTATTTTATAGTCCAAACACAACTCAAGAAGATATGTTCAACATTCCTCCTTAAAGTAGATCTTACACAAGTAACGAGGAACACATTTCCTAATAACCTTATTATTTTCGTTAGATAAAGCATTCATAAGCACTCTCTATGAAAAGAACTTGAATTTAGAGGGTGTATGGGAAAACCAGATTTGTTAGCGAAGGATTGTTCAGCATATGTGAGAAACCCAGATTGGGGGAAGGGTGTTCATTATTAATAAGAGCCCATGTATATTCGGTTTTAAAGGATTAAGCCCCATGATGACTAACTAGACAAATAAATTGCACACTCTGAATAGTCCAAGGAATATGCATTTTAAGGATATATTTTGCTTGATCAAGGGGAAATGGGGGGTTTGATAAGATCTATACTCCACACTTTAGTTAGAGTGTCACGCAAATCAACCATGAATTTAGGTAAATTTGTCTCTTCACAATAGTGTGGAGGTCTAGTAAGGGTGATCCCAACCCATTTATCTTTCCAAATCATAGTATTGTGCCTGTTTTTGATGTTTTATATTGCAACAAAATCCATACCAACCATACCTTTAATAAGGTTATTCCATATCCAGAAGAACTTCTAAACAGTTTTAGCATGAGAAAAGTCTTAGTCATGGAAGTATATACCTTTAAACACAAGAGAAGCTACGGATTCAGGGTTGTTTAGTAGGGACCAATCTTGCTGAGAAAGTAGTGTAAATTGAAAGATTTAAAGTTTTTAATAGCCAGGCTCCTAAAGCTTTAGGAGTAGAAAGTTTTTCTTAATTGATCGAGTACTTACCAGAGTCCTCCTTATTACCTCACTGGAACTTGCCAGTTAAGGAGTAAAGACTTTTGACCACACCTTTAGGGAAAGTGAGGAGAGACATGAATAGTGGGAAAAACATGGACGGTGGTGGATATGAGAGTGGCTTTACCAACCATTAAAAAGGAGACTTATTCTATCTTGAGATCTTATAGGATATTTTAACACTTAACCCTTCATGGCTCCAACTCTAGAATTATCCCAATTAGTTGGATACCTAGGTAAAGACCAAGGGTTTTAGTTAAAGGTGTTATAAATGAATCTGCTAATTGTGGAGCATACTTGTGGTGGTATTAGTGCTAGCCAAAATAGAGGATTTGTGTAAGTTAGGGTTCAGACCAAAAGTAGAGAAGAATTTTTAAATGACTTCCATAAAGGCATTAATATCAAACTTTGAGTCTACTATAAAGAATATAGAGTCATAAATAATGAAGAGGTGATAAAATGGATGGTAATGATTATTTATGAGGATTCCCTCAATCGACCATGCAAGAAACTATTGTCTTAATGAAATGGGATAAAACACGTGTAGCAATAGAATATAGGTAAGGAGATAGGGGGTCCCTTATCCTAAGACATATAGATAGGTAAAGGAACAAGATAGGCACCATTCAAACTAATATTATATATGGCATAACCAGTGAGACAACCAAAGAAGGAGACCCATGGGGTAGAGAAGACAAACTTGGATCGAAGGTTTAGGAGAAATGTCTGATCCAGCCAATAGAGATTTATTAAAGTGATTACATATACAATTTTACACTATTGTAATTTTATATCATTAACATTGGACAATAGTAAAGAGACAAAATCTAGTCTAAATGTAATATTGGTAATGATAAAACACAATTGGAACTAACATTTTTGGTTTCTACTGGAAATATTCATTTTTTGAGTTGCCTGAAATGGAGCAACATGTGGAATTACTATAATACATTTATTCAAATAGTTATGGTAAATATGTACATGTATGTATGCGGTTATTGCATATTGTAATTAATTCTCAATTCTTGTGAATAGTTAAAGAATGCCACAAATATGAACCCATTGTTTCTTTTATTCTTTTACAGTTTTTACTTTTTTTTTCACTGAACACCAATCCAACTATCGTAATAATGAATCTCTGGGATCTTATGTTATCCATTGCGTTATCAACATAATTCTGATAAAAAATATGAATCCAAAATAGTGGTATCTAAAGGTCGAAACAACGTAGTTTTGATTTATACTCTGAATTTGATAGATAAATGCATCAATAGAGCTTCATAATAGTCAAGTATAGGATAGATCAATCATATTATAACTGAGATTGTTTTACAAATTAAGAGTCAATATGTGTGTTGTAACCAAAATTAATAATTCAACCTTTTGAAGGTAGTGATAGTGTAATTTTTCTTTATAAGTCTTGCTTTAAATGGCGTTTATGACCTGATATTCAAATTGTTGTGTTATGCATGTGTAGCATTCTTCCAGGAAGGTGCACCCATATGTTTTTCAAAAGTTGTACGCTTTAGGATGGGTCAACCTAAATTTGTAAATCAAAGTAATAATGTGTTTCATTTTTTTATTTTCTTTAGTTGCTCTGAATGTAGATGATGTATTATGAGTTGCATAACTTTGAAATTTGTGGTGTGATGGATGTTAGTATCAGTGATCCTCATTCAGTGAAGGAGCCTATAAAGTGCACGGTTTCAAATAAACTGCTTAATGGCAAGGTAAGGAACACAAATTTTTTCTTATGTATTATTTCTACTACTAAATATTCTTTCTTATGTTGGGTATGTGAGAAAGTAAACATTGTTAGGCTAATTTTTAAGCTAAGTGGGATTTCTTTCTAAGAACATAAACTTGTGGTGATTGAGTTTTGGTTATTACTTATATATATATGATTGTTGATTGTACTGATACCTTTATGCTCTTGGGGAGTATGAATTTATTTAGGAGGCTGCTGTAAAAAAGTAAATACTAATCTAGCTAGTTAAAATTGGAGAGGAGTACAGGTCTGTATCCTACACTTTACTCCTTACTATTAACTACACTCGTCGATTTCTCTTTGGGAATGTCAACGCCTACAATTACTCAGTGTTGCGTGCTTGGTGATCAACTTGTAAGTTTAAAAAACTCTTTATTTATGACAAGTTTGTATGAGCTTCAAAGAACGATAAAATTTATGTTATGAGCAAGAAAATCGAGTACAAGAGTTCAAGCTACCAGGATGGTTCTTTTGTGTTTGAATTTATGAAGGTTGAGTTGTTGGGTAGGGTTCAGAGCAAGAAATGGATGTTTCGTTCTACATATGGTTAGTTTCACTCCATAATTTATTCAATCACAAGTAATGTAAATTTTATGTATATGTTAATGTGTGTGGTATAGTGTATTCAAGTTGTTGGGCTTCCACTTTCCCAAACATCTGATATAGAGATTGTCGAGACATATAAAATATTCTCGTTGGAGTATTACTTTGAAATTCTTACCTCTACAATGGGAAGCATTCTAAATGAGAAAGACGATAAAATTATAGAGGGTTACGACCTGATAAGGTTTTGTGGAGTTGAGTTGGATTGCTTGAGTATCTCATGGGTGTGAATGTGAATAGGAATCAATAACTAGTTGTTGCTGATGAACCCGATAGGGATAATAAGAATGAATTGGAGGATGAAATGCATGTCTTGTTGTTATAATTTGATTTTATCATTAAATTTATTTTGGTATCAATTTGTATTTTTTGGGAATTTCGTAGTTGCAATTCCACGACTAAAATAATGTAGTTGCATAACTACGATATTGTTGCTCCAACTACAATATTGCAGTTACGCAACTACAATGTCGGAATTTAGCAACTACAATACTGTAGTTGTTATTTGGTAGAACTCTTCATTAGAGTTTGTGGAGCTGAAAAATAAATAAATCAAAAAAAATTGGAAAAAATCATAGCGAAAGATTTTTATATGAAAATTGTAAAAAAGTAAAAATAAATCGTAAGGGTTGACCATTGACCGTCAGGGTTGACCGACATTGATTGTCAGACTTGACTAGCCATCATCGATAATGGGGATAAAAGATATAATAAATATAAATAATTATAATATATTAATTATAATACATTTAAATGAAAATAATATTAAATGTAAATGATATTTTAGTAAAAAAAATTAGTGTATGATCAAAATTTAGATAAAGTTTGCAAATTAGGTTTATAACAAGAAATAAGATTATTTCTTGCCTATAATTGAAGAAAGTTAGTATTTTAGGTTTATTTAGGAATAATGACTAGATTTAGTCTAATATAGGATCTAACTGTCATATACCTACTACTTAAGTTTGGGATTTGGATCCTTTCCTAACTAGCTTCTATACTAACTATCCTAATAACCAATCATAATTAAGAAAATTATATTTTATTATATTTATCTATAATTAATTTTTTAATTCCTAAAATACTACACAATTTACATCTATTATAAAACTCCTATTATAATCTTTTAATTGATTTACCAACATCTGACAAAAAAAAAAAAAAATTGATTTACCAACCATTTATAATATATTTTCAAATCTTATTGTTTATAATCTTAACATCAATGATATAATTGGTTGTTAGGATAGTTAGTATAGAAGTTAGTTAGGAGAGGATCCAAATTCATTTTGTGCCCATAAAAGATCCATGTAGGATATTTCATATAGTAGTTTTTACCCTATTGCCCTTTCTTGTATTATGAAATGGGATAATTCTAAAATTAAATCTAAAATGCTATATTGCTTCTAATGATAGGCCAAAGAAATTAGTTTTCTCATTTTAGGCATTTTGACCATTTTACCATGAAATAAGAGATAAAAAAATAAAAAATTTAAATTTTGGGAGGCCACTAGTCAACTTCGACGGTCAACCGCCGGTCAACTAAGGCATTTTTTTCTTTTTAATCTTCTTTAAAAAAATCGGGGCGATCACCAGTCAACTCCGGTAGTCAACGCCGGTCAACTCCAACGAGTTTTTTTTTTACTTTTTTACAATTATCAGATAAAAATATATCACTGTGATTTTTTTCGAATTATTCTGATTTTTTTTTCCAGCTCCGACATATTTCGTCGAATAGTTACAATATTGTAGTTGCATGTACAAGTACAAAAGTGTAGTTGTACAACTACAAAAGTGTAGTTGTGCAACTACAAAAGTGTTTTGCTAGGCCTATAATTAGAAGGAAGATCCATAACTACATTTTTGTAGTTGCACAACTACATTTTTGTAGTTGCACAACTACACTTTTGTACTTGTACCTGCAACTACAATATTATAGTTGCAGTTCTAATACAGCTATTTGACAAAATCCGTCGTAGCTGGAAAAAAAATCATAATATTTTGAAAAAAATCACAATGATATATTTTTATCCGATAATTGTAAAAAAGTAAAAACAAAAACAAAAAAAAAACTCGTCAGAGTTGACTAGTGGTCGCCCAAATTTTTTTTTTAAAGTAAAAAAAAAAAGAACTCGTCGGAGTTGACTGTCCAGTAGTTATGGTGATGATAAAAATAAATAATTTATTTAATAATTATAATAAATTTAAATTTAAAAAGGGTATTTTAGAAAAGAAATTTAATAGTGGCCTAAATTTAGAAGAAAGTGGTAAATAAGGCCTATGATAAGAATTAAAATATGGATTAATGCCCAAGAAACAACTCAAGTTAGATTAATTCACCCTTATCCCAACCATTTTTTTTTTTTACCCATAAAAGGGCACATACATTTTGCTTTTTCTTTTTCTTTCCCACAAAAATTGTCGTTTGAGTTATGAGAAGTTTCACAAAATTCAAATTTTGAGTTATGGGAAGCTTCCCAAAACTCAAATTTTGAGTTATGGGAAGCTTCCCAAAACTCAAATTTTGAGTTATGGAAAGCTTTCCAAAACTCAGATTTTGAGTTTTGGGAAGCTTCCCATAATTCATTGTTCTTTAAAAAAGACAGTGTCTTATATGGGTCAGGATGTAAGGTGGCAGGTGCCTATTGGGCAATAACACATAAAATATCACATGACCTAATCTTAGAAGAATTATGTGTGTTTAAGCCTAAAAACTGAATTATCCCATATACAATCTAGTTTATAAACAAAAATAAAAAAAATAAGCCAGTTGCATATTTTCTCGTCCCCATTACAATTTTTACGCATGATTCTTAATCACTAATCATACACACACAATTCACAATTGGTATTCTTGTTAATGATTGACACTAATATTTTAATTTTTTTTTAATCTCAATTAGTTCGTAGTTGATTAATTTCAAGCAAAAAGAAGTCATTTATTGTGCAACTTTTCAAATTCAAGCAAATGTCAAGCCATTTCATGTAGTTCCTATTTTAAATTTCTCCATTTTTATTTTTGCTTGATAATTATCGTAGTGTGAAAATAATGTTCAACTTTTATTGTTTAATCTATGTTTTCCTTGTTGTTAACACTGGAACATGTAACTAGTAGTTTCTGCTTCTTTTTTTTTTTTTTTGCATTTTTTCATAGCTATAATCACCATCATTTTGTATATGTTTGCATATTTTTCATGTATTACGGACCTTATCTAAGTTGCTGATTTAATTTGTGGGTGTTTTTGTATGTTAGTTGGGCTTTTGAAATCAATATAAGTTTTGATGAGTTTTTACCATTTGAATTTAAACTCATTGTAGTTATGATATCTGATTTTTAAATTTTTTCTAGAGTTATAATCACCAACGTTCTACTTTTGATTTTGTATTTTTCATGTTTTATGAACCTTATCTACTTCGTTTCTTTATTTTGTGGGTATGTTATATGTTTTTTGCGTTTTTAAAATCAATATGAGAATTGATGGGGTTTTTACCCATTTAAAGTCAAACTCATTGTAGTTATGAGTTTTGACTTTCTAGATTTTTCTTAGCTATAATTTATACATTTGGTTTTTTATATTGTGTTTTCAATGTATTATGGAGTTAACCTTCGTTGTTGTTTTGTTCTTTTAAGTATATTTGTATGTTATATGTGTTTTTGAAATCAATATGAGTCTTGATGTGTTTTGACCCATTTGAATTCAAATGTGTTGCATTCTTCTTGTTGGTGGTCTAATTAGCCCTCCACGTAGCTAGTATGCAAAAAAAAAAAGTCTTCTAGTATGCAAAAAATTACACTGATTACCTACAAATCCACATATAATTAACATTGTACACATAGTTGTACTTTAAATATAAAATAAATTCTACACTAAACTCGTTAGAGTTTTATTTGTATAATTATCTTGATGGGTTTTTATCCTTCTCACTATGAATCACTAATGAGTAAATATCCATCAACTATATGTGGTTTACCATAAGAGTTGTTCACATGCTTGTGTATTCCATCTTGAGATGATATATCATAGCACCCTGTGATATTTACATGTATTACAATCTTCGACAATACAACCAGCTTGTCATGATTGCCATTTTCGATGAATAGTAGCGGATTGTGGTCATCATTATTAATAATCTAATTATTGTTCTTCTTGTTCGGTGAATACTTTTGTGCATCAGTATTATCTACATTGTCATTGATGTTTGGGTGTCTCAGTCGGATAGTGTGTGTCACGGGAGGTTGATCATCTTTAAACTATTAGGACCTTGGAGTTTCGATCCCCCTTGTTTCCACATACTTTTAGACTTTGTTTTCTATTTTTTTGTGCTAAATTTAATACCTTTTTTCCCTTCTTGGGGAGATATTTCCTCGGTTAACTTCCTCTTCCATTGATCGTCATATTCGAGTTGGGTTAGGTCGATGCCAAGATTAGGATAGGGATCGTCAATAATTATTCAGTGGCTAATAACTGAGACCAAAGTGGTTAATCTCAGTTCCTCGTTAGTACTCATTCCTTCCTTAGAACCATAAGCATACATAGTCCCTTCTTTTTCATTCATCTTACCCAACTCCTTTTTTGAGGATTCCTTATTTCGTCATCTGGTGGTACTTTAATTCCTAGTTGCTCATCCAACTCTAAGACTATATCATCCACCATCAATTATTCTTCTCTTTCTCAACCATCCACAGACCTTTGTCACACTTTTATTCTTTTGGTAAACCTCTTAGGGAGCATTCTCTATTTCCAACCCATCACTTTTTATTGTAACTCACCTTTGTATGTGGTTAGGCTTTCTATTTCAATCGCCGCCTCTTTGAATTTCCTAGACAATTTCTTGTTACATTCTATCATTTTTTTAAAGTACGCCATAATTTTTCTTGCATCTTCTATGCCTTCTATGTTTTGCTCCAAGAGTTCATTTTTTTGCTTCAGGGCTTCCACTTCTTTTACCTTATCCCACCAGCATTTTGAGGCTTCTGTTGTTAGAGTCTTCTCTGTTAACAAATTCCTCTTTGATTGTTTATTTTCCTGCTAATACATCACGAACTGGTTGTGCCTCAGCCCTCGGGTATATCGATGAATGGGGTTTCCCCTCCCTTCGTTGGTTGTCATCGGGTATATCATGGACTCGCATATCCCTTCTCTCCAGTTGTTCTTATTGTATCATTTCATTATCAACCCTGACAAGACAAACATCATCTGGCATATGATGCGCGATGGGCTCGTTTTGACCATCTTCATTACTAGGCCACGTTCTCTTGTTTACACTGGCAATATCAAACGGGGAGCCAGCGTTTGGCACACTCTTATTTCTTGATCATTCAATGAATTAACAACAAGAATGGGATTGGACCTTTTCGTTGATCCATCCCTAAATGTTTCATCTCACTCATTAATTCTCATTTATTTGATAAAGAATCTCTGTTTTCGCTCCTTCATTATCTTCTTCCTCATCTTTTTTCATCACTTTCCCAATCTTCTTATGATTCCTCATTAGAAATATAGTTGGAAATTGGAATAGAAATTATTGATTCTGTCCAATTATAATACAATTTTTTTGTATTTGGAATTGTTTTTTGTCTTCTGATTTTCGAATTTTGAATTCTAAATTTTTTGGATTTTTTTGGAACGTAACTGGAATTTGTTATGAGTTTAGATCTGGTTTCTACTTTGGTTTTTTCCGAGATTTTCCGAATAATTTTTCAAAATACCCATTCTGAATATTTTTAAGATTAATAAATATAATATTTATATATACCCCTCTCTCTCTCTCTCTATATATATATATATATATATATATATATATATATATATATATATATATATATATATGTGTGTGTGTGTGTGTGTGTGTGTGTGTGTGTGTGAATACTATTTATATTCCTCTTATTGTTGTAGAATTTTTTTTAATGATTTAAATTCGTAAATATATATTTTTACATGTTGAAAAACTTTCCACTTGAGGGTAGGTCGAAGAGGCAACCGCTTTGTGTTTTTAATTTTTTTATATTCTTAAATGCCCCCAATTTATAAACTTTTTTACATAGAGAGGACCCATTTTGCAAGTTCACTTTGAGCCCATATCAGAACCGTACTTGGTTGCTACATAAGAAATGCTCACCAACAAGGTAAAGCTCGTTAGGTTAACTTTGTTTGATGTCTTTGTTGAGAGTGACATTATCTTCGCTTTTAGATGGGATGTATGTATCGTTTCCATCTAATCTGAACAATTCCTTGCAAACCATACCATGTTTGCCACAACAGATTCAACAACCTATTTAGTACATCTTAATCCCCCTTCCAATACCCATTATAAGTCTCACATCTTGCAATGTCACCTTCAAGCATTTCCTCCGTATTTCAAGTCCATCAAGTGTGGGTGTTAGATTATATGTTTCAAATATATCAATCATTGCTTTTGCTTTAGTTAAATGAGTTGCTTCTCTTCAGATGCTTGACTACAATTTACATTTGTTTTCTTTTTGATCTTCAGATAACTAACGACTCACTTTTATTTGTTGTAATGGTGTATGTTTAAGAAGTAGAGTTTGGTTACATACAATAGTACACAAATGCACTTATTGTGTAATGAAGGGATCAATTATTTCGGCTCTTTTTTTTATATATAGTATAAGGATTTGTTGATCTTTAACCATTTAAAGACGAGGAAAATATAAATTTAGGCCCAAAACCAAGAAACTTTTTTATTTAAATCCTAGTTAGAAAAACTTATTTTTTAAGGCCTCCTTTCAATGTTTTGGATGGAATTTTGACCATTTTACCCTTGCTCGTAATAGGTACGGACCCATCACGGTTTTACATTTTTTTCTCTTTTTAATTAATCTGTTATGTGTGTTTTTAGTGAGTTTATATGGGGATGGGCTCTTGAGGAACAAAAAAACCTTTTTAACGGAAGTGGGCTGTACCATGTAGAACAAACAAAAAATTGAAAAACTGTACAAATATTTTATACCTATACCGGACTGGCCCATTACTAAACTTTTACATACATGGGCTATATCCATATTGGACAAAAAAAATTTACAAACTAAACCAACATTTTAAACCATATTGGGCCAGCCCCATTACCTACACACAAACTATATGGGGCTGGACCCAATTACGAATGAAATGAAATGAAAAAAAACCCCTGCGTGAACGGATCGAGCATTTGAACGGCGGTGGTGAAGATTAGATCTGAGAGAGAGAGAAGCAACAGAGATAGAGGAGCGCCGCTTGGTGAAGCATGGTTAATGGTTGAGCCCAGATTTGACTAAGGTTCATGTTGGCGGTGGATGGCTCGCGGTGGTGCTGGAGTTTGGTGATGAATGGTGTGATGGTGATGGTGGGGTCTCTGAGATGAAGCAGCAGAGATGGTGGGTCTCTGTGGTGGTGTGGGTGGGGTCACTTGCAGCGGTGTTTCTCCGAGGATGGCAGTGAGGGCAGCGAGGCAGCGAAGAGCGATGGCTGGCGGCAGTGTTGACGAGGATGAAGATGGTGGGGGTGGTGTTCTTCTGCAAGACGAGGTGATGGTTGGTGAGTGACTCAGTGTTCTCTGTCAGATGAAGGACAGGTCGTGGGGAGGAATGGGGATGATGATGGTGGGGCGAGCAGCAGCAACTGGGGGGGTTCGATTCGATTTCATGGCTGCAGAGACACAGCAATGTTGCTGTGATGGGGGGTTTGGATTTCATGGCTGCAGAGAGAGACAGGAGGGGTAGGATGGGGTTTTTTGGGTTTGTTTAATGGGTTTGGTGTTTTAGTTAGGTAGTGTTATCAATGGTAGTAGAGCTTAAGGCGTATTTTTGAGTTTTTCTTGCAATCTAGTTAAGTTTCAATTGGTCCAGTTTGAATAAGAGACATTAGACCTTTAGATCACGGACTCTTTTCAGAAATACAAAGTATATACTCTGTTTGTTTTGTTGAAAATATAAACTTGATAATAATTAAAAGAGTTAAATTTTAAATCTTTTTTTTCCAAAGTGGACAGGGAGTACTATATTACTATATATATAGCTTGTTTGGGAAGGAAGAAACAGAGCAAGGTGGGGGGAAGAGGCAAAAAGCTTCAATGAGAATCTAAGTTTGTAAATATGAGAAAATGGATATATCCATGAAAGTCAAAGTCACAAAACATCTAGATTTACACTCTTAAATCGAAATGTAAAACTTGATAACATAGAAAGAAAAGTTGTATGAAACAAAACCTCCCTAACCCCATATCATCAAATCCCTTGAAATCGACATAAGATAAGGTGGTGCTAGGGTGGTGGTGCCGCTTACTTTACACCCAACAAAGGGAATTGCCCAACATCTTGAATTGACGGTGCCGTCACATTATTTGAACGGTAATTTCCACCACCTCCTCCTCTTCCCCCTCTACCACGCCCTCCTGGACGATAATACCCCTCTCCTTGAGCTGGCTTCAGAAAATCATTTATACTCACAGCCTGTAATAATCCACTTTTATCAACAACAATCTAAAGCACAAAAATTCATAAAATTTGTCAAGAATGTATTTACCTTTTTAACCTTTTCGGTAACTTCCTTCTTTTTATCCTTATCAGCTCCCTAAAATCATACAAAAATTTAATCAAAAAAATTCCAAACCCTCCATTAATCACACAATAATTACCAGTTTAGCAAAGATTTCTTCAGCGTTTTTTTTACTTGAAAGAAGTTGCATAGATTTAAACTCCTTGTCCAAAACAACTTTCCTCTCTTCAGGTTTCGAAGCAAGTAAAGCCTGTCTCTTTTCTTCTAGAACTTTCTCATACTCTTCCAAAGTCATCTCCTAATTTACCAAATTAATTATTAATTTCAAGAAATTTAAAATAATAACTTAATAAGAGAAAATTATTCTCACCTTCTCTTCTACCTCTTTTTTCACTGCTTCAGTTCCGGATGTCTCCTTGTTTGCATCTTCCTTTTCATTTTCAACCACCTTCTCTTCCTCGTTCAAGGGTAAATCAGTCACGCTATATTTAAATAAAATTATTCAGTAATTACATAAAAGAAAAAGAAAAAAGCAAGTACTCACGGAGCAATTTCATCAGTAGGGGTCCCCCAATTTCCACGACCAGATCCTTCACGCTTAAACTCATTTCTACACAAACAAAATTAAATAAATAAATAAATTAAATCTTACATTATTTAATATATTAAAGAAAACAAATATTATATACATACCCATAACCAGTTCCACTATGGCGTTCATAGTTCCGGCGAGGACGTTCACCTTCTGCCGCCTCTCCGTCACCGGAGCCACCACGGCGACTACGTGGAGGACCATATCCTCCTCCTCCATCTTCTGG
The DNA here is from genome assembly GCA_029959085.1 of Nemophila menziesii. Classification (NCBI taxonomy): domain Eukaryota; kingdom Viridiplantae; phylum Streptophyta; class Magnoliopsida; order Boraginales; family Hydrophyllaceae; genus Nemophila; species Nemophila menziesii. The sequence goes on along the minus strand of JARWIR010000001.1, from coordinate 22,206,437 downwards.
AGCTCCTCCACCATATCCGCCAGAGTATCCATTGTTTCTGGTGAATGTGTTGTCACCATCACCAGAATCTCGACTGAAATTACGCCCACCACCACGGCCCCGGCCACCTCCACGGCTTCCTCCTCGTGAAGCTTCAGATTTGAAATCTCTCCCTGATCATCAAACAAGGATATGTCATTATTTATTAAGATAATATTCAAAGTCTAGAAAGTTTAACTTATAGATGAACAGCAAAAAAATCTAAAATTAATAATTAGTAATGTCCATAACAAACAATACAAACGTGACATCCGCAAAATCTTATTTCTTTTTTATTCCCTCAATTTATCAAACAATCAAAAGCAGCTTACGCAAACACAACACAAAATTATGAATATTTGTAAATAGAAAAATGTTCGTTTTTTAAGAAAGTAAACAGAAGTACATATTAGAATATATATCTAATAACGAATAAAAACATAATAGAAATTCAGTAAAAGATATTGAATTGAAAAATAAATTAAGTGAAAAACAGAGTTGAAGTGCAAATAGTTACCAGCTTGATTAGGCGAAGGATTCTTGGCCAAAGATTTAACCGCCGGCTGAACTGGTTTAGCCACCGGCTGAACTACCGGAACCTTAGCGATAAGTTGGCTTATATCATCGGAATCATCATCTCCGAGAAGATCAAATGGATTAATGGTCGCCATTTTATCTTTCTTCTTTCTCTCACTCTCTCTATATATATGTCTGTACCTAAAGCACGATGCTTTAGTACTTAGAAGCCATGAAGAAGTGAATTGAAAACCCTAGAGCGGCTAAGCTAAGAGATGTGCTTGTAAAGAATAAACTTTTTTTATAAACCCTAACGCGAGTTATTGATAAGGTAAGGGAAGGTTCATTGTATCGTATTTTATGTGTGGGGTCCATTTGGATTTTCTGTCAGTGGAATCTTATTCTTGTGGACTTGGGCTTACTTGTTTGTGTGGGCTGAAGAACATCACCTTTCTAAAGATTGTTTAGCTTAAAAAGAAAAACCGAGGATTGATCTTAAGATGGGCTTGTATACCCAATGCTTGCTTACCAATTCTAATAAAAAAAATTAGACTTGAAAGTTGAATAATAGAAAACGACTAGTAATAAAAATTAGAACTGGAAGTTGAATAATAGAAAATAACTAGCAATAAAAATTAGAATTGGAAGTTGAATAATAGAAAACAACTAGTAATAAAAATTAGAATTGGAAGTTGAATTAAAAATTTATATTCTCCACGTGGGAAAACAGAATGATTCTCGGATGTGTAGAGTCATCGCGAAAGGTATTGTCGTAGTTAGACGGGGATCTCGATGGTTAATACATAGCGGGAAGGATGTGCCGTTTTGGTGTGATTGGTGGGTTGGGAGCTCACCTCTATTGATCGTGTTATAGGAGTATTGAGATGAGTAAATTGACCAAGCGGGTATTTGATTACGTTCGGCACAATGGGTCATGGGATTGGGAGGAGTTTCAAAGGTTCCTTCTCCATCAATATTAATGGAAATTGTAGGGTCCAGATTGGGTGTGGATGGGGTGGATTATGACGCCTTGTCTTGGTTACACGAGCCAAATGGTGAATTTGCGGTAAGGTCGGTAAGCTGGAACGCTATTCATACTTATCCGGCCATGGAAGGACTTTGAAAGATGGCCTGGCGTATGAAATGTCCACAAAGAATTCGAGTGTTTGTGTGGTGAGCTGTTCGGGAGAGATTAGCCACAAGGGGTAATCTATCTAAACGAGGTGTAGAGGTTTCCGGGAGATGTGCGTTTTGTGATAATGCGGTGGAAAACGCGACACATTTACTTTGTGATTGTGTAAAGATCAAGGAATATGGGATATTATTAAAGCAGAAGCTGCTCGCCATGGGTGTTGGGGAGAAAGGCCTGGGAAAAGGTTTTCTAATGTGAGGCTGCGAAGTTTTGATGTTAGGGAAAGTAGTGATTCTAGGGTACAGCAGTTGGGAAAAGGTAGGAGGGATCCCGTAATGATGCAGTGGCCTGATTTCCAAATTTTGCAGGATCAGTCCCTGCGTATTTTCAGTTCACCAAGCAGGGGATTTTCGAATATGTAGACCAACGACTTTAGTCGGGCTTCGCTATAGGACAGGCCCACCAGTGGTCTAACTCACGGACCAGCTTCAGTAGGAGTCCAACATCAGCACGAACATGTGTTAGAACATGGTCTAAGTTCGGGGTCCAACAACACGCTGGAGGATGGGGTGTTTTCGGCTTTAGAGAATCGTGAATGGTGGCGTAAAAACATATCTAATCATAAGTTTTTTGCCGGAATTCCTTGGAGTGTATTTTTTGGTGCCCTTATCGATATAATATGGAAATATCGTAATCAAGTTATATTTAAGGGAGAGGGTTTTCCTAATGAGGTCGCGATCCTAAGAAAGGCAAAACATCTAGCGACTTCGTCTACGAAAGCATGGGGTCAATTACCAGGTAATATTACATCGAAGAAAACTATGGTAACACTTGTTAGATGGACTAAACCCGTTAGTGGTTTCAAGCTCAATACCGATGGGAGTTGTAACAACTGGAGACAGGTGGGCGGAGGAGGTGGTTTAATTCAAGACAGTATTGGCGATTGGGTTAGTGGATTTAGTATGAAGATTAATAATGATACCCTGGTCATAGTTGAGTTAATTGAATTATGTGAGGGGTTATAGTTGGGGGAAAGGCTGGGTATTCTTGACTTGAAAATTGAAGTTGATTCATGGGAGGTCATTGGTTTGATTCAAAATGCAGAGATTAGAAGGGGACCTGGAGAGCAATAGATCCGCCAAGTACGTACAATGCTTGCTAGAAATAAGGGCTTCTCTTTGAGAGGCATTTTTAGAGAGGCTAATTCTTGTGCGGATTGGTTGGCGAAAGAAGGTTGGAAGTTAAGCGACGAGTATGTGCTTCTTGGTGATCCTCCAAACAGAATTTAGAGCCTTCTCATAAGAGATCGAATGGGATGTAAGATGCCAAGGGTAATTTACAATCCCCACTTGATTAATGATGTAATAGTCTAGCTTATGCTTGTTCTTATAACACGGTCCTCGGGATCTCCAATGTAATCATACAAAAAAAAAGGTTTATGATTTTTTTTACCAGAATTCTCTCAAGAACCCTTCCATCCTATCACCACCACCAAAAAAACTCAACCCACCGCACTCTAAACCTCCCTCCCTAAATACTAGGTATGTTTTCTTGATCTTTCCTCTCCTCTTCCTCCTTCTTTTCCACTCTTCTCAGTCTTCACTGTCTCTCTTCATATTTTTCCGTTATCTTTAATTTCTATGTCCCTTCAAGATTACTATGGAACCTAAACAATCAAAACACAAAGATATCAAAGCTGAAAAGATCATCTTAAAGCCACCACAAAATTTAGTGTATGCCACACTTGTGGAAGCAAAACACCTTGCGAAAATCATAAGCAATAAATTGTTTAGTTTCAACTTTCTGAGAAAAACTATTAATAAATCATGGGGTTTAAAGGATACCATTACCATAGAATATTTTAGCTTCAATTCTTACCTTATTGTTTGCTCAAACAAGGAGGACTATCAGCTTATTCTCAAGAAAAGGTCGTAGAACTAGACAAAAAACATGTTCTAGTACAAGAATGAAGCCCAAAGTGTGAGAAAAAAAAGAGGATAAGATTAAAACACTTTTCTGGGTGCAAATTCATGGGTTACCTGGAAATTTTATCTCTGAAGAAAATGCTTGTGACATAGCTGGTAGATATGGTAGAGTTTGCAAAGTTCAACTTCCTCTGGTAGCCTCTTTTACAGCTATCTTAGAGCCCCAACTGAATGAGATATAACTCAACCTCTTAACGCGGTGTACTCTTTCAAATATCAGTGAGTATAAAAGCTAACATGTATGCTTAAGTATGAAAGACTAGGTGAATTTTGCTATGTTTGTGAACTAACGATCACACAGAAGAAAAATAATGTATCTATAGGAGGAAGCTTAAGAGAAGATTGGGTAAGTGGTGTCAACTAGGGTGTGATAAAAATATGATATAACTAAGTGCAAAAATAGACACTCTAGCCTAGCACAGTTCTGCAAGTATTACAGGACGTATGCAAGTTCTAATGATAAATAAGATTCGTTCCTGAAAGACTACGAAAGTTAGAGAACTTATGCAAACTATCAAGTGCAAATATAAAAGCTAGAATAAATAATACGCAAGAATAAAGAAAAGAGAGATAGATTTTTGTTTGGTTTTTGTAAATAGAAAATTAAAATAAATAAATTAAAGACAGAGAATTAAATATGAAGAGAAGATAGTATGAGAGTTTAGCTCGAGAAAATAGCAAGTAATCCCCACTAGCCTTGTTTATTCTAAACATGTAAGGGTGAATTATGTAGAATTGCAATAATCAGGATTCTAGATTCCTCCCTATCCCCGGAGAGCAAACTAGGGCGACCTCACAATCACGAGGGGACTCAAATAGGGTTATCCTGCTTTACTAGGGTCCTAGGTGCAGTCTGGCCTACCAATGATGATTGGTGATTAAAATAAACCTTAATGATTATCTAGTTAGACAAATCTTGCCAGGATTAATATTGTACACTAGACGTTTATATGGTGTTTCAATAATTAGACACCCCTTCCGGGTGACCATCTAACTACTATTAAGGTAATTCTATACGTTTGCAACCGCAAGGAAAACAGACAACAAATCAAAGCACATAAAACTGAGAATAAAACATGAATCTAAATTAAATACAATGGTATCCCAAATTAGATAGACGTCTAAACAAGTCTAGGGTTCATACATATATGCTAAATCTCAAGCAAAAAGTAAATTAGTTCATACTAGAAGAAGAAAAGAAAACAATTACAAATTTGAAGGCTTGTGAGGACATGATATGGTGTTCAGCTCCTTCCAGACTTCTCTCCTCTTGTTGTAAGCTTCTTCTTGGATTAAAGATTCGCCAAGGATGTGTTTCTACTGAATAGAGGGTGTATTTATAGAAACCCTAAAACGTTTTCTTGGAGTGGAAGACAAGTATTGGACTTCTAGCCCATCTCAAATTAGTAAATCTAAAATATAGAAAAGGTAATAAACTGTTGTTGTTTTGTTTTGGCCGTAACTTCTTCAATACAACTCCGGTTGACAGGTTCCATATGTCGAAACTGATCGGCTCGGAAATCTCTACACTTTTGCTTCAAACCATTCATCCAAATTCTTAGCCGTTTTTTAGTTATGATCAATTTAATGGACGTCGCTGTTGGTATTCAGATTTAATTGGCAACTTTATATTTTCCTTTTTTCATATTTCTTTCCTTTATCTCAAATTTCCATGCATATATTTTTTCCTTTATCTCTTATTATTGATTTGGGATCTAATTAATTACCATATATCTTTAAAGCTTCACATTTAACAAACAATTAAACCCAATATGCTCTAAAAATAATAAATAATCAAATCAAGACAAGAAATAAGAAAATATAATAATTCCTATAAAAATCGACAATTAAATTATTAAATACACCTAAAATGATGTCTCTAACTAAAATTAAATCATCACAAATGGGGATACATCAGTAAGTGAGTTCAAGGCTCATAACGTGAATTCGAGAAATTAGTGTTTACTTCGACTCTGGTCATCTTCATTGCCATGGATAACAATAGTAAGGAACCATCCAACTTGGAGTCGAAAGGGTAGTTAATTCGCTAGACTTTATGCGAGACAAAATGACAAAACTCAGTACGAATGAGAAAAACAGAATTAAAGAAGAAAACAAAAAGCTTACCCCGTTTGGTTCGTGAAAATAATAAGTGTTTTCTGTTTTCATTTTCTATATTTTCCAAAATGCTACTGAAAATATGTTTGGCTAAAGAAAATGAAAATAGTGTTTTGGAAAATAAAATAAAAACAGTGCTATATTAGAGAACGTGAAATTGACGTTTTCCATATTTTTTTTAAAAATATTGGAATTGAAAACGAAAATCATTTTCTGAAAATATATTCTGAAAACAAAAACAGAAAATATTTTCATAAATCAAACAGGGTCTTAGTGACAAAATGGAGTTTGAGGCGAAGGATAAGAAATTGGTAGTGGGGGGCCCAATTGGTTTTTAGTCGACAATTGTTCTTACTAAGACCATTTTTGAGAATTTTTAGAAAGATAAAGACAAAGTTGATGAGGCCTTTCTCTTTTCTAGTCACGAATGGGTCCATGATTTAAAAGATAATTAGGAAGAGGCCTTAAGCCTCTCTTTTGGGTCCATTAAGTAAAAAGAAGTGTATGAGGCCTAAGATACAAAGGCAAAGTGGGATTTACTCTTAAAAATAGAAAACACTAGCCTAAAGCCTGGTTTTACTTTCTTCCTAGTTCAACACTTGAGACTAAACCTAATCAGAACGAAGAATCCAAAAATTAGATAAATCAGGTCAAATTCAATGTTTCGACATCGGAAACGGCTAAGGAAATGTTAGTAGACACAAATGTTAGCTTTGGGAATTAGAAGCTAAAAGAGATTAACTGCACAAAGAGGCAAACACAACAGAGGCTTCAGAGTGAGAAATCTAAGAGTGAGAAGATATGGAAATCAAGATGAACACTAATGTTGGTTAAGAAGAGTCTAAATAATCCTATTGAAGAAGAGACTGGCATCAAGAAGAATAATGGGTTTTGCGGGGTTGAACCTAATCAACCTCAATCGGCTCAATGACACATTTGTGTTGGAATTGCCAGGGCCTCGACAATGCCCTAACAATATAAGCACTCAAAAATATTATTGTTATATCACCTAAAGGTAATTTTTCTTACTGGGACGAAGAATTATGATGAGAATGTAAAGAATATATCTTCTTAATTAAATATGAGATTAGTTGTATTGTTAGTCATGAGGATGCTAAGGGATGACTGGCCTTATTGCATTCTATAACAGTAAACATTAGAGTCCTTGAATACAATATAAACCATATCTATTGCATAATCATTGATAAATATAACAAGGTTTATTATACTATCTTTGTATATATACCTTCATATGATAATCTTAAATACTTTTGTTATTAAAAGAATTGTTGAATATAAAAAAAATCTTAAGCTCTCTCATAATATCATAGGAGGTATAGGTATTCTTAAGATTCGCTTGGGGAAAATAGGCCTAATAGGTTTAATATGGATAGGTTTAACAACTTGCTACATAAAATTAAACTCTCTTATGTACAATCTAAAGGTTCTAGTTTTACCAGGACCAATAAAAGACAAGATACTAATCTCATTAAACAGGTTATTAATATATGTTGCATTAATAAGCCTTGGGAGAATATGTTTCGAAATTTTTGTTAGTAGTTCTCCCTCCGATAGGCTCTAGCCACTCTATTCTTATTAATATATATGATATAACACAAGTCTTTTTACTTAAAAGATTTATCTTTGATAAAAACTGGTTAAATAATGATAAGTATAATGATATTATTAATAATATCTGACTTGAAATGGCTAATCTTAGAGGTAATGGAATTTAAAAGTATGGGAAGAAAATACAACACTTGACTGGGAAATTGACAGATTGGGCTAGAAATATGGCTAAGTCTAAAAAAGATTTCTTAAAAAAAATAAAAATACCTTACATGAAATGATACTACCTCACCCATTGATTGGGATAAGTATAATACAATCATTACAAGAATGGAACAAAGGTGGATACAGAAGAAACTTGTAGGAAGCTAAAGTCTAGAGTTAAATGGCTCAACTTAGTGGATAAAAATACTGCCTATTTTCACTCTATAATCAAGGCCAGAAGAAATAGGAATAAAATAAACCGTATTCTTAATGAGAATGATATCTAGATTGTGAAAAAATTGGAAACAGAGCATGATATTATAAGTTATTTTAATAATATTTTTTGTACTAAAGGTCCTAAAGATTACTTTGCATTTATTGTTTCCATTGAAAGTTGCACAGTTGAGGAGATGAACAAATATCTCATAGAACATGTTAGTGTGGAGGAAATTAGAAAATCTCTACGGGAATTGGGAAGTGACAAGGCCCGTGAGCCTAATGGTCTTCTAGATTACTTCTTTAATAAATAATGGAACCTCATCAAATTTGATATCCTTAGAGGGATAATTGAATTTCTCTGGAATAGAAGTAGTCTTTATCGAATCATAAAACACTAATTACCTTAATCCCTAAAGTTAAAAAAACTACTAAAATAGCTCACTAATAGACCTATTAGTAGCTCTAATGTGAATTTCAAAGTCCTAGCTAGAACCTCGGTTAAAGAACTTCAAAAATGTAAGCCTAAGATTATTAATGAAAGTCATAGTGCATTTATACCTTGTAGAGAAATTACTGAAAATATTTTGATGGCCGATAAAGCTATGCATTTCCTTAAGAGAAAAAAAATGAGAAACAATATGTAGCCATTAAAGTTGATGATGCAAAAACTTATAAAGATATTAAATGAGACTTTTTAAAAGGCATTATGATTAAAATGGGCTTCAATAGTATATGGATCGGTTGGGTAATGGGGCGTGTCACCTTTGTGTCCTACTCTATTCTCCTTAACAATGACCAAGTTCCCTTATCTGACCCCACCAAGGGGTTAAGACAAGGGGACCCCCTCTCCCCATTCATTTTATGTATTTTTACTCAGGCGTTATCAACACTTATGAATATTATAGTTGAGAAAAAACTTATTAGAGGCCTAAAAAATGCAAAAAAATACCTTACTCTTAGTCACATATTTCTTGTTAGTGATAGCCTATTCATTTTAAGGGCAGAAGTTGGGGGTATTGAACAGCTTAGTGAGGTCTTAAATTAATGTATTAATGCATGTGGGCAATATATAAATCTGAACAAGAGGGGTATTATGTTTTGTAAAAACACATGAGGATAAGATTCATAAAATTCTTGATATTCTAAGAATGAATCGACTAGAAAACTTAGGTAAATATATCGGTATACTAGCTGATTGGGGTAGATTCAAAGTTAAGGCCCTGGATTGGATATGATTAATAAAAAGATGGAAAAGTAGAATATTATATACCTCTTTGAGATTGGGTAAAAAAAATAATCAAAATTGTAGTTAATGATATACATGCCTACACCATGGCAGTGTTTTTAATCCCTAATAGTGTTTGTGATAAAATAAAATCTCTTATATATCAAGTTTGGTGGAACAAAAATAATAATAAAAGAGCACACTAGACAAACTGGAAAGATATGACACTTAATAAAAATGAGGGAGGTATTGGTTTCAAATATATGAAAATAAAAAATAAAGCGCTATTAGCTAGAAATGCTTGGAAAATTATGAACAATCCCAACTCTCTCCTAGCAAATACTCTTAAAGGTATTTACTATAGAAACTCTAGCTTTTGTAAAGCTAAATCAAGTCACCACCCATCCTAGGGTTGGAGTTCATATTGGAGGATAAATATACCTTTAAAGATAAATTTTTTGGAGAGTTTGAAATATATTAATATCTGGAAAGATAATTGTATCCCAAGTATATAAACCCTATATTGAATTTCCCTCTTACCACAATTTCGGATCTTTTCTATGATGGTTCTAATATAGGGGATGTTAACACTCTCTCTGAGTGGTTCCAGAGGATATAAAGAGTAAAATAACAAATATTATGACCAGGAGCGGATTCAGGACAAAAGTCGAGGGGGGCTTGAAATATATGGGGGTTCAGGGGCAACGTCCCCGATTTTTTTTTGGGGACGTATAGTGAATTTGGGTACATCTTTTTTTTTTAGTTATTTAATACTAGTACAATATTTACGTAAATACCAATATTAAAATATATTTTATGTAATCAATGTAAATACTAGTAATATTAATTCCTTACCTGTGTACTATATAGCATAAAAAACGACTAGAAATGAAAGAATAAAACACTATGTAGCATAGACTTCTAGAAAATTTCGGCGATGGATTAAACTAAAAGAACCAAAATTAAAAAAGACATTAACTATGTTATTCATATGAAACAAAAATTAATTTTTCATCTAATAATTTTATTAATAAATTTTAAATTTGTATAAAGGATTTAATAATTCACATACAATTATACAAATTCTTATAAAAATACTCAAACAAAAAAACTTATTGAATTTTTTAACTTTTATAAAGAAGTGGATTGGGGCTGTGGAATGGAGATACTACGGTACAATTTATGAAAATTAATGTATCAAATAAGGTTAAATAAAATTACTAGACTTACAAAATTAGAAAAGAAAAAAACTTAATTGTAAATTATTAATATATAGAATAATTTATTTATTTTGCAAAAGTCGGGGGGGGGGGGGGGGGGGGGGGGGAGGGGGGTGCTTGAGCCCCCTCTAGGCCCAATGTGCGTCTGCCTCTGATTATGACTCACATCAAGTGCTCCGAGGAGAATGCTTTTTGTTTGTTATCTATATATGGGGAAGTCACTTCTAAGGCAATGTATTTGTACTTAAACTACATAGAAATTAAGAAAGAGAAAAAAGTAATTGAAAATATACCTACCTGCTCTTATACCAACCCAGAAGTTGTTTGGAAGGAGGTTTGGGGTCAAAAGGTTACCCCTAAAATAAGGAACTTTGTCTGGAAATTGTGTAAAGGGATTTTTCTAACTGAGGAAAATAATATACAAGGAAATTTGCCCAGCTTTGTGGCTCATCTCTCCAATACAACTACTGTCTTAATCCAAGTGCACAAAAAGGTTTGATTTTTAGAATCTAGGGCTTGAACCTATAAATAAAGGCACTGATATAGCTAGTAGAAGACTTGGAGAATTATCCTTCTTTATACTATGGCATATCTGGAAAGAAATAAAGAAGTATTTATATGAAGGAATAATCCCTAACCCATATCATGTATTGATCCAATATCTTAAAGCCTACGATAAATATTTTGAATATAATGTACAAGTTTTTTTTGATCGACAATATATAATATACAAGTTTCTGAGGCTAAAAACTATTAAAATTCTAACACTTTTGAAACAAAAGAAATTCCAATTGCTACAGAACATTGTAATACTTTAATATCAAATACAGTTCAAACCCCAATGAATACTCCTGAGTTACATACTATTGGAAAATGGGGTTATAAATTAAAGTCCAAATCTCTTGGTCCTTTATCTGTAACAGTGCCGAAGAACCCGAGCTAATATGGGTGCGTAATGGTCTACTTTCAGACATTAACTTCCAGATTGAAGATATTAAGATGCTTAGTGATAACAAGGTGATGGTTGACATGGTAAATTTTTCAAAGACGTCCCCTCTTGCAAGGCATAAAATCTTTTTATGATAATATAAATTTTCCGCATTGTAATAGATTAGTTAATTTCTTTCACATTAGTAGGAAAGACAATTTTATAGCAGATGTGTCACGAAACAACATCTTTTGAGCATTTTGCCTAGTGATTAGGTTGTTAATCCTCCTTCCCGATTACCGCATCTATTAGTAGCTTCCCCTATTCCTAGAGTAATAGGTTGATCAATATTTCTCTTATGTATTGACTTTTATTTCTAATTTAGTTAATGTTTTTGACAAATAAAAAATTTAATAAATTTCTAATTTATAGAGAATTTAATTTTTATAGAGTTTAGTTATATATGGCAAACCTTAATCTAATTTTTTATATTATTTATATTAATTAAAATGAGTTATTCCTAATAATTTATATTATTAATTTAACATATATTTTTAATAAGATGTGACAATTAATTTATTTATATTTTTAATTTATTTTATGTATTTATATATGAGATAGTTCTCAATTAATTACACTTTCACACTTTTCATTCCCAAAAAAATGAAGGAGCAAATTACTTCCTACTTACTCACAAATTAGCAACTGAATTCCCAATTAAATACATTGTTGTCATATTTACCTTCCATTATTACCCTTATATGATTTTTTTTCGAATTTTTTTTCTCAATTTTTTTTTTCAATTTTTTTTTCCGATTTATTTTTTCGGAATTTTTTATTTTTTGAATTTTTGATTTTTTTGATTTTAACTTTTTTTTCGAAAATCGAAATTCCGAATACAGGTTTATGTGTTCCTGTAACACACAAAATCGATATAAAGGATTCTCTTTTTTAACAATTTTTTTTTCTCTTCATTAATTGCATACATCCTATTTTTACTCGTTTTTAACTATCTTGATATATTGTCTTATTGTGCAACACTTTTTTGCTATTTTTGTGTGTTTTATGTTTTAGGGTTTTCACACAAAACTTGATTTTGTTTATTCCAATCCTGTGTATTCCAAGAACACACAAATCTCAGAATTGTGTATTCTTAGAACACACAAAACTCATTTTTGTGTATTCATGGAACACATAAAACTCGAATTATGTATTCCTGTAATACACAAAACTTGATTTTGTTTGTTCTAATTCTGTGGAACACACAAATCTGAGAATTGTGTATTTTCGGAACACACAAATCTAACGAACGCACAAATCTCAAATTTGTGTGTTCCACGGAATTGGAGCACATAAAGCTCAAATTTGTGTGTTCATGGAACACATAAAACTCAAAAGTGTGTGTTCCACGGAACTGGAACACATAAAGCTCAAACTGTGTTTTCATGAAACACATAAAACTCAAATTTGTGTGTTCATGGTACACAGAAAACTCAAATTTATGTATTCTTAGAACACATAAAACTCGAACTTATGTATTCATGGAACACATAAAACTCGAACTTATGTATTCCTAGAATACAAAAAACTTGATTTTGGTTGGTCCAATTATGTGTATTCCTGAACACACAAATCTTAGAATTGTGTGTTCGTGCAACACACAAATCTCAGTATTGCGTGTTCATGGAACACAAAATTTTGGGGGAAAAAATTTCAAAAAAACATCCGGGAAAATATATTTCGAAAGAAAAAAAAAGTCTGAAAATAAAAATAAAAATGAAAATATATAAATATTATTATAATTTATAAATAGGCCTATGGGTATTTTTGTAATCTTCCCATTTGTTGTGCTTAATTGGGAATTAATTTGGAATTGTAATTAATTAGGAATTCTTACGCTCTCCGCGTAATTAACTGGGCATTGTCCCTTTATATATCAATGACTTGGATTATATTTATTTGGATAAAAAATAGAGATAATTCCCAATTAATTACAATTGCTCACTTTTCATTCCCAAAAAAAAAGAAGGAAGAAATTAGTTCCTACTTACTCACAAAAAATCAGCTTAATTCCCAATTAATTACTTTTGGCATTTTTAGCTTCCATTTTTACCCCTTATAAATACCTACTTTATATCTTAATTAAATCATTAATGCTGAAACCCTAACATTTAATAATCCCCTATTTTTCTTTTTCTTCTCTTTATTACTCTACAATTCAACGCTTCCAACTAAAGTCAAACTAACTAACTTCTCTCACACCTTCATCTCTCTCGCGGCACACTCAAGACCATTTTCAATTTCTGCTTCAAATTAATTCTCAAATTCTCTTGATTTTTGCTCTAATCATTCGTATATATTGTATTACTACTTCATACGGTATGATTTTTGTTAACTCACCGCATTTTTTTCTTAATTTTTTATTCGTTTAATGGTTGCTTTTTTGATAATATGAGTTTCTGATGATGATTCGTTGTTCGAATTTGATTTTTATCATGTTTTATCTCGTCGATAACTCTGTATAATTCATTTGTTTCATGCTGTTTGTTACATATATGAATTTTTTCTATCTTTATTGTATTTCACAGTTGTAATTTGATGTTTTGCTTATTATTTTTCTCTTGAATTTTCGTGTTTTGATTTCGTATAGTTGTTATACACTACCTTTTGCTGATTCCAGTGTTACTTCACATTTAGTATTGTATAATTTTTTGATTTTTTGCTGTCGTTATTCTTATTTTTTTTGCAGGTAGTTCATTCATCGTGTTTTTTTAGTTGCTTTGCTTCACTATATGTGTGTTGATTCACTGTATGAATTGTGTTTATATGAGGTGTTGTTATCACAATAGGTCATTTTCTATTTACTTTCTCTGGATTGCCTTGATGTTTATAGCTCCATATCTACCTATATGTCTTTGTCATGAAAATTCATTGAACTTTCTGCTAATTGCGTGTTTTGTTTGAGTATGAACACTTTAGGGACCTATAGTGCAATTAGATTCTACAAATTCTCCACATGTTATTGTATATGCTTGATTATCTACATGAACATATTATATCGTTTATATTACGATTTTTGTATAATAGTTGCAATTTATTGGAATCTTTATGTATCAATCTCCCGTAATTTAACACAGAGACCTATGATGCAATTATAAAACTGTTCGTATGCTTCATATCGTTATGTTTTGTGTGTTTGTTAGTTGCAGGTTGCATTCTTTTGTGTTGCATGAACGCAATATTTATGTGATTGTGTCTTGATGCAACACATAACTCTTATATGTTGTGTATATTTGGTTTTTTTTAACTTGTTTATTTTTTAATTTTCTCACGCTATGTTAATTGCATACTGCTCCCTTATGTGTTGCATGAACACAATATTGGATGGTTTATTGTATTGCTGCAACGCACAACTGTCATATGTTGTATACTATTTTTTCTGTCCTACTGTTTTCTTACCTTTTCTTCTGTGTTTTTTGTTTTTTTCATTGTAGATGTCTTCCCCGCTCATGGTTATCTTCCAGTTTGGGCAGATTCAGTCCGTCCAACTATTCGAACTTTTCAATTGTCTAGGTTCCTTATTTAGCTTTGTCGCTTCGAAATGGCCATGTCTCGATTCCGACTACATCTCACTTCATTACTCAATCGGAGAGTTAGGACGCTTGTTGTTAGACGGCGACGATACTTTTTGCAACATGCTCACTATGTTGACCATCAATCCAGTCTCGATTTTTGAAATTGCTGTCACGGACTGTAGATATGTTCATCCTGTTTCTTCGTTGTCCGTTGCTCTTTCCGAATCTGCTTGCCATCAACCTTCCTCCAGTTCTTCTTCTTCGACCAACTCTGCAGTTGTTCACCCCAAAGATGATCCAACCGCACTTGCCACTGCGTGACCAGCTTTTTATTATGAATCGTTTGATACCACTTGACTGTTTGTGATTTTGATTTTTTATGTAATGGATACTTAACTTTCCGAATCAAACATTATGTTATGTTATGTATTGTTTTGTGTGTTGCAGCTTTACAGAATATGTGTTCTCGTGTGTTGCAGATTTACACAATATGTGTTCTTGTGTGTAGCTATAACACATAATTCTACTAATCTTATACCTATTTTCAAATTACATATTTTGACGTCTTTTTTTGTGTTGCATCAACACATAATAATATGAATTATGACTTATAGACTGATGTCTCCCGATTTGTTCTAATTATTAGCCCCTTGGAGACATCCTTTTAGGTGAATAAATGACTTGTTTGATAGACTTTTAAGCTTATTTGATCATATTGCACTTTCTCCCCTTGGAAATTAACTATTTGCAGAATCTGAGCTTTTGTGCATAAATTTGACTGTTTTTAATGCAAAGTTAATAGGTTCTTGAAAGACCAATCCAAGGAGAAAAAGTGAGAATAAAGTCTTAGTGTATTTTAGAGTGTTAGGAAATGATTTCTAGTCGAGTTTCTATTTTTAGAGTACACTTTCCTATTTTGATTTCTTAATTTATTGATTTATTCTTTTTAAGCATATGCGGTTTAATTATTTATTTAATGTGAAGCTTTTAAAGATAAATGGTAATTACTTAGAGGCCAAGTCAAGATAAAGATGAAAGGAAAGAAGATTTACATGGAAATAAGAAGATTTGGTAAAGATTTATTTAAAGGAGGAAAAGATAAAGCTGCCTTTTGAAATCTGAAATCCAGCCACGTTTTAGAGATAAAATCATAATAAAAGATTGGCATGGATTCTGGACAAATGGTCTGCACCAATAGAAAGAGCTTTCCAAGACAAGCAGTTTCATATATTGGAACTTCTCAAACGGATAAGTATTGAAAAAGATATGACCAAATCAAATCAGCAGAATCTTATATTTTAGAGCTACGAATTTAAGAGTCTTTGCCTTGTCTTCCACTCCAAGTAATTCGACCTAGGGCTTGCTAACACCTATAAATACACCCCTTAGACCTCATTATTCAGTACCTCTCACAATTCATTCAATATATACATCATTAGAGAGAGCGTCAAGAGGCGGAAGCAAGAGCGGAGACTGTCTATATCTCCAACAACAGTTCAAGCCAATTCCTCTATCTAGGTTCTTATTTTATTTATGTTATTAGGAACATGTATAGTATTAATTTCTTTACTGTTTTTACTTTCAATATGAGCTAAACCTTAATTACTTGAGAATCGCAATAAAGGGATGAACCCTAATTAATTTAATTTATGTTTTGCATTTGGGATTGCATGATTTAAATAGGATTGAGTTTTATATATTGGTTATTACTTTGTTTTTATTACTAATTCTTTTCCGCGCAACTAGAATTAGCTGTTAGTATTTGGGCTATTCACTTTAGTGGCGAAGTGATCATCCGACAGGGGGGTTTGAATACAGATCTAGGTAATACCCGTGTAATGTCCGTTATTGACCGACAGGCTTAACTAGTTACATAGCCAAAGAGGTAAAATCTTATCATCCGAAAAGCCATATTCGACCATGCAGGTGTTTATGATACTTTAGGATAGCTCCTAGGTCCACCCGACAGGGGGCTAGGAGATATTAGAGTCCCGACTAATATTATAATTCCAATTCTACCCTTAAACATAGCATAGATTATATTGATTAAGTGGATTCCTAGCGAGACTCAAGTATAGCTCATATCTGCATCTTAGTCCTTTAGTATTTATTTTCAGTAATTTATTTTCATGCATTCTTAGGATTAATATAAACACCAAATAAATATCTTTGCTCTTTTATTTTCTGTATTTGCAATTATTACTACTTATCTGTTGAACACTTGGGTTATACCAGTCCAATCCCTGAGAACGAATCCGACTTATCGGAGTATTACTTGGACAACCGTACACTTGCGGTTAAGTGGTTCCTTTATTTTTGCTTTTAATTTTATAACACCCTAGGACCCACCAAGTTTTTGGCGCCGCTGCCGGGGATTGCAGCGTGTGACCCCGGTGTTTAATCTTTAAGTAGTTTTAATTGTTTATTTATTTTTATTTTTCAGTTTTACGCTTGGTTTTTGTTTTTGTTTTGTTTTTACAGGTTCTTTATTTAGGTAATGTTCAAGAGATTTGATTAAAAGATGTATAGAGGACATTACCCAGATCCCGATCCATATGACTATTGGGAAGACTCTTCGGGACAACAACAATGGGGTAGTAACTTCTACCAACAATCCTATCAATACCCGCAAGAGCAGGATTGGAACAACCAATGGATCGGGAATAATCAACAACAACCGTCATATCACTATCAGCAAGAACATGAATGGAACAACCAGTGGGTTGAAAACATTCAACAACCTCCACCTTCACCACAAATTTCCCAGTTATATAGATCAATTACAGAACTCATGGGATTATATGAACAATCGCAGAAGTTAGCAGATGAACAAGATTCCCGCTTGCAAGAAATGCAAAAGGAGCTAGACGAAATAGAATCCATACTTAATTCTCAGCATTCTGCCGATAGTATCAAGTCTTATGAAGAGGAAAGAGATCAACTGGAAGAAGTAGTTGAGGAGGAGGTGTTGAAGGAAGATACTATTGATAGTGATATGACCATCATGCCGGTTATAAAAGAAGACCACCATGTGGTTGACAATCCTATTAGCATGGTGGAAGAAGGGGTAGCAACGAAAATCCTAGAAATTGAAACTGAGGTTGCTATTCCTATGGTGCGTGCACATGATCATGATACAGAACGCAACCAAGAAAAAGAGGTGATCGAGATTATTAAGATTCCACATCAAGAATATGATGAAGTAATAGTGGAATATTGGGTTGAAAGCGAAGACGAATGTGAAGTGGTTGAGGAATCAATCGAAGAATTCAAAGTTCATAATAAAAGAGAAATCGAATTCCCACCACAAAAAGTTCACCAATCACTATCTCCACCACAAGTCATCATTAGAGATAAAATATTGGAATTACCTCTATTATTAAAAATGATCAATAGGTGCTACGCAAGAAAGGTGCTACACCGCGAGAGTAAAGCGGCACGGAGAAGCACCTACCCACCACACTTTAAAGAGGAATGCGAGATTGAAGAGAATAAAAATGAGCTTATACCGTTGAGGACGGTTATCTACTATCGTGTGGTGAAGAATACGTTTCGTCATGGAAGTAAGAAGGCGAAACGGAGATACTACCCTCCCCCTTTCAGAGATCGATTGAATAAAATTTTAAGGGGGAAGGTTCCGAAGCTTACATACCAAGGACGAGGCGAATTCAAGCGGAGGAGAACCGCAAGGGCCTCAATACCATCTTCATGGAAGGTAACGCGTCGAACTTAAAGACGTAATAAACAAAAGTGCTTCTTGGGAGACAACCCATGTTTAAATTGCTTTCTGTTTTCAATTCCTAGTGTATAATTCTAAGTAAGTGTCAAGTTTTAGTGTCTACTTTTAAAGAAATGAGAAGGGTATTGTGTTAATAGTGCAGGAATCGAGTTTGGGAAGCTAGGAAAAATTTTGTGGAGAATTCAAGGCTAGCGCGGACTACCCCGCGGTGTACCCCCTACCGCAGGGATATACCGCGCCTCAAAAACCCGTACCACGGGTACGCACCACGGGTCTTATCCAGAAGCGAGAAAAAAGAGAAGCTGATCGGTGCGGTGCACCGCGCCCTACACCGCACGCCCAAAACCCGTACCACGGGTTGTGTACCGCGGGTTTTTTGACGGAGTATGTGCGGACTACCCCATGCACCGCACCCCTGCACCGCAGGGCAAAAACCCGTACCACGGGGTGCTAGCACGGGGTCAAGACAGGGGCAAAAAATTAACATCAACAGCGCTGCGGTGTACCCCGCGGTATACTCCATGCACCGCAGGGATGCACCGCGCCAGGCGGTTTGTGAAGACCAGAAGCCCAAGCAACTTCTTACCTTAACGATAAACCCTAGAATGAATTTTCCAGACCTTAAACCCTATATACCTGCACAAAGACCACTACAACACCCAAGAACATTAAATCTTTCCTCCTAATCCATTCCAAACACACATCCAACACCACAATCCTTCAAGAACATCAAGAAATCTTCTCCTTCAAGCTTTAGCCTCTTCATCAAAGCTTCAAACCTATTCATTAGACCTTCCCCAAGCCATTACATATTCATTACCCATCTCATATAACACCTAAGACCTTCATTATAAATCCTCAAAATATCAAATTTCAAACTCTTCTCTAGTTTTTGATTATTTGAAGTTTTGAGTTTGGGGTCCATTGAGATGTCAAAGATTGGGAGGTCAAGAATACCATGAAGAGGAAGAAGAAGTTGAAGAACCTTGTATTACTTTTGGGTGTTGAAAGATGTAGTTGAAAGAATTTTTGGAGGATAATCATGAAAAGGTGTTGAAACCCATAGGAAAAATCACAAAAGAGTTGGAGCTTATGCAAATCATATTACGTGGAGTGAGCAATGTTCAACATGCCACCTACGCAACACAAGGAGCTCAACATACACGCAACCAAGGAAACCAGCTTCGTGCTGGTTCAGATACGTTTTCCTATCCCTTTCTTATTTGTTTTAATTGTTTAATTTCTTTCTTGAGTCTTTTTCGAGTCGTGGGGACACGACTCATTTTTGAGTTTGGGGTGGGGTTCGTTGCCTCATCCCAATTTTATGTGTTTTACAGTTTTTTTTTCATTTTAGTTTGAGGAATGTTTTGACTGTAGAGCTGTAGAGTGTTTTAAATGCCCCCATCAAGCATGTTTTTTATAAATTTATGACAGAAAATAGTTGACTTTAGGAGTTAGTGTAAACTGTACTTTGATTGCATGCAAATATGAGGTAATTGATAGGAAGAATTAATGAACAATGCAAAAGAAGTAAACTTGTGCTTAAGGATAATCGGTGGTTTGTAGAACGCGAGATCTAAATGAGTAGAGAACCCACTTAGGTATGAATTAGAGACAAGTTGTGTAAATAGGAAGATGATAGAGGCAGTTCTTTGTTAGCCCTTTGAACCCTTTTTGGCATTCTATCCCTGAATTAATTTTATCCTTCTTAGACAAATTTTTAGCCTTTAAGCCTTTCTTTTGTCGCCACATTATAAGCCAATTTCCCTTTAGATTGTTAGGCATGACCATATGACCCGCACTTGAATCACGATCCTGAGACTCTGTCTTGAGCTTGAGTTTGGGGTGGTGGGTCCACCATATGGGAATTTATTGGGTTGGGATTTTTGAGCTTATCAATTGTGCTCGGTTATATATTTTGATGATTCACAGGTTTATGCTATTGTAACCCTTTGCCGGGGTAATAGTGAATGGAAAAGAAGCTTCGAGCTCAAGTTATGAATAGGCATAACTGTGAAAAATAGCATGATATCTCAACATCATAAAGAGAGTCATAGCTATAAGAAAAAACGAATGATTTGAAAAGAATATATATATTTGGACCGGCAAAGTGGAAAAGTTTAGGTGAATCATCTTTAGTGCTTATTGGGTTAATTTGGGGACGCTAATTAAGCGCGTCAATTGGGTTGAGTGAGAACGTTATTCGAGTGTAAACTCAAGCTCTTGGGCAGTTGTTGATGGTAAGTGAGGAGAGAGCCAAAAGCTCACTTCAAATTTACCAAATATACATACCATACCATTCTTCAGCCTATGCTAAAACCGTAAAGACCTCGTGATTCCTAGATGCACAGTGAGTTAATAGGGATTATTCTAAGTGGAACATTCAACACAAGTAAAGATCGAGGAACACCCTATAGCCACCATCTTGAGATAAGTAATAAGCGTAACCTTCTAGCATTGTGAAATTAATTTTGGATTGATATTGTTTTGTATTTGATTTTGCATGATAAGTGTAGGTGTATATTAATTCCTAGATTAGACTATATGAGATTTATTTTAAGTTGTGCTTTGGGAATATTTTCTAGATTCTACCTTCTGCATTCACCTAAAAGATCCTTTGTTTTATTTTTATTTTGCTTTGTCGGGACGACAAAGGTTTGAGTTTGGGGTCTTGATGTCTCCCGATTTGTTCTAATTATTAGCCCCTTGGAGACATCCTTTTAGGTGAATAAATGACTTGTTTGATAGACTTTTAAGCTTATTTGATCATATTGCACTTTCTCCCCTTGGAAATTAACTATTTGCAGAATCTGAGCTTTTGTGCATAAATTTGACTGTTTTTAATGCAAAGTTAATAGGTTCTTGAAAGACCAATCCAAGGAGAAAAAGTGAGAATAAAGTCTTAGTGTATTTTAGAGTGTTAGGAAATGATTTCTAGTCGAGTTTCTATTTTTAGAGTACACTTTCCTATTTTGATTTCTTAATTTATTGATTTATTCTTTTTAAGCATATGCGGTTTAATTATTTATTTAATGTGAAGCTTTTAAAGATAAATGGTAATTACTTAGAGGCCAAGTCAAGATAAAGATGAAAGGAAAGAAGATTTACATGGAAATAAGAAGATTTGGTAAAGATTTATTTAAAGGAGGAAAAGATAAAGCTGCCTTTTGAAATCTGAAATCCAGCCACGTTTTAGAGATAAAATCATAATAAAAGATTGGCATGGATTCTGGACAAATGGTCTGCACCAATAGAAAGAGCTTTCCAAGACAAGCAGTTTCATATATTGGAACTTCTCAAACGGATAAGTATTGAAAAAGATATGACCAAATCAAATCAGCAGAATCTTATATTTTAGAGCTACGAATTTAAGAGTCTTTGCCTTGTCTTCCACTCCAAGTAATTCGACCTAGGGCTTGCTAACACCTATAAATACACCCCTTAGACCTCATTATTCAGTACCTCTCACAATTCATTCAATATATACATCATTAGAGAGAGCGTCAAGAGGCGGAAGCAAGAGCGGAGACTGTCTATATCTCCAACAACAGTTCAAGCCAATTCCTCTATCTAGGTTCTTATTTTATTTATGTTATTAGGAACATGTATAGTATTAATTTCTTTACTGTTTTTACTTTCAATATGAGCTAAACCTTAATTACTTGAGAATCGCAATAAAGGGATGAACCCTAATTAATTTAATTTATGTTTTGCATTTGGGATTGCATGATTTAAATAGGATTGAGTTTTATATATTGGTTATTACTTTGTTTTTATTACTAATTCTTTTCCGCGCAACTAGAATTAGCTGTTAGTATTTGGGCTATTCACTTTAGTGGCGAAGTGATCATCCGACAGGGGGGTTTGAATACAGATCTAGGTAATACCCGTGTAATGTCCGTTATTGACCGACAGGCTTAACTAGTTACATAGCCAAAGAGGTAAAATCTTATCATCCGAAAAGCCATATTCGACCATGCAGGTGTTTATGATACTTTAGGATAGCTCCTAGGTCCACCCGACAGGGGGCTAGGAGATATTAGAGTCCCGACTAATATTATAATTCCAATTCTACCCTTAAACATAGCATAGATTATATTGATTAAGTGGATTCCTAGCGAGACTCAAGTATAGCTCATATCTGCATCTTAGTCCTTTAGTATTTATTTTCAGTAATTTATTTTCATGCATTCTTAGGATTAATATAAACACCAAATAAATATCTTTGCTCTTTTATTTTCTGTATTTGCAATTATTACTACTTATCTGTTGAACACTTGGGTTATACCAGTCCAATCCCTGAGAACGAATCCGACTTATCGGAGTATTACTTGGACAACCGTACACTTGCGGTTAAGTGGTTCCTTTATTTTTGCTTTTAATTTTATAACACCCTAGGACCCACCATAGACACACACAATATCATATACCCATCCAATATGTGTCTTTATTATAAACTACCTAATTTGTGTTTTTGCATCTACACATCAGTTCTCAAAATTGTGTGTGTTGTGTTACATCAACCCAATATATATAGTTTTATGTGTTCTACAACACACAATGAATTACATTTTGTCATAATTTGGTAACGTTTTTGTGTTCCATATTTACACAATATTGGTTATTTTGTGTTGATAGAACACACAATTCTAATGAGTTTGTACTAATGATTAAACTACATATTATGACTCTATTTTTTTATGTGTTGCATCAACACAGAATCATATTTATTATGACTTGTGTACACACACAATCTCACATGCACATACATGTTGTCTTTATCCTATACTACTTTATGTGTGTCTTGCTATCACCTATTCAATCTCAATAATTTTGTGTTATTTTAACACAAAATTTTTGTATTTTGTGTGTTCTACAACACACAATCAAGTATACGTTCCTTGACGAAACACACTAATACACTCCCTCACGATTTACTCTCACTATCTTCTTTACGGTTTGTTATTTTATGAATATTGTTTAATGGGACAACGCTTAACTCTTACTTCATATCTCATATGCTCAAATCCCGCATGCTCCTACGGAGGTGCTATGTCATATTTTTATGTTTTATTTTTAGATACAAGTTCACTAATTTAACACTTTTTAATTTCATTTATTATTGATTAATGCTTTATTGTATATAATGATTGTTTATTGTTGTGATTTGGTGGCTAACTTAAATAATGTTAGTTATATTGAATCTTGATTTTGTGTATTTTTGTAGTACACGTGTTAGTTATATGTGTGATGAGGAACCACATAAGTCTTTTGTTTTTTGTTTATTTTTTGTTTTATTAATTTTTTGTGTGTTTATTAATTTATTGTGTCTTGAAACACATAACACATATAATTGTGTGTTGTTTGCTACACATAACTCATATTATTGTATGTTGGTGCAACACATAACTCATATGTGTCATGTGTTGGTGCAACACATATAATATGTTGTGTCTTTTACAACACATAATACATTTGATTGTGTTACTGCAACACACGTATCATATGATTGTGTGTTGGTGCAACACATAACCCATATGATTGTGTGTTAGTGCAACACATAATCCATATTATTTTGTGTTGGTACAACAGATACACACATAATTTTTTTGTTGATTCTGCAACACAAAAATAATATAAAAACATACACATAATATCATTCATACAAATTTATTCCTTATACCTGATATGACATGAAATTAAAACTAAACATACTGAATTATCAAATCTAACATTCACCAAGTGACATTTGAAATAAAACAAACTACCTGACTCCATTCCTAACATATTTATTAAACTTATATATGACTAATCGGTCTGGTACACTTGAATTTTATAGACCCCTTTTTTTTGTTGATCCAATTCTGTTCATCCATGATAATCCTCTTTCTTATCTTCACCCGGAAGTCTGAGTGTGTTGTTCTTTTGATGTATCGGTGCTCTACCTCCATCTTGTTGTATATGTCTTATGCGTACATCAATGTATATGCACCTGCATCTTCTTTTCTTTTCTACTTATGACACACACAGTGATGAATATTTTTGTAAGGAGTTTGCACATTTCCCTCAATCTCCTTGCAATTATCTCGTATGCAGTTGTAAGACAGCTGTACAACCTCATGTTGAATGATCAAAACTGATAAATATGTCAAATTCACGAGTTGTGAGTTACTACAATACAATATATGTGTTACATATACACACAATTTTGTTTGTTTGTGTGTTTGTAACACACAAAAATCCATTTATTATATCCACTTTATCAAATATGTTTAAACCACTCTAATCATAAAAATTGACTAACACCTACTCGTTGTGACTTACTGCAACACAAACTATGTGTTACTGCAACACACACATTGTCTCATTGTGTGTAGCTGTAACACAAACCTGCATAAATCATATCAATCTACGCGCGCACTTATAAACGCATTCTCAATTTACACATACGCCTGAGTTTCTACTCTATATTTATTCAATTCCACACAAATTAACCGTTTATACACTTAATTATCATCTGCGGTTCTATATACAACATAACAACAAACAAATTACTATAATATTACACTATTATCATCTATTAACACTTTTACACACTAATCTACCAGCAACTATTCACATTAAATATGAACTTTTATAAATATTCTATTAAAATACTCATTTAACATCAAAAAATGTTGTAAATTCAAGTACGAAACACAATAGAATCATAATTGAAGCAAAAATTACTGAAATAACTGCAATTTAAAGTTATAAGTGTTCGTTCATACCTAGGGTTTCGCTGGCTGTCGAACAAATTATTTTCTTCTTCGATTCTTCTACTGCTTTTAGTGTATCTTACTTGATGTTGAAGTGACGTTGATGATTTAACAGTTTATCGTTGGTTGAATAATGTTTAACGGTGAATATGAGATTGTTTTTGAATTAGTTTATCGCCGGTTGGATTTAATGGGAGAGAGAGAGAGAACGTGAGAGCAGAGAGAGAGAGAGAGAGTGAAGTACTGGTGCGTGTGTTTTGTAGGTGTATTAGTGTGTGCAGTTATGAGAAGTTTTGTATTTATATTATTCTATTAATTTTTATTTTCCTGTGTTATTTTTTTTTGTTTATTTTAGTATTATTAAGGTTAAAGGGTATTATGGTAATCGGTTTAAAATTTGTGCTTAATTGGGAATTAAGTTAAACTTGTAATTAATTGGGAATACTTACGCTCTCCGCGTAATTAACTGGGCGTTGTCCCTAAAAAATAAAGTTAAGATTCTCGTAAATAAATAAATAATAGACATATTATTATAAAAATCATTATAATAGATAATAACTTAATATAAATATTCTTAGTAATATTATATTTGACTAAAAATTTAATAATAAATTTTTGTTATTAATTTCGAATATTTATTAAAAAGGAAACATATACATAAATATATGTATATATATTTACAAATTAATTAAAACAAACAAATGTTGGAATAATTTCAAAATAAGATTAGGAAACGTAATTGTTTTATTTATTTAAAAAACAAAATATTCTTTGGATTTGTTTATCTTTTTAATCAAAACATTTAGAACTATATATGCTAATGTTGAACATGAGTAAAAATAACTATTTAAATCCTTGAGTAACGAACTTAAATAACTTACTTATTCCTTGTAACAATTTATATATTTATGGAGAGTTATTTTTGGTTTCCAAGGTGTGTGCGATTTTCACATCATTATTTCATCACACCCGCGCGCTCACAATGATTTTGGCTCCGCTGCCGGGGATTTTAAAGTCATTTTATTTTGTGTTTAAGTTAGTGTAGTATTTTTATTGTTTTCAATTTTACGCTTGTTTTGTTTAGTATCTTTTCAGGTTTTTTAGGTATGGCGAATTCTCTTGCGCCAATAAATCTAAATGCGGAGTATGGTTGTTCAAGTTGTGGGTTAGCTGGGCATTGTTAGGAAAAATGTCCTCTCCTACGATCAAATCTGAGTGGGTCCGTAAATCAAAGTAATATCTATCATATGAGACCTCAAAATTCCTATCAGGGAGGTCTGAGCTATCAAGTATAACCCCCCACTGACGCCAGCGTATGATCATCAAGAAGACCCTTTAATATATTTTGACAAACTACAAAATCTTTTGTGAAAACGATGTAAGGGATCGTGAGAGCTAATGACGAGAGGTTCAACTATTTTTCTTATAGGATTTATCCCATCAAAGTTTCGAGAGTTCATACAATAATAGGAAATAAATGTTTCTTAAGAAATTCTTAAATCTGAAGATGATAGTTTTTCGTTTATAATTTGTTGATTATGATGCACAAATTGTGAAATTTAATCTGTAATAACTAAAAAACTGTTTTTTTTTTTGTGAATTGTGTCTGTGATGATTTGTTAGGATTTGTCCTACCAAGGTTGATACAGAGTTTGTCTCATCTCCATTCTTAAACTGAGATGAGATTTTTGCTTTGGAAGACCCAAAAAAATTGACCCTCCCCGAAAACCCATGTTGAAAAGAAAAAAGAATTTTAAAAGGATTTTTTTTTTCCAAAAAAAAACAATTTTTTAAATAACTAAGAAATTAATTTGTTAAACCTAAATTATTGGATATGGGTTTAGGCGATTCAAATGTATACTCTAGATCATCAACAACTCCCATCTCCAAATATGAATATGCTCTTATGACTGAAAGGGGGTGAAAAGTTTGAAGAGATAGCAAAATAAGATGGTGGGTTTATTGATATGAAGGATGAACTTGGTATTTGGGAAAAAGATGGTTTATTGAAACTGAAGAGTTTTGTGGGTTTGTCCCAAAACAACCCCACACCTCTCAATGATCTACTCCTAGAATTGTCAAGGGGCCGGTGTGCCCTTGGCAGAACTTGCTCTTATTGATTCAATCAAACAAAACTGTACCGAGGTATTATGCCTTTCGGAAACTAAACAATCTCATTCTTTTCTTTTGACGCTTAGTTTAAAGTTGGGGATGAATATTATCACCTATTTTGACCCAATAGGCAAGTCAGGGGATTTGGCTATTCTAGCTAAAAATGGCTGTAAAATTGAATAAATTAAGTGTACTAAAAATATTAATATATTGTAGTATTGAGGTACATGGTATTAAAACTTTTATGGTCTTTTTTGTGTATGAGTCGCCTGATATACAAGACAAACCTAGATTCATTAATGAACATACGAGCCTCAGTCCTCATAATTTACCTTGGTGCATCATTAGGGAATTTAACCTTTATATACTCTTCTGAAAAAATTGGGGGGGGGGGGGGGGGGGGGGTGATAAAACTAGCAAGAAGAGCCTTTTCAATGACTTTATTAATCAACTTGATTTATTTGAATTACCCCATAAGGGTGTTAGATACACCCGGAGCAACAATAGAAAATGGGGCGCTTTAATAAAGGAAATACTGGATAGAGCTTTTGTGAACAACAGTTGGATGTCAATCATACCAGATAGTTGGGTGGCTTCTCACCCAGTTATATGGTCTGACCATTCTCCTATTATACTCCATCTGGATAACTTCATGGAAAAATCCAATAGTAGATTTATATTGGATAAAACTGGCTCACAATGGATTCTTGTAATGGCATTATTCTTAAAAGATGGGAAAGCTATAAGAAGTTTGTGGGAATAGGTATAAAAAGGTTTTATAAGAAGATAAAGTGTTTATCTTTTAGCCTGACTAGATGGTATAGAACTAGAACTTTGAATCAGAGGAATCTCATCAAGAACACTACTAAGGAACTTGAAACTCTTACAAATGCCCCTTACACTGAACAAAATGTTGATAAATATATTCACTTACCAAAATTCTTTAAAAAAATTGGGTGAAGGAAGAAAAATATTGATCTTTAAGATCAAGAAACATGTAATTGAAAATTGGAGATAAAAATTCTAAGTACTTCCAAACTGTTACTAGAGCTAAGAGGGCCGGAAATAAAATCACCAAGATAAAAACTAGAGGAAACATTTGGGTGGAAAACAATGATCAAATAATTGAAGAAATTGTGGATTACTTCTCTTTAGTTTTCCAATCTGTGGGACCAAGAGATTACTCATCTATTTTGAATTGTATAACACCTAGTGTAGTCTCTGAGGTGAATGAATATTTTAACTTAATCAGTTACTATGGAGGAACTAAAATATGCAGTTTAGAGCCTAAATCCTGACAAGGCTCCAAGCGTAGATGGTTTATCAGGTTTTTTCTATATTAAACATTAGGATTTGATTAATTGATGCACTTAGAGTTGTTCCCGATTTATTTAACAATAACAGTACATTAGCTGAGATATGAGACCAAATACGAACTGCATATCGAACCCAAAACTCGTCCTGGAACCGTTTAACCCAAACAAAAATTGAGTAACTGGATCGACAAGAAACTGTTTGTAACCAGATCGTCAAAAAAATGTTTGGTACGATTCGTTTTTGGTAAAAAAACTGAATCAAACTAAACCATGGCTAACTCTATTACCTAAAATAGTTTTATTGGCCTTTTTAGATACGAAATTGTTATTTTGATAAAAATCTCGACCATTTATTATCAAAAAAATGGATTCAAAGTGATCCTATTGATAATTTCTCTGAAGAGTAGGACATGTGTGTAGCAATCGTATGTGTTGGTCGTTATTTTTATATATGAATTGA
Organism: Nemophila menziesii; assembly: GCA_029959085.1. Classification (NCBI taxonomy): domain Eukaryota; kingdom Viridiplantae; phylum Streptophyta; class Magnoliopsida; order Boraginales; family Hydrophyllaceae; genus Nemophila; species Nemophila menziesii. The sequence goes on along the minus strand of JARWIR010000001.1, from coordinate 22,177,343 downwards.
TAATCAAGGGTATAAGTAAGAGATCGTCGTATTTAAATAATATTTAAGATTTTTTTTTTGAAAAAATTATTATAATATTATTTGAAAAAATTATATTTGGAATATGAATCTTTTAAATCACTATTCTTAAAGAATTCATTAACCTCTACCTAATACGTTTAATCGAACTTAAAAAAAATATATAGTTACTTAATAAACCAATGGGGAAAAAATCAAGAATTGTACTTTTTTTTTATACATGGGTGTCCGAGCCAACTTTTGTGTACCACGACTTATCTCATGGGAAATATACACGTTTCCCCATGCATATTCCCCGATAAATTTGAACTAGGTTATTTATGTTCAGGGAGGGGGTTCGAACCATATACCTCTTGTTTTACCTCCTTTAAAAGTTGAAGAAATAGCAAAACTTTGGCAAGCTAATCTAAAATTCTATTTAGTGCCTGTTTGGAAGTGCTTTTTTTTTTAAAAAGTACTTAAAAGTGCTTCTAGTATTTCAGAGTTTTTTTATCCTAAAAAACACTTTTATGACTTAAAATAAATTTATATTTCAATTTTTTTTTAAATTTTAAATTATTTTGTAAAAATATGTTTTTACTTTAAAATAAGCATTTTCAAAACGAGTCCTTATTCTCATATTATGGAGTGTTCAACTTAGTAAAATAAAAAAACAAATTGTTTGAACAGAAAAAGAAAAACTTGAACAAGTCTAGAAGAAGATTTTTTTTTATTTTTGACAGGATAGGATTATTGAAGAAGGGTTAGGGCTTCAGTATTGACGGCCCAACCGAAAGGAAATTAAAATGGGTTGAAAACGACCATATTTTCTCATTTAATGCTGCAATAAATGATAACCCGTTTTAAGGAGTACTCCCTTTTAGGAGTATTTTGTTTTATGGTCGAATTTTAGGCATCAGAATACAGAACAGATGCGAGTATCATTACGGTCCTTAATTAAACTATACTATAGGTTAAGAAAATTGTAAATAGTCCATAAATATGATACTGTAGGTCTAAATATTAAAGTTGGAAAAATTTGTAAAGATCGATAATGTAGTTTGTTAAAGTATTTTTGTAAAGAAAATTGGAATTGAAATATTAAGGCCTTGTTTTTGGTTTTCGAAAATATTTTCTATTTTCGTTTTTAAAATATATTTCATAAAATAATTTTTGTTTTCTTTTCAATATTTTCAAAAAATATAGAAAAAATTGATTTCACGTTCTCTTATATAGCAGCGTTTTCATTTAAAATTGTTTTCGTTTTCTCTAACCAAACACATTTTTATTAGTATTTTGGAAAATATAGAGAATAAAAACGGAAAATTCCCATTATTTTCACGAACCAATCGGGGCCTAAATAATTTTCAGATATATTGAAGAATTTAGAAATAAATAATAAATAAGTGTAGTTAACTTATTTAGTATCTTGAGAAGAATTCAGGAAAAAAACTAAAAACATTCATAGTAAAAGCATTTGGTCTTATAAAGCAATGACATGTGAGGTAATTGAAGTTAATAGCATAATAAAATCTTATATTCGTCTCATTTGTGTTAGCAAAGTTTATAAACAAAGATACAAGCTATGGAAAGATATGGTGAAATGGAACAAGAAATACCTCTCAAAACTTTGGATGTATAGGAAAATTTAATAAAAAATTCATATAGAAGATAGATTTAATTATGATTCTCTTAACGTTGAAGTTTTAAACTTTGTTGAAAATTTAGATGAAATTGAGCTATTTGAGTATCAAACAGGTGGAAATTTCTATACGTGGACTGGTAGAAGTAGTCTTGACTTGAGAGAAAGTAAGATAAACATATTTCTCATAAAAAATCAGTGGTTTGATAATTTGCAGTCCAATATTGTTAGTTTTTCTCCTTCAACTTCAGATCATTGTGCACAAAAGGTTATGGTAGGTAATACATTTATTCGACGTCTAACTTCTTTGAATTCTTTATAATATGGACCTCACCCTCTAAATTTCATGTAATTATAGAGAAGGCATGGGACTGTAAGGTTGAGGGATCCTATATGTATCAACTTTGTAAGAGGTATCAAGTACTCAAGAAAGCTTTGAAAGTATTTAATAAGAATATTTCAACATGGAAGTTCAAAGCATTGTTGACTTAAGGAAGAAGATTGAGAATATTCCGAATCTTATAATGAACGACAAACATAGTCTTATTGATCTCATAGAAGAAAAGATATTATTAGAGAAACTTGATAAAGTTGTGTACATTAAGAAGGAAGTCTTAAAGCATAAAACAAGAGTCAAATGGGCTAAAAAGTGATTGTAGTAGTGCTTATTAATATAGAATAGTTAAAGGAAGAATAGCTAAAAATAAAGTGCTACCATTGTTTTAGAAGATGGGAGTATCCTTATTTTAGGGTTGAGTAAATCTGAACCAAAAAACTAATCCGAACCAAAAAAATCATTCCGAACCAAAAAACAATCCGAACAAAAAAAACCAGGAAAAACCGAACCAAAAAAATCAAAAAAAGAAAAAACCGATTGGTTTGGTTTTTAAATTTTAAAAAACCAAAAAATTAATTCGGTTCGGTTTAGTATGTAAAGCCCGGACCGAAAAATCAAAAATAAAATCAAACCACTATTGTCCGTGTTGTATCTCACATTCAAGTGAAACCTTATTAGAATTGAGGATAGTATAATAACATGGTTACAATAAAGGGACAGACTCACATGGAATTGTGTACAGGTGGTGGTGCCTAAGGTGTGATAAAAATAAGATTAAAATAAGCCAAGAAACTACGCACTCTCACCCTAGACAGGCACAGTACTGCAAGTATTACAGGACGTATGCAAGTTTTAGTTAGTAAGTTGAGTTCGTTCTCAGGGACTTAAGTGTGTTAATCGCGTGAGTTGGAATAACGAGTAAAAGTAAATAATTAGAAAACAGAAAGTTAAAGCAAGTAAATTCGAGATTAAGAATTAAAACTAAGAAAATAAAGACAATAAAGTAAAAGATAAGAAATATGAGATGAGAAGTATAGCTCAGGTTTTGCTAGTATGCACTAATCCTTCTAATTCTATCTACAAATCTAGTTAATAAGGGAGAATATTAGCTCTTGGTATACTTAGTCAGGATTCTAAATTCCCATACCTTAGACCTTGAGAGCGACTAAGGGGGGCTACGGCACAACCAAGAAGTGTTTTATCTTAGGGTTATCAAACGCCACTAAGGCCCTAAGCAAATACTGCAATCCTGGTGATATGGTGGTTAAAACAAACCCTAATGACTATCTAGTTAGAATCATGTTTTGTCAGAACTAATATCGATACTAGACATTATGTGGTGGTTCAATAGTTAAACACCCTGTCAAGGAGACCATCTAACTACTATTAAAACAATCCTAAAGTGATCAGTTCTAGGAAAGACAATAAATCAAAACACATAAACAAATATGAAGTAAGAAGCTAATATCAAATTAAAACATATAATTCCCAAAGAAACTTAGATAGAAGAATTAGAATTCATAGATTATACATATGCAAAACCCAAGCTATGGGGAGTTTAGTTCATACCTGATAAACTAAAAGAAATTACAAAAGACATCATCTTGCTCTCTACAATAAACTGGAAGAATAAAACCTTAAGAACTAATTACTATGAGGCAAGGATGATTTACAAGTGATATAAGGGTGTATTTATAGGTGTTTAGAAGACCTAATTCATTTTCTTGAGGAAGAGTTAAGGTACTGGACTTCTAGCCCAACTCAAATTCGTATGGAAATAAAGATAAACACTGCTGGACCGTTTTGAGCATATCTTCTTCGTTATTGGTCGGTTTGAGCTCCATAAGATATCAAAAGAATCGCAACAGAATTATATTGACCCTAAAGAAGGAAATCACCAAAATCGGCCTATTTCTTAGGTAAAAACGCATATCTTTGGACGTGTATGCAGAATCCCAGATTTAGGCAGCTTTTCCTTTTCCATCTTTTTAGCTTTTGTTTCCTTATCTCCAATTACCATGCAAATCTCTTTCCATAAGTTGTAATCTTTGACTTGGACTCTAATTAAGCTCCATAATTATCTTTAAAGCTACACACTAAATAAACAATTAAACCCAGTATGCTCTAAAAATAATAATTCTACAAATCAAGACTCAAAATAGGAAAGTGCACTAAAACTCAAGGAAATAGACATTCAAGACTTCTAAATCACTTAAAATGATGTCTCATCCTAACATTAATCTATCACAAATGAGGAGACATCAACAGGTGTAACAAAACATAATTTTAGTTGATGTGTTTACTAATTTCATAAGTAAAAAGAAGAATAATTTGATGTGTAGTAGAAGTATTATTAAAAAGAATGACAGGTATTCTAAAAAAAAAAGGTTGGTTTACCCATGCTTTCAACGTGAAGGAGGTGTTAATATAAAATAGCAAAGATATCTTAAAAAAAGATACAACCCTACAATTTTGTAAAAAAAAAATTCACAGCCTATAAAAAAAAGTTATAAACCGAAATCGACCCAAAAGCGAGTAAACCGAATAAAAACTGAGTAACCGAACCGCTAATGAACCGTCCGATTCAGTTTTTAAATTATAAAAAACCAAATCATCCGGTTCGGTTCCGGTTTTAACCAAAAACCAAGACGAATCGAACCATGCTCACCCCTACCTTATTTTAGCAACTCAGATTAATGAGAGAATTTCTCTCATTTTATCAAAATTTGGTTGGTAAAACTGAAGCTAATCAAGAGTACTATTCATTGTTACTGAATAAGAATATTTCAACGAGGATAAGCTTCAACTTTGTGCTCCTATTACTAATGAGGAATTAAAGATACTCTTTTCTCTATTGATGAATTAAAATTTCCAGGGCCACAGGTTTTTCCTTCTTGCTTTTACAAAGCTTCATGGGACATTGTAGGGGTAAATTAATACTCCCTCAGTCCCAAAAATAATGTCCACTTAGCATTTTCACACAGATTAAGAATTGTCATTATTAAACCCTATATGTACAAAAATACCCCTAATAAATGTCATCATTAATGATAGTGCACACCTATTCCTATGCCTAGGAACATGCATGCAAGTATAATATAATAATTCAATTAATTATAAATTAAAAGAAAAGTAGGGGTAATAAGGCAAAAAAGTAGAAAAAAATGTCTTGAAATAGTAAGTGGACATTATTTTTGGGACATCATATTTAGTAATGTGGACATTATTTTTGGGACGGAGGGAGTATAAAACAAACTATAGAGTCAGGATATAACTTGAAAGAAATTAATGTTACTAATGTGGTTCTCATCTAGGAGGTATAGGATTCGAATCCCCTTAGCCTTGTTATTTCTTGAGCCCTTAAAGGGGGGTAAGCTAGAGGTGCAAGGTTCGAGTCCCCTCCCTGAACATGGGTAACCTAGTTCTGATTAAGTGGGAGTATGCATGAGGAGGCGTGTATATTTCCTATGAGAACAGTCGTGGTGCGTGTAAGCTGGCCCGGACACCCATATATAAAAACAAATTAGACCAATTTCATGTGTTTATGCCAGTCACAAATGCCTATCAAAGCTAATTGCAAGTATGTTTAGAAAAGGTAATTCACTCTTTTATTTTTGCTAATCAAGTCGCCTATGCTGTAGGAAAATACATCTATGACAATATCATATTAGATTAGCATATTGTGAATGGATATGAGAAGCCTGGTATATCACATAGATGTACAATAAACATCGATATACAAAAGGCTTATGATAGTATCAATCGAATTTTTTTTACTAAATGTTGCAGGCATATGATTTTCCACTATTATTTATTAATTGGATCATGATGTGACTTTTAAATCTAACTTATTCTCTCAACATCAATGGAGACAAAGTTGGTTATTTTAAAGGGACAGAGGTCTCATGCAAAGAGACCCTTTATTTCCATACTTATTTGTCCTTTGTATAAAAGTACTTAGAACCATTTCAATACAATTGGTCATCATAAGTCTATTTCCTTTCACCCAAAGTGTGAAGAAATGAATATTAATCATGTTATCTTTGGTGATGACTTGCTACTCCTCTCTAAATGTGATACTTCTTCTACTAAAATTATAAATGAAGAAATCAGTCTATTCTTTAAAATATTTGGATTGCAGATCAACAAGCAAAAGAGTGAGATTATTTTGGAGGACTGGTTGAAGAAAATAAGAACATTGTTGATTGCAAATTAGGTACTTAGGAGTGCCATTAAACTCAAAATTCTTGGTGCATCTGATTCCAACAAGTTGATTGATGGAATTTGTGCTTTTATTTCACAATGGAGTGACAAATTTTTGTCTTATGTTGGGCGAATAAAATTGATAAGATTAGTCATAGTGAGTAGGATAATATATTGGTGTAGGGTATTTTTCTATCCAAATATTTTATTTACAAATTAAGCCAATATATGTCTAGTTTTCCTATGGAAATGAAATCTAGAAGGAGCAAAAGTTTCTTGGACAATTTGTTGCTGAGCTATGTATGAGGGTGGACATAGTATTCTCATTTACAAAGTGTGTTTAATGGAAATATTTTGGAGAATGTACTGCATAAATGAAAGCTTATGGAACATTTCGGTGTATATACATTTTATTAAAGATAAATGCTTACGGAGTCTAAAGGAGAAACAGGGTGATACTTGGACTAAAAAAAAATGTTTAGGATCAGACTTGAAGTTCACAAACTAATTACTCATGTTGTTGGAATTGGTCCCAAAACTTTTTTCAAGAGTTACAAAAAATAGATAAATGGTGAAGATGTTAGCAACATTATTCATCAAGATATACAAGCTAAAGGTTTATGAATCAATAAAACTGTTGCCTCCTTGTTTTAATCATGGAATATGGTATTATCCTTCAGATCCTAGTAATCTAAATGCTCATATCAGTACTTAATGATAAAGAAGATGTTTTCGGGTGGAAGTTCCATGTTAAAGTGAAATTTACCTTCAAGAAAACTTTGTTAGGAATAAAGAATAAACTACCTATACTAGGTTGGACTAAAAATGTGTGAAGTAAGTTCAGTATCCCAAGATGTAACTTCATCACTTGGCTTTTTTGCGTTGATAGACTTCCCTCTAAAACAAGGATTTTGAAGTGGTAAATATGTAGTATTTTTTTAAGTGAATTATGCAAAAGTAGTATGGGGGATGAGTAAATGTGCTATCAATGCTGGTGTTTTATGTGAGTGGAATGATTTAGTGGAGTTCATTATTTAGAACAGCAGTAGTAATTTTCCAAACTCGATTATTAGTTCTTGGATTTATGCATTTGCCTACCTTATTTGGCAAGAGAGAAATACGATAATTCATGATCATAGTTCCCAAAATGAAGAGTAGATATGCAACAATTTTCAAAGTTACATGAGCTTAAGTATTATTGGCTACATGTGATTTAAGGCATCTAGTGAAAAAATGCTATTGCAAAGTTATGGAAGCTTGAAGATATATTCAAAATTTAGTGGTATGTTGATGTTCATGTTTGTAGTTTAATTGCAATTAGGTAATTTTCTAGTTGTAGTTCTCTTTATTAGCTCATAACATGTGTCTAGTGATCCTAAACTATGTTACACAATGTCTGAGCTTAATAAAATGGTTACTTATAAAAAAACAATTGGTCTTTATTTTGGATGTAAAAGTAGGTCAATACATCTCTAGAGTCCTATTATCTGATATCTAACCTCACGAACATCACATCGGTATTAGTGGACGTGGAGAGATGTCGATTCCGGATTGTACGCCTAGTTTTTTTGCAAGATTGTTTGCATGGGTATTGAAATGTATTGGAAGATGTCCTAAAACCACTGGTTTGAATGGTCTTCTCTGCATTGTCGAAATATTTACACAGTTTCTTTCCCTCCAGAACCGATCTAACTTCCACTTCAAAAGCTGAGTCGCAAAACACTGCTTGATAATGATCAGTTATGATTCCCGATTGTTTATGTACTTGTACGATTCCAATGCTTGTTAGTTCCCATGAACATTTAAATGATGCAACACATATGAAAGATATATTCAATTCCAAGATAACAAGAACATCGGTAGGTAGTTATGCCATATTCGTTTTTGGTGACTTTCTTGGGTCGTGCGGTCTTCTCCAAACTTCACTCTCATGTTAATATTTGTTAACGTAATTATACTATACACATCTATCTGACCAGTGTCATGCAACAATCACATTGTTTCCTTCCAAATATTCTATATCATCATAAGTATGTATTCCATAATTACAATGTCCTTATAACCTCGTTGCTCAATTACCTTCAAAATCCATGTTCTCAATCCTATCGGTGATCATGTCTTAATCCTAATTTGTGAAACTGGTCCATCCCAAACTGTCTTACTAATAGAGTGATGTATCTCTTTTTGTGATGGATTAATCCACTCACGATACATTATTTTAGTAATTTGTTGGGCCTAAGTGAGGGATTTCTCCCTAATATTTGTTATATTGTACTTTTGCCTCTTGTTTTGGCCATATTGTTATTTATAGAGATTTAGTGACTTAATTGTGTGTTAAGTGTGTAGCTTTTAGGTACATGGTTGATACAATATTCCAAGATTAATAGAAGAAGTCAAAAAGTCCATATAAACCCCAAGCCAAGGCGGAAATTGAGTTTAGAGTCACTTTGGGAAGTAAGAGCGTTTGTTAGAGAAATCTTAACGTCATATTAATTAAGTCACCACGAATTATCGGTAAGAGTTTAGGACCTGGTTCCTTTTGATTAAGAAAGAGATTTAAGTTAGTGACGGAAGTGACGGAAGTCAATTCGAAATTGATATGAAGAAGTTATGTCATTTGCTTACACCATGTCTCGAACTAGTCCAACTTTAGGTAAATACCGATTGAACCCTTCTAAACCTAATTAAGTGAGCCAAAGGGCGATCAAACGTATCATTAGCTATTTTATAAGTCATTCAGCATCCCCTTTATCATATACAACTCATAAACTCTTATTACATTTCATATTTTTCCAAGGGAGCAAAAGCAGAAGAGCAGGAGAGAAGAAAAGAAGGGTTCGTCCATAAAACCAACAATTCTTCCTCAACAATCCATCATTTCTTTTTGTTACCAAGAGTAACTATCATTTTTTTTGTTCAAATGCATAATAATATAGATAATAAGAAACAGTTACATGGTTTAGCCCACTCCAAAGGGTTCGAATTCATTACAAATAATAGTGGTTAACTGGGGAGGAATACAGGTATCCCAATTACCAAATAAGGTGCTAAGGAGATCTTGTTTGGAAACACAGTCAGCTGCCCCGTTTCTACCCCTAGACACAAAAGAAAAAGAAGGGGAAGATAGTTCAGCATAATAATAAATATATCAAATAACGTTTTTAATTGACTGACTCAACACGGGAAGTCCTAAAGAAAGAGGCTTCGTGATAGTTGCTGAATCATTCTCTATAATAACGCTCCCAAAAGAAATTTTTGAAGCCATCTCCGTAGCTTTCAAAATTCCCGTGGCCCCTGCCTCTAACACCGAACCTGCTCCAATTTTCCAACTATTACCTGATACAAATTCACCATTAGAGTTTCTTACTACACAAGCAATTGCAGCTCCCAAATCTGAGAAAGATGCATCACAATTAATTTTAAATTTATTTGGAGGTGGTTTTTTCCATTTATCTTTAAATTTAGTATTTTATTTAATATTACCATTCTTATTATTATCTAACGTACTATTATTATTATCCCTAACTTTTATATCTAAAAAGTTGACATCGTTAGGGTTTGAAATTTTATAATATTCTTTCCAAATTTCAATAGCTTTATTAATTGTGTTTAAGGGGTCACACTTATTTCCATTATAGATAAAGTTATTTCTATATTTCCAAATATGCCACATTATAATACAAATAAGTTCTATAATCCTATCCTTATTATTCAAAAAATTTGCAATGTTTTGTACTTGATTTAACATCCATTGGGCTAACTTTACAGTCTAATCACTGTCTGTTTTTAAATTAAGAGGATTAGTGAACCATACACTTTTAGCCCAGGGGCATCTAAAGAGCATATGTTTCACCGTTTCAATATTATTATCACAAATTTTACAAATATTATTTTTACTACATTTCCGGTTAAAAAGTTTTTCTTCAGTGGATAAGAGGTTTCTAACCGCTCTCCACATAAAGTTTCTAATTTTAGGTTGGGTTTCCATTTTCCAAATTAGTTTCCAAAGGTTTTTATCCCTAGTAATAGAGGATGTAGGTTTATTTTTATCTTTATTGCTTTGAGTCATAATTTCATCTTCTTTCATTTCATGATAAGCTTCTTTGACTGTATATGTACCTTTTTTTACAATAGTGATGTCTACTCATTTGTGATAGATTTATATTAGGATGAGACATCATTTTTAGTGATTTAGAAGTCATTAGAGTCGATTTTCTTGAGAAATGCTACACTTTCCTATTTTGAGTCTTGATTTAGTAAAATAATATTTTTAGAGCATATTGGGTTTAATTATTTATTTAGTGTGAAACTTTAAAGATAATTATGAAGATTAATTAGATTCCAAGTCAAAGACTACAAGATATGGAAAGAGATAAGCATGTTAATTGGAGATAAGGAAACAAAAGCTAAAAATATGGAAAAGGAAAAACTGTCTTGTTAGCCTCACCTTGTTTTTATTCCCGTTTTAATATTCGACAAATCATCCTTTAAACTAAAATTCATTTTTATACAACTTTAGATGTTTTCCAAAACCCCTCATTAGATTAGTTGTGCTCACTTCATTTGACTTAGCTTAAATATTCAAAAGAACAGTTCCGCGGTGCACCGGAGGAATCACGCGGTACACCGCAGCTCACGGACCAGTCACACGGTACACTACATGGTCCGACCAGTAAGCTCATAAAATCTGCACGGTACACCGGACCACTGTCACGGTACACCGGACCACTACACGGTACAGGCATGCGGTACACTACATGGTCCGACCAGTAAGCTCAAAAGTCAGTCGAACAGTCACGCGGTGCACCGGACCCTACCCGCGGTACACCGCACGACAGGGTTTCAGCTCTATTACTAGAGGACAAAGCTTATATCCGTTGGGAGATTAATAGATCCGTTAGAGAGAAGCTTTATGACCGTTGGACCATCTTTTCAGCTATAAAATGGAGTTCATTCAAGACACAACTTAAGCCTTCCATCTACCAATCTTAAGAGCAATTAATTCTATCATTCAAGGAGGTTTCAAAGGAGCATTCAAGTCATATTCATTGTGAAGCTAATTAGTTCTATCTACTCATTTAGGAGTTTAGTTACAAAGCTTTAACAAGCACCCCTAAACACTTTTTCTTTTCCTCTTAGTTCTTGTAATAGATTAAGAGAGTAGTGTGAGCATAGGTTTATGCTTGGTTCCTTGTGTTGGTGATAACACAAGTGTTTTTCCTTCAAAGGGTTTTGAAGTGGTTGTAAGGGTTTGTATCTCACCCGGTTAAGAGTTACGAAGATTAGTTGAGAATCTTGCAAATCCTAAGGAGGCTTCCTTAGGTAGTGGATGTAGGGAAACCGAACCACTATACATCGTTGTGTATCGTATTCTATCTCTACACTCTTTATATTTCCGCACTCTATATGCTTGATAAAATGCCTAGTTGAATAGTTTGATAATATTGTCTATTAGGATTATCTAGTTTTATACTATTTAGTTTGCTAATACAATAGGATTCAAATTAGCTTTTAATTTTATTTACTTGAAATAAAATTAGCCGATTAATTTCTATTGTCCTATTCAACCCCCCCTTCTAGGACGCATATAGTATATCAATTGGTATCAGAGCCTAGCTCTATTGTACTTAATCGTTTCTAGAGTTAATACGATATGGATTCTAATCAACCGGAAGGTTCATGTTCTACTAGACCTCCGCTTTTTGTAGGAAAAGACTACTTTGGATGGAAAAAGAAGATGGAGATTCATGTGAAAGGAATCGATTACTTTTTATGGATGGCTATCAAAAAGGGTCCCTATATTCCTTACGTTGCCGGAAGTACAACGGTGGTAAAAGATGAAGATGATTATAGTGATCAAGACATAGCTAAACTTACCAAAAATAACAAAGCTATGAACATCCTCATCAATGGATTAAGCGTCACGGAATATGCTAGAGTTAGTGAATGCAATTCCGCTCATGAAATGTGGCAACTCTTGGAGCTATCATATCAAGGAACGGAAGATATTAAGGAAACCAAGATTGGTCTTTTTATCACTAAGTACGAGCTTTTTCGTATGGAGCCCGATGAAGCCTTGAATGCTATGCATCAAAGATTTTCCAACATTGTTAACACTTTGAAGACTCTTGGTCAAGAGTACACCAACAAGGAACAATGCCGAAAAATCTTATTTGCTCTTCCAAGGAAATACAAGACAAAGATCAACTCTATAAGAGACACTAAAGATCTTTCAAAGATGACGGTTCATGAACTCATTTGCAACCTCATGACGGAAGAACTTGTGCTTGAAGAAGAAAAGATAAGAGATGATGAGGAGAAGAAAATTAAGAAATCTATTGCTTTCCATGCCATGAGTTCTAAGTTGAAAGAACGAAAAGAAAGGAAAGAAAGTGAAGAAGAAAACTCTCATGAAGAAGAAACTAGTGAAGATGAAGGAGTGGCTATGCTAGCAAGAGACATGAAAAAATTCATGAGATATAAACGCTTTGCCAAGAAAGGAAGCTCTTCCACACCCTACAAGAAGAATGATAGAGCTATCAAACAAGATGAACCCACTTGCTATCATTGCAAGAAGGTTGGTCATATCAAAACCTATTGTCCTCTTCTTCAAAAGGATAAACCGAAAAGAGCTATGCATGCTAATATCACTTGGGATACTCAAAATTCGGATGAAGAAGAAAGTGATAATGAAAATGTCAATCTTGTTGCCTTTATGGGAAAAGTTGAGAATGATCAAGATGCTTCTTCGGATGATGATACCGGTACTACTCACTTTGCCTTTATGGCAAATCATGATGAGGTAACTCCAAAATCCAAACTCTCTTTAACTAATGATGATGCTAGTGAACAAGATATTCATGAGGCATTTGATTCCCTTTATAATGATTTTTTAAATTCTATTGAAACAAACAAAGTTTTAACAAAAGATTTAGAATTTGAGAAAAATAGAACTAAAGAGGTTTTGAAAGCTTTGGAAGATTGTCAAAATCTTTGTGATGAATGTATAGATGAAAATGAAAAACTTCATCTTATTGAGAAAAATCTTTTGGAAGAAAAAGCCTTATTAGAGAAAAAGATTTTGGATCAAAATGCTATTATTTTAAAATTTACTAGTGGGCAAGAAAACTTGGATTTGATTTTAGGTTCTCAAAGAATGGCTTGTGAAAAAAGTGGTGTTGGATATGATCCATTCACTCACCAAAAATCTTTGAAAAATGTCTTTGTAAAATCAAAAATTTCAAATGAAATTCCATCCTCCTCAAAATCTTCTATCACTTGCACCTATTGTGAAAAACTTGGTCATGATGCATCTCATTGTTATTATCGTAAATTATTGGATTTGGGATCTCTTGTGCCAATTTGGAAAAGACCTAAATGGGTCTTAAAAAGAAAAGCCACTAACCCTCATGGACCCAATCCAAATTGGGTACCTAAAGCTTAAATTATCGTTTGTTTGTAGGGGTTGAGCATCAAGAAGCAAAATATATGGCTACTTGATAGTGGATGCTCAAGACACATGACCGGAAATCCATCATTATTTACAAATTTATATAAAACTAAAGGTGATAAAGTTACTTTTGCCGACAACACTAAGAAACGCGTTTTGGGTAAAGGTAACATTGGTAATTTGGACTCTTTACTTATCTCTAATGTGTTACTTGTTGAGGGTCTCTCTTTTAACTTGCTTAGTATTAGTCAACTTTGTGATGTTGGTTTTAGTGTTAAATTTGAAGCATCTAGATGTGTTGTTTTCAAAAATGATGAGTTAGATACCATGTTTATTGCTAAAAGATCGGATAATGTTTTTGTTGTTGATCTTGAGAGTCTTATGTGCAAAAATATTAAATGCTTATCCGTGGTTAATGATAGTTGGCTTTGGCATAGACGTTTAGGACATGCTAGCATGGATTTAATTTCAAAATTATCTAGAAAAAATCTTGTTGTTGGTTTGCCTATTTACAAATTTGATAAAGATAAATTGTGTGATGCATGTCAACTTGGTAAACAACATCGTTCATCTTTTAAATCCATTAATAAGGTCATCACCGTTAGGCCACTTCAATTATTGCATATGGACCTTTTTGGTCCCGTTGATGTCACTAGTTTAGGAGGGTCTAGATATGTCTTTGTTGTTGTTGATGATTACACTAGATTTACATGGGTGATGTTCCTTGCTTTAAAAAGTGATGCCTTCAATGAATTTGCAAAACTTTGTAGAAAGGTGCAAAATGAGAAAGGCTACTCTATTACTTGCATTCGTAGTGATAATGGTAGTGAATATGTGAATTCTCCTTTTGTGCATTTTTGTGATGAATTTGGGATTGAGCATAATTTTTCGGCCCCTAGAACTCCCCAACAAAATGGGGTAGTGGAAAGGAAAAACCGAACTCTACAAGAAATGGCTAGAACAATGCTAAAAGAACATAGTTTGCCTACATACTTTTGGGGAGAAGCCGTTCATACGGCTTGTTATGTGTTAAATAGAGTTCTAATTAGACCCCTTATTAACAAAACTCCTTATGAGCTTTGGAATGGTAGACCACCAACCATTGCTTATTTTCGAGTTTTTGGGTGCAAATGTTTTATCTTAAACACTAGGGATTATTTGGGAAAATTTGATGCTAAATCGGATGAAGGTATTTTTCTTGGTTATTCCACTAAGGGAAAAGCCTATCGTATTTTCAACAAACGTACTCGTACTATTGAGGAATCTATGCATGTTGACTTTGATGAGACCAATCCTTTCAATATCAAGAAAGTAGTAGATGTGGAATTACATGAAGATGCTCCACAAGATAAATCCTTAGAATCTCCTACTCAAGAGGTGAAATCTCATGATGAATCTCCTAAGGAAAATGATCAAATGCAAAATGAAGCTAGTACGGATTTACCAAAATGTTGGAAACATATCAAAGATCACCCAAGTGAACTAATTCTAGGTGATCCAAAAGAAGGTGTTATCACTCGCTCTCGTATTATTGCTCTATGTGCTCATCAAGCGTTCTTATCTCAAATTGAGCCTAAGAATATTAAAGAAGCTTTGTTAGATGATCATTGGATTAACGCTATGCATGAGGAATTAAATCAATTTGAGCGTAGTAAAGTTTGGACACTAATGGAGAAACCAATTGGCCCTACTATCATTGGCACTAAGTGGATATTTCGCAACAAGCTAGATGACACCGGCATAATTACTAGAAATAAAGCAAGGTTAGTTGCTCAAGGGTACAATCAAGAAGAAGGTATTGATTTCGATGAAACTTTTGCTCCCGTAGCTAGACTTGAATCTATTCGTATGCTTCTTGCTTTTGCTTGTTATATGAATTTTAAACTTTACCAAATGGATGTCAAAAGTGCTTTTTTAAATGGTTTTATAGACGAGGAAGTTTTTGTTAAACAACCTCCGGGTTTTGAGGATCCAAAATTTCCAAACCATGTTTTTAAACTTTCAAAAGCTTTATATGGTTTAAAACAAGCACCTCGTGCTTGGTATGAACGATTAAGCAAATTTTTATTAGATGATGGTTTTAAAAGAGGAAAAATTGACTCCACTTTGTTTATCAAAAGGTCTTCAAAAGATATCCTTCTTGTTCAAATTTATGTGGATGATATTATATTTGGTGCTACTAATGAAAATCTTTGTGAGAATTTTTCCAAAAGCATGCATAAGGAATTTGAGATGAGCATGATGGGAGAACTAAATTACTTTCTTGGACTTCAAATCAAACAAATGAAAGATGGTATCTTTGTCAATCAAGCCAAATACACAAAAGAGTTGATCAAAAAATTTGGACTTGAAGATGCAAAGGAAATTGGAACTCCAATGAGCACATCCACAAAATTAGACAAAGATGAAGATGGTAAGGATGTTGATGAGAAACTATATCGAGGTATGATTGGTAGCTTACTTTATTTAACCGCTTCTAGACCCGATATTATGTTTCCGGTTTGCCTTTGTGCAAGATTTCAATCTTCTCCTAAAGAAACCCATCTTAGTGCCGTTAAGCGTATCTTTAGGTATTTGAAAGGAACCCTTAGTCTAGGACTTTGGTACCCTAGATTTACCTCCTTTGAGCTAATAGGTTATTCGGATGCCGATTATGCCGGTTGTAGACTTGATAGGAAAAGTACTAGTGGAAGTTGCCAATTCTTAGGTCAATCCCTTGTTTCATGGTCTAGTAGAAAACAAAATAGTGTTGCTTTATCCACGGCCGAAGCCGAATATGTTGCGGCCGGAAATTGTGTGACTCAAGTTCTTTGGATGAAACAAACATTACTAGATTTTGGCCTAGAGTATGATCGTGTTCCCATTCGTTGTGATAACACTAGTGCTATTAATCTTACCAAAAATCCTATTCAACACTCTAGAACAAAACACATAGAAATCCGTCATCATTTTATCCGTGATCACACTCAAAAAGGGGACATTGTTCTTGAATTTGTCACTTCCGAAAATCAACTAGCCGATATCTTTACGAAACCTCTACCCCAAGATCTTTTTGAGAAAATTCGTTGTGAGATTGGCATGCAAATTCTCTAACCTTTCTCTTATGTTATGTTTTGTTTAGAGCTTTTTGTGTATATAATCTTGTTGCTAATCTTTTCTTGATGTTATAGGTTCTTTGAAGCTTCTAATTGTTATCCATTTATTTCTTTAGTCCTTGTTTTTACTCAAAATGTGTTTTGACCCCTTAAAACTTTCAAAAATTGTTGCTTTTGTTCTTTTTGTTGTTGACAAAGGGGGAGAAATTTTAGTTGAACTTTTTAAAATGCATTTTGTGAGGGGGAGTTTTTATTAAAACTCTTGTGATTAGGTTGAGGGGGAGTTTTTGTTCAAAACTTAATCTTAGGCATCTTCAAAAGTTTATGATTTGTCAAACATCAAAAAGGGGGAGATTGTTAGCCTCACCTTGTTTTTATTCCCGTTTTAATATTCGACAAATCATCCTTTAAACTAAAATTCATTTTTATACAACTTTAGATGTTTTCCAAAACCCCTCATTAGATTAGTTGTGCTCACTTCATTTGACTTAGCTTAAATATTCAAAAGAACAGTTCCGCGGTGCACCGGAGGAATCACGCGGTACACCGCAGCTCACGGACCAGTCACACGGTACACTACATGGTCCGACCAGTAAGCTCATAAAATCTGCACGGTACACCGGACCACTGTCACGGTACACCGGACCACTACACGGTACAGGCATGCGGTACACTACATGGTCCGACCAGTAAGCTCAAAAGTCAGTCGAACAGTCACGCGGTGCACCGGACCCTACCCGCGGTACACCGCACGACAGGGTTTCAGCTCTATTACTAGAGGACAAAGCTTATATCCGTTGGGAGATTAATAGATCCGTTAGAGAGAAGCTTTATGACCGTTGGACCATCTTTTCAGCTATAAAATGGAGTTCATTCAAGACACAACTTAAGCCTTCCATCTACCAATCTTAAGAGCAATTAATTCTATCATTCAAGGAGGTTTCAAAGGAGCATTCAAGTCATATTCATTGTGAAGCTAATTAGTTCTATCTACTCATTTAGGAGTTTAGTTACAAAGCTTTAACAAGCACCCCTAAACACTTTTTCTTTTCCTCTTAGTTCTTGTAATAGATTAAGAGAGTAGTGTGAGCATAGGTTTATGCTTGGTTCCTTGTGTTGGTGATAACACAAGTGTTTTTCCTTCAAAGGGTTTTGAAGTGGTTGTAAGGGTTTGTATCTCACCCGGTTAAGAGTTACGAAGATTAGTTGAGAATCTTGCAAATCCTAAGGAGGCTTCCTTAGGTAGTGGATGTAGGGAAACCGAACCACTATACATCGTTGTGTATCGTATTCTATCTCTACACTCTTTATATTTCCGCACTCTATATGCTTGATAAAATGCCTAGTTGAATAGTTTGATAATATTGTCTATTAGGATTATCTAGTTTTATACTATTTAGTTTGCTAATACAATAGGATTCAAATTAGCTTTTAATTTTATTTACTTGAAATAAAATTAGCCGATTAATTTCTATTGTCCTATTCAACCCCCCCTTCTAGGACGCATATAGTATATCATGTCTTAATCCTGAATTTCTGCACCTACGACCACAAATCAGCTTATATCTCAAAAACGGTGTGGAATTTGGAGAAACGGTCAAAAGCAAAGTTGAAGAGATTTCCGAGACGATCAATTTGGTATATTCATACGCGTCAAACGGATGAATATTGAAGATGTTAGAGCCAAAAAAAGATCGGACCTGATTTCATGTTTTTAGGGTTACGAATTTGAGTTGGGCTTGGAGTCCACCACTTACTTCTCCTTCAAGAAAACGAATTAGGGCTTCCAAGATACCTATAAATACACCCTCTTATCATTGTAAACATCTTCTTTCTCAATTGCAAAGTATAGGCTTAGTCTTTACTTATATTTTCTTAGTTTCAAACAATAGCTTAGTCCTTTAGTTAGATATTCATCCTTAGAATCAAGCTATTCATCCAAGAAGCAAGTTGACCTGTAGAGGCAGACAAGAAGAAGAAGATTGGAGACTGACAACTCCTCTTCTACATCTCACCTTCTCTATATTTAGAGTAATTAGCTATAGATCTATACTCAACCATATTTCTAAGCTTTTATTCTGTAAGTTTACTCTTAATTGTTGGATTATTATTTTGTCTTTAAATACTATTTGGTTATTTTAATTGATTAAGCTTGGCGTATATTGTATTATGTGTTTTGATCTATTTCCCTAGATTTGGCCAATCTTAGGATTAATCTTAGTTATTGACAACACCACATAATCGTCTAGTGTAACTAGATAGCCATTAAGGTTTGACTTAATCTCCAAACATTATTTAGGAATCCCTAGTAGTGGAGAGGTTGCTCCTAAGTCTAGAAAAGGCTAGGTAGTTATTAGAATTCTGGTTAATATATAATGCTTAATGTGACAGGTTAGAATAACAATTTAGTAATAGACGTAGTAATCCTAATCTATTTGACTTACTTTCATATTTAGTTATTTGTTTTGTTTATTTGTTTTATGTATTTATTTGCGCTAGATAGTATTCATATTATTGTATTTTTATTCCAAGCATATAAATTCATCTACGCTTGTTAAATATAAGTAGATCTAACAGATACCATCCCTGCGAACGAACTTGACTTATCATTAAAACTTGCATAAAATCTGTGATACTTGCAGTGAGTTCCGTGGTTCTCAAGGGTGTGTGACTCTTTATTATTATCTTTATTTATCTATTATTTTATCACACCTTTGCCCCCACCAAGTTTTTGGCGCCGCTGCCGGGGATTTATCTTTAAGTTAAATCTATTTGGTGTTTATTTAGTGTAGAAGTTTTTATTTGTTTTCAGTTTTACGCGTTTTCTTTTTAGTCTCTTCTCAGGTTTATTAGGTATGGAGAATTATTACGCACAAAATATGCATGGGGCCCGAAGTCAAATTTTTTATCAAGAAGGTTCGAGCTATCAATTACAAGCTCCACCACAACCCATGCATAATCCACAAAATGAAGCTATAACAGAAATGATGGATAAATTATTGATTCTGGTTCAAAATTTTACGCAACTCAACAATAAAACATCCAAGGAGCTAGCTGAAAAAGTGGAAACCCTGGAGACACAAGTCACTCAAGTGACCAATTCTTCTCTAAAATTCCAACCAGAGTTTCCACCGTTAATCCGAAGTATCATAGAAGAACAGGTTCGACAAGCTCTTCCATCTCATCAAGTTTTTGAAAGTATAAGTTATTTGGAAAACATGGAAGAGCAACATGCGGAAAATATAGATGCTAATACAACCTTAATACGTTCTATGCACCAAAAATATCAAGCAATGGAGCAAAGATTAACGGAACTCACTACGATCAAGTAACAGTTACAACAAGAATTACATAAGAAACTGGGTTCTAGCAATGTTGGGTTCAAAATTTCAACCGTAGAAGAACCAACAAGCTTAGCTTAGAAGAAGTAATTGTTAAAGATCCAATTGCGAAGGAGGTTGATCCAGAATTCAGACATGTGGAAGAAGAAAAAGAAACCGATAAAGAAGAGACAACCGCACAAAAGGTGCAAACAGAAGAAAGTAAGGTGGAACCACCACCTACACAACCATTACTATCACCACCTCATCTACAAAGAATTACTTATCCTAGTGGTGATACTAAATCTGAAACGTCAAGCCCAGAAGAAATCATTGTTCCTATACTCGACGTCCCATACATGCAAACTGGCCTAGGTAAACAAATTGATGATGATGCCACTAAAATCGATAGCGATGTTTGGTTCGATGTTGTTGAAGAGTTCAGCCTTCAAGAAGAGGAGGAAGTGGAATCACCACAAGTTCCACTTAATGAGCTAGAAGAACAAAGCACGATATGCATAGAGGACATAATCGCATATAAAGAGCCTACACCACCGATAGTCTGCAAAGAAGATCTGTCCAAGAAGAGTGGTGTAGAAGTTGAGATCGAGAATAGGAACCGTACTAAAGAAAGCTTGACAACCATTCCAAAGAAGCTATCACAAAAGATGCAAGATCTTGGAGCTTTATATCTCCAAATTAACATAGGTGGTAATTTCAAAGCTAAAGCGATGTGTGACTTGGGTTCAGGAAGGAATATCATGCCCAAGAGTTTGTTCGAGAAGTTAGGCATGGGAGATGCCAAAAGAAAAGATATTGATTTGCTGCTCCTAGATAATTCAACGATAAAGCCATGGGGAGTCATTGAGGACGTGTTTGTCCAAGTAGGTACTTTAACTATACCTACAGATTTTGTTATCCTAGATAGCATTGCAGGTCAACATGTTCCATTGATACTTGGACGCCCATTCTTGGCGACAAGTCACAGCATAATTGATATTCATAGGGGAACCGTGACTTTCCGAGTGGGAAAAGAATCTAAAACATTCCACTTGGTGGATGAAAAGCATGAGGAATCAAGTATAGAAGCCCCGACACTCCGAGTTGTGACAAAAGAAATTAAAAAGAAAGTCCACAGTAAACCCGTGAAAAAGAGAATCAAAAGTGAGTTTGGGGTTGGTGACATAGTTGCATGGAAAGCCCCCAAACAAGAGAATAGACCACGGGGATTCAAGGATTCGTGGATGGGTCCGTTTGTAGTTACGAGAGTTATTTCGTCAAAACGGATTGAGATACAAGCTAAGAAGGGTCACAAACTTCGGATAGTAGATGAGCATAACCTAACCCGTTGTTGGGGAGGTTATGTACGCAAGCCTTAATCGAGGTAACACGTCTAACTTTGAAAGACGTTAAACAAAAGTGCTACACGGGAGACAACCCGTAATTTCGTTTATGTTTTTACATTTTTAGTTTTTAATTTATGTTTAGTTTAGTTAATTTTAGTTATATTGCATATTTGAGGAAGGTATTAGTGTTTTTGATGATTAGGTATTGGAGAAATCGAGTTAGGGAACCGAGCAAAATTTTTTGGAACGGAGAAACTTCGGCAAGTCATATCTTTGCGCTCGGATGTCGAAATCAGGTGATCTTTGAGCCTAAACTGCATAACTTTTCGAGATCTAGCTGTTGGGGAGGTCTTTGCCAGGTGCGGTACACCGGACCTCAGCCGCGGTGCACTGCAGGGTAAAAACCCGTGCCACGGTAGCAGCCACGTGTTGTGTACAGAAAAGAAAAAAAAATATAGCTGATGGGTCCGGTATACCGGACCCTATACCGCGCCATGCACCGCACAAACACGTGCCATGGGGTCCTACCACGGGTACTTTGACGTAGGAATCGCGGTATACGCCGCGGTACACCCCCTGGTCCGCAGGGGTAGTCCGCACGAGCCGCCAGAGAGAGAAAAGAAAGGGTTTCAAGCTTATAAGGAGATCTAATGCTTATTATTCCGAATTTATCAAACCTTAAACCTTTTTCTTCTCTCCAGAACTCTCCCAACTCCATTAAAGCTTCAACAAACCTTCACCTAACATCAAAACATCACCAAATCACCATGAATTCTCATCCAAATCCTTCCCTACATCATTACAAAGAAGATTCAAGCACCCAAATCATATCAAAACACCTAGAAACCAAGAATCAAAACCATGAATTTCAAAATCTTTTCCCAAAATTCAAGTTGGAAGAAGATAAGAAAGAGATGTCTAGAGTGTGATTGATTGGGATGGAGCATAAGAAGATATAAGGGAAAGCGAAATTGGTGATAATAGAAATTTACATACATGGAAAGCACTGCACCCTATTTCGGGTATTGATCAGGCGAGGTAAAAAGCCTCGAAGAGTATGTTTTCTTTCTTCCTTACCATTTCTTTTATGTGCAATATGTGCTAAAATTTTAATTTTCTTTTATTTTATTTTTGAGTCCTTTCGAGTCGTGGGGACACGGCTCATTTTTGAGTTGGGGGTGTGGGGATTCGTTGTCTCTCATTTCCATTTTTTTTAGGTAAAATTAAATTTTTTTGAAGGTTTAGATGTATGTAGAGTGTGTTTAATAGCTTAAAAGCATAAGCTCAGTGAGTTAATGATAGTAAGTAGTATGTTTATGAGCTATTTTATTTTGTATGCTTTGAGTATTTGCAGGAAAACACACGTTGATAGTAAAGAAAAGATTAGTGAGCAATGCGATAGAAAGTATGTTCGAACTCAGGGAACCTTGAGAAGTGTGTAGGCCGTGAGATCCAAGCTAGTGACAAAACCATTTGATGAAAGTGCTAAAGGTAAGAAAATAACAAAATTACATAGTGTAGAAAGTGATTAAGGCGGTTCTTTCATATTTGAAGCCTTTGAAGCCTTTTTATACCTTCTCACCTTGTTATTTTGATTTTATATGCTATATCCTTCTCAGC
This sequence comes from Nemophila menziesii, assembly GCA_029959085.1. Taxonomy (NCBI): domain Eukaryota; kingdom Viridiplantae; phylum Streptophyta; class Magnoliopsida; order Boraginales; family Hydrophyllaceae; genus Nemophila; species Nemophila menziesii. The sequence continues at coordinate 22,154,333 of JARWIR010000001.1, read as the reverse complement.
CCCTTCTAGCCTTTCTAAAGCATTTTTAGCCACATTATAAGCCATATCCCTTTAGATTTTAGGACTTTTCCATATGACCCGCACTCGAATCGCGATGCATAGACAGTTGTTTTAGAGCTTGAGTTTGGGGTGGTGGGTCCACCATTATGGGAATTGTTATTGGGTTGGGATTTTTGAGCTTATTAGTTGTGCTTTGTGCTTTATAGTGATGATGTTTCACAGATTTGTATTGTAACCCTTTGCCGGGGTAATAGTGAATGAAAAAGAAGCTACGAGCTAATTTTGCCAATAAGGGCATAAAAATATATATATGAGAAAATAGCGTGATATCTCATCATTAAAAGAGAGTCATAGGGTTTAAAAGAAATTGATTTGGAAAGAAAATATATATTCGGACCGGCAAAGAGGAATTATTATGTGAACATCTTTTGCTTTAATTGGGTTATTGGGGATGCTAAATTGTGCATCAAAGAATTCATTGGGTTGAGTGAGACACGTTTTATGAGAGTAACTCAAGCTCTAGGGCGATTCGTTGATGGCTAGTGAGGAGAGAGCCAAAATCCCACTCTAAATTATCCAAATATACTTATCATACTGTCCCTAAGCCTACATTAAAACCTTAAAGACCTTTTGATTCTTTGCTATGTAATTGAGAAGTGATTGAGCCAATAAAGAGTAGTTAAATGGATCGTTGGATACTAGTAAGGTTCGATGAACAATCTATAGCTTCCTTGGTGAACTGAGTAAAGTCCCAATCCTTCTTACATTGCGAAACTAATCTGATCTTGAATTCAAGCCGTGTTGACTGTGGATATGAGAAGTGCACAGGTATGTAGTTATAAATATTATTACATGAAATTTTCTGAGCAGTTGCTTCGAGTCTATTCTCCATATTCTTCTATCTTCTGTCTTATGTGCTTAATTGACCTAGGTGTGTATTTAGAGACTTCCCTTTGTTTTTATCGTTATTGTATCGGGACGATACAACTTTGAGTTGGGGGTCTTGATGTCTCCTCATTTGTGATAGATTTATATTAGGGTGAGACATCATTTTTAGTGATTTAGAAGTCATTAGCGTCGATTTTCTTGAGAAATGCTACACTTTCCTATTTTGAGTCTTGATTTAGTAAAATAATATTTTTAGAGCATATTGGGATTAATTATTTATTTAGTGTGAAACTTTAAAGATAATTATGGAGATTAATTAGATTCCAAGTCAAAGACTACAAGATATGGAAAGAGATAAGCATGGTAATTGGAGATAAGGAAACAAAAGCTAAAAATATGGAAAAGGAAAAGCTGCCTTAATCCTGAATTTCTGCACCTACGACCACAAATCAGCTTATATCTCAAAAACGGTGTGGAATTTGGAGAAACGGTCAAAAGCAAAGTTGAAGAGCTTTCCGAGACGATCAATTTGGTATATTCATACGCGTCAAACGGATGAATATTGAAGATGTTAGAGCCAAAAGAAGATCGGACCTGATTTCATGTTTTTAGGGTTACGAATTTGAGTTGGGCTTGGAGTCCACCACTTACTTCTCCTTCAAGAAAACGAATTAGGGCTTCCAAGATACCTATAAATACACCCTCTTATCATTGTAAACATGTCCTTGCTCAATTGCAAAGTATAGGCTTAGTCTTTACTTATATTTTCTTAGTTTCAAACAATAGCTTAGTCCTTTAGTTAGATATTCATCCTTAGAATCAAGCTATTCATCCAAGAAGCAAGTTGACCTGTAGAGGCAGACAAGAAGAAGAAGATTGGAGACTGACAACTCCTCTTCTACATCTCACCTTCTCTATATTTAGAGTAATTAGCTATAGATCTATACTCAACCATATTTCTAAGCTTTTATTCTGTAAGTTTACTCTTAATTGTTGGATTATTATTTTGTCTTTAAATACTATTTGGTTATTTTAATTGATTAAGCTTGGCGTATATTGTATTATGTGTTTTGACCTATATCCCTAGATTTGGCCAATCTTAGGATTAATCTTAGTTATTGACAACACCACATAATCGTCTAGTGTAACTAGATAGCCATTAAGGTTTGACTTAATCTCCAAACATTATTTAGGAATCCCTAGTAGTGGAGAGGTTGCTCCTAAGTGTAGAAAAGGCTAGGTAGTTATTAGAATCCTGGTTAATATATAATGCTTAATGTGACAGGTTAGAATAACAATTTAGTAATAGACGTAGTAATCCTAATCTATTTGACTTATTTTCATATTTAGTTATTTGTTTTGTTTATTTGTTTTATTTATTTATTCGCGTTAGATAGTATTCATATTATTGTATTTTTATTCCAAGCATATAAATTCATCTACGCTTGTTAAATATAAGTAGATCTAACGGATACAATCCCTGCGAACGAACTTGACTTATCATTAAAACTTGCATACGATCTGTGATACTTGCAGTGAGTTCCGTGGTTCTCAAAGGTGTGTGACTCTTTATTATTATCTTTATTTATCTATTATTTTATCACACCTTTGCCCCCACCAAATAGTCAATACATATTTGATCTTCACATAATACCTTAGGTATTATCATTTTTTCTATTTTTTCTTTGATTTCCTTAGGATTTATTTGATTGAGTAAATTAATATCCCAAAATTTATCATTTTTAATTAGTTGATTAACCCAAACAAGGTTAGACTATTTTGGCTTAAGTGATTGCATATTGATATCATTACATATCCAACTATGCTCATAGATATTGATATTAATACCATTTCCTAGTTTCAATTTATGTTATTTTTAAAATTATCTTTACCGATGAGGATACTTCTCCAACCCCAAGATGGTGAGCTTCCAATTTTAGCTTCAAGGAAACTACAATTTTTGAAATGTTTTCCTTTTAAGAGTCTATAAAGAAGAGATTCTTTTTAATTTATTAGGTTCCAAGCTTGTTTTCCTAACAGAGCTTTATTCATTAGGTGAAGTCCCTAAATCCTAATCCACCTTAAAATTTTGATATAGTGAGTAGGTCCCATTTGGCCCAATGTATTATTTTTTTACCTTTATCACCCCACCAAAATTGGGCAATAATAGAATGGATTTTTTTATTATATTTTTTTGGAAGAATAAAGTTAGACATTAAATAGTTAGGCAAGCTTTGGATGATTACCTTTATTAATATTTCTTTTCCCCCTTCAGAAAGGAAAAGGTTTTTCCAATTTTCAAATTTATGTAGAATTATATCAATTAATAATTGGAGGTCTTTTGATTTTGTTCTACTCCATTCGGTTGGAAGTCCTAAGTAGTTGCCTAGGTTGTTAATTCTTCTCATATTTAATCTTTTAGCCCTTACATTTTGGATAAAAGTTGGTGTATTAGGACTAAAAATGACCCCACATTTATTAAAGTTAAGACATAAGCCAGTGGCATTTTTGTATTTGTTCATAATATCATTAAAGGATTGTATTTCAATGTTATCAACATTAAGGAAGAAACGTCTGTCATCAGCAAAGAGTAAGTGAGTGATATCTGGACAGTTGTTTCCAATTTTAATTCCTTTGAGAATATGATTCTCTTTTTTATCTCTAATTTAATCATTTAGAGTTTGTAATATTTGACAAAATATTAAAGGTGAAAGTGGATCACCTTGTCTTATTCCCCTGGTGGGATTTCGTATTTGGTGAACCTCACCATTAATTAGTATTGAGTAGGTTACAGAGGTAATAGATATTATAAGTTTCCTTACCCAATCTTTATTGAAACTAATTTTAATTAAGAGATCTTGTAGGACATCCCATTCTATATGTTCATAAGCTTTTTTAATATCCGCTTTAACCGCAACCATATATTTTTTGGTTTTTTTTTTCTTCTTTTAATATGGGTGATTAATTCATGTGCAATCATAGTATTTTTCTGTATCATTCTGTCAGGAATGAATGCACTTTGATTTTCTCCCACAAGGGAAGTCATATAAGGTTGTAATCTATTAACCAATATTCTAGCTATAATTTTATATATAAAATTAGAACAACTAATTGGTCTATAGTGTTTAATATTAGTAGGTTTTTTGATTTTTGGTATTAGAGTAATGAGTGTTTGATTGATATCAGAAAGATCACCCTTATTGTTCCAAAAATTATTTATTACTCTCATAAGATCCAGTTTAATAATATCCCAGTATGTTCTAAAGAATTTCCATTATAACCATCAGGACCTGGTGGTTTATTAGGTCCCAGTTCCCGTATTTTTTTTAAATATTTTCTTCATTAATATGTATATTTAATTATCTGCATATTTTTATCAACGTTACTAGTAATAAGATTAATAGTATTATTATATTCTCTTTTTCCTACAGTAGTAAAAATATTATTAAAATAATTAACTATTTCAATATTTATTTCATTTTTATTATCAAGCCATACACCATTTTCATTAGTGATGTTAAGAATTTTGTTTCTACTTCTTCTTTCTTTGGTACAAGCATGATAATATTTTGTATTTTTATCACCTTTTTTAAGTCAAATATCTCTAGATCTTTCTTTCCAGAAACTTTCCTCCCTTTTCCAAGTTTCCTCAAGTTCTTTGGTTGTATAATTATATTCATCCCAATTAAAATTGGGGTTATAAGAATTAGATATAATTTCTAATTTTTTTATAAGCTTTTCTATTTGGATTTAATTATTTCTAAATTTTTTTCTATTCCAATCTCTTAAAGCTTGACTACATTTTTTAAGTTTGTGATTAATTATAGCATTAGGGTTACCCCTAAGTGAACTATAGTCATCCCATACTCTTTTAATGATATTTAAACAATCAATTCAGTTGTCCAGAAATTTTCAAAATAATTTTTTTCTTCTTTTTATTATCAATATATCATGATGAAGGACTAGGGGACAATGATCTGACCCAATAGCAGGTAAAACTCTTGTCCAATCATTAGGAAAAGCTTATCCCATTCAGAGTTGTGTAGTGCTCTGTCTAGAATTGCCTTTATAAGTTTATTACCGGCTCTTTATTTGTCCAGGTAAATCTACCACCATAAGAGGTTGTTTCCTCCAAATTGTGGAGGATAATAAATTTATTAATTTTTTTTTATAGATTTCTTATGGCATACAATACCACCTAATTTCTCCTTAAAAAATATTCTACAATTAAAATAACCAATTAACCAGGTGAGCTAGCTCCTCTGGCTAGGGCTTTGTCTCTCAAGTGAGAGGTACAGGGTTCGAATCCCGCAGGTGGAAGAAATTTATTAAAGATTGGAAAGTTTCCAAGGTTCGAGACCCTCCCAGAACATGGGCAACCTAGTTCTGACTTGCCTGGAGGTATGGTTGGGGAGGCAGTCATATCTTCCGTGGGACTAGTCGGGTGTAAGCCTGGAACTTAGAGAAATTTCTTTATTAATATCATAGGGGTTCAAATAGATAAAAGTATAAAATATTGGGGTAAAATCCTCAACCATAATTTTCGTATGTATAAAGTCAGGAGAAGTTTTTAGAATTCTTATTTTTAATTCTTTCTTAACCATCAAAGCGAGGCCGCCTCTCGCCCCAATCGGCTCCCCCGTGTTAATCAAATTCATATAAAAAATACTTGCTATGTTTTAAAGCTTATTAAAATCATTTTTAGTCTCAGAGAGAAAAATTACCTTCAGGCGATGCTTAGCGCAGAGGTCACGGGTTGCCTGGATTGTCAAAGGATTGCCGACGCCTTGACAGTTCCAGACTATGTGAATCATTGAAGGGGATGGGGTTGATTAGGAGCAACCCCAGAAAACCATCTTTTCATTTTTAAAAAATCCTTAATATACTCATTAGACACTAACTTATGAGCTTTATACAAATTTTTATTATCAAACTTAAAAGATGGGAAATTAAAAACAATACACTGTTTTTCTTCATCTATACCAGCCCATTTTTGTAACAAAAATTCTAGTAAACTAGATTTCATCATCGATCTTAAAACGGTTTTTGGATTACCTGTCTTATTCACACTTACAAATAAAATGCTAAGCACTCTTAACTCAAATTCTAATAAATTAGATTTAATGAAAGTCAAACATGGCAAAGGACAAAGCTGAAAAAGAAATGAAACAAAATATAGAAGTACCTATCTTGTTTTCGCGATAAGAAGAGAAGGGCTTACTTGTGGGCCTGTCCTGCTTATGGGCTTGATTTCTGAGCTTGGTTGTCGCTTGAGTATTGGAGGCGGGTTGACTCGTTCTACTACCACAACTTATGGGATGTGGTCGGATAATGAGCTGAAGGGGGTTTTGGCCATGGCGCTTTACTGATTTGACCGTGGAGATGGGCTAAGGCCATGACAGTGCAGTTAATATGGTTTTGGGTCCCACTCTCATATGGATCTCGCTCGCACTGGTGTAGTGGAGAGGCGGACTGTTTGGGACAAAATATGGGGGTGGCGGAGATCGGAGGACGGGATCGGGCTTTGTACGTTGGGAAGGGCTCGGAAAATGCAAGTTTTTGGGCCATAGTGGTGGTGCGGTTAGTGCTTTGGTGTGTAGCAGAGGGGAGGGAAAAGAGTTTGGGCAGTGGATTTGGTGCTGAGCTGTAGTATTGGGTTGTGGATCTGGCCGTGAAATGAAGTTTCCCGGCGTTGGATGGTGTTTTTGAAAAACGTGCCTGAGAGCACGAGGGAGCATTTCAAAAAATCGACTCTTTCATTTATTTTTTCTTTTAATTATGATTCTTCCATTAGTTTCTATTATTTTTAATTCTTTAGTATGAAGTAAACCCACATTGCTTGAGGTTGCTTATGTAAGAACTTATGCTTAGCTGGTAAATTGTTTTATTGAATTTGGGCAAATGTTTAATTAAGCTTGATATTTTTTTATTCTATTTAATATACTTTTGCTTAAATACTACCTATATTTTGGACAAATAGCGGGTAGCCCTTGTGGTTAAGATAACGCCTGTGAGGGGGTTTTTAATTGCAGACATAGCGTATAGACGTCTAGTGCATGGTAGTGAACTTGTTGGTTTTGCCTAGCTAGATAGTCAATAGAGTTATAAATATTACACTAAGATATTGTCTAGGGCGTACTTACCCAAGTCCCCTAGTAATATTAAGGTTGCCTTCTAAACTACTGAAAAGAGTTAGATGGATTTTTGAATCCCGACTAATGCGAATTACCAACTCTCCCTTATCAATAAAACCATTAAACTAGCGGCATAGGGGATTACTAGCAATTCCTTAAATTATTACTTATCAACAACCGGCGCACTTGCGGGAAGTCACCCTCTCTAGTGTTGATTTTATATCACACCCGGAGGGTGAAAATCGGGCACGTTAGTAACACGTGTATAAATGTTTATGACATAATATGGCACCATCTACACTTGTATGTTAAGGAACACTTCCTATTTTTCAAGTTTTTCCTCGTAGGTTTCGCACTATTGCAAGTTTTCCAAATAAAATTCCTAAATGTTGTTAGGATATTGATGTCTCCTTTTTTGATCTAATTATATTCTCTTAGGAGACATCAAATTAGGTGATTATTTGACTAATTCGATAGACTTTTAGTATTAATTTGATATATTTCATTTTCTCTCTTTGGTTTTTAGTATTTTTTATTTATTAAGCTTTTGCACGTTAAATGGTTTGTTTTAGTGTAAAGTTTGTAGGTTTCTAATACTAGTAAGGAAGAGGAATTAAGAATGGAAGTCTTAGATCGTGTAAAGAAGTCAAAGGATGGAAGAAATATCCCGAAGAGTTGACAAATTAGAGCTGCAAATCTGGAAGGCTGATCGTAATTGCTGATTTCGAACTACTTAAACGAGGATTCAGCGTTTGAGGCGTGAAGAATATTCGTGCCTTATCAAGTTACGAAGAATTAGCAAGTTGAATGAGTCAATTCGGAGTTAAATTGAGAAAGTTATAACGATTTTAGTGGAGAGTGTACAACAGTTGCCGGATTTGGACTTGAAGAGTGGACTTGGACCATTTAATATTTCATTAATTCATTTAAAATAAGCCCAAGTCTGATTTTATTAGTATATATAGGCCTTTTGACTTTATTTTTACACACATTTCATTTTACAAAAAGTCAGAGCGTCAGAAAAAAGAGCAGAAGCTAGGAAAAGGAAGAAGCCAAGAGCTGGAGAATTCACCTTTTCCAAATCAACAGTCAAATCCAACCTCCTAATTAGGTCGTTTATTTTATTCTCTTTCTATAAAACACGAGTTCGTCTTATTTTATTTCTTTTGCTTTTACTTTAATTATGAGCTAAATTTCCTTTGTACTTGAGAATCGCTAAGTGGGTTGAACCCAAACTAGTTTAATTATTGTTTTTCCAAATTGGGATTTAAGAATTTAATTTGAATTATTATTTTATGTTGGCTTTTATTTTGTGATTATTTATTATCTTTAGAGTCATAAACTAAGGATAAGTTTTAGTATCTAGGCTATTCAATATAGTGGAGTATTGATCACCTTGATGGGGGGGTTTAGATACAGAACTAGGTAATTGCCGTTTGGTATCCGCCAATGACCGTGACAGGCTTGACTAGACAATAGCCAATGTGGTAAGTTTTAATCATCCGAACGTGGTTTTAATCACCCAGGGTTTAGAAGACCGTAGGAGAGATTTTAGGTCCACCCTGACGGGGGCTAAGAGACTTTAGAATCCCGACTAGCGTAATAATAATGATTCAGCCCTTAAAGGAAGACATTAATAAAGAAAGTTTGTGGTGAAACCCTAGTGTGACTAAAGTACTACTTTTCTCTTGCGTCTACCTCAATTACTTGCAGTATTTCCATTCTAGTTTAATTAATTAATTTAGTATTTAAATTATTTGCTCCTTAGTTTTAGAAAACCAAAACAATTATCATATCTTTTACTTTTTCGTATCTGCAATTATTCCACTATTTGATAACATTAGAGTCAACCTATTCCGTCCCCGCGAACGAACTTGATTATCATATATTACTTGGGACAACTGTACACTTGCAGTTAGTGGTTCCTCTATTCTTAGCATTTATTTTTAACACACAAGGACCCACCAGATATCTACTTTTGACATCATTTTCCATAGATCTAGTGTTGCCGATTCATAGGTTATTGACAATGGTGGAGTATTGAGGATCACATGCTTCGTTAGTTACTTGTATTATATTTTAGTTGTGTACTCACCATTTTTTGAGTGTGGCTAGACAAACCAGTCCAGTTGGTATCTTTGTAGAATTGGGATCCGGTGAATATGTGGCATAACTAATCTCGGGAAAAGGTCGTCCAACTGTTCCGTATTCCATTATCCAGTGTCCTCATGCAATAGTTGTGATACCCACTCACTCATGTTCCCAATGGTTTTTCCAGTTTCTATGATGATTCTAACCATCGTTGGTTCCAGATATTCACCTCGTTCCTATCAACAATCTAATAATTCCTTGATGTTCCTTCCAGAATGATAGCCCATGAGCATGTCTGTCTCCGTTTGATTTTTACATCTAGGAAACTTGATTTTGGTAAGTAGATACCTTTTAATAACTTTGTCGCTAAGGTGTCTGGGTTCTTAAGAATTCTACATGCCTGAGCAGCTAGCACTGACGTATTCATTATTTTAAAATCCCTAAATCCCATTCGCCCAAGTAGCTTTCCAAATGACATTTTTTCCATGATGAATTTGGTTTTGCTCACCCAAGTTCCACCAAAATTTGAAATGTTTGATATAATTTTTTTAAAAAGGCATAGCAAAAGAGAAAAATTACATAGCATATGTTGGTATAGACTGTAGTGCTACTTAAGAACCTCATTTCTGCCTTTTGATAGTAGTTATGCCTTCTTTCCATCTGCCTTAGCAAATATCTTATCATTTATCCATATTAGTGTCTCTAACTTAAATATCTCGTGGCACAAAGGAATTCCTAGGTATTTACCCAAGCCTTGTGTCTCATGTATCCGTAAGTAATATTTGACAATGTTTTGAATATTTTCAGGTATATCTCAACTAAAACAAATGAATTATCTATGAAAATTTATTCTTTGACCGGATCCTACACAATAAAACTCAAAATATTTTTGAAACTAATGTCTTGCAATGTTTAGAGTTAAGAAAAAAATCATCTACGAGCAAAAGATGAGTAAGAATCGGACTTATATGTGTAATCTGTATACCAATTATGAGTTTTAGAGACGACCGATTTTAAATCAGACTAACAAGCGCTTCTCTCATAATAAAGAATAGAAAAAAAAGACAACGGGTCGCCTTGTCTAAGACCACGTTCCAGGGAAATTTTTTGCATGCTGTCCCCATTTATAATAATTTGAATGATACCATAGAGATGCAGTTTTTAATCCATAGTATCCATGTATCATAAAATCCAAATTGTTTTAGAACTTCAAAAATGAATTCCCTACGTAACTGGTCATATGCCTGTATAATATTTAATTTCACAACCACCATATGTTTAGGATTTTTCCTCTTCTTTTTCATAAAGAAGGCTATGTCTTAAGCAATCTTAATGTTATCTTGAATCGCACGCCCTTTTATAAATGTCGTTTGAGTTGGTAGAATAATAGTATCCATGTATCCCTTCAATCTCTTAGCAAGTATTTTTAAATTATTTTGTATCCAATGTGTAGAGTTCTAGAGCGGAGGGGATGAATAGGACATTTATCTAATCAATGCCTAATTTAAAAATCAATGACTCCCAAGCTGAGGTTAGTTACTCGTAAAAGGAAAACTCTTGAGAAATGGTACTAAGAGGTGCTCTAAAGAGTTTTCTAGGTGCGAAAACTAGGAGCTAGGAGTCCTAAAGGAAAGGTGGTGATTGATCTAAGGTTGAGGTCCTTAAGAAAATAAATTACTAGAGTATGGGGACTATATGCAAGTTAGGTAAAACCAACATTTAGGAATTCTAAGTTCAAGGACAAGGAATCATAAGGATAAGCTAAAGTAATCTAACTTAAGCTAAGAGAGATAAACAATTAGGTAAAATAAATTCACGTGATAAGTAAAAGATAAAGGAAATATATTATGCGAGGCATTTAGAGTGGTTCAGTTTCCCTACATTCACTACCTAAGGTCATCCCCGTAGGATTTTTTAGCTTCTCCATTAAGTTCTTTGATATCTCTTAAAGTGAGATATACACCGTTTGGTGGGGGGCAAAGGTGTGATAAAATAATAGATAAATAAAGATAGTAATAAAGAGTCACACACCCTTGAGAACCACGGAACTCACTGCAAGTATCACAGATCGTTTGCAAGTTTTAATGATAAGTCAAGTTCGTTCGCAGGGATTGTATCCGTTAGATCTACTTATATTTAACAAGCGTAGATGAATTCAGATGTTTTAAATAAAAATATAAAAGATGAATAACTATCTAATACATATAAATAAACAAAACAAATAAACAAAACAAATAACTAAATATGAATGTAAGTCAAATAGATTAGGATTACTACGTCTATTACTAAATTGTTATTCTAACCTGTCACATTAAGCATTATATATTAACCAGGATTCTAAATTCTACCTAACCTTTTCTAGACTTAGGAGCAACCTCTCCACTACTAGGGATTCCTAAGTAATGATTGGTGATTAAATCAACCCTTAATGGCTATCTAGTTACACTAGACGATTATGTGGTGTTGTCAATAACTAAGATTAATCCTAAGATTGATCAGATCTTGGGAAATAAGTCAAAACACATAATAACAATATACGCCAAGCTTAATCAATTAAAATAATCAAATAGTATTTAAAGACAAATTAATAATCCAACAATTAAAAGTAAACTTACAGAATAACAGCTTAGAAATATGGTTGAGAATAGATCTATAGCTAATTACTCTAAATATAGAGAAGGTGAGATGTAGAAGAGGAGTTGTCAGTCTCCAATCTTCTTCTTCTTCTTCTTGTCTTCGTCTACAGGTCAACTTGCTTCTTGGATGAATAGCTTGATTCTAAGAATGAATATCTAACTAAAGGACTACGCTATTATTTAAAACTAAGAAAATACAAGTAAAGACTAAGCCTATACTTTGCAACTGAGCAAGGACATGTTTACAATGGTATAAGGGTGTATTTATAGGTGTTTAGGAAGACCTAATTCGTTTTCTAGAAGGAGAAGTAAGTAGTGGACTCCAAGCCCAACTCAAATTCGTAACCCTAAAAACATGCAATCAGGCCCGTTTTTCTTTTGGTCCTAGAAGCTTCAATACTCATCCGTTTGACGCGTATGAGTAGACCAAATTCATCGTCTCGGAAAGATCTTCGACTTTGCTCTTGACCGTTTCTCCAAATTCCACACCGTTCTTGAGATATAAGCTGATTTGTGGTCGTAGGTGCAGAAATTCAGGATTAAGGCAGCTTTTCCTTTTCCTTTTCCATGTTTTTAGCTTTTATTTCCTTATCTCCAATTACCATGTCTATCTCTTTCCATATCTTGTAGTCTTTGACTTGGAATCTAATTAATCTCCATAATTATCTTTAAAGCTTCACACTAAATAAATAATTAAACCCAATATGCTCTAAAAATATTATTTTATTAAATCGTTCGGACTTGATAAAAGTTGTCGCGGCACCTGTAGTAGGACAGAGGACTTATCGCGATGCCCGCGGACCAATTTATGATGTCCCCGTCGCTGAAGACTCAAAATAGGAAAGTGTAGCATTTCTCAAGAAAATCGACTATAATGACTTCTAAATCACTAAAAATGATGTCTCATCCTAATATAAATCTATCACAAATGAGGAGACATCACCGTTACAATGAGGTTTTTCGGGCTAACCACAACCCAATACCTCCTGGAACTTTTGCCAGTTAATCACAACCTGATGAGACTTTTAATAGTTAAGTCATAATCTGATAGGTTTTACAAGGTTAAATCCTAACCTATGAACCTTCCTCTTCTATAATGTAGAGAAAAGTTATACCCTAAGTGGTTTGATATATATAATGATAACCAATTTGACGATGCTCCTTGATGAGATATTCTAACATTAATAACTGTGAATTCCTCGAAGAGTTAAATACAAAAGTTGTAGATAAAAGGTTGATCTCCTTTATTGAGTGGATATGAAAATGAGAACTCTACTCTAGTGAACTACTTGATGATCTAGATATGATAAATAAGTGCACCAAATTGGTTTGATGATCTGAAAGTAATGAACAAGCTTGGAAATTCTTTCTTGAAGTATATGATGGTATGATAATTGAATTAAGGCTTCAAGGGGTTAGTCAAGTAATGCAAGAGAGACTTCTATATATATATATATAGTAGATCAAGTTCTCACGAATCTCACATACTATCAAAAAAGAAATATTACTGTTTTGCAAAAAATGGGTAACCGTTTTTATCCCCAATGGCTCTTTTCCACGTGGTGTCCTTTGTTCAACACTAAAAAAAAGTCATATGCTCTTGAAACGACATCGTAGAAATGAGAAAAATTATAACGTATTTTGCTTGAAAATGGGTATCGTTCTGGTTAGGGATGCCGGCTAAAATGGTTACAAAGTTTCCTATTGTCTCTAACTTTTTCTGGTTTATACGAAAAATGTTATACCTATTTTTGTTGAAAAATACTATACGAATTTTGAATGGCATCCCGTTTTGATATGATGCCATTTTTGGGTTGAGAAGGGTTTCAACATGATTTCCATTAGGTAAATTGAAATGAAGTGCTTTCTTCACAAGAGTTTTTAAGAAGTGATCCAACATTAATTATGAGTATAACTTACAAGCAACAATACTATCACACACACGTACATGTCAAGAAGGATGTGAAGTATGAATTAAGTGAAAGATAGAATATATATCATGAAATTGATTCTAAGAAAGAAAGATGAACTAGTTTCAAATAGACAAGGATTGTAGTTCATCTTATGCATCAACTAATGAAACAAGACACAGATGAATGTGATCTGGAACTGCTGGACTCTTCTTTTCCAGAATTGGTTCGGATAGAGATAGAAAGTATGCAAATTTTGAGGCGGCACAGATTTGACACTTTTATCAGGCCATATACCAAGACGGGAGAATATACCACAAAATCAGGTTATCATATTTTAACTAGTAATTTTCTCTCTACGACTGCATAGACTTCCCGGCAAGGAGAATTGACTAATCAGTTCGTCTTGATTATGATATGGAAATTTAATGTACCATCCAAAGTGCACCATGCAAAAATATTCTTCCAACAAGGAAAGTCTTGAAGACGCGATACTATGCTACATATAACGGATGCTATTAGTGCGACATACACCAAACATATTACCCACCTTATTTCAACATGTTCGATATGCAGGCACGTTTGGGCAGGCTAGACACTACAAATTGGAGCCAGCAACTCGGTGCAAGGAAGCTTGGGAGACTAGATCAACAACATATCAACTGACTATACCTAAAGAGGATGGGATCTCAGAGTAGTTGTGGCATATATTCTGCGGATGTTGTGGAACATTTGGAAACATAAGTTGAAGACAATTCATGAAACACGCATTTCGACCCAGAATGTGTTATTTGAGCCACGTTGGCGGGAATGACCGATCTCTTTGGAAACGCCTGGGCTATTGACGTGCCACGACCAGAGAACGAACACATTGCCGACACTCCTAGGGTCGATACTAACAACGACATTCAAGAAACGGAAGTTATCGTATCATGTGATGTCTCTTTCATTTGTCCAGCAGAATAAACATAATTTGGTATTGTTACGGTCCATAAAGTGTCCAAACGCACAAAAACTAGAATACAGCAGTGCTGGGTGAGTTCCGCACTTCTGTTCAAGTAGAAGCCATGACGGTCCTGGAGGTAGCAAAACAAGGAGGTAATTTTCGGGGACGCAAGATGGTTGTTTTTTTGGATAACCTTGGGATTGTCCAAGGTATTAAGTCACCGTTAGCCGCGTAGAGAACAGTGAAGCCTTTTGTCTCTCGCATCGGGAAGATTGTTGAAGAGTATGGGACATGACCTTCAAACATTTTCCAAGACAATACAACAGTCTGGCTGACAAGGCTGCACATCAGGATAGGCAGAGGACATACGGGGTGCTGCATTGGGTCTAGATGGGGACCCACTTCGGGAAATTCGCTGACAGAGGGGATCCAACTCGTACGCTTACTAGTAAAAAAAACAATCAAATGTCGAGAAAAATGTGTAGGACAACTTTCCCAAAAAAGAAAAATGACAAACGGAAATGTCAGAAAAGGAAAATGTTAGTCCAACACGCAGCTAGCCAAGTGAGGAGTGATCTCCAAGATAAGTTGGTCTTATTCTTATGTCATAGCATATTTCACTTTTCAACTTAGGAAATATGAATGTTAAAGGGTAAAGACTATTATCTTTTCCTTTTAAAGTACCAAAGAGGAGAAGTAGAAGCTTATCCTACACTGGTAAGACTGGAAGCATTCAAACATATACAGTCATCACCCAGATGTCTTCTACCAAATCGGTCTAAGACAATTGATTTTTAGTCCAATATTAATAGGATAAGAATTAAGAAATTCAGTGTCCGGGTAAGAGTTGAATATTGGTCAGAAATGGAAAAACGAACATCAAGTTTGTGTCATGTTCTTGTTCTTGATTTTATACTCAAAACCAGAATTTGTTTTTGAAAAAAAAAAATCAAGGAGAATAAAAAATTACGTTCTCTATTAAGAAACGGTTAATGAAATATATTTAGTGTATTTGTTAAAAGAAACCTGATAAAATTAGAGTTAATATCCTTTTAAATCAAAATAACAAACCAACTTTTCATTTAAATTACACAATAATTTAGATGAAAAGATAACTATAATACCATTATTATAGTTGTTGTTTTTGACCATATATTTATTCCCATTTAAATTAAACATTATTATAGATGTGAAAATCCACCTATTACTAATTTAATCGCACGCGCACGTCTGAGATTTTTTTTAAAATCGTCATAACCAATTCTAAAAAAATCAAAAAATACAAATATTGCATTTTTAGATGATACAAATTAATATGATGATTTTTTTTGATTTTTTTGAATATTTTTTATTTTGATTTTTTGATTTTTTTTAAATGAGATTTTGTCCCACCTCTAATTTTAAGATTGAGATGAATTTGTCTCATCTCCATTCTAATACTAAGATGAGATTTGTCCCATCTCTATTGTATAATTAAGATGGGATCTGTCTCTTCTCTATTGTAAAACTAATTAAAAGTATAATGTGTTGGAGATGATGATGTGGTGTTTCGCGAGGTAAAAAGCCTTGACCTGGTGGGGTTATGTATGTATGTCGAGAGATTGATAGGATTGTTCCGTCTAGTTTTACTATTCCTACTCCGATTTTGTTTACAGAGCCTTCAAAACCTAAGGCTATTAGTTGCTTATTCTTCTGATCCATTCTCTACAATTTACATTTATATAATGAATAACTTATTTACTTTGAATATTGATGACTTGAGAAGCAACAATTAGTTGAAATGAAGAAAAGTAATGTTTCTAGTTCATTATATAACATTCAAAATCAAATTGCACGAGTCATCAACATTATTAAACACTAAAACAAAAAAACTCATTTAATACTGAGATGGGTTTTGTCCTATCTCTATTGTAAAAATAAGATAAATCTATCCCATTTGCGATTAAAACCTTCCACCACCACCACCACCCCAACACCACCATCACCCTACAACCACCACCATTACACACTACTAATTTCATTACACACGCGCGCGTCCGTGATTTTTTTAAATCGTCATATCTAATTCTAAAAAAGTTAGAAAAATAAAAAATTTGCATTTTTGAATAAAGCGAATTAATATTTATGTCTATAATTTTTTTTGAATTTTTTAGAATTTTTTCAATTTTCAATTTTTTTTCGCAGTGAATTTCATGTTTGTGAAAAAAAAAATTCGCTGTTTTAAACAGTGAATTCCGTATTTGCGAAAAAAAAATTAAAATAATAAAAAAAAAACCATAGACGTAAATATTAGTTTGTTTTATCAAAAAAGGCAAAATTTTTATTTTTCTGATTTTTTTAGAATTAGTTATAACGATTTTAAAAAAAATTCACGGACGCGCGCGTGTGTAGTGGAGTTAGTAGTAGGTGGTGGTGGTGGTTGTGGTTGTGGTAGCTGTAATGGTGGTTAAATACATGGTACGGGTGGTGGTGGAAATACCCTATTATTTGTTTAATATTTAAAAAATAAATATTGTATTGAAAATAATATATTTAATAATAAGGATAGTAAAAGTATAAAAATATAAATAGGATGTTTTCTATAAATAATTATTTTACTAAGCATTTTTTATAAAATAAATTGTTAAAGGCTTAATTTAACAATTATGTTGTTTTATTAGGCTTCTTTTAGCAAATACCTCTATTTTTAATTAATAATAATAAAAATGGTAAGAAAGTAAAATAGTAATAGATTTTTGATTTAAATGGAAAACTGGATAATATAATTGGAAAGAAATAATAACATGTTAACTTTTGGACAAAGACTTTCCTAATCATGATTTAAATAAGCATTTTTTTATAAAAATACCTAATTGTTAAATTAAGCCTTCAATAATTTATTTTATAAAAATGCCTAATATATTATTATTTATAGAAAACATTCCCTTTATATCTTTTATACTTTTACTATCCTTATTATTAAATATATTATTTTATTTTTAATACAATATTTATTTTTAAATATTAAACATATGGTATTTCCACCACCACCACCCTACCTCCACCACCACTACCACTACCACTACCATGTATTTAACCACCGCTACATCCACCACAACCACAACCACAACCACAACCACCACCTACTACTAATTCCATTACACATGCGTCCGTGATTTTTTTTTTAAATTGTCATAAATAATTCTAAAAAATCATAAAAAATTTGCATTTTTTGATAAAGCAAATTAATATTTACGTCTATAATTTTTTTTTTGAATTTTTGAATACTTTTTGGTTTTTTGTTTTTTTTTTTAATTTTTTTTCGCAGACACGGAATTTCATGTTTAAAACATGAAATCCACTGTTTATAACATGGAAATCCACTGTTTAAAACATGAAATTCACTGTTTGAAATGATTTTTTTCGCAAACATGAAATTCCATGTCTGCGAAAAAAATTCAAAAACATTCAAAAAATTCTAAAAAAAATCATAGACATGAAGGAAAGATTCGAAATTTCAGCAAAAAAATAACTAGTAGTTTATAACATAAAGTGTGATTGATATATAATAATGAGTCTAGTAATGTGATAACATTATTAATTTTAACTTGATTATTGTAAATGGTATACTTTAATCAACCTTGCAATAATTTTTCATCCATAACCACATCACAATAAATATAATGTTTTTCATTAAATAGTCGATACCTATTAATGACCTATTACCAGTGGCGGATCTAGCTAGGGCCCAGAAGGGGCTCAATCCCCCCCTGAACCCGTAAATTTTTTTGATATGCAAGTGTAATTTTCGCCCAAAAAAAATTAATCCCTTTTCGACGTTTATATTATTCATTCTTGCACTAAAGTGTACATAAGATGTTATAGCTTAGTGGATATTTATGTGCCTATTACAATCATAATAATAATGGACATTATTAACAAAAAAATATAATAATTTGATAAAAACTTAACATATTACAAATCTATTTAATATATATTATTTTTTCCAATTAAATTAAAATATAAAATCATATTATTATTTAAAAAGATTATAAATTATGTTCATGTTATGTGAATTTTTATTATATTTTTAATTTGTAAGTTATATATATATATATATATATATATATATATATATATATATATATATATATATTAACGTATAAAAATATATGAACCTCTTAAAATAAATTAGTAATTCTAACTAAATTATTAAGTTTTTATTCGTTATAACCGTTAAACAAATTATCTAATCATATAACTTGACAACCAAATTCTACCACCACATATACCGTACTAATATCATATATATTCGG
This sequence comes from Nemophila menziesii, assembly GCA_029959085.1. Taxonomy (NCBI): domain Eukaryota; kingdom Viridiplantae; phylum Streptophyta; class Magnoliopsida; order Boraginales; family Hydrophyllaceae; genus Nemophila; species Nemophila menziesii. The sequence continues at coordinate 22,135,433 of JARWIR010000001.1, read as the reverse complement.
AAAATAAAATTCAAAAATAACAAAATCTATATGAGTAATGTTGGATATCACCCCAAATCGTATCACCCTTTTATTGCCTCCTAGGTGGACCAATCATAAAGGAGAGAGAAAATAATAAATCAGGAAAGAGAAATCATATGATTGGTTAATTTAAAATCCACCTAAGAGGTGATAAAGGGTGATGTGATTTGGGGTAATATCCAGCATTACTCAATCTATATATATACAAAGAGGGCTGGTCCTAGAAATTTGGAAGCCTTGGGCGAAACTATAAATTGGGCCCTAGAACGATCAGTCTAGAAAAAGTTTTAAGGTGCAAAATTTTCAAGGAAGTCGACATTTCTAATTTATTTAATTGAACAAACTAAGTAAATATAAATTAATTTTTTTTTCATTTATAGCATGAAATTCAATATAAAAAAAACTTAATATATGATAAATTCATAGTACATCTCTGGGACAATGTTGATCGTAACTCTCATTTCCCCTCTCTTTACAAGAGGCGGATCCATGATTTATATTTTGGGATGAAAAGTTAGAAAACAAATACGATTCGGGGCATCCTTCAAAAAATAATTAGGCTAATTTCTAGACTGGGAGGAATTTGAGGGAACAAAATTTTATTTTTTGTTGCTAAACAAAATTCAGGTAAAATTTGTATATGCGTCCCACGACTCAGGTGGCGGACGTCTCATCCCATATTAGATCCGCTTTTACTCTTAGCCCAATCAAGATTCAACACTTATTATAGTTAAAAAAATTAAACTAAAAATAAATGTAAATCACTATTTGACAACCTTATATCGGTAAACAATGAAAATATGAATTTGATTTTAATTTATTCAAATATAAACCTAAAATTGTACGGATTGTATATGTTTAGATGAATTCAAATAAATTTAGTATATATATATATAAAATATATTAACTAATATCGAATTAAATTTTATATAAACAATGAACAAATCTAGTATTTTTTTTAAATAATAATTATAATTTATTGATATTTTTTAGATTCATATAAAACTAAAATTATCTATTATTTTAGTTCATATATAAAAGCTTAAATTTTGAATAAAATAATTTTGTATATATTAGGATTAAAATATATAAAAATGACTTAAAATTTTTATGTTAACTTTTATAAAATCATAAATAAACAGATTAGATTAAAATATAACTTTTTTATATAATATACTTTTAGTATAAAGTTAAGAAAAGTGTTAGCTTGAAATTTTATTTTTCAAATGTAAACAAAAAAAAAAAATCTAATAGCAAAGAAAAAGTAATAGCAATATTTGATTTATAAACTAAATAAATTTTTGAAACTCATAAAATGCTATGGTGACTTGGGGATCGGACCTGCATCTACAACATGAGAGCTACCGTTCTTAGGCTAAGTTCAACCGGTCCCCAATTGTAGCAAAAATCTATAATTAGGGGTTGAATTCTAAATATTAAAGCTTCAACCGCTTACACATTGTAGGGAACCCAATTTTGGGGTACCCAATTCATGAGACTTTATAGCTACATCTGGCTTGGTTTTTCAATAGCTACCATTTTTCTTTCTATTATTTTTTATTTTTTATTACCATCATCCTCTTTTTTTTATTTTTCAGCTATATCTTTTTTTTTTCTCTTCAAATTCCGTTGACTACACAATTCCACCAAAATAAAAAAAGTGCATCAATCATGACATTGATAATATATAGTTTATATGTTTGATAAAATATATATTAATTAAAATTATTTTCTAATTTATTATTTAAACTATTTAGAAGTATAAAAAATATATAAAATAATTATAAGTAATAATAATTTGAATATAAATATATTATTATTTATTTTAAACATTATTATAAAGAATTAAAAATAATAAATGAATAATATGAGAAGTGAATTGGGAGATTGAAATTGGGAAGCTGTTGGAGCAAAGTTATTTTACGGGGTTAATATTTGATAGGGAATAGATGTTTGACTCCCAATTCTGGCAAATAAATTGGGAGCCTGTTGGACTTAGCCTTACCACAAATACCGTTATAGTAACCATATAATAAAATAATTATTAAAGAACTACATACACATATATTGATACATATATCTAGAAAATTAGGGGTCTCCGATTAGCTCGGGGCGCTGGGTGGTCGCCCTGACCGCACATATCCTGGGCCGGGCCGGTACACAAACCATTTATAATTGTTAAAAAATTTAAATTATTTTTATTTATTTTTTAATTTTTTAATAATTATTTTATTATAATATTATAAAGGTAACCATTATATCATAATAAAAGGATAATCATATTATAATATAACATGAGTTTATAATTAAAAAAACCAACACATATGTATTTTTATAGCATACTAAACACTATATATTATTATAAAGTCCATTACATTCTAGTCATTATCACATTATGCTGTAGATCTCCCTGCCTAGGCGCGTCTAGGCGCCGCCTAAGCGTCAACTCCCCCCTCAGCCGCTTACGCCTAGTTAAAATTCTAGGTGTTTTTGCCTAGCGCCTTAGTCATCGTGGAATAGGCACCTAGCCCGTCTAGGCACCGATTAATGACAAAAAATGGCCGCCTAGGCGCCGATTACTGAAAAACATGCCCGCATAGACCTTTTTGTCATTCTTCTTATTCGCGAGAGTTCTTTAGTTGATATTATAACTCAATTTTTAGTATTTTTATATTTACTATAGTATTGTCAGATGAATTTTATGACTTAAATAGTTAAAATTGATATAATTACTACATATATATTACTAAATATAAAAAATTAAACATCAGGATTCAAAACCGTATAATTCCGCATAGTCCCCGTGTAATCCCGCCTGGGCGCTAGACCCCGGTCGACTGCCTAGCGCCCAAAACCGAGATCTACAGCATAGAGATTCATTAATTCCTGCCAATATCCATTACAGTTAACGAATCACTACTCTATATAAATTCCATATTGATAATGTATACACTCATTATTATGAACAAAAATAGCATTGTTGTTCTTTAGGACATATTTGATGAATTGGAAAGCTTTCTTGGTCTTACAAAGATACAATGATTTAATCCAACTAAAAAAATTAAAATCTAAATAAACCAACTAATTCAGATCACATGTTAGACCATTATTATCGGCAGCCAATTTTGCTAACGAGGTTTTGATGTCTTCCGAGGTGTGATATAAAATCAACCACTCGAAGATAAAAATTCGCAAGTGTATGAGTAGTCACAAGTAATACAGTAGGTAACAAGTTCGCCTTCACATGGATTAACAAGTTGATAAGTAATCTAGTCTGATTAAAGATTCGTTGAAACTAAAGGTAAAAGAAATTTATTTGGTTTTCCTAAGATTAATTAATAATAAATAAATAAAGCTAATAATTAACTAGAAATAAACTTAAGTAAAGATTGTAGATAAGGACATAAGGTGTAGTTTGACTCGTAACCATGAGTAGACTTAATTGAAAATTAACGGCAAGTTGGGACGTTATTGCTAATAAAGACCCTAAAGTCTCCCTAAGTTCCTTCCGAATAAATGGGGGGATGCTATATAGACCCTGGAACCTCTTATGAGTGAATCCTACATGTGTTTATCTAAACGTCGAAAGTTCAAACTATATGTTATTGTCTAGCTAGTTTATATCCAATTATCAAACTCAATTATACGCTCAATATCCTAGTTTCACTACCAAACCCCCTTATGGCCTCAATTTAATAGCTAATAAAACCCTATATATGTGCACACCATACTCAAATTCAACAATTAAAATAAGGATATAAACAACAACAATTCCACGATATATATAAATATAAAATCCTAAAATCATACAATATAAGTCCAAATCATGGGTTAAATTTCATACCCAAGCATCTCATGCTACTAATTAAAATGGTTCATAATAAAAAAAAAGGAAAAATAAACAGATAAAAGAAACATAATTATCCTAAGAATTTAACTGAAGGAAGAATTACATTACGAATTATAGAAATATTGTAAAATTGGGTGTTGCCTTGTTCTTTCCCTTCCTCCCAAACGTTCCCAGGCTCTATAATATGATAAGTGGTTTTTGTAAGACTAAAAACTAGTATATATAGTCATATCCATGTTTGATCTCAATTGTGCCAACTTAAGTGAGTCAAAATTGGTCAAATTAACTCTTATAAATTGTGAATCATCTTTTCTCACATGATCTACACTCTATATATCTTGATCTTAAATTTCATGATCATAATCTTCACCAACCTTGATTTATGGCCTTCAAAAGTCAATGATAACATTTTGCTGGCAATTCTTGTTGAACTTTAAATGGTTTCTTGGCTTCTTAGTTGACTTGTTTTGGATTTCTTTATGACCTTTTGACTTCCTAGATTCATCATGGGGTCTAATATCATCCATGTACCTTGTAGACACTCACTTAGCACGGAAGACATCTCAAATTGCTCAAAAAGTACATATATTATCTAAGATTAGATAAAAATTAAAAAATGTCAAATATCGGGATAAATTCCACAATTAAACCTCATAAAACAACCTAAATGATGTATCTTAAGTCTCTAAAAGTAAAGACATCAAGTCCCCTAACTCAAGGTTTTGTTGTCTCGATAAAATAGCCACAAAATATATTCCCAAAACCAAAGGAGAAACATGTAATAATCCCAATATATACAATATATAATAATTCTCTCACTCTACACACCTACTCAACTCTCACTTAGTTGTTAGGCCCTTATACGTATTGTTCGCTAATTTTGTTTCTATACTTACATGTTTTCATATGAGCATTCAAGTACAAGTATGGACAATATCAACATGATAGTACCTTTTGTCTTTCATTGACTCGTATATACATGCTTTGTAAAAGAACACTTACTAGTTCCCACCTATTTCCTATACTAATTTTTTAATCTTTTTAGTTTTTAAATTTTTTCAAAATTAGTTAAATCACGTAAAACGGAGATGAGGACAATGAGGACCAACCCTAAACTAAATATGAGTGATGTCCCCCTGACTCAAAAAGTAGTAAATTTAGAATATACACAAAAACATATGATATATAAAGGCTAATAAGAGAAAGCAAAGAGTATTTATCTTCGCAAGAATCACTCAATTCTCAATTAAGGGGTTGACTTTATCGATTCAGGACGCTTGATTGTTGATATTTAGGAGCTTTGCTTTGTGGGTCAGTTCAAATCCAAAGGGGCATGCAAATTATTAAAAATCCTTCATAATTAGCGTCACACCTTACCGTTTTGATCATAATTTTTTCATACGATATAACATGAGGTGCGTTTGGTGGCATTGAAAACTAGATATCCCCAAAACTCCTAGCCAATCATTCGCAATTTATTTCCAATATTGATGCAATATGAAGAGTTTCAATGATTTGGTCATACCTTTTTATGAGAGATTATATAGATATTTGGTATGTGGCATTGGATAGATCTCAGAAAAATATACGATCTAGGTTCAAGAAAAATTTAATTTCGACACCCGAGCGCAAAGTTATGCCCTTCTAATTTTTTTTTAATTTTTTCCTCTAACCGAACCGCATTTGATTTGGCTTCACCGGACTAAAAATTTGGTCCAGGCTGATTATTTTATCACCCCTCAGCTGAAAAAATAAAATAGATTTGATACTTCAGATTTTTTATCTAGTCCAACTTGATGTGCGAAAATCACCTCTTGCGTCAATCAGGTCTGACCGAATTTGTTAGCTATTTTCTTTAATTTTATTCTTGCCATAAATTACACAGGAAACTTGGAATTTGAAAATAAATTCACCCAATCTTATTGAAAATAATGATTATGATACATCGGACTACTTGGATTTCCAAGTTGGGGCTCTAATTTTTCCATAATTATCTTTTCCTCCTTTTTACCCCTTCATTTAGATCTTGAACCTTGACTATAATTACATGCACATCTGATTAAACATCCTACCTTTCTCGTTATGAATAATATACACTAACTAAACTCACAACTACTGAAAATATTATACACTAACATAAGAAAAGCGATAAAAAGTGTGGGTTTAACCCGTTGGACCTTGGGTTTGGTCGCTCCTAGAGTGTGATAAAAATAAACACTAAATAGGAGGATCAGCTACCCGCAAGTGTACGGGTCGTAGATAAGTAAAAACGGGACTATCGTTTTCACATGGATTGTGTACATCGAGGTCGTTTATATAATATAACAAATATATATATATATATATATATATATATATATATATATTAAATGAAGATTTAAATTATTTCAGCTCTTTAATAATTAATGATAACAAAATAATGGCTCTCCTTTGTAAAAAAATATAATAATTAATGATAACACTCCTTCAAAGAATACATTTCGATATTAAAACTATTTAGTTAAAACCCCTCATGAACATTATAATTTCCGAGGAACAAACTGCTTTTGTCCCTGGAAGACAAATTCAAGAAAATATAATTATAGCTCATGAAGCTATAACTTACCTTAAGAAAAATAGACAATCTAAAAATTATACAGCTGCTATAAAAGCTGATATTTCTAAAGCTTTCGAAAATATGGAATGGGATTTCCTTATTGATATGATGAAAAGAATGGGCTTTTCTGATCAATTTCTAAAAATCATTTATGAATGTATTTCTTTTGTTTCCTACTCCATCATTATAAATGGTACTCCTATTGGCATTCAAAACCCTACTAGAGGTTTGAGGCAGGGTGATCCCCTCTCCCCATTCCTCTTTTGTATTATTACACAAGCTTTAAGCTATCTTATGAAAGATAAAGTGGAGAAAAACAAAATTGAAGGAATCAAATTGGCTAGAAATTGCCCTACCATCTCTCACATTTTATTTGCTGATGACAGCCTATTTTTTCTAAAAGCAGACACTGAGGAATTTAACCAATTTCTTGATGTAATTCATAAATATTCTTATGCCTCGGGACAAAAAATAAACCTTAATAAAAGTGGGGTTATTTATAGTAAAAATACACCCACTAACACTGCCTCTATGCTTACTCAACAAATTCGTATAAATCACTTATCTGATCTTGGTAAATATCTTGGTTTACCCTCTGACTGGGGTAGATCCAAAATTAAATCTTTGGAATGGATGGTGGAAAGAGTAATAAATAAATTAAAAAGCTGGAATAATAAATTTCTTTCCCCAGGGGGTAAAGAAACTCTTATCAAGGCTGTTATTCAAGCCATTCCCATATACACAATGTCTCTTTTTATTATTCCTATTACTACTTGTGATCTCATCAGTAGTTTAGTCTCTTCCTTCTGGTGGGATAATAAAGATAAGAAAAAAATCCACTGGAAAAGCTGGAAAATCCTTGAATTACCAAAATTTGATGGTGGTTTGGGCTTCAAGAACTTTTGCACCTTAAATCTCTCCTTAGTCACTAATACAACTTGGAAATTAAATCTTAATAAAACCTCCCTCGCTTATAAGGTTTTGAAAGGCATTTATTTTCATAATTCAGATTTTCTAAATGCTACTATCAACAATAATGCCTCTTGGTGTTTTAAATCTCTTATTAAGGGAAGAGATAACTTTAAAAACGACATAAAATGGGCTATTGGAAATGGAAATGATATTAACATTTGGAATTCTCATTGGATCCATTCTCAAAAATCCATTATAAATGTCAAAAATGCAAATATTACTATAGTTGCTGATCTTATTAATAAACCTGATAATACTTGGAATGCTGACCTCATTAAAGCTACCTTTGATAATAATATAGCCACGGAAATTCTTGATATGAATATTCCAAAAAATAATACTTCAGATACTATTTGTTGGAATAACTCTACTGATGGAAATTTGACTTGTAAGTCTTATTATAATTTTATCATTCGAAAAGATTTGCTACTGGAAAAAAACTTATGTTTATCAAACCCTTCCATTTCTTTTTCTAAAGATAATGAATTTTGGAAATCATTTTGGCAGCTAAAACTGCCTCCAAAAATTTCTATCTTTTTATGGAAAGTAGTTAATGATGCTATACCCTCTCAAGAAGCTCTCTTTAAAAGGAAATGCGCAAATGACCCTTATTGTAAACTATGTGAGAATTGTATTGAAAATACTGAACATATTTTATTTACTTGCCCTAGCTCTAGGTCAACCTGGTTTGCAGCCCCAATGTCCTTTCTTTCAGATTCTTCTTTAACTTCTAGAACAGATTCATGGCTTTCCTTCTTAATGAATCTTAAAGATTTTAAAGATGATATGAATAGGAACTTGGTTGAGTTGGCAATCTGGATTGCCTGGTTTATCTGGAAGAGCAGGAATAAAAAATATTTTGAGAATCATGAGATTATGCCCCTTACTATTATCAAGAATGCTTATCTAGCCTATGATGAATTCAAAAAATATAACTTTATTTCTGAGGCTAATAAAAATGATGCGAATAAGGTATATGAGAACAAAAATGTAAATTTGGATAAGAATTTCACTACTACCCCATCTGTTATAGGTTCCTCAAATAATACCCTTCATAATACTTATCTTAATTATAATACTTTACTTAATAATCCTATTACTATCTTTACTGATGCATCTTTTATTAAAACCACTAACTTTGCTTCTGCTGCTTGTGTTTTTAGTGATTCAAAAGGCCATTTTTTGCATGGACAATCCTGGAAATTTAAAGCAACATCACCTCTTGAAGCCGAACTGATAGGGATTAGGAATGCGGTGCTGGAGTCAAATCAACATTCTTTTGCGAACCTAACTCTGAAAAATGACTGCCTCACTCTTTTGCAACCCCTCCAATCAAAATCCGCCTTAAATAATAGACACTTGGCGCCACTTTTTGAAGATACTCTACTCTCTTCACAACAATTTTCTATCTCCTTTGCTCATGTTAAAAGGAGAATGAATAGGACGGCTGATTGGCTTGCGAGACAGGAGATGCTAAATCTTTTGCCTTGTAATTGGGCTTCCCATCCCCCTTCCCAATTAGTTTCTTTACTTAGATGTGATGTATCACCTACGGGTGTTGGTTAATTGCTTTAAAATCGAACTTATTGTATTATGTCCGTTTCTATCTTTTAATATATTACTTTCGACTAAAAAAAAGTATTAGTGATAATTGCTTCAAATGTCCCAAGACAAAAACAATTGTTTTTTTCTTTTACTTAGGCGGTAAAAATCGATAAAATCTCAAGTAGATATTAGATTAATACAACTAGTTATAATAATGTTGAGATATTGAGTGCCACTAGGAACTAATAAAGAAAAGGTACCGCTTGTAAATTAAAGAACATTGATTTAAACGTGGTGTTCATTATAAAATTTGAAATGAAACATAAAAGTATACTTTTTATTTAAATAAGTTACTTTACATTATGGCAATAGAATTCAGGTACTAAAAAGACCCCGATTCAAATCTCATCACTAATCCTTAATCAACATGCAATTATGTATTTATTTTGCAAGTGAGAGGACACGTTAAAGATAAAAAGTGCCTAGTAAAAGTGAAAAAGATTATTCGATTTTACTATCTATCAAGATGGACTTGGCAAACAATTAGACATGGACATCGAAATGTTCTCTTTCTCGAGATTTAATGTCAATCCCTTTGCCTTACTTGTATGATGTAGCATTTTGAGGTTCGATTTTTGTTCATTTAACAATCTTCGTAGACTTCTCTTTGCATTTGCTCTAAAAGGACAATTCGATGCCAAGAAACCATCGACTAAATGTAAGTACGCTTCTAAATCGTGACAACATGCGACATCTGCGTTAGGTTTTAGAAAAGGGGACATTTTGGTATCAACTCTTAACTCGGTTCCTACGTGCGAGTATGCCCAAGGCATGTTGTCTAGAACATTCAACACCTTCTCCGCCCCCGAGTCTCGTAGCTTTCTGTCTAATTCCTCACTCACAAACATCCCGGGAACTTTTGTGATAACGTCTTGTGTGTTTACTATTCGTAAAACTTTAACATTGTTGGAGTTTATACGATTCGCGAATGCACGGTTACCGACTCTAGGGCCGCCAAAGGAAAAAACCGCCACGGGTGGCATTGGTATGTGAGCGGTTGCACACGTGCTTAATTCATCGGCCACTAATACGGCTAAGGCAGCTCCGAGGCTATGCCCGGTCACCGTGATGCTAAGCGTCTCGCCTTTATATTGTTCAGTTAATCTTTTCACTTCATCAACCACAGATTGGGCTAGACTTGGCATTTGATTAGCACCTTGGGTCTTGAAAAGACTTAAAAACCCACATTCCACTTTAGCTTGATCATTATTTTCTTCGGAAAACGGGACTAAAAGGTCTCTAAGATTTTCGGTCCATTCAAGACATGTAGAGGTTCCACGCAACGCAATGATAATATCTCTCCTTCCAGCCCGTTGAATTTCTCTTTTGTCATCGCATACCGCCACGTAACCCATCCAACTAGAGCGTTGAGTCATCCACCCAAGATCTGGCGCCACTTGGTCTACCCAGTTTGGTAACCCAATCGATGATGTGGCGTAAAGACTCTTTGTCACCTTGTATGACCTATCGTGCAATGCTACGTGTCGCGGTGATATAGCTGCTTGTTCCGCTGACGTGGAAGGGTCAGCATTAAAATGATGATAAGCAGCCTGAATGAACTCACCATACCTTACGACTTCACGTCGAAGATTCTCGTCTAACGGGTCGAGCATTCCGGCCCAATCATTGCAACCGTGATACTCTCGCCACCGGCTACCTAGAATATTCCTCGGGGAATATTCCGATGATGACTTGGATAAAAGGCGTTGAAGCTTATTCAAATGCCTGGGTGACATTTCTTCCGCTGCTTTCATTTCCGGCCATATTCTTTTTAAGTTTAGCCCTTCGAAGATACCTCGACCTTTGTTTTCCTGTGATTGTTTGCTAGATTGTTGAATAACTGGAGCTGGTTCTTGTGGTTTAGGCTGATCGGAATCCATTTTAAGCAACTTTTCAAGATTCAACAGATGCCTTCTGGTTAACTCAATGGTTTTTCCTGATTTTGCACTTTGAGGCTTTGTTATGGGGTTAAATTGTGAAGCGTTACACTTCAAATTTCCACGGCTCGTTTGAAATACACGAAGATTATTAGCTGGGATTGTGGAACCTATTTGCATCATTTTTTTTCTTTTTAATCGGATGATAAGAGTTCACAGAGAGTTGTCCTATGAATTGGAATGAATTGGTGGAAACGACGTTATATATAGAGCAAGTGGGGCTTGTAAATATGTGGTCTTTTGTTTGATATAAAGATATTGGTTTTTTTTAGGAGCTAGATGTTGACTATTTTTTAATGGATTTTGAAATTCTTTCTTGAAAGGTCAGCTTTACTCGGTTGTGTATTTGACGATAATGGCCTTCAGTGTTAAATCTCCACATTGTCAAATGTACCCTTTTCTTGGTACACAAACAAGCATTTGACAAGAGATTGGAATATTTTTTATTGACTTTTCGTCATATGAATATGAACTACGAATCACGAGGATGTCACGTATATATAATGTATTACACAAGCTGGTGAGAATTATATATTTTGTTTTCATGAAGTGACGTGATTGTGGAATATTTGCCTTCTTTAATATAGTAGAAAATGGTGATCTTTCTGTTTTTCAATCTGAATATAGACAAAATTAGTATGATTAACTTAAATTGCCCAATTCATGTGATTCAACATTATTCAGTTGAATTGAAAACAAATTGGTTTGAATTATAAAACTAGACTAGTGTCATTTATCTCATAGTAAGCATGAGTTTAAATAAAGTATAAACTAAGGTTATTTTATGATTTCTATCAGTAGGAAATATAATAACAAAAGAGCACTACACACTGCTGAAACATTCAAATTGCTCCACAAAACCAGGAAACAGAAAAACCAATCTTTGAACTGAATGGCAGCGCCGCCACACCACCTGGTGGGCGAAACACCGCCGCCAGGACCCCTCCCTCCGGAGAACACAGATACCACAGCGAACGAGACACCATCTCACCCTGTGCTTCCCATTCGACATAATTCTGAAGCCAACAAGAACACTGATATCTCCATGGAGGATTTCCCGGAGCTATCTGCTGCAACATTGGAAGGACGAGCGGGAAAGAGGGCGCGTGCCACACCTGCTCCGGATCAAAGTGCTGCTCCAAATAGGCCAGTCACGGCAGAAGCTCCAGGGAACCAAAATGCACCAGGTAGTGCTGGAATACACATGCCATCGCAGCAATATGCAGGTAACCCTACTGGTGTATTTAATAGACCTAAGTTAAATGGGTGGAAAGGAACTTTAACCGGGAATAATCAAATTATACCGATAATTGAGGATAGTAATGAAATGAGAATTAACCGGGTAATGGGGGAAGATGATTATTTAGAACTAGAAGATCTAGTAGAAGATGACGATGAGGATGGGATAGTGGATTCTATTCCAACGGTTATTAGAACTAGAGATGAGATTCAAGAAGGAATTAGATTGTGGCGTAACACTGCGGTAATTAGGCTCCTAGGTCGTGAGGTTGGATTTACATATCTTTCATCTAAACTTAGACAAATTTGGGCTCCTAAGGGACTTTTTGAACTTGTAGATGTTGGACACGGCTACTACATGGTCAAATTTGAGAAGAGAGAGGACTATGACTTTGCTCTCTCGGGTGGACCATGGATGGTGCTTGACCACTACTTAGTTGTTAGAGAATGGACTCCAAGCTTCAACGCTATATCAAATTCGATAACAACAACAACAGCTTGGGTTAGAATCTCGAATGTAGGAATGCAAAATTACACCGCGAGAATACTAAGGAAGATAGGTGATAAACTAGGCCGAACAGTAAGAATTGATCCTATGACGAAGGGAAGATTGAGAGGAAACTATGCTAGACTAGCTATCGAACTCGATTTAAAGAAACCACTAGAACCTGAAGTTAGAATTGGATCCGATATATGCAAGGTTGAGTATGAAGGTTTACATTTAATTTGCTATGAATGTGGTAAGTTTGGGCATAGAAAAGAAAGTTGTCCTCCAAATATATCGTCTAGGATGGATGAAGATGTTAACACTACTAAAGGGAAAGAGATAATGATCGAAAAGGAAGTAGAGGCCCCTGCGAGCAAAGTTAAATATGGGGAATGGATGACGGTGAGACGTGGGAATAGAGGACAAGGTAGAGGAACCATGAATAACACGGTAAAATCAAATAATCAAACTAATTTTGGAACTCGTTTTGAGGCGCTAAGGGTGGAAGAAAATATTTCGGAAAAAAGGAACGGGGTTCAAAGTGTATTTAATAAGGGGCAAAGTTCGGGAACCAAGTCGAATAACAATAAAGGAAAGGGCGTTTTGGGGTCGCTAACTAATAATAAGAAGAACGGGGGTGCAAAGGGACATAATATAATTGCAACCCCTACTTTTGAGCAAAGAAGGGTCCTAAGAGATGATGTTGAGGTGCAAGAAGTGGAGATCACGGAGATTAGTAACGAAGCGAGCATGGTTGGTAAAAACATAGGTAGGAAGGGTGCGAAAGGAACAAAAAAGAGTGGAAGCACTAGTGGACTTAATGGGTTAATTAACAATAGCGCAAATAATGGGTCTAAGGCTTGTGAGGAGCCTGTGATGGAGTATGATATGGGAGGGCTTGTTGATATAAATGTGGAAGAAAGGGGTAGCTTTCACAGGGACCAAAGTGCAATTTTTTCTGTTTTGCAGGTGGAGGCCGAACCTGCTACTCCTAAGCATGCTGCTGCCGAACCTGCAGCTGCTGGAACAGATGGCGCGATGGACTCAACCCCTGGACCTGCTGCTACCGAGAACCCAGCTACTGTAACAGGTGCGCTGGACACCAATATCGGACCTGCAGCAGCTCAAAACTTGGCGCCTAACCCCCCTGTCCCGCTGGAAATGCCTTGGGATACGACGGATGGTAATGATGAAGAAGTGGCCATGTGGTATGCGAGCCAAGTAAGGGATACTCCGGAGGAGACGCAGCAGCAAATAATGAATAAAAATGAAAGCCGGGACGATGATACGGAAATGGTTGCTCGCGCTTAAGCGCCTTGAGGTACTACATTCAATTTTAATTATTATTTAATGAATTGTTTAGATGTTTCAGGAATAAATTGGAAGAATTCCAAGCATCCCATTAATATATTAGTGTGGAATTGCTATGGGGCGGCTAAGCCAAGGTTTAGACGCGTTCTACGTGATATGATGGCGAGTAATAATGTGTGGTTAACGGTAATAGTTGAGCCTCGTGTTAGTGGGGTAACAGCAAGTAATATCATTAATTCTCTTCAAAAAGATAATTCAGTAAGGGTTGATTCAGATGGTTATAGTGGAGGGATTTGGTTGATATGGAATGATTCTAATATTAATGTTAAGGTTCTTTCGGCCGGTCGCCAGGTAATAAATGTTGAGATATCACAACCCGGTTGTACATCTTGGACTTTCTCGGCTATATACGCAAGCCCGGACTACAAGAAGAGGGATATGTTATGGGATGCACTTCATCAAGCATTCCATAATATAAAAACCCCTTGGATTGTAGCCGGGGATTTTAATCAAGTTGGTCTTGAAATTGATAAGAAAGGTGGTGTCCCTGGGGTCTCGAGAAGAATGGAAAAATTCGAGGAGTGGAGACATAGCTGCAAGTTGATTGATTTAGGATTCGAAGGACCTCGATACACGTGGTGTGATTCTTGGAATACGGGTCAATGTATCTTAGAACGGCTTGACAGGGCATATGGTAACGTGGAGTGGCTAGATTTATTTCCAGATACACGGGTTATACATTTGGCTAGGATGCACTCGGATCATATGCCTATTCTCATTCAGATATGCCCGAGTCAAAGACAAAAACCAAATTCTAGGCGATTCAGATTTGAGACGGCGTGGTGTCTTCATAAGGGTTTTCAAGAGTTGGTGAGTAGTAACTGGCAAGGGGATAATATTGGTATTGGGGATGGAGTAGTGGCAATGCAAGAACAAATAAATAAGTGGAAAATGGAGGAATTTGGGGACTTAAACCGAAAGAAAAGAAAACTAAATGCGAGAATAAGAGGCATTCAGAAATCCCTACAAGTGTCTTACAATTCTTCGCTTAGACAGTTGGGGTTTCAGCTATCGAAAGAATATGAAGATGTCCTTGAACAAGAAGAGGTTATGCGTTTCCAAAACTCTAGAGAAAAGTGGATAGAATCAGGCGAAAGAAATACGAGGTATTACCACTTAGCGGCAACAATAAAGAGGAAAAAAGCTATATGCACGAGACTTCTAAATGACTTAGATATTTGGGTAGAAGAGGAGGAGGAGTTAAAGCTTATGGTGAGGGATTATTTCGAAGCTCTCTATAAGGAGCCTGATGAAGTAGTAAGTGATTTTCTCTTACCACGAGTGGGTCCTATCGAGAGGGTGGAGATTAGTAGACTTAGTCAACCTTTCACGGACGAAGAAATTCGGGAAGTTGTTTTTCAATCAAATCCGTCTAAAGCCCCTGGCCCGGATGGTATGTCGGTTGCGTTTTATCAGAAATGCTGGTCCACTGTGGGACCATCGGTTTGCAAAATGATTCGAGAAGCAGTTGAGACGGGTCATCTACCTTCGGGTCTGAATGGTACACTTATTCACTTAATTCCGAAAGTACCTGACCCGAACCGGGTACGCTTATTCCGACCTATTAGTCTTATAAACTGTCTAGTTAAATTTGTTATGAAGGCTATGGTCGATCGACTGAGGCCTATATTATCTAACATGATTGGCCCTTGCCAAAGTAGTTTTTTGCCAGGTCGCTCTACGATTGACAACGTGGTTCTAATTCGGGAGGTAGATCATAAGATGCGGCACCAAAGCGGAAAGAAAGGAATCATGGCTATTAAAATCGATCTTGCTAAGGCTTATGACAAAATTAGATGGGAATTCATTGAAGACACAATAAGGCATTTTGGATTTCCAAATAAGTGGGTCAAGATTGTCATGTCTAGTATGAAAGAGAATGAGATGCGAGTACTCTGGAATGGAGAACCTTTGCTACCTTTTACACCGCACCGTGGTATTCGGCAAGGGGACCCTCTCTCTCCTTATATATTTGTTATGTGTATGGAAAGATTGTCTCTTTTAATCCAGGAACTTTGCACCAAGGGGAAGTGGAAAGGAATTCAAGTTGGACGGAATGGCCCTAATCTATCACACTTATTCTTTGCTGATGATTTAATCCTTTTTGGTGAAGCATCTTTTTTGCAGGTACAGGTGGTACAAGAAACTATGGATAGGTTCTGTAAAGAGACCGGACAGACTATTAGCGCGGAAAAATCCCTGATTTATTTTTCAAAGAATGTCCCGCTTCAAACGCAAATGGGTCTAGCTGAGGCAAGTGGGTTTTGTCATAGCGATTCTTTTGGTAACTATCTTGGGGTACCTATCCTCTCGGGAAGATTACCAAAGGGCTTCTATAAAGGCATAGTTGAGAAAATGAGAAGTAAATTATCTATGTGGAAGACAAAGACACTTTCGTTTGCGGGTCGAGTTACATTAGCCCAATCTGTGTTGAATGCGGTACCGGTCTATCAAATGCAAGTGTTAAAATTGCCAAAGTATGTTTGCTATGATATTGATAGAGTTGTTCGGGACTTTATTTGGGGTTCTTCGGCGGTGGAAAGGAAAGTTCATTGGGTAGCGTGGAGTCAAGTGTGCAAGCCAAAGACAAACGGGGGCCTAGGTATAAGAAGTGCGGAGAAATACAACTTGGCTTTGCTAGCGAAACTCGGATGGAAAATGATCCAAAGTGAACATCTGGTAGCATGGGTAGATGTGCTTAGGAATAAATATTTCAAAGAGGGACCGTTAAACCATGTATGGAATGGTAATGAATCTAGTATTTGTAAAGCTATCTTGATTGGGTTAGAGGTCTTGCGGGAAGATGTTGAGGAGTTGAATGAAGATGGGGGGTCAAGAGTTGTGTGGAAACTTGATAAATCGGGTTGTTTTACCGTAAAATCGGCGTTCTTGAAGTTGAATGGGAGTGAGATGGAGTCGTCGTTTAATTGGGATTTGATTTGGAAGCTGAAATGCTCCCAAAAAATCAAACTATTCCTTTGGAGAGTCGTGCTAAACCGAATTGGAACAGCTGATAACTTATATGTTAGAAGCATAATTGACTCGAGGAGATGCGCCGTTTGTGGAGCGGAAAGGGAGGATCTCTTACACTTGTTTTTAAATTGTAAAATTTCTATGATGGTCTGGGATTTACTTGGTTTTCATGCAGGTTCTAGAGAGTCAAATTCAGCTATGGCACGGAGGAGGAATTCATTGGGACAAGGCTGGAACTCGCGCGTGAATATTGCTGATGTAATGGGTTTTGGACCCAATGCTGCTACATCGGACAGGAGGGAGGAATTGCTGCTGCAACAGGATGTGGACCTGCTACACTTGGAGGCTGGACCGCTACGGGAATGTGATAGGATCGAGCTGCTGGAGCTGAACAATCGATGGGAAAAAACCAGGGACCAATCTGCAAACCGAGAAGAACCCAGGGGCAGAATTGGAGTTTCCGAACTGTCCAGGGACCACTTTGCAAACCGTGCAGAACTCAGTGGCGGAACTGACTTTTCCGAGCTGTCCAGGGACCTACCTGCAAACCGAGAAGAATTCAGGGGCAGAACTGGACTTTCCGAACTGTCCAGGGACCGAAATGAAGTCTATCAACAAACCAGGGACTACATTGCAAATTCAAACAATTCCAGGGGTCTAATGTTAGCTAATGATCATGTTCAATCTAGGGAGCAAACTGGATTTCATCATAACTTATTAGCTAGTTCATTTGAAGCTCCGGAAGCTCCTGGAGTTGATTCAAGAACATCTACAGTAGAGGAACAATGGTTAGAAGCTCATCTAAAATCCAAGGCACAAATAGGAGGTCTTGATTGGCCTCTAGTCTTCGTGGCATCTCTTTGGACTATATGGGTAAAGCGCAACTCCTTTCTATATAAAGAATCGTTTAATATACCTCATATCTTGGAACTTAAACGTGAGATTTTCCTCCTAGCTAAGAACTTCGTTTTAGCATGGGGGAAAAGTTTTGACGGGGGTATAATTAAAATGGCAAAGAATATAATGGTTAAGTGGACTAAGCCCTCCACCGGATTTAAACTGAATGTCGATGGTAGCTTTTTCCCCGCAAATGGGACCGCTGGTATTGGTGGTATATTGAGAGATAAATATGGATCTTGTATTGCTGGATTTCTTGGTAATTGTATAACAGGTTCATCATTTTTCTCGGAACTATTTGCTTTATATTATGGTCTGAAATGGGCTATCAAGAAGGGTTTTACCACACTAAGTATTGAAACAGATTCGGAGGAGCTCCACGCGCTAGTGAAGGGCGGTGGGAGCTCAACTCATTATGAGATGGACTCGAGGAAGTTTCATGCGCTAGTGAAGGGCGGTGGAAACTTAGGTAGTCGCATTGTTTCAATAGTTAGCGAATGTCGTGGTTTACTAAGGCGCTATCCCAACCTTGAGGTGCACCATATATTCAGAGAAGCGAACTTTTGTGCGGACAGGTTAGCTAAAGTAGGTGCATCTATGAACACAAAGCCATTGGATTTTGAAGAACCTCCTGGTTACCTAACGAAGTTAATTATGAGAGATAGATGTGAGCGAGCAACGGCGAGAGTTGTTTTAGTCCCTGAATAAGAAATGTGTTTCTTTATGTAATAAATTCTGCTTAACGGCTTTAAAGCCTCCTATGTATGCAAAAAAAAAAAATATACTTTATTAACCTAATCGAAGCGGATTTAGGAGGGGCAGGTGGGGGCAACCTTTCAAGCCCGAGTGTAATGCAGATTTTGTTCAATTATTCAAAAAAGAAAAAATGAATTAGAAAAAAATAATCTTCAATATCTATATAATAAAACCTAACTCTCCCTATTTATTCTCAAATATCCTCATTCATCTCATAATTCCCCTATTTATCTCATAAATCCCCCATTCATCTCATAATTTTCCTATTTTTCTCATTCTTTTATTTATTATATACACATACGCATGGAAATATCAAATAATATATAATCCTTTTAACTTTCATATAAATAAAATTATAAAAATTCGAATTAACTTTTCATATAAATAAAATTTATTCCTTTTTATAAAAATTTATAAAGTACTAAAAAATTTGGGTGAATTACCCAAGGAGTCTTGGGGACCATCTTAGTGCCATATAGGAACCAAGTGGATTCTCTGTTCTACTTAGAGGCCTCAAGATTGACAAATACCTTTACTATCCTTATAGTGTATATAAGACAAAAAAAAAATAGATTCTTCTCTCTCCTCCATTACCATTACTCTCTCTCCTCCATTACCATTAATCTCTCTCCTCCTTTATTAATTTTTCTCTCTCCTCTGTCATTAACTATTAATAATTCCAGCTCCGACCTCCGGCCACCGACCACCGCCGACCACCACCGACCACCGCCGGATAAAGTACTGAGCATGGAAAAAGTACTGAGCATAAAGTACTGAGCATGGAAAAAGTGTTGAGCATAAAGTACTGAGTATGGAAAAGTACTGAGCATAAAGTACTGAGCGTGAAAAAATTTACTAAGTATAAAAAAAAAGTGCTGATTATTCGATTTTTTTTATTAAGTAAATATACTGAGCATGATCGTTTTAATCAATAAAAGTGCTGAGCATGCTCGTTTAATCAAAAAAAGTGCTGAGCATTTCTCGTATAAATCAGTAAAATTGCTAAACATTATATACTGGAGTGTTGATTTAATATCACATACAAGGTTCACTCGCTATATACGATAAAATCACTCGATCGTTGACAAACCCCTTTATCAAGACTGCAACTGAAATAAAAGATCCATGTCAGCAAGTTTTGCCTTTTTGGTCAAGAATGCGAGATCTTAGAAGCTATTCATCATTTTCAGATCCCAAAGCCTCACTGGATTGTGACGCGTTTGGATCGAGAACAATTTTCACACTTGATTCTATTTAAAAGATCTAGCGAACAATTAATTCAATTTTATTTACAACACAACGCCTGTACTACCGACACTAACAAGAATTTTAAATTAGAGCCCGAGAATAAATATTAGAGGTTGTGCTAATCATTAAACTAAAAGGAATTGATCATAACAAATAACCCAACATCAAGTCCAGAAGGAAAACAAAAGTACTAAATAAACAAAACCTCGCCGCGAAGCTTCATCGCCGGACCTAGACTTCTTCGTTTTGGTTCATGATCTTCATCGACGGGGCTTTGCTTGAGCATTCTTTGCTTGACGGAGCTTTGCTTGAGCATCGACGAAGAGCATTCATTGATTGAGATTCCAGCAGCCATGGCTGCCATTAGAAAGCATGGTAACAGAAAAATAAAAAGCTGCGAGAGAGAAGAGAGAGAGGAGAGAGAAAGAGAGGAGAGAGGGAAGTGTTTTAGGGTTTTAATTATTTTTGATAGAAAGTGGTATATATAGGATAATAAAAAACAAAAAGGGGTAAGATAGTAATTGGGTTTTTGGTTGATAGTTTTAAAATTTAAATGTGGCCTTTAGTTAGAAGAGTTAATCCAAGGGGTCTTGTTAGGTCCCGGGGTGGTGTGGTCAAGACTCCTTGGGTAATTTTCTCAAAAAATTTAAGATTTTTTTCAAAATTTATTATAAAAAAAGTTCAACTATATATAATATAAAATTAAAAAAAATCACTTTACATTACAATATTTAAATAATTTTTTTTCTTTTATTTTCTTTATTTTTAATCTCATTTGAAACATGAACATTATGATAATGACAATGGGACCGTGATATCTTTTTTATCTCCTATAATATTAATAATAATTTTTCATTTAATTTTTTTTGTGACATAAAAACTTAATTAGTAGAATATCTTAATCACCACAGATAAATAAAGCCTTATCACCTTTTGGTAAACTTTTTAACGTAAATGGTATATTTCATTTACATGCATTAGTTTAAATTATAATTAAAATACAAAGATAGTCATTAAAAAAATAAAAAAAATGAATAGAAAAGATTGAGCAATGTTTCCCTCGAGGGGTCTAATTTACAAAATGAGACCCCTTTATGCAAAAATATTATAAATTGAAGACCCCTAAAAACATCAAAAAATTGGAGGCCCAAAGCGGTCCCCTCTTCAACCTACCCTCGGGACCGGCCCTGGGCCTTCCCTGTATAATTTACTTACTATATTGATTCATGACTTGAATTA
Organism: Nemophila menziesii; assembly: GCA_029959085.1. Taxonomy (NCBI): domain Eukaryota; kingdom Viridiplantae; phylum Streptophyta; class Magnoliopsida; order Boraginales; family Hydrophyllaceae; genus Nemophila; species Nemophila menziesii. Next base: position 22,114,242 of record JARWIR010000001.1, on the reverse strand, counting down.
ATAATATATTTTTTAGGATTAAGGGACCAAATGTTGAATAGGATTAAAATGAACCTTAACCCTCAACCTATTAACCATAACCTCAACTTCTTAACTATTATTTCTTTAACCTTAACCCTAACCTTGACCTTAAATTTAACCTTAACCTTAATCTTAACCTAAACGTTAATCTTAACCTTAACTTTAACCTTACACTTTAAACCTTAAAGCCTAATCTTCATCTTCATCTTAACCTTTAATTTAATCTTAACGCCTAAACATATATCCTTAAACCTTACATCTTAAACATTAAACCTTAAACCTTAATCTTCATCTTCACCTTAACCGTGACTTTAAACTTAACCCTCAACCCTTAAACCTTTAACCTTAACCCTTAAACCGTAAACCTTAAACCTTAAACCTAAAACCTTAATTTTTACCTTTACCTTCACCTTTATCTTAACTTTAAACTTAACTTTAAGCATATCCTTAACCTTGATGTTGAAACTTAACCTTAACCTTGAACCTTAAATCTTAAACTTTAACCTTAACTTTAACCTTAAATCTTACACCTTAAACCCTAATCTTCATCTTCATTGGAACCTTAAATTTAATCTTAACGCCTAAACATTTATCCTTAAACATTACATTTTAAACATTAAACCTTAAACCTTAATCTTCATCTTCACCTTAACCTTAACTTTAAACTTAACCCTTAAACCTTTAACCTTAACCCTTAAACCCTAAAACTTAATCCTAAAACCTTAACTTTAACCTTTACCTTCACCTTTATCTTAATTAACCTTAACCTTAACCATAAACTTAACCTTGGTGTTAATACTTAACCTTAACCTTGAGCCTTAAACCTTAAACCTTAACCTTAACTTTAACCATGACCTTTAACCTTAAACCTTAAATCTTAAACCTTAACCTTAACTTTAACCTTAAGTCTTACACCTTAAACCTTAAACCCTAATCTTCATTTTCATTGTAACCTTAAATTTAATCTTAACACCTAAATATTTATCCTTAAACCTTACATCTTAAAAATTAAACATTAAACCTTAATCTTCATCTTCAATTTAACCTTAACTTTAAACTTAACCCTTAAAACTTTAACCTTAACCCTTAAACCCTAAACCTTAAACCTAAAACCTTAACTTTTACCTTTACCTTCACCTTTATCTTAACTTTAACCTTAACCTTAAAAATAACCTTAACCTTGACATTAAGACTTAACCTTAAAACTTTAACTTTAAACCTTAAACTTAACCTTAACCTTAACATTTAACCTTAAACTTTACCTTAAAACTTTAACTTTTAAACCGTAAACTAACATTAACCTTAACTTTAACCTTAACCGTAACCTTACCATTAAACTTAACCTTAAACTAAACCTTAACCTTAACCCTTAATCCATTATCATTTTGCCAGCAAAGCTCGGGCATGGAGAACTCTTATTTTCAGGAATATCTCAAGTTCCTCACTTCTACTAGCAAGTGAGTATTAGTACATTTTTTATTCTTTTGCTTTCGTCTTTTTCCTCACTAATTAAACGTGAAATCAACATGGAAGGGTTGAAAGGATTTAAGGGTATTAAAGTGAAGAGAGCTACTTATATTCTTGAATTACGTGAAGATTCTCCTATTCCATTCAAGTCTGTAAGGTCTATATTTTTCTTTTGTATTGTGATGGATCATGGATGATAGTTTTTGTTGTTTGTTTTTAACAGCTTGACGAGTTGGAAAAAATTGGTAAATCTGCGAAGTAGGTATTATTTTAAACTTAGGTAGTTACTTTTTAAATCAGACATGTTTATTTTTTGAGTGATGTTAAAAAAAGAATCTCTTAATGGTTACAAGTGAAAATTATGATGAATAGGATAGTTGGAGATCTTTTCAGTTTTTTGTAATAATTTCATTTGTTTTATGTAACCAGGGATATATGAAGTAAGGATAGCCAGAGATCTTTACTTTTTTGTAATCACTTCATATGTTTTTTGTAACCAAGGATATATGAAGTAAGGACAACTAGAAATCTTTTCAGATTTTTGTAATAGCTTCATATGTTTTTTGTACACAAGGATATATGAAGTGTTATTGTGATTAATTCATAAAATCACTTCATATATCTGCAGTTTATCCCACAAAGGCCAAAGTGTATGATATGAATGTCATGTAAATCTTTAATATTGCCTTTAGGAGGAAAATACTTCTAATTAAAAAAATTGTATTATATATGTCTCAAAAGTTTTGATTCAACTATACACGCGGAAGAATTGTTCATCTCAACTGTAAAGAGCTAGATTAAAATTGAAATTTGCACTAAACTGTATCAGTTGAATGTTAATATTATGGTGATAATTTGCCGAAAGGAGGAGATGCAAATGCAGCGGATCATACAAGTCAAACAATACACTGGCGTGCAGTTTGAGGTGTAGTTCAAGTTGCTGAGCTTTTAGTACAAGAAGGTGGCATGTAAGATTTGGGTTTGATTGATCAGTGCTTATAATTTCTTTCTAATTTTGGGTGAAATGCTTCATTGGTACATGTATTATGGGAAATGACCAAATATATTGCATCGTTGGTCCCCGTATTCATATTCTTATTGTTGAAATGTGATAAACTATTTTAACTGTCTCCGTTTTCAAATTGGAAAATCTACAGGGATTAGTGGTCCAACATAAATTGAATAATGTGTTTCATGTAGCACTACTTGAAGAATCAGGTTTCATTATGATGATAACGGATGTTCAAGTGGAGCCAAAATGGGGTTGCGGTTTCATCGTATTGTATTAAGAATGAGGTGAACCGAGGAGCAGTTAAGTGCCAGATGAGATGGAGAATTCATAATTGAAAATAATGCTAGGTTTTTCAGTTGGTCATAGTGAATAAGTGATATATTTTTCAGTTGGTCATTCCACAATAAAAAAATCATAATGTTTCATTAAGTTAGGTTATGTTTCACTTTTTTTTTAATTCATCGTAACTCTATGGAAAATTTTGTGGTTGTTATTATTTTTTTTTTTAATGTGGAATTGGGTGGAAACTCATTAGAGAAAACACAAAAAATGTCCTCTTTGGATTTGTTTGGGTTTTCTTCTTAATTTCTAATTTTATTGTACTTCTAGACATATTTCATGTTATTTAGAATATCAAATTATATACATTTTGTAAAATGTCACATATATTCGTGGATTTTTTAAAAAGATTCTTAAATAAAATCTGAAAAAATATAGGATCAAAGGTAAAATACGGTGGTTAAAGAGAATTTTCATGTTCTTCATATATCACTTAAGGATTTGAGAATCGTCAATATTTTTTGTTTTATATGTAATTTTTTTTAGCTCAATTCAATCATCGACCTTTCTTATTATTGCGTAACGTTTTTTAATCATCGAAGTGCCTTAAGGCACGGGTAATACCTAGTCTATATAATAAAGCAGAATGAAACCTAATTCTTCCTATTTATCCTCAAACTTCCCCATTCATCTCATAATTTCCCCATTTGTCTCATAATTCCCCCATTCTTCTCATTCTTTCAATTATTATATACACATACACATGACTCAAATATATACATATTATTATATACGTATGCAAATAATTAATAATATATAATCCACTTAACCTTCATATCTATATAATAAAGCAGAATGAAACCTAACTCTCCCTATTTATCCTCAAACTTCCCCATTCGTCTCATAATTCCCCCATTTGGCTCATAATTCCCCCATTCATCTCATTCTCTCATTTATTATATACACATACACATGACTCAAATTTAACCTTAACATTAACCTTAAACTGGACCTTAACCTTCTCCTTAACCCTAGCCCTCGACCTAGCCTTAGCCTTAGCGTTAGCCTTATTCTTTGTCTTAGCCTTAGCCTTGGCCTTACCCTTAGCCTTAGCCTTATCCTTAGTCTTAGCCGTAGCCTTAGCCTTAGCCTTAGTCTTAGCCTTAGCCTTAGTCTTAGCCGTAGCCTTAGCCTTAGCCTTATACTTAGCCTTAGCTTTAGCCTTAACTATCCTTATCCTTAACATTAAACTTATCCCTAGTCTCAGTCGTAGCCTTAGTCTTAGCCTTAGTCTTAACCATAACCATAAACTTAACATTAACCTTAAACTTAAAAGTAAACCCCTTAACCCCTTAACCTTAACCTTAACCTCAACCTCAACTTTTTAACTAATAACCTTAACCATATCCTTAAACCTAACCTAACATTAACCTTAACCTTAACCATAAACTTAAACTTAAACTTAAACTTAAACATAAACTTCAACTTACACTTAAATTTAAACTTAAACATAAACTTAAACTTAACCTTATAGTTAATGTTAACCTTACCCTCACCCTTACCCTCACCCTTACCCTTACCCTTAACCTTAACAATAATATTAACCTCAACTTTAACCTTAAACTTAACCATAACCTTAGATATTACACCTTAAACCTAAACCTTAAACTTTAAACCATAAACCTAATCTTCATGTTCACCTTAACCTCAACCTTAACTTTAAACTTAAAGCTTAAAAATTTACCTTAAAATTAACCTTAACCTTAAACCTTGAACCTCAAACCTTAACCTTTACCTTAGCCTTAAACATTAGACCTTAAATTTAACTTTCACCTTCACCTTCATCTTTACTTTTTTAACCTCTATCTTAACCTTAAAGCTTAAACCTTAAACCTTAAACCTTAACCTTAACATTAATACTTAAAAACCCCTTATTCTTCTCATAATTTCCATATTCTTCTCATAATTAATTAATATAAAATAAAAACATATATATAGTTACGTTTTACCTCATATTTTACTCAAGTAAGTAACAAATTTGTTTCCTTCCATCTCAGATTTTATAGTAACCAAAAAATAGTGTCGTTTTAATAATAAATCAAATTGAAAGATGATTACTCATGAAAGACACGTTTAAGCATTCTATTTTTAATAAAATATGTGTCATTCTATACTCAACGTAGCTATATATGTTATATAATATATAGCATGTATAAATTAGAAAAACGATTTTTGCTATAAAAAGACCAAGTTTTGCATTTTATATTTGAATCATAAGAAAAAATTAATACTTTAATCTTCAAATTTACCTTGACCAAAATACGATATCTATATAAAATAGGATACACCTAACTTTTAAATTTTTATCAATATTAAAACATAACCAAATGAGTATCACAACTTAATTGCATATTTTCTTATTTGTTTTTATTACAAGATCGTTTATATAATATGAACTAATCAAACATTTTTTTAAAACTAATATTATATATCGGAATACTAACGTTTACCTTAAATTTATAATATAAAACCATTCCTTAAAAAGCTTCCCAAATGTCTCAACCTTAAAATTAACCTTAACCTTAACCTTACCCTTGACCAAAAGCTTGACATTAACCCCTAACCAATAAACTTAAACCCTAACCTTAATATTAACCTTAACTCTTACCTTAACCTCAACCTCAACCTCAACCTCAACCTTAAACTTAACCTTAACCTTAACTTGATATTTAACAATAGCCTTAGCCTTCACTGTATCCTTAGTCGTAGCCTTAGCCAAAGCCTTAAACTTAACCTTAAACTTAACATTAACCTTATCCTTAACCTTAAAATTAAAATAACCTTTACCTTAACTTTAACCTTAACATTAACATTAACATTAACCTTAATTCTAACCTTACCCCTTAACTTAACCTCAACCCCTTAACTATTAACCTTAACCATATCCTTAACCTTATCCTTAACCTTAACCTAACACTAAACTTAACCTTAACCTTAACTTTAATCTTAACCTTAATCTTAACCTTAACCTTGACCTTAACCTTAACCTTAACTTAACCTTAAACTTATCCTTAAACCTAACCTTAACCTTAACCTTAATTTGTCTCAATTTTTATGTTTTGAAGTGCCTTAAGGCACGGGCTATACCTAGTCTATATAATAAAACAGAATGAAACCTAACTCTCCTTATTTATCCTCAAATTTCCCCATTCGTCTCATAATTCCCCCATTTATCTAATAATTCCCCCGTTCTTCTCATTCATTCATTTATTATATACACATACGCATGAAAATATTAAATAATATATAATTCATTTAACCTTCATATAAATAAAATTATAAGAATTTAGATTAACTTTCATATAAATAAAATTTATTCCTTTTTATTAAAATTTACAAAGTATTAAAAAATTTAAGAAATTTTTCAAAATTTATTGTAAAAAAAGTTCAACTAGATATAATATAAAATTTTAAAAAAAATCACTTTACATTACAATAATTAAATAATTTTTTATTTCTTTTATTTGCTTTGTCAAAACATGTATAATTTTGAAAGAAATCATTTCAACTTTATAAAAATAATTTTTTCAAGACAAGAAATATATTGATTCATCCAATAAAAAATTATAGAATATTATAAAGTCAAGATGAAATTCATAGGATAATATATATATATATATATATATATATATATATATATATATATATATATATATATATATATATATATATATATATATATATATATATGTGTGTGTGTGTGTGTGTGTGTGTGTGTGTGTGTGTGTTTTTATCATATAAAAATTTAAAATTAATAAACACTAAAAGAGAATTAATAATTAAAATAAACTGATAATTGACCATTAACATTCATTATTCATTATATCTCTATATCTATATAATAAAGTACTTTTTTAAACAGGTAGGATCCTCTACAAAAAAGACGAGCATGATCGTCTTTGGTCCCTGAATCGATTTCTTTACATTAATTGCATTAATTTTTTTTCTAATAAAAACTTAATTGTCCCTTATCCCACTCCATTAGACATCTAAAAGTTTCGTATTTGATCCACGCTGACCGCAAACCTCTAACCTTAACCTAAATTCTTAACCGTAACCTAAACCTTAACTTTAACCTTAACCTCAAAGTCAACCTCAACCTTTAAATTAAACTTAACATCAATTTCTAACTTAAATTTAACCTTAACTTTAACCTTAACCTAAAACTCAACCTCAACCTCAACCTTGAATTAAACTTAACATCAACCTTTAACTTAAATTTAACCTTAACATTAACCTTAAACTTGACTTTAACCTTCTCCTTAACCCTAGCCCTGGCCCTATCCCTGGCCCTAGCCCTCGACCTAGCCTTAGCCTTAGCGTTAGCCTTAGTCTTAGCCTTAGCCTTGGCCTTACCCTTAGCCTTAGCCTTAGTCTTAGCCGTAGCCTTAGCCTTAGCCTTAGTCTTAGTCGTAGCCTTAGCCTTAACCTTAGCCTTAGCCTTAGCCTTAGCATTAAACTTATCCCTAGCCTTAGACGTAGCCTTAGTCTTAGCCTTAGCCTTAACCATAACCATAAACTTAACATTAACCTTAAACTTAACCCTTAACCCCTTAACCCCTTAACCCCTTAACCTTAACCTTAACCCCAACCTCAACTTTTTAAATAATAACATTAACCCTAACCTAACATTAACCTTAACCTTAACCTTAAACTTAAACTTAAACTTAAACTTAAACTTAAACATAAACCTCAACTTACACTTAAATTTAAACTTAAACATAAACTTAAACTTAAACTTAACCTTATTGTTAACGTTAACCTTACCCTCACCCTTACCCTTAACCTTAACAATAATATTAACCTCATCTTTAACCTTAAACTTAACCATAACCTTAGATATTACACCTTAAACCTAAACCTTAAACTTTAAACCATAAACCTAATCTTCATCTTCACCTTCACCTTAACCTCAACCTTAACTTTAAACTTAAAGCTTAAAAATTTACATTAAAATTAACCTTAACCTTGAACCTTGAACCTCAAACCTTAACCTTTACCTTAACCTTAAACCTTATACCTTAAATTTAACTTTCACCTTCACCTTCACCTTTACTTTTTTAACCTTTATCTTAACCTTAAAGTTAAAACTTAACTTTAACCTTAATTATAAAATTAATCTTAACTTGAACCATGAACCTTAAAGCTTAAAGCTTAAAGCTTATACCTTAACCTTAATACTTAAAAACCCCTTATTCTTCTCAAAATTAATTAATATAAAATAAAAAAATATATATACTTACTTTTTACCTCATATTTTACTCAAGTAAGTAACAAATTTATTTCCTTCAATCTCGGATTTTATAGTATTCAAAAAATAGTGTCGTTTTAATTATAAATATATCTAGATATAAACTCATATATGTAGCAAACATACAGATAAATCAGATTGAAAGATGATTACTCATGAAAGACACGTTTAAGCATTCTATTTTTAATAAAGTTTGTGTCATTCTATAGTCAACGTAGCTATATATGTTATATAATATCTATCATGTATAAATTAGAAAAACAATTTTTGCTAATAAAAGACCAAGTTTTGCATTTTATATTTGAATCATAAAAAAAATTAATACTTATTTAATTTTCAAATTTACCTTAACCAAAATAAGATATCTAAATAAAATAGGATACACCTAACTTTTTAATTTTTATCAATATCAAAATATGACCAAATGAGCATCACAACTTAATTGTATATTTTCTTATTTATTCTTATTACAAGATCGTTTATATTATATGAACTAATCAAACATTTTTTTAAAAAATTAATATTATATATTGGAATACTAACGTTTACCTTAAATTTATAATATAAAACCTTTTCTTACAAAACTTCCCAAATTTCTCAACCTTAAAATTAACCGTAACCTTAACCTCAACCTTAACCTTAACCTTAACCTTACCTTACCCTTGACCAAAAGCTTGATTTTAACCCTTAACCCATAAACTTAAACCTTAACCTTAATATTAACCTTAACTCTTACCTTAACCTTAATATTAACCTTAACTATTACCTTAACCTTAACCTCAACCTCAACCTCAACCTCAACCTCAACCTTAAACTTAACCTTAACTTGAAATTTAACCATAGCCTTAGCCTTCACTGTATCCTTAGTCGTAGCCTTAGCCAAAGCCTTAACCTTAACCTTAACCTTAACCTTAACCTTAACATTAACCTTATCCTTAACCTTAAAATTAAAATAACCTTTACTTTAACTTTAACCTTAACATTAACATTAACCTTAATTCTAACCTTAACCCTTAACTTAACCTTAACCCCTTAACTATTAACCTTAACCATATCCTTAACCTTATCATTAACCTTAACCTAACATTAAACTTAACCTTAACCTTAACTTTAATCTTAACCTTAATCTTAACCTTAATCTTAACCTTGACCTTAACCTTAACTTTAACTTAACCTTAACCTTAACCTTAAACCTAACCTTAACCTTAACCTTACTTTGTCTCAATTTTTATGTTTTGAAGTGCCTTAAGGCACGGGCTATACCTAGTATATTATATAGCACAATGGTTTCCTTTTTAATTTTTAATTTTGATTCAATAACTTATGTAAGAAAAATTAGTATTAAGTTTTTTAAGTCCGAACACGGTTACAATTCACTTCTTTAGAAACCAAGTTTCGAGTGCGGAGCGACCACTTTTGAAGTTAAACATCAACTATCACTAATGATTGGTAGTTTTAAAAAAAAAATCTTTACCGACCACGTTAATGTTCAATAAAAGTTTTAAATTAATAAGAATAACAATATAATTATATATAAACATGTGGGTGATTAGTTCAATTTTTTATGTTTACTTATGTATGTATAATTGTGCGTATATGTAATTTTGCCCTTTTTATTTATTTATTTAATTTTGTAAGTTAGGGAATTATATTGCCTTATTCTTTTAATTATATAGGGATTTAGGTTACAATTTTGCAAACTTTAGGGACTAATAGTTGAATTTTTCTAAAATTATAGGTAATTATTATGCAATTTTGAAAGTTTTAGGGACTTGAATTCTATATAATATAGGAACTAAAAATGCAATTTTTTGGAAATTTTTAGGGATAAAAAAATTAATGTTCGTGTTATATAGGGATCTGCAGTGCAATTTTCAGTTATATATGTATTTTTAGCTGAACTTTGTGAATTATATGGACTAGAAAAACAATTTTTGGAATCTTTAGGGACTAAAAATGAAGTATTTGAGTTACTTGTAGTTGAATTTTTTGAATTATAGGGACGAAAAATAAGTTTTTCTAAATTTTAAGGGAATACTAATGCTATTATCGAGTCATATAGGGACTTATAGTGTAATTTTGAGTTACATATGGACTTGTTGAATTTTTAACTTAAAGGGACTAAAAATGCAATTTTTGAATTTTTTAGGAACTAAAAATGCATTTTTTGAGTTATATAGAGATAGGGCATGAAAATCACGCTATACGGGACCAAAACGCAACAATAGATATGGATATGTGTGGGGAGAGAGGGAGAAGAGCTTGGAATACAAAATTATACAACGAGGAGAGCATATAATGTGGTACCTTAATCTCGATGACCAATTGAGGAGTTTCGTCTTAGTCCATATGTGAATCTCAATGAAGGTATGAGGATCTGCTAATTTCTCAATGCCTTCCTAAAACCAGACACTAAGTTAGGACCAAAGGGAGATGTGTTACCAATGGCACTCCGACACTCAACAATAGCATATTTGTTATTAGAGATTTCTTAAACTGAAAAGTTATGTAGATATAACCCGATTATATATTAACTACATACATTTTAAAGAGAGAGATTTTTAAAGAGTAACCGGTGGTGTTGATTCTGCTAGAGCAAGAGGTATTTATATATGTCACTACATATGCGAGAGACTGCTTGGGTGTAGTTTAAGTATACGACGAATGTGCACCATAAACCTTGGGGAAAATACCCTGCTGTTGCTGCATATTTGCCTCATGATGCTTACACTCGAAACTCGTCCTCAAAAAGTTGGTCCAGGAATGGGGTTTGACCTCTATCTTCCTTGGGTGCATGTGTATTTCTTCTGAAGCACAACATAATTCCTCGGCTTTGGGTGCATCCAGGGTCCTTTGAATAAAACTAAGTAGTTGTGTTATATTTTGGATTATCAGTACCCTTTGAATTCGTGAGATCAATATCTTTATTAAGATGTGATCAAAAGGAATTCATCACTTTTGTTCTTTTTGAGTTGATGCAAGGCTGAAGACTTATTCCAGTGTTTCTTCAAATTTTTTATTGCCAAGAGTTGTGTTGGTATCTATTCATGAGTTTGCTAGCCGAGTTTACATCCGTATTATAGGCTTCTACTCTTAAACAGTTGCCACTATATTTTAGGAGTGCACCTCTAGGAGGTTGTTATAAGTAGGGATATAGTTACCAAACGGGCCTCAAACATTTATGGTGGGCCCAAAGGTGTAATAAATAAACGAATAATAAAAGATAATAAAAGCACACACATCTGGAAATCCACGCAAAAGTCTTCGCAAGTGCAGGGATCGTTCGCAAGTAAAAGTTCGTTCTCAGGTATTTAGGTAGTTAGCTCAAGCTTGTGTTCAATATAAGCGTAGATATGTTTAGATGTTCTGATTAAAACATAATAATAAGGTAATATATGTTTTAAACCGATAAATTAAATACGAAGGCAAATAAGATAATAACTTAATGTTTCTAGTATGTACCTATCTTACTAAATCTCTATTCTAATTATAAGGATGAATTGAGCAATATAAAAGTAGTATATAATCCTCCTAACTCCCGTAAGAGTAACTGAGAAAGAAACCTCAACACTACCAAGGGAGTTGGGTAAGGGGACCTTGCGTAGAAATTGGTGGTGAGAATCTAACCCTAATGACTATCGAGTTAGGTAAGCCCGTCAGGATCACTACCGCACACTAGACGATTATGATGTGTTTCCGTTCCTAACTCCTCCTCCTTCCCGCCGGGGTGACAATATAGGATACTAAGGTCAAACTAAAACTAGAGGTGTACATGCTCTAGAAAGTTCAATTAAGACCATGCATAATACAATTATAAAAGCCAAGCTCATATAAAAAATAACAAAATAGTAGTCTAGGGTTTATACATAATAATAACCCAATTAATTCATTAATAAAACTAAAAAAAATAAAATCTTAGAAATCTGGTTAAACCAAAGATATATAGCTAATCACCCTATTAATAGAGATGGAGAGATACAAAATTGATGGTGTGGTGCTTCAGCTATTGTTGCTTCCTCAATAAATCGACTTGCTCTGAAGATCTTGTAAAGGCTACTCAATGGAATGGCAAGGACAAGTCTCTATTAATGTCAAATACTGATATTATATAGGTATTTGGACGAAATATAGGTTATGGATAGGTTTTAGAGTCTCAATCCAACTCAAATTCGTTTTCCTTAGAAAGTGGACTAGTAGGCCCATAGAGTTTGTAAAATTATATTTTTTTTATTACAACCCAAATCACTCGAAATTAGTGGCCACATGACTGTATATAAAATACCTTTCTAGATATAAAAAGGTCTCCTTCAAATTCTCTGTCGATGTTATGAAGAATTGGAAATACTACACGCTATAAGTCTGGCCGACAATTTTTGCACTTTCTAAAAATGGCTTCTCTTGGGTTTTTAACTCGTGTTTTCTTCTTGTATCTTCTTTCTTCGACTTCTTATCCTTGTATCTGTACTTAATATCATCTTTGTAGCTTAGAGTTTTACATTTAACACACAAGTTACACTTAAAATGCTCTAAAAGCAACAAAATCCCAAAACAAGGTAAGAATTGAGAAACTACCAAATAATGGAAAACCCCCTCAACTAAGCACATAATACACCTAAAATGATGTGTCGTGACTAAATTATTTTAATCACAAATACGGAGACATAATTTCTTTTAAAAAAAAAATAAGTTAATAATATATTTGATTTTATATAATAAATATTTATTTATAATAATTTTCTTGATTAACTAATCATCAAATATATATATATATATATATATATATATATATATATATATATATATATATATATATATATATATATATATATATATATATATATATATATATATATAATTGAATCAGTTTCATTTTGATGGAACATATTTTAAATCCTACTAATTTCTTGTTTGTATTTTTTTAAAGCACTAAAATACGTCTAAATTCTTAAAAGAACTTTAAAAGTAACCATTTGGGATTAGCTCTCTGGCCAGGCTTTGGTCATCCAATTTGGTGGTGCAGGTTCGAATCAAGACGATGACTCCGAGTTCAAAGTGGCTTTCCTATGTAAAAAAAACTATAAAAATATTTTAAAAGAAATATTAAATATATATTTATAAAAAAGTAGATTTTAGATTTAATTTTATTTTTAAAATAATGTTTATAAATATTTTCAGTTTATTTAAAAAATGTTTTTACCTTAAATATAAAAACATCCAAACAAACCTTAACTTTTTTAATTATAAGCATTTTTTGGTTCTTCATATTTTTGTTTAGATAATGTTGAATTAGGCTATAACCTCTATGCTTTCTCGGGTTTTTTCCCAAATAGGCAGAAAAATTGGTTAAGTACAAGGTTGAATATTGAATGATATGCTTAAAAAGTGAGAGATATTCTAGTCAATAAGCTGTCCGAGGAATCACTATGATGTTTGCAATTACCCATTGTACATTGCTTGCAAAGACCCGCTTCCTTTACGTTTTATTTTATTTTGGAATAAATAAATATATTATAAAAATAGAAAATACAACAAAATAGCGTATGTATTCTTGATTATAAACCCAATCAATCCTAAAAATTAGACAAAAAAAGAACAATCTACACAATTATAATTTAATTGACAATTTTTTTTAATAATACAGCCAATTGAAAATGTCAAAACAAATAACAGTAAACCAATAATGCAACAATATCGAAAAGAACCAAACTAACCATTGAAATTTTCAGGAATAACATTTTTTTTTTTGTTCAAAGCATTCATATATAGATAGATAATAAAAAGCGGTTACAAAGTTATCCTACCCCTATCGGTTCCTTGTCACCACAGAGGATAGATGCTAACTGGGGAGGGATACAAACATCCCAAATACCAAACAAGTTGCTTAAAAGCGGTTGTCTAGCAACCCAGTCAGCCGCAAGATTTCTACTCCTAGGAATAAGAGTAAAAGAAGGACTCGAAAGTTCCGCCAAAAAATAAATATTACAAACAAACATAATAAAAAGCCCAAGCTAACGAAATCACCAAAAAAGTCCTAAACAACAACGACGATAAAGGATCAATAAGAAAAAAATAAGCTATAAAATAAAACATATTATAAATTATTTCCCAAAATCATCTGGTGGGTCCTTATGTGTTATAAAATAAGTTGAGGACTCACACCGCAAGTGTACGGTTATCCAAGTAATAAACCGATAAATCGGATTCGTTCTTAGGGACGGATTAGGTACAACTCAAGTGTGAATCAATTAGTAGAATAATTGCAAATACGAAAATGTAAAAGATATAAAGTTGTTTGGTTTTTGCTGTTTAAGAACTAAGATGCAAAAATATTAATTTAACTAACGCAAATAAATGAGACGCAAGTAAAGTAAATATGAGTAGATGCAAGAATGAGAAGTAGTCGGGTGCGCGCAAGCAAGCCCGGAACCCATGTAACCAAAAAAAAAAAAAAGAATGAGAAGTAGTACTTGAGTCACACAAGGGTTTCACCTAAACCTTCGTAATTAATACTTTCTGTTAAGGGCTAAATTGTTATATTTGTGCTAGTCGGGATTCTAAAGTCTCTCAACCTCCGTCAGGGTGGACTTAGGAGCTCTCCTACGGTATTATAAACCCCGTCAGGGTGATTACAACTACTTTTGAATGGTTAAGTTCGTACCTCATTGGCTATTGGTTAGTCACGCCTGTCAAGGTCATTGGCGAATACCAACGACAATTACCTAGATCTGTATTTAAATCCCCCCCCCCTCCCGTCAAGGTGATCATTACGCCACTATTATGAATAGCCTAAATACTAAAAATTACCCTTGGTTCATGACTTCGAAGATAATAAGAAAAATAAGTAAAAGCCAACACAAAATAACAAATTCACTTTAAAATACTAAATCACAAATTAGAAAAACATTAATTAATCAAGTTAGGATTCTACCCAATATACGATTCTCGAGTACAAAGGAATTTAGCTCATGACGGAAAGAAAAACTAAATTGAAATAAAAGGAATTCATTGTCTCAAATTACATAATAAAATAAAAGAACCTAATTGAGGCGTTGGAATTGACTTCCGGTGGAAGGATGAAGATTCATCATCTTTAGCTTCTTCTTCTGCCTTTTGCTCTTGACATTAGCTCTTGAATTTAAGCGTAGAATGAATTGTCTAATGAGTAGTGTAAAAGAAGAGTATAAAGGCCTATTTATAAGAAACAAATCAGACTTGGGCTATTACTAAAGAGAATAAGTCAAATATTAAAAAGCCCAAATCCAATCTTTTAATTTAAATCCTGGTGTGCATCCCTAAGTAAAACAGCTGTAACTTCCTCAAATCAACTCCAAATTGACCCATTCCAATTAGGGATGGCAACGGATCGGTTTTTTACAAAAATTCAAAAAACCATAACCATAACCGTTTTTATAAGTAATAACCATATCCTAACGTTTTTAACCATCAGTTACACTTTTCAAAACCATAAGCGTATTATTCGGTTTCGGTTTTTTCAACGGTTTTGTGGTTTTTAACCATATTGAAATGATAACTTAATAAATATATTAAATTTATAAAATAAAACCACACATATAAAAGAAAACTCCAAGGTTTATAAGAAATTTTGTTGGTATTTGATTAAATTGCATATTTATTATTTAAGTGGTTAAATCTAGTATTTTGATTTTGTTTTTAGAATTTAAATATATCTAATTTAATCTATATTGTTATAAAATTTGAAAATATATATGATAATAAACGGTTTTCGGTTTTTCGGTTTTATTTTATCAAAAACCATAACCTAACGGTTTTAACCATCGGTTATACTTTTAAAAACCTTAACCTAATGGTTTTAACCGCGGTTATCTAATTCGGTTTTCAATCGGTTCGGTTATCATCGGTTTCGGTTTTAACCGTAACCATTGCCATCCCTAATTCCAATTGATAAATCTTCCTAACTCAATAAGGAATAATCTCTATTTCACGTCCAAAGGCTGAATCCATGTTTAAGTCGCTCAAAATCAGCAATTAATATCACCTTTCCAGATTTGCAACTTTCCTACTCAACTCTTCGCGATATATTTTATCGCCTTTGACTTCTCTATTCAATCTAAGACTTTTATTCTCGATTCTTTTCTTTGTCGTGGTGCTCCCTATCATCCATAGACCTAATAACTTTGTACTAAAAATAAACAAATTAACGCACAAAAGCTCTAAAAATTGAAATATTATAAATCAAAGGAGATAAAATAAAGTATAACTAAATAAGCCTTAGACATCACCATCTCACGTTTCACCTTCCACTTCCTTTGAATTCCTTCAAAGCTGAGTTAACCTAGTCATATTCACGCGTTTTGCCACTAATGTTCTTCATTGAATTAGTGCATGTAAAGGGACGTATAGTTGCACTAAGAGGTTTACCAAGTAATAGGTTGTTTTTTTTGTTCCAAAAGTAATAGTTTGTTATACTTTATAGGTTTTAGATGGTTGGGGTATAAACAGGCGGATGGGAATTGACTAGAGGATTCTCCCCATGATTTTCGAGGCATGGAGGTGGATAGGAATATTTCCGGATTGGAAAATCACTCACATTAAAAGGGAACATAATGGGGTGGCGGACATCCTTGCCAAATGCGCTAGACTTAATGTGGATATTTCTTCTTGTCCATATCACTCCCTAGTATATTTCTATAGTAGTATTAGTAATCTCTATTATCGTTGTAAAAGGTAACTATTATGTATTCTTGATTGAAAAAAAAAGATGGTTAGGGTGTTTCACCAGTGAGTTCCCACTTATAAAAAAAAGACAAACACTTCAAAGCATCGTGTAAGACATTTATAAAAAACAAGGTATTTAGTAAAACAAGCCTCATAAAAATACTTAATTATAAAATTAAGTTTTCAATAATTTATTTAATAAAAAAATGTCTAATAGAATAACTATTTGTAGAAAACATTTTTTTTAATATTTTTTACACTTTTACTACCCTTATTATTTTTTAAATACAATATTTATTTTTAAATATTAAACAAATAATAGAATACTTCCACTACCACCCCTACCCCTACCACCACCACCACCACCACCACTACTACTACCACTACCATGTATTTAACCACCACTACAGCCATCACAACCATCACCACCTCCACCACCACCACCTACTACTAATACCATCACACACGCGCGTCCGTGATTTTTTTTTTAAATCGCCATAACTAATTCTAAAAAAATCAGAAAAATAAAATTTTTGTCTTTTTAGATAAAGTAAATTAATATTTACGTCTATGATTTTTTTTGATATCTTTGATTTTTTAATTTTTTTTTTGCAAACACGGATGTTCATGTTTAAAACATGCAATTCACTGTTTGAAATAGTGATTAATGTTTAAAACACGAAATTCACTGTTCAAACCATGAAATTCCGTGTTTGCAAATAACAAAATTAAAAAAAAAATTAAAAAATCAAAAACTCATAAACTCATAAACTTAAATATTAATTTGATTTATTTAAAGGGTTAATGCCCAATAGGCACCTGCCACCTTACACCCTTGCCTATAAAAGGCACCGTCTTTTTTAAAGAAGAACGAGTAATGAGAAACTTCCCATTACTCAAAGTTTGAGTAGTGGGAAACTTCCCATTACTCAACGTTTGAGTAGTGGGAAGCTTCCCATAACTCAAACGGCTCTTTTATTGGAAAAGAAAATGAAAAAGCAAAAATATGTGTGTCTTTTATGGGCAAAAAAATGATGGTTGGGGTGAGAGGGAATTAATTCTAATTTGAGGTGTTTTTTGGGAAATAATCCTTATTTTTAAATATATAGTTTTTTTTAGAACTAATTATGACGATTTAAAAAAAAAAATTACAAACGCGCGCGTGTGTTTATTAGTTTTTGTTTTGTTTTGTTTCTAATTTCTTTTTTCGTTTTTTTAATTACTATTTGTAGGGGTATTTTGGGTTGAGGTGTTTTTTTATAAAAAGTCTTATTCCAGATACTTTTTTATTAATAGTTCTTTTAATAGCCATTTTTTTATTATTGGCTCATAAAAACACAGTCAAGAAGAATAGTTAATTGATCTTATATGTATTAAATAAAATGAGAAACAAAATATAATTAAAGTTCTACTCTTTGATTGAATTGAAATTAGATTATAAAGAAAAGAATATGGTTTCAATAGTTTAAATGATTTGTTATTCACCAATATTGATAATCCTCTTAAACCACATTATCTACATATTATTGGGAATATTATCGGACGTATGGTAAAAATCGATCCTTTCTCCATGTTAAGACAAGAGGAAACTTTGCGAGATTAGCAGTTGAAATTAACTTGGATGAACCATAGTGTCAAAAATTAGAATCAAGGATCATCTTCAAAAAGTGGGGTACGAAGGACTACACCTAATTTGCTTCAGTTGTGGAAAGTTTGGTCATCTCAGATTTGAATGCCCTAGTGATGATACATTACGAAACAAGTTTCACCTTTAGAGAGTAGAATATTGATGTCTCCCTAAATGTTCTAATTTTATGCCCTTGGGAGACATCATTTTTTGTGTTTATTTGATTATTTTAATAGACTTTTGGGCTAAATGTGCAATAATCCGAATTTCCTCTTTTATTTCTAGTATTTTTGATTTATAAACTTTTGCGCGTAATATTGCTTGTTTTAGTGAAAAGTTTGTAGGTTTTGAATATTAGAAAGGAGAGGAATCCGAGAATAAAGTCAAAGATCGTGTAATGAAGTCAAAGCTTGAAGATAAATCCCGAAAAGAATTATATTTTGAAGCTGCAAATCTGGAAAATAGGCCAAAGATTGCTGATTTCGAGGCACTTACGAGTTGATTTAGCCGCTGACCTTTGAAGAGATTATATTCCTTATCGAGTTACGGAAATTTAGCAAGTGATTTGAGGTCAATCGGAGTTATAACGAATCGGCTAGAGCTGTTTTAGTGGAGGTGGTGCAGCAGTTACGGGATTTGGGTTTAATTAGTGGACTTGGGCTTTTCTAATTTTCACTTAAACCTTAAGTAAAAGCCCTAATCCGATTTTATCATTATAAATAGGCTTTTAGACCTCATTATTCAGTACCTCTCAATTTATTCTTCAAATTAAAAACATCCTTAGAAGAGAGCGTCCAGAGAAGAAGCAGAAACAAGGAAAAGAAGAAGCAAGAGCTGGAGACTGTCTATATCTCCGATTCTCAGCCAATTCAACTCCATAATTAGGTTCTTTTATTTTATTCTGTAAAACATTATGAACCCAATTATTTCTTTAGTTTTTATCTTTTCAATAATTATGAGCTAAACTTAATTAGTGCTTGAGAACGCATAATGGGTTAATCCCAATTTGATTTTGTTTTATACATTTGAATTTGGGATAATTATTATTTAAATCAAATTGGGTAATTCGTATTTTTCTTTAATTTGTGTTTAATTACTATTATTGACCTGATCAATTAATAATAGGACTTAGTATCTAAACTATTCCAATTAGTGGCGATTGCATCACCTTGACGGGGGTTTAGGTACCGAACTAGTTAACGAATGTAGGTTAGAAATTATTTGACTCTGACGAGCTTAATTAAAGCTATGGCCTATTGGGTAATTTACATTTAAACACTTGAGAGTGGACTATAATCACCCTGACGGGGTTTGTAGCACTTGAGAGTTGCTCCTTAGTCCACCCTGACGAGGGTAAGGAGAATGTAGAATCCCGACCAATACAAATTTACCAATTTGTCCCTTAAACAATGTATGAAATGAATGATAGTTAGGAAAGCCCTTGCGTCTCTCAAGTACTGCCTGCTCATACTTGCGTATTACTTTTATTTACTTGCGTCTTAGTTAGTTATTTATATTTTCGCATTAGTCTTTCATACTTAGGATTAATATAAACCAACCAATCAATATATCTTTTACTTGCTTTCATAAGTGCAACCATTCATTAGTGGATAAGCATTGTAGTCAACCATCCCGTCCTTGGAACGAATCTGTATTATCACTATTATTACTTGGGACAACCGTACACTTGCGGTTGTGGTTCGATTACTTTTGCATTTATTTTAAGAACACACAAAGGACCACCAAATATATATATGGTGGGGACCTTGTACCAAGGGAAGACAAACTCCCCGGAAGTGTTTGGGGAGTGTATGACGATGGATAGGAGTCGAGGGATATCTAAGGGGAGTGGGGCGACCCAAGTGACGTATCAGGCGAATAAAACAACAAGAGAAAAAAATAGAAGGAATGTAGTTATGCTGAGTAAAAAGAAGGCGACTTGGGCAGAAAAAAGAAATAAAGAGGGTGGGCCGAGGTACAATATTTTAGGGAGTTTGGGTGGCGAGGAAAGGTTAGAAGGGGATTCGAGGGAATATGAGAAAGAGACTCGTTCGGGTAAAAGAGAAAATTGTCGAACGTGTTCAGGAAACATGGAAGTTTTTTAGTATAGCTGATAGGGTCAAATCACGCGATTTTTCACATAATGGTTTAATAAGAGGTTTATTCAGCACATGGTTTAATAGTATCATTGGTGGGGAGACAGTTGGTCTGGGGGTGAAAAGGAAAAACAAAAAAGGTACGAATGGAGCAAAAGTGGAACAGATATCTTGGGACACGCTAGAAGGAAGGATGAGATGTTTTGTGCCACTAGATGGCGTGAGCGAAAGGGGGGAAAAGGTCAACGAAATCGATATTAGTGAGAAGGGTGAGATGGATATTTATGATAGAGACCTTTTTGCAATTACTAGAATGGGGGATGGGACGATGATGATGGACTCAGATGGGAAGCGTTTGGAGGATGTTTTTGTGGCTAATATGGACAGGGAATGTGAGAAGGTTATAGGGAAAAGAGGAGAGTAGCGTAGTGGTAAAACATGTGAAATTTCCGAGGTCAGTAATAGGGAAGGCAAAACACCAGGCGAGTTCTTGGAGGGAGGTACTGGTGCGCTGAGGGAAAGTATGTTTCAAGGGATTAGGCCAGACATCTCAGTGAAATAGGTAGGTGAGGTCAAGGGCGATAGGGAGGCAGCTGGTGAGGTAATTTCAAGCTCCAGGGGTTTGGCAAGTGGGGTTTAGCTGCTGCAACAGCATGCGGCTGGAAAATTCGTTGAGGATTCAGAGGGTGAATCGAACTTGATAGAGGTTGAAGGGGCTCTCGAGACGCTGGCAAATAAGGCCGACGAGTTGTGACATGGGATGTGAATTAGTATCC
Organism: Nemophila menziesii; assembly: GCA_029959085.1. NCBI lineage: Eukaryota > Viridiplantae > Streptophyta > Magnoliopsida > Boraginales > Hydrophyllaceae > Nemophila > Nemophila menziesii. Next base: position 22,092,956 of record JARWIR010000001.1, on the reverse strand, counting down.
TTTTTGTTATTTTATACAGTGCTATAAATTTTCTTCTAATTTTGTTAGTGTCATACAATAATAATCTTTATTTAGGGAGTGAGACTTCGATCTAGCATCATTTCAACATTATATTTTGGAACTATTGTGGTGCTAATAGTGCAGGATATAGAAGGTATTTTAATGAGTTAACATTAACATATAAACCAATTATTTATATCGTGGTTGAAACCTAAGCGTCGGGAGCGGAAGCCGCAAAGATCATCAAATCTCGCCATATGAAGTATTCTATTTGAGTTGAGGCTAATGGCCCTTTCGAGGGGATTTGGATTATATGGAACACAAAGGATGTTGCGGTCTAGATTTTATCGTTAGGTAAGCAAGTTAGTTATGTTAGGATTTCTTAATAACTCTTGTCCTTTCTGGATTTTGTTTGTAGTATACGCAAACCCAAGGGCATGGATCATAGAGTATCTTTGGGAGGCGATTAAAAATGCATATTCAAATATAGAAGAACCATGGATGGTGATGGTGATTATAATCAAACCAAGAGTGTGGAGGATAAGAATGTAGGTGTGGAGGGTATCACATCTCTCATGAAAAGTTTTAAAAGGTGGAGAAATATCTGTGGTTTGATCGACTTGGGTTTTGAGGGTTCGAGATTCACTTGGAGCGATTCATAGAATTTGGGACTGAGAATTATGAAGCGGCTGGATAGATTTTATAGGAACAACCATTGGCAGTTAAGATTCGAGTGTCCGACATCTCCCACGCATTTATTCTAATCATGTACCTCTGCTTATCACGTTGAATACGAATATTTTACAACAACTGGTATTTGGGAAGAACAACCTTTAATTTAAATGTCTAGGGTTGATGTAGGTTTTTAATTAGTTTAGATAAGATGAATAACATATTTTTTTAATAAATTTGCATTGACAATTTAAAGTAGAGATTATATACTTGTTAAAGTTTTTTTATGGTAGAAAATATATTTGTTAAAGTGAAATTATTAATTCTAATAAAAACATTCTTGAGTAAAATTATAGTTTCAAATTAATAAATATTTCTTTAATTACATAAAAGGTGAATACCACGCACGACCCCTTATATTTGCTGAAAATGCGTTGGAGGTTTCCTATCTACAAAATTCTTTGAAATGGACCTTTAAGTTTAAATTTGTGACACCTGTAGCCCTTTTTTTAACATTTATGTCAGTTGACTGTTAGTCAACGACGTGTGTTGCCACGTCATCGCCACATTTTCATGACGTCATCAACATTTACACATCATTAATATTTAAATTTTTTTAATCGCTATATTTTTTAATAAATCCGGCCACTCGCTCCTACACCTGCCCAAGAAAATCTCTGCCACTCGTGTCCATTCTCCACCATCATCAACTGGCTTGGCTACTTTATCAACAATCGAAGAACCCAAATTAAGGTAACAACAGAAAAAAAAATCTCTCCACACACATTCCCGTACCAAGCCAAGCGTTTTGTAGAGGATTCAGAGATTGCTATAATAGAGATAAATTGATGTTTTGTACAAATATATTTACATTCTTTGATAATTTTATACTTGAATTTATGACTACATGTATTAAACAGGAGCTCCAAACTTCGAAATTGGTTGTAGCACTGAAAGATAAGTTACTAAGAGGACCCGAAAATGTTACAGAGTTCTCTATGATAAGTTACCCTATTCTTTTTGCGATAGTGTGATCCAAAATCAATATCAGTCTTTCTTTCCTTTTCTAAGTCCAAGTTTACAAGCACCCTAGCATAGCTTATATCTACACTCTCAATAGTTATACCATCGGTATGTAAAAGCTTATCCACTTGTGAAGCTAGTTTCGCCAATCCATGAAAAGTGCAAGCTCGTTCTGAAATAATTTACAATGATCTACGTATGTATTCTCAAGGTGTCTATAATCGAAGAATTTCCGGATCTCGGTAAGCAATAACAATTTTCCATAAGAAATAAAAAGACCCCTTGAAAGAATGTTTTTCCTATCCCCATCTCTATCAAATCTGAAGACGAGCCAACCACTTGGGTGTCTCCTAAGTCTACACCCAACTTTCCAATCTTTCATGATTCTTCTAATCCTCAATATCCGAAGATTTCTTTCCAGCAGCATATCCAGAGCATCCAATAGCTTGCTCCAAGGTCATCACATCACTCTCTAAGAGTTGTAACATCTCCCACTGGTGGTCCTTAGTGTGTTCTAAAAATAATGCAATAAGTAAAGAGAACCACAACCGCAAGTGTACGGTTGTCCCAAGTAATAATAGTGGTAACAGATTCGTTCGCAAGGACGGATTGGTTGACTCTAATGCTTATCAAGTAGTGTTTAATTGCACGTAAAAGCAGATAAATGATTTTAAGTTTGTTTTGTTGGTTATCTAATAACTAAGACAAATAATGAAAAGACTAAATAAATGCAAGTAAATAACTAGACGCAAGAAATTAAAGTGTTTACGCAAGATGAGAAAGCAGTACTTGAGATACGCAAGGATTTCATCTAACTCTTATCTATTCCATGTTTCGTTTAAGGGACAAATTGGTAAAAAGTAATGGTCGGGATTCTAAGGTCATCCTTACCCCGTCAGGGTGGACTAAGGAGCTACTCTTAAATGCTACAAACCCCGTCAGGTTGATTATAGTCCATTCTTAAGTGATTAAGTTTATTTTACCCAATTGGTCATAGGATTAATTACACTCGTCAGAGTCAAATAATTTCTATCCTACATTCATTAATTATTTCTGTACCTAAACCCCCCCCCCCCCCTCCCCCGTCAAGGTGATCCAATCGTCACTAATTGGAATAGCCTAGATACTAAGACCTATGATTGGTTAATTACGTCAATTATAGTTATTAAGAACAAATTAATGAAAAATACCTAATACCCAATTAGATTTCAATTGTAAAAATCCCAAATACAAAAGCATAGAATAAAATAGAATCAAAATCAATCCATAATGCGATCTCAAGCACTAACTAAAATTAGCTCATAAGTGGAAAAACTAAGAAAATACATAAAAAGGAATTCATAATTGTTTTACAGAAAGGAAAATAAGAAACCTAATTAGGAAGATGAATTGGCTGCAACGTGGAGATATAGACAGTCTCCAGCTCCAAGCTTCTTTTCTTCTTGACGCTCTCTTCTAATGATGTTTTAATTTGAAGAATAAAATGAGAGGTACTGAATAATGAGGTCTAAAGGCCTATTTATAATGATAAAATCGGATTAGGGCTTTTACTTAAGGATTAAGTGAAAATTAGAAAAACCCAAGTCTACTAATTAAGCCCAAATCCCTTAACTGCTGCACCACCTCCACTAAAACAGCTCTATCCGATTCTTTATAACTCCGATTGACCTCAAATCACTTGCTAAATTTCCGTAACTCGATAAGGAACATAATCTCTTCAAAGGTCAGCGGCTAAATCAACTCGTAATTGTCTCGAAATCAGCAATCTTTAGCCTGTTTTCCAGATTTGCAGCTTCAAAATATAATTCTTTTCGGGATTTATCTTCAAGCTTTGACTCCATATCACGATATTTGACTTTATTCTCGTGTTCCTCTCCTAGCTAATATTCAAAACCTACAAACTTTTCACTAAAATACACAAGATTACGCGCAAAAGTTTAATAAATCAAAAATATTAGAAATAAAAGAGGAAATTCGGATTATTGCATATTTAGCCCAAAAGTCTATCAAATTAATCAAATAAACACCAAAAATTATGTCTCCCAAGGGCATAAAATTAGAACATTTAGGGAGACATCACCCACTCAATGGGTTCGAAATATTGCAAGTCCATATTTGGAGACATTGTACCGGCGACAGGTTTTTTGGACTCTATCACGGGTCCCCCCGTGGCCATTTCACGCCCATTATGGACCACATTCTTAGGTACACAAGTTTCCTCCACTGTAGTATCATTAGCCCCCTTTTCTATCAAAGAACTTGGTTTCGGTATTTCATCAAACATGTAGTAAGAGACAAGTTCTTCCCAAATTTTATCAACGATTTTCTTATTAAATCTAGCAGAAGCTTTAGAAAAATGTTTTTTAGCATCTAGTGAGTTGTCAAAAGCATATAAGTTAGCAAATTTTGCACCCAAAAGCCCAAATTAATGGACCAAAGCTTCTCCCGCAAGGGAGGAGAGAGATTTGGCCGAGATTTAGAAGGTGGGGACTCGGCAACAATGTGTGGCAAATAGCTCTCGAAATCATCGTGATTTATATGGGGAGATGCCTTCCTTGATTCACCCAAGTGGCTAGCTTCAAGCTCTTCCTCCTCAAAAGTTGGAAGCCTAAGGTTTAGTTCCACCCAAGTTTCATTTAGATCCACCACATTTACAATCTTTTCGGTACCAAAGAGACCATTTTTTGGCGATTTATGAACTAGCGTGGGGCTAGTCAAAGTCAAAAAAGATTCGGCATCCGGGTTTGCCAAAACGTTAGATTTTTAGGGTCTGGTGGTTCTTTGACGGAGGAGACGTGATGTGTACTATAAGCATCTCCGGGGTCCAAATCGGACGGAGAAGATCCCCGATTAAGTGTTGTTGATTAACAGCTCATAGTGTTGGTGAAGAAAATAGAAGAAATGTGTGAGATAAGCGCTAAATCATAATGATTTAGGAGGAAAAACACTCTAGCTTTCTCTTTTTAAATTCTATTAATTTGCACCTTTACTGAATCTAAACATTACAAACATTAAGAGTTCATTTTGGATAATTTATTATAAAAATATTTTTAAGTGTTTTTAGATTTTTAAAAGTATTATAAATTTTAAAATACTTTTAAGAAAAATACTATTTTATATTATAATCATTATTTAAAGTGGTGTTGAATTCAAATATTTTGAAAAATATTTTAATCTTTATTAAACTTTTTTTTAAATGATAAGTATTCTCAAATCTAGAATAAATCGTGTTAAACAGGTTCTAAATATTTTAGAATAATGATATCGCGTTATCAAATTTCATATGGATAAAATAATATTATGGCTTGAATTGATCAACTATAAATAATTAATTAACTAAAGTTAAATTAAAAAATTAAAAATTGTAATTCAAATTCAACTAAATGACTGAATTTTTGTGGTATATATTGGAGTTTTCGTTAAAAACTATCTCACAAATTTACATAATTACAAAAAAAATACTTTTAATAATCTATTTTATTAAAAAAAATCACTAAACTAAATATTTGTTAAAAAATATCACATATATTTTTCTATACCTATATTATCTTTATTTATATATTAAACAAATAATAGACCACATTCTTCTCCAGTCACCACCATCTCCAATTATTACCATCACCACCACCACCATCAGTTTTCTTTTTTTAAATTTCAGACACCACCACAATCACTGCATCTACTACGACCACCACTTTCGAACAAACATTTATTTATTTTTAAAATCAACCACCGCCTCCACCACCACCGCCACTGACAATTCTTTTAAAAAATTTATTTGTAAAAAATCCAGCCACTGCCACCTCCACCACCACCACCTCCTCCGATCAATTCTTTTTTTAATTTTGAAAAAATTTTGGCCACTGCCTCCGCCGTCTCCACCACCACTAGTAGCCAATTTTTTTTTTTAATTCATGGTTTTCTTGCGACAGATTATTTTTTCGCAGACATGAAATTCATTGTTCTAAACAATAAATTCATTATTTTGAACAATTAATTTATTGTCCTAAACAAGTAATTCATTCTTAAAAATGTCAAAACTATTCTGCATACATGAATTTCATTATTCGAAATGAGAAATTAATCTTTCATAACAAGGATTTCATTGTTAAAAACAAAAAATTCACTGTTTCGAACAACGAATTTATCGTTCAGAACAATAAATCCATTATTCGGAACAATGAGTTATATATTCTAAGAAATGAATTTTATATCCTGATGGGGGACATATTGGATAGGTATTTGACGGCGGCAGGAGAAGCCAATGGTGATACAAGTTAAAAAAACTGGTTAGAGGTGGTGGTGACTGCAACGGTGGTCGATGGTGGTGCCCAAATTTGTTTTATATAAAGATCAGTGGTGATGATGGAGACGGTGGTGGTGGAGGTGGTGTGGTGGTGGCGGGTTGTGGCGGGGTGGTGGGGTGGTGGTGGTGTGGAGGTGGTGGTTGTGGTGTGGTTGTGATGGTGATGGTGTTGTTTATGGTAGGGTGGTGGTGGTGTTGTGGTGATAGTGGGATATTGTAATAAGGTGGTTAAACTTAAATGATATATAATAAAGTATGTATAAGAATTATATAAGGGTATTTTTGTTAAGAGATAATATTAATAAAAAATCTTATTGTGTTGTAAACAATGTGGAGAAATTGGAGTATTATATTATTAAGTTTCATAGTGTCTATCCAAAAAAGATGATCAAGTGCTCTTTATATAGGCAATACAAGAATCTTTCACTACCTTGTTAAATTTATCATTACTTAGGAGTAAATAGGAATATAATGTAGGATGTTACATTGTCTTTTGTCCTTTCAATTATCTCCACTACTCTATATAATAATATCCCCTAAACAATGTTATTATAACACTCTCCCTTGGATATTATTTCATAATGCTTCATTAACTGCCTCGTTAAAAACCACACAAGGGAAACCTGTTGGGACAAAACCTATGCGAAGGAAAAGAGTGCAGTGCGTATTTGTCTTCCCCTGATATAAGCATTTGGTAACCTCCTTTAGAAGATTAGAATTTTTGAATATGAGAAACATAGAACCTGGATCATCAGTATTATCAGCTTGTCTCGGGAAATGCAAGTATCTTCACATACAAAGTGGAGACAGTAAATTATATTGATACGATATCCTATCTTTCTCTTTGCATCCTTGGCTTGCCTTGTGAACTTTAATTTGACCAAGTCGTATGGGTTGAAATCCACCAATTTTTTATTGATATGTCTTGTTTAAACCTTGTTAAGAAAACCCTATGGAAAAAAATCTTGACAAAAGAAAAAAGAGTGCAACATGTATTCGTCTGCCAATCATGCAAATGTATATGTGGTGATCTTCATTTTCAAGTATGATCTCGATAATCACTATCTTAAACATTTTGATAAGAGTAAATATAATTCAAATTAAAAAATATTTGTAGTAATATCATCATAACATTGAAATGATCTACACAACACAGTCATGTGCAATTTAGAGTAATAAATATCCATGCACGTAATCATAAATCATACATATTCTATTTATGAAATATAAAACAAATATATGGCAGATTACATGACAATTTATAAGACAATCAAATATTGTTAAAAACAATAAAAGTTATACAAATATTATTCTAATATATCCCGAGATTTATGTATACGCGTTTTTAGTCTTCAAAAGACTTTCATGTGATTTTTCGTATCACACGATACATATTGGTAAATTTATTATACCAGAAGAGGCAGTAAAGTCCTATATGAAACTTTAAGACAAATATTTTTTACCAAAAAATGTACGTCATATATTCACATTGACTATGTGAGTATGATCATACCTAACTGCGTCATTTTATTTGGCCAATTAATTTTTCTGGTCCACATTATAGGATGGACTTCGATTCAAGATCTTCGTTTTTATTTAGTAACTTTTACATGACCACTTGCACATATTATTCGATCATGATCAATTTATTTTTTGATTCTATATATTTATATAGTAATATAATTGAAGGAGATTCTTTTATTTCAATTTCTCAATAATGAGAAATATTCAGGTACTTGGTACTCCTTTTAAAGTACTATTCTTTATTTATATTATCTACATAATTTTATGATGATTTTAAAAGTTGCAACTTGCTCATACTTTTCAATTTTATGATATTTCAGAATCGGCATGTCGACCACGCTTTACGCTTTGCAATATTGTTTTAAAAAAAAATTAATATAAGCAGTATCTTTTTAAACTGAATACGTGACTTAGTCACTTATGAATGCATCTTATTTTTACACTGAGCTCATAATTTATTTGCAAGGATGAGAATGCATCTTATAATTCTTTTTTAGCTCTCCCTCTTATCATGAAATTATTTCTTTATGCATAGTTTTTAGTATAAATATTTTTTAATTGGCAAGCCCAAGATGCATATAAATCATTATAGATTGAAAACATATTTGTTCATGATCTCACCTTTTTACCTAATGGTGGAACATTTATATTTTATGTTGCACACGTAACAATATATAGATGGATACTTTGGGTCCTTTACCAATGAAGGTATTCATTATTTGTAGTTGGACATTTTTTAATATAACCATATATATGTTAAAAATTGTATGTCGATAAGTCACACTAGACGAATTCACAACCAATTATCTAACAATTTTGTATTGTAAGAAAATATATATTCTGCTAGATCATATATTTCTCCCTCTAAATTTAACTATTGATTTTAAGATTATACAAACAAAATAGAGATAGCCTAATAATATTTATCTTAGGATTTAAACAATATTGATCAATATTGTATTAGTGGTTGTTGCTATAATCATGGTTATATTCATGATAATGAATTTATATTAATAGATATGACGGAAAAGTCTAACCTATAAAAAGATTAGGGACATCAAACTTATATCACTTCATGTGATGATTTAACTGATAAGTCATGTTAATGAGTTTTTATTAGAGAATTATATCAACTCTTATGAGCATTTTGAGCATATGAAGCATCTCAATACAAGATATTTTGTCACTCTGTTTTTTAAAATTTAAAAAAGTTGGACTCGCCCATAAATTTAACCATATGATATAAATATCATTTTTTATTTGATGATTCTTTAAATACTATTGCACAGGGAACATCAAGAAATATCTTGTTGAATATATGTCCCGATAATTCAAGATTTTGTATTTTTTTTAAATTCGTATAGTAATTCTGAAAATATAAAAGTTTAGGCCTTGGACCTTTGAGAAGATACTATAAAGATTTAATATCCTTTATAAAAGTATAATTTTATCCTTTCGTAATTGATATAATATTGGATATATCAAAATGACATTCATTATACAATAACTATGTCAAATAATTTTGTCCAATAATACTGTACAATTATGAATGATGACCGACTGGTCTTAAGACACCACAATCAAGTTACCTTATTTTTGCATTTCCAAGTCACAATTTTTTTTCATGATAACGTGTTTTTTCAGAAATACGTAATTATTTCTCCAATCCCGTATGATTTTCAAAGTCAGTGACTAATATAATGTATAATTTTTCACTATATAAAATAAATTTCGGATTGTAACATGCATATGACTTTCAATGTCATGTCATTATATAAACAAAATTTATTTCGTAAAATTTATTTTCATGGTTCAGTATTTTCTTTTCATGTATGACAATTATATTGTTCAATATATCAACGAGGTTTATTTCGTTAGACTTATTTTTAAGACTCATACTTTTGTAACAAATCATTATCATGTTGCACATTTTTTAATATTTTCATCAAAATATTTTAATTGAACAATATTTTTTTCTTGATAAGTTCATTGAACCATTTTTTTATAAACAAGACGAGTTTCATATTGCTCTTAAACAATTATGATTTATCAATTGAAGCAAACATTCAGTTGGTTATTTTTGTTATTGTTTTAAACAATTGTAATTGCGTTTTTCCAAGCAAATTTATACAATTTCAAGTTGAATTTTCTCTTTCAAAATTATATATTTGAAGAGTTATATAATTTTTGATGAATATTTATATTGAAATAGAGATGAAATAATCAATTATATTATAAAATGACATAAACAATTAAAAAAGAATAGATTTTACCTCAAGAATTACTTACGTCTATATAAAAATAAAATAGAAATTACGAAGAAATTCAAATCACATTAACCCGGTTGGTAAAATCGTGTTGATAACGTGTTGTAAACAATATGGAGAAATTAGAGTATTATATTATTAAGCTTCATAGTGTCTATTAAAAAAAATGATCTTTATATAGGGAATGCAAGATTTTTCAGTGACTTATTAAATCTATCATTATTTAGGAGTAAATAAGAATATAATATAGGATGTTATATTGTTTTTTTTTCTTTTTTTATATAATAATATCTATTAAAGAATGTTTTTATAACATATTGAAAGTTGTTTTTAATAAATTAGTTTTTCAATTTCTAACTAATGACACTATATTATTACTCATATTTTTGTAAGGTTACACTTACATTTAGCATTTGGCACACTACATAATTATTAATTTAAGTGTGCGTTTGGCACCAATGGAATAGTAAAGATTAATGGAGCATATTGAAGGGTGGAAAAGAAGTTCAATTTGCCAAACTATCCCTTTATCAATACCTTTTATCCAGTTCTTCAAAAACTTATGATTATCTCAGTTGACATCCACATATAAAATTAATAAATTTGCGAGCCTTTAATGATCAATATGTAGGGGAAAATTATACCAACATGAACCTATATGTAATGCTAAAAACTCAATACCAAACCAGATGGGATTAACTCACTGGCCAGGACTTTGGTCTACCAATCTAGTGGTGCAGGGTCGAACCGAGTCAATGACTCCGAGTCCAAAGTGGCTCTCCTATGTAACAAAAAAAAAAGAAAAAAACTCAATACCACCTAAACAAAAAAAAAATGAATAATACCCGAGCCCCTTTCTTCAAACAAAAATTAATGGCTTAGCCCCTACCCGGAACACTATAGAGAAGGATAAAGATAGCCTGCATGCTTTATATATCCTCTTTTTTCAGCTTTTTCCTCTCCTCTCTTCCTTTCACAATCAGACTATCGATCATTAATATAGTGTAGTTAACACTATTTCTATATTATTTAAATGTGGTTTAGGTTTTTAGTACATAATTTTACATGCATGGGGTAAGGGATACGCGTGGGGCTTCTTAAATGATGTGGGGACACGTTGATTCCTCTTTTGGCCGGAGAAAAAAGAATTGTTAACTTAAATATTCCGTGATCTCAAAACGTGCTGCGCGTTAGTAACTAAAAAGTGAATCGATATATAACTCGGAGAAAACAGTGACACGTGAATTAAGGAGAGAAAGCTTTGCCACCAAATTTGCGGCGTTGTTTCTTATTATTGTACGGTCTATGAGATTTTTTTTTTTTGTCGGGTAAACGGTTGTATTAAAATATCAAAACTGTACACTATACATGGGTGTTATCTACCTAGTCTCGAAAGCTTAAGGTAGCAACAAGGAATATAAAAAAAACAACTACCTCATACTATACTAATACAAGCTAGCCTTCCACTCACATCCAAAAAAGAATGCCGAGGGAACAAGGAAAATAAGATTGAATAAACACACCATTTAATTTCCTTGGTTACTATTTCTCTAGTCTTAGAAGCACCTCTCATGGCTAGGTGATTTCTCGGCGTCCAAATACAATACACGGTAGCTCCAAAACCCACTTTCCAAGCCTTTCTTCTCCAATTCTCTCTAGCTTTTAATTTTTTTAACCATTTCAAAGCGCTTAGCATAGTGTTCATTTCCTTGTCTAGTCCAAGCCACATTTTTATATCATCCCATATAGCCTTAGCAAAAGAGCATTCAAAAAATAAATGCCTATTCGATTCAAAATCTTCCTTACACAAATCACAAAGTGGATCAAGTTCCATGTAAGTAATCCTATTCTTAGTTTTAAGTCTTTCTTTTAATGCCATCCATACTATGATTGCATGTTTCGGAAATACACTCGGATCCCACACAATATTTGCCCAAGGTTTAATAAAAGCTTTACGACGAAATAAATCATAAGGGAATTTATATACATCATAAAACTCTATTGTATTTACCTCATATGTTGATCGGGGCGCCTTAACGGAAGCAAACCATAAAGCTAATATTTCTTTTCTTCCTTCTTCGCCTAGGGACCCACATATAATTTCTTTTAACTCCTAAATATTTTTCAAAAGTGGGGAATTATTTGTTTTAGGAATAATACTAACTTACTAAGATTAGTCTTAAACAGTGTACTTATTATATATAATACTGCACATGGGCCGGTATAGCCATATAGTATAACCATTGCAAAATGCTTAAACAAGCCTTTGCCATGATGATACTCAGGGAGGGTCAAGCTTAATTTTTGTTTGGGATAAGGATTAAACGGATTTTTTTTTTGTTGAGGATTGTATCAAAATGAAAGGAAAAAATGCACTATATAAATATATCACCTACTTAAACTTGAAGACTGAACTTAGCAGCTATATTTTACAAAATCTACCTCAAACAATTATAAAATAGACTTCTACCATCATAAAAAAAAAATATATAATAAGAGAAAAAAAATACACCACATAATCTCTTTGATTATCACCTCTTTTATTGAAAGCTCACGTCTCATGTCAAGATTTATTTCTCGCCCTTCAAATATAATAAATATTAGCTTGTGGACAAAGACCAAAATGCTTTTGTTCTCGGGAGATCGATGGTAGAAAATATACACCATATACAAGATTTATTGAGGGGTTATAATAATAGTAGTTCTTCGAGATATACTATTAAGATCGGCTTGCGGGAAGCGTATGATTCTATTTCTTGGGATTTTCTCTATGAGGTGCTAAAGGGGTTATTGAAAAAGGTTGTTGATAGGATTATGGTTCGTGACATGACTTCTTTCTATTCAATGGCTATTAATGGTGAAGTTCATGGTTTTCTCAAAGGGGAGAAAGGCCTTAGGCAAGGCCCTATCTCTCCTTATCTCTTTATTATTTGTTTTGAATATCTTTCTAGACTCTTGAAGAAAAATATGATCTTGTTTTTAAGTATCATCCGAAGTGTGAAAATGATAAGATTACCCATAATGTTTTTGCCGACGATTTAATGCTACTATTTAAAGGGGGTCATGTATCCATTAAAATTATTATGGATAGTTTGAAAAGGTTTGGTGATTGTTTGGGTCTCCATTTGAATGTAAATAAGTCTAATATTTATTATATGGGAATTTATAATGGTGAGCTTGGGAACATATTGGAAATTACACATTTGGAAAAAGATGAGATGCATTCTCGATATTTAGTCGTACCTCTCGGTTCTTCCGTTTTACTTTCAAAAGATTACAAACCTCTCTTTGATAAAGTGGAGGGGTATGTGAGATCTTGGACCACTTCTTCCCTTTGTTTTGGAGAAAGATTATAACTTCTTCGATCGATTCTTCAAGGCGTTAGTTGTTTTTGGTTCACTATCTTACCGGTTCTGGTGGGTGTGCGTGATCGTGTTATTAGAATTTGTTGCAATTTTTATTGGGATAATAAGCTGCCACAAGTTAAATGGAGTAATATTTATGTTCCTAAAAAGAAGGGTGGTCTTGGGTTTAAAGAGTTGGATGCTTGGAACAAAGCATACTATTAAAAATGCTTTAGAAGATTGTTGCTAAAAAGGTCTCTATTTGGAGTAAATATATCCATGGAGAATATTTTCAAAATGTAAACATTTGGTTGTGAAATCTAAGTAAATTACATTCCTCTTTCTTGAAAAATCGTTGGAAGCTAAAGGAGGTGATTCGAGGGTCGATTGGTTTAATGGTAAAGAGAATATATTGACAAGGTGTTTCCCCATAGAGAATGAGTATCCAACAAATTATGAGGTACCTTGTGAAAAAAAATTACTCTTTATATAGAAAATCTTATGATTTGTGTAGGTGAAGATCTTTTGTGAAGTCTTGGGCTAATATTATTTGGGAATCTTATGTCATTCCTAAACATGCAATTGTTGTTTAGATGGCATTAAGAGAGCGACTTAGTACAAAAGATCGCATGACTTATTTTTGAGTTAGATCCATTTTGTGCTTTATGTGGTGAATACTTTGAGTCAAATAAGCACATTAATTTCGGTTGTGCTTATACGAAAGATATATGGGATGAGATAAATAAATGGTTGGGTATTGGAAAAGAGATGAATACTCTTTTGAGTACATTGAAGTGGCTTAAGAAACTAAAAGTTAGATAAAATTGGAAGAAAAAGTCTTGGAGGATAGCTTTTGAAGCTACCATCTATTGTATTTGAAAGGCAAGAAAATCACCTTGTCATGAGAGGTGGTCCAACATCTAATGAAACGGTTATCAAGGAGGTTAAGTGGTGTACCTATTTCATAATAGTTTACTTGTTCCCTCATCATTCCTTCTTGGATGATAGTGGGAGATTATCATGTAATAATATGAGATAATCACTTTCGTATTCTTGTTGCTACCTTTAGCTTTTGGGCCTAGGTAGGTAACGCTTTGTACAATGTACAAATTCTTTTACTATTACTACAACTGTTTACCTAAGCAAATAATTAAATAAATAGTAGTTCCAAAAGTTAACCTCTAAATTTTCTTTCTCCAATTTGTAAGAGACTTTAACTTCTCGAGATACTCTAAAACACTAAAAAATGTACTCATATCCTTAACGATCCCCAACCACTTTTTAATATGTTTAGTAAAAGCACATTCAAAATAAAGATACTTATCTGATTAAAAAATCTCACCGCATAATTTACAAAGTGGATCCAAATCTATGTAAGCCATCTTATCCTTTGTCTTGAGTCTCTAATGTATCACCATCCATACTATAACAACATGTTTGTGAATAACACCAATGTCTTATACATGATTCGCCCAAAATTTAACAAAAGATCAGTGGCAAAAGATATCATGTGGTTTCTTATATAAACATCGTTAATAATAGGAAGATCGCTATCTGAGGAGAACCACTGAGACAAAATATTCTTTCCTCCTTCGCTCCCAATCGAAACCTCAATCTTATCCTTCAACTCCCAAATATGCTTCAAAACAGGAGAATCCAATTTCTTAACTTTCCACTCCCAAATATTGATATTCTTGAGATGTTCTCCATAAATCTAGTTAATCAAAACTGAATCCTTCTTATCTTCTTCCAAATCATTTTCATAATAAGAATGTATTCCAAACTCCTAAATCCTTAAACCCAACCCAACCTTCATCTTTTGGAGTACAATTTTTCTCCATTTAATTTGCGGCAATTTTCCATCCCAATAAAAATTTATACAAATACTCGTAATATGATCCCGCACACAAACCTGAACTGGCAAGGTAGAAAACCAAAAACATATAACCCCTTGAAGAACCAATCTAATTAATTCCAACCTTCCTGCAAATGAAAGAGAATTTGCATTCCAAACTCTTATATACCCTTCTAATTTATCAATGAGAGACTTATAATCCTTCGAAACCGAAATAGAAACACCAAGAGGCACGTCCAAATAACGGAATGGCATGGACCCTTTTACTAATTGTGTTGTTTCTTCAATATTTCAAGTACTTCACTTTTAGCATCTACATAATAATTATTTGACTTTATCACATTCAATGAAGCCCCAAACAATCCTCAAAATCCTTCAATATATCCATAAAAATGTTAACCGACTCATGATCACTTTTAGAAAGAAGGTGTAAATCATCAGCAAAAGCAAGATGAGTAATCTTCACTGTCCCATATTTGGGGTGATATTTAAACCCTTGATTTGTATTCTTCTTCATTATTCTTGAGAAATATTGAAGACATAAAATAAAAAGGTAAGATGAGAGAGGACCACCTTCTCTCAATCCTTTTTCTCCTTTGAAAAATCCATGTACTTCACCATTTATTTCCACCGAATAATAAGTAGTAGAAACACAAACCATAATATATCAATGTACCTCTTCGATAAGCTGAGTCCTCTATGTACCTCATCAAGACTCCACGAGATAGAGTCATAGGCCTTACACAAGTGAACTTTAATTGTGCATCTAGAAGAGGTATTATTATTATAACATCTATATAACTCTTGCATAAGATGAAGTCGATTCGGAGTTGAGACGCAAAACTTATGAGATAATTCCACAATGACTCAAAGTTGTCCAACAATAAGTAAAACGGGTTGGGCCTTTTGGACCCGCCAAAAGGGGCCCATGTGACCTAAAAACACTTTTGGACTTTATGAATACGTCTTATCAGCTGGAAAAGACACACAATTCATATAAGGGATAGGCTAACCACGCTTGGAGCTAAGTAATAGAAGGAGGAAGGGTTTTCAACAACAACTCCACCTATCTACATCATCCTAAGTTCGTTTCAGCTATCCTATTAGAGTAATTTTATTTTGTTATTAATTTTTGACATGATTTTATTAGTTTTAATTATTCATTTTCAGTATTTTAATAAGAGTTAAACCTTTTTGTATTTGAGAATTACATAGTGAATGAACCTTAGTTAATTAATTGATGATTCTTAGTTTTTTGGGATATTATTAGTATTTAAAGAAATTGAAATTAATTACCGTTGATTATCTTTTTGCTTGAAGACTAATCTTACCTTGATCAAGTATATGGTAGTAATAGTAATTAGATTGTTTCTCGGGAGGGGGGATTTAATTTCAGCCATATGATATAAGCGCTTGGTGTGCGCTATTGAGCTGGGAGATCTTGACTAGCCAAGTAGTCAATAGAGTAAGAACCAATCCGTCCAAAATTATTGTAAGGTCTTCTGGGAAGGGTCTCTAGTAGTGGAGGATAGCGTCTTATTCACCCGGGAAAGGTTTGGAGTATAATTGAATCCTCGACTATGTAGAATGACCTATTTACCCTTATGTATAGAAACATCTAATTAAGCAAGTTAAGGGATTACTAGCAAGGATCAAACACTACTTTCTCATATGACTTGCCTCTTCTTAGTTAATTAGCATTTATTTCTAGTTTTTTATTTTGTTAATCATTATTTATTTAATTTCGTCTTTTAATTATTACAATTAGTTTAATCCTCAGAAAACCTAATAAACATTTATCTTTTGTTTATTTACATTCATAACTAAACCAATATTTCTTTAAGCACAACTACGTAACTTTGCTAATCCCTGCACACAAAACCCTTTTTCTTACCCATTCCATCACTTGTCAACGAACCCCGTACACTTGCGGATGGTTAAGTCTATTTTAATTTAGGTGATTATATATCACAGCCATATGATCGTCAGTCACAATGCAGTTGAGGCCACCAAAGCAAAGTTCATTTTCCAAATTCTCTGAATCTAATGTCCCCTATGCCCTAACTCCTTAGGGATGATAGTCTTGTCCCACGCCTTCCAATGAATACGACGTATATTCTCATATCCCTACCAAAAATTTGCACCAACCTTCGATAGTTGCTTGTAGAAAGTTTTAGGGAAAAGAAGGATGTACATAGTATAATTCAGGATTGGCTAAAGAACAAGCTTAATACGAATTTCTTTACATCCATTTGAAAGTAGTTTTCCTTCCATCCATTGGCCTTAATAATCAACCTATCATTAACTCAATGCAAGGTGATAAACTTGGATCTTGTATAATTCATTGGAATACCCAAATACTTCCCAATAGAATTTGCTTGTTGAAAACCCATGTATTTAGCCGTTTGTGATGCTAAAAACTATGGGGTGACTTAACCAAAGCAGATTCTTGATCTCCCCATATCTCTTGAAACTGATCCTTTAATAAAGTTGAATAATCTTAGTGACATCTTCAATTTCAACATCATTTTAGCTTACCAGAAAGTGAGAATCATTTGCGAATAAAAGATGTGAAAGCGGTGGGCATTCACTTGCAAGTTTAATACCTTTGATGTTACCTTCTCTAGATTCAAAATTAACGAGTCTAACAAGGTCTTCTATTAAGAGACAAAATAGGTAAGGGGAAAGAGGATCTCCCTGTCAAATACCATTAGGAGTATGTTCCCCGTGACTTCTCCATTGATAGAAATTTGGTAATGCACATTAGAGACACAATTTATAATCAGACCAATTCACTTCTTATGGAACCCCAACTTTTCTAAAGAAAAATCTAGAAAATCCTACCTCACATACTCATAATTAAGCTTTCGCCATGTCAATATTTACTGTCGCATAGGGTTTGTTGCATAATATATTTATTTGAAAGAAATAGGTCGGAAGTCACCAATCTTAGTTTGAGTATCACTATTCAGAACTAGAGCAATAATTGTCTTATTAAGTTTGCTAACATCCAAATTGCCATTGAAAAAACAACACAATATCCAATACATAGAATTTGACGATGTCCCAATATTTTTACTAGAACAACCCTGGAAGACCATTAAGACCCAAATATTTCTACCCACCAATCCAAACAACTACCCCTCGAACCTCCTTCATAGTAGGTTCTCGAAGGAGTTCTAGATTCATGTCATGGGTTATTTTTCCAGGAATATGATCATTAACCTCTAGCCCTTCAGCACCCAAATTCCCATTATAGATACCCAAACAAATAAGAGACGAAAAACTCCTTAATATGTTCCGATTCTTGAATTCGTTCATCATTAGAGTCAATAATGTGAATGATACGGTTATGGTTTCATCTCCGGGGCCATAGAGGGGTGACAAAAGCAGTATGTCTGTCTCCTTCCACTTCTTATTTCTCTCTGACCCTAACTTTTCTAAAAAAAAATCTTCCTATTTCCAAACACTATCAAGAGATAACGAGATAGATTTACCTAACAAAAAAGAACGAGATAGATTTCATTTTCTTAAACTAATGTTAAGAGATATCCGTATTTGAAGAACTCCAAGTCTTTCTTAGAGACCTTTAATCAGAGGTGATCGGTTTTTAAACGTCTTATTACTCCAACAAATAAAGGAGTTGGAAACAAGTTGTTTAATCTAGATATATTACCCATGCCATCAAGATTCTTAACAGATTCTCGCAAAGTGAAATCAACTAAACCTGAGGCCGAGCCCTTAGGGGAGGGCTAAAACTTTGTAACTGTTTTCTATTATCTATATTAGTATGCATTTGAAAAAAAAATCAACTAACCCTTTATTTATGGCCACATGAGTATTTGGTGATATATTGTTTCGTTTATTTATGATGAATTATTTCTTTCGACTAAAAAAACATATACTTGTTATGTACTTTTACTATAGGTGTTTACATCAGCTAAAATAACTTATATATGTGAATTAATGGTATTAAAAGTTTGAGTAATATATATATATATACCACCCAAAATCATACTATCCAGTGATGTGGCGTGAATTGGCTGGTAATAAATCGTTGATTAGATCAAGAAAATAAATAGATTAACTATTTATATCCAACATATTCACACCACGTCATTGGATGGTATAATTTTGGGTGGTATATATCATTACTCTAAAAGTTTATATTTTATATAAAAACAACCATTTTTGAAGATATTGCTATTAAAAGAACGTTAACTTTTTTTAAATTTATGAGATCCAAGTACAAGTTTCAAAATTTTGACAACATAATTAGTTTTTTTATTAAAAAGAAAATAGATGTAAATGATCTTTATTAAAAAAGTTAGGGAAGATCATGGTCCCCGGATTATAATCTCTTTCCGCTTCTAATGATACTGGATATTTTCTTTTAGGTAGATTTGCTGAGTGAATGGATGTTGTGACTTGTGAGGGTATCACCATTCATCATTATGTTGTGAGTCTTTCTACCATACACCCTTATGCATGGAAAATTAATAAAAAAAATCAAAAAGGTCTTTTATGAATTTACGTAGTTACCCCTGAATTGACAAGATTTTGTTTGGATCAAAAAATATTCTGCATAAAGTAGCTTTTTGAATTATGGATTAATTAGACCAGGTGTATATTTTCGTTGCACAAACAAATTGAAAACGAAAAAAGTTAGTTTGGATGTAGTTTTACTTTTTTACCCTTACTAATTGTAGTATTTTTCGTTCCCTTGTAGGCTTATTTTTTCGTTATGTCTATGTTGTAGTGTAATTTTTCGTTTGAATATGGCAGATGTAGAAAATGCACCATTTTTCATATACTATACACGTGTCATGTTTATGTGTTTTTCAATTTTTTTTTTTAATTTTCTTTAAATTGCACGTGACTTGCACGTGAGAGTGGGTGAATACCTCTCTCCTCTTGTCCGATCTCGATCAATTCACCCTCTCTCTCCATCAAAGCTCCTCTCTCATCAAGCTCCTCTCTCCTCGCCTCTTTCCTCCGCCACCGTGATTCCACGCTCACCTACACCAACACCTATCTACTCTCTCTACCAACACCTATCTACTCTCTCGCCGTTCTTGGTTGGTAAAGGTCTTTAACCCCTTCGCCGGTGCTTAAATTGAGTGAAATAGTCATCTTCTTCATCACCGTTTTAGACACCACCCACCTTTAGAGCTCAAGCATGTCTCAATCATCCTCAAGGAGGAGGTCTTCGGCATCCAAGAAAAGGTAAACCCCTAATTTTTTAATTATTTCCTTTTCGAAAATGGGTTACTCTAATATATGTCATGAAATGTTAAATCCGAATAAGGAGGTGTATTATTGGGTTAGGGTTTTAGTTGTGTTGAATTTGGGGTTATTTGCCGAGAATAGTGTAGTAATATTTGTTGATTTTGGGATTGTATGGTGTTATTTTAAAGGTTATAGTGAATTAGTGTAATTTTGTGGTATTATTTTTGTAATATTTGTTGTTGTTGGTGAAGTTACTGCAATATTTGCATGTTTCCAGTGTTTTGAGAATTTCAAATTGATTAGTGTTATATATTTCTCAAATTGTTGTTGATTTTACTGTTTTAGGTGGTTGTGCTGAGAGAAAACCGTGTTTTTGCTGTGATTAGTTTAATAAGATTTGTTAACTTTGTAAATGTCAATAGTGTCTTATTTATTGAAGTGTTTAAATTGAATGGTGGGGTTAACTGTGTGATGGTTGTTTAGGTAATTAGAGTTGATTGATATGTTTTGTGGGAATGTTGTTGATATGTTTTGTTAAACGAATGCAGGTTAAGTCGTCACGCTAAAGGGCTCGAGATAAGCGGCGTAGATTACTACGTGTAAGTATACACTTTATTTATTTTTATGTAAACTCCTATTACGTAGTTGTAGAGAAACTTATTCATCAGGTATTTAATCGTTGTACGTAATTAGGAACATCATGGAGACTGAGTTTAGGACTAATTTTCCGGACATGCCCTTAAACGTGGAGTCGCTCAGGAGAAGGTTTTACGATTTGCCCCCTAATCAAAGAGAGGTGTATGAAAACGCTGCTCGAGAAAGCACTCGCAATCCCGAGGAGTTGATTGGTTCACGAAACCCGAACGAGGCGGCAGAAGAGAGGGAAGTGAGTTAATTGTTCTATGACTGTTTCCTTTTTTTTTGTGTGATTATTTTGGTAGAGTCAAGTAAACAATTGTCTATAAGGGTAGTGATAAACATTTTGGTATTTGTACAGGGGATGAAATTGGTAACTAAGGTATCGTTGCCAAAAATGACTCATCTTGCTGATGGTTTAAGCGATGAACAAAAAGAAGCGGCTGTGGAAATCGGTTTTGGCGCTTTTATAGATTTTCCCAAATCTGTGGTGAAGTATCAGATTTGTCAATTCATGGTAGACATTTTTGATGTTGCGTCTAGTAGTTTTAACTTGTATGGTAGTCTCCTTCCATTTACCTACTTAGATGTTCATAGGGTTTTAGGATTGCCTAGGCACGGTATTACCCCACCATTAGATGGTGTTCCTTGTGATACCTTTATAGAGTTACACGAGATGTTTGCTGATAATTTTGTTAGTGACACTGTCGTAAAGTTAGATAGGATAGAGGAGTTGTTTAAATCCTGTAGGAGTCACGGGGTTTTATTTAAACAGTTGTTAGTTTTGTATGTTTATGGATACTTTATATGCCCAACAAGCACCCACGGTGTAGATGAGGCCATATTCTATGCTATAAGGGATGTCAATAGGATTCCAACTTTCAATTGGTCCTACCTAGTATACAATGGCATTATTCATGGAATTGCCGAATTCAAAACCTCCCCCCAAGATTTGAGGACTAAGTACTTCAGTGGTTGTGTGTATGTCCTACAGGTAAAAGTATTTTCCCCTTTTTATTTTATTCTAATCCATTTTTTTATTTAAATTATTCAGGAGTGAATTTTTAACAATTTTTTTTATTTTTCTTTTGCGAGGTATTGTTCCTTCAATTTGTTCAATCGCAAGCTGGATATGTGGCGGTTCCACAGGAACTCCCCTTCTGCAAGAATTGGACAACTAGTTCGACGAAAGATCGATTGACTATGCTGGGTAGTGTTGGAGGAGTAGGCTATTGTAAGTGTAGGTTTACCGTGTATGAAGAAAGGCCGGTGGAGGACGTGTTGCAAGGAAGGCATGTAAATGAAGAAGGATTGGGTTTTGAGATGGGTGGGTCCAAGAAAAGTAGCAAGGACGACTACGTAAGGAGGGAGGACCTTGATGAGTTGAAGGGGCTGTTGCAAAAACTAGTGGAGGCCCAAAGCCGTAGAGACGATAGAGGACCGGAGCCAATGGAGATTAGTCACCAAATACACACACCCCGACGGAGTAATTCGATGGCGGCTTCTTCCGGACGGACCGTAACTCAACGCGAAAGAGGCATCGAAGCTATGCGTGGGTCCCCCTTCACTCCTAGGCAAGACACCCAGATGGCCTCTCCTCCACGCGAGTCCCCGATTATACATCTACCCGATTCCCCTGTCCAAACCCCAGTTAGTACAAGAGCGGCGGTTGCTTCTCGTTCTAGGCGCGGTCGTAAACAAACTCAAGGATTTATACGCGGTGAGGGAAACGATTTCACACCGTTTTGTAGGATGCTCATGGTGGACGATAACTTGTTGCGGAAGTTCTTGATGGACCGTAATTCCCCTCACGAGTAAGTTTATTTCCTTTAATGTTTTATCAGTGTTTGGTATTTATATTTATGTAACGGGTGGATTTGATTGTGTCACTGTTTAGGCAATTGGTTGTGCAGTTTGATCATTATAACATATCTAGGACACAAATTCGAGAGCTACTGGAACCCGGAAGTTTTGTATCAGCAGATGTAAGTATTTGTATATCTTGTGTTTTCTTGTTTGTTCTTAGTCAATTCCAATAACTCTAATTATGTTGTAGGTTATTGATTGCTGTGTTGAGCAATTGTGCTTAGATGAAAGATTAAATGATGTGAAATGCTACCGTTGGTTCTTGCCTACCTATTTTCCGGTTAGTTATTCATGAATAAATTTAGGTGTATGTTGTTTTTCTAGTTTTTTACTATTTTTTATTATGTTTGTTGCAGACATATATAATCAATGGTTCCAAAACAACGGATGAGCTAACGAGTTTATATTACGGTGTTCACCGATTCACGGGCGATATCATTGATGTGAAGAAGGTTTGTGTGTCTTTTGTTTATTCTGTCAAATTGTTGATTTAGTTAATTTGGTGAAGAATGTTTGTATGTGTTTATTAATTTTCTTTGATTTTGTGTTAATTTGTTGTTAAAGGTGTTGATTTTGCTGAGTGTTAATTTTTATATTCGGTTTTGATTATGGAATCCAGATTTTCATCCCCCTTAACAATGGGGATAGGCATTGGTTGCTATATGTTATCGACTTCGAGGAAACGAATCTTATAGTATGTGATACTATGCCCCCGCGTACGGGTCTGGGACCGCGGTACATGAACCTTTTCTGGACTGTGGTAAGTTAAGCTAATTCTTGAAGCGTGTATTTTGATTTTAGACTTTCATGTGACTTAATTATTTTACTGTTGCAGATGGATGGTGTTCAGGTGTGGTTAGATAGTCTTCATGCGCGGTACAGAGTCCCTCGTCTACGTAGCTTTGGTTTCGTTGTTGCAAAATGGGCACCACCACAATGTGATATGATGGACTGTGCAATTCATGTGTGTACAATGATGAGGTGGCCCTTTAAAAGAATCGAGTGGAAAAATGGCGAATCGAAGATGAGAAGGTTTGAATTGGCACAATATTTGTTTCGCAGCCATAGCAATCAGTTAAGGAACTGGGCGGAAGCTCAAAATTAAGTTATTAATCCACTACTTTTGCTTTTGGGATGTACGTTTACTTTTATGATAGATGGTACTTTAATTTTATTAACCATTGGTGATGATACGCTTGTATTTAGTATTTCAGATGGTCTGTAATATTGTGTTATGTTAGGTGACTGAATGTTTATTTTGGAACTTAAAGTTTGAGGCGAAATTAGTTGACATCCAGGTGTTGTTTTTCGAAAAGTGCATTGGAAAAAAGTTAAGGGTGGTTTGTGCAAGGCTCCTGGCTGACTTGCGTGCCGTTGCCCAGTTCATCGGGGTAACAATACGAGGTCAGTTTCTAGTGTCGAACCAAGCCAAACCATTCCGACTTCTATCCTTTGCTAATTCGTATAAACAAAAATAGTAATCCAGGATGTACTAATTTCAAATTAAACCATTGAAGTAAAATCTATAAGTAGTATTTATATTACGCACTTTATTATGTTTCCATTGTATGTAGGTTTGTAAAGGACAATTATAGGTTTTATTAGGGACAAACCTTCTACATAATTGGCAGATAAAAATAGCATGAGTTTCATTCATGAGAACTTAATTTATAGCAAACACAATTTTAAAATGCAAAGTTGGTAACACTAACATAATTAATACCACACAAACACAAATGAAACACAAGACACAATCACTACTTATGTAAGTGGTTCTTTATGCTTTCCACTTCCTTCTCTAGTCTTGATATGCTATCTAGGATTTGTTTCAAAATCCCAAAAAAAACTCCTTCTCCACCTAACTCATGCACAAGTCGACCAACACCATCTTTGTGTAGAGTGACACTTTCGGGTTTCCTTTCATCATACTTAACATCTTGTTTGTAGGGATTTGAAGAGGATATGTTCAAGGTTGACAAAGACTCATCTTCATCCTTTACTTTGTGGAACATTAATTCTTCGGTGGAAGATGAAGATGTTAATTGATGTAGAGAAGGATTATAAGAAGAATCACTAATTATTTGATTATTACTTGAGGTAATTGAGTCATCCTCATTCACTTTTTTTACCTTTTTATTTGAAAGCCTTGTAATTGGGCGTTTTGTATATGTGCCCTCTCCCACGTCTTCATCGATTAGTGCACGATGTACCCTCTTTGATGATGATTTGTTGGCACCCTTTCTTGGTGTTTTTTTCTTGGATTTGAAAATCAATCTCCTAGGTGTTAAGCTTCTTGGGATGTTGTATTCTCTTGTTAATCTTGGTTTTAACAAATGTGCATGAGATTTTGGTATGGGAATCATGGTGTTAGATTTCAAGGTTAAACTTATGAACAAGGAGGAGGTTGATTATTGGAGGAAGGTGAAATGGTTGATGGTAGAAAGGATAGGAAGGATTGGATTTTATTGATGAGAGGTGGCGTGAGAGTGAGGTGGGTGGGTTTGTGTTATTGCATGTAACGGTTTTCCCAAGAAAAAGCAACAAATTTATAATTTGTAAAATGTGCCAACGGTAACATTTTCATTGGCTTTAAAAGCAAGCTTTGGGAAGACACCATCTCCACTCAAACCCACTCGAAAGTAATTCAAAAAAAAAACATCCTACTACCAAAGCCAACTTCTTCCTTAGATTTTGCCACTGATCTTGAAAATTTATCACTTTTTTTTTTACAGATTCAAAAGCAAACTAAGGAAATGGTCTCCTCAACAACAAACCATGGTGCTGATGAATTAATTCGTGTAGCTCCCATGAAATGCAACTGTAGGCCTCCAAGATTTTTGCACCCTTATGTTACCTTAGGTGAAGACAAGGGTAACTATGGTGCCATTTATTTTGCTTGTTGGAGAGGTTGCGGGTTTTTCCGTTGGTGTTATCATTTGGATTCCAATAACGAAGCATCTTCTTCTAGTACGGTACCTCGAGAGGATATTCACCATCCTCGAGAAATACCAAGAACCGTGGGTGCTTTGGAGGAACTAAAAACGGTTATGTATGTCTTTTGTTTCTTACTAATCGTTTTATTGGCTATGGTTGCTTTGAAATAGAGTGAATCTGAAGTAGGAGGGGTATGCTAAAATCTTGCTTGTGCAACTAGCAATTTAATCTACCAATATAGAGTAGCGAAATTGTTGTATTTTACTCTATTTAAGTTTTAATGAAATTTGAAAATTTGCATGCTTAGTTAAACTATTTCAAAAGATTTTATTGGTAAGATTAAAAATAATATAGTAAAAAATGTATATATAAATAATTTAATTAAATAATACTTTATTACAACATTTTCTTATATTATGTTACTTGTAATAAAAAAAATGAAATATAATTTACCTAAAATATTTTCCTAACCTAGATATGTTAATAAAATTTTAAAGAAGTACAGAAATTTTAAAAATAATCTTCTCATTATCGAGTTTACTAAGATCCTATTACTAATAGCAATTAATATTTAATATATTAACCCTAACTATATTAATGTTTAAAAAAAGAAGCAATATCCTTTTTTTCCTGGAATTCGACAAACATAATCCAAACATTTTTAGATAATTGAAACATTAGGAAGGATAAGAGAGATGTGCTCCATCATCCAACGTAATGTTTAGAGTACACAAAAAGTAAACTTAAACATAAAATACTTAATAATATTCGAAATTAATTAAAACCCTAAAACCAGATTCACTTTTGTTCTTGTGATGGAGGGTCCATTATCTTCTCCAGAACATCTCCAAGTTCGGTGGTGCAAGGTAGATCAATCGGTGGTGACTCGTTGGAGGGCAAAGCTAGGGTGGGTGAGTTCGGAGATGGTAGAACACATGTTGGATTAGTTGGAGGGAGGACATCTCTAGTTGGTGAATCGGTTTGTGGTGTTTGTTCGGGTGCTGATGATGGCAGGGAAAACGCCGTCGGAGATGGTGGTGGGTATATAACTGCTAACGGCGTAGCTTCAACACAAGCGGGTA